>CM065301.1:71192568-72601068 GCA_032871835.1 Dipteronia dyeriana | reverse complement strand
CCGGATCGAAACCGTGGTCATGTCTACTTCTGGGGTGACCCTGCCCATCTAACCTTTTATCGCCAGATTTTTGGCTAAGGCTAGGATTGCTCCTGCTTAGCTAACTCCCAACTCTTACCGGGTCTTGATTAGCCTATGACACTTGTGGATATTGACCGGGGTTAAAAATCCCCCTACCCTTCAAGAGATTCATAACTTCTATACCCTTGACCGATTGGATGTTGGGGACACTGTCCGCCTTCAATCTAATTCTCCTCACCATTGGATTCCTCGTGGGTTTGACGAGAAGCCCATTCTCATGTCTAGTAGGGTGCACAAAGGTTTCATTTGAGGCTTCCCGTCATCGAATAAATGCTAGAAAAATAGTTGGTTTTTCGTCAAGGGTGAGATGATTGTGACTAATCCTTGCCAAAACTTAGTCGTAAATAGTGTCCCAAGACATTTTTATATCCCAAAAATTTGGAATAAATCCCTCGCAGAACTGACCCGAGATCAAGCCAATTTGATAATTGTAGCCGCTCAAACATCTTTGGAAGCCAGAGACCGTCACACGTTATTCGTAGAGAAAGATCTGATCAAGTTGGGAGTATTCCCTACCATTTCCAATTGGTGCACACGTTGTAAGTTTTGAGTTTTTTCCATACTTAGTTTATATCAACCATATCTATTTTTTTGACATTCCTTGAATTTATATTCTAGTGTATGAGATAGACATTGTTGCTGGTGATCAAGCAGAGAAGGCTAAGAATTTGGACAGGCTTAGTTGGAGAGAGGCCGTCGACCAAGTGGCGACCAAGTGGCCAAGGGAATCGCTCCCCCTGAGCAAAATTTATTGGAACACACCTATGAGCATGATCCTAACACTAATCCAAGTCTAGTTGGGTAGGCTTTGGGAAGCAAACATGACCCCCTCCCCCATGAGGGATGGTAAAAAAAGATTTACCTGGGGGATAACTACCATAAAGGTGGCCAAGACAGTAGAAGGGACCTTTGCCCTCGAGCATGCCTGTGGTTAGAAAATAACTCAGCTCATAGTGGGCCCGGAGGCTCATCAAGTGGAAGTCAGGTTAACAGATCCAGAAGAAGAGGATGATGCCCAAAAGACATTGATTGACTTGATCCTAAGATAGCATCGTTTAAAGAAGAGGGTTGGTCGTAGATATGTAACATCCATTTCACTTTCATATGAACAAACTAGAGTGGATAATCAAACCCTGCCAAGATTGATGAGCGGGTTGGCCTTCAACAGATTGTACTTCCCCGACCGTCCAACCAACCTGCCTAGTCTCATGCCCAAGCCGACCCTTTTGTAACTAGGCCTCCATTTGATCTTCATGAGTAGAGTACTGGTAAAGCCCCGATGTAGTTCGCAGTTAAACGTCAGATAGTGTTTACTGACTCTGATTCTGATAGGGATGAGACTGACCTTGTTGAACCTGTTGTCGAGGACAATGTATTCGGTCATTTTTTGGATCATGTTGACAAGGTATCCATGCGATTAGGTCAACCATCCGAGGTTTTGCCAAATACTGAAGTTACCCCTATTGTAGGTGATGCGGGGACCAGCCTGGCTGAGAACACTTACAGTGAGCGATCTTCCCCTGTGCCCTTGGAGGCAATTCCTAAAATTTTTCTTATCGGTGTAGGCGGTAATACCTGGGTAGTTGGTGCACAAAGCGAAATCGATCTTTCAATAAGCTTTCAACTTGGGAAGGTCGGGGGAACTCTTGGTACAATTACTGTGGCGAGCCCAACCTCCACAAACGTGTCCCCGACCAGTTCTCATTTTTCAGGGCATAAAGAAGCAATCCCTAATTCTTCACCGAACAGAGTGTTATCCTGACATCTTTCTCCTTCAAGCTAGAGTCGATCCTTCAAGCTCGAGCGGTTTATCGGTTGACCCCTTGTCATGTTGTATTCCATATGCACTGGCGAGAGGTATTTCGGGGAAGGATATTGAAAGGAAGCTAGAACTGCTAACAGCTACGACTAGATTTGTGTGGCCTTCAACAACGGTATATATGTAAGCTCTACACAGTATTCATCTCTAACCTAAACCTATCACCATGTTTACTCATTCCCTTTTTACAGGCTGTGGAAGCAATTTACTCGGGCTCAGATCACTCAGCATAGACAGGCTGTGGAAATCTCCCAACTAAGTATGAAGCTCACCGAGAAGAATGAAGTTCTCAAATCCACTTCGGCTAGTGAATCGAAGATCAAGCGGTCTTATGAGGAGAAGTTGAGAAACCATGAGGTGACTGATACTAACTTTTTGTGGCGTTACCAAAATGCAGTTCAAAAGATCTTTACAAAGTTGTTCCTACAAAATATGCTCTAAATTTGAAAACTTAGTACAACGGCAAGCGAGATTTGTTCCCATAGAGAAGTGATATCCATTTAACTGTCTCTAGCTAAAGCGTTATTTGAAGCGATGTAAATAGAATATGGAAAGGGTGAGAATGATGTGTGTGAAATGTATGCATAAAGAGGAAGGTGTGTGAGGTGTGAATAAACTAAACTAAATTAAATTATAGTAAGGATAGAAATGTAGCTGAGTGCTTGCCTTTCTAAATCAATTACACTACAAAACAATTAAAATTAGTTTACTCCTAAATGCAAAACACCCTAGCTACGAAAATAAATGTGGCTTGGAGAGATACAAGATAGTGGTTACAATAGGTGCATAAGTTCACCAAATACATAAGCTAGTCATGCTGATAATAAACATTCAAGCACCATTCAAGAGGATTCAAGTCATATATTATTACGAATCATTTGTCGATTAAGGAATACCAAAATCGATTCTCATCACTCAACCAAAGGTATGGAATGAGCAATTGTGTCTAGGTCTAGACCCATTGAGCACATGAAAAATACACCAAACAACCTAATCTAGCATAAACATGCTTAAATCAAGTTACATCTATTCAAGAGTTAACAATAAAGATCTATTCACGATTAATCAATCGGAACACATATGTGGTTTTTCACTCAAATCAATTCATACATATCGATTCCCTTTCGTCACCAACATGCAACAAGAGTGAGACTCTACTTTTACACTACATCTTGTTTTAATCTACTGTCTCACTTTTGCAAACATATTAATTTTTACTCATTCATCAACATACATGTCAAGAAAAGAGAGACATAACATAAGCTCAGAGAATAGAGTCAAGATCCAAGCTGAATCTAAGTAAATACCATATATAACAAGCCAAGTGTTGGTTTACAAATATTCCCTATTGGGGATTACACATCAAAGAAATACAAAATAAAATAAAGAGAAGAGTTTAGGGATAACTAAGATCTCTATTTCGTTTGCTCTTCTTTCTTCTTGAATTTACTTCAAAGATGGATGGAGGAAGTTTAGAGGTAGTGGTGGTGAGACATCTGTGGAGGAAAACCTCCATTGAAGTCTTTGAAGCTTCTCTCTCTCTTTTGTGGTGTTGAAGAACAAGAGATGGATATATGAGATATATATGAGATGATGTATTTTAAAGACCAATAAAGTGGTATATTTATAGAGTTTAAAGGACAGAGCATTAATTGGGTATGAAATGTCAGGTTTGACCTTAAAAATCACGTGAGCTACAAGTGGATAAGCTTCTGCCGACACAAATTTATGAGTTGGAACTCGCAGTTTGAAGTCGCAGATTTGGATCTGCAAGTTGTAACTCACAGAATCACATAGCGGTGGATTTGGGCAACTTTTTACGACTTTGATCTGCGAGTTGGAACTCGCATTCTGAAGTAGCAGTCTCCTATGGTGTACATCTGCGCCTTTGATCTGCGAGTTGGAACTCATAGATCTGCTGGCTTGAGGTCACAATCTGAATTGACAGTATCTTCTAGAAGACATCTACAACATTGATTTGTGAGGTAGAACTCATAGTCTTATCTGGAAACTATCTACTACTTCATCCTTTAGGTTGATGTCACGGTTTGAAGTAGCAGTTCTCTTTGGGGAACATCTACGACTTGGATCTGCGAGTTAGAACTCACAGTCGGAGCTCGTAGTCCTGTAAAAATCCCAAATTTAACTATTTTTCTTCCTTTTTGCCTTCAAAGTTTCATTTTAAACTTAAACACCTAAATTTTAGGACATGCAAGTTATAGTATTTGGTTGCCTTCTGCTGAAAGGCTGCGTTTCTTATTCTCATTAGGTCTATTTTTTCTTTTAGTTCGTCTAGGTTTTTTTCTAGCATATCCACATTTATATCAGGTTTATACAACTGGACTCTAGGGGAGGTGTGGACTATTTCAATTGGGATAACTGCCTCAGTCCCAAACGTTAGAGCGTAGAGAGTTTCTCATGTTTAAGTTCTTTCCGTAGTTCGGTAAGCCAAAAAAACCTCAAGTAGCTTGTCCTCCCAGTTCCCGTTTCTAGTATCGATCTAGGCCTTTAAGGTGTTCTTGATGATCTTGTTCACAACTTCAGTTTGCTCTTTTGTCTGAGGATAGGCTGGTGTGACATATTAGTTCTTGATATGGTACTTCTGGCTCATCTCTTTAAAGTTATTGCTATCGAATCGGGTCTCATTATCAGTAATGATTATGTCCGGGATCCCAAGCCGGTAATTGATATTCTTCATTACAAAACTGGTTGTGTTAGCTGATGGCACGTTGTTGTAGTGTCGTCAAATATGAATATTTAAGTTCTGCCTCGCAAGCGTGCGAGTCACAGAGACTATCACAACGACAATCATGGATCGTTCCATAAGGAGGTACGATTCACCGATCATATCTAGTTCTAGCTATTATTACAACACTCTGAGTGAACTCGTGTGTTGTGTATGCAAAAGAATTTTAAAAAGTAAATGTTAATCTACCCTAACAAGCTACATAAATAAAGAATATATACATGGATGAAATGGAATGGAGTGATAAGGAATGCAAATGGTTACATTAAGCAAATGACTTCACCAATCACATAATTTCATCCAACATGCATAGTCAAGGATAAATGCAGTGCTTACCTAATCCTCGCCAATTACCCTCAATCCAGCGACAACCGACTATACCAAAATGCACCAGCGACCTATCTCTCTATGGTTGCCCGAACTGCACTCGATTCATTAAGAACTATGAGACACATGTAGCGATAATACAGGTAAAGCTGTCGGCTGGCTCTACACGTAGTGACCAATCTACTAAATGCATGTTGAGTGCTTTACTTCTCGGTTCTTCACACCTAACCTAGGTTCAATCGAATGGTGGCTAACCACTCAAATTCTCTAAGAATTTTGAAGAGCCACATCAACCATCAACAAGAATATGCAACGAAAAAGTAATAATACTAGGTTTATATCAAATTCCTAATGAATGGAAGTACATATCAAAGTAGAGATAAAGATACAAGGAAAGAAATACAAAACGGATAGAAACCCCATCCGTAACCGGGAATCGAACACCATCAAAGATGTCCTCACCATTGGACGACTACGTCATTCTCCAATCTCATGAATGCACAACCCCCTCAACAAGTGAGAGTTTTCTTCTTATATCTCTAGACTCCCTAAGATGGATGAATACGAATGAAAAACATGTTTACTTAACACTAATGTGCATCAATGCAATTGTTAACACATTAAGGACATTCAATATGAATTAAGGGTTCATCCTCTTGATTTGGGAATTATTCATAAACCAATTCACCACCCAATCCAGCCAAGGAAGGGCATATTGTGTTCTAAAAGGACCTATTAAGTGCAAGGAAATGAACCAATGCCAATTTAGCACCTCAATGCATGAACTAACCTTTTCTACTCTATGGGGGAAAAATCCCCAATCACTCAAATCAATCAATACATGACATTTTGGTCATCCGTTAACATACAAACAATAATGGGAAGCTAAATTACTCTACATTAAATTGCTCTACTCCTAATCCCAATCATGCATACATATCAATTTCAAACCATTCATACCCATACATATCATAATAAGAGCATAAATTATATAAATCCTAGAGCAAAACAAAACCCAAACAGATTTAGTACAAAAATACATATAGAGCGCATGTGAAAAGTTCAAAAATTCCCGATTCGAGTACACATCAAAGAAACACAATTATAAAGAAAATGAGTAAAAAGAGTAAACCCTGGAAGACAAACCCTCTAAAGATGTTCCAAATCCTTCCTAGCTCAGTTTTGGTCCAAATACCACTTATATTTCCTTGAAATCAATTCTAAAATGGGCGGAGGAAGTGTAAAATGGTGGTATGGAGGTGTATGGGAAGCTCCTACGGAGGAAAAACCTCCACTTGAGCTTGAATCTCCCCTTTTTTGGTGAAAAAGATGAAGAAAGTTGTGAGGTTCAGATTTGGGGTGGAGGTTTGTAAGATCCCTAGAATGAGGGAAAATAGGGGTATAAATAGAGTTAGGAGGTTAAGGCACGTAATGGGATGTGAAAGGATAAGAAAACCCCTCAAATTTGGCCAAAATGGGTGCCCAATTATTGTACAACCGTTGTACATACAACGAATTAAAGGCGAGACAGAAATGGACACTTTTAGGAGTAAAATCGTTGTCCACCCGTTATACGTAGGGCGTGTAAACAACGATTTTGGCATTTTCAGCATTTCCAGCTTCATGCACCGTTACAAAAATGGGCATAACTTCCTCTAAAAAACCTAGAATTGTATTCCGTAAAAACTGTTAGAAACTGGACATCTGGGGCTTTCTAAAAATATGACACAAAAACTAAATCAATCTAAAGTGGGAGATATGGCCCCCAAAAGATGAGTGTTCATGCACGAGTATTTTCTAATTCAGCTTTTTTAACCTCTAAAACTTTTCAATTAAGCTCAAATATCTTCTGTAGGGAACATGTATTTACACAAGGCTCACAAACACATTAAATACCAAAATATACTTGAAAAAAGAATAAAAGCTAGGAAATAGACTTCAAAAGGTGTATAAATCGTTATGATCATTAGTCTTGGTTATGTGCACCAATGCTTCTACCTCTGCCCATTTTGTGAAATAATCCTTTGATACTATGACATGCTTTGCACCCCCTTTGGTTTCTGTTGACATTGGGCTGATCAGGTCCAGTCCCCATATTGTGAATGAACAACGTGAGGTCAGGTTCTTTAAGCACTCATGTGGCTGCTTGATGTCATTTTGATAGACGTCACACTTTTCTGTCACTGATTGCGACTAATAGAAACCTTATCTAAGGGTTTCCGCACACCTCTTTATATATACTTGCCAGAATCTTATCACCTTTGGTCCGACCGATACACCTTTGTAGAGCCTTTGAAAACCCCTTTCGGTAAAACCCTTCCCCAACTATCGAATACCGGGCAACTATATTTGATGCATTTTGCTTCAATTGTATCCTTAGAGAATGTGCCATATTCTAGATATTCTCTTATTGGGGTTATCCAAGTGACCTGTCTTTCTTTGACTACTTTAATCATTAACTCTTCCTTTTCTCTGATGTTGGGTTTCTTGAGATGGGCCATTGGGATTGCCTTAGAACAGATGCCCGTAGTTGCTGATGCTAATCTTGACAAGGTGTTGACTTTCTCATTTTTCTCTCTCGGGATTTAAGTGATTCTGTAACTCTTAAACCTCTCGAGCAAGGCCTTAGATATCTCTAAATAGACCACCATGTTCTTGTCTTTTGCTTGGTACTCATCTAAGACCTGGTTGACCACGACCTGTGAATCACTGAATATTTCTTACTCAATTTCTCCCAGCATCGTGTAAACCTTGAGTCTGACTAACAATACCTCATAATCGGCCATGTTGTTGGTAGCTTTGAAGTCAAAATACAAGGCACACTCTACCTGATCCCCTTCTGGGGTGGGTACCACTATGCCTGCCCCACTGCCGTATGTGTTTGATGACCTATCGACATGTAACTCGCAATGGAAAACCATAAATTTTTTTTGTCTCCAAGCATTCTGATTACCTCGCTATTTGGTTCAGCGAACTCGGTGATAAAGTTGGCCACTGCCTGACCCTTGATCATGACCTTTGGTGAGTAGGTGATATCAAGACAATTCCTGCTTGGACATAATTTGCTTGAGTGGAC
This sequence comes from Dipteronia dyeriana, assembly GCA_032871835.1. Taxonomy (NCBI): domain Eukaryota; kingdom Viridiplantae; phylum Streptophyta; class Magnoliopsida; order Sapindales; family Sapindaceae; genus Dipteronia; species Dipteronia dyeriana. Next base: position 72,593,019 of record CM065301.1, on the reverse strand, counting down.
AGTTGATAATGCCTATTTCTGCATATTGTGTAGCAACCTTATTTTTATCTTTTATGCTCTTTTCCCTGGTAAAACCATGCTTTTAACATTTCAAATAAGTGTTTCAGGGTTATTTCTATCAAAGAGGTCAAAATACAAGAATGTGGAACTTTTAGGGCTGAAATTATATCTTTGTGCAGAACACCCAACTTTGGAAGATCATATCTCCCTCCTTATATCAAATCATATTGAGATCCATATATATTCGGATAGCTCCAAATGTCTACTTTCCAACACACTTTATAGATTACGATTCCGGATTTTATAGATGGAGTTATGCCTATTTCCTAATGGTGTACGAAGTTGTTAGACAATTCCGTTATTCGTCCGTCATGGTGTATAGCGTAAATGAACCGCGGAAATGGGCAGAGACCACTAAAAAAGTGTTTCACGGTTCGTCCGTTGATGCGTACCATTGAAGATCAATTTGTGTACCACAAAAGGGCATATATTGTAATTTTTAGCCATTTTCTAATGGGTATTCTTATCCTTTCACCCTAAAGTCCTACTCAAACTTTCTCCCACTCATTGGATGTCTCTTTCATGCTTTCTTTAGTGCTCTTGAAGCATGTATTCTTTTGTTTGGTGTTTGTCTTTATGTTGGCCTAAGAAAGGATGATTCCTTTGCTATTTTATTGTGATTGTCCCCCACTAAGACACAATTGTTGTGCTTTTCACAACACAACCGGTCAACTCCTCATTCATTCTACATTCTTTACATTTACCACTCATTCTCACCACATCACAACATGAACACTCCTCTCTCCTGGGCAAGAAAGTTTGAGGTTTCTTTTGACTTTGGTGGACCATCATGCCATCTTGAAGCAACTAAGAGTTGGATTCTTGGAGAAAGGAAGCCATTGGAGCCAAGCTTTGCAAGAAGAAGATCATCATCTTAGTTTATCTCTTTAAACTCGATCTTTTATCTTCCTTGTATTTGCTATGGTCTATGTTTATTTGATGATGTATATGGCTTATTTGTGTAATATGAACTAAATACTTTTGTGCTAGAACAAGTTGAAACCGTACCCTTCAAATATTGTTAATGACTCTTTGATTTCATTACATGTGCTTGTGTAGTTATATGGATATTTTGAATGCTTAAAGCCTTTACTCGATTAGCTACCTTGTATTTGACAATGCTTATATAAATATTCACTATACATGACTAGAAAGTGCTAGAAACACTAGGCTAGAGTATAGGGTTTGTGTGTGTATCCCATAAATCCTAATGGATTCATATATATTATTCGGAGTGCTCAAGAGAGACTTTGGGTATTTATGAACGCAATATCTAAGGCATCGAGAGAGATTAGAGATTATTTTTGGGGATATGAACCTATACAATATACTTGCACAATTGAGAGATTAAGTGAGTCAAGTGTTTAATTAGAATGGTGAGGTGGATTTTAGTTCTAGCACGTTTTTATCATATTATCACATTTGTTTTTAATGTGATTGGTATTTTATTTTTCTTTAGATTAATTGATTTAGTGTTAAAATCTGGAAACTTATAATTTCGATTGTCCAAATAATTTTTAAAATAAAAAAAAGCCAACAATCAATTCCGTCAGTTCTCGTGGGAACGATACTCAACTTATCATTGTACTACTTCTATGACCCTGTATTACTATGGGTGCACATTTTAGAGTGGTCAATTTTTAGTCTGTGTAGACTTTGATCTTATGTGCCTGTAAATAAGGTTTTAGTTTTCTTACTGCTGTTACCAATGCTAATGTCATCTGTTCGACTGTTGAATACCTTGTCTCTATTGGTAACAGGGTTTTTGTGGTATAATACACTGGCTTTTGTATTCCCTCGTCTAATCTGACCAGTACTAACCCTGTAGCCACTACTGTGACTGATAGGTACAAGTATATCATTTCTCTGTCCAATGGTTTTGACAGGATTAAAGCCTTATCGAGGTATTCCATGATCTTTTGGAAGGTTTGCTCACATTCTTCATTCTATTACACTCCTTGCCTTTTCTTATGGCTTTAAAGAAAGATAACATTTGTCTGTCGACTTGTTGATGAATCAATTCAATGAAGCCAAACAGCCTGTCAACCTCTGAATGTCTTTTAAAGTAACACGGGACCTCATGTTCTTCAGTGCCTTTATCTTCTAGGGGTTCACCTAGATTCCCTATTGGTGGACTTGGAAACAAAGCAATTTACCAAATGGCACCTCGAAAACACATTTCTTTGGGTTGAGCTTCATCCCATATTTTCTCAACACACCGAATGTCTTTCTTAGATTTGCTGTATGCCTCTCAGCGGTAATGCTCTTTGTTAGCATGTCGTCTACGTATACTTCCATATTTTTGCCTATTTGTCGGGCAACATCTTATTTACCAATCTTTGGTAAGATTCCCTATCATTATTGAGGCCAAAGAGCATTACCCTATAGCAATAGAGCCCTTGGTCGGTTATGAAGGCAATCTTCTCTTCATCTGGCTCAAACACACTGATTTGGTTGTAACCGGAGTAGGTGTCCATGAAACTAAGCAGTTTATGCCCTGCAGTCGCATCGACCAACTGATCTATTCACAGTAAGGGGAATCTATCCTTTGGGCATGCCTTGTTTAGGTCTGTAAAATACTAAAATCTACACACATCATCCATTGTCCGTTCTTTTCTTTATGAGCGCGACATTGGTGACCCATTCTGGGTATTGCGCTTCCTTGATTGACCCTACTGCCAAAAGTTTCTGGACTTTTTCCTAATTGCTCTACTCGTCTCAACATTAAACCATCTCCTCTTTTGGAAGATCGACTTTTGCTCCAGGTCGATCGCTAGGTAGTGGGAGATTACCTTGGTGTTAATCCCCGACATGTCCTTATGCTTCCATGCTAACACAACTTTATACTCTCTCAATAAATCAACCAGATCATATTGGATTTGTTTCGTCAACCGAGCCCCTAACTTAATTGTTTGTTCAGTGCTGTCTTTATCGATCACAACCTCATTGGTTGGTTCTTCCGCCTGGCTTTTCCTATCTGCCAGAGATGTTTCCCTTGAGTTTAGGTCGAACCGGATTAGTGTCTCTACTTTGGTCTCACCCTCATCCATCTTTAGACAATCTTTTTCCTTGGGCAGGTCTGTTTACATTACACCCAACTCTGCCCTTACCCTATATACTTCAAGGTTCGCTTTCCTTGCCCACTCTTGGGAACTCTTCATAACACCGACTACTGCCTCTGTCAGGAATTTGACTGTTAGGGTATAGGTTGCAGTGACAACTTTAGACTTGTTTAGGAAATGTATTTCCAACAGAGTGTTATAGGGCCAATTTTCAATGTATACGACCACAAAAATGAGGATTACCGTTTTCTGGAAAGGGTAGCTTCCGATCTCCACTGACTGCTTAACTGTCCCTAAGGATCTCCCTTATGCTTCTTCGAAGATTGTTAGTAGTTGTAGATCCTTTCTTTGTAGTTCTAGCTGGTTGAAAACTCTGACGCTTAGGATATCCGCTGAGCTTCTATTATCGATCAAGATTATTCTTACTTCCCTGTGACCAATACGAACCAATACCACGATTGCATCGTTTGGTCTGACTTCAAGTCCTTGTGCGTCAGCCTCAAAGAACATGATCGGGTCCCAGCCTTGTTTGAGTTTCTTCTGGTCGGTCAAACTGAATTTACCTCCAGATTTCTCTAGCCATCTATTGTGTCACGAACTTCAGTCATTCTTTCTCTGCTACTGCTTCTTGTGTATGGTCTTTCTGTAAGAACCCGGATTTACAATGAGTAGCGGAAACAGGGTTTTAATATTTTTTATACAACGTATAAAACATATACAATATATAAGAATATATAAAAGAGAATTAGATCATACCCCTGAAGATCTACTCCTTCATTTCTTTAAGCTTTATTCCGATTATGAACCACCAAGTTTTCTTCGCTATGTCCCGTGATCTGACAATTGCGTGTGGGCGCGTCACGATCTTCAAGGAACTACGGAGGATAACGAGGCTTGAAAGAACTCATTCTTTTGTTCTTGGCAAGTTCGGCTGCCACAAGTAAGAATATTTATTTTTTGCTTTACCGAATAATCCCTAAACTCTCTAGGTTTTTTCTTTTTGTGATTTTGGTTCAAAGAATCACAACAAGTCTATTTTCTTGTTATGATAGTGTATAGATATATAATAACAAGATACATATCTTTTTCAAATATATTTCCATTTATTAAAACAATATTAGAATTTAAGTGTCCTAGGTAAAATATGAAACTAATTCCCACATAACCATTGTTGATTTAAACTTAAATACTAGATTAAGTAAAGAATAAAATAATATGATTATTTAATCTTTGTCTCAGTCATGATTTGAACCTGCAACCTTCATTTAATAATTTACTAATAATTCATAATTATTAATTTATTAATTAAATTAATCTAATTATTTAATTAATATAATTATCAATATATTAATTAAATAATTTCATTATTCAATTAATCCCTGAATAAATACGTGTCACTTTCGTAACACAATTAATTATACAATTCAATTAATTAACTGTGACCCTTGTTACCTTTAATCAATCAGGCTACCAAAGGGACCTAATAGACACACTGTTTTGAGCTCCAATAATACTTAGAAATAATTAATTAAACTGTTTAATTAATATTTCATGATTATTAACCTCAGAGTTATTCCACTAAAAACCTGAGGCACTCTCGCAACTACAGATGTATTACACAAACCGAAATTACAGTTGCCTATTGATATAACTATTTCGTACAGTAAGATCCTCCACAAGTAGTTCATAATTAAAGCTAGGTCATAAAGTCCGTTATGCCTCTCGAATTATATCTTTTCCATTAAGTACCGTTGATTCTCTAATGAACAATAAATCCTAACTTCCTTTACGGAAGAAGGAGAGCGCTCATATTATTCAAACCTTGAATCAACCCTCAAGGGAACTACTATCTACTTCTCACAAGAACAAGTAGATTCCACTATTGTGTACAAACCTTCCCAGCCACAAGCCAAACCGTAATTCCAACATACGAAGTTATTGACCAGGAATGCAATTCCGATCTAACATATGGTATATCAAAAACCACGATCTAACCTGAAGGAGTCGATAAGACACTCAGGATTAAGATCACCCATATATAGCCATCATTTGTTGATATATATGAATCTCATCATGTAACAGATCTTGGTGAGAGATTTATATAGATCATGGCTCAGTCCTATATTATCACACCATATAAGATGTCTTCATTCTCATATCATCATATGAATAATCTAGGTTTAGACCACCGTATATTAAGGAAGGACCGCAACTGTAGATTAACCACAAATAATATATCCAACTTTATTTGGTATCTACGAAATCTTTAGATTGCTTATCTCAAACTGAATTCCTCTATATATGACACTAATATACTCATCTAGAGATTACATCTGGTAATCTTGGTTGTTAAGTACACATAATATAAATGTATGAGAAAGATTTATAGAATGACTAAACTATTTCTTTTTTTTATTAATGTTTGATTCACATTTACAAATTACAAGCTTTAGGGCATAAACCCTAACAATCTCCCACTTGCACTATAAGCTTTAGGGCATAAACCCCAACAATCTCCCACTTGCACTAAAGTAGGTGATATATCTCTCATAACCCTAGACCCTCTAGGTGACCTTCAAACGCTTTATTCGTTTGGTCTTCATAAATGGATCAACATGATTTTCTAGTGACGCTATCTTCGTCACGGTCACATCCTCTCTCTGTACTATCTCTCTGATGAGATGATATTTCTTATCTATATGCTTCCATCTCTTATGGCTTCTTGGTTTCTTGGAATTAGCCACAATAAAGTGTGATGAGTTTGTCCAGATCTGGAAGAACTTCTAGATCAGTCAAGAACTTATAAATCCAGACAGTCTCTTTAGCTGCTACATATTCGACTTCTATGGTGGAGTCATCAATATATGATTGTTTAACACTCATCCATACTATGACTCCACCACGAAGGGTGAAAACTGATCCAGACGTAGATTTTCTAGAGTCCTTGTCTGACTGAAAATCAGAATCTGTATATCCAACTGGGATCAAATCCTACCCGGAATATACTAGCATATAGTTTCTTGTTCTTTAAAGATGTTTAAGAATGACCTTTACAACAACCTAATGATCCAATCTAGGGTTAGACTGAAACCTACTGGTTACTTCTACTATGAAGAAGATGTTAGGTCTCGTGTATAATGTAGCTTACATAAGACTGCCTACTGTAGACGTATAGAGAACATGTCTCATATCCTCAATTTCTTGAGGTGACTTAGGACACTGTTCCTTAGACAAGTGAACTTCATGCTTAGAAGTTACATTACCTTTCTTGGAGTTCTGCATCAAAAATCGCACTTGTATCTTATTGATAAACGATGCTTGAGACATTGCTAAGAGTTTGTTCTTATGATCCCTAATTAATTGAATCCTTAGAGCATAACTTGACTCTCCCAAATCTTTCATTTGGAACTGGCTAGCCAGCCATCTCTTTACTTTCGACAATACCCCTACGTCATTCCCAATGAGTAGGATATCATCTACGTATAAGACTAAGAAAATTACTTTCTTGTCAGTGATGCATTTGTAGACACAAGGCTCATAGACGTTTTGCTTGAAGCCATAGGTTTTGATAGCATTATCAAACATAATGTTCGAAGATCTAGATATTTGCTTTAGTCCAAAATGGACCTTTAAAACTTGCAAACCTTTTACTCTTGATTTGGAGACACAAATCCCACTGGTTGTATCATGTAGAGGTTCTCATCAAGATTGCCATTCAAAAATACAGTATTGGCGTCCAATTGCCAAATTTTGTAATCGAGATAGGCATTAATGGATAAGAGAATCATAATAGACGTAAACACGACTACTGACAAGAAAGTATCTTCATAATCGACCCTCTTATTTTGGGTATAACCCTTTACCACTAGTCTTGTATTGCAGGTCTCTACCTTCATGTCTACTCCTCTTTTGCTTTTGTAGATCCATTTACACCCTATGGGTTTTATCCCATCTGATAAGCCTACAAGTTCTTAGACTGAGTTTGAGTGTATGGACTCCATCTCGAGATTCATGGCTTTAAGCCATTCCTTTGTGTCAGAATCTTCCATTGCATTCTTAAATGTCAATGGATCATCCATACTATCATTATAGATGACATCTCGTCCCTCTCCAATACCTAAATAACGTTCAAGTTATCGTACAACTCTTTTACTACGTCTAGACGATAGTGTATCATAACTACGAATCATCTGACTATCAGATGTTAATGGATCAACAACTCTTATTGACTGAGCATTTGTCGTACTTGGCTTTATCTCATTTAACACAATTTTGTTTCAAGGTTCATGATTACTCGTATAGTTATCCTTAAGAAACGTGACATTTGTTGATACAAAAACTTTGTTCTCTTCAGGACTATAGAAGTATCCACCTTTATTCTCCTTGGAATAACCTACAAACAAGCATACCATAGACTTAGGGTCCAGCTTTCCAGTTATGTTCTTCAGTACATGTACTGGATACGCCCATATACAGAAATATCACAAACTAGCTTTACGACCATTCCATAACTTTAGGAAAGTCTTAGGAACAAATTTGGAGGGGACTACATTCAAAATGTAGGCCGATGTTTGTAGTGCATATCCTCAAAAGGTGTTTGGTAATGATGAGAAACTAATCATAGATCTCACTATTTCCATTAGGGTTATATTTCTCCTATAATTAACACCATTATGTTGTGGTGTTCCAGGAGCTGTGAGTTGGGAAACAATCCCATGCTCAACCAAGTGGTCTTTAAACTCTTGGTCAAGATACTCATCTCCATGATCCGATCATAGAGCCTTGATAGTCTTACCTAACTGGTTCTCAACTTCAGCTCATAATTCTTTGAACTATTCAAAAGTTTCCAACTTCCGTTGCATTAGGCAGACATATCTGTATCTAGAGTAGTTATCTATAAATGTGACATAATACTCATAACCACCCCTTTTTTTAACATTCATTAGTCCACAGACATCTGAGTGTATGAGCTCTAGTGGTTTTGTAGCTCTAAAGCTTTTTTCAGTAAAAGATATCTTGGTCATTTTACCTTTTAAACAAAATTCACAGACATGTAAGGTGTCAACATTTAACTGGCTTAAAGACCCGCTTTTAACTAGTCTGTCTATCCTGTTAAGGTTAAGCCCTAAATCAACCCTCAAGGGAACTACTATCTATTTCTCGCAAGAATGAGTGAATTTCATTATTGTGTACAGACCTTCCTAGCCATAAGCCAAACAGTGATTCCAACATATGAAGTTATTGATCGAGAATGCAACCCCGATCTCACCCATGGTATATCAAAAAACCACGATCTAACTTGAAGGAGTCGATAAGACATTCAGGATTAAAATCACCTATATATCACCATCATTTGTTGATATATATGAATCTCATCATATAACGGATCTTGGTGAGAGATTCATATAGATTATGGCACAGACCTATATAATCACATCATATAAGGTGTCTCCATTCTCATATCACCATATGAATAGTCTGGGTTTAGACCACCGTAGATTACGAAATGAACCGCAGTTGTAGATTAACCACAAATAAAGTACCCAACTTTATTTTCTATCTACAGACTCTTTAGATTGTTTTTCTCAAACCGAATTCCTCTATATATGACACTCATATGCTCAGTTAGAGATTACATCCGGTAATCTTGGTTGTTAAGTACACATGATATAAATGTATGAGAAAGATTTATAGAATGGCTAAACTATTTTTTTTATTAATGTTTCATTCACATTTACAAATTACAAGTTTTAGGGCATAAACCCCAACACCTCCAAAGGTTGTGTTGATCACTCCCCAATCTGAGTTTCCTCAGGGATTGTTTTTCCTATCTTGGTCAATCTTTGAGGGGTCCTTCTGCCGGTCATCACCACCATTTAAGACCACATCTTTCAAGTGCCTATCTCTGATCAACTTCTCGATGTAATCTCTCAGTTGGTAGCATTTGGAGGTCTCGTGACCATTTTCTCTGTGACACCGAGAGTACTTGGAGGTGTCCCTCCTCACAAATTAAGATTACTTTGGAGGTTTCTTGTATAGATTCTTGTCCTTTATCACGGTCGAGATCACTTCCTTTAACTATCGTACCTGTCTTTCCGAGTGTACTCTGGCCTTCCTCTATCATATCTTTCTACATCTCCTAGCAAACTACGTTCCCTGTACTCCCACGAGCCTTGGCTGTTCTGTCCCCAGTGTCTCTTTTGCCTCTAGTCATCTTGGTGATCATTTTTCCCTTATGAACTCCTTCTCTGATGATCTGCCCTATCTCGTCCAGTTTTACAGGGCACTTCTAGGGTTGCAGCTACCACTTCAGAACGTACATTGGGGCTTTGGGCCACCACATGCCTGGATAGTTGAAATGGTGAGGTCAAATTTACGGTCGCTGTTATGTTGATTCCCTGTCTTGTGGCATCATGGATGACTCTTCGTAGGGACTCTTGGACCTGTCGGAATGAGTATGGGGTAATCCTTATGGGAATGTTTATGGAGGTTATCATGGCCTGGCTAATGGAAGTTAGGGTCATGGAGGGTAAATCTCCCCTAGCAAAGCTGGCGTTCGCCATGCCAAAGTTGTTGACACCACGTGGGGTGCCAAAATCATACGGGGATTAACTTCCGTCTCTATGTTTGCCATGTTATTGTTTAACAAGTTTTTAGCGAGAGTTAATTGTTTAACCCTCTTCTTTTAGTGGCAATTGTTGCCGGTGATTTTTGGATTATGTAAAATTCATCACATGTCTAACAAATTAACACAAATTGATAATTGAAACTATAATGTAAGAAAAGAAATCAAGCGTGCAAAATCCAGAGTTTTACGTGGAAAACCCAAAAAGAGAAAAAACCACGGTTGCCAGAGAATGCGAGAAAAGATCTTCACTATGAATGTTTTGATTACACACCCAATCTCTCTTGCACTCTTGTATATTTTTTTCTGCATTAACCCCTATGGTGTTTTTAGAGTCTAATTATACATGCATAGAACCCTAATTCTTGGTGTACAAGCAAGAAAAGTTGCTAAGGTTTAATGAAACTCTGACTTGTCAAAGTCGTGACAATCTTTTGTCTTTTGTGTTCCTCGCATCAGATTTCTTACCTAACTTGGATTCTGATACTTATAAGGAAGTTTTCTTCCTTATCAAAGTGTGCTTCTAGACATCTTGTTTGAATTATTATCAAACTTCATCTTCTTCACCAAACCCTAGTCACTCATCTTATCATCCACACACTCTCTCTCCAAATTCACATCATTCTTTCACCTCCCTATCACGATCTCTCATCTATTTCTATCATCCCTCTCTCTCTGTCATCTCCTTATTTCTTCATCTCATATCTCTCTCTCTCTCTCTCTCTCACTAATTCAAAACACCTCTGACCAATGAATCTCTCTCACCATTCTCTCATTTGATTCTTCTCTATTTGTTGATGGAAAAAAAAGTAAATAAAATGATCGGTCCAGTGCCGTTTGCGGTCGATTCGATGGGTGGTGGTTGTTTTTTTTTTCTTTTTCTTTTATGGGTTTTTGTGTTTGGAGATGGTGATCGATCCAAATGGTTTGTGTTTGTGGTTAGTTGTTTGAGTGAGATGGAGGTGGAAAATGAGAAAAGGCGATGACGACATGGTTAGAATGGTGATGTATCCCTATTGGACCAAGTTGGTTGACTTGTTGCTGGGTTTGAGTTTGGTTTGGGTTTGGATAATGATCTGGGTTTGGTGTTCATGATGTCCAAAGTTTATTTTTTTTTATATTTTTTGTTGTTCTTTGGATTTGGTGAATCCAAAGTTTAAATTTAAATTTTTTTATTGTTCTTTGGTTTTGGTACCAAATCCATTTTAAAATTTAAAATTTTGTTATTTTTAAAATTTTAAATATTTATTATAAGGGTAAAATAATATGTTCATCAAAAAATCAATGGAAGTTAACATAATGACCAAATGAAGGAATACTAATACTAGAGGGGCCATAATGATTAATAAGGTAAACTAGAGGAACGTTTTTAATAATCACCATTCAAGTAATAATGCTACCCAACTCAAAATAGCTGAAAAAGCAACTCATTATTTACCGGTCACATAATTTGTTTTAACTATATAATTTAAAGTGTAATACGATGAGTGATATCTATATCTATATGCTCTATATAAAAAAGGACAGTTGTCCCATATTTTAATCCCTCCATATTTTGTTGTGATTTTTTTTAGTGTAAAAAGATTTATATAATCTTGTTCTTTTCGGTATTTTCTAATTAATTAAGAATACTTTATTGAGTAGAAGGGTGAAAAGGTAATTTAAAAATTTAAATTTATTTTATTAATTTTTTAGCAGTGAGAAGACAAAAAAACCTTTCAAGGGTTCAAAAAATACATAAAATTTATACGACATGAATAATTATAAAGGATAAGAATATCATTTTATATTTACAATTGGAGGTTGTCTTAGAAATTGAACATGTATCTTTTTTATAATTGCTTAGAGCACTTATAACAAATTGTACATGGAGCCCACCTTATTAAACAAATTTTAAAAAAGTAAAACAAAACACAAAGAGCTTTGTACATTTATCTGAGTGCTTCTTATCTTGGTTTTAGGAGGGAGACAGGGTTGTGATGAGAAGAAAGAGACGTTCTTATCTTCAATTTTTTTTTTTGTTTTTTGTTTTTTGTGATTGCTGAGTATTTGAATAGGCTTGCCTGTATGTCTAGCTCTATTGCCACACACATACTCTACCTATTGTATAAGTGCATATGTGGCTGAATTTCTTCTTCTCTCCTCTCTTTAAAAGTGTTTTTGTTTGGTTTGTGGGAAATGGAGAGAGAAAGTGCAGGAAAATGCACCCTACTTTTTAAGGTTTATGTTGTATGTAGATTCGGGGTATTTTAATTAGTACATGTAACTTTACTTTTATGAAAGCTCAATATCAATAGTGGTTTTATTGTTTTGACACTAATAATGAAATTGTTACTGTAGAAATGATTGCTTTCTCCCATACTACATTTTGGTTGTATTATACAAGTATGAAATCAAAAGGGTATTTCTTAGTTTTCAGCTTGATTTTAAAATTTCAACCAAAAATTTATATTTTTCATGGGGAACAAGGTTTTTGAAGATTCAATAATTTTATAATAATGAAAATTTCAATTTTTTTTGGGTGTTACTGTTTGGTGGTGTAATACGTTTTGTCAGGAATCAAAGAGAACATAAATGCTATTAGGTACTTTGGTTTATTAACTCTGAATACAATTTCTTGATTTTTCTTCTTATTTAGTGTTGTGGTTTTGGCTTGTTGAACAGAGTCCAGATGAGGATGTTATAGATTGTGTTCACATTTCTCACCAGCCAACTTTTGATCATCCTTATCTCAAAGACCACAAAAATCAGGTTCACTTTTTTCCTCACTCATTTATAACCTTCATTTTTATTTTTAGTGTTATTGATTTTGTATTGTTAGGTTAATTTATCAGATGAGGCCTAATTACCACCCAGAAGGTCTTTTTGATTACAACAAGGTGTCTACAAAAGCAAGCAAAGAAAGAACAAATCCAATCTCTCAGATGTGGCACACGAATGGAAAATGCCCAGAAGATAGCATACCCATAAGGAGGACAAAAAAGATGATGTTTTGAGAGCAAGTTCCATCAAAAGATATGGTAGGAAGAAGCACAGAACCATCCCTGTGCCCAAATATGCTGATCCTGACCTTGTCAATGACATTGGTCATCAGGTATATATAAATAAATTCACAACCATTGTTTTTTTATTTACTTTTTCTGTCTTCATCCTGGTTGTTGTAATTTGTAAATGTTTGTGTTTTTGGTGTCGTTTAGCATGCAATAACATATATTGAAGGGGATAAGACGATAAGTAATTATGGAGCAAAGGCCACTATTAATGTTTCGGAACCTAAAATACAACGGCCTAATGAGTTCAATTTGTCTCAGCTCTGGATTCTAGGTGGTTCTTTTGGTCAAGATCTTAACAGCATTGAAGCTGGATGACATGTATTATGATAGCTACTAATTAACCTAATAAGTTGATCAATAATTGAACTTAAAATAGAACCTTGAAAATATTCAGTTTAATACTTGGAGATGTGCTGATCCATTCTTTTGCTCAGGTTTGACACATTTTCATTTTGTCTGCTTGGATTTATGAGATACTTGCTTGGTAAAGAACTTAACAAGGTTCATTATTTGTCTACACTCATTGCTTGTACTTATTTATGTTCAGAGAGGCGGTGTCAATCTTAAAGAGGTTGATTCGAAGTTCTGCGGAGAAATTGGAGTTTCAGGCTGAGGTGTCTCGGCTCATGGACATTATTATCAATTATCTTTACAGCAACAAAGATATCTTCCTCATAGAGTTGATCTCAAACACTTCTGATGTAAGTAAATCTCTGTATATAGCTAATATGTGTGTTATTGTGTTATTCGTTTTGGTGTTTTCTCACTGAGTTTTGAATGGGGTTTCTTTTTACATTCCTTTCTCTGAAAGACGAAGAGGTTCTTAGTGAAGGTGGCGACACTAAGCTTGAGATCGAAGTTTGTTGAGAGAGCTCACTTAATTAAATTATAATAAAGGTGATAAGAATATGATCAAAGCAACTTCATTTAATTTAGGTATGTATTTATAGTTTCATTTACGATGAAATGCTGATTAAGTTAGACAAAGAGAAGAAAATTATTTCTATTCATGACAGAGGTATTGGTATGATCAAGGAGGATTTAATCAAGAATTTGGGAACCATAGTAAAATCTGGAACTTCAAATATTTATGATGTGCCATTAGTCGACCTTCCATTATTGATATGGCGTTACTATAATTAAGTTATGGTTGAAAAATATTAATTAGAATTATCAGTTATCATGTAGCATTTATGGAGAAAATGCAGACAAGTAGAGACCTCAATCATATTGGACAGTTCGGTGTTGGGCTAAAGTATATCTCATTATTGACTACGTTGAAGTCATTAGCAAACGCAACGATGACAAACAGTGAGTTCCTTGTGTTGATATGATTTTCTAAATTTGGTTCTCCAAGTTGTTGCGATTTTGAAATGATAGTCATTGTTAATCATTCGACTTCTAGGTATGTTTGGGAATCGAAGGCTGATGGTGCATCCTCAATTTCTAAGGACACTTGGAATGAACCACTCGGACGTGGAACTGAGATCAGAATGCACCTCAGAGAAGAAACTGGGAGTATTTGGAGGAGAGCAAGTTAAAGGTGTGTTTGAAAACAATCAAGAAGAAGCTCATCCGGAAAGCCCTTGATATGATTCGTAAAATCGCAGAGGAGGATCCTGATGAGTCCTCTGACAAAGAAAATAAAGGTTAAATATTTAGAAGGTAAATTGTTTATTTATGTTTTCTCTTTTATATAAATGTAATGCATATATTTATCTAAAGCTTCCAAAATGATCTAGAGGTTTCTTTGATCGTTTACTTGCACTATCTTTAGCCAAAGTAATATATGATGCTCTCTTTTGTTCTATGTTCTCGATTTGGTGGTTAATTGAACTTAAATATTTGAATGGTACTGGAATCCTGTTGATGCTGATTATCGATGGCAACAAAGATGTTGAAAAAGCTAGTGATGGTGAAGGAGAGGTCAATACACAGTTTTGGAATGAGTTTGGCAAGTCTATCAAACTTGGTATCATTGAGGATGCAGCTAATAGAAAACGGTTGGCAAAACTTCTCAGATTTGAGAGGTATCTGTTTAATCAATGGATTTATTATTAATTTGTATTATAACATGCAGCTTTCATTGTCTGTGAATCTAAGTTTCTATTTTAGGGAGACGACTCATGGTATATGAATTCCCTTCCAGCACGAAGTCAGATGGTAAATTGACTTCACTAGATCAGTACATCTCAAGAATGAAAAAGGGGCAAAAGGATATCTTCTACATTATCAGAACCAGCAAAGAACAATTGAAGAAATCTCCATGCCTCGAGAGGCATAAAATGAAGAATTTCGAGGTACTGTGAATTGTTTAGCCATTTATGAAAAACCAGGCTTTTTAGGTTCAATAATATATGAAGAGCTTTCTGTTCTATATCTCCTGTTTACCTTTCCCCAATTTCTGTTATATAAATTTACATGTTATTTGGTGCACACTTTTGCCAGGCTATTTTCTTCACGGATCCAGTTGATGAATACCTGTTACAATACCTAATGGATTACCAAGACAAAAAGTTCCAGAATGTGTTTCTAAAGAAGGCCTTAAACTTGGGAAAGACTCTAAAAACAAAGAACTTAAGGAGTCATTCAAGGAGCTGACCAAATGGTGGAAGGGTGCTCTGGTCAGTGAGAATGTGGAGGATGTGAAGATAAGCAACCGTTTGGATAACACTCCTTGTGTGGTCGTGACATCGAAGTACGGATGGAGTGCAAATATGGAGAGAATTATGCAATCACCAGCTTTACTGAAGTTAACAAGCAAGCGTATATGCGTGGCAAGAGGGTGCTTGAGATCAATCCAAGGCAATTTCAGACACTCATTTTCTTATGGATGGAATTATGGAAATGTAAATGTAGAAAAAATCCGAACTCATTTTACATCGATGTATTTATACTCGTACATCATTGGAACTCATTGCTGGTGAATATGACACGAAATCTTCTTGGTCCTGTAAATGGAAATGATAAAATTTCTCTGGTGGTGTAGTCCAATCAGTGCTTTAAAATATACCAATTAGCATGCAAGATGTCTCGGATTTTTATTCTTAGCACCGATTTACTTTCTTTCAGGATAAGAGCTTATAGTACAGGTTGTGATCATTTACATTGTGTTTGGTTTGATGGAATTGGAGATAAAGGAAATAAAAGGATTTAGATGGATTTCTAATATCTTATTTGGGTTGTTAAATAGGAGGGAAAGGAAATAAAAGGAAACGGAGGGAAAATAAAGGAAGGGGATTTAATAATTTCTTCTTATTTCCCCTAATTAGGATTCCCACCAAAATTGAGAGAAAATGGAAGGAAAGTAAAGGGATTTTATCAATAACTCAAAAGTAACCTTATATGACAATACATATATATCATTCATATTGTTGAAAGAAGGGGTATTTTTATAATAGAATAAGATTTTTTTTTTTTATTTGTCGCTTTTCTTTTCTTTTCCTATCATAACTATCCAAACAACAATCATTAAAAATACTATCATTTCTTTTTTTTTTCCTTTCTTTTCCACATTAATTTATCATTTTCTTTCATTTTTTTTCTATCAAACCAAACATAGCGTTAGAATTTTAAGAAAAGAAATAACTATCGGTAATTGTGACTTTTTTGAGTTTGTATTCATTTAGTGTGGTTTGTGCTAAATTATTGTTGAGGTCTACAGTGAGTTTTAAGTTATTGTTAAATGTTAATTTTGAGTTTTCATGTATAATATTTAATTTAAAACAAGTACATTTTTATATATAAAAGATTAAATGTAAGCATAAAACAAATTTTATAATGAACACTAAATTGTGTCACTTTGATACATATTTAATACGTATTTATTTAACCTATTATATTATAAAATGTGTATTTAGGAAGCACATGCCTTGCATGTGCCTCCAAACCTAGTAGTCTAGAAAAAACGTGTTGTAATAAAATGAAACATCTTTAGAATACTTTTAAAAGGAAAAGATCGTTTTGATGTTGAGCTTTATCCTAAAGGTGAAGATAGAGTTTGTCGTATTCACTTGTCTTCCCTCTTAATTTTTTTTTTTTTTGTAAAGAACCCTTTCTACTAGTTTTTTTAATAGAAAATCTAACTCTAACCATGTGGGATAGATAAAAAGATGAAATTACCCTTCTATATTTTAAAAAATAGAAATTATAAATATACAAAATATAAAAAAATCAAAAGATATTAAAAATGTAGTTTTAAAAAAATGAATCTTCACTGTCTATCTCATTTTTTTATTTTTTATTTAATTTAAAATATAGAAATTAAAAATTAAAAATAATATATAAACAAAGTGTTTTTTTCTGGTGTCGAATCTCTTTATAAAAATACATTTTTTTTGTGTGGATTTGGTGACCAAATCTTTTTATATAAAAAAAAACAAAAAACAAAATAAAATTTTCTAAAATGAACTCCACAACATCAATCTTTATAAGAGCCTGATTCTAGGAAATAACATCATCATAATCATCAACAACAAATCAAAATCAAAATATCGAAAAACAAAATCTAGCCTAGAATCTATATCTCTCTCTTTCTCTCTTGAATCCTTATCTCTCTATCTCTCATTCAATCAACAAGAACCCCAACCCATCACACACACCATCCAAAGCAATCAGTTCATCACCATCATCAGTTTATCACCATCATCGGTTCATCAACCACAAAAACTGCACTGAACCACCATCAATCCCACACATAAACCGTACTAAACTTGCCCTCAATCACTCAGAAACCTCTCTAAAGTCGCCACCCCCCCTAAAAACCGCCAACGAAACCGCCAAGAAACCCCCATCGAATCCGACAATGAAAACCCCACCGAAGCCTCCAGAAACTCTCACACTCAAGATTAGATTTCGATTTGGTTTCAATTTGGGTCGATTTGGTTTCGGGTGGAAAGATCGCGGGAGAGATTTGGTGAGAGTTGTACTGTTGGTGGTGCGATCTTGAGATCGAGATTTGGTGGCTAGTGATGGTGATTTTGTGCTTTGATTTTTTTTTTCTGGGTTTCTAGCTGATCTACAAATAGATTACACCACGATTAATTTTGTTTGCTATGAATAAAATGGGTTTTTGGTTTTCTGGTATGGTTTGAGAATTAAGATTGGTGTTAATGTTTGAGATTGGTGATGATAATGATGATGATAATGAACTGGGATGATGGTCAGAGGTGGAGAAGAAGAAGAATTGAAGATGATCGTGGTGGTGGAGAAGAAGAATTGAAGAAGATGATGATGATGATATTTTTTTTTTTTTTTTATTTTTTTTTATTTTTGTAAATTGTAAATTATTTTGAGAGTTGTTCAGAAAAATCTGATGGTTGGATGAGTTAATTGGCTTGATCTCTTCCACTCATTTAATTTTTAATTTAACATATTATTTATTAAAAATATAAATTTACTTTTTTAACCTTCAATCCTAATTACCCTTACTATCCCTACTGATGAGATTACGAAATTGCCTTCCTTTATTAACAGCCAATTCTACTTTTGGATGGAATTCCTATCTGAAGAGGTTCTTTTTCCATTAATTCTATGTTTGCAATCGTGTTCATCAAATAATCATCGCAAACGCACGAATCATAAATAAATGTACAGTGATAAGTAATGATCGTTCTCATGAAGACTAGAGATTTAATGGTTAAAAATTAGTTCTAATTAAAGCTAAACTTAGGGCAACCAAGAGATTGATATTTCATTCATTTAAACTAAAAACTAAATTATATTAAAATAATGAAAGCAACTAAGAAGATTAGGTTGTGATCGAGGTGAGAAAGCAATAGACCATCAATAATCCCTAATTATGAACACTCGTGAACAATGATCGGAAACCCATTATGTGCAAGAAATAAGAATAAATTCTATTACTTTACCTTGGTCCAACTAAAGATAAAATTCATTTATTTAAAAGATCATTAATTAAGATTAAATTTGGTCAACTCTAACCTTAATTCTTATATAGTCTTAACCTAAAATCATGCCAAATAATCATTCACCCTTTGGTCAAGGTGTGAATAAGAATTACAATTAATGACGATTAAGTAGTTAAGAACAATGAATAAATAAAGAATTGAATTGATGATATAATAATATTAATCTCAATACGTGCATTCACAAAAGGTTAACATTTTTTCCCTAGTTATGGGATTTGTTACACATCATGAAAAAACGGATTCTTTAAATCTTCAATGTTGAATCTTCTTACTTTTCGAATCTTTAGATGTGCTAGATGATTGAAATTTGTGAGGTGGTGTATAGTGATGGAGTGGTGGGGGAAGACCCCTTTGGTGGCTTGGGACTTTCCTTGGCTTGTGTATATCTCTGAATTACAAAGAATAAGAAGTATTTATAGGTGATTTTTTCTTGTGAACCCCCAATTCTTCTTAGGTTTAGGAAATCCATCAAGTGGGAAAGTATAATGAAACAAAAAATGTGAATCCTTTCATAAATTGGAGTTCCTCTCTTGATGTTTGAATAATTGACTCTTAATTTGAGTTTAGGAAGTTTCCTAAACATGTTTTGGTCTCCTAAAGTCATTAGAATTGGATTTGAGAAGCTTTGGAACAATTATGGACCAATTTTGAGTGGTTTCCATCAAAAATCCATCAAACTGCGCCTTAGGTCGCTCCATAAGTCAACGCGGTCCAAACCGTGGAATTCTTCTGCCATGCACCGCTCCTTAAAACGCTGGGTAGGTCATTATGCCCGAACTGCGGTCTAGCCCGGGTTACTTCTCTAGCACTAACCTTTGGTTAGTAAATTGGACATAACTTCTTCTAGGAATATCGAAAATGTGATCCGAAAAGTGCACCAAAAACTAGGGTCCCGTCATGCAGCTGTTTTTCAGTCCGTTTTCATTTTTATTTTTCAAAAAAAATTTCAAAAAAGTGTTCGTTAACCGTTTTTTATTTTATTTTCGAAAAAAAATGAACAACAAAACGAATGTTAAAAGTGAAAGATTTGAAAAACACAAAATACATGTTTTTTGTTTTTTGTTTTTGTTTTTCATTTATCATTTATCATTTTTTTTATATAAAAAAAATCATTTTTTAAAACTATTAATTGTACTGGTATGCGTTTGATATGACTAGGATAAGACGATACGGGATTTTCAAATGACCAAAGTGCTCATCTTATATATATATATATATGTATATATAAATTATAATAATTATATATTTATATATTATAATATTATATATTATAATATTTACATAATTAGTATATTAATATTCTATAATATATATATATAAAAATATAATAATATATAATAAATAAAATAATATATATAATAATAATATATGTAATAATTTTTAATATATATTTAATATATTTTTATAATATGTATATGTATATTATAATTATCTATTTATAATTTAAGAGTTTAGTTTTGATTAATTCATTTTTTGATATGTTTGTTTTTGAATTAATTTTTGATGTGTTACTTTTGTTTAATTTAAAAATTACAATACAAAAATTATTTTGGTTAATTATTTAATCAATTTGTTTATAGTTGTAATAATATTAAACAAAATGGCAAAATTGATATTTCAATTTTTGATAGTTTTCGGTTAACCTACCAGATGCATTTTTTATGTTTTTCATTTTCAAAATACAACTTTTAGTATATGCTACCAGGTGCAATTTCAGAATTTGAAACTGAAACCGAAATCAAAAATACTGTTTTCATTTTCATTTTTATTTTCGAAAAACAGCAACCGAAAAACACTTACAGGACGGGCCTTAGACTTCTAGAGCTTTCAATCCATAGGTATTAAGACAAGTAATTCGATCGGAGGAGAGAGATATGGTCCCCGCAATATGAGTGACCTGCTTTGGCCGAAATTCATCTTTTTGCTTCTTTTCTTCCAAATTAAGATTAAACACCACTTGAATGTAATGTGACCTACACATGCTCAACAAACACATAATATACCTAATTTCACCCAAGAACAAAGTACAAATAATAGGAAATAGGAACTTAAAACATGTAAAGAAATAGACCGATCATAAAGGTCAAGCGGCAAAACAATCTTTTCCCTTTTTAAAATTTGAGGGTGCGTCTGGTATCATTTTTCATTTACTGTTTTTTTAAAAAATGAAAATGAAAATAGTGTTTTTGATTTCAGATTTAAATTTCGAAAGCGCATATGATAGAATGTGCGGAAAACATTATTTTAAAAATAAAAACACTAAAAACGCATCTGAAATATCAAAAATTGTCATACTTTCGTAAAGACATGTAAACATTAATATTATTGTCGGTTTGTTACATTTAATCTAAAAGAAAATTTATAATATTTTGACTAATTATATATATAAAAAATTGACTAATTATTAAAAAAACTAGGTGCATAATGTCTTTATGATGTAAAATATAATACAAATAAATTTTTTAAAATCACGTACAAAAGCATGAATGATTTTTTCAAGTTTAATTAATGAGGAATTTTTTTATTCTTTTGAAAAAATATATTTATTGACGTGAGAATTATATATATATAAAGTATATATCATATTAAAAAGTCAATGAAAATCTATAAATGTCTATGAAATTCTTTTAAAATGAAAGTATATGAAAGTAGGGTGCGCGTTTTCAGTTTGATTATATTTCAACCCAACCCAAACCAATTTGATTTTTCAAACCGATTCAAATCAAACCAAAAAAGGTTGGGTTGGTTTGGATTGGTTTATCGGTTTATATTTGAACTCAAAAATCTTTTATTTTTGGTATTATATTATAAAAAATATTTATATATAAAGAAAATATAGAAAAGTCAAATGAGTAATTACCAATTAAAAACATGTTTGACAATATCTATACTTTTGAAATCCTAATACATCAATCAATCAGAAGAATTGTATCAAAACAAAAAAAGAAACTATTAAAACTTAAAGTAATCGGTAAAAAATATAAAACATGGACCGAATGATAACGTAGGTGAATTTCATATTTTAGTTTTACTTTTTAAAATATATGGTTTGGTTTGGGTTGGTGGATTATTTCACTCAATCAAAACCGAACCACCTTTAATCGGTTTGTCCAAAAGATAAACCGACACATCTATTTTTTATATTTGTAATCGAACCAACCCAAACTTTATGGATTGAGTTAGTCGGTTTGGTTCGATTTGACGGTTTTTTACACACTCATATATGAAAGTCTTTTAAAATGAAAATTTTTCATAATTATGTTAGTCTATTAAAGTCCATGAAATTCGTAAGAGTAATACTATTTTGTTCAAATTTAGTATTCAAATGATGTGGTAATATTGTAATCCTTTCATTTAAATCATGTAAATGTAATACAATTTAAATAAATGGATTACAATGATGTCACATCATTTGACACCAAATTTTGGATAAAGTAACATTATTGAATTCGTAAAAGTCATCCACTTAAAAAAAAATCTTTAAAAATCTTTTAAAATCCTAATTGAATACATGTCTTTTAAGTTAAAATGTCTCAAGTTAAAAAATAAATTATTTTTCACTTAATTGTTAAGACATAATTAGTATGTAGACATTAAATTCCTAAAATAACCTCATATAATTTAATTATTACTAAAATATTCTATTGATAAAAAAATCCTAATTTATTAAGAGTAATGTTATATTGCCTAAATTTAGTGTCAAATGACGTGGTAATACCGTAATCCATTCATGTAAATCATACAAATATAATAAAATTTAAATGAATGGATCACAATGATGCCACACAATTTGTACACCAGATTTGGACACCAAATTTGAACATATAACATTTTTGTTTTATTAAACCCTAACCCTAACCCTAAATTGACTTAGAAAGAGGTAGACGTGCGAGATCGCCGACCTAAACTTGGCGACAAAGGCCAACAATCTCCATGATGGAGGACGTCGGCCTCCATTGCCAATCTCAAAGGAGGTCAAGTGGTCTTCTCTTGATAGAGTAGCCAGGGAGGAGACTCATGTTGAATATAAAGTTAAATCATTTGTTAAGATTGATGGGCGTATCATAGTAAAACCTAAACCACTTAATTTTTAAGTTAGATGATTTCAAATAAAAAATAAATAAATGAAAATGTCTTAAATATAATACTAAAAGCTTAATTAAAATAAAGTCTTTTAATATTTTTTTTAAAAACGTACGATATTAAAAAATCATAACCACATAAAGTAAATGTTTTTTTTTCTTCTATTAATCTATTAATAAAATAACTCACTTATCTGAAAAAGAAAATACACCCAGAACTTTTGGCAGCTAATTGAGGCAGACGGTGTAATTCAATATTTGGATGCCATTTTATAATCGAAGAACAAGAGAATAGACAAAGCTGACCGAGAAGTATTAAAGAATAACTTGTCCAATGGGGATGGTACACAAACACTTGCCTTGCAACAAAAACAAAAAAAGTGATTAAACTAAACCACTTTTCCTTTCAAAAGATGGAATGGAATAGGAATCAAGAATCTTAAAATGAAAAGAGCTTCATTGAGTAACCGAGGATTTGCTTGCACACACCTTGGATTTTGACTACCGATATATATTAATCTAGATAGTGGAAATGGTGATATATGTTACCTTTTTTATGGTGAGTTGTAATGTTGTCATCAGTTTAATAACTTAAATTTAAAAGACACATATTATGGTAAAGTATTGAAATTGTCCATAAATAATAGATTCTTTATTCTTTAAAATGCACATCCTCTCTCTCTCTCTGTTTTTTTGTTAAAATTGATCTACAACTCATCTATCCCTAAAAAAGTTGTCTCTCTCCAAATATTGCACAAAAAGGTAACAAATATTTTTTATCTTTATTTTTATTTTTTCATGCATTTTTACGTGGTTTAACAATGCATTCATTCGTTATGATATGTTGTTCCAGTATTTGTATGAACATGTATGAACATGTATGAACATTTAATCTCCAGTATTTTTGATATGTTTATGAGCTGTTGTATATGTGTCCGAGATTTTGTTACATTGGTTCGAACTTTTTGTGATGTGTTTATGAGCTTTTTTTGTAATTGGTCCGAGCAATTTTTTAATTTGTTCGAGCTTTTTTTATATTGGTCCGAGCTTTTTTTTTATGTGTCCGAGCATTTTTAACTGGTGCAAACAAGTTTATAATCTTGGGTAAAACAACTTAAACTATTTTAAAAAAGCTCGAACCCTGAAGAAAAAGGCTTGAACCTTTAAGAAAAAAGCTCGATCCCTCACAAAAAAAGTTTGATCCCTTAAAAAAAAAACTCGTTCATGTTAAAAAAAGCTCGAGTCCTTACAAAAAAAAACTCGATCATGTACAAAAAAAAAAGCTTAATCCCTTACAAAAAAACTCGATCATGTACAAAAAACCTCGATCCATTACATTTAAGAATTTTGTTTAATTCTTTATAATTGTAAATTTAATATTAATTATTATTTTCTTAATAATGGTTTGTTATGATGATTTTCACAGGACAATGGATCAGGTGAGAATATCCATATCTTACAACGGTCGATGAGAGCAATTACCCAACGGAAGTCAGAGGTTTTTAGGTTCTGATAACCAAGGATTGCATGTGTCATAGAATATGACTTACGATGAACTAGTGTCGATCGTGCAAACAGTTGTGAAGTATGGTGAAAACAAATACAGTGCTAATCTACAGTTTATATCAATCGTTCCTGGGACTACATGTCGCACATTTATAAGAAACGACAATGATGTTCAGTTTATGCAAGGGGAAGATAGGGTGATCCCACAAGTATGTGTTAGTCTAATTGAGAGGGCAACAGAAGATGTGATAGGTGAAGATATCCCTCATCCTGAAAATACCCAACAATTTCGATTGTTTAGCGGAAGTAACCAACTATTCATAGAAATGAGTGGGATCGAAGGTCGTGAAAACATGTGTGGTGTCCCACCGGGAGTTATCGACCATGCTGATATAGCTGAACCACAATTCAATGTTGTGTTTGGTTGTCAAAATGAGATGAATGATGGATAGTACAATGAGCAATACAATGAGATCTACAATGACATGAACAATTAGCAGAACAATGAACCGAATCTTGGGCCGATTCATAAGGTGAATAATGAGGCAAATCTTGATTCGAAAAATCTTGAGGAAGAGGAAGACCCTGTCCAAATGGAAAGACATGCAAGACGTGTACAAAGATTCAGTTGCAATGCACCAGATATGGTAGAGACTTCTGAGGTCCGCCATAATGTAACTTCATATGATTCTATTAAAGCCACAACGTGGGTTATTCCCGGAGCAGATTCATACTTGTTTAGTATGTGTAGAAGCAGGAACTTTGTAAAGAAGAACCTACAAGCATGATTTAAAAAGGTCAATTTTTTCCCACTAAAAAGGATTTGAAGAGACTAGTTGGCTATTTTACAATGCGGTAAAACTTCGAGTGGAAGGTGAAAAGGTCCAATAAGACAACGTTACATCTGATTTGTTTGATGGACGACTGCACGTAGAAATTAAGGGCGGTGATGAGAGATGAATGGATGTACTTTCAAGTAAGAAGTTTTGTCAACGAACACACTTGTTCGTTGGAAGAGGTTCACTGTTGCCATCGACAAGCTAGTGCAGTAATAATTGGAGAAGTCTTTGTACCTAGATTGCAACAACATGATGGTCGTCTAATGGGTCCCAAGGATATAATCGTGAACATGAAAACAATGTATGGCATCCAAATCCAATACAGTAAGACACATCAAGCCCTGCATTATACGTTGTCACTCACATATGGAAAGCATGAAGAAAGCTTCCAACTACTGCCATCATTCGGTTACGTGTTGAAACAACAAAATCCTAGCACAATCACTGACTTACAGTGTGACAAAGATGGTAAATTTCTCTATTTTTTCATGTCGTTGGGTGTCTTACTTAGAGGATTTCGGAGGTGTATGCGTCCAATTAGTGCAGTTGATGGTACCCATTTGAAAGAAAGATTCGGGGGTACAATGTTTGTTGCAACTGCATAAGATGGAAACGAATAGGTGTATCCAATTGCTGTTTGGTGCGACGACTCAAAAAACAACTTATCATGGGAGTGGTTTGTAGATTGCTTGAAAGGTTCCCTTGGTTATATAGATGATCTGATTTTCATTTCCGATCGGCATGCAAGCATTGACACAGGGATTTCAAAAATGCTCCCTCATGTCACCAATACCATATGTTGCTGACACTTTTCTAAAAAGATTAAGAAGCAATTTTATAGAAAGGATGTTGCCGTAATAATAGACAAAGTAGCCCGAACGTACACTGAGTTGAACTATAACCACCAAATGGAAGAGTTATGAAACTTGCACCAGAATGCATTCAATTATGTAAATGATGTGGGTCCATACAAGTGATCTCATGTACACTACCCTGACAGAAGGTACATGGTAATAACAATAAATACTACATAATGTATAAACTCATGTATAAAATTTACCCGCAACTGCCTATGTTGACTCTGACAAAGTTCATTAGAAATATGTTACAACAGTGGTTTCACGATCGCCATCGAACTGCACAGTTCATACATCATCAGTTGACCGACGCAACACATTTGTGATCCTAAATTGTGTGGAGAAGTGCGGTTATATGATCGTCAATCCAATGGACTAGAACATATTCTTGGTGAGCGGTCTAGAAAATATTGGACTGTTGACTTAGTCCGGAAGACCTTCACATGCAACAAATTCTAAATGGACAATTTTCCATGTTCTCACGCACTCGCTACTGCAAGGTACATTACAAGTTTTTATGTACGGTTAATATTACTGAAACGTGAATCTCATTGTTTTCATTGTTTCTACAGGGAGCAAAACTTGGATTTCATATCACTGTGTTCGGACTACTATAAGAGACAGACTCTTATAGACGCGTTCTCGATTCCTATTATACTGGTTGTACATCCTTCTACATGGGTAGTGTCATCTGACTAGGGATGCATATTTGGGGAATAAGGATGGATATAGGTCCCCCAATCCCATCCCCACTTCCTATTCCCTTCCCCCATCCCCCATCCCCCTCATTTCCCTATTTGGGGAAAATGGGGATGGGGAATTTTAGGGGGAGGTATATCCATCCCCATCCCCATTTGCCCATTTTCCCCGTTTTTTTCATATTTCTGTTTTTCTGTTTTTTCCGTTTTTTCCGTTTTTTCCATTTCACCATTTAACTAAAAATTACAAATTAAACTAAAAAAACAAACATTCCATTAGAAATACAAGATAAAACCTATTAATATATTACAAATATATATTACAATTAATAATAATATATATATATATATATATTACAATTAATAATATATATTATAATTATATTTATATATGTTTGGGGGGAAATGAGGAAATGGGGATGGGGGATCATATCCCCATCCCCAATTATACCCCATCCCCATTTCAATATAATTGTGGGAAAAATGGGGAAATAGGGATGGGGATGGGCCCCTCCTCATCCCAATTTCAATTTGGGGATGAATTTCATCCCCATCCCCCCCCCCCCAATATTTACCCATTTTTCTCGAAAAAAAATCCCCAAATGGGGATGGAGACGCGGGAGATTGGGGTCCAGGGAAAAAATGTGCATCTCTACATCTGACATCATTGAGTGGATGGTTTTAAATCCAATCTTCAGGAGACAGGTAGGATGGCCGAGGGCGAGTCGACATGATTCATCCTCGGAGAGGAAAACTACACATCGTGTAGAAGATGCAGACAATCAGGGTATAATACCATGAGGTGTTCTAACCCACCTTTGATTAATTAAGGTCCGAGCATAGTTGTTTCTCAGGAATACCGACGCAAGTGTAGCATCTTTCATTCAGTGGGACACAACAAACAAACTTGCCCTGACAGGGACTCTACCGTGGAATGAATGAAGGCTTTTCCAGTTTAGAATTGTATAACTTGTTCAATAACTTAAAATGTAATTAAACGTGAGTTTCCATTTGCAGTTTTAATATTGTTAAAGGTTTGCAATACGTGTTCTACTTTTGATTCAAGACACTTGAATGCTCGCCCAAGGAAGAAATTTTTTTGTTTTTATTAAATTTTTTTTTGTACAAAAAAACAGAACATAATAAAATTAAAATACAACAAAATCTAGAATGGCCGGGAGTTACAAAAAAATCTCCACAACCATCTTCTCTCGAATGATCCCCATATCGTCTTCTGACCAATCAAAATCATTCTTATTCGCTAGTAAATACTCGATTAATCTCAATGTATGGGGACCGCAATTACCCCTGCAGTTGGACACATTAGCATGCGTTACAATAGATTTTTAATAAAACAATCCCTAAGTTAACGAAAAAGAAAGTCTTACGTTCTGTTATGTTGGGGGAGACATGGACATCACACTGACAGAGAAGGGCCTATTCTTCTTGGGGAACTTCTCACGACCAGTTGGCCGCGCAGTGTGAAACACCGCCTGATGCAACATCGAGGGCAAAAACCAGTGCAATGGGGGTATCTGTTGCTTCCTAATATGCATTGGAACTTTCTTTCTCCAGGGATCCATAATGTGCATCTTCTCGAGGGTGAGGTCGACGGTCACCAAGAGCCAATGTTGGCTCCCAATGTTGCACGGTATCAGAGCTTGTAAACATATCAAGAAGGTGTTAGGATATACAAAGCCATTTTTATTTTAAAAAGGCACACCACGTAACACATACCATGTCAACCTCGTGCCACAAATGGTTCCACTCGGGGCACTACCATGCACCGTCGTAAGGTCATCAGCGGTTCATCAGATATTCAACACATTCCACCGTGCCGTGGTGATCTCCCCGTGAGTATCACGAGGCATCATTCTCCCACACTGATATTCCATCAATAACTGTACAAACATTGATGGACAAAAAGTTAATAAAGTTTCCCTCATAAAATACCAACATGCGGAAACAATATATATTATATACTTACATAGACTTGCACATTCAATATGTTGATCCTCTGTTTGAATACAGTGGAGAATGCTCGCTAACGCTTCTAAAGAATATGGAGGTGCACGTCCATATGCTGAAAAAAATATAAAAGTTATAAATTGTTAGCAGTGTAGCATTACTTAAACTAACTTAAAATAGAAATTCACCTAACGCACATATCGTGTCCTCCAATTCCATGAAGTTGGAACCCATCCGTTGGAACCATAAGGCATCAACTGGATCAAGCACGTCCATATCACGTCTGTACAATCGTTGCATTAGCTACAAAATTATTTAATTTAACAAAATAAAAATGGCAAATACATAGATAAAGTTGTACTTACCGTTCCCTGGTCGAGTTCCTCTTGTAGGCTTTGTAAGCCCTAATTTGGTCAGCGTCCACCAATCCGTGGGGCTATAAAATATGGTCCCCTGCTTGGGGTAGTACCCTCACCCTTTTTGACCTGTACATATCTGTGTAAGGGCTGAGCAATTGCCAATCGTGCTTGAGTAAACGCCTCCCGGGTAAAAATCCAGTATGTAGGGTGTTCAACGAGGAGGAACTCTGGCCCTGTAGATCAACTGGGTGAGGTGGAGGGGACCGCTGCGGTTTGATCGATGGGAGAGGTGGGAGAGATCACTGGGGCTTGATTAATGAGGGAGGTGAGGGGACCGCTAATGCTCCGTTGATGGGGGAAGTGGGTGGACCGCTGGGGCTCTTTTGATATGAGAGGTGGAGGAGAGCTCAGGTTTTCGGTCGATCTGATAGGGGAAGAGTGACGTTGTGGCTTGGTCGACCCTGACAGGATCCTTGGGAGGTCTGACAGAACTGTTGTACGTGTAGAAGGCCCTGTATCACTGGTATACAGTTGAGCCTCACTCTCCGGTGAAAATACAATCACGGTTAATTGCTCAAGGCTAACCTAGAGAGGGGGAGAATAGGTTAGGAACATTTTTCGACTCCCTTAGAAACAAACAAAAGTTTGTCCCTTTAGATTGCTTGTATCACAATATATATATATATATATATATATATATATATATATATATATATTTTTAATTAAAGACAATTATTCAATATATAAACACAAGTAAAGTGTGATACAGACAAGTAATTGTAACACATACACAATCTATATTATAAAGAGGAAGTCAACATACATAAAGACTTCTTGCTCGACTATCCAAGGCTTCACACCTCTAGCCAAGACTTTCTTGCTCGACAATCCGAGGCTTCACACCTCTTGCCAAGACTTCTTGCTCAACACCATAGGTTTCACACCTATTGTTAAGACTTCCTTCTCACAAGGCATTTAGGTGATCATGAATGCAAAATGCAAACAAGCATGCAACATAGAATGCTATGATCAACACATCCTATGGAAAATACTAGACATGAGCATGAATGTACAAGTCACATATAGTCTAGTTCATCATGCATAAGTAATCAACCTAGATTATGTAAGATATGATCAACATTAATCACAAACTAGATTCATGAATATATCTAAACTTAAATCACAAGATATGATCAACAAATCACAAGATCAAGTTTAAATCACAAAAACCTAAAACATGCTAAAATCATATGACAATGTCAAATAGATCTAAGCATAAGTTCTAGAGCAGATTCCTAATCATAGATTCAACAAATCACATGAATAGTTCAAAAGAACATAAGCACATGTATTATGTGAGAATTTCGGCCAAGAGAGCCTAATACATGTGATGAACTATTTTTCTCAAAATCAATCAATCAATGATGACAAAGCAGTCCTAGAATCAAAGCTAGCACAATACAATCCCAAACATGTGATAACATAGGCAAAATCAAAACCTAACTCAATTGAAAGTGTTCAAAACACAAATCAGAATACTCACAATATAAAAATATATGTAGAAGAAGAAAACCCAAGGCAATTGACCAAGTTTTAAAAGAAAACTTAGAGAGAAAATCAATACCTTAGTTGATCTAGGTGCAGTTCCATTTTTGTATGATTAGACACCAAAAAAGCAGCAAAATAAACTCAAACCTTCAGAGAAAAGATGTAGGATGAATAGATGAATACTCTCAATTTGGAATCACTCAAATCGGAGTTCAAATGAAGAAGTTATGGTGTTTGGAAGGTGAGAAAATTTAGAAAGAAAATTCTGCACACTTGATTTGAATTTCTTCTTAGAATGAAATGTGAGAGGGAGAGAGATTATGGAGGAGTGGGAAAGAAGAAAGCAAGAAAGGCCAAATTGCCCTCCTTTGGATGTGCTACCCCGAGATGGCACATGGGAATCTCGGGGCAGCAAGGTTGTGCGGCTGAGATGGCCACGTGCCATCTCGGGCATGCACACCTCTATTGCCTTTTGGCCATGGTGCATTCCCCTCGCGCTTCCCTTCCGTTCTTTGACCGTTCTCCGGCCTCCAAACTTGGAATTCAAATCCGTTTATGGATTACCAACCGTAACTCTCACACGGACATGGACATATAAGATACTCAACCCAGAATATAATAATTCAACTCGATATACGAAGACGAAGACAATGTATGAAACATGAGTTGAAAGTGTAGTATCTTTTGACTTTGAACTTGAAATCAATAGTATGAGTAACCGAAATGACCGGAACTCAATCAAGAATGAATTAAGACTAAATCCAAGTTCAATATCCATGTTATACAAACATATACACACACAAACACAATTCACACTAGAATGCAAACTACATAGAGATAGTTTCCAATCATGCATATTCCAAAACATGTTATTTCCAAACCAATGCAGCATTCATCTCCAAGTGTGTGAATGTGTTATACCTGGTGCACAACGATGCAGGGACACATATGAATGAATTGTATATGTGTGCCTATAAAGGTGCACAACAATGCAGGGATACAAATGTATGATATGTGTGTGTGTGCCTAAGCCTTATAAGAGAAAGATATTAGTATACCTTTGTAGAACCAAATTGCATCCTTTCTCTTTGAAGACTTAGAATTTGCTTTGACTTGTTGTTTCTTTTTCCTTGAAGCTTGAATCATCATGAACCTAAAGAACAAAGTCATTACAAGTAAACATCATTTTGATATGGAATTCATGCCAACACAAACTAAAACCTAACAATCTCCCCCTTTGGCAAATTCCATGTCAAAACACCTATACATTTACTACAAATATAAAAATGAAGATAGGTCACAAAATCACTCCCTCACATTACAATGAGTAAGATTCCTGTAACTAACTTCACCAACTCTTGAACTTCACCTTGATCTTATCTTGAAGCAACCTACAAATCATCTCAAAGCACAATGCATATACAAGAGAAAAACAACAAATGACAACATATAATATGGATAAGAATATACAATTAAGTCCACAAATACATGTATCTCCCCCTTAATACATGCCAAATACAAGAATTCTTAACCAAATCTTAAGACTAATTATTACAAG
Source organism: Dipteronia dyeriana (assembly GCA_032871835.1). NCBI lineage: Eukaryota > Viridiplantae > Streptophyta > Magnoliopsida > Sapindales > Sapindaceae > Dipteronia > Dipteronia dyeriana. The sequence goes on along the minus strand of CM065301.1, from coordinate 72,560,874 downwards.
CCATTGAAAGTCCAAAAGTTCACAAAAACAACATAAAAAGGAAACTAAGTAACTAGCACTATAACAACTCTTTCTCCCCCTTTTTGACATGAAATGATGCCAAAAGGTAAGAAACATACCATGAGACTTAAATACTAGCTACTAGATCTACCAAAGAAAGATGTGCGTGTAGTTGACCTAACATAGTGCTTGAGAGGTGGTCTTGAACTTGATACAATACACTCCTCCAACTCTTTTATTCTAGCATCTTGTTTTTCAACTATAGCGTTAAGCTCATCAACCTTCTTCTTCAAATGCAAAGCCCAATCCGAAAGAATGTTTATGCTAGTCTCTTGACAATCAACTTGTGAACTAAAAAGTCCAAAAGTATCACATGTCTTACCCTTATCCTTATATGACATGTATGACACACGTTTATCACTATACTTTTCCAAGGGTTGTACCAACATATCATCTCTACTACTTTGAACACCACGAGCTAAACACAAAGAAGTTATAAGCCCCGGTAATGCAAGCTTCTTATCTCTTCTAGTTGAGAAAGTCGCATTATCCAAATAAAGCATAAGCAAATCCCCAAGGTTTATAGGTTGATTAGTCACTAAGGCATATACTATTTTGATCTTGTCTTTATTCAACTCGGTTGAATTCGAAGATCCAATAATGTTTGTGCAAATGAAAAGATGCCAAAATGCACTTGCCTTAGTTAACTCATGTTGACTAATATATGCTCTACCTTTCCACTCTAAAGAAGCATTGTCACATAGAGTTCTACCCATGATATTAAGATTCTCAATGATATCAACATCTAGAAAGTTTGAATCAATATCACTAGATAGCCCAAGAAACTTGTTAAAGTTTACCGGGTTAACTCTAAACACAACACCCCTAACATCCATCAAAGCATCCAATAAGGTGGCACTCTCTCTATATTCATGATAAAATTCTCTAACAATAGTGTCATTCACTATTCCTAGCATGCTCACCCAAGATTCCCAATTTCTATTCTTAATGCATTTAAGAACATAAGAATCTTTACATTTACCTAAGTCAATGTCTCTCTCTTGAAATATCTTCTTAGTTGCAAAGATCCCTAAGTCCTTTGACCTTGAAGCTTTGGATCTCTTAGATGTTGACTTGGCTTTCACAATGGGATTCAATTGATTTCCACTTCCGGTAACTTTAGTTCTTCCCATTTGTTCTTGTGAAATAAGATGCTATAAACATACAAAAGTGAGTGAAAGACAAAACAAGCTTATTAGTCACAAATATATAAAACAATGACATATGACTTAAGAATGAATCATCATGCAAGACAAATATAGTGAGTAATATCTTACAAGTATCATTAAGTCAAAATATGCCAACATGTAACAAAATGAAGCATGTGAATATATCATAAAAGAGAACAATGTCTAGCATACAATGCTCCCCCTTGATAAATGCCATGACTAAGATTCATGATAGCTTAAGGTTTACAAGGAAGTTCACACAATCACATATTCAAGCAATTTGAAGAAATATCAACAAAATAAGCTTCATGTGCTAAGAGAGATACACAAAGATTTTCAAGTTCTCTCATAATTCTTCAACAATTGCAAAGATATCATCATACTCATAAACAAAGTGTGTGTGTGTGAGAGATATGCTTCAAATATATATCAAGAAGTAGTTTGATAATCAACATGCAAACAATTTCCAAAAACTATTCATCTTAAGCTTTTTCCATAAAAAGTCAAACCGATTATCATCCATAATTTTTGCTTTTAAGAGAATAGATTTTCAACATATGAACGTGTGTGTGCATGTGACTCGTAATCCCATTTCTGTTTTTCAACCCGAGCTCATTTGATTTTCAACTAAACTCCTTTTTAAGCCTTCCTCCTCTTCTTTTAAGGCTTTGAATCAAAGATTTTTTTTTATTGATTTCATTTCAACACTTCTTTGATTTTTCCCTTTCTTTTTTTACATAAACAAAAATTTACTTCATGACGGCTTTCACTCATCACAATGGTGTAGCTCTTTCCAACATTGGGTAGCTTTCACAACCAAGGTGTGTAGCCCTTTTCATGAAGGTGCTCGTTGAGTTCTATGTAATTGCCGAAGCAAAATGGATACTAACCATAGGTCATTTTAAATGTACTTAAGCACAAAAACTTAAAGATGTATCCAATGTTTACATATTAGTAAACTCAACCTACTAGCAAAACATATAAGAGAAGCAAGGTGCAATTTTTTAGAAAACCAAGATTTTATGGCTCATAAGCACATGATCTAAGAGCAATAAGTAGAGACTTATTCAAGATCATTACTTCTCTAATGAGTAGCTTTCAAAGACTATGAAGCTCATATTTTCAAAAGTAATGCCACTTAATATACCAAAACACAAACAATCATCAAAGTTAAGATTAATGTGAACAATATCACTATTAGATCCTAAAATAGCAAATGTCAATGAGAACCATATGTATACTATACAAAATTCTCTAATATGACATGCTATGAGATGTATGTCAAAAATTGAGTCAAAAGATGAATATCTAAGAGAATATGCATTAGAGTATAGAGATACCTTTTTGCACGTTATATTCACCAAATATCATACTTCCGCCCTTTTTATGAGCACTCTTGCCTTGAATGTCCTCATGCCACCAAGTTGACGATGTTTCACAACAAGAGTATAAAAAGCATAATATCTCAACTCAATCAACACATATAACAAAAGAACTTCTTCAAAGTTAATCAACAAACTTTGACCATCATAACAATCATGATGTGAGATAACCAAGTTCATATCAATACATGGAGTATTCAAAGCTAGCAAGCAAGAATTCTCAACACATTTGATATATAGCCTCAAAGCTATCTCACATGTGCTTCTTATATTAGTGATAAGAGCACTCACCCTTGAACCACTTGTTCTTGGGTGTACCTACACAAACATTTCCAATATCATCCTTAACAACAATGTTAAATCTAGAGTAAAGTTCTTCATTGACTTGATTAACAAGAATATCATTAACACACTCTTCCTTAACATTTTCAACACAAGCTTTGTCAAGTTGAACAAGATTAGAATTCTTTCTACTCCACAACTTTTTCTCATGCTTAGCAAAATTATCATGTTTCTCAACTTGCAAGGCCTGAGCATGTTCAAGTTGAAGTTTAATCTCCTTATCCCTAGATTCATTTCCTAATATGCATTTTTCAATATATTTATAACACCTAGGCTTAATGTGACCTATTGTGTTACAATAATGGCAAATTGGAATAAAATATGAGATTGTACCTTTTGGAGTTGAACTAGCTTCACTAGGAGTATGCAAAGATATCTTGTTCGCCAACTTCTTCTTGGCTTTTGATCTTCTCTTCTTGTGTGGTTTCTTATCAATCACGACTTCATCAAAGTGTGTAGGAAGTGGTGCTTCCAAGAGCTCCTCTTCAACTACCAAGTCGTCTTCACCACTATGAGAGTTAACAAGATTCCTAACACTAGACACACTAACCGAATCATTCACTAAATCCTTGATAGCCTCCTTAGCCGTGTCTATCTCTTCCATCAATTCTTGTTCTCTCTTCTTCAAAAAAGATATCACATTATCATTCTCAAGGTTAATTATTTCAAGTTCTTTAAACTTCTTCATAATATCACCTTTTTCACCAAGTAGTCTACGAGTAACAACCACAAACTCATCTAGTTGCTTCTTGATCAAATCATCATTCTCAACTACTTCTCTTTGAGCATTGTCTCTAGCTTCTTCAAGCTTTTCTATCTTTTTCAACAACTCAAGATTAGTAGGAATGGAACTAGAGCTTCCATCATGATTTTCATCAAGGTTCTTGTTCAAAGATATTGTACTACCATCATCTAGTGAAGAATGAGAAGCCGTTAGAGCTACAAAGTTGCTCACCAACTCTTTATCACTTGAAGACTCACTACTAGAGCTTTCATTGTCACTAGAATTATCATCAGTCCAAGTAGCCGCCAACACTTTGCCTTTCTTGTCTTTCTTAGATGGCTTCTTGGTACACTCACTAGCAAAGTGACCAAAACCTTGACAATTATAGCATTGAACCTCTTTCTTGTTCATGGCTTGACTATTCTTCACAATCCTTGGAGATGATGTTCTCTTGACTCATTTTTCCTTAAAAGACTTGCCTTTAGGTTAGGCATTCTTCTTTAGAAACTTCTTGAACCTTCTAACCAAGAGTGCCATTTCTTCATTTTCATCATCACTCTCCTCCTCAATAGCATTGAGAGCAATTCCATTACTCTTGATCTTTGGCTTCAAGCACATCTCATAAGTTTGGAGAGACCCAAGCAACTCATCGATGTTCATACTATCTACATCCTTGCTTTCCTCAATGGCCGTCACCTTTGATTTGAATCTCTTAGGAAGAGACCTAAGGATTTTCCAATTTAAACGCTCTTTTAAGATATGTACTCCAAGTGCTTGACATTGGTTAGCTATGTTAAGAAGCCGGAATTGGAAGTCTTCGAACTTTTCTTCCTCACCCATACTTAAACCTTCAAATTGTGATGCCAACATTTGAAGCCTCGATTTCTTTACCGCTAAGGTTCCTTCATTAGTAACTTGGAGAGTATTTCAAGCTTCTTTTGCGGATTCAAGATTTTGGATGTAGAAGAATTGATGCCCATCAGCTCCTCCAAAGATGGCATTCATAGCACGATGGTGCCATTTTGCAACATCAAACTCATTTGTTGTCCATTCACTCATTGACTTGAGTATCATGGTTCCATCCTCTAAAACCTTGGTAGAAGGACTATAACCTTCTTCCACTACCATCCATGCCATTTCATCAATAGAGCGGATGTAGGCTTTCATCCTCAACTTCCAATAACCATAGTTAGTACTACGAAGTAATAGTGGCTTAGTATTTGAGGCTCCTTCCGCCATTACATCATCTTGTAAACCCATGACTTCAAACGCCTTACAAAAACCGTGAAAGTATCACCCCGGACTCACACTAAGTGCAATCTAGTGTCCTGTTTTGATACCGATTGAAAATACAATCACGGTAAAATGCTCAAGGCTAACCTAGAGAGAGGGCAGGTGAATAGGTTAGGTACCTTTTTCGACTCCCTTAGAAACAAACAAAAGTTTGTCCCTCTAGATTGCTTGTATCATAATATATATATTAATTAAAGACAATTAATCAATATATAAACACAAGTAAAGTGTGATACAAACAAATAATTGTAACACATACACAATCTATATTATAAAGAGGAAGTCAACATACATAAAGAGTTCTATCCACAATACAAATATTAGAGAGATAGAGATAGAGAAAAGTTGACACAAGATATAACGTGGTAAACCTCCAAAGAGGAAACATCCACGGTCTAGCAGCCACCGGCAAACAAAATCCACTAGTAGATAAGACAAGTACAATCTCTCAAGTGACCTATTCACCTAGAAACTACCCTTCTATCCTACTCTAGAAGTTGTCACCCTATGCTCAACAATCCGAGGCTTCACACATCTTGTCAAGACTTCCTTGCTCACCTTATCCGATCTTCACAACCCAAGGCAAGACTTCTTGCTCAACTATCTGAGTCTTCCCGACTCTAGTCAAGACTTCCTTGCTCACCTATCCGAGTTCTCCAAACTCTAGGCAAGACTTCTTGCTCGACTATCCAAGGCTTCACACCTCTAGCCAAGACTTTCTTGCTCGACAATCCGAGGCTTCACACCTCTTGCCAAGACTTCTTGCTCAACACCATAGGTTTCACACCTATTGTTAAGACTTCCTTCTCACAAGGCATTTAGGTGATCATGAATGCAAAATGCAAACAAGCACGCAACATAGAATGCTATAATCAACACATCCTATTGAAAATACTAGACATGAGCATGAATGTACAAGTCACATATAGTCTTGTTCATCATGCATAAGTAATCAATCTAGATTATGTAAGATATGATCAACATTAATCACAAACTAGATTCATGCATATATCTAAACTTGAATCACAAGATATGATCAACAAATCACAAGATCAAGTTTAAATCACAAAAACCTAAAACATGCTAAAATCATATGACAATGTCAAATAGGTCTAAGCATAAGTTCTAGAGCAGATTCGTAATCGTAGATTCAACAAATCACATGAATAGCTCAAAAGAACATAAGCACATGTATTATGTGAGAATTTCGGCCAAGAGAGCCTAATACATGTGATGAACTATTTTTCTCAAAATCAATCAATCAATGATGACAAAGCAGTCCTAGAATCAAAACTAGCACAATACAATCCAAAACATGTGATAACATAGGCAAAATCAAAACCTAACTCAACATGAATGATTTCAATTGAAATTCAATCTAGCTTTGAAAGTTTTCAAAACACAAATAAAAACACTCACAATATACAAATATATGTAGAAGAAGAAAACCCAAGGCAAATGGCCAAGTTTTAAAAGAAAACTTAGAGAGAAAATCAATACCTTAGTTGATCTAGGTGCAGTCTCGTTTTTGTATGATTAGACACCAAAAAAAGTAGCAAAATAAAATCAAACCTTGATTGCCTTTTGGCCATGGTGCATTCCCCTCGCGCTTCCCTCCCGTTCTTTGACCGTTCTCCGGCCTCCAAACTCGGAATTCAAATCCGTTTGTGGATTACCAACCGTAACTCTCACACGGACATAGACATATAAGATACTCAACCCAGAATATAATAATTCGACTCGATGTACGAAGACGAAGACAATGTATGAAACATGAGTTGCAAGTGTAGTATCTTTTGACTTTGAACTTGAAATCAATAGTATGAGTAACCGAAATGACTGGAACTCAATCAAGAAAGACTTAAGACTAAATCCAAGTTCAATATCCATGTTATACAAACATATACACACACAAACACAATTCAACCTAGAATACAAACTACATAGAGATAGTTTCCAATCATGCATATTCTAAAACATGTTATTTCCAAACCAATGCATGAGCATTCATCTCCAAGTGTGTGAATGTGTTATACATGGTGCACAACGATGCAGGGACACATATGAATGAATTGTATGTGTGTGCCTATAAAGGTGCATAACGATGCAGGGACACAAATGTATGATATGGGTGTGTGCCTAGGCCTTGTAAGAGAAAGATAAGGTCTTAGTATACCTTTGTAGAACCAAATTGCATCCTTTCTCTTTGAAGACTTAGAACTTGCTTTGACTTGTTGTTTCTTCTTCCTTGAAGCTTGAATCATCATGAACCTAAACAACTAAGTCATTACAAGTAAACATCATTTTGATATGAATTCATGCCAACACAAACTAAAACCTAACATCCGGACCTCCTTCCCAGGTGTGCGGCTGCTCCCTACATCCACCATCCTATATGTCCCCCCCACCCGTATACCCACCAGTCCTGTCTCCAAGACTAATGTCGGGATCAGTAGATGGTAGACCATCTAGGTGCTTATGTGTCCTCAAGCCCTGAAGCCCTCCCATCAATGCCAGTAACTCCCGGTGCTGCTGTTATCGATTCTTCTTACTCTTCCAGAGGGCTTCACATAACTCGTTGAACTGATGTTCCTATGGGGCTTGAAATCATGTCTATGTTGTTAGTACTAAAACAATCATCAGACCATGTTAATAAAAAATGAAACTATGATCTCAACTTACCTATTCATCACGTCTAACACCGGCACAAGAATCCCCTTTAGATTTAGTAGGTCCGGGGCTGGTAAACTGAACCCCCCTATGCCTCACTCTTCAAGAATCCAGCTCACATCCCTCACTGCATATGGCCCTAAAACCCTTACCCCCCGGGTCAAAAGTCTCCATCTCACTGGGTCTCCCACCCCCACCCTCCGTGTCGGACCTCTGTCCCACTGCTTCCCCCAATGGTAGTCTGATCAAGGACCGAACCCGGAAGTTGAAGCCTGTCCTCCTCTACACACAAACTCCCCCCTCGTTTAGCTTCACAAAGTACAGTGCCTCCGTCTCAAGAGTTGTAGGCATTATTTCCATCCTCACAAATATCTGAAACCTTAGTTAGAATAATGTAATTATATACTTATTAACAAATATAAACATGTACAAATTAAATAAATACCTGAGCATTGAAAATTCTGGCCAGCTTCTTCCCTCTCAGTTGTTTGCTCAACCCTCACTTCAATATATAGGGAGACAGGTCCATATCCCTCTAGGTGTCGAACTGGATGCCCAAATCGGGGATCACCTCGAAAGCAAATATCTGCATCAAACATAAGTATGAAAATATTCCATAAAATTTTAAACACGATAAATAAAGTACAGGTTGTATTTTAAAGTTCTTACCAACATGGCGTGAGGTAGACCGTAAATGTTGTAGGTCTTTACCGAATGTACGTTAGCGCCCTTTGCCTGTTGGAGTCTCTCGAACCCCTCACGTCGTCCATCAAACGGATGTTTGAATGAACAAATGGAATGCATGTACACTTTGGCACCCCACGTGAACACATCGAAAGCATCAAGGTCCTCCACTAGTCGAAACTACCAAACTGGAATCTTGAATCTCTCGTCCAACCCCATTAGTATCCAGTTCAGCTTATAGATGAGGCAAAGCTTCACAGCATCGTACGCCTCCTGAAACTCTCCGAGGGTGAGAACAACCCTCAACTCCTCGAACGATACCTCATCGATACCACCAAAGTACCATTAATGTATGCCATTCTCCACTGCTTCATATCGGGTCGTGTCCGGTTTTACTCCAAAATGTAATCCGATGATCAAGCAAAATTCTACCTTAAAAAATCTCACCGAATGGTTCCTTAACAAGAACCACATCTCATTTATTCGGCCTTCATGATGCCACTCCCACATAAGCAGTCGATGGATAACACCACCCAAAAACTTCATCCGCCGATGTATCGTCATGAAATGGCCAAAACAGGACGCCATGAACCAACACCGGTCTTCAATAGCAAAATCTCTGGGGAATCGGTTTTGTGCATTATCTATACGACCAAGTGAGTCAAAATGGTCGTGGCAAGTTAGTTTGCCCTCGTACCAGTCTCCCTCTAGAGTTTTAAATGAATCCTTCAACCTATTCCTCATTTACAATTTCGCAGAGACAATATATAGTAAACTGAAAAAGGCTCGGAAACAACATTAAAAGTTTCGGGATTTTCCTAATAAAAGCTCAAGCCTTTGAAAAAAAAGCTTGAAGCTTCAACCAAAAATTCCAAAAAAAATATGCTCGATCATGTTTTAAAAAGCTCGGGTGTTCTACAAAAAAGCCTGGAGCCTTAAAAAATAAGCCCGAAGCTTTGAAAAATATGCTCGAACCTTTACAAAAAAAGCTCGATCCATTAAAAAAAACTCGATCCTTTAAAAAAAAAACCCAATCCTTTAAAATAATCTCGATCTGTTTAAAAAAAAAGTTCAAAACCTCACAAAAAAGTTCGAACCTTAAAATAAGCTCGGAGCTTTTAAAAAAAAAAACTCGATCATGTTAAAAAAAAACTTGATTTTACTAAAACAAACTCGATCAAATTAAATATGTTTTTCAAAAAAAAAATGCTCGGACCTTTTTCAAAAAAAACTCGAATCAACTACAAAAAAGCTCGAGACTTTTTCAAAAAAGCTCGGGGCTTTTTCAAAAAAGCTCGATTCAACTATAAAAAAGCTCGAGACTTTTTCTATAAAAACTCGATTCAACTATAAAAAAAACTCGTGATCTCGTTAAAAAAGTCTCGGTTACCCATATTTTCATAGTCCTCAACAAATAATCAACCACAAATCAAACCATAACCTAACCCACAACCATTTTCAGATCCCCAATTCACCCCTAATCTACAATTACAATCAACAAAAAACATATCTAACATGCAATGCAACTTCTCAACGAATAAACGATAACAAAATAAAACTCAACTTACCTCAATCGATTACAAATCTTCTGGTGAAGTCTCGAAATTCGACTGATCTCCAACTTCCGATTACTTTGCCGTCAAAAATCTTCCTGTCAATTCACTTTCCATCGATTAAACTCACTGTACTTTTTCTCTCTCAGCTTGAAAATGACAGCTTACTATTTTTGAGTATTTTGGTCTCGCCACCTAAATTGGTGCCTTTAAAACATGGATTATTAATATGGTGATATTTGCACAACAACCCTTCAAAATAGTGCCATTAATTTTTCAAACCCATCCAAATATTTACTCTCCGGAAATGTTTAATGATATTCATAAATGTCACAGAATAAATATCTAGATTCATTTTAGGGATTACCTCGGTGACCATCAATTTGGGTCACACTATCAAAATAGTCATTACATGAAGAATTTGTTTCAAAATAACCATTTTTTACGAACACTATTACACTAATGGTCATTTCATCTAATTCCATCTGTTTGTATCTAATTTCATTCAATGAGTGACATTTTGGTAAATAAGGGGATACCATTAATTTATTTTAGATGTTTTTTGGAAACCAATTTTTTCTTGTTTTTTGAAACAAATAATTAAAATAATTATATTTTGTGTCAGTATATATGCATGGCATATCTTCAACACACACACACACACACACACACACACACACATATATATATATATATATTGAGAAGATTAAGGATTCAAAATCTACAAATTCTACAAATTAAATTTGAGATAAATTGAAAAAAAATATATATGTATGTATGTATGTATGTATTTATGTATATATGTATAAATATGTCTGAGATATCTATACGTATATAGACAAACTAAATAAAATTATAAAAAGAAAAATTGATTTTCAAAAAACTTCTAAAATAAATTAATGTCATTCCTTTGTTTACACAAATACCACTCATTGGATGGAATTGGATGGAAATTGATAAAATTGAATGAAATTGGATGAAATAACCATTAGTATAACAGTGTTTGTAAAAAATGGTCATTTTGAACCAAAATCCCCATCTAATGGTTATTTTTATAGCGGTGACCCAAATTGATAGTCATCGAGGTAATTATTACTATACTTGATTGGCATTTATTTCTTATGACAACAACAAAATTGTTGCATATAGCAAGTCAAATTACAGCTCTCTAAATACTATAGATATCACCGGAATACCAGGAGCTAAATCAAAATCAGAAATCAAAACCAGAACCTATGCAATTCTGTACCTAACCGAATTTGAGGAGGATTCGAACTTGGAAACTCAACTTTTTTTTTTTTTGAAACTGCATATATTATTAAGGAGGGCAACACTTGCGAAAACAGAAAGACAACACAATCATCGTGGTCCTTTAAAAACTGACAAGAGAAAGCAACAAAGCACAGAAGAACAGGTCTATCATCAACCCAACACTTATCAAAATATCACCAACATCCAGACTAAAAAGCCTAAACAAGAACATAGCACAGCGTTACACAACTGTCTGATTCAAATACTTCCCTATTGAACGACATCACCCTCCATGTTGGAGCCTTTTTTTACCAAATTATCTGCGTAGGAATTTGAATTCCTTCAGCAAAACCGCACTGTCATTTGCCTGTGAATCCTTAGAAGATCTTGAATGTCAAAAACTAATTTGACATAAGCATAACTCTCAATATTGTCAGCATTGATCCAATTTACAGCGACCAAAGAGTCGCTAACAATTTCAATAATGTGGCCCTGCGTGGAAGGATTCGAAACACATAAAGTGCATGCCCTATTAATAGCCATTTACTCTGAAGTGACTGAGTCCTAATTTCCAACAAAAATTGAAAATAAACATAGCACCGTGCCTGAGCTATTTCTCAAAACCCTACCAATGCCTGCCAATTCAGGCTGACCTCTAGCTGAACCATAAACATTGAATTTGAGAGCCCCTACACTTGGCGGAATCCAAGCTTTCATCGCATGATTCTTAGATTTCAGAGGATCCTTGCAAAATTCACAAACGCATTGTATAAGAGAAGTGAGAGATTTTGAGGAACCACAACCATGATGCTTGAACCACCAAGAAACTTGGAATTGAATGGAATCCAAAATTGAAGATGGAACTGGTTCAACATTATTGAATATCTTACGGTTCCTGACTCCCCATATGGTCCATACCATGGTAAAGAAAAAAATAATCCAAGCTCTTCTACTTTCACTCGTAGGACACAAGAACCCTCATCCAGCTACCCATTCTTCAATTGTCTTCGAGGTACACCCCTGTACTCCCCACCAACTCAGCCCTGTTGACCATATGTACCACGACCACCTACACTGTAAGAAGAGATGGTCACTGAATTCTTCTTCCTCATTGCACAGCGAACATGAGATACTTGAATTGTGAACCATACCAAACATGTTAGCCAATTGTTTAACCATCACTCTGCCTTTTAATAATTACCAAACCAGAATCTCAACTTTTGGAGGGTAAATACTTTGCCAACAAAGCCTATCTGTGGCTGATTGATCACCCAACCTATCATCCCAAGATTTACAAAAAGACATTACCGAATATAGGCCATTGGTAGATGGCGACCATACCAATGAATCAGAAATAGAATGCCTTATTGTAATGTTCTGGATGAAGGTTAAAAAACAACCCCATTGGTCATGTTCCCATCCAAAAGCCTGTCTTCTAAGAGGCACATTCCATACCCAAGTAGAGTCAATACACTGACCAAAATCACTTATAACACCCTCCTTCATAGTAGCCAATGAGAAAATTCTAGGAAACAACTCTCTCACCGTGTTCAAATCGTCAAAATTGATCTCCTAAAAATTAATAATATTTCCATTTCCAATGACAGCTCTTAGATTCTCCTTCATAATGGCTGCCGACCTGGATCCACGTCTAAACACACTCGCTACAGCTTTCGTAAAGGATGAGGTAGTCCTAAAGTCATTTCCTTGCCATAAAAGATTGTTTTCATTCAGCCTATACCTAGCGACATTACCTTTCTTCATAAAGAAGATTTCTCAATGCTAAACCTCCATGCCCATTTCGCCAATAACGCCTTGTTTTTTACTCCCACTTTCCCAATTCCCAACCCACATTTGGCTTTACTTTGACACATCGTCTCCAATTTAAGCATTGAACCTTTCTCTTTTCATTTCCATCCCCCCACAAGAAACATCTTTGTAGTTTCTCAATATTGTAACCTATTCCCATCGAAACCTTGAAAATTGACATAAAATAAATTGGAATGCTTGACAAAACGACCTTGATAAGGACAATCCTCCCACTTTTGGATAAAAATTTCCGCTTTCAGGGTTTCAGCCTTTCCTTTATCATGTCAATAACCGGACTCCAAAAAGCATTAGATTTAGGTCGAGAGCCAAGATGAATGCCAAATAATTAATAAGAAATGCTACAGCCTTGCATTTCAAAGTGGCATCCCAACTAGTCTCATTTTCCACTTTCTTAACTCTTACACAATAGGACTTAAAGAAATTAATTGTCAACCTGGATATTAGCTCAAAGCACCTTAGTATCCGTTTAATGTTGCGAAGATATTCCAATTTTGGCTTGACAAAAATGATCATGTCATCTGCAAATTGAAGGTGAGATACCTACACTCTGCCTCCCATAAAGTCCTCCCCTTGAAACAAACCCTTGTCTGTTGCCTTAACAAATAAACGACTGAGACCTTCCGCTACGATGTTAAACAAAAAAGGAGACAAAGGGTCTCCTTGTCTCAGGCCTCTCATCATACCGAATTGAGGCGTGGGACTCCCTTTGACCAAAAATGACAGTAACGACAAAGACACACACTCTATAATCCAACCGCGCCATCTCTCATCGAATTTCATAAAACCCAATACCTCATCCAAGGAACTGTGATCAATGTTATCATAAACCTTCTCAAAATCTAGTGTAATAGCCAAACCTCCATCTTCCTGACGTTTCCACTTATTAATAATTTCCTCGACAATGACAACCCTATCCATAATTTGCCTCCCTTCAACAAAAGCCATCTGGAAATCACCAATAACCGTCTTCATAACTCGTTTAACTCTATTATTTAAGACCTTTGTCAATATTTTGTACATAGACCCCACCAAACCTATCGGTCTATATTCACCTATCACAGTTGGTCTATTCACTTTTAGAATCAAAACAATGAAAGTAGAATTAACATATTTCACCACAACACCATCCTTGTGAAAATCCCTCATGAAAGCCATGAAGTCCTCGCTTACCTCCAAATTTTTCATGACAAAATTTAAGTTCAACCCATTCGGACCCGGTGCTTTATTTCCATCACAACCACAAACCGCTTCCCACACTTCATCTATTGTAAACTCTACCTCAAGCCCTTCTTTTTCTATATTAGACAGCTTATTAAAATTCAGTCCATTAATCTTCAGTCTTTACGAATCTACATTCTTGAAATGATTATGAAAAAAATTAAAAACTCCGTCTTTGACGAGTTTAGGACTTTTAACAGTAGTCCCTTAGAACTCTCGGTCCCCAATAAAGTTCCTTCTCCTTCTTCCGTCTGCCACCAAGTGAAATTATTTTGAATTCCTATCCCCTTATTTTAACAATTTTACTCTTGATTTTTGCCTCCATGCTTGCTCTTCCTTTCTAATGCCAATCCAAATATCAGCCAAAAGAGACAATCTTTCCTTCCGTAAATTATCATTCCACCCATCCCGCAAGGTATCGTTGTCGACACACCCGAACTTCGCTTCTGCCTCAAAGACTGGCTTAGACATTTCCTTTTTATCACCCAGCCACTTCTTCATTCGGAATTTTGCTCCCCTAATTTTTACAGCAAGAACCAAACCTTTGGATCCTTTCACCAACGATTCCTTCCAACCAACCATAGCTTCATTCATCATGCTTATATCCTCCATTCAAACATTAACAAACCGAAAAGGAAGAGGCCCCCAATCATCCGTTTTGTCACCCAAAACAATGGGATTGTGGTCAGATAAGCTTCTTGGTAGCCCCCACTGTTTCAAATTCGGAAAACTCAGTAAAAGACTTGGGGAAATAAGGAATCTGTCGATACTTGACCAAACCGCTTCCCCTCTTGAATTCATCCAAGTAAAGGACAGGCCCTGCAGAGGAATGTCTACCACCATGGCTCTCACTAAGAAATCGTTGAATCTCAACATAGAACTCCTATTAAAATTTGAGCCAGTTCTTTCGGATTCGTTAAGAACCACATTAAAATCTCCTCCAACTACCCATGGTATCGAAAAAGAATTCATAGAATTAGATAGTTCGTTTCACAAAACCTCTCTCTCAAATTCCACACAGGCCGCATACATATTACAAAAGCCAACAACTTTCTTCAAGGCAACAAGTTCCCCAATTAAAAGAATACAACGACTGTTAGATATGCATGCAGAAACCACAAACTGATCTTCATTCCATAAGGACAACAACCCCCCAGAAGACCCGACTGAATCAACACCTATACCCTTTGTAAGCACAAAACCACCTAAT
The DNA here is from genome assembly GCA_032871835.1 of Dipteronia dyeriana. Taxonomy (NCBI): domain Eukaryota; kingdom Viridiplantae; phylum Streptophyta; class Magnoliopsida; order Sapindales; family Sapindaceae; genus Dipteronia; species Dipteronia dyeriana. The sequence goes on along the minus strand of CM065301.1, from coordinate 72,545,488 downwards.
GCGTTAATCACCCTATAATCTATACTCTTGAGTTTTGTTTCTTGCAAAAAACGATAGTTGGTTTGTACCTGTTCACCAACCCTCTTACTACCCTTCTTTTCTCTGCCCTGCCAAGACCTCTGCCATTCCATGAAAGGGTAAACATTAAAAAAAAAACTACACCCCAACCAGAAAAACAACATGCGGTTAACCAATAACCGTCTCCCTAAATCTGGTATCGTCTTCCATTTCCCTTTTCTTCAACTCAGACCTGACCGATTCCTCTACTCTACCAAAATTAGATCCTAAGACCACCCCATTTTCAATTATCTTTGAAATTTAAGCCTCCATATTCCCAATAACTGTGTCGCCTCCATCTTCCACAGCAACTTGTGTCGAAAGGTCAAAAGGCAGGCTCTCTCTGAAGCTTTCCATATTGTTAGAATATTCATTGGGTTCATCGTGCATATTGCCATGAGACAGACAGATTGTTCTGGCTTCTCCATTCAACTCTCTGAAGCTTCTCCATTCAACTCGCTGAGACTCTCCTTTGGAACCTCCACACCTACTTCACCATCTTCCCTTCTTTTCCTAACAGAATTTTCGTTGTATTCTTCTCACACCTTCTTCTTTGATGGTCTATCCAATTTACAACCAAAAACGATGGTGGTCAATCCGTATTTGGACTAGACTGTTTCTTAAAAGACCCATCTTCATCATCAATTGAATATTTTTAGCCTCGTTTCTTTTTTATTTAACAATGACGCCCCTATTCTTTTACTTTTCTTGGGCTGTCGAGCCACCGAAAGCCCATTGCTTAGGTCTATGTGAAACCCAACCCCTTTAAACTCTCTAGATGGATCTCTGATTGTTGTAGCCCATTATCTTGAGTTATGGGTATGACATCCAACCCAGCTGGATTAACACCATCTCCTAATTGGGTCCGATCAATGAGTGTCTTTTTTTTGTGCTGAGCATTCTCCAATATTCTTAACTGAATTCATAAATGGCCTCCTTTCAATCTCAGAGGAAGACGAATAGACTTGATCTTTGAGCATACCTACCTCATTTGATTTCGGTCATAAAATATGATTTGGCGTCACATGATTATTAAGTAAGCATTTCTGATTGGATTTTGTGGATGAGACCCACAGACTCTTGCCCTTATTGGGTTTCCTGCAACTTATCACCTTCCCGAATGATTGTTGGTCGTTCCTAAGCAATCCAAAGGCTCCACTTGGATTACTTTTGCTGGGAACGCAGTTAGAAATCTGCCAAACCCTCTTTCTCCTACTTCTTTATGAACTTGACAATCTTTGGTTGAATGGGGCACCTGACCAATGAGATTTGTTTCTCCATTCTCTCTCCCAACTCTTCGGATTCCAATTTTTTAGCTCTACAAAATTCTCGATCCACTGCTATTGGAACCTCGTTTACCGGTCACGTAGTGGAAGTAAGGTTTTAATTTTTTTATACAGATCTTAATATGTATCAGGGACAAATGAACTTTGGATCATAATTCTTCTTCGAAACTTATACATATAAAAATTATTACAATAATAAAATATATGTATACACAGGAAATTGAAATCAATATGAAGAAGATGAAGAAAATCTTAGAACCTTACCAACGTTTGGAGGCTCCTTCTCTTTTTGTAATGCTCTTTGTCTTAACCAACCCTACAAAGGTTTGAATGATCTTAACCTTTACGATGTGCTCCTGTCTGAACCATTTGATCTTCCTCGCTATCTCCCAGGACTGGTAACTGCATGTGGTCACGATCTCAAGAACTTGAATCGAGGATGTAGAGAAAATACTTGAAGAAACTATTTCTTCCCAAGAGGAAAAACTTAGAACCATTCTAGTTCTCAAAAATTAAAAATACAAATCAATATTTTTTTTAAAAGAATATGTATATATATATCCTTTTCTATGTGCACCAATTTGTATTATATACAAATCCTTGTTTTTTCCCATTTGTCTTTTCTTTTATAGAATATATATATTTCCTTTTTAATTGATATCTTGTTTTGGTCGGTTTTCAAAGAATATATATCAGATATATATTTCCTATTTTAAAAACCTCATGGCATCTTTTTATTTAAAACAAAATCTTTATTTATTTCTTATTAAAAGATATCATCTATTTTGAATTTAAACTATTTAAATTCAAAAAATAACTATTTAATTGTTATTAGTAAAATTTGAAGAAATGTGAGTCAACATAACTACCTAAAAAACAAGGGAGTTAAAGATACCACATCACTGAAAGACAATATCCCCGAATCCACCTACACTAACAAAAGAAGATCTCATAATACTCGGTCGAGATTATTAGGAAGGTCCGGTCAAAATATCAAGTCAGGCCAAAGCCCCAGGTCGAGATTGAGTCAAGGGTCGGGGAGAACAAGGCTTGGTCGGGTTTTATTAGATGGTCGTCAGATTGACACGTGGGTATCTACACAGAATGAATCTTACTCCAATAAGGTATCTCGAAGCTCACTTTGATATGGAAACGAATTTCCTTATCAATGCCAGAATCCAAATTATGCAAGAAGTCTAATACGTGAAGAACATGAAACAGGAAAGAAGGATAAAACGACTCAAATATGTCAACCTTGTTTATTTGTATAACACAAATTAGGGTTCTATGCATGTATAAATAAACCCTAATAGCACCCATAGAGGGTTAAGCACATAAGAGAGAGAGAGAGAGAGAGAGAGAGAGAGTCTAAGAGATTGAGCGTGTAATCTATTATTTATACTGAAATTCTTTCTTCGCCAACTTTCGACAACCATGGATGTTTCCCCATCTTAGGGTTTTACCACGTAAAATCTTTGTGTTCTCTTTAACTCTTTAATCATTCATAACCAACAGTTGTTTGATCTCAAATATACTATGTTCGACGTGTGAGTGATCCAAAAATCACCGTCAATAATTGGCGCTAGAGGAAGGGGTTGAACCTTCGAAGTTTTGATTAACTAGGGATTTAATCATATAAGGTAAAATTATGGTTTCCAGCACTAACAGAGATTCGTCCCCACACAACGTTGGTGGTTCGCAGGAGGCAAACGTCGTGGACGTCAATGCACCGGGAATAGATCCACCTCCACGAACTCCGCCATCAAACAGATAGGACATCATCACAACCATGGGTTTGACTGCAGAAATATCTCCAGATGAGTTTAGGCAAGTTCAAGAATCCCTGTGGAGAGTCATTGATGACGTTGCCAGACAGAGAATTAGCATAACTGCGACTGCAAATCTAAGTTCACCATACCAGCTCTCTACACCCGTGGTAGCTCAAGGACCCAAGGTATGTTCTGAGATCGTGGAAACTGCTTCAGGCGCACCCTAACAATTTGGAAGAGACAAAGCGGAGAAGCGAGACAAAAGAGAACGTTTGTGTAGAAGAAACAACCTACACCAGGATAGAAGAGCAGAGGAACGTGAGGGGTAAAGTTCACCTGAGGATATCGCGAGGTATGGCGATCCAGGACAATATGATGAGCAAGAAGATAGGTATGATGGTCGGGGGAAGAAACCTCGATCATAATTAAGCGAAGACGAATGCGCCCCCAAAAGGCGAAGGGACCAATATGGCTCGTAATCCATCAAAGGTTAGATAAGCATAGCGAACCCGAAGGGGAGCGCGAAGTTCTTCTTAGAAGGATAAAAGCCTTGGAGAAAAAGAAAAGTTAAGAAAACCCCCTGGTCGGGAGTTTTGGGAGTCCGTTTGCTGATACCATAAGGCATGCTCGTTTTTTAACTAAATTCTGAATGCTGCATGTGGAACAATTCAAAGCCAATACCGATCCACAAGAACATATCAGGAGATGCCATAGTGTCATGGCTCAGTACGACTATAATGATGCCCTCATGTGTCGTATGTTCCCTCAGACATTAGGAGACCAGAGTTCCAGGTGGTTCGGAGGTTTAACTTCATGATGCACCAGGAGTTTCAAAGAATTGACACGAGCATTCACCAGACAATTTATAGGAAATATCCAGCGGAGGAAATTGGTGTCAGCTTTTTCTACCTTGAGGCAAAGAAAAGATGAAAAACTCCTAGGTTTTCACTGGAGGTATCAGAAGTTTAGGATCCTAATGATGATGCAGTGGTATCTACATTCATAAATAGTTTGCAACATAGTCACTTAACCTTGAACCTAAGGCAGCAAGGACCGACCACATATGCCAACATGGTGGATTATATAGAAGGATACGCCATGGCAGAGGAAGAACAAATTGCCCATGGGGGAGAGTTCATACATGGGGGTTGTCCTACCATCCTTCAAAAGAGCCAAGAAGGTGGTTCAAAAGCAATGGTAAGAACGACCCGAAGAGCAACGGAGGAAAAGGGAAAGACAGACAAAAAGAGGATGATAAGGTAGGAGGGAATCCAAGACTCCCGTACACAAACTATACCCCGTTAGCCAAAAAAGAAGGAGGAAATCCTAAATATAATAGAGGACAAAACTTATATAAAAAACCCTTGAGGCAATCAAATTTTGCCAGAAGAGATACCACAAAGCACTGTCGATTTCACCAGGAAAATGGCCACGAAACCTCCAAATGTTACCAACATAGGGACTACATTGGGAAGCTAATCTGGGAAGATCATCTTACTGATGTCATCCTTCGGAGAGGGAAGATCGACAAAAGGATACCCATATAGGGGATCGGGATAGGAGTTATAGGAGCCCAAAGAGAGACTTAGATAGCAGAGCGATCAACACCATCTTCGACGGCCCTAATACCAGAAGCAGTAGCCGAGAAATGATGGCTTAAGTAAGGGAAGCTATGAACAGTTAAAGAAGTATGAAAGTAAATCATCTAGGTCCCGACCGGAAGAAAGTAAGACAAGGATAGGGGCCAATAACTTTCACTGAAGCAGACTCACATGAATCAGAAGTCAGACCAAACGATGCGATTGTTGTGTCAGCCCGTATTAGGCACATGCAAGTAAGACGGATACTGATTGACAATGGTAGCTCGGTAGACATTTTGAGTGTAGAGGTGTTTGACCAACTAGGGTTACAGAGGAATGATCTCTAACCATTGAAGGTTCCGTTGAGGGGTTTTGGAGGAACCGAAGTCAGGTCGTTGGGAACTGTTAAACTACAAGTAGAAGTTGAAAGCTTTCCTTGCACAAAGATAGTATTACTTGACTTCATGGTTGTAAATGTTGAGAATTAGCCATTTAACGCGCTGTTGTGCGGACATTTCCTGAACAAAATAAAGGCAGTAACTGCAACCTATGTGCTCATGGTGAAATTTCCGATCGAAGCTGGTGTAGGGATTATGAAAAGCTCACAGGAATGAGCCAGGAAGGTGAATATCGCCGTGTACAGGGAAAAGACAGAGTCGAGGTTAATGCAGGTGGATGTTGTTGAAAAAGATAAAGACCCAAAAGTAGACCCAACAGAGGCAAAGGCAGAGACTTTGACTGGGTCCAGGTCGAACCCGGTCGGAGTCTCTGCCTTTGCCTCTGTTAGGTCTACTTTTGGGTCTTCACCTTTTTTCAACAACATCCACTTGCATTACCCCAGACTTTGCCTTTTTCCTGTACAAGGCGAGATTCGCTTTCCTAGCCCATTCATGTGAGCTTTTCATAATCCCTACATCAACTTCGGTCGGAAATTTCACCATGAGCGCATAGGTTGCAGTTACTGCCTTTATTTTATTTTTTTAGGAAAGATCGGCCCAGCAGAGCGTTATATTGCCAATTCAGGTATAGTTATATCCACCATAGAAGGTGACCATGTGGAATGTGCCTTGCGATTTCACTTTAAAGCCACTAACAATATGGTAGAGTACGAGACGCTTATGGCAGGTCTTAGGGTGTGTATGACATTGGGAACGGATGAGTTGAAAATATTCAGTGATTCACAGGTGGTAGTCAATCAAGTTCTGAATGAGTACCAAGCCAATGACAACAACATGGTCACATACTTAACTATAACCAAGACACTACTCGAAAGATTCAAAGCATACAAAATCACTCAGATCTTGAGGGAGAAAAATAAGAAAACGAACGCATTGTCAAAATTGGCGTCAGCCACCAGTGTACGGTCAAAAACTATCCCGATCTTTCATCTGTAAAAGCCGAGTATCGAGAATGAAAATGAAGATGAACCGTCAAGTTGAAGAGCAACCAGCTACCTGGATGACCCCGATTAGAGAATATTTAGATAAGGGTGTGCTCCCGATGGAATCACCTGAGGTAAAACGTCTCACGTATTGAGTCATGAGATATTCGATAGTAGAGGGAGAGCTATATAGAAAAGGATTCTCCAAGGCCCTTCAGAAATGCATGGACCCAATTAGAGCTAAGCAAATATTGGAAAGCATCCACATGAGAGTTTGTAGGAATCACTCGGTGGCAAGAGCTTGGCACATAAAACGTTTAGGCAAGGTTTTTATTGGCCGACTCTGTTTAAAGATGCAAAAGGTGTTGCAAATCAATGCGCTGACTGTCAAACGATAGCTAATTACATTCGAAGACCACCCGAGCAGTTGAAAATTTGACATCGCCATGGCCATTCGCCATGCGGGGAATAGATTTGATTGGTCTAATGCAACCCGTGACTAAAGAAGGAGCAAAGCATGTTATAATGGCAGTCGACTATTTCACAAAATGGGTTGAAGCGGAAGCACTAGTGCATATCACCGAAGCTAAAATGACCAATTTTATGAAGAAAAATATCATTTTATCGGTTTGGAATCCCAGAAACTATAATCACAGACAACTGAACTCAATTCGATAGTGACAACATCAGAAATATGTGTCGAGACTTTGGGATAAAGAACTATTACACCACACCAGCTCACCTCAGACTAATGCTCAAACAGAGGCGGTGAGCAATATAATCAGGCATACTCTGAAGGCAAAGCTTGAGGGGAGGAAAGGAAATTGGGCAGATAAATTGTACGAAGTCTTACCGGCCTATCAGACTACAGAAAGGACTTCAACAGGGGAAAAACCCTACTCATTGGCACTCGGGATGGAAGCAGTGATTCCAGTTGAGACAATTCACAAGTCCTCTAGGGTACAACTCTTTGATCCCTAAGGAAATGTGGAGATGTTAAAACAAGACTTGGACGAGTTGGAAGAGAGAAGAGATATGTCCAGGGTGAGAAATGTCGCCTACTAACAGAGGGTAGCAATGTATTATAACTAGCATGTCAAGATAAGAAGATTCCAGCTCGGAAACCTAGTCCTGAGGAGGGTGACGCTCAATACAAAGGATAAGTCCGCAGGTTCATTAACTGACAAATGGGAAGGACCATACCAAGTGATCGGGATAGCAGGACACAGAGCATATCGACTCTCCCAAACAGAGGGAACCGAGCTTCCCAAGCCATGCGATGCATAGTGTTTAAAGATCTTCCACCCATGAGAAGATTCTTATGTTTGTTTTTATTATTTATTTCCATAATGTAAGCATTAAATTATTATTATTTGCTAACTGCCTTTTATCTTTTGAGAAATTAATAAAAATCCCTAGGGGAGCAATTATAAATATCAATAACAGTGTTCAAAACCAAGCATTCACTCATAAGAGCATTTACAGGATACCTCAGATAATCGGTTAAGGCCGATAGGGGTCCCGAAGGGCCTAGTGAGAGGGCCAAAAGCATTAGTCGTTAAGACAATGCATACTCACCGAAACTAACTAGGTGCATACGAAGCACTGTTAGAACGCCTTCGGGTATATAAACCCGATGGGATGCGCCAAGAGTTGGATAAGGTGAGAATCCTACCTATAAGATAAGGCAGACACGGCCATAGACACTTATAAAGATGGTGGGACAAGTTACACCTTATCGCAACGAATCTTGATCAACAGACTGTCGAGAGCCGTCCTGACGACCTAGTTGACAAATAAAAGACGAAAGTCTATTAATATAAACTACACAATTGGTTTACATACAAACACTACTTAACGGGAAGATATACAACAAATGGTCGGGAGAAGGAAAACCTGAGTGACAAAATGCAGCAGATCTACCCAAGGAAAACCTGAAATCGTCACAGAGCATGGTTCAGTTCCCCAAGGGTGGTTGACCACCAAAAATAAGGCAGATATATCGGTTATTACATAAGAACTCAGGCATAGAAAATTAGGTTATCATTCCCAAATGGTCGATATATAAGTGGTTATGCTTAGCCTAACTCATAATCATCAACCTGGCATGAGTAGGCATGCATAGTTCGGGTTGAGACAAAATATAAAAGAATGCAAGCATAAGTAACCACACACCAAAAATGTTAAACATCTCGAAGACGTGCAAATAAAGAAAAATATATATTAACTATCATGATCGGTCAAGTGTTACAAACACAAATACATAAAGAAAAAAGGGTCAGTTATTCCTAGCAACGGAGGAGCCCCCAGGGTAGGAAGGAGGGACATCATTATTTTCAGTGAAGTCTCCAAAATCTGGCCAGGAAATGTTGTCATCAGGATCAGCAGATACAAAGGGAGAGTAATCTACATTGGATGAAGGACTGACGTCAACCCCTTTGGTCAGGGCTCCACTATTCTGACCAGCATGAAAAAACACAAGGGATGCCTTCGAAGGGAGCTCAAGATGGATGGGGAGGGGATCTTTTTCGATAGATCTGCAGTAAGCCTTCTACCTAATCCGCTGGTTCTTAATCGCTTCCAAGGACTCTCTCTGATGCTTAGATATGGTCCGGTTCCATTTCAAGCGGGCCTCTTCTGAAGACCTCTCCTTTACACTAAAGAACATCCTAGTAGTTGCCAGACCCCTCTCAAACTCCCTCAGCAGTGTTGCATCGAAAGCAGGGGACCTTTTGTACCGGTCAACATTTTGAACTTCAAGGTCTAACCTGGCTTCGTGCGAAAGAACTTCCATACTGACTTGTTGCTGCTCCAAGTCCTTGGCAAGATGCTCATAATGAAGCCTAACTTCTTCCGATGCCTGCTGCACCTCTAACATGTTCTGCTGAGTTATGGCAAGGGTGTCCCGGGCAACCTGCGTTTCTTTCCGAGCCTTTTTCGTTGTTTTCTCAGCCAATATGGCTTCAAGTTCACACTCCGTAGTTCAACCTTAGCAACTCTCTTTTCTAACCCAACATTCTTTATAGTAAGCTCTCTGAGGGATTCATCAGATGCAATAGCTCTATTTTAAACATTCACAAGCATTTTCCTCAGAGCCATCTCAGTTGTTGTATGCGCCTTCAGCATTTTCGCATACTGACTGGCCTTGAAGGCACTAGCAGCAGAAGACTTCAAAGCCTCATCCTTTTTGGCAAGAGCAAGATTCAATTGAGAAATCTCAGTGACATGTTTATTCTTCATAAAAAAAGCTCGAGGCAATGTCTCCACCGCCTGTGAAGGATCAACATAATATAAATCAGAAAGATAGAAAGATAAAGATAAAAGTAATCAAGATGGTGGAAAGACTTACAAAACACCGTTATTGAATATCATGCGGACCAACTCAAAATCTGCAGCATCTTTGGCATCCTTCCAATGCCTTTCACCAATATACCCAACACATGATGACATTGAACGAAGAATCGAAATGGGGTCGTTCTGAGAACTAATGGATAACGGGAAGTGAGAAAGCTCAACAACATAAACAACATGAGCAGTGTAAGGATCTCAATTTTATGATTGACTTATTTCATGACAAACCACACCACATTGGGGATGATTGTGTAATGGGTAGCTTAGGTCCTCATTGGCAAGCTTCCAAGCATCTTCATGACTTCAAGAGCAAAAGTTATATTCACTTGACTTTGCCTCTTGAAGAGTTTAGGTGCACAGACACACCTCATGCATGCTTTGTTGATCTTGTATTTGTGTTGATATTGCTTATATGTGTGCATCTCTTAACAATCACACTTGCACTTCATTTGTAGATTTAAGTGTGGCATTGTATTGTGTTTGCGCTTGCACGATGGTGTGCTTGTTTTAGCGCGTTGAGTAACCATATGAGAAGGTCTCATTCTTCTCTTGGTTTGGTTATATGGAGTAAGGTGTCTAGTTTCAAAAGAGTGTATTTCAATGTTTTAAATATTTTTCAAAACTGACATTTGTATGATCTTGTGACCTATAATTTATCACCATAACATGTGAACTTCCTTTTAATGACATGCTTTAAAATGATATGCATGAATTGAGTTTGATTGCATTAATGCAAATGTGTGTGAGTGCAAATGAGAGGACTAATCAATAATGATCTTGTATCCATGAAATTAATGAGGATTTTATATCCAAATTAGTCTTCTCTCTTTTCTTAACGGTGAAACAAGACTACTATCATACGGATAATTATCCAGAAAAATCAAAAAGGGTGCAGTAGTCGTTCATGTCCTGATTTGCCTTTAAGGATTGATATAGTTGTTTTATTTTCAAAATTTTGAAACTATATCTTGTTAGCTTATGACAAAAGGGTACAAATTGGTTTGAATTCTTTTGGAAACCATTTTGATGTTTGCTTTGCCAAATACCATTTGTTTTGGATTTGAATGCAACATGTCTTGCTTGCAAAGCATCTTAATCACACATTTTTCTTTAAATAAAACTCCTTGAATCTCTCTCAATTATTTAAGTTGCATAAAGTTTGTGTATATGATTATGCAATGTTCTTGTACGAATAGCTCTCTTAGCTAAAGCAACCCGATAGAGGGAGCTCCTTTGCCTATCTCATGATAAAAATGGGGAGAAGTCTTGAGAAATATAGGGGGAGCATTGGTTATACTTTAGGGAGAGAGTTTGAGAAAGAGTAACCCATTTAGGGGGAGCATTGCACATACATTTGTTTATATTGCTTTATTGAGTGCAATTGATTTTTATGTTTGTTCACCTCACATGCACTTGTTCTTGGAAAGTGCTTTCTTGCTAATATGTGTAGTTATGATGATCTACGAAGAGATTGAAGACCTTAAAGACTTATATTCTTAGGTATCTCTTTTTGTAACGTAGAATGGACTCTCATGAACGATAGCTAGATTATTTTTTGTTTTGTGAGGAATTATTTGTGAGTGGTTGTTTTTTCATGAAATAGCCAAAGGGGGAGATTGTAAGGACCTCAATTTTATGATTGGCTTATTTCATGACAAACCACACCACATTGGGGATGATTGTGTATTGGGTAGCTTAGGTCCTCATTGGAAATCTTCCAAGCATCTCCATGACTTCAAGGGCAAAAGGTATATTCACTTGACTTTGCCTCTTGAGGAGTTTAGGTGCACAGACACACCTCATGCATGCTTTGTTTATCTTGTATTTGTGTTGATATTGTTTATATGTGTACATCTCTTCACAATTACACTTGCACTTTATTTGTAGATTTAAGTATGGTATTGTGTTGTGTTTGCGCTTGCATGATTGTGTGCTTGTTTTAGCATGTTGAGTGACCATATAAGAAGGTCTCATTCTTCTCTTGGTTTGGTTATATGGAGTAAGGTGTCTTGTTTCAAAAGAGTGTATTTCAATGTTTTAAATGTTTTTTAAAACTGACCTTTGTATGGTCTTGTGACCATATATTTTTACAAACTAGACACCCATACCTTTCCAACGGCATATTATTCGTAATATTTCATGACCGTTTGGATTGGTTTTGAAATCTCCAAAGTGACGGCAACTCTGTTGTTGTCCGTTTCTGTCCTTTGATCACTAAAATGGCCATAACCTTTTCTACAGTTATCCAAATCATATTTTGTAAATTGGAGTAGAAATTATACTTCCATACCTTTCCAACGGTATATTATATGAAAGGTTTAGATGTAGTTTGGTCATATTTTGGCTCGCTCGAAGCTTGAGCTATTGTGCTGTCTGGCGTGTACCGCGGCCTAGACCGTTGTTGGTGCCATGCCTAGCCAGCGACCTAGGCAGTGGTAATGTCCAGCCGTGCCATGCTGCACAGACTGTGGTCTGGAAACTTGCCTAGGCAGCAACACGCACAACGGTCGTGCGGGACTTTGTCTCCCAAGTCCAAAACGATGTCATTTTGTGTAGGGCTTCTTTATATATGTTCTCTTCTTCTTCCTTGCCTTCTTAGAGCTCAAAGAACCCATCTTTAGAGTGAGAGAACCTTCATTAGAGAGAGAAAGCTTCAAGCTTTGTTATTTGACTCTCCAAACCCCAAACTCATCTTCATCTTGCATTCAAGCATCATTCCAAGCATGAGTTTTCATTGATTGGTAAGTAAAATCACCATTGTTGTTCATTTATTGTTCTAGCTTACCAAGACATGTCATTTATTGCTTAAATTAGCATTTCTTCATATTAATTGAATATTTATTGAAATTATGACATGTTTGAGTTTGTATTGTGATAGCATGCATTATTAGGTCATTTATGCCTAAATAGTTAATCCATGAATGTTCATGTATACATAATTGATGATTAGGTTGACTTTATGCATCTAGTCTAGTTTATGAACATTTATGTGTATGCCTCATTGATTACATTTCTTGATTGCAAAATTCCCCTTGATTATTTGTTGTGACAACTTGTGTTGGTTGGACTTTTATTGACAATTAGGTTGTTAGATTTTATCTACACATCTAATTGAGTCCTTGGTATGGGCTTGTAGGCATTGTTTGATAACTAGGATGTTTAATTGCATTATCTACATCTTGTTACGAATTTTGTGTTTGGTCTTACACTTAATTGCATTTGAGCATAGTGTCATATATACACTTAGACCATATACTCTTCATTGAGTCAAAGTCTTGTGGCTTCGGTGTGAAGTTGCACAAGCAAGAGAAGCCTTGCAACCAAGGGTAGGTTGGCAAGCAATTGGTCGGGTATCCACTATAAAAGGCCCGGTGGGTAGAGTAGGAGGTGATCATGCCAAGAGTGGTGGATCCAGGGATATCACTAGGGATTGAACCAAGAGTGGTGAGTGGCGAGTGGCGAGTGGCGAGTGGCGGTGTCCATAGCCTGAGGTTGTCGAGAGTGAGAGTCCGAGTATCACTTGACGGTGTAACCTTTTTTTCATATAGTGGATTTCTGTGATCGAGTGTGGCGCACTTAACAGCCCGTGATTTTTTCCATTTAGAGGGTTTCCACATACATCTTGTGTTGTTTATATTTCCGCACTTTACACTTGATGTTGTATGTTTGTTTTATTGGGTGAATTTTGAATATTGACTAATAAAAAAAAATTGGTAATTGACGTGATATAAACCTATTCACCCCCCCCCCCCTCCTCTAGGTTAGACACACACGTTCTTAGGGAACTTTTCAATTGGTATCAGAGCGGGTTCCTAGACATACTTAGGTGATTCAAGCTCTTGTTTGTGTGTCTAGCATTTGTTTGCACTCGTTTGTTGCATTTCATTTGCATTCATTCACTTCACCAAACATCATGTGTGAGAGTGAAACACTTAGAGCGGGTATTGCAAGATTGACCTCTAATGTTGAGAGGAAGGATTATGACTCTGATGAGGAGATGACTCTCATGGTTGAGAGATTTAAGAGATTCACAAAATCTCAAAAGAAGGACATGACCTTAAAATTGAAGGAGGAAAAGAAAAGGTTAAGGAAGAGTGACCCTTGCCTTGAATGTGGTGGAATTTGCCACATTGCCTCCTAGTGTGGTAACTTGAAGTACAAGAATGGAGGAGTTGGTTTAATCGCTACTCGGTGTGATAGCGAAGTTAAAGTAGTTGAATAGTGCTCTACAGGCTCGGTTGATAGTAAGATCAACTACTTCGCATTTCCGGTTTCCCACCATGAAGAAATCCAAGCCACTACCAAATGTGTGTCACTTGAAGAGTTCAAGATTGGTGACTTGGAGTTTGGAAACCGAAGTGGAGCATGCTTTAATGATATGACTCTTACAAGCACAAGTGGGAGAAGCTTTGATAGCAATGACCCATGCTCCGGGAACTCTTGTGATAATGTGGTTGATTATCAAAAGTTAGTTTATTCTTTTCAAAAGTCTTTGAAGGAGAAAGATAATGATATCCTTAGATTGGAAAAGGATAATCTTCAACTAAGAATCAAGTTGAATGACTCCTTGAAGACAGACGTGATTGATGTGTCCAAGTTTGAGAAGGAGATTGAAGATTGCCACCAACGGATGAAGGCAATGAAAGATAAACTTGCCATCAAAGATAACTCCTTGAAAATTGTCAAGGAAAGAGATATGAGGTGCCTTGAAGAATTAAAGAAGGCAAAGGTTAAACAACCTCTAGCTCAAGGCAAGAGCAAAGCCTCATTCAAGCAACTTTCAACTCAAGGAAAGTTCACACAAGCCTTGGCAACTCAACCAAAGTCTATGCAATTCAAGAAGAAATGACAAGTTCTTGAGAAGTCAATCACCTCCTCCAACAAACCAACAATGAGGAAATAAGGTGATCACAAGAAGCATGACCAACCAAGGAATCAAGATCAACCGGCTCAACCACCTCAAGAAGCTAGACCACAAAGAAGCCACCGATCGGCTCAAGTTCCAAGGAGAAGCCAACTTGTGCATCATCAAAGACAACCTCATCAACATGGCGATGCCTCGATGAGAACACAATGCAATGGTATAAATTATTACTTTGTACCTACTTGTCATTTTTGTGGTATGATTGGTTACTTAAGACCAAATTGCTTTAAATACATTAAGAGGTGTAGATTAGAGAGCATGAAAGTAAAACGGTTGAAAATGGAGGCAAGTTTGCATAAACCTAGGGAGTTTAGAAATTTTCTTATGACCACTAAAAATGAAAAGGTGGAACTTAGGTGGGTTAGAAAGAATGAACCCGCTTGCCTTAGTGCCCATGAGACACCCGTAGATGTAACTAAGTCCTTTGGACTTGGTAAGTTTATAGGGGCTTATGCCTCCCATTGACTTGGTTGGATTTGACCCCATTTGGGGTGCTCAAGCAAAGAACGAACTTGCATGATTAGATATGTGCAAAAAGTTAATTTATTTTATGTTCTTTTGTTAATTGCTTGAGATTCTTGGTTGCACATATGCTTATATGTTTTTCTTAATAAGTGTACACCATTGCTTCGTGTGCAATCCATGTCATATTTATGTTCAAACATGCATTTTTGGACTAGGAGATTTAATAGGGAAAGTATATTTGAATGACCTATAATTTATCTCCATAACATGTGAACTTCCTTTTAATGACATGCTTTAAAATGATATGCCTGAATTGAGTTTGATTGCTTTAATGCAAATGTGTGTGAGTGCAAATGAGAGGATTAATCAATAATGATCTTGTATCCATGCAATTAATAAGGATTTTATATCCAAATTAGACTTCTCTCTTTTCTTAATGGTGAAACAAGACTACTATTATACGGATAATTATCCGGAAAAATAAAAAAGGGTGCAATAGTCGCTCATTTCTTGATTTGCCTTTAAGGATTGATATAGCTGCTTTATTTTCAAAATTTTGAAACTATATCTTGTTTGCTTATGACAAAAGGGTACAAATTGGTTTGAATTCTTTTGGAAACCATTTTGATGTCTGCTTTGCCAAATACCATTTGTTTTGGATTTGAATGCAACATGTCTTGCTTGCAAAGCATCCTTGTCACACGTTTTTCTTTAAATAAAACTCCTTGAATCTCTCTCAATTATTTAAGTTGCATAAATTTTGTGTATATGATTATGCAATGTTCTTGTGCAAATAGCTCTCGTTGCTAAAGCAACCGATAGGGGGAGCTTCTTTGCCTATCTCATGACAAAAAGGGGGAGAAGTCTTGAGAAATATAGGGGGAGCTTTGGTTATACTTTTGGGAGAGAGTCTGAGAAAGAGTAACCCATTTAGGGGGAGCATTGCACATACATTTGTTTATATTGCTTTATTGAGTGCAATTGATTTTTATGTTTGTTCACCTCACATGCACTTGTTCTTGGAAAGTGCTTTCTTACTAATATGTGTAGTTATGATGATCTACGAAGAGATTGAAGACCTTGAAGACCTTGAAGACTTAGATTCTTAGGTATCTCTTTTTGTAACATAAAATGGACTCTCAAGAACGATAGCTAGATTATTTTTTGTTTTGGAAGGATTTATTTGTGAGTGGTTGTTTTTTCATGAAATAGCCAAACGTGGAGATTGTAAGGACCTCAATTTTATGATTGGCTTATTTCATGACAAACCACACCACATTGGGAATGATTATGTAATGGGTAGCTTAGGTCCTCATTGGCAAGCTTCCAAGCATCTCCATGACTTCAAGAGCAAAATGTATATTCACTTGACTTTGCCTCTTGAAGAGTTTAGGTGCACAGACACACCTTATGCATGATTTGTTGATCTTGTATTTGTGTTGATATTGTTTATATGTGTGCATCTCTTCACAATCATACTTGCACTTCATTTGTAGATTTAAGTGTGGTATTGTGTTGTTTTTGCGGTTGCACGATGGTGTGCTTGTTTTAGCGCGTTGAGTGACCATATGAAAAGGTCTCATTCTTCTCTTGGTTTGGTTATATGGAGTAAGGTGTCTAGTTTCAAAAGAGTGTATTTCAATGTTTTAAATATTTTTCATATGGTCTTGTGACCATATATTTTTACAAAGTAGACACCCATACCTTTCCAACTGTATATTATTCGTAATATTTCATGACCGTTTGGATTGGTTTTGAAATCTCCAAAGTGACCACAAAAACAGGACAACTCTGTTGTTGTCTGTTTCTACCCTTTGGTCACTAAAATGACCATAATTTTTTCTACAGACATCCAAATCATGTTTTGTAAATTGGAGTAGAAATTAGACTTCCATACTTTTCCAACGGTATATTATATGAAAGGTTTGGATGTCGTTTGGTCATGTTTTGGCTCGTTCGAAGCTTGAGCTGTTGTGCTGTCTGACGTGTACCATGGCCTAGACCGATGTTGGTGCCATGCCTAGCCAGCGACCTAGGCAGTGGTAATGTCTAGCCGTGCCATGCTGTACATACCGTGGTCTGGACACTTCCTTAGGTCGCGACACACACAACGGTCGTGCGGGACTTTGTCTCCTAAGTCCAAAACGATGTCGCTTTGTGTAGGGCTTCTTTGTATATGTTCTCTTCTTCTTCCTTGCCTTCTTAGAGCTCAAAGAACCCATCTTTAGAGTGAGAGAACCTCCATTAGAGAGAGAAAGCTTCAAGCTTTGTTATTTGACTCTCCAAACCCCAATCTCATCTTCATCTTGCATTCAAACATCATTCCAAGCATGAGTTTTCATTGAGTGGTAAGTAGAACCACCATTGTTGTTCATTTATAATTCTAGCTTACCAAGACATGTCATTTATTGCTTAAATTAGCATTTCTTCATATTAATTGCATATTTATTGAAATTATGACATGTTTGGGTTTGCATTGTGATAGCTTGCATTATTAGGTCATTTATGCCTAAATAGCTAATCCATGAATGTTCATGTATACATAATTGATGATTAGGTTAACTTTGTGCATCTAGTCTAGTTTATGAACATTTATGTGTATGCCTCATTGATTGCATTTCTTGTTTTTAAAATTGCCCGTGATTATTTGTTGTGACAACTTGTGTTGGTTGGACTTTTATTGACAATTAGGTTGTTAGATTTTATCTACACATCTAATTGAATCCTTGGTATGGGCATGTAGACATTGTTTGATAACTAAGATGTTTAATTGCATTATCTACATCTAGTTAAGCATTTTGTGTTTGGTCTTACACTTAATTGCATTTGAGCATAGTGTCATATATACACTTAGACCATATACTCTTCATTGAGTCAAAGTCTTGTGGCTTCGGTGTGAAGTTGCACAAGCAAAAGAAGCCTTGTAACCAAGGGTAGGTTGGCAAGCAATTGGTCGGGTATCCACTGTAAAAGGCCCGAGGGGTAGAGTAGGAGGTGCTATCGCCAAGAGTAGTGGATCAGGGGATATCACTAGGTATTGAACCAAGAGTGGTGAGTGGCAGTGTCCATAGCCTAAGGTTGTCGAGAGTGAGAGTCCGAGTATCACTTGAGGGTGTAACCTTTTATTCATATAGTGGATTTCTGTGACCAAGTGTGGCGTACTTAACAGCCCGTGGTTTTTCCCATTTGGAGGGTTTCCACGTATACATCTTGTGTTGTTTATATTTTCGCATTTTACACTTGATGTTGTATGTTTGTTTTATTGGGTGAATTTTGAATATTAACTAATCAATAAAATTTGGTAATTGACTTGATTAAGACCTATTAACCCCCCCCCCCCCTCTAGGTTATAGACACACATGTTCTTAGGGAACTTTTAAAGCAGATTGATCTCGATGAGAGGAGGGAATAGTAGGATCGGCAGGGGTTGGAGTCTTCGAGATCCCAATATCTTCCCCAGGAAGATTATCAGATGTAGCACCCCAGTGGCCTTCTCCCTTAGAAATTTAACCTTCTACACAACATTCAGGACGAAGAGACCCAACAGGCATAATGGAAGGGGCACCAACAGGCTCACTCATCCCGATGTTCCCCTCAAACTGCATAGCTGCTTCTTCCCATGGATCAAAAATAGAATGGAGAGCCTACTCCTTAGACAGATCAATGAAGCTTTCATCAGCTATCTTCTCTTCCTCGTCGTGGACACCATTATCATCTTCAGAATCAGAAAAAATGATCTGGCGCCTGAAAGTAAATTGTATAGGAACCTTCTTAGAGCAGCGAGAAGGTGGCATAACAAGAACCTTGGGAGACTCATTCAGGAGCAGCACCTAATCCGTAATTTTGATTGGTTCAAGTGTAGCAGAAGGTAAATTGGATATACCCCGATCACTCCGTCTCTTGGATCGCATCTCTCACGAAATAAGGTCAGAAATCGTCTCCTGGCCTTCCTCCTCCTCCTCCAAATTGATTGGATCAATCGCTGGGGTAGGTAATGTTGAATCAACCCTGTAGCAACCCTTGTAAGGGGTCAGCAACGACTACTTCACCCCAGTCACCTTCAACGAAGAACCGACTATTCTTTTAATACTTGTTTGAGGAAAGGAATCCCCAGATAAATCCCTTATGATCTTTATCTGAAGAGGGTAAAAGTTTCCCCTTATATCCATAATGAATCCCCAAGATTTGAGAAGTGGATTGAAGATAAAAAGTTCCTCCGCTATCAGATCGGTTCAGTGTATAAAAGAAACGGATCTCTTGTAGGGTAGGAGGATGTTTTTGCCCTAAGTTTTTTCCACAGATGCCCTAAACTAACCAACACCCAGTAAGAATTGGGAGTCAGTTGGGTAGGAGAAACGCCAGTATCCGCTAGGAATCGAACGATAAAGGGTTGGAGGGGGGAGAGTGACCGTTGAAGATAGCATGAAACCGTATACCGCAACTGCACCGAGGGGAGGGTTCCACACAACCCAATCACCGCTACAGTACAACTTCTGTGCATTGGTCAAGTCAAATCGGTCCACAAACTTTACTAGCTCATCCTCATTCACAATATTAATCTCTGAATCAAATGAATAGGGACGGTCGGCACTGAACCTCAACATCGAAGCATGTCGCTCCCATGGTACGTCCCTCATTTTAAGAAGTTGTGAGGGAATCTTCAAGTCAATTACTGCACGTGCAAACTCTTTAGGAGAGGCTCTGGTGGTGTACGTCCCTCATTTTAAGAAGTTGTGAGGGAATCTTCAAGTCAATTACCACAGGTGCAAACTTTTTG
The DNA here is from genome assembly GCA_032871835.1 of Dipteronia dyeriana. Taxonomy (NCBI): domain Eukaryota; kingdom Viridiplantae; phylum Streptophyta; class Magnoliopsida; order Sapindales; family Sapindaceae; genus Dipteronia; species Dipteronia dyeriana. The sequence goes on along the minus strand of CM065301.1, from coordinate 72,525,898 downwards.
GGGGAGGCTTTGGACCCTGGTGGTCCGCCTGGAGCTCCCTTGCTTTGACATATCTATATAAACATCAAATGAATCGGAGTTAGACAGATCAGAAGAGAAGGGGGCAAACTCTTGATCAACCATATAATAATCTACATTTAATGCGATGGGCTGGAAAGAAGTAGGGAAATGACCCCAAAGAATAGACTCAAGCCTAGCGATATTTTCATTATCGTCAGCCTCGATAGCACGAAGAAGAAGTTCAAAATATTGATGACGAAGAACAGGATCCATACCCGAATAAACGTCTGAAAGGATGAAGATCTAAGAATAACAGGGGGTTAAAGAAAAAAAAAGTTAGAGATTGTTTTTTTATAAAGGGAAATATTGAGTCGCAAAAAGGAAAGTAAAATGCCACAAGGCTATATATACCAGCCAGTGATGTCACCAGGTAGGACATGTGTCATCAGCCAAAAAAGGGGGTAGGTGCGTCGGAATCGAAAACCACGCGCCGTTTGAATTTTGAAAACGATACGCAATGATTCCATCAGCTGAAATTTGCATGGTGGGTAACTGTAGCGCATTAAAAAGGCATTTATGGACTACAGACAAAAATGATAGGGTAAATTAAACACACGAAGCTGAACCCATCCCACTCGTGACAATCATTTATCCGACCCCGTATGTTTAAGAGGGTGTTGTTATTAGTAAAATCTGAAGAAATGTGAGTCAACATAACTACCAAAAAAACAAGGGAGTTAAAGATACCACGTCACCGAGAGACAACATCCCCGAATCCACCTAATCCAACTACACTAACAAAAGAAGATCTCATAATACCCGGTCGAGATTATCAGGATGGTCGAGTCAAAACCTCAGGTCGGGCTAAAGCCCCAGGTCGGGATTGAGTTAATGGTCGGGGAGAACAAGGCTTGGTCGGGTTTTATTAGATGGTCGTCAGTTTGACGCGTGGATACGCACGAAGAATGAATCTTACTCCAATAAGGAATCTCGAAGCAAACTTTGATAAGGAAGCAAATTTCCTTATTAATGGCAGAATCCAAATTAGGAAAGAAGTCCAATACGTGATGAACATGAAACAGGAAAGAAGGATAAAACGACTCAAATACATCAACCTTGTTTATTTGTATAGCACGAATTAGAGTTCTACACAAGTATAAATAAACCCTAATAGCACCCACAAAGGGTTAAGCACATAAGAGAGAGAGAGAGAGAGAGCCTAAGAGATTGAGCGTGTAATATATTATTCATAGTGAAATTCTTTCTTCGCCGACTTCTGGCAACCGTGGATGTTTCCCCACCTTGGGGTTTTACCACGTAAAATCTTTGTGTTCTCTTTAACTCTTTAATCGTTCATAACCAACAATTGTGTGATCTCAAATATACTCTGTTCGACGTGTGAGTGATCCAAAAAATCACAGTCAACATTAATAAAATTAAATAGTCATATTATCTTATTTTATTCAAAAACAAATATCAACAAACATCCTCAATTTAGTGATTAAGAACATAATTAAATAATCTTATTGTTTAATTTATTTAATCACCGTTATTCATTAATTAAATAATCTCATTATTCAAATAATTTCTCAAATAATAAGTGTCACTTTCGTAACACAATTAATTGGACAATCCAATTAATTAACTGTAACCCTTGTTACCTAAATCGATCGGGCTAGCAAGGGGACCTAATGGATCCACAGTATTTTGAGCTCCAATAATCCTCGAAATCATTAATTAAACTCTTTAATTAATATTCCTTGATTATTAACTCCGATGTTATTCTACTAAAAACCCAAAGCTGCACTTTCTTAACTACAGACGCTTTTACACAGACCAATACAACTCGGTGTCCATCAATATAGTTATTACATATGGTGTGATCCTCCACAGTAGTTCATAATTAGAGCTGGGTCATAATATCCGTTATACCCCTCTAATTACATATATCCTTTAAGTACCGTTGGTTCTCTAATGGACAATAAATCTTATTTCCTCACGGAATTAGGAGAGCCCTCATACTGTCCAAGCCCAGAATCAACCCTTAAGGGAACTACCATCTACTTCTCACAAGAAGAAGTGGATTCCACTTTTGTATACAAACCTTCCCAACCACAAGTCAAACTGTAATCCCAACATACGGAGTATATTGATCAGGAAATACATCTGACCTTACTCATGGTATATCAAATACCATGATCTAACCTAAAGGAGTCGATAAGACACTTATGATTAAGATCACCCACATATAGCCATCATTAGTTGATATATATGAATCTCATCGGTAAACGGATCTTGGTGAGAGATTTATATAGATCATGACCCAGTCTTATATGATCACATCATACAAGGTACTGCCATTCCTATATCTCATATGAATGATTCAGGATAGAATCACCGTATGTTACGGAATGGACCGCAGCTATAGATTTACCACAAATAAAGTACCCAGTTTTATTTGCAATCTATAGACTCTTTAGATTGCACGTCTCTTACTGTATCCATCTATATATATCACTCATATACACAGTTTGAGATTACATCTGACAATCCAGGATGTTAATATGCACAAGTTATAAAATAAACAACACAACAAGAATGAATTGAACTTTTTCTTTTATTTATTTCATAAATCCATTTACAAATTACATCTTTAGGGCATAAACCTCAACAACTCCCACTTGCACTAAAGCATGTGAGGCATGTCTCGTAACCCTAGACCATCTAGGTGACCCGAAAACACTTTAGCCGGTAAGGTCTTCGTAAATGGATCAGCATGATTGTCTTGTGAGACTATCTTGGTGACGATCACATCCTCTCTCTGTACTATCTCTCTACCGAGATGATACTTTCTCTCTATATGCTTCTCTCTCTTGTGGCATCTTGGTTCTTTAGAATTAGCGACAACACCATTGTTATCACAATAAAGTATGATGGGTTTATCCAGATTTGGAACAACTTCCAGATCACTCAAGAACTTCCAAATCACCACTGTTATCACAATAAAATATGATGGGTTTATTCAGATTCGGAACAACTTCCAGATCACTCAAGAACTTACGGAGCCAAATAGCCTCTTTAGCAGCTTCACAAGCAACTACATATTCAGCTTCCATAGTGGATTCAGCAATGCAAGATTGCTTGATACTTCTACACACAATGGCTCTACCACCTAGGATGAATACTGATCTAGACGTTCTTTTCCTAGAATCTTTGTCTGACTGAAAATCAGAATTTGTGTATCCTAACGGGATCGAATCCTGCCCGGAATACACTAGCATATAGTCTCTCGTTCTTCAAAAATACTTGAGAATTGTCTTAACAACCACCCAATGATCCTATCTTGGGTTGGACTTGTATCTACTGACTACTCCCACTGCATAGCAGATGTCCGGTCTCGTGCATAACATAGCATACATGAGACTACCTACTGCCGATGCATAGGGTACACGTCTAATATCATCAACTTTTTGAGGTGTCTTAGGACACTGTTCCTTAGACAAGTGAACTTTATTCCTGGAAGGTAAACTACCTTTGTTAGAATTCTGCATCAAAAATTGCACAAGAATCTTGTCGATATATGATGCCTGAGACAATGCTATGAGTTTGCTTTTACGATCCCTTAGAAGCTGGATCCCTAGAACATAACTCGCTTCTCCCAAATCTTTCATTGGAATTGGCTAGCCAGCCAGCCCTTTACATCAGACAACACTCCCACATCATTCTCAATGAGTAGGATATCATCTATATAAAGGACCAAGAAAACTACTTTCTTGTCAATGAAGCACTTGTAGACACAAGGCTCATCGACATTTTGCTCGAAGGGATAGGTTTTGATCTTATCATCAAACCTAATGTTCCATGGTTTAGACGCTTGCTTAAGTTCATAGATAGACCTTTGCAGCTTGCAAACCTTTTGCTCTTGATCTGGAGACAAGAATCCCTCTGGTTGCATCATATAGATGCTCTCGTCAAGATTGCCATTAAAGAATGCAATCTTGACGTCCATTTACCAAATTTCATAATCGAAATAGGCAGCAATGGATAAGAGAATCCTAATAGACTTAAATATGGCTACTGGTAAGAAGGTCTCTTCATAATCGTCCCCTTCTTTATGGGTATAACCCTTAGCCACTAGCCTTGCTTTGAAGGTATCTACCTTCCCGTCTACTTCTATCTTTCTCATATAGATCCACTTACACCCTATAGGTTTTACCCCATCTGGTAAGTCTACAAGATCCCAGACTGAGTTAGAGTACATGGACTCCATCTTAAGATTCATGGCTTTAAGTCATTCCTCTTTATCAAGATCTTCCATTGTATTATTAAATGTCAATGGATCATCTACACTATCAGCAGAGACAACACCTTGTCCCTCACCTATACCTAAATAGCGTTCAAGTTGTCTCACAACCTTCTCACTACGTGTAGGTGGTAGTGTATCCTGATCAGGAACCATCCGAATCTCAGATGTTTGTGGATCAACAACTCTTGATGATGAAGCACTAGTCTTACTAGGCTTCAACTCATTTAATACAATCTTATAACGAGGTTTATGGTCACTAATATAATTATCCTCAAGAAACGTTGCATTTGTCGATACAAATACTTTGTTATCTTCGAGACTATAGAAGTGTCCACCTCTGGTCTCCTTGGAGTATCCTACAAACAGGCAAACAACAAAATTGGAGTCTAGCTTTCCACTTCTATTCTTAAGCACGTTGTGCTGGACACCCCTATATCCGAAAATATTGTAAACTAGCTTTACGACCATTTCACAACTCTAGGGGAGTCTTAGAAACAGATTTGGATGGCACTACATTCAAAATGTATGCCACTGTTTGTAACGCATATCCCTAGAAGGAATTTGGTAATGATGAGAAACTAATCATAGATCTCACCATTTCCATCAGGGTTATATTTCTCCTCTCCGCTACACCATTTTGCTGAGGTGTAACGGGAGCTGTGAGTTGGGAAACTATCCCATGCTCGACCATGAAGTCTTCAAACTATTGGTCAAGGTACTCACCTCCACGATCTGATCGTAGTGACTTAATAGTTCTACCTAATTGATTCTCAACTTCAGCTCCGAATTCTTCAAACTTTTCAAATATTTTCGACTTTCGTTGCATTAGTTAGACGTATCCGTATCTAGAGTAGTCATCTATAAAGGTGACACAATACTCATAACCACCTATAGCTTTAACATTCATTGGTCTACAAATGTCTGCATGTATAAGCTTTAGCGGTTCTTTAGCTCTAAGTCATTATCCAGTAAAATGTCTCTTAGTCATCTTACCTTCAAGATAAGATTCGCAGACAGGTAAGGTGACAACCTTTAACTCACTTAAAGATCCGTTTTTTACTAGTCTATTTATCCAGTCATGGTTTATACGACCAAGCCTTAGATGCCAAAGATACGTGTCATTTTCTAGAGAAATTTTATGTCGTTTAGTTTTTGGTTTTTCAACCTTAAACATTTCGGTGTTAAGCAGTGTAGTATGTATTAACTGTCTTAACACATACAGAAATCTTGTCAAACCTTTTTAGAACCCCTACAACACATTTCGAAAGCCAAGAATTATCATCGTTGATACCGCCCCAATATACCTCCTTGACACCCTTGTCTCTACTACACTTGGAGTTTTCTTTTTTCCACCTTGAGTTACAATCTCCACAAAAGTTCTTTTCCTTCCCATTTCGGCCTTCGACTCCTTCGATTACTTAGACTCTTTACTATCAGTACTTCCTGAATGTCCCCCCGACTCAGTTTCCTTACCAGAACCCTTGATTCCTCTTGAAACTTCATCCTTTTTTCCTGTTACCTTACCCTCATCTCTCTTTCTTTTATCCCACCAAAACGCTACCTCTTTTACGACAATCGACCACCCATAAACATGCATCCCGTTTGCTAGCCTAATAACCCTTTCCACCTCTTCCATAGTTGCAAAGCGTATGAACGCATAATTACTCCTACGCTTCGTTTGACCGGATGATATAAAAACATCTCTCACTCTCCCAAAGGCATCTTTAATCCACCGAAGGATGAAGGTTGTCCACAAATACAGAGAAAAGACTGTTTATGTAATCTTTTTTCCGTATTTTGGACTTTGTTAAGAGTTGTGGTTACCATCAGGCTATGCCTACCACCACATAACCCAATTTATTTATTGTTATACATTTAATGCAACTAAAACAAACACAATATACCCAAATGACATTTCAGATATTTGAAGAAAATATTTTTTTATGGATAGAAAATCATTAAGGTAATCTATCATTTCTAAATACCAAGATTTATGAAATGATCACTAGATTGCCTCTTAATTTTACGAAATTATTCACTATTTTTTTGTAGTTACATAGTAGAGAAAAAAATGCTCTAAATTAAAGCTTCGAGGAACTGCTTTATGCAGAAATAATTTAATGACATTTTTTTAAAAACTGAAAGCTATCCCCAATGCATATATATCTATATCTATATCAATATCATATATCATATCATATATAATAATATAATAATAGCATTTTTCCTACTTTTAACGTGGTTGCAATATGTGACAATCATAAATGTTATTTTTTTTAATATTTCTAATTTCATATATAATATAATAATATTTTTTATTTTTTTTACTTTTGATGTGGTTGCGACACATAACAATTAAAAATGTTCTTATTTTCATCATATATAATCACGTCATCATATATCATATATCTATATCTATATAAAATATAAAAGCTGACCCTCACAGCACCACATGTCGCCGTGAGGGAGCTTTGGACTTAAATATATATTCATTTCTGTTTAGATATCTATATATAAATCTCTTATAATTGAGCCATTAGTTATTTTTTTAAAAATTTAATCATTAATTAGTTGTTTTGTCTATTATTAATTTATTATTATTATTATATTTATACTCTTTAATTTCAATATTTTAAGGGTCTGTTTGATTCTGTCCACTTAACATTTAATGGCACTTAACGTGTATTATTAAGTTGTTTTGTTTGATATTTTATAGAATAAAATCACTGAATGGGCTCTTAAAACCACTGGTTATGAAAAGTGAAAAAATTTCAGTTTTCACTTAACGTCAAATCAACTGAATATATATTAATTCATAATTTCTAAATTTATCCTCACAAATCTTATCTAGTTTACTGTTTTATCTTCTCTCACGCTCTTAACCATGTTAATATTTTTTTTTCTTCTCACTATTTAAATAATTTTAACATCCATTAAACCTAGTTTTTTCAAAACTCTAAAATCTCCATTTGAATCCAACATTTTTTTTTAATTGTATTCAAACCTAATTCGACTTCTATTTATATTTCGGTAAGACTTTTTTTCTCATAATTTGTTTAGTTTTATATTATGTGATCGGAGAAAATTAGCACTTTTAAAAAAAATTAATTGTTTTTCCAAAAAAAACTTAACCAACTTAACCATAAACTACATGCAGTTTACATTTGTCGCAAAGCCCCGCGATATCATCTATATATGTCTAGATGAGATACTCTCAAATTCGACACTAATTTTGTTAATTTACATATATATATATATATATATATATATATATATATATATATATATATATAATTGAATTATGTCTGTTTGTGGCATATTTATATGGTATGTTCACATTGATAGAACATATAGATTTCATTATAAATGTATAATTATATTATTATAATTCCACTTATAAACATTGAACACATTAAAATATAAATATATTAAATAATAGTTGAAAGGGTACATATGTAAAATTATTTATTTTCAGATATTTGTAACTTAAAAAAACAATCAACTTATCACTAATATTCAGTTTTCAGTGAAAAAAATCAAACATGTTATTCAGTCTTTAGTTTTCAGCCATCATTCAGTCTTCAGTATAATTCAACACTATTCAGTCTGCAATTGAAAAATCAAACGCAACATAAGGGGGTCGTTTGTTTTTTTGTCTGAAGACTGAATAGTCCTGAATTTTTCTAAAGACTAAATAGAGATTGAAATCTAAATTTGAATGACATGTTTTTTTTTTCTCACATCTGAGTGTATTGTCAACAAGTTTGTTGTTTAAAAGTAAAATTGTCTGGAAATAAGTAATTTTACATTTATAGCTATGCTAAACAATCATACATATAATATGGAATAAAAACAATCAAAAATTAATTATTATATATGAACACATATGATCATAATCTTCTTGTGATTACAAATAAACTTCATTTTTACTAAAAAATAAGATGTTTTTTTTTTCAAAAATTAAAAGGGATAGCAATAAAATTCACACAAAACACTCAATATATATATACATCACCCTAATATCATAATAAAGTATTGATATTAAACACAAATATGAGAAGTGATTATGGTTCTTTTTTGAAGTGATTATGGTTCTTTTTTATTTTTAAAGCTATTTCAAATAAAAAATATATTAAAATAAATATTTCTATACCATATGTAATTAAGATGAAATTGGAAATATGTTATATATTGGGGGATAGTATCGGAATAAAATATTTTGGATTGTATTTAATGCAATTTAGTGATTTGCAATTAAGTGAAAAGTCATGATTTTTTACTTTTTATTTTAAGTTATTTTTTAGCATTTTTAAGTTGTTTGACCACTTAAAAAAAATAAACAAACAACTAAACAATTATGATTCAGACCCATTAAGTTTTAAGTAGAAAAAACAAACGACCCCTAAATCTTTCACTTATTTCCTTATCGGTTTCTTAATTTGAATTAGAAATAATGATCAATAATAAATCACCAAAAACCCATCATATTCTCGTTTACATAAGGCTTAAAGTTTTGTCAATTAAACCATTTAATCATAATATGCTTATCAAAATCTTTACTAATGTGTCGTTTGTTTTTTCCATTTAAAACTTAATGACTCTGAAACATAATTATTAAGTTGTTTTGTTTGTTTTTTTAAGTGGTCAAACAACTTAAAAATCCTAAAAAACAACTTAAAATAAAAAGTAAAAAATCATGACTTTTAACTTAATTGCAAATCACTGAATTGCATTAAATACAGTCTAAAATCTTTTCTTCCGATATTATCCCTCATATATAACATATTTTCAATTTCATCAAAATTACATATGGTATAGAAATCTTTATTTTAATATATTGCTTATTTTAAATAGCTTTAAAAATAAATAAATAAACCCAAATAAAAAAAACCATAATCACTGTTCATATTAATGTTAATATCGATACTTTATTATGATATTATGATTATATATATTAGAGCGTTTTATACGAGTTTTTTCTGATGTCCTTTTTTATATAAAAAAAAACATTTTCTTTTCTTACAAAAATAAAGTTTTTTTTATAATCAAATATGAAGATCATGATCATATGTGTTCATATATAATTATTATTTTTGGATTGTTTGTATTCCATATTATATGTATAATTGTTTAACATAGGTATAAATGTAAAATTACTTATATACAGACAATTTTACTTTAAAAAACAAACGTGTTGACAATACATTCAGATGTGAGAAAAAAAAAACATGTCATTCAGGTTCAGATTTCAGTCCCTATATAATGATTAGAAAAATTCATGATTGTTCAGTTTTCAAAAAAAAAAAAAAAAAAAAACGACCCCTAAAATCCCTCAATTTTCTCTGTAAAAACCATTTAACATCTTACATTTTTTTTTCCATCTCATTCTATTGACTCTCTTTCATAGACAAACTCAAAACATCCAAATGGTTGAGAATTGGATAACATTAGGTAGTGAGAGTAATTTTTACATACTTTTATTTATATTTGAAGAATGATTTTAATCTTTTAGTTTTAGTTTTTTGTCAAATGTCTCTCTCAAACACCATTATCAGATATCATTTCCTTATCAAAACAAAGCATCTCTACATGTTTTTTTTATTTAAACACTTCAGAAGTTTTTTTATTTTTTGTTTATTTTTATGATACACTTAGTAGTTGTAAAGGTAATTTTGAATTGACTATGTTTTGATGTATTTTTGAATCCTGAATAAGGTGTTCGATAAATTGTTCCCTATGCAACCCTCTGATAAGACTAGCATACAGCTTATCACCATAAATGTAGAAAATCAATGAGGCTGATTGAGAATTGTGAAGTGCTCTATACTTATGGATGATAGATTTGATAAACATACTACAACTACAAATAAATATTAGTATTATAATATTTGGTTCTTATCATAACACTATATGTTTGTATTGTCTCTTAAAAATACTGTATCTGTCCGAGCTTTTGGGTATCCTATAACCCAATTTATTTTTAAAAGAAATTTACACCAATTTTTATTATAGTTTTTTTTCTTACTAATTTTAGCCTTTTTGTTTGTTTTCTTTTTGGTTTTTTAGAATATATTAAATATGAATTAAATATATTATGATTGGTACCAAAATAAATGTTTTTAAATTTTAATTATTCTTATAAATGGTAATAAATAAATATTTTTGAAAACAAATTATAATATCAATTGTAATACAAAATTAATGGTAACCCATTTTATTATGGAATTAATGGTAAATTTTAGAAACATATCAATTGTACTATATTAATGACATTATAACAAAAAATTAAAATAATAATTTTTATTTAAATATTAATGGTATTACATTAAAACATTAATTTTTGCATTCAATTCAATAGATTCTTTTTCTAAATAATTTTTTTTATAAATGGTAATAAATATTTTTTTAAAGATAATAAAAAAATATCTCCACTACTATTTATATCTCCATAAAAGCTTTCACCTTTATATTTTTTATTGAATCAAATAAGATACTCAAGCTTGAAAAAAAAAACAATATATAATATTTATATATAATCAATAGTAGGACCTTTGCCATTAAAGGCCTATTAATTAAAATCTATAAAATAATATAATATATAGAATATTTCAATGTAATCAATAGGTAATCAAAACGTAATCCCATAATTAATAGGATAGTGAAAAAATTCTTTAAACCAATCTCATAATTGATTTTAATTATCAAGTATTATTATTATTATTATTATTGTTGTCGTTGTTTTTGTTGTTGAAGTATTATATTAATTGGTAAGTTTAAAAGATAAATCATGGTTTTTTTTTTGCCAAAGATATTAAGTAGTTATTAATTATAATATTTTTTATAACATATATTTTTATCCTAATTCAAAAAATCTATAGGTAATTAAGAGGCAATCATGTAATTAATGGGATAATGACTATATTATTTTAACCAATCTCATAATTGATTTTTAATTATTAAATTTTTTTTGTTTGAAGTATTTCATTATTTGTTAAGTTTAAAAGACAAGTTATAATTTTTATTTTTATTTTTCTACCAACAATCAATAAATTTGTATTAATTAGTTTTTTTGAAATATACTTAGTTTGTTTAAGTATTGTTAATTAGTTGTAATATATAAAAAAAAGTATTATTAATTAATTATCTATATAAATAATATTTGGTATTGCAATAAATTTTTTCCTAAATAAAAAATCTATAGGTAATCAAGTGTCAATCACGTAATTAATGGGATAGTGAATAAATTCTCTTAACCAATCTAATAATTTATTTTTAATTATTTAGTTTTTTATGTATAATATTATTGGTAAGTTTAAAAGATAAAACATAATTTTTTTTACTAACGAACCATAAATTTCATATTAATTATTTTTAATATTTTGAAATAAAAGTACTGTTAATTAGTTATCGATATAATTTATATTATAATATTTAGTAAGTTATTAATTGTACTAATTTTTTATAATATTTTTTTCCTAAATAAAAAATCTATAGGTAATTAAGAGTCAATCACGTAACTAATAGAATAGTGAATAAATTTCCTTAACTAATCTTATATTTGATTTTTAATTATTAAGTTTTTTTTTAAGTGTTACATTATTTGGAAAGTTTAAAAGAAGTCATAATTTTTTTTTTGCCAACAAACCATAATTTCGTATTAATTAATTTTTTTAGTAATGTTAATTAGTTGTAATATTTAAATATATATATATATATATATATATATATATAGTTATCTATATAATATATAAATTATAATATTTGGTAAGTTATTTTATTTTTATTTTGGTTCATTATGAGAATTTATTTATTAACTCATTTGTTATGGAATTGACTCTTCATATTTTCTATTCTCTTATCTCATTTTTATTACCTTTTGTATAATTTTAGTTTGGTTTGAAATGTCTACTAATTTCTAATTTTCTATCCAAAATAAAATGTCAAAAACTCTATTTCTCTGTTGCTATGTTTATTTCTTTGTTTGTTTATCACTCAATAAACACCCCAACACCGATGTTTATCCGTCATCTCAGGTTTCCTCCTCTTCTGGTCACCACATGTCCAAACCCGTACAATCCATCAAATCCACTAATGTTCATCATTTATGATTTCATGTTTTTCTATTTCATTTTTTAACCACTTATATTTTGATGTGTTATATTTCATTGTATCCTTTTAAGTGCATATTTAGTATTAATGGATCTCTATTCTAGGTTCTAAACGTAATTGAACGTGTGATTTAATTTGGGTATTCGAGTTTTTCATTTTATTTTATTTTTTATATATAAAGTTTATGTAATACAAATCGTAAGACATTATCACACATCTTTGCGTACTATCTCGTATTTGTTTTGTGTTGAATTATATTCATTTAACTTCATATTTAAAATTTCATATTTAGGTCAGCCATAACAATCAAAGAAATGATTCGGGGTATTGCTCATCGCAAAATCATCTTGGTATTTTTACTAATTTTTTATATATTTATTTTTTCGATTTTAGTTAAAACTATAGTGTTGATGTATGTATTCAAAAAGAAAAGTTGATTGGTTGGTTAGTCTCTAAGATTAACTTGTGATTTCACGTGATCGGACAAAAAGAGGTAATAATAATGAACTGTTTTTTTATAAAATTAATTTACAATTAAATCTTGAATTTTAATGTTTATTTTTGGTATCTAAATCTGTACATTTTACACTCGTTTGCCAAGGATTTGATCATGTTCAGAGCTCTCCCTGTTTTTAAGTATTTTTACAAATAAGATAGGTTTTAATATATACGGCTCTTATTATTATTATTGTTGTTGTTGTTGTTGTTGTTGTTGTTGTTGTTGTTAAGTTATGATAGATTTTCTTTGCGGTCTTATTTCGTTAGAGATCAAAGATTGAATATCAACTTAGACGGTATAAAGCAATGATTTGGAATTATTTGAATTAGAAATTTTTGAAAATTATTAAATTTGTGGTTGAAAGCTTTATTTTGTATATTTCAAATGTAATTATAAAAATTTGTAGTCGATTGGTTTTTTAGTGTCTTTTTTCTAACTAATATATGTTAATTTGAACCGTAAAATTACACACGAAAGTAAAAATAGAAAAGTACACATAAAAAAATTTAAAATATAAATCCGGTAACGATTACATTATGTTTTACTGTGTCTACACATCATGTGGGTTGCATACTAGTAATATATAAAAGTTGCCCTAACAGTGTCACGTGTCGCCGTGAGAAAGCTTTAGATTTAAATGCATTAATCTATACAATTATATATATATATATATATATTAGTAATATCTATTTTTTTAATAAATTGAAAATTCTTTTAAAGAAGTAATAAATAATAATGATTGTTTTAGGTATCATCAATTGAAGGCATAACTTTTGGGTTTTCAATACTAACTTTTGGGTGTTCAATACCAATAAAACTGATATAATTTTTCATTAATAATTTATTTATAATGCATTTTGGCTTTTGATCTTACCCAAACAATTCCTATATATAAAGACAAACAAGATGGTTGTGTGGAGAAACAAAATACTACCCCATTATTGGTAGACTTAGACAGACAGGGAATATACACCATGAAGGTAGGAAAAAATTGTTATGTCAATTTAATAAAATTACTATGCATCGTTGTTTATCGGATTATTTTATTTATAGAAGTTGTTAGGTGAATCGACAGTCAGCCACCACCCCGGTGGTTACATCAATCAGCCGTGAATCAATTCACTTTGTCGACCACTGGCCACCAAGCCCATCACCATGAAAAAATGCATAGATATTATACAAAGAAAGAGAGAAGAGATTTAGAGAGAAAAGGCTTGAAAAACAAATATGGAGATTTTGAGAGTGAAACAAATTAAAATGAAATATAAGGAATGAAGAGAGACTTACATAAGATTGAGAAGATGATGTAAATGTGGTATTTAATATACCACGTGAATTATTTTTTCTTTAATTGATTCAATTTTTTAAAAGATATTTATTTAAATTTAATAGAGCATTAAATAGTTATAAAATGTTGAATTGGTCAAAATTATTCAATCGGTGTCTATATTTCATTTGATAAGTGCACATGTCACAAGGATTAAAAATTGATAATTTGGCTTTTAATTAAATCATCAAATTTAAATTATAAACCCTAAAAGTCTATTCTCGTGCATATTTTGTTTTTTAGGGAAATTTACACATACTTTTTTATAGATTTTTTTTTCTTTTCTATTTTTAACCTATTTGTTTCCTTTTATTTTTGGTTTTTTTAAAATGTATTAAATATACATTAAATGCATAATAATTATATTCAAAAATAAATGTTTTTGAATTTTAATTATTCTTATAAATGGTTATAAATAAATATTTTTCAAAACAAATTAAAATATCAATTGTAATAATAAATTAAGGATAATGGTTGACATCCAACCATTTTATCCAACTTTTGTATCCAATTTATATGCGAGCCATTGGATTTAAATGATTTGACTTGGCTGTATGCACTTTTCAAAGCACTCAATGGTCCACACATAAGTTGGATGCAAAAGTTGAATAAAATGGTTGGACATTTACCATTGTTTATAAATTAATGGTAATCCATTTTTTTTGAAATTAATGATAATTTTTTAAAAAAAAATATTAATGGTAATTTATTAATGATAAAATAACAAAAAAATAAAATAATAATATCTAGTCAAATATTAATGGTAACACATTAAAAATATTAATTATTGTATTCAATTCAATGATTCTTTTTCTAAATATATTAAATTCACTCATAATGGTAATTAATAAATATTTTTTTGTAAGAAAAGAAAAATCCA
Organism: Dipteronia dyeriana; assembly: GCA_032871835.1. Lineage (NCBI taxonomy): Eukaryota > Viridiplantae > Streptophyta > Magnoliopsida > Sapindales > Sapindaceae > Dipteronia > Dipteronia dyeriana. The sequence continues at coordinate 72,510,777 of CM065301.1, read as the reverse complement.
CTACTATTTGCATCTCCATACAAGTCTTTTTATTATTATTATTGAATCATTTAGGAGAGTGACGCGTGAATTTTTTTTCTAGAAGTGAGTATATTAAAAAAGATGAAATGTATTTAGAAAATAAGTATGGAAAAATAAATTAATTTATTAATAGTTTTGGCAAATAACCTCCATGGAGTTTCTTTTATATATATATATAAAGAGTTGAATAGTTCAACAAGTATTTTTTGTTGGTACAGAGAAGGGCAAAGCCGAGAAAGAAAAAGGACTAAGAAAAGGGTATATTGCTCAAAGAGCACTGCCTAAAACGACTGATGCCTCTGCCATCAGAGTCAAAAATGTCTCTTATCGCAGTAGGTGGCTGACATGCCCTAAACAAGTGTTCCTACTCCCAAGTATAAGAGTGTCATAGTAATAAATTAACTGGTAAGACTGGGTCGAACCACAATGAGGTTATTCACTCGTCCTTGTAGAATTAATTATCTAGATTAATTAAAAGCTTGTTATAAATTGTAAATCAATTAAAATTAAAACTGAGACTGAGGCTAAGGGATCCACTATTAGTAATTCGAATATGATCCAATTATTAATATTTAGTCCAGATTAATGGGATGGTATTCCACTCCACTGACCACTCTCTGATAGATGTGGGTAAAAGTACTCATTGTGCTAGACAATATCTGTCTGTCTACAGTGAGTCAAAACTCCACAAAGATTAGAGGGGATAAACCACTCTCTGATAGATATGGGTAAAAGTACTCACTGTGCTAGACAATATCTGTCTGCCTACAGTGAGTCAAAAACTCCACAAAGATCAGAGGGGAGAAACCACTCTCTGATAGATATGGGTACAAGTACCCACTGTGCTAGACAATATTTGTCTGTCTACAGTGAGTCAAAAAATCCACAAATATCATAGGGGAGAAAGCATAAAAATAATAAAATTACCAAAATTGGATTATATTTTTCATACCAACAGTATCACCTTTGGCCCCAGCTATATGAAATTAGCCAAACATAATTTAACTAGAAAATATCTATTTTATTTAAACTGAGAATTTGAGAACAAAAGAGAGAGAATTTCACAAATCTAATATCATATTTGGATTCAGAATATGAAAATTAGGGGGGAGAGACCCCCCTATTTATACAAAATACGAATGAAAATTGACCATTGGAAGAATTTAGAATGAAGCGTCCATCGTCAGTGAACAGTGGCAGTGAACAGTAACTGATCCGTGAAGTGAACAATGAACAGTAACTCATCCGTGAAGTGAATAGTGAACAATAACACATCCGTGAAGTGAATAGTGAACAATGAAAAGTCAACTGGAACAGTGAATAGTCAAAATTATAAAAATGCCTTTCATAGTCTTCCTAAGATTTTTGACGTTCTAAACTTGAAAACGATGTTTGTTTTGCCATCTGACTTCTCTACGATTCCGAATTGATCGAATTACCTCTGAAATACAAAGAAAAATACACTGATTACTACACAACACATTTATTTAAGCGAGCGAGCGAACGAAATTATATCTAAATTGGGGAATTAATCATATTAGAAGTGTAAAATGATGATATTATCCCTTAGTAAACTTACACTTTTCAGTGTTAATCACACCCCCCAACCAGCTTATTGCTAGTCCCTAGCAATTAAAGTGAAAATAGTAAAAACTCAAATTCAAATCTCTAAACTACCAAATAGACAAATCTCTCATATTTCTTTTTTCACCCTTTGACAGCCAATCATCAATTGAGTTATCAATCAAACTTTCTTGTGCTCAATAAAGATCAACACAATAACTATGAGATTCAATTGAAATCAAACAATATTTTTATTCCGAAATCTCATCAGAGCTTCTTCCTTAGGCAGTAGTTTTATTTCTTTTTTGTTTTTGTTTTTTTAATATAACAAAATTGGAAACAAACATTACATCTTTAATCCATGTAGTGAGCTTTAGGCCAATGACTCCCAAACCAGTTGGCTTTAGGGCATTAAGTGTTAAAACACTCCTACGGGCTTAATTACTCGGATTGCAGATGTTTTTTTTTGTACAATTCCCTTAAGCTATCTCTTTAACCCGTGTAACGAGCTTTGGGTCAATGACTCCCTAACCAGTTGATCTTAGGGCATTAGGTGTTGAATAACCCATCAGACTTAATTGCTCGAGTTAAAGAGGCTATGAAATTGCACTTTATTCCTATCCAGACTCCACCGTTTTATGCGAACACTCTATATTTACTGAGGCATAAAGCCCGGCTACTAAGTAAGAGTTTTGGTCACAACACACAAAATTATTATTATTATTATTACTATATATTTTTTTAAACAAGACCACTGCTTTCGGTTGTTACCCTTGAATGATGTTTCAGAACTAAATATCGTAAAATCTCATCTTACTGCACATAATCACGTGTCAATGTGTGTGTGTGTCTAGAATAGTTCAAAATTTTTTTCAAGATGACTTAATGAACAAAAGGATTAGTCAATGATATCACAATGGAGAGTTTATAAATTTGAATAGTCAGAAGAGAGGAAAAATGCATCAGAACTACAAAGATGCATCTCAGAAGTATCTAAAAGATCTCCTTACTCGACCATCTTTACAAAAAAATAAAATGGTCAAAAGTTAGTTTTTTTAAAAAAAAAAATAAAAGTTATTGAATCAACTATCCCCTCCCCCCAACCAGAACGAGACATTGTCCCTAATGTCATTAGAAAGAGGTAAGGTTTAGAAGATATCACCTGAATAACTTGAAAGACAACAAAATCCTACAAAACAACAAAAGAAATACAAAATATAGGAAAATAAAATGCATAAAAACCATGGGACAATCACAAACTGAGATTCAGATCAATTCTGCATTACTTGTTCTCTTCAAAAATCAAAAGTAAACAACAATAATTACAAAAAACATTAAATGCGGAAGGAAAAAGATAATAAAAACAAAAGGATATTTATTGGTAGTTGTGATTGTGGCTCACATCTTCCTCTGGTTTTACGTCCAGAAACGGCTTCAACGCCCTCTATGGGTCGAGGATATGCTTCCTATCCAATTTTCTTATAAATTGACAAACAAGGTCTTTTAAAGTCAGATTCCCGAGACTATAATGTGCATGTTTTTTTTGAAATTGTGGTCATAATCGGTCAATTGCCATTTGCACATATCCACTAGGATGTGCATCAAGAGTTGTTAGGATATTATCCAATGACTCCATACGCAAACCATACCTAATGAATAAAATTTTATCTTCGAACGACAACGTGTGTTGCAAGTTGTACGTGCACATTTGTGACAAGTAACCCCTAACTTCTTAGATCTTCATTTTTTTGCAAGGTTACTTCTTCCAAAATCAGGCATGTAAGATATAAACGAATCAGTAGACTCACCTCCTAGACGTACCTTAGCTTCGATCAACCAACGAATTTCAACAGGAATGTTGTTTATCATCAGTAAGCGTAATCTTTCAGAATGTACTTTGTAAATCTTTTTTAGAGTATTTTGGGGCAACGATGGAAAATGTTTTAGCAGGTTTGTGAAAATTTCGTCCATGCCTTGTTTTGGAGATCAGTTATTTGGAAAACTGAATTAAACCGACTTGAATTGTCACGGAGTACAGTTATCCGCCACTAAACCGAGGTTATACAACAAAACACACCAAGAAAAAATTGAACCTAGAAATTAATCCTGTAAAAATTCAAAACGTAAAAGCGAACAAAAATAAAAATAATGTCAAAAGTAAAAGATTTGTTTACTCACCTTTGTAACAAGGGTCAGAAAGGACGACAGAGTTTTTTTGAAAATCTGTATTTTCTAAAAATGGTTTCACACGTTGTCCATTTACTTTAAACATGTTACCATTCCTATGATTCTCAATGTCAAGGGCACCATATGGATACACGTGTTTCACAATAAATGGACCACTCCATTTTGATTTCAATTTGCTAGGAAAAAAATGAAGTGGAGAATTATAAAGCAAAACCTTTTGACCAACTTCAAATGATCTTCTTAGAATTCGTCTGTCATGAAAGGTTTTAGATTTTTCTTTAAGAATTTTTGCATTTTCATATGCATCATTTCTTAATTCTTCAAGTTCATTTATATTGCAACTTGCGCAATTCACCAACATCATTTAGGTTAGAATTGAAAGCTTTAATGGCCCAATATGTTTTTTTCTCAAGTTCAACAGGTAAGTGGCAAGGTTTTCCATAAACTAAACGATAAGGAGACATACCCAAAGCTGTTTTGAATGCAGTGCAGTAAGCCCAAAGTGCATCATTTAGTCTAAGAGACCAATCTTTTCGATCAGGGTTAACCGTTTTGTACAAGATATGTTTTATCTCCCTATTTGCTAACTCAACTTGACCACTTGTTTGAGGGTGGTATGGTGTGGCAATTTTATGTGTGACTCCATATTTCTTTATTAAAGACTCAAAAGGTTTGTTACAAAAGTGTTTGTCTCCATCACTAATAATGGCTCGAGAAATTCCAAATCGACTCAAAAGATTTTCCTTTAAAAACTTAATCACTGTTTTGTGATCATTATTTCGACAAAGAATTGCCTCAACCCATTTTGCACATAATCAACGGCAACCAAAATGTACAAAAATCCAAATGAAGGTGGAAATGGACCCATAAAATCAATTCCCCAACAATCAAATATTTCAATGATAAGAATGAGGTTTAAAGGCATCATGTTTCGCTTGGAAATGGATCCTAACTTTTGAAAATTTTCACAGGTTTAACATAATGCATGTGCATCTTTAAACAAGGTGGGCCAATAAAATCCACACTGCAAGATTTTTACAGCCTTTTTCTTTGACGAAAAATGACCACCACATGCTTCAGAATGACAAAATTCAATGACACTACTTACCTCATTGCATGGAATACACCGTCGAAAAATTTGATCAGGGCAATACTTGAATAAGTATGGGTCATCCCAGTAAAAACGTTTTACCTCGGTCAAAAAATTCTTTTTGTCCTGTGCATTCCAATCGAGTGGTATCATTCTTGTTACAAGATAATTAACAATGTCAGCATACCAAAGCAAAGTTGTGATAGAGAATAAAAGATCATCAGGAAAAGAATCATTGATGTGTGCTTTTTCTTCTGGCTCGTCATCTTTCTGTTCCAATTCTTCAAAATCTAAAGTGTCTCTTTCTTCTTCGGCAACCTGCAAACAATTATCAAGATGTGAATGCATGCTTGACTCAGGTGAATTGATCAAATAAATTTTAGATGAGTTAAAAGAATCCTTTTGAACATGATCTTCAATAATGGTTTCAATAATGTCTACATCTTCATCTTCATCATCAAATGGTTCCTTAGACATGTTGAAAATATTAAGCTTAATTTCCATATTTCCAAAAGACATGCTCATTATTCCATTCCTGCAATTAATCAAGGCATTAGCAGTAGCCAAAAATGGTCGGCCCAATATAACAGGAATTGATTTGTACTCATTAACAACAGGTTGTGTTTCCAAGACAATAAAATCTACTGGGTAGATAAATTTATCGACATGTACTAACAAATCTTCCACTATTCCTTTTGGTATTTTAATTGACCTATCAGCAAGACAAAGTGTGGTTGAAGTCGGCTTTAACTCACCAAGTTTAAGTCGCTGATAAAATGAGTATGAGAGCAAATTTACACTAGCACCTAGGTCAAGTAAAGCATGCTCAATTTTACAGTTACCAATTGTGCATGAAATAGTGGGACTGCCAGGATCTTTATATTTCAAAACATTTTTGTTGCAAAGAATAGAACTTACCTGTCCAGCCATAAAGGCTTTCTTTTTTACCTGATGCTTCCTTTTCATATTGCACAGATCCTTCAAAAATTTGGCATAATAAGGTACCTGTTTGAAAATTTCAAAAATCTCTGGGGGATGCTTCGATTTCTGTGAATTTTTAAGAGCCTAAGGATATAGGAGTGTAGATGGGGATCCAATTATTTCTTTGTCAATAGTGGTTTCAATAACCCATTCCTTACCCTTGGAAAATGACTCATCATCATTTTTACCAGATTCAAGAATAGGTTTTTCAATGACCTTACTACTACGAAGAGTGATAATTGATTTGACTTGATCTGGGCATTGGTTATTTTCATAGGAACTTGTCTGACTCTTGGGATTTGGTTGTGGTTGAGATGGAAACTTACCTTTTTCATGTGTGGTGAGTATAGAAGCAATCTTTTCCAAAGTATCTTTAACATTTGTCAAGGTTTGTGCAGTTTGGCTGTTAATGGATTCTTGCTTCTCAATGAATAAGTGTAAAGTGTCTTCAAGGTTTTTCCTAGATTGAGGGACATAAGGAGCATAACCTTGAGGGTTTTGGAAATTCTGGTGTGTTTGTGGATGTGATGGACCTGGTGGTTGTGAAGAATGGGCTTGATTATTGTTTCTCCAACTAAAATTTGGGTGATTTCTCCAATCATGATTGTAGGTTTATGAATATGGGTTGGGATTTGGCTTATTGAAAGTGTGTAAATTATTGGCTTGTTCATGAAGGCAATCTTTTATGGCTGGTAAAGTTGGGCAACTATGAGTGATATGATCATCAGAATCACATATATGGCATGCGATTTCTTGTATAGATTTTACATGTTCACTCTTTTTAGTTTCTAAAGCTTCAACTTTCCTAGTTAGGGATGCAAATCTAGCTTGAAGGTCATGGTCTTCCCTATGATTGTATATGCCTCTACTAGATGAAGATGGTTATGGTTTGATCATGGACTCATAGGAACCAATGGTGTCCCAATTTTGAGTACTTTCGGCAATATGGTCAAGGTATTCAAGTGCTTCTTCAGGATTTTTGTCACTGAACTCCCCATTACACATCATTTCAATGACTTGTCTACTTTGGGGTGTGAGTCTCTCATAGAAATGTGACACTATCCTTTATGTTTCAAAACCGTGATGTAGACAGACATTTAATAACTCTTTGTACCTATCCTAACATTGGTCTAGTGTTTCCCCTGGTTTTTGGGCAAATGAAGTGATTTGCCTTTTAAGAGAGTTTGTTCTATGAGGTGGGAAAAATTTCTTTAAGAACTGTTGTTGCATATCATTCCAAGTTTGGATTGATCCTGACCTAAGGTTTTGTAACTAAGTTTTAGCTTTATCTTTTAAGGAAAAGGGGAAAAACTTAAGCCTGATTATATCCATGCTAACATTTTGGTAAGTCCAAGTGTTACAGACCTCCTCAAACTCCCTAAGATGCAAATATGGGTTTTCAGATTCAAGACCGTGAAAATTGGGTAAAAGTTGAATGATTCCCGGTTTAAAATTAAAGTGTGTTGCATTTGGTAGGAAAGTTATGCATGAAGGTGCTCCAGTACGTGTGGGGTTCATGTAGTCTCTAAGAGTTCTAGGTGGATTTGGGTTAATGTGTTGGTCATGGTTAACATAAGGCGGATGGTTGCTGTGTTGAGATATGTTGTCAAGGTTATCTAAAAGGTTCTCGGCTTGGTTTCCTGTTGGATGTCTAAATGGGTTTTCAGCCATGTTGTTGGTGAATGTGGGTGATTGTGATCTCCTAATTAATCTACCACTAGATGTTCGAGATCAACGTCTCATGCAAATTTAATAAGGGTTCATGGAGGTGAAATACACAAAAATGAAGAAAATAAAAGAAAAAGTGATAAAAATAACAAGATGCAAAATTTAGGGTTGTAAATGCAAATATACACAAGTGTTGGGTAAAAGTGAAAATAATTATAAATATAGGGACTAAAGTGAAAATACGATAATTATAGGGAATGATATGCAAAAATGAAAAATAAAATGACCTATATGCAAATACAAACTAGATCTAAGCTAAAATGCAAATAAAAAGTTGAAGGACTAAAATACAAAAATGTGATTAATGATTACAAGTGCTTTTTTTTTAAGTGAATGAAGTTTATGATTGAGATGAGTGGTGCAAAACTGAATACAAAATAAGAACAAAGAAGATAGAAAAAAAAATAGCAAAACTAAAATCAAATCAAAAAGAAATTACTTCTACAAAGAAAAGGCGGACTTACCTCCCCGACAGCAGCGTCAAAAACTTGACACGTCCTAAAGAAGTGTTCATACTCCCAAGTACAAGAGTGTCATAGTAATAAATTAACCAGTAAGACTGGGTCGAACCACATGAAGGTTGTTCACTTGTCCTTGTAGAATTAATTATCTAGATTAATTACTAAGCTTGTTATAAATTGTAAATCAACTAAAATTAAAACTGGGAATGGGGCTAAGGGATCCACTGTTGGTAATTCGAATATGATCCAATTATTAATATTTAGTCCAGATTAATGGGATGGTATTCCACTCCACTGACCACTCTATGATAGATATGGGTAAAAATACTCACTGTGCTATACAATATCTGTCTGTCTATAGTGAGTCAAAACTCCACAAAGATTAGAGGGGATAAACCACTCTCTGATAGATATGGGTAAAGGTACTCACTGTGCCAGACAATATCTGTCTGTCTACAGTGAGTCAAAAACTCCACAAAGATCAGAGGGGAGAAACCACTCTCTGATAGATATGGGTAAAAGTATCCACTGTGCTAGACAATATCTGTCTGTCTACAGTGAGTCAAAAACTCCACAAATATCAGAGGGGAGAAAGCATAAAAATAATAAACTTACCAAAATTGGATCATATTTTCCATACCAACAGTATCACCTTTGGCCCCAGCTATATAAAATTAGCCAGATATAATTTAACTAGAAAATAGCTATATTATTTAAACTGAGAATTTGAGAACAAAAGAGAGAGAATTTCACAAATATAATATCATATTTGGATTCAGAATATGAAAATTAGGGGGGAGAGGCCCCCTATTTATACAAAATACGGATGGAAATTGACCATCGGATGAATTTAGAATGGAGCATTCAGATTTCACCACGTCATCAGTGAATAGTGACAGTGAACAGTAACTCAGCCGTGAAGTGAGAAGTGAACAGTGAACAGTACACACATCCGTGAAGTGAATAGTGAACAGTGAAAGTCAACTGTAAACAGTGAATAGGCAAAATTACAAAAATGTCATTCATGGCCTTCTTAAGGTTTTTAACGTTCTAAACTTGAAAACGATGTTTGTTTTGTCATCTGACTTCTCCATGATTCTGAATTGATCGAATTACTTCTGAAATACAAAGAAAAATAAAATGATTACTACACAACACATTTATTTAAGCGAGCGAACGAAATTATGTCTAAATTGGGGAATTAATCATATTGGAAGTGTAAAATGATGATATTATCCCTTAGTAAACATACACTTTTCAGTGTTAATCAGTGGCCTGTCGAAGAACCTTAACTCTATCTTCATATTGTGCCCCAAATGAGCAAGACCATCAGCAAGGGAATTTCCTTCTTTATAAATATGTTGAACAACACACCTACAATCCCTGTTGATGATCTTTCTGTAGCTCTGAATGAGGCTAAAAAGTGGGTGATTAGGACTAGTTTCAAAGTTAAGAAGTTGAGCAACACAACTGGAATCTGTTTCAGCAACAACATTCCTCAACCCATCATTCTAGGCCATATTTAGCCCTTCGAACAAACCCCATAGTTATGCTTCTAGGACATTTCCCAGCCCTATATTCATAATGAAGCCTTTGATCCATCCTTTTTTATTATTTTGCAGGACACCCCTTATAGTTATGACACCTGACTCACTGTTTCAGCTACCATTAGTGTTAAGTTTCACCCAATTTTCCGTAAGAGGAGCCCAAGAGACTAAAATAGGAGTCATGGCTCTACTGATATTAGTAGAATTAGCCGCCCACCAGTCTTTAGCATGATGTTCAATAATCTTATGAGGTGCTTTAGGTAGCACAAAGTTAGGGACAAAAACCTTGTTACACCTCTATTTCCAAAGAAACTAGAGAGTTACTGTGAATATCAAAACAGAGGGGATATTATCCTTAGCCAAATTCTTAACATGTAAATTACCATACAACCAATCTTTAAATCTTCCCTCAAGCGACATTGTCATACTGGTGTCCTCCAAAACCATCTCCTAAATTCCAGTAGAGAACCTATAACCACGAAGCAAATTATCAGTATCCTCGATACCAGCCTCACATCTTGGACAAGACATATCAGTATCAAAACCACGCCTGACCTTCTGGTGATTAGTAAGTAATCTGTCATGATAATCCAAAGAAATTGTTAGAATCTAGATGGGATTTTCAAGCTCCAAATGAATCTCCATTTCCATAAAGGACTCCTAACATCTTTAGTGAGACCACAATAAGCGGTCTTAACCAAAAACTCACCATTATTACTCTATCTCCAAAAAAATCTATCATCACCACTATGCCTTCTACTAGCATGCAAACTACATATTCTATAAACAATATTCCATGGTAAAATTGTCCTAAGTTGCTCAACCTGCCAACAACCATTGGCTAAAAAATTACCTACAGTCTGTTGAAGATCATCCGTCGAGATCTCCACTATGGCGTAGTCCTTCAGTCTACCCACATCTGGAACCCATAGATCAAGCCAAAGCTTAACACGGTCACCCTTTCCAATTCTCCATTGAATCCCTTTTTCTACAATCTTAGCCTCATACTCAATACCTTTCCAGATGTTCGAAGAGCCTGTGTTTTTCTTCAAATCAGGATTACAAATGATTCGGTTCTTGAGATACTTACATTGAACCACATACTATTTTCACCTGGAAGCAACCGCCAACTCATTTTAGCAAGAAGAGCTTGGTTCATATGTTTCATTTTCTTTAGACCCAAACCACCATTTCTTTTCGGTTAGCAAACAGTGTCCCATTTAACAAGGTGGACCGCATTCTTGGTGTCAGTGTCTCCCCATAGGAATTTCTTATTAATGCGATCCAACTCTAAACAAGTTTCACTAGAAAGCTTCACCGATTGCATCGTATACATGGGAAGAGCGGCGATGACAGCTTTGATAAGTGTGGCATGCCCAGCAAGAGACAAAGTGTCACTTTTCCAGTCATCCAGTATTTTCTGAGCCTTCTCAACAAGCCCCCATGTAAGTTTTATTATTTATTCTACAATGAATAAAGGACACTCCCAGATAGTTACCTAAATCCTTCGTGAGAGGGGAACCACACAATCTGGCAATGACACAAGCCTCATTATCTTTCATATTCTTGGAACAAAACACTCTAGATATAGGGAAACTTATTTGTTGTTGATAAATACGAAACCTCAGGGTCTCCCCTAGAGATTTTAACACATTTCTAAGTCCCTAAAGTGAATATTTGATTAATCAGGTGAGAGAGCTTTTCCATACAAAGGACAAATAAATAAGGCGAGAGGGGGTCACCTTGTCTAATTCCAGCTCCCGGACTAAAGGACTCAGTGGTTTCCCTATTTAGGTTGACCCTATATCTAACACCAGTAATACACCACATGATTATATCTAGGAGTTTGCCACCAATACCAACTTCCATACACATACCCCTAATGAAGCTCTATTGCATGTCATAAGCTTTGGCAAGATCAATCTTCCAGGAAACATAACCTTTCTTACCTTTCATAAGTTTAAACTTATGAAGAATTTCTTGAGCAAACACTATGTTATCCTGAATCTATCTCCTTGGAATGAAGGCAACTAGATTAGGGCTAATAAGATCCGGTAGTAGAGATCTCAGTCTCTGTACAATGATTTTGCTAATAATCTTATATGTGGTATTTCATAAACTGATGGGCTTGAGTTGAGTCATATCAAGAGGACTAGGTACCTTAGAGATAAGAGCAATACTGGTGTGGTTTAGTTCTACAGAAAATGTACCTGTCTTAAAACTATCCCGCACATAAGTGACTAAATATGACTTACTATCTTCCCATTGATTCTGGTAAAAATAGGCAGAGAGACCATCTAGACCAGGCGCTTTGAGTCCACCAATACTAAAAAGTGCAGCCTTCACTTGTTGGGGTTTATGCCCTAAAGATGTAATTTGTAAATAGATTTATGAAATAAATAAAAGGAAAAGTTCAATTCATTCTTGTTGTGTTGTTTATTTTATAACTTATGCATATATATTTAACATCCAAGATTGCCAGATGTAATCTCGAACTATGTATATGAGTGTCATATACAGATGAATATAGTAAGAGACGTGCAATCTAAAGAGTCCATAGATAACAAATAAAGCTGGGTACTTTATTTGTGGTTAATCTAAAGTTACGGTCCATTCCGTAATGTACGATGATTCTATCCAGAATCATTCATTTGAGATATGGGAATGAAGGCACCTGGTATGTTGTGATCATACAGGACTGGGCCATGATCTATATGAATCTCTCACCAAGATCCATTTACCGATGAGATTCATATATAGCAACTAATGATGGCTATATGTGGGTGATCTTAATCCTGATTGTCTTATCGACTCATTTAGGTTAGATCGTGGTCTTTGATATACCATGGGTGAGGTCGGATGCAGTTCCCGATCAATATGCTCCGTATGTTAGGATTACGGTTTGGCTTGTGGCTGGGAAGGTTTGTACACAATAGTGGAATCCACTCATTCTTGTGAGAAGTAGACGGTAGTTCTCTTAAGAGTTGATTCGGGGCTTGGACAATATGAGCGCTCTCCTAGTTCCGTAAGGAAACAGGATTTATTGTTCATTATAAAATCAACGGTACTTAAAGGATATATGTAATTAGAGGGGTATAACGGATATTATGACCTAACTCTAATTATGAACTACTGTGGAGGATCACACAATGTGTAATAGCTATATCGATGGACACCGAGTTGTATCGGTCTGTGTAAAGCGTCTGCAGTTGAGAGAGTGCAGCTTCGGGTTTTTAGTGGAATAACACCGGAGTTAATAATCAAGGAATATTAATTAAAGAGTTTAATTAATGATTTCGATGATTATGGGAGCTCAAAATACTGTGGGTCCATTAGGTTCCCTTGCTAGCCCGATCGATTTAGGTAACAAGGGTCACGGTTAATTAATTAGATTGTCCAATTAATTGTGTTAAGAAAGTGACACGTATTTTTTCGGGAATTAATTGAATAATGAGATTATTTAATTAATGAATATTAATGATTATGTAAATTAAATAATCAGATTATTTAATTGTTTAATTAATCATTAGTCGGAGGATATTGATTGATATATATTTTTTAAAGATAAAATAATTTGATTATTTTATTTTTATTAAATTAGATATTTATTTTTGAATTTAAAGAGTTTGAATTCCAAACAAAATAATTAATATCTTTAAAGATATGAGATATCTTAAATTGATTAGTTTTATCAATATATATATATATATATATATATATATATATATATTATATTTAAAAAGAAGATAAAACAATGTACATATATCATTGTTCGTATAGGATACAAACACATGTGTGCTTGAATCAATAATAAAAAGAGAAACAACCAAATAGAATTTGTATGTGATGCAAATTGGTACATGTGCAACAACACTTATAATAAAAGGAATTTGCATATGATGCAGATGATGGTTCACGCCACACAAAAGAAAAAAAAATGTTTTGACTTTGAAAAGTCACGCATCAGTCTAAGAAATGAAAAAAATAATAAGTTTTTTTTTTATCAAGTGCTTCATGCTTGATCTGTTATTAAAACAAAAAGTGCGTGAGAAATAAAAGATATATATTAGATATATATTATGTTTTTTAGAATGGAACCACATCGGTCGATATAAATTTTGCATGAGATGCAATTTATGTGTGCGTGAAATCAATACACCAAATAAAGAAGAAAGAGTTTCTTCAAGTATTTCTCTACATCCTCCATTCTAAGTTCCTGAGACAATGATGCACCCACACGCAGTTACGAATCTCTGGAGATAGCGAGAAAGATCGAGTGGTTCAGACAGGAACATATCAAAAAGTGAAGGAGTCTCCAAACGTTGGTAAGTTTTTCTTCTGCTGATAATATTGATTACTAATTTTTGTGTTTATGTATTGTATGTATTAGTTCCGAAAAATAATTATGATCCAAAGTTCATTGGTCCCAGATACAGATATGGTCTATATAAAAATTTTAAAACCTAGTTCCGCTGCGCAACCGGTGAATAGGGTTCCAACAATTGGTATCAGAGCAAATTTATTTTTCGGAACAGGAAATTGTTTTTGATGCTTCTGTATGTATGAATTGTGTAAGCACAATTTATATTGACTGTATGATGTTTTTGAATGTATATTTTTTTTTCAATTTACAAAAACATGATTGATCGTTAATTATATGGTACTGTGAATTTAGGGTTTATGAGCTGTATTATTTTTTTTGTTTATATTTTTATCTGTTATTGTATTGTAAACAAAAAAAAAATGTAACCTATATTGAAGACCTGGAAAAATCGCGAAGATGGATTCATGAGATGAATCGGAGTGACCTGAAGAGACTTAAAGATATCTGAAGTTACTAGAAGACCAATGAATGCCTTGGGAAATTTTGGTAATTTTAGATTCCAATTTTTAGGTTAAATAATCCATAGTACTCGGTCATTCATGTATGTTTTATATTATGTGATGATAAAAACATTGTCATGCATACGCATATCATTTAGATTAGATGTGTCTATACAAATATATTTGATATGTCATACATGCATCATAGCCTGATATTTTATGTATTTTTTTAATGTGATTAAAATGGAAAATATACATAATTGGCTATGAATAATGAGATTAGTTTTTAATTGTTAGAAAACTTGGTAATTCTCATTAATATTAATCTAGTTATTAAAGAGTTTAATAAGTCAGATTAATAGGGTCATTTATTGTAATTAGGATTAATATGATTAATTACCTAATAATAAATGAACCGAATAAAGTGTTAGAGTTTTAATAGTTAAAATTTGGTAAACACTAACAAAATAATCTAACCCTAGTAAATAGTTTACAAAGGCTTAGATTATTCACTAATAGATTAGATTTTAAATTTTTAAAAATCATTAATAATTTATTAGTTAATTAGAATTTGGTTATAATTAGTTAATGCACTAGATAACTTGATTAAAGTTAGTCGTTTAATCATGTTAGAGTCTAGGTGCATTAACGGTTAAAAGAAAACCCTAATTTTAAAATAGTGAGTGGGAGAGGGATATGTGACATATATATCCCGCGGTCTCCATCATTAGTTCAACACCGTGAGATCCGAGTGGGGCCTCGTGACAGCTTTGCTTTCGTCCTCCCTAAGGAGGGTTTCCACAAAGGTCAATACCAAGGTTGACTTCCTAAAGGATAGGGTTTCTGAGGGTATTTCAGGATTGACCGACCCTAAGGCGGCAATTCTCGAGTTAAACTCGTGAGATCTAAAATGGTTGGTTACACTCACGAAGGTTTTGAATAAGTTTGTTAATTAAAAACCTGACTTAATGAACGATGGTTGAATGATATGGAATAAGAGTTATTCTAGATTATCATTTGATTGAGAATGTCTCGGTCCAACATGAAAAGACTTGACCGACTCTAAGGCGGTACTTCTTTGTGGTATGTTGAATTGTCGTGGTATAGTAACTAGTTTTAGGGTAGTTCTAGTTCGTTAAACATGTGCATGCATTATGTTTAAATTTATGCCAAAGCACTAGCACTTGTTTCAAATAAATGACTGAATGAATGTTTTATTCATTTCAGCAATAATGTCTTCTGCATTACTTCAAATTCTCGAAAACGAAAAATTAATTGGTGATAACTACACTAAGTGGAAACTTACCATTAATGAAATATTGGTCACCAAAGACCTCAAGTTTGTGCTTACGGAGGAGTGTCCTCCAGAGCCTGCTGCAAATGCCACATGAATTGTTTGTGAGGCATACGAGCGATGGGTCTCAATTGATGAGAAGGCCCGAACATATTTGTTGGCTTCAATGACATACGTGCTTGTCACAAAGCACGAAGTAATGACTTCAGCATTCAAAATCATGGCGTCATTACAAGCTACATTCGGGCAGCCCTCCAAGCAAAAGCGACACGAAGTTGTTCGTTCCGCTATGCTCGCTCGTATGAAGGAATGTACGTTAGTTCAGGAACATGTCTTGAGCATGATGTTCTACTTCAACAAGGCAGAAGTCAATGGCGGGGCCATTGACGAACCCAGTCAAGTGAGCATCATACTGACGACACTTTCGAAGAGTTTCGATCAGTTTTAGAGTAACTACGAAATGAACAAGTTAAGGTTCAATCTCACACAATTGCTCAGTGAGCTCACTACCTTTGAGTCCTTGACTAAAGACAACAAAGGCAAGACCGGTGAGGCAAATGTTGCCGAACCATGTTCCTCAAATAATAATAAGATGAAAAGGTCTACTGGGAAAGCAAAGGGTAATCCCAAATCCAAGAAAGCCCAAAGCAAGAAGAAGTCCAAGAAAGGTAAATATGATTTACTTGTTCTTGAGTCATGTTTAGTGGAAGATGATTCTTCACCCTGGATAGTTGATTCAGGGGCCACTAACCATGTTTGTTCTTCTTTACAATGGACTGATTCTTGAACATAGCTAGAGGAGAAAGCCTTCTCAATGCATGTGGGTCAGGGGATATCGTGTCGGCATGAGCAGTGGGCGTAATTATTAAGTTTTTGTAATAATTATATATTGTTGGACAATGTATTTTATAATCCTGGATTTACACGGAATTTAATTTCCGTTTCCAAGTTGTTAGAACAAAAAATATTATGTTTCTTTTAATAATAAGTCTGTTATTATTGGAAAGAATGGTCTGAATATTTGTTCAGGAATTAATGAAAACAATTTGTATGTGTTAAGACCGTTAATACATACTACACTGCTCAACACCAAAATGTTTAAGGTTAAAAAACCAAAAACTAAACGACATAAGATTTCTCCAGATAATGACACGTATCTCTAGCATCTAAGGCTTGGTCATATCAACCTTGACCGGATAGACAGACTAGTGAAAAACGGACCTTTAAGTGAGTTAAAGGTTGGCACCTTATCTGTCTGCTAATATTGTCTGGATGGTAAGATAACTAAGAGACCTTTAACTGGAAAAGGACTTAGAGCTAAAGAACCACTAGAGCTTATACATACAGACGTCTACGAACCGATGAATGTTAAAGCTAGGGGTGGTTATGAGTATTATGTCACCTTTATAGATGACTACTCAAGATATGGATACGTCTACCTAATGCGACAGAAGTCGGAAACATTTGAAATGTTCAAAGAACTCCGAGCTGAAGTTGAGAATCAATTAGGTAAGATTATCAAGTCACTATGATCGGATCGTGGAGGTGAGTACCTTGATCAAGAGTTTAAAGACTTCATGGTCGAGCATGGGATAGTTTCCAAACTCATAGCTCCCGGTACACCTCAGTAAAATGGTGTAGCAGATAGGAGAAATAAAACCCTGATGGAAATGGTGAGATCTATGATTAGTTTCTCATCATTACCAAATTCTTTTTGGGGATATACGTTACAAACAGCGACATACATTTTGAATGTAGTGCCATCCAAATCTGTTCATAAGACTCCCATAGAGTTGTGGAATTGTCGTAAAGCTAGTTTGTGACATTTCCGCATATGGAGGTGTCCAGCACACATGCTAAAAATCAGAAATGGAAAACTAGACTCCAAGTCTGTGGTCTGCCTGTTTGTAGGATACTCTAAGGAGACCAGAGGTGGACACTTCTATAGTTCCGAAGATAACAAAGTATTTGTATCGACAAATGCAACGTTTTTTTAGGACAATTATATTAGTGACCATAAACCTCGTTCTAAGATTGTATTGAATAAGTTGGAGCCTGGTGAGACTAGTGCTTCATCAACAAGAGTTGTTGATCCACAAACATCTGAGAGTCAGATGGTTCCTGATCAGGATACACTACCACCTAGACGTAGTGAGAGGGTTGTGAGACAACCTGAAGGCTATTTAGGAATAGGTGATGGATAAGGTGTTGTCTCTGCTGATTGTGTGGATGATCCATTGACATTTAAGAATGCAATGGAAGATCCTGATAAAGAGGAATGGCTTAAAGCCATGAATCTCGAGATGGAGTCCATGTACTCTAACTCAGTCTGGGATCTTGTAAACTTATCGGATGGAGTAAAATCCATAGGGTGTAAGTGGATCTACAAGAGAAAGAGAGGAGTAAACGAGAAGGTAGAGACCTTCAAGGCAAGGCTAGCGGCCAAAGGGTTATACCTAGAAAGAGGGGGTCGATTATGAAGAGACCTTCTCGTCAGTAGCTATGTTTAAGTCTATTAGGATTCTCTTATCCATTGATGCCTATTTCAATTACAAAATTTGGCAAATGGACGTCAGGACTGCATTCTTGAATGACAATCTTGATGAGAGCATCTATATGATGCAACCAGAGGGATTCGTGTCTCCAAATCAAGAGCAAAAGGTTTGCAAGCTGCAAAGGTTTGCAAGCTGCAAAGGTCCATCTATGGACTTAAGTAAGCATCTAGATCTTAAAACATTACGTTTGATGATGTGATCCAAACCTATGGCTTCGAGCATAACGTCGATGAGCCTTATGTCTACAAACGCATCATTGATAAGAAAGTAGTTTTCTTGGTCCTATACGTAGATGATATCCTACTCATTGGGAATGATGTGGGAGTGTTGTTTGATATAAAGGGTTGGCTGGCTAGCCAATTCCAAATTAAAGATTTGGGAGAGGCGAGTTATGTTCTAGGGATCCAACTTATAAGGGATCGTAAGAACAAACTCATAACACTGTCTCAGGCATCATATACCGATAAGATACTTGTATGATTTTCGATGCAAAACTCCAAGAAAGGTAATTTACCTTATAGGCATAGAGTTCACTTGTCTAAGGAACAACGTCCTAAGACACCTCAAGAAGTTGAGGATATGAGACGTGTACCCTATGCATAGGCAGTAGGTAGTCTCATGTATGCTATGTTATGCACGAGACCGGACATCTGTTATGCAGTGAGAGTAGTCAGCAGATACCAGTCTAACCCAAAATTGGGTCAACTGGGTTACTGTTAAGACAGTTCTCAAGTATCTTGGGAGAACGAGAAACTATATGCTAGTATATTCTGGAAAGAATTTGATCCCGTTAGGATACATAGATTCTGATTTTCAGTCAGACAAGATTTCTAGGAAATCCACGTCTGGATCAGTATTTACCCTGGGTGGTGAAGCCATTGTGCTGAGAAGTATCAAGTAATCTTGCATTGCTAACTCCACCATGGAAGCCGAATATCTAGCCGCTTGTGAAGCTGCTAAAGAGGTTGTTTGGCTCCGTAAGTTCTTAAGTGATCTGGAAGTTGTTCTAGATCTGGATAGGCCTATCACACTTTATTGTGATAACAGTGATATTGTGGCTAATTCCAAAGAACCAAGAAGCAACAAAAAAGGGAAGCATATAGAGAGAAAGTATCATCTCATCAGAGAGATAATATAGAGAGGAGATGTGATCGTCACAAAGATAGCCTCACAAGACAATCATGTTGATCCATTTACAAAGACCTTACCGGCTAAAGTGTTTTCGGGTCACCTAGATGGTCTAGGGCTACGAGACATGCCTCACATGCTTTAGTGCAAGTGGGAGATTGTTGGGGTTTATGCCCTGAAGATGTAATTTGTAAATGGATTTATGAAATAAATAAAAGGAAAAGTTCAATTCATTCTTGTTGTGTTGTTTATTTTATAACTTATGCATATATATTTAACATCCAAGATTGCCAGATGTAATCTCGAACTATGTATATGAGTGTCATATACAGATGGATATAGTAAGAGACGTGCAATCTAAAGAGTCCATAGATAACAAATAAAGCTGGGTACTTTATTTGTGGTTAATCTATAGTTGCGGTCCATTCCGTAATGTACGATGATTCTATCCTGAATCATTCATATGAGATATGGGAATGGAGGCACCTTGTATGATGTGATCATATAGGACTGGGTCATGATCTATATGAATCTCTCACCAAGATCCGTTTACCGATGAGATTCATATATATCAACTAATGATGGCTATATGTGGGTGATCTTAATCCTAAATGTCTTATCGACTCCTTCAGGTTAGATCGTGGTCTTTGATATTCTATGGGTGAGGTCGGACGCAGTTCCCGATCAATATGCTCTGTATGTTAGGATTACGGTTTGGCTTGTGGTTGGGAAGGTTTGTACACAATAGTGGAATCCACTTCTTCTTGTGAGAAGTAGACGGTAGTTCCCTTATGGGTTGATTCGGGGCTTGGACAATAAGAGCGCTCCCCTAGTTCCGTAAAGAAACAGGATTTATTGTTCATTATAGAATCAACGGTACTTAAAAGATATATGTAATTAGAGGGGGTATAACGGACATTATGACCCAACTCTAATTATGAACTACTGTGGAGGATCACACCATGTGTAATAGCTATATCGATGGACACCGGGTTATATCGGTCTGTGTAAAGCGTCTACAGTTGAGAGAGTGCAGCTTCGAATTTTTAGTGGAATAACACCGGAGTTAATAATCAAGGAATATTAATTAAAGAGTTTAATTAATGATTCCGAGGATTATTGGAGCTCAAAATATTATGGGTCAATTAGGTCCCCTTGCTAGCCCGATCGATTTAGGTAACAAGGGTCACGGTTAATTAATTAGATTGTCCAATTAATTGTGTTAAGAAAGTGACACGTATTTTTTCGGGAATTAATTGAATAATGAGATTATTTAATTAATTATATTATTTAATTGTTTAATTAATCATTAGTCGGAGGATATCGATTGATATATTTTTTTAAAGATAAAATAATTTGATTATTTTATTTTTATTAAATTAGATATTTATTTTTGAATTTAAAGAGTTTGAATTCCAAACAAAATAATTAATATCTTTAAAGATATGAGATATCTTAAATTGATTAGTTTTATCAATATATATATATATATATATATATATATATATATATATTATATTTAAAAAGAAGATAAAACAATGTACATATATCATTGTTCGTATAGGATACAAACACATGTGTGCTTGAATCAATAATAAAAAGAGAAACAACAAAATAGAATTTGTATGTGATGCAAATTGGTACATGTGCAACAACACTTATAATAAAAGGAATTTGCATATGATGCAGATGATGGTTCACGCCACACAAAAGAAAAAAAAATGTTTTGACTTTGAAAAGTCACGCATCAGTCTAAGAAATGAAAAAAATAATGAGTTTTTTTTTATCAAGTGCTTCATGCTTGATCTGTTATTAAAACAAAAAGTGCGTGAGAAATAAAAGATATATATTAGATATATATTATGTTTTTAAGAATGGAACCACATCAGTCGATATAAATTTTGCATGAGATGCAATTTATGTGTGCGTGAAATCAATACACCAAATTGAGAAGAAAGAGTTTCTTCAAGTATTTCTCTACATCCTTCATTCTAAGTTCCTGAGACCGTGACGCGCCCACACGCAGTTACCAATCCCTGGAGATAGCGAGGAAGATCGAGTGGTTCAGACAGGAGCATATCGAAAAGTGAAGGAGCCTCCAAACGTTGGTAAGTTTTTCTTCTTCTTATAATATTGATTACAATTTCCTGTGTTTACATATTGTATGTATTAGTTCCGAAAAATAATTACAAACCAAAGTTCACTTGTCCCAGATACAGATATGGTTTGTATAAAAATTTTAAAACCTAGTTCCGCTGCGTAACCGGTGAACGGGGTTCCAACATCACTTCCTCCTCATTAACATCTCTAGTAATATTCACTAAGTTCTCATTTTCGATATTGGGGAAGCCTCTCAGTAAGTTCTCAGAATAATCCAGTAAAGGTTTAGTAGCAAAGATCTTCAGAAAATAGTCAATGGCGATTTTCTTCATGACTTCTCTATCACTCTACCAGATACCATCTGTATCTTTTAATCCTTCCAGTTTATTGTACCATCTCCTGATCATAGTGGCCATATGAAAAAATTAGGTGTTCTTGTCTCCCTCTTTGAGCCATGTAAGTCTAGATTTTTGAAACCAAAACATCTCCTCTTGCTCAATAATTTGACTATACTCCTCTTGAAGTTTGGCCTCAAGCTTAGTAAGACATGCCTTAAAATTGACACCTAGACTTCTCTGTACCCCTTGCAATCTAGCTAATAATCGTCTTTTCCTCTGAAAAATGCAGCCAAACTCTTCCTCATTCCACTCCCTCAATTTACTAGAGAACACCGTAATCTTATCTACAATACATTCATTTCTGGATTCCCAAAATTGTTTGGTCATACTACTAAACTCTCTATGTTTCAACCACATAGCTTCAAATCTGAATGGTTTAAAATCTCTTCTCATAATGTGGTGGCTGTATAGGTTTAATAAAATCGTGCAATGATCAGACGACACTCTTGGAAGATGTTCAAGGAAGTCTTCTGTAAAAATAATTCTCCATTCTTTATAACAGAGAGTTCTATCCAGTCTCTCCCATATACTCTCGTTGACACCCCTTTTGACCGTCCAAGTGAATTTCTGACCGATAAACCCCAAATCCACCATTTTGTTATCAAAAATTCACTCCACAAATCCTGTTTTGGAGAAGCCATGCCTACCACCTCTTTTCTCATCACTACCGGCAATATCATTAAAGTCCCTCATGACTACCCAGGGCCCCTTAAAACACCTTATAATAGCACTAAGATATCCCCATAAACTCTTTCTAATGCTAGCATTTGGGTTTGCAAAAATAATGATAATGACCCAAATCTGCTCCCTTCTGCCACAACCGCAGTGATAATGTGTTTTGAATGCGCAATAACTTGAAGCTTCACCTTATTATCATTCAACAACAACCAAATATCACCTGAAAAGCCAGAAGCCTCAGCAATAAAATTCCTAATGAATCCTAGTCTGTCAATAATTTTGGTAGCATTGTTACCGCTGATTCTAGGTTCCAAGAATGCAAATATATCAAAATGATTGATTTTTCTAAGGTCAGAAACAACATTAAAAAAAAACCTTTTTTTCCAGCACCCCTAACATTCCAGGAAAAAAAGATTAATAAAAGATAACAACAAATAGGTAACGATACACGAAGGGACGATTACTCCAATGTCATCGTCATTACCTTCTTAAGGTTGGAAGTAACATTATCAGAATTCATAAAACCCGCCACATCAACCTGCTGGTCTATGACACTAACAGTTAAGTGGTTCGTTTCGGTAACATGTTTACCAACTTTTTCTGTTTCGACCAAATTCTTATGAAGGCTTTGGAGAACTGCCGAATCATCTAATTCTTCCTCTATACTTTCCGACTACACTGCATCAGACTGGTAGTAATTCTTCTTGCCACCCCTACCCTGATTTTTAATTCCTTTTACCATGAAATTCTCTTTGGATGAATTACTGGCACTTTTGGCAGCGATTGTATCTACCAAATATTTGGTAGCACTAGTTGACATCTGTCTTCTGCCAGTGGAGCTCTTGTTCGATATTTCAGATAGTACTTTAGGCAATTTGTCCATAATCTGTACTCATGTATGTCCTTGTAGCTCTTCTTCTGCCTCCTCTACATCAACGTAATCATTGAGGACTGCAAACCTAGACCCATTTTCTTTCTTGAAATTCAATCTATTATTCTTAGTGGCAATTGCACTACTCTTCACTTGACTATCAATTCCAACACTATCTAGTGATCTATCGTGTTCCAAACTCTGTCTCTTTTTATCCTCTCCAACAGTTTGAGATGCATGATCTTGCTTAGCACTACTTCCTACCTTCCCGACATTGTCATGATATCCATTCCTTTTCCCATCAAATATCCCACGGTTGCCATATTTATTCCCCAAATTGTTTTTATAATTTTTTCCATAAGAAACCTGCATCCATGGTCCATAAGGGTTACTCTTATTGGTGTCACCTCTATTTTCCTCCTCTGTCGGTTTATCATCCACCTTGCTATCAACAATCCCTTTCTTACACCACTCCTTACCATGCCCTACTCTTCCACAACCAAAGCAAATTAACCCCAGATTTTCATACTCGACTTTAATAATTTTGTCCTCAATATTAATATTGCTCTTAAGAGGTTTTGTTGTATCAATCTCAACACAAATCCTTACAAATCTGCCTCTTGCCTGAGATTCTGTAATAGGATCAATTTTAAATGTAGTGCCCAACGATCCACACATTTTCCATAGCAAATTCACATCAATCCACTCCATTGGTAATCTTGACAACCTAACCCAAACTGGCATCCTAGTGATTTCCTCTTCCCTAGGTACAAAGTTTGGTCTCTACATTTGCACAACAATATACTTGTTAGCAACCACCCAAGGCTGCCCTATCACCACAAAATTCAAATCATCATGCATCTGGAACCTAGCCATAAAATATCCGTCCTCCAGGTCAGTCAATTGTCAATTTCCAATGAGTGGCCACTTTTATCTCAGTTTTGATAACATAAAATTCAATGTATGAGCCCTCCCCACAACCTTTAGAATTAGAGCATTCTCCCATGGCTTACACAGTTTCAGTTTCAATTCCTCTGATAGCTTCATCAAAGTTCCATTCGGTCCATCAAGGTAGGAGATGTCTCCATCTTCAATGGTCAGTTTTTGCTTACCAGTGCCAAATCCTTTCCAAGAATCTGGACTAGAAGCACTAAGTAATTTTGTTTTGAAACTTTTAGACCCCGTTTTCCGTAGAGGAAACCCCTCTTCAGCCTCCTGCGATCGAGCTCTTTTCGCACTATTCTTGGAATCAGGAGGTTTCTCTTTTCCAACTTCAATCGTAACACTCTCTGGTTGAGCATCAAACATGAAAACGTCTTCCATCGTCCGCAATAAGCAAGAAACAAAGGCGGCACGCAAGTAAATTCTATTCAACAAGTATTTTTAGAATAAACGTTTTTATAAAAAAAAATAGAAACAGTATTTTCTAGTAAATTGGAGAGATTTTAAAAACAGTATTTATACGGTTTTTTATTCTTTCTATTTTTAACTTTTCAGATTTCTTTTCTTTTTTATTTTTTTACAATGTATTAAATATGCATTAAATGTACTATGATTATTTTTAAAAATAAATGTTTTTGAATTTAATTATTCTTATAAAAGATAATAAATAAATATCTTTCAAAACAAATTAAAATATCAATTGTAATATCAAAATAATGGTAATTCGTTTTGTATAGAATTAATGTTAAATTTTAAAAACATATCAATGGTAATATAATAATGGTATTATAACAAAAAATTAAAATAATAGGTTTAAGTCTAATAGAATGGTAAAACAGTAAAAACATTCATTATTACATTCAAAATCAATAGATTTTTTTTCTAAATATATGAAAATTCACTCATATTATTTTTATAAATGGTAATAAATAATTTTTTTTGTAAGATTAAAAAAATAACTCCAGTACTATTTGTGTATCCTTAAAAGTTTTCATAATCATATTTATTGTTTGAATTATCTATGTGAATGATGGGTGAAAAAATATATATTCATAAATGAGTTTATTTTTTTTAAATGGAACCCACATGTCGTGGAGCTTTAGATTTAATACATTAATATTTCATTTATTGATTTATATACACAGTAATTTTTCTATCAGTGCGCACTGATGGAATTATATAAGGACATTGAATGCGAGTCACTCCTTTATAAAAGAGCTTTGACAAGTGCATATATGCCAAGTCAAAGTATGTAAAATACCATTAATATTTTATATATGAAAGAGCACAAAGAGTCAATAGTGAATTCAATTAGAGATGCCACCACCCCGATGGTTACCTCACCCAACTGTGAACCAATTCACGTCTTTGACCACTGGCCACTTGGGCCACTGCAAAGAAAAAACGCGTAGAGATTTTATAGAGATAGATGTAGGAAGAAAAGCCTTGAGAGAGGGAGATGAAGGTTTTAAGAGAGAAACAAATAAAAATAAATGTGAAAGGAATTCGGTAAAAAAAAATGAGGAATGAAGATAAGAGTATAAGATTGAGAAGATGATGAGAGAGTGAGATAAATGTGGTAATTAATATACCACTTGATTTTTTTTTTAATTCAATTTTCAGAGAAATTTATTCAAATTTAATAGAGTATTAAATAGTTTCTCAAGTGCCTATATTTCAATAGATAAGCGCACTCGTCACTAGAATTAAAAATTGATAATTTGATTTTCAATTAAACAATTAAATTAAATTTATAAACCCTAAAAGTTTCTTTTGATGGTGAGTTTGAAACACTTTTGATATTGCTTTAGCCATGGCAGTAGATTGATTCGTAAGTATTGTTCTTGGTTGTTTTCTAGAAATCGCTTCAAAGAAAGTTTGAAAAAGTCAACTAAATGAATCTGCACTTTCATTATATAGTAAAGTTGCACCAAAGACTACAGTTTGTTTATGATGATTAACTCCAAGAAATGGTGCAAATGGTCTTCCATACTTATTAAGTTATGTCAAAACAAATAACATCTCTGTAAAGTCCTCATTTATTAATTGACTTATTTCGTGAACAATCCGCATGCTGGGGTTTTTATGTAAGGGTAGCTTAGGCTCTCAAGACCTCAAGAGAAGAAGCACCAAAGGTAAAATTCTAAGTGCTTGCTTGCTTTGAAGAGATAGTTGCACACACTCACATCTCATGCATAATTCTTGTTAATATATGTTGTGTGTTTATATATGTGCTTTCATAATTTGATAACTCTTCTTGCATGTTTATTTTGATCACATCTTTGCATTTGAAATGATATGCATTATGTGTTGCTCTTACACGCACACACACAATCTTCTAGCAATTGAATTGTTATATTTGACTTGGTATGCTTATGTGCTTCATTGTCTTACCTTGCTTTCATTGTGTGTTTTGGTGTGGTGTATTTTTTCAAGTTGAAAAATCCATAACAGGGCAATGTGCGGGTCTATGCGCGGGTACCCTACCCATTCACTATCCGTGCAATGAGAAGATTGAGAATTTCAATCTCTCAATGTCAGGTCAATACACAGACACATGCGCGGGTCGCAGTCCCGCGTATTTCACTGGGTGAGATTTTCATCTCTCTGGTTGAGGCCAATGCTTGAGCATTTGTACGGCATAACGCGAGTGTACGCAGGTCACTTGCGTGGGTCCGGACCCGCGCATTACGTTGATCTAACAAATTTTATTAAAACGATAGCACTTCATTTTTTACCCATATAAATATGTCTCTTCATAGTCAGGTCGAATATAGAGTTCCATTTTTCATTCTTTTCTCTTAGAACATCCTTCAAGAGAAAAATATCTTCCAAGAACTCACATTCATACACTCAAAGATTTTCCTTTGATCTTAAAAACATCATTTTGCATCATCTAAGTCTATTTAGAGTGCATCCATACATTGTAAAGCATCATCACATCTTTTTTTGGTAAGTCTCTCACTATCTTCATATAAGTTAAGTGTTTTCCTTACCAAGCCATCTCTTTTATGATTTGTATGCTCTTAGAATATAATCTAGATACAAATAGAGATTGTTTGTGATGAAATGATTGGGTGTTATATTGTGATAGCTTTATAGGATTGTTTGATCTATCTTAGCTAAGCTTTATGAATATGTCATTTAGCTCTTGATATTTAGGATTGTTTTATATGGCATCTCATCATCCTAAATAAGCATCTAAGGTTCCCTAACCTTGTTTGTTCTTTGAATATCTTCATATATTCATATAGGCCATTTTATCTCTTTATTAAGAAGTAAGTCTTGTGTTGCTTCTGGGAGTAGGTTTCTTCAAGTACAAGTAAATTGGACTAGGTTCACTCATACCGGGATTAGGTAGTGGTTGTGGGTTATTTATCAGGATTAGGTTGTAACACCATTATCATTGGTGGATTCGAGGTTTGAGTGTGGCTCACTTAACAGCCCATGGTTTTTCTTAGTTGGAGGGTTTCCACGTATATCTCAAGTGTTTTTTTTATTATTCCGTACTTTTTGTACTTGTGATATTATTATGACTAGTTAGGGGTATTTTCGTCTAAATTGGCCATTAACAAAAATTTGGTAAAAAAATTGATTAAAATCTATTCACCCCCCCCCCCCCCTCTATATTAATATTAAACACACCATAATATTTATTTCAATTGGTATCAGAGCGGGTTCCTAGACATACTTAGGTGATCCTTGCTCTTTTTGGTGTGTTTTGCATTTTGTGTGATTCTTTGATCATTTATACATTTGCATTCATTTCATTCATTCATAAACACTATGAGTGGAAACGGTGGCAACGAGGTCACTTCTAGCACAAGACCTCCCCTTCTCACCGGATTGAATTATGCCTCTTGGAAAGGCAAGATAGAGTCGTACATTTGTCAAATCCATGATAGGGCACAGATGGCTGTTGAAGACGGCTACACACCACCGATGATGACTCCTATGGATGGAGAAGAGGAAGTACTCAAGCTAAAGGCACAATGGAATGCATAAGAGTTTGAGGCATCAAAATGGAATAGGAAGGCAATCCATGCCATCCTATGTGCAATGGATGAGAATCAATATAAGTTGGCTGAAAACAATAAGATAGTTAAGGAGGCATGGGATATCCTAGAGGTTGCACATGAGGGAACCGATGTGGTTAAGAAATCGAAGCTTCAAGTTCTCCAAACACAATTTGAATTGCTCAAGATGGATGAGAACTAGTGCTTCAATGACTTTAAAGTGAGGTTGATGGACATTGTGAACCAAAGTCATCAACTTGGTGACCCTTACTCAAATAGGAAGATCAAGCAAAAGATTATGAGATCTCTATCCGATAGATTTGAGTCCAAGGTAACGGCTTTAGAAGAGAACAGTGCTTACAAGGATATGAAGCCGAGAGAGGTGATTGAGAGGCTTCTAGCTTATGAATCTAGGAAATGTCCTATTTCCACATCTTCTAAAAAGCAAAAGGGAATTGCTTTGAAAGCTTCCAAAGATGATAAGGAGGAGATAGATGACTCAGATGAAAAAATGACCATGTTGATGAGTAAGTTCAAGAAGTTCTACAAATCCGAGAAGAAAGGTTTTGGATCCAAGGGCTAAGACTTGAAGAAAAAGACACCCTTCAAAAAGCTTGAGCCTAGGCAAGAAAAGACCGAAAGGAAATGGGTCTGATACTATGAATGTGGTGGGATAGGTCACTTTGCTCCCGAATGTGTCAATCACAATGTCAATAAAAAGGGAAAAGTAATGGCCACCACATGGATTGGAAGTGATAACTCTGATAGAGGAGATGTGTCTTTGGAGGATGAAGAACTCATGGCTAACTTTATAACCTTTGTATCTTCTCACAAGAGTAAAGATACCAGTGAAGAAAAGGAAAAAGAGTCAAGTGATGGTGGATCTTCAACACAATCCATAAATGGAAGTGTGGATAGAATGGATCTTAAAGACTATATGGTCAAGTTTGAGAGTTCAAGGTTAAAGAACAAGGAAGAGGTTAGGAGATTAAAAGAAGAAAACCTAGAGCTCTTAACTCAAGTTGACCAACTAAGTGAATAATTGGTGAGAACCATGGAGAGTGAAGATAAGCTAAGAAAGGAGTTAGACTTATCTAAGAGGAGTGAAGACGAGTTAAAGAAAGAGCTTGAAGATGCTAGAGAGTTGATGGCCAAGATGAACTCTAACACTAAAAAAACTTGACCACATGTTAGATGTTGGAAAGAGGCCAAGTGACAAGAAGGGGCTTGGGTTTGAAGATGAAAAGATGTCCTTCACTCCAAGCAAGACCATATTTATAAAGAGTATGAATCTCAATGAGTCTTCTCCTCATCAATCACCTAGGAAGAAACTTGACCTAGAAAAGTGTTCAAGAAGTGCTCAAATGAAGGTGGCACCAAGAAGCCTACCTCAACCTCATCCTACAAGAACTCCTCAAGCTAACTTCCTTTAACCGAAAGCTTATAAAGGGAAGAAACCTATCATGCAAACTCAACCAAGGAAGCAATCAAGTCATGATCAACAACAAAGAATGAGAGATCCTCAACAACAACTAAGATAACCACAAAGACATGGGAAGGCCTCAATGCATCCTTAAGGTTATGGTATGATTCCTAACTTCATTCCTACATGTCATTTTTATGGTATTTATGGTCATATTAGACCAAGTTGCTTTAGATATATTAAATTATGTAGAATTGAAAGCATGATAGAGAAGAAAAAGGCTAAAGCCAAGATACATGTTACTAGGATAAATGAAATACTTTTGCATGATCCTAGGACATCTAGAGCCCATGTACCATTGACCACTAGGAAAGAAAATGTTACACCTAGATGGATTAGAAGAGATGAACACTTTTACCATGTTGCAGAAATTGCCTTGAAAGCCAATTCTTCTCATTTTTGGATAGTGGGTGCTTTAGGCACATGACGGGTGATAGAGTTTCTTTAAGACTCTTGTCATGAATGATGGAGGTAATGTCATCTGTGGTGATGGATCCAAGAAGAAGGTTAAAGGGAAATGAACCATTTTAATTCCCAGATTACCCTCCTTGTCCAATGCTTTGTATATTGGTGGCCTTAAAGCCAATTTAATAAGCAATTCATATCTTAATGCTGAAGAACTTTCCATCTTGTTTAGAAAAAATGATTGCTCTATTCTGTTGCCCAATGGTCAAACCTTGTTAAAAGGCATGAGATCTAGTAACAATTGTTACTGTCTTGAAGCTAGAGTATTCTCTTGCAAAGTGTCTAAGGATGAACAAATTAAGTTGTGGCATGAAAGACTTGGCCACATGAACTATCGGGATTTACGAATCTTAGATAAGTTCAATGTTGTGCGAGGCCTACCCAAGCTTGGAAAGAAAACCAATGATGTGTGTGGTCATTGCCAACCAGGGAAACAAACCAAGAGTATGCACAAAAAGGGCAAGTATCTCTCTACCAAGAAGCCTCTAGAGCTTCTTCCCATGGATCTTATGGGTCCCATACAAACTGATAGTTTAGGTGAAAAGAGATACATTTTTATTTGTGTAGATGATTTCTCTAAGTACACATGGACTTATTTTCTTAGAGAAAAATCTGAAACTTTTGACAAGTTTAAAATGCTTTGTACAAGAATTCAAAATGAAATGAACTCAAACATTAAAAGCATTAAACGAATTAGAAGTGACCATGGGAAGGAGTTTGAGAATGCCTAGTTTGAAAACTATTGCAATGGTCTAGGCTCATGAGTTTTTGGCTCTTAAGACACCTCAACAGAATTGAGCTATTGAGAGGAAGAATAGGTTCCTTCAAGAGATAGCCTGTGTGATGTTGCTTAGCAACAATGTCCCTAGGAACCTTTGGGCCGAAGCTATCAATACAGCATGCTATATAGGAAATAGAGTCTTTCTAAGACCCCACACTAGGCAAACCTTCTCTGAGTTATGGAATGGTAGAAAGTCAAATGTTAGCTACTTTCACACCTTTGGAAGCAAATGCTACATTTTAAATGACCGAGATCAACTTGGCAAATCTTATGCTAAGAGTGATGAGTGTGTTTTTGTTGGCTATGCCTTGAATAGTATAGCCTACAGAGTTTTCAATTTAAAGACTCAAACCGTCATGGAATCGTCTAATGTTGTCATTGATGATACAAGGCTCAAGTCTAATGACCATAAGGAGGAGGTAGATATAGTTGAAGACTCTACCTTGGAAAAGGTTGTGGAGACTCCTAATGTTGGATAATCTAATTTTGATGATGATATCACACAACTTATTGATAGAGTTCCTCACTTGAACTCTAATGAACTCGCTCCATGGGTTAAGAAACTCAATGATAAAGATGATATCATTGGAGAAGTCAATAAGGGTGTTAAGACTAGGCATCAAATGGCTAATCTAATTAGCTACACTTGCTACACCCCCCAAGAAGGTTGATGAAACCTTAAAGAATGAATTTTGGGTTCTTACTATGCAAGAAGAGCTTAACCAATTCGAAAGGAATGAGGTTTGGACTCTAGTTCCTAGGACTAAGAACACTAATATGATAGGCACCAAGTGGGTCTATAGGAACAAATTCGATGAGGATGACAATATTGTACGAAACAAGGCTAGGCTTGTAGCACAAGGGTACTCTCAAACTGAGGGTATTGACTTTGAGAAGACATTTGCTCCTGTTGCTCGGTTAGAGTCCATCAGGCTTCTTTTATCCATCTCTTGTTTGTACAAGTTCAAGTTGCATCAAATGGATGTTAAGAATGCCTTCCTCAATGGCTTGTTGCAAGAGAAAGTATTAGTTGAGCAACCCAAGGGGTTTGTGGATCCTCACCACCCCAATCATGTCCATCTCCTCAAGAAGGCTTTATATGGGTTGAAACAAGCACCGAGGGCTTGGTATGAGAGCCACACTCAATTTCTTGTTGACAATGGCTATACAAGGGGTAATGTTGACAAGACTTTATTCATTAAGAAAGATAAAGATGAGCTCTTTATAGCTAAAATCTATGTTGACGATATAGTTTTTGGCTCCACCAACAACACTAAAGTCCAACAATTTGTTGATGTCATGTCTCATGAGTTTGAAATGAGTCTTGTTGGTGAGCTAAGTTACTTTCTAGGTTTACAAATTAAGCAAATGGATGATGGGATCTTCATATCCCAAGCTAAATATGCCAAAAACCTAGTGAAGAAATTTGGCCTTAAAAATGCCAAACATTGTGATACACCTATGAGTACCACTTTGAAGCTAAGCAAGGATGCTAGTGGTAAAAGTGTGGACCAAACTTTGTATCGTGGCATGATTGTTAGCTTGCTCTATTTGACCACAAGTAGGCTCGATATCGCTTTTAGTGTGGGTGTGTGTACTAGGTACCAGTCAGATCCTAAGGAGTCTCATCTCTCTTCGATTAAAAGAATCATTCGCTATGTAAATGGGACATCCAACTATGGGATTTGGTACTCTTTTGACACTAATGTTAGTCTTGTTGGCTTTAGTGATACGGATTGGGCAGGAAATTGTGATGATAGGAAAAGTACATCGGACGATTGCTTTTTCCTTGGGAACAACCTAGTCTCTTTGTTTTGCAATAAGAAAAATTCAATTTCCTTGTCTACGGCTGAGGCCGAATACATAGCCGTGGGGAGTGGATGCACACAACTCTTTTGGATGAAGCAAATGCTAGTCGACTATGGATTCAATCAAGGTACTCTTACTCTCTTTTGTGATAACATGAGTGCTATTAATATTTCCAAGAATCCGGTTCAACATTCTATAACTAAGCATATTGACATTCGCCATCATTTCATTAGAGAACTAGTTGAGAATAAATGCATAGTACTTGAGCATGTAGGTACTAATGATCAACTAACGGACCTATTTACTAAACCTTTATATTCTACTCAATTCAAAACTCTTAGTAGATCTTTTGGGATTTGTCTCATGGAGTGATGATTTTGTATATTTGACCCCATATGGGGAACTCAAGTAAAGAGAACTATTGTATACTTGTTGCATACAAAAATTTGGAAATTTTTTTGCTCATTTATTAATTGTTTGAGTAGCTTGGTTGCACTTATATCATATTATATTATATTTTCTTCAATAAGTGTGAACTCTGCTTTGATTATAATGCATGTCATATTTATATTCAAACATGTATTTTTGGACTACGAGATCTACATAGGAAGTACATGTTG
The DNA here is from genome assembly GCA_032871835.1 of Dipteronia dyeriana. Lineage (NCBI taxonomy): Eukaryota > Viridiplantae > Streptophyta > Magnoliopsida > Sapindales > Sapindaceae > Dipteronia > Dipteronia dyeriana. The sequence continues at coordinate 72,477,235 of CM065301.1, read as the reverse complement.
AATGACCTATAGTTATTTCCATGACATGATGATTCTTTAATGACATGAAATTGAAAAATGAAATATCATCAATTGTTAATTGCATTTGTTAAATGCTAAACTATGTGTGAAAATGCTAGTGAGACTCAAATGGTTAATCATTGTCTCTCTTTCTTTATTAGTTGAACATGGCTACCATCATACGGGTATCTTACCCGGAAAAATCAAATAGGGTGCAAAATCGCTCATTCATGTTTTACTTATAAAATTGGATATAGTGCTTTTAAAAATTTACTTCTATAAAACCTCTATATCCTTGCTTCTCTCATGACAAATGGTGAAATTGGTTTGAATTCTATTGAAAACCTTTGTCATTTGTTTTGCCAAATACCATTGTTTTTGGACTTGAATGCAACATGTCTTGTATGCAAAGCATTTTTTATTCACACATTTTTTTCAAATAAATATCCTTGTTTCTCTCCTATTAATTGAGTTGCATAAATATGGCGTATATAATTATGCAAATATCTTGTATGCTCCTTTCTCTCTTTGCCTTGAGTGACCCGGTTGGGGACTACTCATTTGCCTATATCATGACAAAAAGGGAGAGTAGCATATGGTTTTTAAGGGGAAACTTGGTAAGGGGGAGCAATACATGTTGGGGAGATTACATTTAGGGGGAGTAACCCTTTGAGGGGGAGCATTGAATTCACATACATTGTATGATGTTGTCCTTATTTTCCTAAATGCAAATGCTCTTTATTTTCAATTGATCATCTCACATACACTTGGTTTGGAAAGTGTATTTGTTTTATGTTTAGTGTGTAGGGTTGATAAATCTACAAGAGATTGAAGATTGAGATGAATTGAAGTTTTTTTTTATGTCTCTTTATATTGTTGAACATATTCCCGGTGCCTTATTTGTTCTTTTGTGAGGATCAATGTGAGTGGTGGTTTTGTCATGAAATAGCCAAAGGGGGAGATTATAAAGTCCTCATTTATTGATTGGTTTATTTCGTGAACAATACAAATGTTGGGGTTTTTATGTAAGGGTAGCTTAGGCTCTCAAGACCTCAAGAAAAGAAGCACCAAAGGTAATATTCTAAGTGCTTGCTTGCTTTGAAGAGATAGTTGCACACACTCACATTGTATGCATAATTCTTGTTAATATATGTTATGTGTTTATATGTGTGCTTTCATAATTTGATAACTCTTCTTGCATGTTTATTTTGATCACATCTTTGCATTTGAAATGGCATGCATTATGTGTTGCTCTTACACACACACATTCTTCTAGCATTTGAATTGTTATATTTGACTTGGTATGCTTATGTGTTTCATTGTCTTACCTTGCTTTCATTATGTGTTTTGGTGTGGTGGATTTTTTCAAGTTGAAAAATCCATAACAGGGCAATGCGCGGGTACCCTACCCGCGCAGTGAGAAGATTGAGAATTTCAATCTCTCAGTGTCAGGTCAATGCACGGACACATGCACGGGTCCAGACCCGCGCAATCCCGTGCATTTTACTGGGTGAGATTTTCATCTCTCTGGTTGAGGCCAATGCACGGGCATTTAAGCTGCATAACGAGAGTGTACGAGGGTCCAAACCCATGCACAACCCGCATATTACGTTGATCTGGCATATTTTATTAAAACTACAGCACTTCATTTTTTACCCATATAAATATGTCTCTTCATATTTAGGTCTAATATAGAGTTCCATTTTTCATTCTTTTCTCTTAGAACATCCTTCAAGAGAAAAATATCTTCCAAAACTCACCTATACACACTCAAAGCTTTTCCTTTGATCTTAAAAACATCATCTTGCCTCATCTAAGTCTATTTAGAGTGCATCCATACATGGTTAAGCATCATTACATCTTGTTTGGTAAGTCTCTCACTATCTTCATATAAGTTAAGTGTTTTCCTTACCAAGTCATCTCTTTTATGATTTGTATGCTCTTAGAATATAATTCGAGTTTTTGTATACTCGGATCGACCTTTTATATAAAAGCTCGAAGCATTTATACAAAAGCTCGATCCGAGCTTTTATAAAAGCTCTGAGATTTTATAAAACCTTCGAGCTTTTATAAAAGCTCGGATCGAGCTTTTGTATACTCGGATCGAGCTTTTATTAGCTTTTACAAAAGCTCGGATCGAGAGCTTTTGTACAAAAGCTCTGAGCTTTTGTATAAAAGCTCTCGATCCGAGCTTTTATAAAAGCTCCGAGATTTTATACAAAAGCTCGAAGCTTCTGTATAAAAGTTCGATTACATTTCAAAATCTTGAAAAATAAAAACTCGAATGCAAATAAAAGATCGATTTCATATTCCTCAACAACTTTCAACAAATACAAAACCTTAACTGAACCCAGATGGCACTGATTTCCAAGTTCCTGTACCGTCGCCGTGAAAACGAAACCGTCGATTCACTTTCAGTCTCTTTACTTTTTCTCTCTTTCTTCACAACGACAGTGATGGCATGGGTATTTTCATCACCACACTTTAAATTGTGTCTTTTAAACATGATTTATTAATTTGGTGATATTTCCACAAAAACCACCCTAAAAGGTGTCATTAATTTTTCAAACCTTAGTCCAATTCCTGTCTCCATGTCTCCACACAATCAACTTCTGTCCTTTAGTGGTCATAATAACAAATTTATTATCCACTTTGAAAAACCATGGTTTAATATCATATCGTTAAGGTGTTGCATGGCATAAACAGTTGAGTCTATAAAGATGTCAATTGGAGTGCATGTCAAGGCGTTTGGCGATCAAGTTTAGCAGACCTTCTGGACTTCCAGTAGACTAGACCAGTACGGTGTGGCTCTTGCGTCCATGTTTGGCCAAGCAGGAATATGTAAGAATGAAGAGGGAATAATTGATCATAAATATTAAATAAACCAGTGTTGGGTCAAGTCAATCGATTGGGATTTCCACGGATTTAGAGGGGTTAAATTAATACATGCATTCACAACTAAGCAGGGAAATAATTAAAATCTTTCATGTGGTTCGCCAAAAATCCCCTTCTAATTTTATGTTTGGCCAAAAATCCCCTTCTAATTTCATGTGGTTCCAATGAAAAGATATAGAAACAATCAATTTTTTTTTTAATACTACGTTGTTACAAAAATTTAGGGATTTTTTAGAAAATGAGAATACTCAAATCCACAACTACATAGCCTATGTGTGATGGGTTTTATAACTAGATTAACCCCATCCCGTAAAAACAATCAAAATTTATAAACAAAGATTTAGAAGGCTTTAACTGAACATAATAGCCTTAAAAAAATGAACATAATCAAAATGGAAATAAACAAAATTAGTTTGTGTTACATATCAAAATCCTCAACTTTAAAGATAAAATCTTAGGTGCAATATTTGGTAAAAAATTGTTGGCTATTGGGCCTTGGTAGCGGGTGACTTTTGGTTGCTTTGCCTTTGGACCATTGTTACGACGATGGGCTGGACCCTTGTTAGGACGGGCTGGTTTCTTTGTTTCGTTCTGTGTGGCTTTCTTTAACCTCGTTGAATAAAATTTGCCCTTAAAAAAAGTCAAAATTCCTCCATAATTCGCCTATTTCTCGTTATATTAACTTCCGTTAACTTAAGAAGAAAAATACTTATTTACAGATTTTCCCTGTAAAACAAATGAAATTACTATTTTACCCTTTATGCAATTATAAAAAGAAAAATTAAAAAGTTAATATTAAAACCCACCAAAACCATTCTTTCTCTCTCTCTAACACTCTCATAAGTCATAATCATACTACTTATAGAGAGAGGGAAGAGAGACAACAAAGAAAACAGAAAGAAGAGAGAGAAATAAGGTGTTTATTATTTTAATTTTAGTGCTCTATTGTATTATGTTAATTTTTTATTAAATTTTAGTATTTTACTTATTTACCCCTTGTGTGTTGTAAATTTTAAAATGGAAGGGATTTTGGATATTTTTTTCCAAGCATGGGGAATAATATAGAAAAACATAAATTAGGGTTCAAAAAATAAATAGCACTTTTTGGATGTGGCATTTCAACATTGTCACTGCTTACTTGGAACATAGTTATGGGCAAAGCTTTAGTTAGAACGTTGCAACTTGAAATTCGGTTGGCACGTATCTGGATTTAACGATGTCAACACTCACTTTTTCTCTGATGAAGTGAGTATCAATATCAATATGCTTAGTTTTACATGGAAAACAAGATTTTGAGGTAATGAATTTGCTCCGATGTTATCACATTATATAACTCCGGGCAAAGAACTAAAATGTGAAGTTCATTGATAAGAGATTGAAGCTAGATAACCTCTGTTATGACTTGAGCCATAGATCGGCACTCAGCTGCAATACTTGACCTAGCCACTACTTGTTGTTTCCTAGAACTCAAGGAAATCATATTACCTCCCAAGAACACGCAATTGGCATTTTTTTTAATCCTTTGATCATCCAAGCAACTTGCCCAATCAATGTCAACAAAAGTTTCTAAAGTGAGAGTGGCAGAGGGTTTAAAATGAAGACCCTTATGAACAGAGCTTCTAAGACATTATAGAACACTTTTACAAGCCTTCCAATGTGCTTGAGTTTGAGAAATTAAGAATTGGCTAAACTTGTTCAAACTTAAAGCAATATCAGGACGAGTGTACCAGAGGTACTCTAAGGCATCAATCGTGCTTTTGTAGATAGTGGGATTATCAAGAGGAACACCTTCCTTTTTAAGTTTAGAACTACAGCCGAGAGGCAAATTACTCAATTTAGAATCAAACATATTGGTCCGCTTGAGCAAATCAACTGTGTATTTAGCTTGAGTCAAATACAAACCAGAATTGTCTCTATGAGCCTCAAATCCTAAGAAATAACAGACAGACCCAAGAGTCTTGAGAGCAAAGGCAATATTTAGTTAATCTATAGCTTGATGAATGAGCTTGTTGTTGTTACTAGATATGAGAATATCATCTACATATACTAGTAAAAACAACACATAATTACCTGAATGCATGATGAATAAAGAAGAGTCTGAAGTTGAGACATCAAATCCCTAAGATACCTGAACAACCTTTAACTTTTGAAACCAAGATATCGGAGCTAGCTTAAGCCCACACAATGCTTTGTTAAGTGTGCAAACATAAGAAGGATTAAATGACTCTTTAAGACCTTCCGGTTGCCACGTAAAAAACCTTCTCTTGGAGATTCCCATTTAGAAAAGCATTATTAATGTTAGTGGTCTTGACTTATTTGAGGCCAGGAACGAAAATGTAAAAAATGGGCCCCATGTGTACATGGTCAGATAATAGGAGCAGCAAACCCAGCATTTTGTTGGGGCCCCCAAATGGTCCGATTTGCTTTTTCTTTACGGGCCTCAGGTCAAATTTATTTTAGTGTAAGAAGGGCCTAATTTCAAATATTGCTTTGCTTTTTTTTTTTAATAAGGCCCAATTATCCATATCTAGTTCAATTTAATAGAAATAAACATCTAGTTGATTCTAACATATCATATTTTACATCATTTGAGAGCCCAACTGAATTGAAAGAGAGTTCAGTTGAATTGCTAACATTACTTTGCTAACCTAGTCAAAATCGTCACCCACTCTCTCCGTGACTCCGTCGGAGTCCACTTTATTTGCTAACCTTTCTTTGCTAACCTAGTCCAATTGAATTGTTAACCTTTCTTTAATGATAATATTTTTTAGATCAATACTCGGGTACAGATCAGTCAGTACCCAAAATACTGACCCTATCAACAAAAGTGTAGCACGTGATCCAATTTATGAGATACATGTAAAAAGTATATAAAAAAAGGTTGTGTGCTACACTCCCCTTTGTGGGATCAGTATTTTGGATACTTACAATATTGTTCTAATTTTTATATAGGGCCCAGATTTTTGGTAATATAATTAATTGACTTGGGCCACAAAATGTCTAAAGGCGGCCCTGATCAAAATGTCTTTCAAAGTTGTGTTATTTTTGTTTGCTGCTCTTCTTTTCATTTGTTATTCAAATGTAAGCAATCATGGTTTTTCTCAATGTTTCATTTTTCTAAGATCTCTTTATTATGAGCACTAATTTATTTTACTTATTTGGTTTTGTAGGTTTATGCTCAAACACGGGGAAGAAAAACCTATAAGGTCACAAAGTCCACATACACCACCACAGCCAGAGCAACAATCTTCTACTTGGCCATCTGAGCATTGTTTGTATTATCATTTGTTGAAACCCCGTTCACTGGCCACGTAGCGGAAGTAAGATTTTAAAATTTATTAATACTGATCGTAAACGATCTGGAACTAGTGAACTTTGAATCGTAATATTTTTTTAATCACAAATATATCTCACGTTTTTTAACTAAAAAAAATTGTTGATTCGGTTTTTAAATTTCAAAAGCCAAATATATCTATTATATTTTTACTTTAAAAAAAACTGATCAAATATTTATTTGAATTTCAAAATCTTTCAAACAAAAAATATCTCATATCTTTTATTTAAAAATTAATAATTTTAAATTTAAGCATTTTAAATTCAATTTCAAATATTTAATAAAATAAAATGATCATATTATCTTATTCTATCAAATATCAACTAACACCCTTCATTTAGTGATTAATAACATAATTAAAAAATCTCATTATTTAATTTATTTAATCACCATTATTCATTAATTAAATAATATCATTATTCAATTAATTTCTGAATTAAATACATGTCACTTTCGTAACACAATTAATTGGACAATCCAATTAATTAATTGTGACCCTTGTTACCTAAATCGATCGGGCTAGCAAGGGGACCTAATGAACTCACAGTATTTTGAGCTTCAATAATCCTCGGAATCATTAATTAAACTATTTAATTAATATTCATTGATTATTAACTCCGGTGTTATTCCACTAAAAACCCGAAACTGCACTCTCTCAACTGCATACGCTTTTATACAGACCGATACAGGTCAGTGTCTATCAATATAGCTATTACATATGGTGTGATCCTCCACAGTAGTTCATAATTAGAGCTGTGTCATAATGTCCGTTATACCCCTCTAATTACTTATATCCTTTAAATACCATTGATTCTCTAATGGACAATAAATTCTATTTCCTCACGGAATTAGGAGAGCGTTCGTATTGTCCAAGCCTCGAATCAACCCTTAAAGGAACTACCATATACTTCTCACAAGAATGAGTGGATTCTACTATTGTGTACAAACATTCACAGCCACAAGCCAAATTGTAATCCCAACATACTGAGTATATTGATTAGGAAATGCATCTGACCTCATTTATGGTACATCAAAGACTATGATCTAACGTAAAGGAGTCGATAAGACACTCAGGATTAAGATCACCCACATATAGCCATCATTAGTTGATATATATGAATCTCATCAGTAAACGGATCTTGGTGAGAGATTCATATAGATCATGGCTCAGTCCTATATTATCACATCATACAAGGTGTCTCCATTCACATATCTCATATGAATGATTCAGGATAGAATTACAGTACATTACGAAATGGAAGGCAACTATAGATTAGCCATAAATACAGTATCCAGCTTTATTTGCTATTTATGGACTCTTTAGATTGCACGTCTCATACTATATCCATCTATATATGAAACTCATATACACAGTTCGAGATTACATCCGGTAATCTTGGATGTTAAATATATGCACAAATTATAAAATAAACAACATAACAAGAATAAATAGAAATTTTCTTTTTATTTATTTCATAAATTCATTTATAAATTACATCTTTAGGGCATAAACCCCAGCAATCTCCCACTTGCACTAAAGTATGTGAGGCATGTTTCGTAACCCTAGACCATCTAGGTGACCTGAAAACACTTTAGTTGGTAAGGTCTTCGTAAATTGATCAACATGATTATCTTGTGAGGCTATCTTTGTGACGATCACAACTCCTCTCTACACCATCTCTCTAATGAGATGATACTTTCTCTCTATATGTTTCTCTCTCTTGTGGCATCTTGGTTCTTTAGAATTAGCCACAACACCACTGTTATCACAATAAAGTATGATGGGCTTATCCAGATTTGGAACAACTTTTATATCACTCAAGAACTTACGGAGCCAAACAGCCTCTTTAGCAGCTTTACAAGAGGCTACATATTCGGCTTCCATAGTGGATTCAGCAATGCAAGATTGCTTTATACTTCTCCACATAATGGTTCCACCACCTAGGGTGAATACTGATCTAGACATGGATTTCCTAGAATCTTTGTCTGACTGAAAATCAGAATATGTGTATCCTAACGGGATCGAATCCTATCCAGAATACACTAGCATTTAATTTCTCGTTCTCTGAAGATAATTAAGAATAACTTTGACAGCAACCCAATGATCCAATCTTGGGTCGGACTAGCATCTGCTGACTACTCCCACTGCATAGCAGATGTCCGGTCTCGGGCATAAAAACATACATGAGACTACCTACTGTTGATGCATAGGGTACATGTCTCATATCCTCAACTTCTTGAGGTGTCTTAGGACATTGTTCCTTAGACAAGTGAACTACATGCCTAGAAGGTAAATTACCTTTCTTAGAGTTCTGCATCGAAAATCGTATAAGAATCTTATCGATATACGATGCCTGAGACAGTGCTATGAGTTTTTTCTTACAATCCCTTATAAGTTGGATCTCTATAACATAACTCGTCTCTCCCATATCTTTCATCTAGAATTAGATAGCCAGCCAGCCTTTTAAATCAAACAACACTCTCACATCATTCCCAATTAGTAGGATATCATCTACGTATAGGACCAAGAAAACTATTTTTTTATCAATGATGCGCTTGTAGACACAAGACTCATCGACGTTTTACTTGAAGCCATAGGTTTTGATCACTTCATCAAACCTTATGTTCCAAGATCTATATGATTGCTTAAGTCCATAGATGGACCTTTGCAGCTTACAAACCTTTTGCTCTTGATCGGGAGACACGAATCCCTCTAGTTGAATCATATAGATGCTTTTGTCAAGATTGTCATTCAAGAATGCAGTTTTGACGTCCATCTACCAAATTTCATAATCGAAATAGGCAGCAATGGATAAGAGAATCCTAATAGATTTAAACATGGCTACTGATGAGATGGTCTCTTCATAATTGACCCCCTCTTTCTGGATATAACCCTTGGCCACTAGCCTTTCCTTGAAGGTCTCTACCTTCCCGTCTACTCATCTCTTTCTCTTGTGGATCCACTTACACCATATGGGTTTTACCCCATCCAGTAAGTCTATAAGATCTCAGACTGAGTTAGAGTACATGGACTCCATCTTGAGATTCATGACTTTAAGTCATTCCACTTTATCAGGATTTTCCATTACATTCTTAAATGTCACTAGATCATCCACACTATCAGCAGAGATAACACTTTGTCCCTCACCTATACCGAAATAGCGTTCATGTTGTCTTACAACCCTCTCACTACGTCTATGTGGTAGTGTATCCTGATCGAGAACCATCTGACTCTCAGATGTTTATAGATCAACAACTCTTATTGATGAAGCACTAGTCTCACCAGGCTCTAACTCATTCAATACAATCTTAGAACGAGATTTATGATCACTATTATAATTTTCCCCAAGAAACGTTGTATTTGTCGATACAAATACTTTGTTATCTTCGGAACTATAGAAGTGTCCACCTTTGGTCTCCTTGGAGTATCCTACAAACAGGCATACCACAAACTTAGAGTCAAGCTTTCCACTTATGTTCTTCAACACGTGTGTTGGACACCCCTATATACGGAAATGTCACAAACTAGCTTTACGACCATGCCACATCTCTAGGAGAGTATTAGGAACATATTTGGATGGAACTACATTCAAAATGTATGTCGCTGTTTGTAATGCATATCCCCAGAATAAATTTGGTAATGATGAGAAACAAATCATAGATCTCACCATTTCCAACAGGGTTCTATTTCTCCTCTTGTTAAGGTGTACCGGGAGTTGTGAGTTGGGAAACTATCTCATGCTCGACCATGAAGTCTTTAAACTCTTGGTCAATATATTCACCTCCATGATTCGATCGTAGTGACTTGATAGTCCTACCTAATTGATTCTCAACTTCAGCTCATAATTCTTTAAACTTTTCAAATGTTTCTGACTTTTGTTACATTAGGTAGACGTATCTGTATCTTGAGTAGTCATCTATAAAGGTGACGTAATACTCATAACCACCCCTAGCTTTAACATTCATTGGTCCGTAGACATCTGTGTATATAAGCTCTAGCGGTTCTATAGCTCTAAACCCTTTTCCAGTAAATGGTCTCTTACGCCCAGTTTGGCATTACTTCTCCAACTGCTTTTGGGGCTAAAAATTATTCCAAACCAATGATAGGGTGTTTGGTAAAATGGTAGGGAAGTGTTTTTGGTCACTTTTAGTTTCCCCCAACTGAGTTTTTGAGAAGCTACAAATATATACTTTTGGAAATTAGCTTCCTCGAGAAGCAAATTTCAAAACGCACTACAGTGTTTTGTTTAATGATTTTTTTTTAAACTTCATATTTTATCCTTCCCTTTTAACCAAATTTTCCCAAATAAACCATGCGACCTCTATCAATGCACAGAGAACTCACTCATCGGATCAGACCTCTTCGAAGCGACACCACCCTCCTCTTTTCCGGCTTCTATCCGCGTTGACACATTTTCTCAGGTGATCCCCTATTCTCATCTCTATCGCTGGCTTCCTATTATCTCTCTCTTACAGAAACTCTCAAAGCTGTAGAAAGTGAATATTGACATCTGATGTCTTCTTCAATTCATGTTGTTTTTTTAGCAAAAATGAGGTCTGATGTTTTCTTCTTGTTTATCACCCATGAACAAAACATATATTTCAACCTTACTGAAAATTATGTTCCAAACTTGTTGGATTCACGTTTCGTTTTCTGTATGTGCAATGTGTTCATGTTTTAAAGATTGATTTTCAATTGGATTTTGGGGATTTTGATTAACGATTGATTATCGTTTACTGAAGGTTGAGGATCCCTTCATCCTTACACTTCTGCTTCTATGGCTGCTCCATTATGAGTAACAATCTATTTTCTCTAATTTAATTTGTAATTTATTTTGGGGATGATTGATTGCATCGTTTTGTCTTGCTCTGTTTACTGTCTTTGGTGTTTTTGTCTCTGATTGATTTTATGTGGTGTGCCCTATATTATGGCTTTAGTTTCCTGTTGGGGCTTGCGTTGCTTGTTTTTGTTGTTGGGCTTCAGGTGGTTCTGTAGTGTTTTTTATGGTCTTGCTTGGTTGTTGGCCTGGTTGTTTTGCTTATCTTAATAAAATATATTGTTAAAAAAAATCATATGAGAGAATGAATTCCAAATGACCCTGTAAAGCCAGATGTCGTCGTTGCATATTTGTATAATATAGGAGATTTAGTACTTGTTTCAAATGCACTTGTTATTGCCAACTAAAATTTTGCAAGTTTTTCACCATGCTCCAAGATAATTTGCAAAGAATGTCCTGCTAACAAAAAGTAATGAGTTAAGCTTGAAAATATGCTTTCTTCAATCTTCAATACTTGTTTTAATCAACAAAACCCCAAATACCCAGCACTCAATAAACATTTACCTCCATATTAAAACAGTTTTAACATGATAGTGACCAAACATATGTATTAAAGCCCTCTTGAAGTTTAATACATAATATGAAAACAAAAAGATTGCAGTAAGCAAAAAATTGAAAATAAAATATTTCTTGAAAGTTTTACATTAAAATGGTCTGGAAATAGAGACGATACACACATACATGCATCTATATTTGTATTATGTGATTTTTAAGGTTGAAACACACAAGTGTAACTGTAAAATGTCATAAATTATTATATGTTCTATCGGAAGTTCAAAGGCTGTCAGAATATATTCATGTTTCAGCACAACTCATATGTAAAGTAAAGAGAGAATAACTCAAGAAACAGATATACACAAAATTCATTGGCAATGGATCATACTCTATCTAGAACACAACTCCTCGTGACACTTGGATAAAGCAAGAAACTAGAGAAATCTGTTATGTTTCTACTGCTTATCCACTGGCTGAGTGGATACTGTAGACAAAATTCCAGCACCTCTAGTCGTTGTCCAATGTTTAGCTAAGGTGTCAACATTAGATTTGCTTGTCCTAACGAAAACACTTGTTCAAATGTTTTGGAATTACAACAAATGCACATACAGTATCAAACTCATCAACAATCAATTTACTAGTTTACTTATAAGTATTTATTTATATCAAACTTGTGATTTTCTTTTTCCTTTATTGCTTTTTGATAGGTAAAAGCTCATTAACTGTTTTATATATGATTTAATGAGAAACTGTAGGGAGTTGATTTTGGCAAATCTTTTGGCTTTCTCCATCTTATGTTCCTTCCTTTCAAACTCTTCAGAAATTTTAGTTCTCATATGTATTCTTGTTATAAAGAGGTTATTAGTGAGGGAATTTAGATGTATTCTTGTAGTTGATAAACATTAGGTACAATGTTCTTGTGTTCTTGTAGTTAACAAACATTAGGTTTGATATATATTTACGATGAGAATTTTGTGGTAAACAGATGGGAAAGAAAAATACAAATAAAGCGACTCTAGATAAAGCCTTTGGATCCCGAATTTAGGAGCACCCCACAAGAAATATTGAGTGACTCTAGATATATGCCTCACTTTAAGGTATGTATAATTTTCAATTCTCTTAAATTTGGTATATCTATATAAATGTCTTATTTATACCTATTATAAATTAATTTGTAGGATTGCATTGGAGCTATAGATGATGTTCATGTTCAAGCTTCGATTTCTCCATGCGATCAAGTACCATATATTGGTAGAAAATGAATAATCACCCAAAATGTAATGGTTGTATGTAACTTTGACATGCAATTTACATTTGCATGTGCAGGGTGGGAAGGCTCTGCTCATGATACTAGAGTATTCTTATCAGTTCTACGTGATCCTCAATCAAATTTTCTAAAACCTCCAAATGGTAATTTTTTATCTACATTATGCAAATAATACTTGTATATTATATCACAAGCATTCATATTTTATATTTTCAGGAAATATTACTTGGTGGATGTCGGATACCCGCAAATGAAAGGTTATTTAGGACCTTATAAAGGTGAAAGGTACCACCTTCCACATTTTCGTAGGGGTGAACAACCAACATGTCATAAAGAAATATTTAATCATGCACATTCTTCATTAGGAGCATCATTGAGCTCACTTTTGGGGTATGGAAAAAAAATGGAGTATTTTACGTGATATGCCTAGTTATTCTTATGAAAAACAAGTGAAAATTGTTATTGCTACAATGACTCTTCATAACTATATTAGAAGAAATGCACAACGAGATAGAGATTTTGATAAAAGTGGAAATTACTTAAGTGAAGAGGTTAATAAAGAAATGGAGGTCAATGCACATGAAGAAGATGGTCCGGGAAGACGAGAAATGGAAATGTTAAGAAATGTAATTGTATAAAGTTTAATGAGTGCATGCACTTAGTTATTATTTGCAATTATTTATACGAAAAAACTCATGTAATATGTTCCAAATCGTTATGTTTGATAGTTTTCGTTTATATAATATATCCTTTTAGGTTTGCAAAATTTATATAAATTTTTCAATGATATTTGTTTGGTATATTGTACAAAATTATACCATAACTATACCATAATTATACCGTACAAAATTATACCATAACTATACAAAATTGTTTGGGCTTATATTGTTGTATAAATAAATTGTTGGCATAGCTGTAAAAAAATTGATTAATTAATTCAATAAAGTAGAATAAAAAAGAAATAAAGAAATAAAGAAATGTATCTAATTAATTCAATAAAGTAGAATAAAAAATGGGGTTAATTAATTCAATAAATTACCATAATTATAACATTTAACATTAAACATTAAACACAAATAAACAATAAAAATATAAAGTATAACCTTATTTAGATGTTTATGTCCTTTTAATAATTTTGCACACTCACAGCACTTTTTACTTCAGTTTACCAAACACATTGAAATTGCTTTTAGTTCTCACAACACTTTTGAAAATCAGTTTACCAAACACTCAGCTGATTCTTCCCACAACAATTTCAAAAGCAATTCCCCTTCACAACAATTTCAAAAACACTTCTCCCCACAACACAGCAATGTTAAACTGATCATTAGTCATCTTACCTTACAAACAAGATTTGCAGATAGGTAAGGTGTCAACCTTTAACTCACTTAAATGTCCGTTTTTTACTAGTCTGTCTATCCGATCGATGTTGATATGACCAAGCCTTAGATGCCAGAGATACGTGTCATTATCTGAAGAAATCTTATTTCGTTTAATTTTTGGTTTTTCAACCTTAAATATTTCAGTGTTAAGCAGTGTTGTATATATTAACAGTCTTAACACATACAAATTATTTTCACTAATTTCTAAACAAATAATCATACCATTCTTTCCAATAATAACAAATTATTATTAAAAAAAAGAATATTTTTGTTATAACAACTTAGAAACATAAATCAAATTCCGTGTAAATCGAGAAATATAAAAAATATTGTTTAATAATGAAAAACTATTATTATTACAAAATTGCAATCTTATTGCTCCCACTGCTTTGGTCGATACAAAATCCCTCGACCCCGCACGCATTGAGAATACTCCCTTCTCTAGCTGTTTTCAAGAATCAGTCCACTGCAAAGAAGAACAAACATGGTTAGTGGCCCGAATCAACTATCCAGGGTGAATAATCATCTTCCATGTTGATTCAACATGGTTTTCTTCCACTGCAAATTCAATATCATTTTGGAATTAAGAGAAATATGTTGATTCAACTGTCTGTTTTCTTCCATGTTTTTCTTTATTTTTCTTTTCTGGACGGCAGCCTCTGTTCCTCCCTCTTGTTGTGTTTTGTTATGTGCTTATTTCTTTCGTATAGTTTTTAATAAAATTATTTGTTCAAAAAAAAAAGTTTAATGATTTTTCAAGTTGAAATTGTTAATGGTATTTTTCTAGGTGATATGAAAAAAAAATTGCCAAGTCTACATTCTGCAAGTTTCAATAAAACGAATTAAGTCTAAAAGTCAATCGGAATCAATTTCAATTTATTTTATTGGAGTTAATTGGTTGAAGGCTTTTGTTTGATTTGTGCATATATGCTTGATTTGTTTTATTTTCTTCTAAGTGTGGCTTTCTATAATTACTTGTTTATTATTGGTGACCAAAATTTAGAATTTTATTAGATAACATATTTTTCTTACAGTAGCTCTATTTGAATGATTTTAGGTTATAACTAATTAAACTCGAGATCCATAAGTCACAACTAAGATCTCTTAATTACAAATACTAATTCATCGTTGTGCATTCATTCATGTATTGCTTTGACTTTAATTTATTATACTTATTTGGTTTTGTAAGTGTGTGCTGAAACTTGGGAGGATGAAAAGCCTATAATACCACAAAGTCCACCTGCACCACCACCACCACTAGTGTCACAATCGTTTACTTGGCTAGTCTTAACTTGGGCACCAAACTATTGTTTGTATTATGATTGTTTAGATTCAAAAATGCCAAAAGATCTGAAGTTCATCGTACATGGGCACTAGCCAATGGACTCTAACGGAAATGTTTTGATAGGTCAGTCTGTCAGTGACCCAAAAGTGATGCAAGATATCATAAACCTGGTACTTATTCATATTCCTTTAATATATGTGTCTACTAAAAATACACTTACTGTTCATAATGTTGGACTATTAAATATGAGTTTTACAAGGAATGTGTTTATTTAGAAAAATTGAATTTGTTATTTTTTTGAATGATTTTACAGGTTACATGTGATAAACAATTTGATTTGGGCTTGAAATGGATAAATATTGGCCAAGTCTACATTCTAAAGGTTCCAACTTAGGTATTTGGTTGCATCAATGGAATAAACATGGAACTCAACAAATATGATTGAATCTAAAAGGTTATTTCCGTTGTACCAAAGATGAAGCGATTTCTACAGACTTGCTGAGTACATTATCTCTACGAGACATATAGCTGAACAATAGTAAAATGTATCCGAGGAGAAATACATGGCAACTATAAAAAGGAAAACAAAAGGTATTGGCAACCCTTCAATGCTTTTATGCAACCAGAAAGAAGGTCATTTGAATGCTCTAAGTGATGTTGCTTTCTGTCTTAATATAGTAAAGAGTGCTTATACTCCATGCCATGTACCATAGAATTATCATTGGTTATGTGATCATGAGAAAGACATTTGGTTCCTTCACTATGATGTGTAGTTGTCGACATGTAGTGCAACCAATGTTCTAGTCATTGGAAAAATCGGTCGATTAATCACCGGAAAAACAATCGCTTTTAGTTGCCGTTTGTAGACCGACGTAGATAGTTGGTCCCGACGCTTGGAGATGAGAAGAACGAAGTAGATCTGGTCTTGTTGGAACTCATCGTCGAATCTCAGAGAAAAAATGAATGAAGAAGATGAAGAAAGATAGAAAGTGTGTGTGTGTGTGTTTGTGTGTTTCAAAAACCAAATATGATATAGAAAATGAAAAGAGAGAGAAACAAAATAAATATAAGAAAAGAAGATGGAGAGAGAGAGAGACTGTGTGTGTTTGTACGTTGAAAAGAAATATTGTGGGGTGTAGAAAAACTTAAAAAAGAGAAGTGACACAAATATAGAAAAACTTAAAAAAGAGAAGTGACACAAATAATAAAAATTAAGAAAAATAAAAAGAAATTTGGACCCTTTTCTCTAAACCATTCAACACTAAACACATAAAAAATAAAAAATAAAAAGACCTCTTTTTAAGGAATTTTTTCTTCGGCCCTGGGCGGAAGCCCTTACTGCCCCACCTTAGGACGGCATCTACGTAATGTCGACTTGTTGGATATCCCAGTTATGGAACATAGCTAATGCTTAAATTACTCTTAGGCCCCGTTTGATGCATGAGATTGGATTGGACTATTTCATGGGATTATATTGGATTGAGATAGGACTGGAATTAGATAGGATTGGACTGGACTGGACTGGACTAAATGAATACTATGTTGTGTTTGAAAAAACATGGGATTTGACTGAATTAATACTATGTGTTGTTTAATGAAACATGAGATTGGATTAAATATAATAATATTTTAATTTGATAATATTTTAAAATTGAATAATAAATTATCAAGAAAATAGAATTTTAATTTAGAAAATAATCAAGAAAAAAGAATTTTGATAATATTTTCATTTTCATTTTAATTTTAATTTGTAAAAAATAAAAAAGAATCAAGAAAAATAATAATTGTGGCAGATCTGGGTTCAGAACCCAGATCTTAATCATCACTTCAATTTATTTATTTTTAAAAAGGGGTAAATTGAGAGTTCCCTAACACACAATAAAGAAAACAAAAAACAAAAAATCTCCATCGGAGATCAATGGTTCTTCATTCTCAACCAAAATCAACCAGTTCTTTAAATCTTTATCATAAGTTCTTCATTCTCAAACAAAACTCAAAGTCAATCCAGATTTTTTTCTTCTGAATGTTTCATCATCAAACAAAAATTCAACTTTTTTCAATCCTAAACACATATCAATCTTCTGCAATATCAAATAGATCAAACTTCTACGATCTCAAAATTGATGGAGGGAAGCATATCTACACAAAAAAAAAAAAAAAATTTTGAAGAAGATTGAAAGATGATGAAAGAGAGAAGAAAATATTTTGATCGATGATGTAATGGATGGCATCATATCTACAAAAATTTTAAAAAATATATGGAGAAGATTAAAAGATGATAAAAGAGAGAGAAGAGAAGATTTTGGTTGAAGAGAGAGAAGAGAAGATTTTGATCGGTGATGAAAGAAAGGAAAAGGGAAAAATAAAAACAATAGTAATGATTAGTCTCAGGACAACTAAACCCACAAAGAGGGGTGAGTTTATTTAGTCCCATGTTGATGGGACTATTGGGTATTATTGGGAGATAAAGTCTCAGACAGTCCTAGTCCCATGTTGTTTCCAAACATGGGTTTAGGATTAATATAATCCAATCTAATCCTAGTCCTAGATAACAAACAAGGTCTTATAGTGCTAGGCTTAACAACTGGATTATAGGTATCAAAGAAGTCCAATCCATCTGTTTAGTGAAAGCCCTTGGCAACAAGGCAATCTTTATGCTTGGGAATGGAGCTATCGGGATTAAATTTTGTTTAAAACACCTATTTGCTTCCTACCACATTCATGTTACTGTCAGAAGTATTATACCTTTGCAAAGCTTGAAATTTAGACTTCACCGCATCAAGCCATTTGGGATCAGACATTGCATACTTGACATTTATAGGCTCTACTTCTGTAAGAAAGCTTGATGGCAAGTCACATTCAGACAAGAAGACCCGAGGTTTGAAGATGCCTCTCTTGCTTCTAGTGACCATAGGATGTAAAAAAGATGCTTGTGGAACTTGACTGTTATTATTTGATATGCTAGATTTTTTAGAATCCTCAATTTATGCTATGTTCCCTGCAGTACTAGAAGTAGGCATTGAACTGTTGAACTACAGCATATTCATGACTTTGAATAGTAGATGATGAGAATAAATCGAGCAAATGTGATACAGCATGGGAGTTATCACTATTTGAAGATCCTTTGTCTTGTAATGAGCCAAAAATCTCCTTGTGTGGAAATTCCATTTCATTAAAACACAGCATTCTTTGATATACAAATTTGTCCAGACGAATGTAAACACTGGCAACCCTTGTGACACATGATATATCCAATGAAAACACACTTGCTTGTGTGAAAATCAAGCTTGTGCTTCGAGTAATCTCAACGATAAGGGATGTAAGAGCAGCGAAATACCTTGAAATAACTATAGTTGGGTTTTCTTTTGTACAACTTCTTAAAGGGATACAAGAATCCAAGCAATGAGGTAGGGAGATAGTTTAAAAGAATAGTTGCGGTAGAAAAATCTTTGAACCAGTACTTTTTAGGTAATCCACTGTGAGCTAACAAAGTGAGACTCATCTCAACTTTACTTCCTTGCTTTCTTTCAGGGACCCCATTCGGTTGATGGGTATAAAGACACGAAAACTGAACTTGGACACCGTCATTTGAAATGTAGGGAACAAAAGGGAAGAAATTATTCTCCTCTATCAGTTTAGAAAACTTTGATTTTGCTATCCAATTGAAGTTTTATCATCTTTCTAATCTTTATAAAAGCACTCAGAGCTTCAGACTTTAATCTAAGAGGATAAGTCCATCTTTATCTAGTATATGCATCAACAAATAAAATGTAGTATCTATATCCGTCACAAGACAAAATGAGAGTCGGTCCTCACAAGTCACTGTAAATGAGTTCAAGAAGAGTTGTATCAGTAATATTTGTTCTTTTGAAAGGAAAATTATGCATTTTGCCAAGTCTACAATAATCACAAAGTGGAGGACCGTTTATATTTAATCGAAAATGAAGAGTATTCAACACCTTCTTAAGTATGAGAGGTGATGGGAGACCTAGCTTTGCATGCATAGAATTGAGTTAGTTCGGACAGTAACCAAAGCATTAAAGATTGGAGATACACCTTTGTTGTTCAAAGAATGATTGGCAACATTATTTTTCACTCTGTCTCACTTATTTCTATTTACAACAGCAGCTAAAGACACAGACTTGAGAAGGCTGAAACTTCGAGGAGTTGCTTCAACCAACTTCAATTCATAGAGCCCATGCTTAAGGGAACCTTGCAGTAGAACCTTATTAGTTCTCTGATCCTTAATTACACAACCATTATAATAAAATTCAGTAAAGACATCATTGTCTTTAGTAAACTTGGAAATGCTGAGTCATATAACACTCTCTTAAGATTTAAGTTAGGGTTAGGTGTGCAATACGGTCTAAGCTTAGTATCACCAATGTGAGAGATAGTAAGTTGATAACTATTACCAACAAAAATTTAAAATTACCTCTATACTCAAACCTGCTGGAAAAAATCTTGAGATTGAAGGTAACATGGTTGGTGGTTCCACTATCTACATACCATGTCTAGTCAACTACAGTTTCATGAGTAGCAAAGTAAGTTAAGGATGGATAGGAGTTCATGTTGGCCTATATATTTTCAGGCTTAAAAACTGTATTTGATGAGCCAATTTGATCAAAACCACTTTATTGTTGAGAATAGAAAGCCAGACTTCATTGACTTGATTGGCCACTCTAATTGTTGTGATTTACTTGAGATGGACCACCCTGAAACTGCTAATCAAACCTCATATAGAACTGACAAGCACCATGTTCAGGTTTTGAGCACAATTGACATGAATTCTTTGATTGGTTCTTCCACCAAAAAGGACCACCTCCTGTATTGCGACCTCTATTTCCTCTTCGATTACCGTTAAAACCACCTATGTTTCCATTGTTACCATTGCCTTTGTTGTTGAAGTTAGGAGTATTAGAGGCAAAGTTGGCTGATGGACCTCCAACACTAAGATTAATTGAGTTATTTAGCTACTCTTTCCTCTATTCATACATCAAGAAAAGGACTTGTGAATATTCCAAATGCATAATATTCTTTTGAGACAAAACAAGAGTCACCACCAAGTCATATTCATAACCAACTCCATTCAAGAGACTTATTATCATTTCTCTGTCACTCACAATTTCTCCAGCTGAAGCTAAGAAGTCACTAACAGCCTTGAGTTTCACAACAAACTCACTGATGGAATATACCCATTTCTTGAGCGACTATAAATATTGCTTCAGCTGTATTATCCTCACCATAGATTTATGAGAATAGGCTCTTTCGATTCTTCACCATGTCTCAAAAGAAGACTTGCAACCAGTTACTTGACTAAGAACACTTAGTGTTAGAGTCGAAAAAATTGAGCTCATTAAAAGCTTATTAGTTTTTTCCGGTTAATGAAGTCTGGATTTTCTTATTGTGCTTCAACATCTCCAGATCGAACTATGAGAAACCTTGGAGAAGATTGTTTCTCACCATTGATGAAACCTTCAAGATCTAGAGCTTCAATAGCTGTAAGAACTTGTGTTCTTCAATAGATGTAGTTGTTGTGATCAAGTTTCAGAGTGATATTGAGACTCAGAGTCTTTGCTAGAGATGAATAATCCATGGTTTTTTGTTGAAGTAAAAAAATTATTGTGAGATTCAGTTGAAGAAGAAGCGTTGGAGTGATTTTTAGTAATTTACATTTGTCGATGCCTCTGATACCATGGGAGAAGAAAGAGTAAAATAATGAAAGGTAAAATACTCAAGGTGTTTGAAATTTCACAGAGAAATGATAATAAAAGTAAAACTCCATTAATGAGCTCAAGAAGGATTCTATATTAATGATAAGAGAAATTACAAAGAGAAGAATAAAAAAGGCTTAAGTAACTCTTAACACTTGTCCTCTGCATTTATACATCTAGAGAGAACTGATTACTAACAAATACTTGATGATCAGAGTTGATAATTATTCTCAGGCTAATACATCAACATCTTGAATTTAATTGGTTACAAATTGACTAATGTTGACTTCTTTTCTATTGAGGTTAGGGTAGTGTTAACCTGGCACAGGTTAACAATACAAAAGTTTATATATTAAAAAAGTTAACTACTATATTTATTGTATTGATATATTAAATACAATGATTGAGTTTCCAATAAGAGATTTTTTTTATGTTCTTAGGGCACGAGAAAAACTTGGTTGCACCTAGTGCAACACTCGGCACATGCTGATTGTTAGTGGTGGCCCTTAGCGGGCCGACCCGTTAAGGTTAGCCAGAATTCAAAATTTCAAAACAAAAAATTGGGCCCACGGGCCTGACAGGCCAGGTCAGAGGTCGGGGCACCTAGGCCCAGCCCGAACCACCATCTTAGCGGACTTGGCCCTGGCCCGTTAAGCTGGCGGGCTGGGCCGGGCAGCCCTTCAGCGCTCGACCCGTTTTGCCACCTCTAAATTGATTGTTGCACCGGGGCCGCTAAGAATCTGACATATGTATTTGTACTGCAACAACTCATCCAACTCAATAAAAAATAAATATTACACAAAATATAATGGTGGGGAGCACCTCAACTTTTAGAAAGAAAAAAATCTCATCACACCCTTCCATATTTTATTCAAGAGCAAATTACACTAAACTTCATTAAGATTTGTAGTCCTGAACTCATAAACAACTTTATCATAAATTGACACTCACACCCCCTATCCATTAGTCAAATTTGATCAAATTTAACCGTCGACTAAGTTAAACTGTTAAAATACTGTATTACCCTTGATCCATAAATAATTTTTTTTATGTTTTAAATACTTAGAAAAAGGTTTTTTTTGGGCCCCCCTAATTTTTTTAATGTTTTAAATTTTGTTTTGTTTTTCAAATTCGGATTTTTTTTAAATAAAAATATTTTTTTATCAATTCATTTTTTATTAAAAAAATGTTTTCAAAAATTTTTATTTAGGTATCGAGAGTAATATAGACTTATATTACCCTTGATCCCTAAATAAAATTTCAGCGGATCTTTTTCTTATCGATTATCAGTTGTCTATTGATCGTCATGGCAGTCCCGTATACTACATCATGTCCGATACTTCAAGTATTTTCAAGATTGATGAAGAAAAGAGCAAATTGGTCAATGTGAATAAAAATGCACTGATCGATAGAGTGTTTTTTGTTTGCGATGATCGTTCATTTTCAGTTTCGGCTAAAGTGTACTCAGAATTTAAAGAGAATTGTCTTTATTTGACTAGAGACGAAATGTTTTATGAAATAAAATCACAGATGCAGAGCAATGATGAGCAACTTAGTCGTGAGCAGCAATTCTTACGTGATGCGATACAATTATATTGTATTTCAGTTTGAACTGTCATACTTTTTTCTATGATGTTCTGTGGTTCTCTGAAGCACCACTACAGTTTCCTACTCTCCTGCCTGATTAAAGTTCCTTGTATCAGTTTTGTATAGATGGTCTAATGTTTGGATTTGGATCCCGATCTTTTTTCTAATATTTTTAGAGTATGTGATTGGTTGTTGGTAACGTGGTTGTGAAAACCAATCACATTTTAACTACACATTCATTGCAAGGCTTATGTACAATGGCAGACCCAGAAATTGTAATGAGATAGGACAATTGAATAAAATAATAATTATGATTTTTAAATCATATTAAAATGAGTTTTTTTATATTACAAAAATGATAGTATAATGAATTTAAAATATATATATAACGTTTATTCAAGATGAACTAAATAATCTTACATCGAAAAGAACTAAAAAACAAGAAACACAATATTATAAAAATAAATAATAACAAGAAAAACAACATGAATAACGAAAAATTATAACATTCATTCTTAAAAAAATTAAAATATAGTTTTATAATAAAAAAAATTGTTTTGTATTTATAGTGAATTCACAGTAAATTTATAAAATAATTGATTAATAAATATTATTATAAATATTTTTAAATTTTTTATTCTTCTAATTATTGATTCAAAATAAATTAAAATAATCAAACAATGAAAAATATAAATAATAAAATAAAATAAATCATAATAATAGGTGAAATATTTTAATACAATAAATTAAAATTTAAAATTTTTGAGTTTATTGATTGGATGTGTTAGGTATGTCAAACTAAAAATATTAGAAATAAGAAAAAAATTAATTATAGATAATTTACTATTTAATAAAATTGAATTAAGTAAACCATAAATTAAGGGTAGTTAGGAATTTAACAATGACGGGAAAAAGAAAATTGATTATTTTGTTGTAGAAGAATACGGAAATTTGAGAAATGAATTGAAAAAGAGTGTAAAATAAAAATATATATTAAAAAGTATAATATATATTAGAATATTTATTAATTTATTTTTTTTTGTTTTTGGTTTAATTTATTTTGTTTGTTTTTATCCTTAAAAAAATCATATTATATTAATTGAAAATTAATATTTTTAGTTATAAAAAAATTCAGATTTTTATTCATATTTTTATAATTTCCATTAATTTTAATATATTTTACCATTTTCTTTTATTTATTATTTTAAGTTTTTAAAGGGTAAAGAGGTCATTTTACCTTTTCTTTGAGAGTGAAGGATACCATAGGGACCAAATTGACAGAATTTGAACAACTTAGGGACCACAAGTCCTATAAAAGGAAATATATTTAAAAAAACAGATATTTCGTGAAAACTTTGGGACCAAAATTATAAGAACCCCTTTTATTTTCTTCTTTTTGTTCAACGCTTCAACTCTGTCTCTATTTTCCACAAATCACTTTTTTATATATAATTACACATATTTTTTCACTTATATATATATATAATTAGAACACCGAATCATCTGTTATCGTTGACAAATGACTATTACTAAAAGCTATACTTATGAAACTCTACAAATTATATTCTTTAATAGTAGAACAAATAGAATTCATCATTATTGGCTTGTAATCTTTACAGGCACCCGACAAAGCGGACATCGTGTATTCTTGAACAGCCACCGATTGATGCAATATTTGTGAAATATATGCTTGCATGTGGATCCAACCCTGCATTCCTCTCCATCATAGAATTCATCCAAACATATTGCACATTCTCTGCAATTTGTTTCATCAGTACTCCTCCACAACACTTCCGAAAACATCTGCCCCACCGTTTGCTGCTGCTGCCGCCTGCCACTACCAGTTCGATTACTTGCTCCGCCACTAGTATCGCCAGGTTCGATATCTATGTTAAGGTGATTATTAGTTTGAGTTTCATTGAATATAATTAACTCTATGCACCTGTAAATTGCCACTACACAACTAATAACAATGGCGCAAACTAGCACATATATGTATAACTTTACTTCATCACCAGGAGACATGATCGAAATTTCTTGAATCCACCAGAGAGAATTTTAGCTCTTAAAGAATTAATATCAAAGTAATATATGATCAAGACAACTTAAAACAAAAACCTAGTCAGACAAGGATATATTAATTATGTTAATTTATAGAGTACTAATTGTAAACTTTTACTCCTACTCAAACAAGGATAAATTAATTAATTAATTGTGAACTAGTCTTGAAAAAGTACGGAAAATAAGATCCTAGTCTAACTACTTTGAATTTTTGTTGAACAAAAATTAGGAATGTCGATCAAAACGGAATTTAAACTTAAATGATAAATTTTTTTAGTCAAATATAAAGAATGATCTTTTACAAATAGGAAATAAATTGGATTCCTTAGGAAGGAGAGGGAGAATTAAATTCTATTTCTAACGGTAATTTAATTCATAATTTATTTAAAAGGTCCATGTAATTTGATTTTTAATAGTTTAAAAAAACTCGAAATCTATAATTATAAAAATAGGGTAATGATATAATGTTGTTATATCATTTGAACACTAGATTTGATACCAAATTTGATCAAACTAGTATTACTCGTATCATAACAGATCTCAAATTTTTTTAAATTTCTGGGATCCTCTTTTGACTGTTGGATAGGATCAATTCAACATCCTAACTACACTCCACGTCTCCTCTCTCTCTTTCTTCCCTTTTTTAATCAAATGGAACCCACCCGTCACCATCTCACCCCTCTCTCTCTCCTTTGTCTGCTATTCTCTCTCTCTCTACCTACATGATGTCCATCAATCTCACAATTTCTCTTCCTTCTTTATTTGCCGTTGGATTCGACGGCCAAAAAGGTTCCCCAGAAATTTCAATATATATATAATCCATCTCTTCAATCAAGCCGACTAGCCTAGTGAGAAACAGAGGGAACAATAAAGAAAAACAAACCCTTAATACATGAATCACTAGGGCAAAACTGGCATGCAAAAAAGAAGAGCCGCACTATAGGGATGCAATATATGGCAGAATTGCATTCAAGCAGAAACAACAGAGAATTTTGATTGAGAGAACTATAATGCCATATATTTCCTTCCAAAACTGGGTCAAATATTTCTGGAAAATCCCACCAAATTATGTGGGTAGATAGATGCCTATTTACTTTTGCTTAGGCACAATGTAAACACTTTAGCATGAGCTTTTCATGCTGTATATGAAAAAAGGGTACCACTGACTTAGAGCTTCAACCGGGGATTACAATTCAAAACTAAAAGCATGATGAAGACGGTATCAATGTACAAGATTTACAGTCTAAATGGAGCATTGTCAAATGTATCAATTATCCCGGATCAAATTGACTGGTGCACTCAAGACATACTTCGGCAATTCATACTTGGCACCTGCAACAGAAGTTATTATGTTAAGGATAAAACTCTAGGGAAGAAAATCTGGTTGGAAGATCGAGTTGGGAATGGGAAGATTAATCACCTCTCTCGTCATAGCAGACTGTCAAATCATCACTCTGGACTATGACACCAGCAGTATCGATAATTGTTTGTGCAAAGGACAATTCAGCTTCAGCAGCAGCCTTAAGTGCATCCCATATCTCTGATAAGAATACAATATATATATATCATTCTTCAAAAAGAGTTTTTCTCCCACTCACTATTGAGGTCATTCATTACATAAGTATTTCTTTTACTCACCCTAAGTAATTTTAAAGACACACACATATATCTGTTAGGGCTGTGTATATGTGCATGCATGTCTGTGAGTGTTCATATAAGTCACAAATTCATGACATACATATGCATGTAGTAATTTCAAAAAAGGTGAAACACCCAAACAGGCCTTATTAATTTGAAAAACCAGTTTTTCACTACATAACATACATACGCATGTAGTAAAAATAATTCAACTGTCTTAACATGTATGCTCTGTTGGATGTTCATAACTTTATCACAACTCATATTCCAGAACCTCTAAAACTGAATGGATACTGAAAAAAGGAATTAATTCTAATATCATAAGTAACAGGACATTGCAAGAACAAACAATGTAAACCAAAATCCTAAACAAATAATGCACAAATTTCTTCAAGTCCATTAAGAACCACCATTGTCCAATTGGTTATTGGTGCAAGCAAAAATGAATATACATTGACTATAAAAGCATACCCTTCCACTAATCAAACATTGACAGCACCTAGAGGCTATATTTGAAAATATATAAAAAAAAATATTGTAAAACTTTCACAAGAACAGAGGCTGCCCCAACGAAAAAGGGCATTTGCTCGCCTAAGTTGATTGCAAAGTGATTTATTTAACATAGAATGCAGAATCAAACAGTTTCCTAGCAAAAGAGGCAACCTATCATTTGTCACATGCCAAACTTCTAAAATTGAGAGATTGCTTCCTTGTACATATGACCACAATACAGAGAGTCAGTATTGTACTTCTGTATCTGCACTCTACAATAAAGTTCTCAACATCTACCTCATTTCAAACTTTAATTACCTAGAATTTTTTTTTTCAAGGAAAAATAGCACTTTGAATGAGTGAAACAGTGTCTCCAAAAATCCCGGCTTCTCAGTTCAAATTAGTAAGGGTAAATTTACATTACACGATGGAAATTTATAGATATAACGAGTTACTGCATAATGAAGAACATTGATTTGTTTAATCTCTCAACATTTAGGTCCTAATAAGGGTCCAATATAAAGAAGAATTCTCACTAACTAATGAAGGCACTTTTAATTGAGATATGAATCCAAGTTTCTAACCACAGGGAATTGTAGAATTCTAGTCAATTTGAAATAATCAGTAAAATCTGTCAGGTCATCAATCAGCTTAACCACATGCACACTTCCATCATGAACACATAATTACGGGTCACCATTAAAAGCCTATTTGATATGCATTTCATATACCATTCTCTGTTTTCATAAATTCTAGCACACACATGGGTATGCAGATGTCTTTACCTACATCACATGTCAGTTCATGTTTGATTCTACAATGATGTGCAACTAGGTAGATGATGGCAACTTCACTTAATGGAAATATTAAAAACTGATGTCAAAAAACACACAAAAACATGCATATTTCTGTTTTAAGTACTTATTAATTTAACAATTTGAGCTCTAAGAAATTGTATCTACGGACTAGATATTATTTTTTATACTTCCTACAAATTGCTACGCATACCTTATCAAGTCAACAAAAATAATTACTGACGGGAAATTGAAGAAACAGAAAACATACCTCTGCGACCACCATAGTGAGGAGCAGTGTCCCAAAATTCTTCACGCATCTGCGTTAGTTGTGCCCTTGTGATCGGACCAGAATGCTTCCAAGGTTTTGGCTTCCGAATTTTCTTTTTACCCTCTGTCAGGATATAACCGTAAATAATTCCAATAAAAAAAAACTAACTTTAATTAGGTTCATGCTTTTGGATCTCAGAATGCTAATGTAGAGCATACAATCAAGCAACTGGAATATACTGGATATACATCATGCAACATATCTAATAATGGATGCAGGTAGCACCAGTGCTTTCATACATATACTTAATGTGCACATCGTGTACACGCACACACGTGTCGTGCACATGTGTGGAGTGAGAATGTGTGTGAGAGAAAGAACATTGTCATAAAATGATTTCAAAAACATGATGAACATGATTCTTGTGTACTTTTATAGAGCTCACATTCTTTCCATGTCAGCCTATATGTATCACTGTCGGTCAACTTCACGGTGCATTTACAGTTTCAGATACGGTGTAGTTTAACCATGGCAAGTAATTGAGTAGCATGTCATGTAATGTATGTGAGCATACAGGGTTAAACATTAATCATATAGCATTGCAACTCATTTCTAAATCCATTTAATTTATGATCAACTTTTTAATAAATTTTGACCTAGCTCTTTCTTCGAAGAATACATGATCACGTAAGTCATAACCCCCCATAATACTTATTACGAAAATGAATCCAATAAATAACTCGAAATCCTTGTGAATGGCATACCATAATCTACTAAAGTAAATTTCAAGAGTTCGGTCATGGTGATAATGTGAAACAAAATGCTAACGAATCATATCCAAGAAAGGCTAACAAATTCAATAAGTTACTAAAATGATTACATAAAACTAACCATCAATCACATTACAAACAAATAACAAAGATAAAGTTTGTTTACAAAAGAAAATGACAAAAAAACATGTCTTCAAGAACAAAGAACTAGTAACAAACAATAAAAAATATCCACCATGGGAAGCAACGCAGAAGCTGCTTCAAGATATTCCAAACACAAATTCAGGACATCACAAAACCAGAAATCAAGATATCAAACATCTCTATTAAGAACCACAGGCTCTTATTAGCATCAATGCCGATGGATGACAATTATATGAACAAACCCACTTGAGAAAAACCAATCCTGTACAAGATTACCCATCATTTACACAAACAAGAACATTACAAAAACTCAAAAAAAAATAACAACTTTAATCATTGTAGTCAATAAAATGGCAACAAAGTGATGAAATCAAGCTCTGGAAATGTAGTCTTTTTACAAGTGTGAAAGAGAAAACACAAAGTGATCAAGAAAAAAAAACAAGATTGAAGAACTTTTACCGTCTTCTTTAGCACGCTTCGAGCACACACAACCCATTTGAAAGCAAACGTTGATGAGAGTCAATACCCAAGTTGACTGTTAAGTGAAAAAGAAAAAAAAATGTCAGATAACAAGAAGAATAAGAAAATAATGATAGTAATATATATATATACATAGAGAGAGAGAGATGTTAGTGAGTCTCACAACGAGTCTTCTTCTCTGTTTCTCTGGTGTGAAGAAGGAGAAAGAAAAAAAGTTGCTTTAGGTAGTGGGACTCCACCTTCTCTGCTCTTATTTATCTTCTTTCTCTCTCTATTTGATGGGCTCCACATTCTCTTCTTCTTGCCACGTCATTTTCCTTTCTTGTTTTTTCATTGCCAACACGATTTTTATTTTCCTTTTCTTACATTGCTTTCGGATATTATTTAATAATAAATTAATTAGCACTTAATTTTTTGATTTATGCAACTTCATTATGTTATGTAATGTCATATGATATGATACTTGTATGGGGTATATAACTTTTGTTATTTGTTGCAACTATTTTCTAATTTCTAAATAAATTCGTCACGTGAAATCGGTTACTTTTTAAATAAACTTATCGCGTGAAGTTGGTACTACTTATCATGCGAAATGAGTTATATAACTCTTATTATTTGCTAGGAATATTTTTACTTTACGAGTAAACTTGTCATTTGAAATCGGTTACTTTCTAAATAAACCTATCACGTGAAATAGGTTATATAACTCTTGTTATTTGCTAAAAAAAATTCTACATTCTATATAAACTCACCGTGTGAAAATGTGAAATTGACTACTTTCCGAATAAATTTGTCTCGTGAAATTAGCATTATTTATAACGTGAAATGAATTATAATTTCTAAATAAACTCGTAACGTGAAATCGGTTTTACTCATCACGTGAAATCGATGCTCGTATCTTTCTATACGAGTTCCGTTACATTGTATAATTATTTTGTTCATTCATACAAAAAAATAATCTAAAAATATGAATTATCTACTTACTTTTTAAAAAATAATGATAAATGAATTGTTTAAATATTATTTTTAACAAAAAAAAATTGTCTAAATACTTTTTGTGTTGACATGTAAATTTATGGTTTTGAATAGCAATTACAAATTTATATATATATATATATATATATATAATCCATAAAATACGTATACAGCTCATTCAAAGATTGATTTAAATATTTTACACATCATAGGAAAATTTTAATTATTTGATGACTTATTAATTTATTTCTTTTATGGAATTACAGCTTTTTTTGTGTGTGAAATGCTTAGTAGGTTTATAGATTATGGCAATTGGCGCCAATTGGTAGCTGTAATTAACTAATTATTCCAAAAAATAACCTGCAATTATTTGTATGTTATTAACTTACTATTATTGTATTCCATTTATGCGACTGACCAGTGAGTTAGCAATGAGTAGTTTTACATGCTGCATTACCATTTATTATAACAAACTTAATTTGATTAAGATAAAAGTTTTAATCTTAAAATTGAAAATTAGAACTACTTAAATTTTTGTGACGAAAATTCTTCCTTGCAAGATCACACAGTTCTCTTAAACAAAACTGATCAGAAATGTTCCAATTTTTATTTTATTTTTTCCATATTGTGCATGTTCCAAATTTGTTACTTTCCAAAAGAAAAATATATATATATATATATATATATATATGAAATCTCGAGTTATAGAAGTACTATATAGAATGATACAATATAATGTAATATCCTCTCAAATTTTCGAACTATAAACCTGACGATATATCGTTTAGGACGTGAATTTTGTGATAAATTTTATGTTTACATGAAATTATTCATGCACAACAATTATTGAAGTTACATTATATTAATCATGCATGTCCTCCACCATTAAATGTATATGCCATAAATGGAAACTAGCTGCCTACAGATAAAGACATAAAGTACATTGAACATATTATATATATATATAATTAGGGACACTTGATTGAACATTTCCTCTCCTAATTATGTAAATAAAAAAGAAAAAGGGGAGAAAATCATTACCCAACACAAAAAGGCAAAAATTATAATCAAAGAGAGATATGCATGCAATTGGATCGACAAGATTCAAATCTTATAGATTAAAACTTCTTGTTCATTAGTGACTGATTGATTCCTTGTACGTGTGAAGGACAAATGGAATAATCTATTTAATTAGCTTAATTAATTGATCAAACTTTATCGTATCATTTACTATTCACACTTTTTTTAAAAAAAATATTAGGATAATTTCTGAAACAAAACGGTGGGATCAGAGATCTATTAATGGTATATATTGAAATTAAACAATATATGTGTTGACTGAATTAGAGGTGGTCACGGTTTGGTTTCGGTTTGAAATCGTGGGTTTCGATTTCGTGGTTGAGAAAAACCGTAATCGAAACCGTCATACACGGTTTGGACCGGTTTTAAAACTGTCGGTTTGACGGTTTCGGTTGCGTCCGGTCTTTTTTAAGACACGTGACAGCCTCTTATTGGTTGTAACATTTTATTTTTAAAAAAGAAAAATTAAATACACCAATGAAAACGTATCAAGTGTCAACAAATGGAACAATGTGACAACGGTAATATTTTTTTCAACCGGTCCTGCCACGTGTCATCTTGTCATTGGTTCTATCTTTTATTAAAAAAAAAATAAACTGCCGGTTTTACTCGGTTTTTGAGTGACTCAAACCGTAACCGAACGGGCTATAACCGGTTTTCAAACCATCGGTTCCGGTTTTTGAATTTCGATTTCAGCTTTTAACCGTCGGTTTAATCAAACTGTGGTCATCTTTAGATCAGATATTTACCCTTACAACCAAGGGGAAAAAAAACTCTTGATACACATTTGAGAAAAAAAGAGATGATATTATATTAGTCAACTTTAATTTTATTACAAATTACGTATAACCCTTTACAATTAATTCGTTCTCATTTAATTACAATGTAAACGTATTGGTAATAATCTCATCCATGATAAGTTTTTTTTTCTTTTCAGAACCACGTGATAAGAGATTCTCTTTATCTCTTATTAGTAAGCTACAGCATACAGATTTTTTGTTAAATAACGTGGCAAGTTAAAACATAATTAATCATGTATTCTTAATTTCTTATATTTCACTGTCTTAAAAATAAATATGAGGTTCAAACATAATTGACATCATAATTATTATTTTTTAAATATAATAAACAAGAAAAATTACACATAAAATTAATTTAAACAAATTTTTCTTATTTATGTGGTGACTAGCTACTCCTAGCATAATATAATTGTTTTAATTATTTATATCATATAATATATTTATATGGATCAACTATTATGTGTACAGTAATTTCATGACTACATGTTTTTTTTTTGTGGAAACCCAATTTATACCAATGCATATTAAATTAAGAGCTTTTTGGTTGAACTTTTAAAAAACATCTATCAGTAAAAGAAGTTCTTGTAGTAGATCTTTTAGAAATAGAGTTTTTTTAAAAATATATATAATTGTTTGTTTGGTAGTAGGGATGGCAACGGATCGGGTTTGGATGAATTTTGTAAAATCCAAACCCTCACCCGTGAAAATTTTCCTCATCCACGTCCGCCCGTGAACCCGCTCGAACCCGCGTAGGTAAGCGGTTTCACGGGCGGGTTTGAACTCGCGGGTTATGACTGCACCCATACTCTCACAAGCGAACTCACGAAACAATGTGGGTTCACCGGTGGATGATTCACCCGCGGGATACCCACGAACCCGTAAATCCGTGATTTGTCATTTGTAAATTTTCACATGTAATCACATATTTAATACTTAATTGAATTAAATTTCCATTTCTAATTCCCTACTTGATACATTACAAAACAATAATAGTATAAAAATAAAACGACAACAAATAATTCAAATGTCTATGTATGTTTATATACAAGTATTTTATTTATGCGGGTTCACGGGTCCAACCCGCGGGTTCGTTTTTCAAACCCGCACCCGCCCATGAACCCATCGGGTTTTTGATTAAACAAGTTCGCGGGTCATAAATTCATCATCCACACCCTACCCAACAAGATCGGGTTCGTAGACCTTTTGAACCAGTAAAAAACTCAACCAAACTAGCATTAAGAATTCAATTTTCGATCTAGAAATCAGGGTTTCGTACAAAATAATTACAAACACGTAGATTTGGACTCTTAGTAGATCTGATTGCTTAAACGACATCGTTTCACGGCTATTTGTTGCATTCCTTTTTATATGATAGAGCTACTACACCCAATAAAATCTCTACATCTCATGAACACCGTGGAGGCAGAGGCCATTTCTAACTGCCACGTCAGCTTGCTTACGCACATTCTTCTTTATTCCAAAAAAACAATTACCTGAGACGGTCTCATTGACGTATCAGAAAACTGTTCAATAAAAATGTGACATTTTGTACTTTAAAAATATATCTGTGTATTTCTAATATAAATGACACATTCTCATTCGATATCTTACAAGGTAGTAGTGAGATCGTTCTATGCAACTTTTTCTTAATCATTTCTACACGAAACAAATAAAAAAATTAAAATTAAAATTAAAATTGAAATTACATGCATTTGATTTCCCTGGTTCTCTCTTCTCCTACGACTTTACTCCATTGAAAAGTCTAGAGATCGAAGAAATTCGGTCTCCATTTATTGTTATTTGAAATCTGAAAAGAAAAACAAGAGCAAAAAGCAACCAACAACAAAGTCTGATAACAAGCCAAGAAACCATGAATATATTCAGATTCGCCGGCGACATGACTCACTTGATCAGTATCTTAGTCCTCCTTCTCAAAATCTACGCTACCAAATCTTGCTCAGGTAATATAATTCATTTTCAACTGTTAGACTTCCGTTTGGTTCCCTAGAAAACACCCCCAAAGTAGACTAGTAAATGAATTAAACTGACATTTTTCACTTTCTAATTGTAATTTTTCAGTTTCGTATTGCTATAATGTTATTGGTTTTGACTAATTTTAATCAGGTTAATGCGTTTTTTTTTGGTCCGGTTTGGTTGGTTCTCTTCATTTTGTCAGCAATTAGGGTTTTGTTTTGTTTGATTGTTAAGAAAATACGTAGAATAATGGAAAAATGAGATTTGAAATTTTGTTTTCGTCTTAATTTCCTTCCTAAAAAATTGTACAGTACAACTCTATTAAACTGGATATGTTTGAGGCTCAGTTGATTTATTATTAAACTGGTCACATTTTAAATCAGTGCATTTTGAAATGATAAATTTTGGTGATTTAGGGATTTCGCTTAAGACTCAGGAACTCTATGCGCTGGTCTTTTTGACGCGTTACCTGGATCTCTTCACGGACTTTATCTCCGTTTACAACTTTGTGATGAAGCTGGTGTTCATTGGGAGTTCTCTTGCTATTGTTTGGTGCATGAGGATGCACTATGCTGTGCGGCGAACATATGACAAAGACCTAGACACTTTTCGCCACTATCTTCTTATTGCTGGGTGCTTTGTGTTGGCACTGATTTTGCACGAGAAGTTTACATTTCAAGAGGTAACTTATTGTTAAAACTTAAAATTACTCAGTTTCTGCTTAATTTATAATCAATGTACTTGATTGTTTGTGAGTTAGGGGGCTATGATTATAATTCATTTTTAGTTACTGGGATTGCTCGGTTTTGATAGTGAAGGCTGAGCTGATTAGATTAGTTTGAAAAACGTACATTAGTTTTGTAGTCATTTACATTTATTTTATTGCTTTGCTGGTGTATTAAAAAAAATGGTGTTTTACTTAGATTATGACTTGTTTATGGTATGGTAGCTGGTATGCTTCCATGTTAAGGATCCTTATTTGCTTAATGAGGAAGTAATTTCCAAATTTCAGATCCAATGCCCTGTACCTTCTTCAACCTCTATTTACTCTGTGATGAAGAAGTTAGCACTTTTACGGAATACTACCTTGTGGCATGATATGTATCTAACATGATTGCTGCTCTATTTCCATTTCAATTGTGTGAAATTATTAGGAAAAGGACCTTTTGGGTTAGTGCCGGTGTAATCATGTTGTCCTTTAGAAATTTGGTTTGGAAGTACAGTGAGATACTTAGAGAAGAGACACTCTGAGTGATCAATCTTATATTTGATGGCTCAATAAAATGAAGTTATCTGGTATTGATGGAAAGAGGTGGGAAGTTTGAGGAAACATTGGAAATAATGATTGTTACTTTCTTGCTGGTATTTCGACTTGCCGATTAAGATGAAATGTCTTATTTTATATCTTTCTGTTCCATTCTTTCCTAGTCAATTGAGAAAAAATTGTTTATACCTTTCTATTGATTCTTGGTTTCCAAACTGCAGTGTGTTTCATGTTGACTATTAAGCCGGCTTGCTGTGCATTTGTTAATCTCGAAGTTTTCATTTAATTTGTGAATAATTTTGATGTGAGTCTATTGCAGATCTTTTGGGCATTTTCTATTTACTTGGAAGCAGTTGCGATTCTTCCCCAGTTAGTTTTGCTACAGAGAAGTGGAAATGTTGACAATTTAACTGGGCAATATGTGTTCTTTCTCGGGTATGTATGCTTGTGTGTGTGCGTGTACTGGTGGGCCTGTATTAGGTTTAAGTATCTGTTCCTTTTTGTATGCAACTCATGACACAATTTATGAGCTTTTAGATTAATGCATTGCTAAAGTGCATTAGTTTTGTATACAATCATATCTCAATTGTGAAAAGTGCAGTAATGTAATGGTCTAAAATTATGTCATAATACATGTAAAATAAAGAAAAAGAAGTTCTTGATCCTAGGCTATATACATACATATATTTTTGGCTAATTTTTGGTTCACTAAATTTCAAAATATATTTGGTTCATATTATTCAATATAATATTGCATTTTATTTTCTTGCTGTGTGCCTTTTGTTTTTGATTCTTTGGTGTCAAGCATCTAATTTGTAATATCCATGGAATGAAAACATGTCTGTCAGACTGATTTTCCTAAAAGGAAAACTCTAGTACACCGGTCAAACTTGTTTAAAATGGCAATCAAACCAATAGCTGCATGAATGTCTGAATGCACATGTAATAAACTTCCTCTATTTACAGCACCCAATATCTTACCATAGGATTACGACTCACAAAGCCTACCATTGGATTTGACACTCGTGTTGTGCCTATCAAGCATGCCGAGTTCAATAAAAAATAATTTTTGCAATAAATATTTGACTGATGTAAACGAGAAAGGGTTTACCTTTGTAAAATTTGATGATATTGTCTTCTATATGTATATTTATGTGTGATATTTACATTTCCTTCCTCCCTCCCCAACATACACTCACCAAAAACGAAGGTTTTTGTGAATTATAGATAGCATATAATATGGTTTTTGATATCCGTAAAATATCATTTTTTATTTGGAGTCTTAATTACAGATTGTGATATCGATGTGTAATTTTGAGTCCTTTAATTTTTCACTCTAATACGAAATGATATTTGACCGGAAAAAGAATGGAAAATTAAAAAGAACTTGAGAAAGATCAATTGAAGGGGTGTATCAAGAATTGTCTTTTCTCTGTAAACAATGAATATTTCTACTTTTGAAAGGTAATTCTATTGAATATTATATGAGCATGGTGCTTAGAAACACTCCCTTCCTGAAATGCAGAATGAGTTGGGTTTACAATAATGTTCTTTCAAGTCCATTGCATTTATAACTAATTGGTGGGGCACACTATTTTATCTTCCGGGGAACAAAATAGTAGATATGATTATAGGAGATCCATTTGTGTTGTTTGCAGTATGAATATATGTAGTTTGTTAATAAGATTCTTTAGAAATTTGAATGATTGCAAATGAGTATTTATTTATTTTCTATGTTATATATTTGTAAAGATGGCTTGCTCATGTAATCTTTGTGAGTTTATCCAGATAGTTTAGCATTTTCCAACATTATCATAAACTCATAAAGTACATTATCAGACAATATATATATACTTCTTCGATGACGTAAACAGTCAAGAAAAGTTTGATATTGTTTTTCACTGAAAAGACAGTCTTTGTGTCATCTTTTACATTAAGGGCATAAAGATGTATATCCAGGCTTACTTTCAGATGCAAACTCATACTTGGACATGAAAGCAATCTATTTTCTGTATGTGTCTGTATTTGCCAATTGAACTTGCTCTGTAAACCGTGCATGTTAATTTATTACAGGGCCTATCGTGGACTCTACATTCTCAACTGGATCTACCGCTATTTTACTGAGTCACATTTTAGTCGTTGGATCGGTAAGCTATATATCATGAAAATGAGAGAAATCACATTTTCTGTTATATTGCAGCATGTATGTATGTATACACTCTTGACAATCATTTTCTGTTGTTCTCTG
This sequence comes from Dipteronia dyeriana, assembly GCA_032871835.1. Taxonomy (NCBI): domain Eukaryota; kingdom Viridiplantae; phylum Streptophyta; class Magnoliopsida; order Sapindales; family Sapindaceae; genus Dipteronia; species Dipteronia dyeriana. Next base: position 72,439,447 of record CM065301.1, on the reverse strand, counting down.
TCAGCTTGCCTATCTGGTCTTGTCCAGACAGCTCTCTATGCAGATTTCTTTTATTACTACTTCTATAGGTAAGGATATTTGTCCCCCGTTTATAATAATCCTCCGTCTTAAGTTTTTTTTTTTTAATCTATGTAATGAATTTTTCTTCGTATTTGTTTCGGCAGTTGGAAAAACAACTCTAAACTTCAACTGCCCGCTTGAGCCAGTGGGGATGTGTTGGGAGTTTTCAATTTATTGAGTTAAACAACTGTTTTAAATGTTGGCTCATGATGGTTGATGGAAAGAGAGGATACATGATTTATAGTTGACAGTTGTCACGCACTTTTGGATTAGATTAAATAGTCATGTATTTATTTATATAAGAGGTGGATAGTTTTATAAGTTTCTTTGGCCTTCCCATTACTTCTAACATGTAAAGATGCTATTGGGAGGACAAAAATCCTGATCTAACATCACATAACACCACAGTTTGACTCCTAGTGCATATTTATACAATTAATTAAATTTCAATTGACTGCAAAATTGTAGTTTGGTTCTTTCATTTTTGAATGTTTTCTCGTGGAATGGGTACTGTAGTTGCTTGGACCTTGATGACAATGTTGAGACTTATACACTATGTTGTTGTTTTTTTGTTAGTCGTACTGAAAACGAAATAGGACCGGTAAACGTGTTACCCTTCCAATACTCACCACACTGAATTAATAGCCAAGACATGGTATCCTTACACCCTGAAAATAGAAAAATTCAGTCAATAACAGTATAACAATTACTGTAATTCAGTTTAGTTCAAAGCCTAGAAAAAACCAATTTGAGCCTAGGAATGGTTCCCAGACCTAAAATATTACTCCCATGATTGGATATGTTGGGTGTGGACATCAAACATTGCATTTTTACTAAGTATTCGTAACAGGTCCAACTTCATAATTCTATGTAATTACACGCCAGTTTATAAGCAAGATTACACACTAGTTTACATCATGGTTACACGTTCATCAGGATTACAAGATTAAACAATAACACCCTTTACACGCTACATTATGTAGCGTGTAATCATGATTACACGCTACATAAATGAAGCGTGCAATCATTTTTATAATATGGCATGTGAGGATGCTTAGCGTGTAACCATCAATAATTTTTACCATACAACGTGTAATCAGTCACTTTGGTGCATTGTAAATATTACACGATGCAATTAATGGGAAATATTACATGCCACATTGTACACATGATAACATGCTACATTATGTAATGTAGCATGTAATCATGTTTACCAATGTTGCATGAAATCATTAATCGGGGTTGGGAAGAAATCTCCTAGGCCAAGGCCTAACAAAATATTCCTAGGCCAAGACGACATGTTTTAAGGCCTAATAAAAGTTTCATAGGCCAAGAAGCATGTTCGAAGGCCTAACAAAATATTCCTAGGCCAAGAAGACATGTTTCAAGGCCTAATAAAATTTTCCTATGCCAAGAAGCCATGTTCCAGGGCTAACAAAACTTCCTTCCTAGGCCAAGAAGACATGTTTTAGGCCTAACAAAATTTCCTTCTTATGCCAAAACTACATCCTAAACCCATCCCCCCCGACTTGAACTATTGTTGTTGACAACAACTATTGTAAGCCTGGAAATATGTAATTGTGAGCCTAAGAATGGTTCCCAGTCCTACAACATTCCTCCCCGGCTTGGATTTGTTGGGTCTAGATGTCTTTGCATTGATACTTTTGCTAAAGTATTGTGACGAACTTCATAATTCTATATAATTACACGCTAGTTTATAAGCAAGATTACGCACTAGCTTACATCATGGTTATAAGCTCATCAGGATTACACGATTAAACAATGCCACCCTTTACACGTTGTAATGTCAGAATGATTACACGCTACATTATGTACCATGTAATCATGATTACACGCTACAGAAATGGAGTGTGCAATCATTCTTATAATATGGTGTGCAAGGATGCTTAGCGTGTAACCATCAATGTTCTTTACCATACAACTTGTAATCAGTCTCTTTGATGCATTGTGAAATATTACACGATGGAACTAATGGGAAATATTACACGCCACATTGTACAAATGATAACACGCCACATTGTACACATGATAACACGCTACATTATGTGTAGCATGTATTCATGTTTACACGAGTCACCAATCTAACGTGTAATCATTCTTCTCAATGTCCCATGAAAAGGAATCATTAATCTCCTATACCCGGGGTTGGGAAAAAATCTCCAAGGCCTGGGAAGAAATCTCCTAGGCCGACCTAACAAAATATTCCTAGGCCAAGACGACATGTTTCCAGGCCTATCAAAATTTTTCTAGGCCAAGAAGATGTTCGAAGACCGAACAAAATATTCCTAGGCCAAGAAGACATGTTCCAAGGCCTAACAATATTTCCTTCTTACGCCACATTGTACACATGATAACACGCTACATTATGTAGCATGTAATTGTATTTACACGATTCAACAATCTAACATGTAATCATTCTTCCCAAAGTCCCCTCGAATGGAATCATTTATCCCCCATACCCGGGTTGGGAAAAAATCTCCAAGACTTGGGAAGAAATCTCCAAGGCTAAGGTCTAACAAAAAATTCCTAGACTTAGCCTATATTCTGTTTTCAAAATCAATAGTATGGGCGACCTAAGGTCATAACAAAAGCAAAATCAATACTAACTAACACCAGGGACCGTCGGTTTTTTTGTTCAACCAACTCCAACACAACAAACACGTTAATCCTAAACTGTAATTCAGTTTAGGTGAATGCCTATGAACAATTGTTTTAGACCTAAAAATGAATGCTTTCCAGGCCTAGGGCGGGGATACAACATTCCTCTTCCTCCCTAGCTTTTAGCTCATCTTCTGTTTTGAAAATCAACAACGAAGGTTCCCTAATAATAGCAAAATCAATAACATGTGTTTTGGTTCAACCATCCTCCAACACAACCAACAACGATCAAGACAAACAAATATACATATACCATCATCAAATATACATCAACACAAACAAATATACATACACCATCAACAAAAACAAATGTCTAAATCTCATCAACCAAACAACAATATCAAAGTCATAAACCTGTTTTTGGTTCAGCAGGCCTAAACCTTTTCCCTACAAAATCATACAACAAAATCAATTTTCAAACAAACCATACAACACTATTCTCCATAGTGCATTTCCTGTTATTCATGTGATACAGAGGAAGACGTGTTTGCACCCAACAATACTACATACACAAACCCCAATTCATGGGCAACAAATCTAAAACCCTCAATCCCTCATGGTATTAAAAATGTCTCAAACTTGAACAACGATAAAAGACCAAGAGATTCAATGAAATTGGAAACTTAAGTGTCATTATGGGACTTACAATGACTGTGTATGCTCCATTTCAATCTTGATAGTGAAGCTCGATTGAAGGAGCTGGCGGTACTGTCAAGATTTCGGTCACCATCGAGATTACGGTCGGTAGCAAGATTCCAACGAAGAGGATGATGAGATTTGAACAACAGTGTATTCCGGAAGTCAGTGAGGACAATGAGATTTGAAATGGGAAGAATAAGTGACCCAACTTCGATCGAGTGGATTCTGGTCCACAGGAGAATGATGGAGAAGATGACCCAATGTCTGAAAGTTATGGTATTTTTCAGTCAACTGAAGGAGAAGAACAGAAAGGCAATTTGATCCTTACACAATGTAAGAGGGTAATTTAGTAATTTTGTATGATTTTATTGTGGAGGGCATAATTGTCTTAGAAATGTTATTTCTTAAAAACTAAATATCAGGAAATGATAGATATTTAGGGCCCGTCCTGTAAGCGTTTTTCAGTTACTGTTTTTCGAAAATGAAAATGAAAATGAAAATGAAAATGAAATGAAAATGAAAATGAGAACAGTATTTTTGGTTTCATTTTCGAATTCTGAAAACGCGTCTGGTAGCAAATACTGAAAGCTGTATTTTGAAATTGAAAACGGAAAAAACGCGTCTGGTAGGTTAACCGAAAACTATCAAAATTTGAAATATCAATTTTAGTATTTTGTTTAATATTATTACAACTATAAACAAATTGATTAAATAATTAACCAATATAATTTTTTTATTGTAATTTTTATATTAAACAAAAGTAACACATCAAAAATTAATTCAAAAAAACATATCAAAAAAATGAATTAATCAAAACTAAACTCTTAAATTATAAATAAATAATTATAATATATATATATATATATTATTTTATTTATTTTATATTATAATATTTTATATAAATTATATAATATTTATATATAGTTATAATATATATTATTGTATGAATATTTTTAGTTCGAGTTGGAAATAAATTATTCTGATATATATATATATATATATATATACGAGGGGTATTTTGGTAATTTAAAAATCTTGTTCCGTCTTATTCTAATCATATCAAACACATAACAGTACAATTAATAGTTTATGATTTTTTTTTAATATAAAAAAAGTGAAAAATAAAATGAAAAACAAAAACGAAAAACGAAAAACGAAAAACGAAAAACAAGTATTTTGTGTTTTTTAAATATTTCACTTTTAAAATGAAAAACGGTTAACGAACGCTTTTTCGAAATCGTTTTTAAAAAATAAAAACAAAAACATACTGAAAAACAGCTGCAGAACGGAGTATTATTTTTTTTTCCAATGAACTATTTCCTAAAAAATATCGTTGAGAAAATACTATATTTACAAGGTCTCCAGGAAAGAATCCATGATTAAATCACGAGAAGCATTCAATTCATCTGACTCCAATATCAATTTTTGCAAGACCCGAAAGTTAATTTGGAGTAAAGGAAAACCTAAAAGAGAGCCGTCCGGTCCACAGAACCCGAATGCGAATGGGTCCAACTCCAAACTCCTCCAAATACCTAATCAATCATTCTCAACAACTAGACCCAACAAGCAACACATAATACAACGAATCCTAAACCTCCGACGCAATACTTATCACACGTGTCAGTATTTCAATGGAGGAGTGATCGTGGCAGCCATTTTTGAATTTTTGATTGCACCTACGCAAGGCAACATTTTTATAATAAATGATAAACAAAAATATCATCCAAAAATCTGAAACCTCATATTAAAGGCGTGTTCTTCTCATCGTTGACCTTTAATAGCTGAAAACCCACTCGTTTCGGGCTTCTCAGATCTGCTCTCCAATTCTCATCGTAAGTCTCTCTGATTTTTAAAATTTTTTTTTTATAAAATTTGTGTTTATATTAAGTATGTTTGATATAGAGACTTTTCGTCAGATTAGTTTCATTTATGCTATTTATTGATTGATTTTTATGGACTGTCCTTATAAATCGAATTATTTTTTGATCTTGTTCTCTTCATAAATTGCATGTCAAACTTATATGTATATTAACTTGGATTGGATTAGATTAGTCTGTCAGTCATGTTATATTTAACAAGATCGAGTTTGATTGATCATTGACTCACGTAAAAGTTTATTTATGTTCTATAAATAGTCTCTATTTTTTTTGCTCAAATACTTAATTAAAATGTGTAATATTATAACATCTATTATACACATTTTTAATTATTTTATTAATTATTTCATCATAAAATAATTTAACTACTATTTTCTATAATATATAGAAGGCATCTTCTGATCTTCACAATGGATCTAGATGATTTATTGAACTAAATTTGTTTTATACTGTGTATATTTTGTGCTCATGTGGCGGCATCTAATTGTGCTATCTGCTATGAATGGATTAGTGAGATTTATGAATATGGTGGATGCAGGGTTGGTGTGATTAATTAAAATGGGAGGAGGATTTAGAGTGTTGCATCTGGTCAGACCGTTCCTTGCGTTTCTGCCTGAGGTTCAGAATGCTGACAGGAAAATTCCCTTCAGAGAGAAAGTCATATACACCGTCATTGCGCTGTTCATCTTTCTGGTGTGCAGTCAGCTCCCACTCTATGGAATACATTCCACAACAGGTGCCGATCCATTTTATTGGATGCGCGTTATTCTTGCGTCAAGCCGTGGGACTGTCATGGAACTTGGGATTACCCCAATTGTGACTTCTGGATTAGTGGTGCAACTCTTGGCTGGGTCCAAGATCATTGAAGTGGACAATAATGTCCGTGAGGATCGTGCACTCCTGTAAGTATTATGATTTCTGTTATTTTTCAGTTCAGCAGTTTATGTACTGAATTTCATGAAGATCTTTCTAAGTAAGGGACAAATTCATTTTGAAGTTGCTCAGTCAATTCAAAAGGTTTTTAAGGATATATGGCAGATGAAGATTTTAGTACTTCCACAAGCATTAAATTTAGTACTGATAATAGAATTTATACATTTAAAAAAATAAATTATTATATGATAACTTGAATGAAAATCAAACCCTCTCTACCCACCCCTTTAAACCCTAGTGTGACTAAGCTTTTGTTTTGTCACAAAAGTCTCACTAACAAAATTTGCTTTACATGCTGTAATCTGTATATATTCAGTGCAACTTAATAATTTTAGTAATAATCTATATGCCCTTGTCTTGTTGCTTTCACAATATGATTGACTGGAATTTGTTTTATTCCATTAATTATAGCTTGTTTGTGCAATTTGTATGGTAATATGTCCTGCTTCTCACCGTCATATGTTTGCAGAAATGGAGCACAAAAGTTGTTGGGCATCTTAATAGCTGTTGGTGAGGCTGTTGCATACGTGCTGTCAGGGATGTATGGCAGTGTCGGTCAACTTGGTGTTGGAAATGCTATTCTGATCATTGTTCAACTTTGCTTTGCTGGAATCATTGTAATATGCCTGGATGAACTTCTCCAAAAGGGATATGGTCTTGGCTCTGGAATCTCCCTTTTCATTGCCACCAACATCTGGTCAGCTACAGTTTTTTTTTTTTGCTTGTGATCTCCATTGTTAAATTATGTGAGTTGGAACCTAATACTTTTGGGCACCTTGCAGTGAAAACATCATTTGGAAAGCCTTCAGTCCCACGACTATCAACAGTGGCAGGGGAGCTGAATTTGAGGGTGCTGTTATTGCTTTGTTCCATCTCCTAATAACTAGGACAGACAAAGTTCGCGCTCTCCGAGAGGCTTTCTATCGGCAGAACCTTCCAAATGTTACTAATTTACTTGCTACAGTCTTAATTTTCCTCATTGTTATCTACTTCCAAGGTTTCCGTGTGGTGTTACCAGTGAGATCAAAGAATGCCCGTGGACAACAGGGGTCGTACCCAATCAAACTGTTTTACACATCCAACATGCCTATAATTCTCCAATCTGCACTTGTCACGAATCTTTATTTCATCTCCCAGGTACATTAGCTCTTTGCCTCTTTATGAAGGTTAAGTTGACAGTTTACGTTTTTCTGAAATGGCGTAAAAAGTATTAATACCATTTATTTCTGTACAGTTGCTCTATAGGAAGTACGGTGGTAATTTTTTTGTAAATCTGTTCGGAGTTTGGAAGGAATCTGAATATTCTGGCCAGTCTGTTCCTGTTGGTGGTCTTGCTTACTATATAACTGCACCATCAAGGTGACACAGCATTTTGGTTCTATTCCATTTCAATTTTATTTTATTTAATATTTTTTTGTTCAAGTGGATATTTATACTTTATTGGTTAGTTAGTGTACACTATTTCGTCATTGCACATGGCAAGTTCTGATACCTAGTTTTTGTACCTCTATCGCAGCTTGGCAGCTATGGCAGCCAACCCATTCCATGCTCTGTTCTATCTGATTTTTATGCTTACGGCTTGTGCACTGTTCTCAAAAACTTGGATTGAAGTTTCTGGGTCTTCTGCTCGAGATGTGGCTAAGCAGCTCAAGGTATTTTTAAATGAGAATTTTCGTTTTCACATCTTTGTTACTTTTGGTCATAGTTTGTTTCATCTTAGCAATTTTGTTTCTTTTCAAGATTGTCAAATTTGTATCTAGAAACTTATTTCATTAGCAATCGTATGATAAAATTCTTGCCATTCAAACCCCAAGGGAATTGGTCTAGTGGTTGAAGGTTGGAGTTTTCAAACAAGACCATGTAGTTGTCGGATTCAAAAAAAAAAAAAAAAAACCATGCTACTGATTTCAGTTGATTGAGAAGATTGGTTTATGACATCCATGATCTTATCCTGAGCTAATAATAATAGTTGTTGTAGTTGTCAAATCTACATTTGTTCCACTCTATTTTCCTTGTACATCCATAAATTGTTTAAACTATTCCTTGCTGGGTTCTGTAGGAGCAACAAATGGTGATGCCTGGACATCGAGAATCAAATTTACAAAAGGAACTGAACCGCTACATACCTACCGCAGCCGCCTTTGGAGGAATGTGCATTGGTGCATTGACAGTCTTGGCAGATTTCATGGGAGCCATCGGCTCAGGAACCGGGATACTACTTGCTGTTACAATCATATATCAGTATTTCGAGACATTTGAGAAGGAGAAAGCCAGTGAACTTGGCTTCTTTGGCTTTTAAAGCTCTAGTGGTCTCTTCTAGGAAAATGGTAGGTGATAACGACATTTGTGGCTTCTTCGATATGAAGATTCAAATTTTTATAGAGGTCTCAATTGTTAACACCCCAACGATAGAGATCCATAGATCAGTTCAGATCGTAGTTGGAGTATATTTTTGCAGATTTTACGCTTTTTATTTTTGTATGTTAAGTACGACAAGGAAGAACAGTTTTTTGCAGAAATACTGATTTCAACGTGTTATACGAATTGTGCTATATAGAAAACTGCAGGATTCAGTTTCCAATTTTTTTTTGTTTTTTTTTTGTTTTTGTTTTTTTTGCATAATGTGGAATCAATGATTTGTGTAAGCATATGAATATGGAAGCCAGATGCTCATTTTATTTGCTCCTGATTATCTTTGTGATTGTTCTTGACCGGTCGAAAAAATCACTAAAATCTCACCAATCCAGTGAAATTTTCATAAATAGTGAAAAGTCGTTTTGGAAGCTTAATGCCCTTTGTTTCATGTACCTGTAATCTGCCTTGCATTGTTGTTTTTCGAGAGGCTGCTAGTCTTGTGTAAATACTTTAATAGCAAGCTCGCTTATTGATTGCTCTCTCACAAGGGGGTTTTAAAGATGGTCGATTGAAATTGAACCACCACCTACAGACGAATACTTGATAGATCCTCCTCCAAGTCTTGGGTTGGCAGTTGGGGAGTATATGGACCTTATGATATTGGTTTCAGAATTCCACATGAAATCTGACTCCAGTTTTACACATTGGTAAACCAGGTGTGTTTGTTAGGGAAAGCTGAAACTGCTTACCCATTGATGACATGTTTACTAATCGAGAAAGATAATAATCGTGAATCAAGTTTCAAGGGAAAAAGTGTCAGGAAAGAAAACTTGGTTCCTTGGATGAGAAAGAGGAATTAAGTTCACTTACCGGTTAAAATTAAGATTAATTTCTCTCGTTTGGATTCTTGATTAGTAAATAAAGAAAAAGATTAAGAGAATTCAATGAATAAGAAGGGGGCTCCTTGTATTAAGAAATAATTCTTGTCATTTTCATATGTAAAGTAAGACCTATGATTTTGGAACATTTTGCTTGATCTTAGATCTTTTAATCTAATCAAATCCACTCAATACTGCTACAAGAAACAGCTTTCCGACTAAACAAATGATGCCGTTAGTGTAGAAATACCTTCTTGTTTTCTTAGTTTTAAAAGTATGTTATATAATTCATTTTGAGACAACTAAGATGATCAATCCAATTCATCTATTGACTTTACTGATATGTTTCTGATTTCTTTATAGAATTAGCAAATGATGTTGCACCCTTATGATTAACTGCAAACCTTGCTCTGGTTCCAATTTGCCACAACTATATCAACTTTGTGGCTTTATTCTTGTGTTTTAGCAGAAAATATTGACTCCTATTGCTCTCATTTAATTGCAGATTAATTAGATAAGGCTATATAATCAATGTTCTGCTCAACCAAGTTACTAGGAAAGAAAATGACAAATTTATAGAGTTTGGAATATGACTCGAACTCACAACTTCAATAGGGTATGTATGAGGGGTATAGCAGTGGGCCAAACCTATCCCGGCCATTGAGAATTCATAAGGATATGACTGAATTATGTTCTTGATTGTTGCCTAATATGTTAACAATGTTTCTTTACAATATAGGAGAATATGTGTAAAATTTGTTTATCTAAAACATGTATGGCAATTGGCAACAACAATTTCATGAAATTGATATATTGATATTGGCTTTGTGGTGTCATTTTGGTTCTGACTTGTGTGCTTTCTGTGAAATGTGAGCACAAGTACACAAGTACACAAGTACACAACCTGAAGCTGGAAATTGGAAAAGGAGTTTAGGTTTGAAAAACTGGTTTCTTGACACATTGGTGTAGCATATTTCAACTCGTTTTCTGAACTATATATATCGTATGTAGTAATGGTGGTAGGATTGGTACAAAATAAATATAAGGACATTGATGATTGAACAGCTGCAGAATTAGCAGAATCCAGTGGGGGCTCCACTCCAGCTGCATGCCTGCATCATAATTCATAGCCGTTGGATTCCCATTACTATATCTATAATCTATGATTAGACCATTGTCACTTCCGAGGCTGAAAAGCAGGTTAGCTACTTAGCTGTACCATTTTAGAAAAAAAGGTTGGACATTGACCGGTCAGTACACAACTATATTGATCCTTTAATAGGATGTTACCACGTAATAAAAACTCTTTCATTCTTTACTATTTTCTCCTTACTTTGGATTACGTGTCAACCAACCATCGGTTGGTATATGGTATGTGGTTGGATGTCCAACCAAGTGCAGCAGTAAATACAAAAATATCTGAAAAATGTTAAAGCTGGTTCTTTCAAATCTGCACTGTAAATCTGAGTACGAGTGACTGGTTTTTAGGCAACCTGTGTACTTTTTTTCTTTGTATATACAGAAGGAAATAATATACCATTTGCGGTTTTATACTTTTTTTAGTTGTATATTCCACTCATAGAATTTGGGCTCCTTAAGTGAACTTTTGATCGGGGCCACCCCAAATATTTTGGGATCCGAACGATTTAATGATATTAATAAAAATCGGAGCCTTATATAAAAAGAAAATATTTGGGTACTGACTAGTCAGAAACCAAGATACTTACCGTAATGGTTTGATTGGTTGAAAAAATCAACACCAACCCCATGTATTTAATGTTAAACACTTTAAATGGTTTTTTCAATCAATTAACATCAAAGGTAAGTACCTTGGGTACTGACTGGTCAGTACCCAAGTATTGTCCTATATAAAATTATAATAATGTTTATGTACTGACTAGTCAGTACCTAAAATATTGATCTCACCAATGAGAGTGTAACACGTGTCTTTTGTTCTTTTATTTTTAACATGTATCTCAAAAATTGGATACTGATTGGTCAGTACGCTAGTACTGTTTTAAAAATTATTATCATTAAGGAAATGTTAGCAATTCAATTAGACTAGGTTAACAAATAAAGTGGACTCCGACGGAGTCACAGAATGAGTGGGTGACGATTTTGATTAAGTTAGTAAAGAAATGTTAGCAATTCAATTTGACTTTTTTTTTTAAATGTTGGGTTTGCTATACCTATGGGTCTACCCTGCTTTTGATTAGATAATACAAAGTATGAAATTGAACATTTTTTTTTTTGGTTTCTTTTGAACTTACTTGTGTCAAACAATACTACTGTGCAATCTAGATGTCTATTTTTATAATTGAAAGAAGTCGGCTTCTAATATCAGAAGATGTCTGTCCACACTTATTTCGATGTTAAAGTTTGTATATAAATGGGCTGACGGCAATTTTAAGTCTCCAACCACTAGTGTTCTAGTAAACGTTAGACGTTAGTCAGGCGGTAGCCTAGCGCCTAGGAGGCACATAAAAGGTGCCTAGGCGGCCGATAATTTATTTATTTTTAATTATTTTTCCTACATACAAAACCAATATTCAATATCTTCAAAAAAAAAACATAAATATTCAAATTTTAAACAACGTAACTAGGATATAAAAACGACTTTGACTCCGTCTATACCGATTAATCGGTAAAATCGACTGACAAAAAGGTCAAATCGTTCGTTTTGTACCCGCCACTTAATACAGTCTATTTTGTCCTAATCGGTATAGTCGACGACCGTCTAGCTCCTAGGCGCGTATTTTCGAACACTGCCAACCACCAATACATTAGCATGTCATGTATGAATTTGAAACAACTTAGTGAGAAAGAGGAAGGTGGTGACAAGGATACATTTGTTGGGCTCGAAAAATTATTGACACTATTTTGGGGGGCTTTTGTACAAATATGACCACGTTGATAATGTATGTTTAAAATGCACCAATTAAGGTGTCGATACTAAAATACCTCGAAAGTGAGCTGCCGTTTTCAACGTGAGAGAGAAAATGTGGAGAGAGAAAAAAGTTCAGTGACTTTCAAGCGACCAGAAGTGTATCGACGGCGACGATATTGACGACGGAGTAACCGGAGGGTAATGGAATATCCATCGAGAAGATTTACAATCGATCGAGGTAAGTTGATTTTGATTTTGATTTTGTTGTTGAGAAGTAGCATTGCATGTTAGATCTGGTTTTTGTTAATTGAATTTGTAGATTATGGTTGATTTAAGGATCTGAGAATGATTGTGGTTTATGATAAGGTTTGAAATGAGGCTGAATATTTATTAAGGAAGATGAAAATCTGGGTAGCCGATACTTTTTTAACAAGAACTGAGCATTTTTGTAGTAGAATAGAGCTTATTTGATAGAGTTTCGAGGATTTGTTTTTTTGAAAATTAGGTTTAGTTAAATTGAGTATATTTTTAGTGAAATCGAGGGTTTTTGGAATAAGATCGAGTTTTTTTGTTTTCAAATAATCGAGGATACTTTTGAAAGAATCGAGCATTTTGTTTTTTGGAAATTATGTTTAATTAAATCGAGTATATTTGTAGCCAAATCGTGTATATATTTGAAAGAATCGAGCATTTTTTGAAAGAATCGAACATATTTTTCAAAGGATCGAGCATTTTATTTTTGAAAATTAGGTTTAGCTAAATCGAGTATATTTGTAGTCAAATCGAGTATATTTTTGAAAGGATCGAGCATATTTTTCAAAAGATCGAGCATTTTTTTTAAAAAAATTAGGTTTAGTTAAATCGAGTATATTTGTGGCCAAATCGAGCTTATTTTTGAAAGAATCGAGCATATTTTTCAAAGGATCGAGCATTTTTTTTTAAAATTAGATTTAGTTAAATCGAATATATTTGTAGACAAATCGAGCCTTTTTTGAATATGATCAAGCTTATTTTAGAAAGAATCGAGCATATTTTTGAAAGAATCGAGGATTTTTGTAAAAGAATCGAGACTTTTAATTGATGAAACTGAGTTTTTTCCAGTTTACTTTTATATTGTTTCTGTGACATTACAGATGAAGAATAGGTTGAAGGATTTGCTTCAAACTCAAGAGGGAGGTTGGTACGAGGGGAAACTGACTCGACACGACCATTTTGATACCCTCGGACGTATAGACGACACACTGAACCGGGTCCATGAGGATTTAGCTGTTGAGGACCGGTGTCGGTTCATGGTGTCCTGTTTTGGGCATTTCATGTCGATACACCAGCAGATGAAGTTTTCAGGTGCTATTATCCATTGGCTGCTGTTGCGGGAGTTACACCATAACTAGCCAACAGATGAGATACGGTTCCTATTAGGGAACCATTTGGTGAGGTTTTCAAAGGTTAAATTTTGCCTCATCATCACATTACGTTTTGGAGTCGTACCGGACACGAGCCTATATGAAGTAGGGAAGAATGACATACATCAGCGGTACTTTCTTGGAGATGATGAGGTATCGTTCGAGGAGTTGAGGGTTGTTCTCACCCTCGAAGAGTTTCAGGAGGCGTACGATGTTGTAAAGCTCTGCCTCATCTATATGATGAACTGGATACTAATGGGGTTGGATGACAGATTCAAGATTCCAGTTTGACAGTTTCGGTTGGTGAAGGATCTCGCTGCCTTCGATGCGTTCCCGTGGGGTGCCCACCTGTATAAGCATTATATTTGTTCATTCAAGCATGCGCTACCCCGACGACGTGAGGGGTTCGAGAGACGTCAGCAGTCATAGGGCACTGATGTACATACGGTAGAGACGTACAACATTTACGGTCTATCTCATGCCCTGTTGGTAAGAACTCTAAATTATAACATGTACTTGTCCTAAATTTTATGGATTCGTATCGTACTTATCTTTTATGCAGATATTTGCTTTCGAGGTGATCCCCGATTTAGGCCTCCAGTTCGGTGCCCAGAGGGATACAGACCTTTCTCTCCATATTTTGAAGTGAGAGTTGACCAAACAGCCGAGAGGGAAGAAGCTGGCCAAGATTTTCAGTGCTAGGGTATTTATTTAATTTGTTAATCTTTATATTAGTTACTAAGTATACAATGACATTCTTCTAACTAAGCTTTCGGATGTTTACGATGACGAAAATCGTGTCCACAACAGCTAAGAAAGAGGCATTTACTTCGTAAGGCTAAACGTGGTGGGGAGCCTGTATGTAGCAGATGACAGGCTATAGCTTCCAGCTTCGATCCCTGATCAGTCTACCACTAGCAAAGGCAGTGGGACAAAGGTTCCGACCAGGAGGGTGAGGGTCGGAGACCCAGTGACACAGAGGCTTCTAACCCGGAGGGTGGGGGATTCAATTCCAATGACAGTGACGCATCTGAGCCGGAGCTTAGACGAGTGAGGTAGAGGCGGGTTCAGTTTACCCCCTTAGACCTACTACATCTAGAGGGGATTCCCATGACGGTGTGGCACGTGATAGACCGGTAAGTTGAGATAGTAGTTTTGTTTTTTATTAATACGACCTGTTGATTATTTTATTACCAATGTTAACATGATTTCAGGCCCCATAGGAACATTAACTGAACGAGTTGCGTGAAGCCTTCCAAAAAAGTGATGAGGATCGACGGCAACAAAACGGGAGTTACTCGATCTGATCCGGAAGAGTGACTTGGATGCATCACCAGAAGTTTCTGGATCTTATCCGGGGGCTTCAGGGGTCGATGACGCATACGCACCGGGATGGTCCACGTGGTTCTGATCCAAACTTTAGTCCCGGGGATAGGACATGTAGGTATACTTGGGGGGACAGACAAGATTGGTGAACGTTGAAAGGATCCACATACCGAAGGGGAGTTCAGGAGAGTGAGGCTCAGCTGTGTATCGGGGATACACAGTGTGTTACACGTATAACAGTTATCTCGGACCTCCCATCGATCGAGCGCCAGCCGTCCTCTCCACCTTCTCCATCGATCGAGTGCCACCCCCCCATCCACAGTCTACATCGATCCAGTCGCAGCGGTCTCCTCCACCCCGTATATATGTCGAGTCCCAGCACACCCCAGAGGGGGGAGTTCAGCTAGGGAGGCGTTTACACAAGCGCGGTTGGCAGTTGCTCATCTCGTACACAGATCCCTATCGAAGAGGGTAAGGATAATGCCCCAGGTTACGGACCACATTTTTTATCCCCACAGACTGATGGACGGTGACCAGTTGAAGGCTTACAAATCCTTTAAGAAGAACATAAACGGGGAACGGTAAGTAAAACTTTATCTATTTAAATTCCAGTATTTTTTTGTTAAATTAATAATGTGTAGCTAATGCAACAATTATGCAGATGTGATGTGGACGTGCTGCCGCCAACTGATACTGTATGGTTCCATCGGATCCAGGCCAATTTTATGGACTTGGAGGACGATGTACGTGCGTTAGGCTATTTTATATTTTAAGTTTGTTTTAGTAATGATACACTCCTAACAGTTTATAACTTGTATATATTCCCAGTATAAGGACACGTACCTCCATATTCTTCGAAGCATCATTGAGCATTCCCCACTGTGTATAACTAGAGGATCAACATATTGAATACACAGTTTTATATACGTATTTAATACGTACCGATTATGCATGCTGGTAATTTAGTTTGTAAAACATTAATAACTTTATGTCCATCAAATGTTTGTACAGTCATTCCTAGAGCACCAATAGGGGATAATAATGCCTCGTGATGCTCACAGGGATATCACCACGGTGCGGTGGAATGTGCTAAAGTTCTGGTGGTTTCCCGACTGGAAGTCGTCTGTGGCACGAGGTTGACCTGGTAAGTGTTACTTGGTTTGCAATTTTAAAATAAATATGTCTTTGTGTATCCTAACACCATTTTGTTACGTTTACAAGTCCTAATACTGTGCAACATTGGGCGGCAATATTGGCACTTGGTGACTGTCGGCCTCACCATCAAGAAGATGTACATACTAGACCCCTAGAGACAGAAAGTCCCAGTGCATATCCGGAAGCAGCAGGTAGCCCCGTTACGCTGGTTTTTACCCTCGATATTGCATCAGTCCGGGTTTCATACTATGCGACCGGTTGGCCTTGAGAAGTTCACTAAGAAGAATAAGTCATTCTATGTCAGCGTGGTGTCTGAATCACGTATCCTCCAATAAAACCCACTGTAAGACTTTCTTTTTCATTAACTTTGAGATTGTGTTATTAAAAACCTATTGTTTTATTAACGCATGCTAATGTGTCCAACTACATGGGTAACTGTGATCCCCACACGTTGAGATTGATCGAGTACTTATTGGCGGATAGGAAGGATTTCAATTGGTCGGAAGACGATATGGGGATTATTCGGGAGAAGATGGTTGTGGAGATTTTTTGTAACTCCCGGCTCGATTAGATTTTTGTAGCATTTTTTTATATAATATGTACCATTTTTTTGTACAAAAACAATTAAATTGAAAAATAATTTATTTTTTTCAATTTATTTTTTTTGCTTCTGTTTCAACTATCTGGAATCACAAGTAGAACACAAATTGAGACTCATGTTTAAGTAAAATTTAAGTTAATGAACAAGTTATACGATTACAAATTATCACAATGTCATCAATCGAAATGCCTTCAATTATTCCACGGTGGAATCCCTGTTAGGGCAAGTTTGTTTGTTGTGTCTAACTGAATGACAGATTCTACACTTGTGGCGGTATTCCTGAGGAACAACTCTGCTCGGACCTTCATTAATAAAAGGTGGGTTAGAACATCTCTTGAAATTAACCTGGTTATCCACATCTTCTACACGATTGTGTAGTTGTCCTTTCTGAAGACGAGACATGTCAACCCTCCCTCCGACGTCCTGCTTGTCTCTTGGAGATTGGATTCAAAATCACCCTATCAGCAATGTCGGATGGCACAACCCAGGTGGAAGGATGTCCAACCGGTATAATATGAACCGAATGCGCATCAATAAGTGTCTGTCTCTTGTAGTAGTTCGCACACAGGGATGTGAAACCCAAGTTTCGATCCCAATAGAAACAATGAAAACGATGAGATTCAAGTTTCAGTAATATTAACTGTACACTAAAACTTTTAATATGCCTTACGGCAACGAGTGCATAAGAACATGAAAAATGGTCCATTTGGAATTTATTGCATGTATAGGTCTTCCGGGCTAAGTCAACAGTCCACTGTTTTCTAAGCCACATCATCTAGAATATGTTCCAGTCCACTGGATTTACGATCATATAACTGTACTTCTCCATACATTTTAGGATCACAAGATGTGATACGTCGGTCAACTGATGAGGCATGAACTGTGTAGCTCTATGGCGATCGTGAAACCAATGTTGTAGCATATTCCTAATGAACTCTGCCGGAGTCAACATAGGCAGTTGCCATGCAAATTTTAGGCATGAGTTCATGCATTTTGTAGCATTTGTTGTCACCACCATGTACCTTCTGTCGAGGCAATGTACACAGGACCACTTGTGTAGACCGGCAACATTGACATAATCATATGCATTATAGTGTAAGTTTCGTAACTCTTCCATGTGCCGGTTATATTTTAAGTCAGTGTATGCTCGAGCTGCTTTGTCCATTATTGCGGCAACATCCTTTCTGTGATATCGCTTCTTAATATTTTTAGAAAAGTGCCAGCAACATATGGTACAGGTTTTATAAGGGAACACTTTAGAAATCCCTGCTTCAATGCTTGCATGTCGATCATAAATGAAAACCAAATCATCTATATGATCAAGGGCACCTTTCAAGGAATCCAAAAACCACACCCATGATAGGTTGTTTTCTGAGTCATCGTACCCAAAAACAATTGGATGCACCTGTTCATTCCCATTTTGTGCAGTTGCATTGTACCCCCGAATCTTCCCTTTAAATGGGTACCATCAAAGGCAATAACTGGACGTTTACACCTCCAAAATCCTCTAAGTGAGGCACCCAACGATATTAAAAAGTAGAGGAATTTATCATTTTTATCGCACTGTAAGTCAGTGATTGTGCCAGGATTTTTTTATTCCAACATGTAACCGAATGATTGCAGCAGTTTGAAGGTTTCCTCATGCGTTCCATATGTCAGTGATAACGTATAATCGAGGGCTTGATATGTCTTACTGTACATGATTTGGATGCCATACATTGTTTTCATGTCAGCGATTATGTCCTTCGGACTCATTAGTCGACCATCTTGTTGTTGAAGTCTATGTGCAACCACTTCTCCAATTATGACTGCACTAGCTTGTCGGTGGCGGCGGTAAATCTTCCAACGGACAAGTGTGTTCGTTGACAAAACTTCTTACTTGGAAGTATGTCCCTTCATCTCTCCTCACCGCTCTTAACTTCCACGTACAGTTGTCCATCAAACAAACCAAATGTAATGTTGTCTTATTAGACCTTTTCACCTTCCACTCGAAGTTCTGCCGCATTGTAAAATGCCCAACTAGTCTCTTCAAATCCTTTTTAGTAGGAAAAATTGCCCTTTATATATCATGCTTGTAGGTTCATCTTCTACCAAGTTTCTGCTTCCACTCATACCAAACGAGTATGATTGTGCTCCTGGATTAACCTACGTTGTGGCATTATCAAAATCAGCTGGAGTTACATTAGACCAGGCCTCAGAGGTCCTAACTATATCTGCTGCACTGGAACTACCTATGTGTACACATCTTGCATGTCTTTCCGTTTGGACAGGTTCTTCATCTTCCTCATTGTTCGCTACATTATATACCGAATGAAAATTTGCCTCATTAGCCACCTCATGAATTGGCCCAACATTCGATTCATTGTTTCACTCATTGTACATATCATTGTACTAGTGGTTGTACTGCCCAGCATTCATCTCAATTTGACAACAAAGACATCGTCGAATTGAGGTCTAGCTATGTCACCATGGTCGGCTACTTCCGGTGGGACAACACACATGTTCTCTTACCCTTGATCCCACTTCTTTTTGTGAACAACTGATTGCTTCCGCTAAACGATCGAAATTGTTGGGTGTTTTCAAGAGAAGGGATATCTTCAGTTATCACATCTCATGCTGCCCTCTCAATTAGACTAACTCATACTTGAGTTATCTTCCCTTACCATAAACTAAACATCATTGTCGTTTCTTATAAATGTGCGACATGTTGTCCCGGGAACAATTGATATAGACTGTAGATCAGCAATGTATTTGTTCGCATCTTACTTCACATGGTTTGCACAATTGACACCAATTATTCGTATGTCATATTCTTTGACACATACAATTCTTGGTTATCAGAACCTAAAAACCTCTGACTTCTGTCTGGTAATTGCTCCCATTTGTAAGATATAACTATTCTCACCCGATCCATTGTCATGTGAAGATCATCATCACAAACCATTATTAATAAAATAAAAAATATTACATTTACAATTAATAAAAATTAAAAAAATTCCTTGAATGTAAGGGGTAAAACATTTTTTGTAAGGGAACGATCCTTTTTTCTAATGAGTGGTCGAGCTTATTTTAATAAGAATGGAGCTTTTTTTTAATAGATCGAGATTTATTGTAAGGGATCGAAAACTTTCTGTATAGGATCGAGATATTTTGTAAGGGATCAAGAACTTTTTGTAAGGGATCGAGTTTTTTTGTAAGGAATCAAGAACTTTTTCTAAATGATGGTCGAGCATATTTTTCAAATAATAGAGCTTTTTTCCAAATATAAAAAAGCTCGGTCCAATAAAAAAATAATCTCGATTCTTCTTAAAATAATCTCGGTCACACATAAAAAAAGCTCGGATTTATTAAAAAAAACCTCGTAACCTAGAGATTAAATGTTCATACATATTCATACAAAGACTGGAACAACATATCATAAAGAATGGATACATTGTTAAACCACACAAAAATACAAGTAAAATATCTGAAATACATGAAGAAAAAAAATATAAGTGAAGATCAGAAATATTTGTTACATTCTTTTGTAGAATCGAGAGAGAGACAAGTTTTTTGGAGAGGGAGAAGAGTTGTAGATCGATTTCCAGACAACTTTTTTTGAAGAGAGAGAGAGAGACGAGTTAAATCGGTGCCTTTTAAAAAATAAAGTTTAGGGGCAATTTGGGTTGTTCACCATAATAGGTGTCTTTTAAACTTAAGTTATTAAACCGGTGATTTCATTACAACAAATAATAAAAAATGTGACATATCTCACTAGTTCCACTACATTTGTTTTGGTGTATATGCATCGTTTAAATTTTGTCCTCATTCCCTCTTGCCCTCTATTGTTCGGATTGATTGAAGATGCATGTTAACACAATTCTTCCATGATGTGAAATTTAGTAAATATTGCAGGAAACAATATTTAGTTTCGACCTCCCATGGTAATTCTCGGAGGAACTGGGATTACATAATGTGAGCATAAATATTTAATTTCGACCTCGATCCATCGAAGGATCCTCAGTGTAACGAATACATTTAGCACGGGCCAGTTGACAAATGTCATTATTGACCCAAAGAATTAAGCTTCGACAGTGGAGTATCGTTGTCAGGATAGGCATCACCAAAAAGAGAGTAAAGATGATTCTTTTTTCACTTACCAAATATCACAGTAAATTATCTTTATCTTTATCTTTACCCGATTTTATCATCGGAGGGTGATCATCAGTGACACCCGTTGGACTGTTAGCTACCTTAACGATGTATACTTTTGTTATAAGAAAACCTAAATAAGATTTAGAAATGATTACATTGAACCGATCACAGATTTGATACTAAATGCCCAATTCCAAAGATAAGGATATTCATTTTTACCATCAACAAATCTCTTACTATTTACGGTTTATTTCAGTATAATTATAACATAAATATTTAGAGTAATACTACTTTGCTCAAATTTTATGTTCAAATTTGTAGTCCAAATGATGTGGAATCTTTAAAATTCAATCATACAATTCTAATACAAAGAAATAAGGATTCTATATTATTAACACTAAATTTAGATAAAATAGTATTATCAAAACGTTGATAGATAAAAATTCAGATTATTACTAGTATATTTTATTTATGACTAGCTTACAAGCCTGCACAACATTATTAATTGTCATCAGATTTACAATGTAAGTTGATACTCCGTTATTATGTTGGAAATTTTTGTGAAAAACTCTCATTTTGAGAGCACAAATTGAGTATGATAAATTCTATAGAAATGGAAGATTAAAGTGGATTCGAATTCTCCTCCGTGAGAACTTCGAAATGGTATACTCAAATTCACAAAATGTTTAATGGGTGAATGAGAAATTGAGTCTCAAAGTGGGCCCATTATGTAGGGATTAAAATGAATCCCACATTGCTTAGGGATATCACTTATATGTAGTTTATAATTGAATGTGTGATATGAGCTATCAACATGTGTGGCAAAGAGGCTCTCTCTCGCGCGCGCAGGGGGGTTGGAGTGCAAATCATGGACCCCGAACCTTCGAATGCATGACTCGTGTGTGGACGTGACCTGCGGACACGATTGTCGCTCCGATTGGACCGTGAGAGTCCAGTTGACCTTTTGCCACTTCCCTAAGTCAATGTTTTTTTATTGTGATGAATAAGGAAAGCTTTAATTGTTTGGATTCTGATTTCTTACTTGATCACTAAGAATACAGAATCGGGTTTTAATTAGAAATAAATCTCTTTGAAGAATATTATCTAATCAAATTATTTCCTTATTAAATCAAAAAACGAATTTTCCAAAATAATCCCGAATTAATCCCAAAACCCTAGTGTTTCGGTTTGGGTATTTAATACCTCTAATATTCTGTTCAACCTACAGAAAAATATTTAAAGTTTTCTTTTCAGCAGCCGAATTCTTTTCTTCTCTGGTTTTCTTGGTAAGTTCAAAACTCGATTTGAGTTCGCTGGTAGTGGATAGTGTTTAGGCCTACCACTGTTGAACCATTGTATACTGGGAGACAATCGCCTAATACACATACGGTGTTGTCCGGCGAAATTGTCTTAAGGACACCGTGTGAAACACGGGCCTCGGTTCAAACTTTGTTTCCTAATGTGATTTTCTTGTGTTGTTACTTTCTGTTTTTCTTGATACCAGTCATGTTTGATTGCAAATTATGATTTACAATCTTAAGATAATTTTCTCTTTAAAATTATTTTCCAAACAATGTTTGCTTCTTCAAACTTTATGGTATCAGAGTTCTGGTTCAGATCGTAACGGACTTGAAAAAAAAATCATTGATTCAGTTTTCAGCTGTGGTAATCGGGTTCCTTTGGAACACTGATTAATTTTGTCGGGTTCTTCGGAACACTGATTTCAATTTTATATACATATGTTACCTGTGAAAATCGGATTCTTTGGAACACTGATTTCAATTTTGAAAAAAAATATATCACTAATTTGTGGAAATTGGGTCTATTATTAGACACTGATTTCGAAATCGATTGCGATTTCAATTGGGTAATCGGGTGTGCAATATCAGACACTGATTGTGATTTCCATCGTGAAATCTGATTTGATATCAACTGATATCCGTGCTATTATTTATGTGATACTAAAACGATTTTGTTTTTGTTTCAGATATTATGGCAAACAAATCGAATGTGAACTCCAGTGTTCCACTAGAGACTCCGGTAGTGAATCCAAGTATGGGATTAGATACTTCAGCTGTGAACTCTGTGCTTGTGGGCCAGGTACCAGTAGTAGTACCTACTGTGTCTACAACGACTCCGGCCATCAACTCCTTCGTGAGAAACATGCCCGATCCGGTGATGAGCCAATATATGAGTCAAGGGAATGTTCCCATGGCAAATCCCTACATGAATTCGGTACCTTTACCGATGAATCATATGGAGAAGCCTGATAAGTTCAGTGGACCAAATTTTAAACGATGGCAGCAAAAGATGTTGTTTTATCTGACCACACTGAACCTTGGCAGGTTCTTGACTGAAGATGCTCATAAACCTAATAATGGTGAAGAGCGAGATGCTCAGGTATGGAATGCTATTAATGTATGGAATCACTCGGATTTCCTGTGCCATAATTACATACTGAATGAGTAGTCAGATTTGCTATATATCGTCTATTCTTTAAAGAAAACAGCCAAAGAACTGTGGGAATCATTATACCGTAAATATAAACTGAGGACGATGGTTCCAAGAAGTTTATTGTCGGCCAGTTTCTATTACAAGATGGGGGATTCCAAGACAGTTATGAGTCAAGTCGAAAAGCTACAGGTGATTCTGCATGAGATACATGCCGAATGGATGACCTTGAGTGAAACTTTCTGGGTGGCTGCAATCATTAAGAAGCTTCCTCTTTCATGGAAAGAGTTCAAAAACTATCTCAAACATAAGCGAAAGAAAATGAAGATAGAGGATCTGATTCTCAAGCTTCGTATTCAGGAAGATCACATGAAGTATGACAAGAAAGATGTCAATGCGCCTGAAGCGAAGATCAATGTGGTTAAGCATGGGATAAGTTCTAAACCAAAGAAGAACAAGTCTGGGAAAGGATCCAAATTGGGTCCTAAGGGAGGAGTCTCTAAGAAGCCAAAATTCCAAGGGAAGTGTTTCAACTGTGACAAGCTGGGTCACAAATCTTCTGAGTACAGGTTACCAAAGAAGAAGAAGAACCACAAGGCAAACGTGGTTGCTGGGATCTCAAAAGATGTATCCGAGATCAATCTCTCTACAGTTGTGACAGAAGCAAACCTTGTTGGGTCAAACCTAATGGAGTGGTGGTTGGACACTGGGGTCACTCGTCATATATGCTATGACAGGGAGATGTTCAATACATTTGAAGAAATGAAGAATGAAGAAAAGTTGTATATGGGCAACTCAACCACATCTGACGTGAAGGGACGTGGTCAAGTCATTCTCAAGATGACCTCTGGTATAACCCTGAGCTTGAACAATGTGCTATGTGTACCTGATATTCGCAAGAACTTAGTGTCCGGTTCGTTGCTCAATCAGCAAGGGTTCAAGATGGTGATTGAATCAGATAAAGTGGTTTTAACCAAGTAGGGAACTTATATGGGTAGGGGATATGTAACTGAAGGGCTTTTTAAGCTTAATATATATGTTGTCAAAAGAACAATCAATAAAGATAATTCTTCAGTTTATTTGCTTGAGTCTTCCAATTTATGGCATGGTAGACTAGGACACATTAATTATGATACTTTACATAGATTAATTAACTTAAATCATATTCCCACATTCAATATTGATCTTAAACATAAGTGTGAAGTTTGCATTGAAGCAAAACTAACAAGGTCATCATTTCAGACTATTGAAAGGAAATCTGAACCTCTTGATTTAATTCATACAGATATATGTGATTTAAAATTTGTTCAAACAAGAAGTGGCAACAAATATTTCATCACATTTATAGATGATAGCACCAAATACTGCTATGTATATCTGTTGAAAAATAAGGATGAAGCTATAGAGAAGTTTAGTCTCTATAAAACTGAAGTTGAGAATCAACTCAACAAGAAAATCAAGGTACTAAGAAGTGACCGAGGTGGTGAATATGTAGCACCGTTTGGTGAATTCTGTGCACAACACGGAATCATACATCAAACCACTGCAGCATATTCCCCTGACCAAAACGGTATTGCAGAACATAAGAATCGTACCTTGAAAGAGATGATGAATGCAATGCTGATAAGTTCTGGAATGCCTCAGAACATGTGGGGTGATGCTATATTGTCTAGCAATTACCTTTTAAACAAGGTACCCCGAGAGAAAGAAGACAAGACTCCATATGAACTATGGAAAGTAAGAAAGTCTTCCTATAAATTCTTACGAATATGAGGGTGTCTTGCCAAAGTAGCCGTACCTATACCTAAGAAGGTGAAAATAGGTCCGAAAACTATTAACTTCATTTTCATTGGATATGCACAAAACAGTAGTGCTCATCGATTCTTGGTCTATAAATCTGACATATCATATATACATAAAAACACGATAATGGAATCTAAAAATGCAATGTTCGTTGAACATGTATTTCCATGTAAATCCAATGATGAAGCAAGTTCGTCAAAACGAACACATGCTGATAGTTGTGAGGACTAAGAACAAGGAAATGAAGTAGAGGATGAACCTAGATGTAGCAAAAGAGCAAGGACGAAAACGTCTTTTGGTCCAGATTTTATGATCTATTTGCTAGAAGGTGAACCTCAAACTTTCAAAGAAGCGGTAAGCTCTTCAGAAGGACTCTTGTGGAAAGAGGTAATTAAGAGCGAAATTGATTACATCCTTCAAAATCATACTTGGGAATTAGTGGATCTTCCTCCGGGATGTAAACCGCTAGGATCCAAATGGATTTTCAAAAGAAAGATGAAAGCATATGGATCAATTGATAATTATAAGGTCAGACTTGTAATTAAAGGTTACAATCAACAAGAAGACCTAGACTACTTTGATACATATTCTCCTGTGACGAGAATAACCTCCATTAGAATGATACTTGCAATCGCAGCTTTACGAAATCTTGAAGTACATCAAATGGATGTGAAAACGGATTTCTTAAATGGAGATTTGGATGAAGAAATTTACATGGAACAACCTGAGGGTTTTTCTACTCCAGGACAAGGAAAGAAAGTCTGTAAATTGGTGAAGTCTGTAAATTGGTGAAGTCTTTATATGGTTTAAAGCAAGCACCAAAACAATGGCATGAGAAATTTGACAATGCTATGATGTCAAATGGATTTAAGATCAGCGAATGTGACAAATGTGTTTATGTCAAGGACACAAAATGGCTATGTAATTGTGTCCATTTACGTTGATGACATGTTTATTGTTGGTAGTAATGATAAAATGGTCAAATCTACCAAGGATATGTTGAAATCAAGATTTGATATGAAAGATATGAAACCGGCTGATGTAATGTTGGGAATGAAAATCTCAAGGACATCTGACGGACTCATACTAAGTCAATCACACTATATTGACATGATTCTTGAGAAATTCAACAAAAATGATTCTGGAATTTCCAGAACACCAGTAGATACAAATCTACATCTATCCAAGAATAAGGGTGAGAGCATCTCTCAACTAGAATATTCTCGAGTGATAGAAAGTCTGATGTACTTAACAAGTTGTACACGACCAGACATAGCTAATGCAGTCAGTAAATTAAGCAGATACACTAGTAATCCAGGAGCCGATCAATGGAAATGAATAGTAAGAGTACTAAAGTACTTACGATTCACTCGTAATCATGGACTGCATTATACCAGATATCCAGTTGTCATAGAAGGATACACGGATGCTAACTGGATATCTGATATGAAGGATTCAAAATCCACTAGTGAGTATGTGTTCACACTAGGTGGTGTGGCAGTATCTTGGAAATCCTCCAAACAAACATGTATAGCCAGATCCACCATGGAATCTGAGTTTATAGCATTAGATAAATGTGGAGAGGAGACTGAATGGCTACGCCAATTCTTAGAAGATATTCCAAGATGGCCAAAGCCCGTGCCGACGATTTGCATTCACTGTGATAGTCAATCAGTAATAGGAAGAGCACAGAGCAATATATATAATGGGAAGTCTAGACATATACGTCGAAGACATAATAACATTAGACAATTAATCTCAACTGGGGTTATCATTATTGACTATGTAAGGTCAAAAGATAACATTGCGGATCCGCTAACTAAAGGGTTAAATAGAGAACTGGTTGAGACATCATCGAGAGGAATGAGACTAAAGCCCATTAGATAAAAGGTCGATATAATGGACACTCAACCTAGTTGACTGAAGATCTCAAGATCTAGGTTCAATGGGACAACCAAGTTGTAAGACTCAGTTGGATCACTGTGGAGGTTACCCTCAAGTCCATTCCTATGATGAAACAGTGATGCCCGTAGGGAAACAGTTAAACTATGGTTTTTAATGATTCTTATGCGTCGAAATTCCTAGCTATGGAAATCCAAGTAGAGTAAAGCGAGTTACTCTTAATTAAGAAATCACCTATATGAGAGAGAAGTGGGGCCGATTTTAAAAGAGAATAGTGAAGGGCTATATTCTCCAGAGACTCTCACAGAACCAGACACACGTTCATGGCCAAAACAAACATAAAAATAAGAACCAAATCGGGTCTGGAAGATACCTGTGTAAGGTGTGTAATCGTTTACACAAAACGGCAGAACAGTTCAAGGATATCACATCTACTGATCAGCTAGTAAAGTAAGCATACCTTTACAAGGGAAAGTTCAAAGGGTAACACCTACCTATCCTTTGCAGGTTTCGACCGTTTGAACTTACCAAACATCTTCTTTGTGTTTCTTAGGTCAATTTCATTCATGTGGGGGATTGTTGTAAATTTTTGTGAAAAACTCTCATTTTGATAGCACAAACTGAGTATGATAAATTCCATAGAAATGGAAGATTAAAGTGGATTCGAATTCTCCTCCGTGAGAACTTCGAAATGGTATACTCAAATTCACAAAAATGGTTAATGGGTGAATGATAAATTGAGTCTCAAAGTGAACCCATTGTGTAGGGATTAAAATAAATCCAACATTGCTTAACTAAATCACTTATATGTAGTTTATAACTGAATGTGTGATATGAGCTATCACCATGTGTGCATAGAGGCTCTCTCTCACGCACGCAGGGGGGTGCAAATCATGGACCCTGAACCTTCGAATGCACAACTCGTGTGTGGACGTGACTTACGGACACGAATGCCACTTCAATTGGACCGTGAGAGTCCAGTTGACCTTTTGCCACTTCCCTAAGTCAACGTTTTTTTATTGTGATGCATAAGGAAAGCTTTAGTTGTTTGGATTCTCATTTCTTACTTGATCACTAAGAATACAGAATCGGGTTTTAATTAGAAATAAATCTCTTTGGAGAATATTATCTAATTAAATTATTTCCTTATTAAATCAAAAAACGAATTTTCCAAAATAATCCCGAATTAATCCCAAAACCCTAGTGTTTCGGTTTGGGTATTTAATACCTCTAATATTCTGTTCAACCTACAGAAAAATATTTAAAGTTTTCTTTTCAGCAGCCGAATTCTTTTCTTCTCTGGTTTTCTTAATAAGTTCAAAACTCGGTTTGAGTTCGCTGGTAGTGGATAGTGTTTACGCCTACCATTGTTGAACCGTTGTATCCAGGGAGACAATCGCCTAATACACATACGGTGTTGTCCGGCGAAATTGTCTTAAGGACACCGTGTGAAACACGGGTCTCGGTTCAAACTCTGTTTCCTAACGTGATTTTCTTGTGTTGTTACTTTCTGTTTTCCTTGATACTAGTCAGGTTTGATTGCAAATTACGATTTATATATTATACGTTAGATTGAGATTGAAATAGCAAATGTATTTACTACTATAATTTTAACCTGTAAAATTCATTAAGTCTAGATGACAAATTAATAACTTTCCAATAATAATAGTAAGTAGTGGAATAATTCATAATTTTTAAATGTTCCCCTTTTAAATTACTTTTGACAATGATTTTTCTTAGTATAATCGGAAAATGTTTAAGATAACTAAATTAGGTGATATCTAATTTGGTATTCAATGCACTATAATGTCTTACTCTCCCGTTTACATCATTCATAAAGACAATAAATTAAAGTGTAATAATTTAAAAAATAATGTTTATCACCATGCCGATTAATTTATCACATAAAATGCACATCCATTATAAAGTTATTGTTAATAGCCAATTTTGACAAGGGACCAGAGAAAATTTTCCATCCAACTGGTACTTGATAGGACATACTTTCCAATGCCAAGAATGACCAGCTTGCTACGACCTACATCTAGACATGGCCACGGTTCGGTTCGAACCGTGAAACCGAACCGTAACCGTGTGAAATGAACCATAACCATATGAAATGAACAGTAACCGTAACCGTAACCGTAACCGGAATCGGAATCATGGAATCGGTTCCAGAACCGTAACCGTAATCGTGGGGCTGAAGGCAATATGGCTTATTGGGGTTAAGTTAATGTGGGTGATGAAAGAAAAAAAGCTTATAGTGTTTGGCTTCAAAATTGGCTATGGAGCACACATATAAAGGTAGAAAATATTTAAGACATTTTAAGTGAGTTAAAGCACACATTGCCTATATCACTTCTAATGTTTCAACTAAAACAAGAGCAAAGTTCACATGTAATATCTTTTATGATGAATGTTCTTTAATATCCAATGCATAACCTATTGAGATCAATTTCTAATGCTAAGAACCTAATGAGTGTTTAGGAGTAGAAATAAACAAAACCTCTATAATGATAATTATATCTACTTTTTAGCTTAGTGAACTCACAAGGGTAGTCTCCACTATTAATCATGGTTATCCAACTAAGCATCCTATCCACCATCATATCGAGAGTATGCCATAAATTTTGAAAAATGCAATACATTACTCTAAGTGGAAAGACGTTAGTCTAAACTCAGTGATTAAAGCATATATTACGGCTCTTAAAGCACACAAAAGAAGCATCGAAAAATAGAGGACAAATAATTCAAAAACTGGTGACTTTCTAAAATGACCTATGTCCTTTCTTTAATGCATATCTCTCAAATTATTGAATAAAAGTTAACAAAATTTTAACACAATACACTAGATATGCAAATACACACTTTTCATTTAGAAAATATTTCAAAATTCAAAGCGGAAAAATGAGAAAACAGACGTCCAAAGCAGTCCACGTGAAGATTTGCAAAAACATGACATCTCCCATGACCTTTGGTCGAAGAAACATTTATAACTTTTAAACTACTGTCCAGAATTTTACGTTCTTTATACCGTTAGATTCGTATCAAAATATTGAAGAACCTACCATGGACAGAAAAAATTATTTACTCACCAATGAATACAGTTTTAACAAAACGTTTGCCTCAAAATATTTCAAAACAGGGCACTTTTTCACAGATTTCAACAAATGGCTCAATAAAATAAAATAAACATGAATTCACACCCCCAAACCTAATCTAAACATTGTCCTCAATGTTTATATGACATTAAAAGCATGGACAATGAATAAAGAAAAAGTATGAAAGGCAAGAACTCGAAACACAAAAACTAAAACAAAAATTTAAAAAAATTCCTAAGTGGGTTGCCTCCCACCAAGCGCTTTATTTAACGTCTAGGCAAGACGTATAAGAGTGCTACGGCTCTAATGGTGATGCAATAATCTCATATCCATCACCTATTTTCTTCAACTTGAAAGTTCCACCACTCTCAACGTTTCTTAGCTCAGCCTTTTTGATCCATACTTTCTTCTCATTCGTTGGATTCATTCTCCCTTATTTATATTGTCTTATATACTCGTAGCATCTTCGTCGAATGTGACCTTTCTTGTTACAAAAGTGACAAATGGGAATAAAATTATGAAAGTTACCTCTTTGGTGGCTGTTGTTCAATGATAGATATTGATTCCTTCTGTTTCTCCTTCTTCTTTTTGGAATTCGATCTTCCTTTTTGGTGATGGAATTTCTTGACTCATCTTTATTCACCTTATTGATCTTGACTTCCTCCAATTGCTTCTTCTCATCCATGACCATTGACTTGATCTCTTGCTCCTCCCTTTTAAGGTTTGCAATGTCTTCAAGTTCCTTAATCTTCATAATCTCTAAGGCTTTATCTCATTGTTCAATCTCAGCCTTCATTAGCTTCATCCTGTGATCAAACTCCTCTTTGAGCTTTTCAACCTCTTGAGAAAGTACTGCATACCTTTGTAATGAAGACTCTTTTTCTTCCAGTAATTCAGTGATCTTTGTTGTCAATTCAGAGTTAAGAGCGACAATCATTTGTTTGTCTTCTTTTAACTGTTCAATCATGTTCTCATATCTTGCACAATGTGAAATTTTTCTTCTTTTGCCATTTCGAGACTCTTTTAAGGTCGAATTTGATTCTGAACAAACTCTTGGATCTACTACTTCCACATTGAAACAGTCAGTAATACCTACTGGATGTTTCAAATATTCAAAAACATCAACATTGATTGTCTCATCAAACACTGTCATGGAAACCTTCTCATTATGCACATCTATGATAGCCTTCGCGATTGACATAAATGGTCTACCGAGCAAGATAGGGAAGTCAATTGTATTGGTCCCTTCTTCTTCCATATCTAGTATGATAAAATCTGCAGGTATAATAAGCTTGCCAACTTGGACTAGAACATCTTCCACAATTCCACGAGGATACATAATAGATCGGTCGGCAAGTGAAAGCTTCATGTTGGTTGGTTTTAGATTACTCAGCCCTATCTCTTTATATACAGTATACGACATCAAATTAATGCTCGCCCCTAGATTCAGTGTGGATCTCTCTTTCCTTGTTTCTCCCACTGCGATTGTGATGTTGAAACTTTCAGGATCCTTAAGTTTCGGGGGCAACTTCTTTTGGAGTATTGCACTTGCTCCATCTGGAATTGGCACTGTCTTGTGTGAATCAGTTTTCCTACTTCTTGAATTGAGTTCCTTGAAATACTTTACGTAGGCTGGCATCTTATGAATCTCTTCCTTGGTTTGCAGACTAACATTGTCAGTTGACAGGATATTATAGATCTCCTTGAATGATTGGTTGAGCTTGTTCTTTTGAACTCTGGATGGAAAAGGAATAGGTGATTTGTGAATTTTCTATGTATCCTTGAACTTTTCTACCTTAAGCTCTTCATTTTCTTCTAGTTCACTATTCTTCTCCGAGAAACCTGAAACATTAATAGCAGCATTAAATAGTTCAGTAGGTTTATTATTATTTAAATCTTTACCTTTCCACTAGGCTGTGATGGCCTTTGCTTGCTCAGTATGGCTTGGAAATCTTTTTGGTTCATTCCTTTGATTGGCTTCAGCTAGTTGCCCAATTTGTGTTTCTATCTTTCTTAATGAAACATCAAAATTATGCATTCTCACATCAGAGTCTTGGAATCTTTTATCATGCTGATTCATCCTCTGGTCCATAGTTTGTATAAATTGCTTCATTGTATCTTCTAATGATAGATTTGTGGGTTGAGATACAGGATTTTGTTGGGTACCATCATTATGCTGGCCATGATTGTTGTTATTTTTTCACTGGTTCTCGGTGCCTTAATTATCTCTCCAAGAGAAGTTTGGATGATTTCTCCACCCTGGATTGTATGTGTTTGAAAAAGGATCATTCCAAGATCGATAGTTGAAATTGTTCATAGCTTGTACTTCTTCCTCATTATTAGGCCCAGGACCTCTTGCTTGAAAAACTTATGCACCATACCCTGGTTGCTCATATCCCTTGCGTTGTTCTTCTCTCATTTGTCTCACCTAATTGATAAGTACTTCCATAGTTTTCTGCATTTGTGACATTTGCATTGAGTTCCCGACACTCGTATCTACTTCATAAACTCCCTTCCTTCTCCTAGAGTTCTTCTCACAGGAATTTCTAGCAAGTTTTTCGAAGATAATTTGTAATTCTTCTGGAGTCTTGTCAGTCATGGATCCTCCACATGCATTATTCACTGAGACAGTTGAGACGTCATTCAGTCCATCATAAAACCACTGCCAGAGTTGGTGCATTTGATATCCATGCTGAGGACAATCAAATAGAAGCATCTTGTAATGTTCTCATGCATCATAGAATGACTCTTGGCCCCCTTGAAAGAAATTTGTAATCTTGGACCTGATCTCACTGGTTTTCTGAGGAGAATAAAATTGATCAGTAAGTCTATCTACTACCTCTTCCCATGTTGTCAGTGAAGCTAGAGGCAAAGTCAAAAGCCATGTCTTCGCCTTTTCCTTGAGAGCATGTGGAATACACCTTATACGCAACTGGTTTTCTGTCACCCTGGTGTTTGGAAAAGCTTGAATTGCTGCATAGAACTCTCTGAGGAATTTAAGCACATCTTCATTCGGAAGTCCATAGAAAGCATGCAGCAGATTGTAATGGAAACTTTTCAGCTCATAGTTTCTAGCTGCCTCATCCAGTGCAATGCAAAGAAGGTGATTATCAACTATAGGCCTGATGTAATCCTTCATGGTCTTGATAGGTACAACTGGTAGATCCGAAACCTCTTGAATGTTGTGATTTTCGTCGTCTCCCATTGTTCTTTATCCAATACGATCAATGTTGTCGTTCAACGGTAGTAATTCTCCTTGCAGTGATCTTCTACCTTGCATTCACCGTTGAAACCTGAAACAAAAGACAGACACACAGTAAACTACGAAAATAGAATAAAAGAAAATAAAAATAAAAATAAAAAATAAAAAATTAATGATTCAACTACCTAATTAATTAAATCTGTTAACTGAAACTGAAACTAGAATTAAGAAATAAATTCAACTAATCCCCGGCAACAGCGCCAAAAATTTGATTGTGTGTAAATCGTGTTATAAAAAACAATACTCGCAAGTACACGAATCGTGAAGATATCGTACAACGACAAGTAAGGATCGTTCCCACGAGGAAAAGTGATTTATATGGTTAAAACTAATTCTAATTAAAGTAACAAGAAGATTGTTGAGTTTGATTTAAAGCTAAAACTAAATTAAATTAAACTAATGAAAGCAATTTAGAATATTGGTTTGTGATCAATGGAAGAAAAACTAGATCATCAATGCTCCCCTACTATGTATACTCAATGTTTTGAATTGACTGTGAAAACATAATAGTAATCAAGTTAAGGGTTTGTTCTTATCTTAAATATGATTATTACCGTATGATCTTGGGATAAATCAAGTGTTCTCAGTTACAATTTACCTATAGATCAATGGTGTAAACTACAATCGAGAACCCATTAAGTGCAAGAACAATGAACCAAAACCTACTTGCATAGATTAATGCTAAGATCAGTTTTATCCATTCAATCGAATATTAATTAAGATTACGTATAGATCAATACTCCAACCTCAATCATTAAATTATCAAAACACTAAATTCATGCCAACGTATGATCATGCATTAACAAGAAGAAAGAATTAAGACATAGGATGAATTTAATGAATCAAAACTTAATTTAATTAAATATAGTCAATTCTAACAAAGAGCATTCATAGAGGTTCACATTGATTCCCCAGTATGGAATTAGTTACACATTGCGAAAATAGAAAGAGAAAAGAAAGAAATAATAAAACCCATTGATGAATTCTTCTTCTTCTTCAATCTTCGATGTGTAAAGATGAATGGAAGGTGTATGGTGATGGAGTGGTGGGGGACGGCTGGAATCTTTTCTGAATTGCAAAGAATAGGAAGTATTTATAGGTTATTTTTCCTTGTGAACCCCTAATTCTTCTTAGGTTTAGGAAATCCATCAAGTGGGAAAGTAGAATGAAACAAGGAATGAGAATTCTTTCCTAAATTGAATTTACTCTTTTGATATTTGACTCATAATTTGAGTTTTGGAAGATTCCCAAACATGTTTTGGTCTTCTAAAATTATTAGAATTTGATTTAGAAAGTTTTGAAACAATTCTGGACCAATTCGGAGTGGATTTCTGCCAAAAATCCGTCAAACCACAGTCTGGGTCGCTCCGGAGGTCGCCGCAGTCCAAACCGCGGAATTTCTCTGCCAAGTACCGCTTCGTAGACCGCTGGCTAGGTCTTGTGCTTGGACGACGGTCTAGGCCGCGGTTGACTATCTAGCACTGACCTTCGGTTACTAAATTACTCATAACTTCTTCTAGGAATATCGGAATTACTACCGTAAAATGAGCCGGAAACTAGAATTCCGGGGCTTTCAATCAATAGGTAGTAGGACACACAATTCGATCGGAGCTGAGAGATATAGGCCCCGCAATATGATTGTTCTGCACTGGCCGAAAATCGACTTTTTGCTCTTTTTCTCTAAAATAACATCTAACACCTTTTAAATGGAATGTGACCTACTCATACTCAACAAACACATAAAATACCTAAATTTACCTAAGAACAAAGCATAAATAATAGGAAATGGGGACCTATACTATGTACAGAAATAGACCGATCAAATATCATATGTTAATATACTTGATTTGATAAATCTAAAGTGATACAAGTCCTTAGGTCACTCTCGCACGTTCCAGTAAAGTTTTGTAAAAGTTATAATCATTTCCCTCAATTTTAAAATTATTCAAATTATGAGTTTAATTTTGATAATTTATAATGGAGTTTTAAGTACATTCAAAATAATAATAATGGAGTTTTAAGTGAAATAAAGGCATCAAAAAAATATATGAAAACAACAACAATAATGGTGGACCTAATTATAAACTTTGATGTTTGCATCGATTTAAAAGTGAGCCAAACATGCTATAATACAATTTACCCTACCCAACTATCTAAAAAATTAGATTAGTGGTGGGTTTGATTAAGTAGGTTGGAATGTTTATACTTTATATTTGATATTAAAAATAAAAAAAAATGGGGTGGTAACTGAGTAGTGAGTATTTTCCAAAAAAATATTCGGGGAGCTTAAATAAAAGTGTATTTTTTGTTTCTATATAAGGAGGCTCGAAGCAAACCGATTTCCAGAGTGGACCTCTCAATTTGACAGTATCTTGCATTGACCTCCAAGTACGGTATGGAAAACGATTATAGCAACGACAGAGATTCAGAGGAACCAAAGCCAAGTTGTATTTCTCTGATCACTCTCAAGCCGCGTCAATTTCTCTCACCGTTTCCGGTTTCCACCCTCTCGCCGTCGTCGACAACTTTCATGTCTTTTCTCATGTAAGTTTCGTTTGATTCCGTGGATTTTCTTTACTGCGATTTTTCTCACTCTTCTGATTTATCCATGGCTTGTCAAAGATACCCACTTTGATTTATTCATGGGATTTACATGAATTTTTATATCTTGTTATGAAAGCCCAAAAAGCTATTTCCTAATCTAATACTCGTCCGTAGTCGCAGTATATCTCCCTTTCTTTTTCTTTGATTGATTTCTCATTTTGGGTAAGTTTCCATTTATCATAATCATAAATCATTAATGGGTTTGTTTGTTTTTTCTTTTTTGTTTGTTTAATTGTGCAGAATACAGTGCACTAATCGAATTACTTGGATTTTTAATGGGTTTTTTTGGTTCCAATTTGTGAGGAAATGAATGCAATAATCAGGTAGTTGTATGTTTTTGTTTGTTTGATCTATATATTTTATTTTGATAATAATATCTACCAGATTAAATTATTGGGATTGTTGTTTTGAGTCTTTTGATAGACCCTATGTTTATCAATATGTTACTGACTGTTAGATATATATTTTTGGTGGAGGGTAATTTGGTTTTGATTGTATTGGGTTCGTTTTAGATATATCTTAAATGTGTCCTATACTATTACATAATCTAATCACTATATATTTGACCGGTACTTTACACATCGTTCTTAGGTCAACTGGTGTGAAACATTTGTGATGAGATTTGAGTTTCATCATACGCAATTACTAGTGTAACACATGTAGACCTTGGTTTGGTACTCTGATATCAGATTTCTATCTGCATATGTTTGATTAGTGCTTTTACTTTATCTATGGATTCCCAATAATCTATACAGCTTTTAATGTCCCTGATAAACTACCATCTTCTTACCTTAGCATAAAGGTAAAAACAAGGGATTGATTGTTTGATGAAAATCTGATCCCGTACCTGATTGCTCTTAACAGTTTATATACTCATAATATAAGATGTCTAGAAAGGGATTGACTGTTTGATGAAAATCTGATCATGATGTGTTATTGACTTATTGCCATGGTTGATCATGTTTTTTATGGTCTTGATTATGATATTTAAGTATTTCATGTGTTTTTGATGGTTAATACAGTATGGTTTACTAGTTTTGGATGAGTTAAATGATGTGTTGTTAGGTAGCTAAACATGACTAGTTTTGCAGGATCTCAAGTAAATGTTTTTACGGGTAGTGGTAATAATGAAGTTAAAGATGTTGAGCCAAGTAATGATTCGGGTGGCTCTAAACAGAAGAGAGAAACATCCTTTGTTTGAAATTACATGACTAGGGTTGGTGGGAACCTTTCCGAGAAGTCCTCATCTCTGGAAGAACCAGAGGCTGCAAGTGTTGGTTGGGGTAGTCGCAGTGATCTTTGTGGCATGTCAGCTTCACAAGTTAGTGATGTTGGATGGCAATGGTTTAAGGATCCTAGATTGGATTGTCTTGGATCCCGAGGAATTTTCCAATCGTGTAAAACACGTGAGTTTTTCAAACCTGTTGCTTGAAAGATCTTATTGTTTTACATAAAGCAATTTAAGAAGCACATATGATCATTTAAGTTAATCTTTTATTTCTTTTTTCTTTTATTCCTTTTTTCTGTTGCAGCACCTTTGGTTGAGGTTGACAAAGAAACAGCCAAAGAGAATTACCTTTTATGGAGGATAGAGATAGGAGTTGCAGAAGGGTCAACTGAAATTCCAAAAGGTGCATCTTTATTTGTTCCTTTATATATACATTTTTTGATAGGAAACAATTTATTCCTTGATATTATATACTTGCATTTAGGGGTGTGCTAGCCAACCGATTTAAACTGTTAAATTGAACTAGACTGACTATTTGCAGGTATTTTTTTATTTATTATTATTTTATTTTTTAATGTTGGACAGTCCAATTTTGCTTTTAGAAACTAGAGTACATTTGGTTTAATCTCATTCTTTAATATTAAAACTCAAACTAAACCATCAAACAAACACATTTATAACTATATTATTGAATATATAAATAGCTATTTGTCTCTTAATTTTAGTTGTGGAACATCAAGTTGTCATGAAAACTTGCAAATAAATTTTAATGATTGGTGGTTATTGGTTAAAAAGTTGAACCCTAATCAAGCACACCTAATTAAGCACAATTTATCTTGATGGAAAACCAAATTGACAAAAATATTTGGTTTGGATTGGTTCAGTTTGTACCTTTACAGTTAGCTTTCAGTTTAAATTTTGGATACTGAAATTTGCTTTGATTTCAGTTTCTCTTGGAATCCAAGAAATGAGTGCTTCTGTAATTGTATCTTGTATAGTTGGCTTGGTTTTCTTCTTTGTTTTCCACACTTCTACTTCCATGGTGAGATTTTCCACTGATTTTCTCTTACAAGAACTTAATCTATTTCTCTGACCATTTAATCCAAACTTGTTACCATCCACTTTAGGGGAGGCAATGCTGCTTGAATACAATCTTGCTGGTCTAAATGCAATAAACTCTGGTAAAGGTTGCTATGTGGGTCAAGAATTGATTGCTCGTACGCACCACCGGGGGGTTATTCGCAAGCGCTTGCTTCCTTAAAAGTTTCTTGATAATGCAGGAAAAGGTAATATTCTCTCCAATTGGGTTTCAGTATATTATTTTTGTTATCTAGACACATGCCAAGCATTTCATTTATGTTTACTCAGAAGTAGAGCAGGAAGTTACTCCTGGCTCGGAAGTGATCGACATTGAATCTGGGAAAGCTGCTCTAGGATGTCGTGGAATAGGTGTCTTGCTGTTGGAGCAAGCCTTTAAAGGGTCTGGTACTTTGACCATAGAAGGACAGGAGGATGATGTGAGGGTGGAGGCCATTAGACCACAATGGTGGCCTGCTGAGTGGTTTCAAGAGCATCAACAAAATACTGTGGCTGCTTAGAGAGTTGTATCATGTTTGGAGGTCATGTGTTGCGTAATGTTCTTAGATCAATCCTGCATATTTTGGCCTTTGTGTTGGCTGTGCAGGAATCTACTAAACCACACACTTGATATAGGCATTAATGCAACAAATATAATCTTTAATTTGTACTTCATTAACTCTTAATATAAATAACCTTTTTTTATTATTATTGTTGATAGGATTAGGCGCTGCAAATATGAATTTGATACTCTTGAATAAGTGAAGTGCATTTTTATGATCCATTATCAGCAAATTTGGAAAATAGAAACGTTGTCATCACTGGTGCTGCAAATGTTGGAACTCCTCTCAGAACCTTTCCTTGAGAATTGAATAAATTAAATCTTCGAATTTACAGGATTCGACTGCCAATCGCATTGAGTTGGAGAGCATCGGTTTACCGTGTGAGCAATACTCAAATCTCATTCAGAAAACAAAGTCTCAGTTGTGCAAAGGTTCGGGCCACTCACTACTCTGGGCTTGCAATATGTAAATTTTGATAGAAGTCAAGTTAGCCTGGGTAGTTAGTTAAGTGTGTGCTGATGTGGAATTCACTAAGTAATGTATTTCATGATTATCAGGAACCTTGTTAGAGAGAGACAAAGTTTGTTATAGCAAATACAGAGCAGGTCACGTATGAATGATGTGTCATTGAAAATCATTCTTCTCTTTCAATACAGATAACCTCAAGAGTAGCCATTAATGGTGCTTCCAATTTTTCTCTGATCAACAAACATCTTGCTTTTTCTTTGTTTCTTGCTGTTGCTTTCATGGTATCAGAGCCTTAGACTCAACTCAATGGCAGAAAAATCGATCTTCAACTGAATCTCGCAACAACTCATCTGTACCAGTAAAATCCATGGATTTTTCTTCTCTACCCAAGACTCTTAAGTCTAAATCTTACTCTGAAACTCGATCATAGTAACTATATCTACCGGAGAACACAAGTTCTGACAGCAATCGAAGCTCTAGATCTTTAAGGCTTCATCAATGCCGAAAAACAGTCTCCACCAAAGTTTCTTACAGTTCGATCTGGTGACATCGAAGATCAACAAGAAAATCCTGAGTTTCTCAACTGGAAAAGATCGGATAACCTTTTGATGAGGTGGATCTTCTCAACACCTACTCTAAGTGTTCTTGGCCAGGTAACCAGCTCTAAATCTTCATTTGAAGTCTGGTCAAAGATTGAACGCACATACTCTCAGCGTTCTATGGCTAGGATAATGCAACTAAAGCAACAATTGCAATCCATTACAAAAGGATCAGACTCAATCAGTGAATTTGTCTTGAAACTCAAACCTATTGCCGATGCTCTAGCTGCAGCTGAAGAGTTTGTTAGTGACAGAGATATGATAAGTTCATGATCGGAGTTGGCCATGAGTATGACTCAATAGTGACCCTGATTTCCTCTCAACAGAACACTATGGTTCTCGTATATGCTCAATTTCTCTTCATGATGCACGAACAAAGAATTGAACATCTGAATAGTGTTGCAAATCTCACTGTCAATCCTTCTGCTCAATTTGCTTCCAATGGTCAAAATATGACTAATAATAGAGGAAATAATTGTAATAGAGGAGGCTTTAATAGAGGCAGAAACAGAGGTGGTGGAAGATATGGTGGTAGAGGAAATCAGAGGGTTTATTGTCAGCTTTGTGGAAAGCCTGGACATGTTGTTCTTCAGTGCTATCGAAGATTTGATCAACATTACCAAGGACCAGTTCAAGGTAATCAAACCGGTCATGGACAAACAAACCAAGCATTTTTTTTACTCAACAGAACTGCAGAGCAACTCTTTCGATCAAGGTGGAAGCCAATCTTCTGAAAATATGCTAGTAACAACTCAAAATTCTGTATATTTTGCTACACCTGAGACTGTTGCGGATCAAGCCTGGTACGTTGATAGTGGCACCACCAACCATGTAACATCCAACCTCAACAATCTTTCCATCAAGTCAGAATACAAAGGTAATGATAAACTTTTCATTGGCAATGGTGCTAAATTATGGATGTCAAATGTTAGAAATACTAGGATCAGATCACATTGCACACCACACCATGATTTAAGCTTGAAGCATGTGTTGTGTGTGTCTGCCATTACTAAGAATTTAGTTAGTATATCGAAATTTATTAAAGATAATGAAGCCTTTGCTGAGTTTAATTCTACCGGTTGTGTGATTAAGGACTAGAGAACAAGATGTTAGAATATCTTGTTATTAATGTAGGATATTTTGTATAATTGACAATCCGTTAATTGCTTATTATAGGGGATTGTTAGGGGTCGTTCATTTTTTCCACTTAAAACTTAATGGGTCTGAATCATAATTATTAAGTTGTTTTATTTGTTTTTTCAAGTGGTCAAATAACTTAAAAATCCTAAAAAACAACTTAATATAAAAAGTAAAAAATCCTGACTTTTAACTTAATTGCAGATCACTGAATTGCATTAAATGTAATAAAAAATCTTTTCTTACGATATCATCCCCCATATATAACATATTTCCAATTTCATCAAAATTACATATGGTATAGAAATCTTTATTTTAATATATTGCTTATTTTAAATAACTTTAAAAATAAAAAAGATTACTAATCACTATGCATATTGGTGTTTTGATACTTTATTATGATATTATGGTGATATATATATATATATATATATTGTTAATATATATTATCCTCTGTTTCCTATTTTATATTATCTTGCTCCGTTTTGGTATCAGAGCCTTAAGGCTTGTTGAAGAAGATAGTAGTGACTATTTCTAGGTGCAAAAGTCAGTAGGTCTGTAGGGTGTTTGTCGTCTGCTAGGAGAGCTATAGGTTGTTGACCCGTTTGACCAGGTTGTGAGTCAAAACCTAGGATATTAACTATTTATTTTCTCTACCATGTCTGCGAGTAATTCTAGACCTGGGATTGAGCCCGATGATATGAATAGTTGCACTGGACAATTTGTAGCTAATTATGAGACTAACTGGGATGACAAAGATTTAATCAACTGGCAATTGCCCAATATTCAACAAAGCAGTATCTATAAGAAAAAACTTCTAGATTTCAGAACCCTTTTGGGTCAAAAGACCAAAGAGATGAATGTGAAATTTCAAAATAATACTTTTCAACAAATCTTTTAAATAAAAACAGTTTGACTCACTACAACAAAATAGGTTTTAATGACCTACATATTGGAAGTGTCCAAGTAGGAATTAAACCTCTTTCAAAAATTGGACTAAACAATTCTTTATTAATTGTTTTAAGAGACAAAAGAATTACTAACTATAAAGAATCAATTTTAGGAATGGCAGAAACATCTTTAACTTATGGCCCTATATACTTTCAATGTTATCCAAATTTTACAATAGCCTTAAACACAGATGAACACAAAGAAAAATGCCTAGTTATTGACATCCAAACGTATAACTATCAATTCCTAGAAAAATCTAGCATTTATAAACTTGTCTACAGAGTTCATTACAGAGTCTTGACTTCTGGACTTATCCCCAGCTACATACCCCCTTCCGTACCAGCTGGCCAGACCATATGCTTTAATGCATCCCCCTTAGTCAATGTCCTAGTACATGTTCCAGTCAGATGGGAAAACATTAAGTTTCTAGATGATTGGGTCAAAAAACAAGTTGACCAACCAACATACAGACCACCCATGAGAAACCTCCATGACTGTGTTACTGAGGAAGATGGAACCCTTAGAATATCTTTCAGAAGAGGCCTATCACTTAAAGATAATAGCAGTGACCATTCCAGATCACAAAATGACTTCCAATCAGCCAGAAACTCCCTGTCAAGCATGTCTAGACAAAACATTGCCAGACAAATACCCAGTCTAGCCCCTAGACAAATCAGACAAATAACCAATCTCAGGCCCAACACAACAACTCCCAGCCCAGCTGCCAATTACGACCCAGAAGAAGACTCTAGCGAACCCATTGTAAACCTGGTCCCCAGAAGAAGAAGTCCCAAGCCCAAAACAGAAACACCAACACGAGTGGCCCATGCCAAAAAAACCCCGGAGCAAATGGCTCAACCAATTCATACCTATGACCAAGGCCAAACCTCACCTACTCCTTCACAAGTCCTGACTGAAATTATTGACCCAGAACCACCGGTCCGTTTCATTAATGTTATTGACAAAGAATCCGGTATTAATCTTAACTTCTTAATTACCGATTACTATTCCTCCCATAATCAACCCTTAAGAGAGAAATATGAGAAAAATTACTCCAAACATAAAAGAGACCAATTTCGTAAAAGATGGATAGAAAACATTAATAACTTAAACCAAAGCATCTCTTTCTTTGAATGGTATGCTAATAGAAAAAACTTTGAGCAAAATTGTTCTGTTATAAATCGACAAAACTTCAGGACATACAAAACTAAAAGAGGAGAAGAAAGACAATTACACCTCCCTCCGAGAGAATTTGAAATTAATATGCCTAACGATGATGATCCTGCAGAATCAAACACGACAAAATGTACACCTTTTGTCCTTTTTGATGAACCAATGTCACAAACAGTAACTGCCTCCTCACACCAAATTGGTATCGTCATGAGACAAGGCAACTATACTAATTTCTTCCT
The DNA here is from genome assembly GCA_032871835.1 of Dipteronia dyeriana. Lineage (NCBI taxonomy): Eukaryota > Viridiplantae > Streptophyta > Magnoliopsida > Sapindales > Sapindaceae > Dipteronia > Dipteronia dyeriana. Next base: position 72,395,965 of record CM065301.1, on the reverse strand, counting down.
CAACTCCATTGGAGAACAACTAGAAAAAATTGACCTAAACCTTACCCAGACCAGTGAATCACCCACCAATGAGGTCACACCTCCACAAGTCTTTGTCCCTTACGAAACTACAACCCCCTCTTCTAAGGGAAAAGAAAAAATTAAATCTGAATCTATGATGTTTCCTGACCACACGGGAATTGAAAAATGTTTCGACAACCTTATTGATGAAACAGAACTCCTTAAAGCCCTAGAGGAAAGATTAGGAAGAATACCTGGTGTTCATACTCCAAACATTCAAACTATTGAAAAAACCATCCAAAACTCCTCTGATGAAGATGAAGTCTCTGACTTCCAAGATCTTATTCAAAGAATTACTACTAATGACAAAACAGACAGTTATAATAAAACTAAATATTACCATAACACTAAACCTTATTACCCAAAACCTACTCCTCCTGACTTACAATACGAAGAAACAGTCTCATTCAGAGCTTACACTGGTAATGCTTGCTACCAATTCAATATTGACGGACTATTGGAATATCAGAATATCAGATCATTACGGTCTTAAGACAAATGCATACAATTGGTTATATTTACATTAAAAAACAAAACATGACCCATTCTGATGCTGTTACTTCTGTAACGACTGGTTTTGAAGGCCAACTATTTGGTTGGTGGACACACACACTTAGTGCACTTGCTAGGAGATCTATCATAGGACACACCAAAACTATAACTACCACTACACCTGTCCAAGACCCATCTACATTTGAATCAACCTGTACACAGACCCAAACGACCACTACCACTTATGAACCAGATGGCATAGATGTCTTATGCTATATCATATTAATGCATTTTGTAGGAAATCCCAACATTAACCAAGGAAAAGAATTTTCAAAAATCCAAAACCTCAAATGCAAGAAACTTAACGATTTTAAATGGTACAAAGATATTTTCTTGACCAGAGTTTTCCAAAGACCTGACAATGCAAATTCCTATAGGAAAGAAAAATTTATTTCAGGTCTTCCAAAACTATTTTTCAACAAAGTCAGAGATGAGATGGTTAGACAGATGGGATGGTCTGACTGGTCTCAAATTGATTTAAATACCTGGACTTATGGTAAAATAATTGCTGCTATAAACACTGTTGCTTTACAACTTTGTAATGATCTTAGACTAAAACGCCAACTTAAACAACAAAAACTAACAACCAGGAAAAAATTAGGCTCTTAGTGTGAACAATTTGGTTTTGATAAGTTATCTTTCCCTAAAAGGAAACATAAAAGATCTTATCCTAAATTCGTAAAAAATTATCCCTACAGGGTTAATAAGGACTATAAAGCCAATAAAAAGGGAGAAACAATCTGGTCTCCTAAGATGCCTTCCTTTCACAAAAAGAAGAATTACAAGAAACAAAAATCTTATAAAAAATCAAACAGATGTTTTAATGTGGCAAGGAAGGGCATTATGCTAACAAATGTCCAGACCAAAAACAAAAGATTAACAACTTAGAACTAGATGACCAAACTAAAGAAAAGATATTACAAGCTTTATACACACACTGATACTTCCTCATCTTTAACTTCCGACAATGAAATTATTATTATTAACGAATCATCTTCTGTATCTGACACTTCCTCCGAATCATCTGAACTAGAAACCCAACCTTGCTTTTGCAAACAAATTAACGTCCTTGACAAACAAGATTATTCCTTAATTATTAGCATGATTGATAGTATTGAGAATCCCATCCAAAAAGCTCAATATATTAAACAATTACAACAGAAAATTACTAGTGAATCAACATCTACCAACAATACCTTGAATGAACCAAAACCTTTTAAAAATGCCCCTTTTGAAAACCCTGATTTTGAACAAAATGTTTTAGGAAAATTTCAAGTCAAATCCAGAAAAGTGACCATTTCTGATTTACAAAAGGAAATCACTAACATTAAAGGAGAAATAAAAATTTTAAAAGCTCAGATCCAAGATTTACAAATCAAAAAGAGTTTACAACCGAGTTTCAATAGTTTTGATGAATCTGACAAAGAACAAGAAAAAGAGCATGATAATCAAGACAATCAACAGATTAATGTCATCCATGAAATAAGAATCCAAAAATGGTTTATTGAAATTGATGTCAAAATTGCTTCTAGTTATAATATCAGGGCTATAGCCCTCGTTGATACAGAAGCTGATTTAAATTGTATTGTTGAATCTCTGGTTCCCACTAAATATTTATTTTATCTATCCTTTTTTTTCTCTCTAAAGCAATAGGACTGTTGCCTATTGTTTTCTGGTGAGTCTTACCGGAATAATTATCGTTGGCGTCGTACCAACCTCGTCGGTCGTCTTCAACCCATCGTTGATCGTCCCCAACCCAGCAACTATCGTTGCCTAGTTGACCAGGCTACCCCTTCACTGTTTCAATCTTTATAGCCTCTATCGAAACATCAATTCTATTCAAGCCCCTACCAGACGTATCTGGTGTCATCTGCTCATAGACCCGATCCGATCCACGTCAGTTCTTCCTCCTGCATCGACCCTCGTAACCGATTAGTCTCTCGAAACCAGCGTTCGTCGATCGGCAAGGTGTCTGATCTAACCTAGCGACCCACGTCGCCTTTGATCTGATTGCTCTTTGTCACAAACCCGACCCAACCCGACCCGTGTCGGCTTTCGTTCTCCTTCATCAGCGACCCACGTCGCTAAAATTTCTTTCTCCTTCATCCAAATTTCTCTCCCCTTCATCAAGCACGATTTCATTGATCTTGTAAAAAAAAAAAGTAAAAGTTCATTTTTTTTTTCTTTTATTTGCTTCCACTGATACTATTATACTACCACTACTATGGTCAATCATAGTTGTCAGAAGCGTTAGGCGACTCAAGGCGACATGGGCCTCTATCGCCTGAGGCGCTAGGCGCCAGGCAAGGCGGACGCCTGACTGAAGCAAGGCGAACCTATTTTATAAAAACCTTTATACCTAATTTATCAACATTTTTTTTAAGTGACTACCTTAAAAACTACCCACAAGGGCCACAACACATGATAATTAAATAAAAAGCAATTACCATCATAATTCGTAGTTCAAAATAGACTTAAAGTTGCAAAAAAAAAAGTAAAATCATCACAATTCTAATAAAAACAAGATCATGTATCGAAATCAAATTCTAAATCATCATCTCCTCCAATCCCCTCTTGCAATTCTTCTTGTTGAAGTCGCTCTCCCACATCTTGCCCTTCAATCTCTTCTTCACTTTCCTCTTCATCTAATAATTGATTCATTGGTCGAACTTGAGGTACCCTTGACGAAGAAGCTTCTCTCGCTCTAAATTGATAACTAGGCTCCCCAGCACCAACAGCTGTAGCAACAGCATTCCATGTCAAATTATCTTCTTCTGTAAAAACAATTTCATCATCTCCATCATTCTCATCATCCAACCTCCCAGTCAACCATTCATTGCTTTCATCAATTTCATTCAAATAGATGGGATCAATGGTGTCACGCGCATCATATCGTCGCTTCAATGCTCTATTGTATTTTACGAACACCAAGTCATTTAAACGACTTTGATCAAGTCTATTTTTTCTTTTGGTATGAAGCTGCAATAAGCCAATAATTATACATACAAAAATAAGAATATTTATATTTAATGTAAAATGTATTTAAAAATACTGTTAAAAGTAAAAACATAGACTTACACTTTCAAATACACTCCAATTACGTTCACACTCAGATGAACTGCAAGTGAGGCTAAGAATCTTTATAGCAAATTTTTGCAAAGCAGGTGTAGAAGTGTCACATGAATCCCACCACTCAGCTGTTAATTAAAAATGAAAAATCTTTAATAAATATTTGTTATATACTTATATAATATTTTAAAAATAGAATACATGTTTTACTTTAAAAAATATATACCTGGTGATTTCTTTCCTCTCATTCTAACGTCCATTGGGCTACCAAATAGTCCTTCAGCTTTCTTATACTTGGAGAGCTCAAGATCAATCGCACATCGAGTCTCTACATCTGGGACCAACCTTTCTATACATGTATACAAGTCCATTTGCCACTTCATCATCTACATTTCTAGTATTGTAGAAGAATTCTGGGTTCAAAAACCATCCGGCTTCATGTAGAGGGCGATGAAGTTGAATATTCCATCTAGCATCAATCAACTTAAAAATATCTTCATATTTACTTTCATTGCCCCCAAAAGATCTAGCAATAGCTTCTTTGGCCCTATCCATAGCTTCATAAATATAACCCATGGCAGGCTTCCTCTCGCTATCTACCAATCGAAGCACAACCACAAGAGGACCGGTTATCTTAAGGGCAAACACCACATTGTTCCAAAATGAAGGCATAAGCAAAACTTCCACAACTCTTTTAGCTCCAGCTTCTTTAAGCCATTTGCTTTTTGCCCATTCTTAAGAAGTAAACATCCTTCTGAGGTTGGCCTTTTGGCTATGAATCCTGGACAATGTTATAAAAGCAGTTGCAAATCTTGTTTTTGCAGGCCTCAACAATTCCTTCATGTTTGTATACTTCCTTAATATGTTTACCACACCGGTGCGGCCGTAGATGTAACTGTTAATCATAATTGCCCTCTCAAATGTTTGCTTCATCCTTTTCAACTTGAAAATATCTTATAATATCAAATCCAAGCAGTGTGCAGCGCATGGGGTCCAAAACAAATTGGGATATTTTGCCTCTAGAAATCTCCCTATATAAAAAATATATATATAAGTTAGTTAAAATTAATCAAATATCAATCCATAAGTCATAAGTCTTAAATCTTAACTAATAAGTTAAAAATATATAATACCTGCCAAAACATTATTTGAAGCGCTATCGGTGACAACTTGAAGCACATTGTCTACACCAATCTTTTCCACGAATTGACTCAGTAAGTCAAACATCTTCTCACCGGTCTTAGCATATCCCGAAGCATCAACTGACTCAATAAACACACTTCCTCTGGGACTATTGACTAGGAAATTAATCAATGTCATTTCTCTTCTGTCTTTCCAACCATCCGACAGAATGGAACATCTATAAGTCTTCCATTCCTGTACATGCATCTTCAAAGTTTCACGGGTAGCCTTCACCTCATTATTTAGAAGGGGAACCCTGACTTCATGATAAGTTGGCGGTTTAACACCCGGACCATATTGTCCAACTGCCTCACAAAATGCATTGAAGCTACGGTACTTCACAGTATTGAATGGGATCCCTGCCTCATACATCCATCTAGCAAAAGTTTTACAAACACAACCTCTTAATTCCTCTTTTATCGCATCACTTTCACCCAACTTCGATTGCCTTGAACTTGAAGAGGTCTTGTTGTAGAACAAATCAAGTGGACCCTTCCGTTTTGGCTTTTTAAATAGGTTGATGCTTTCATTAGTGCTTCCACTTCCACTTCCAATTCTAGTTCCACTTGGTCGTTTTTTAGTACTAGAAAGCATCGGCAAATCATCATCTTCTTCGCCATAATCAAAATCATCTTCATGTGCCAAATTTTTCTGTTCTTTCTCATTCTTTTTCCTCTGCATATAATTTAAGATCTCCTCTTTGACTTGTGCTGGAACTGTGGCACAAGCTGTGACATTCTTAGAACATGCAGCTAAATGTTGTTTGCCCCGAAAAATACCTCCTTTTGACTGTTTACCTGGTATTTGCATCATTAGGGTTAGGGCAACTAAAATAGAGCCATGCGGGATCCTTCTTTAGGTTTGATGTTTGACTCGCATCTAATGTCGACATTCAGAATTTGTAACCTATAATCACAAAAAGTACAAGCAAAATTAATTTGTTAATGGCTAATAACTAATTAGCTATTAACTAATAAGTGCAGTAACAGTTAACAAACATGACAATTTTTGCTTAAAAACAAACACTAACAGTGAACCAAGCATGACAAGTTGACAACACTACAACAGTAATGCAACATCAGAATTCACAACATTTCATAAACATCAATATTCAACTTCATCAACATTCAACAGTCAACACAGCTAATATCAAGTCATCAACCAATTTTGTAAACTTTAACTCATCAAGTAAAATATTAATTATATAGATAACAAAAATAAACTTTAAGTCTTCAACACAGCTAACATCAACTAATCAACTCATCAACTCATCAATTTTCAACAAAACTAAATAGATAATAAAAATAAAAAATTGGGCAGCATAACAGCTTATATTTGGGGACTAGAAGAATAGAGAATGAGAGAATGGTGAGAAAAATTGAATTTAAAACAAAAAAAAACATAAAAAAATTGAAAAACCATACCTGGTTGTGGTCGGCAGTCAGCTGGTCTTCAAGAATCAAGAGCGAGTCTTCAAGTCTTCAACTTCCTCAACGGTCTTCACTTCGAATGGAGAGGAGGAAAGGAGAATCAACCGATTGGAAAGGATGATTTGAGGAGATTGGAGAGGATTTGAGGAGAGAAACTGTCGACTGCTTCTTGTTGTTTTTAGGTTTTTTTTTTTTTTTGTTGTTTTAAAAAACGAATTTGTCTGTATTTGTTTAAGAGAAGCTATCAAAACGACATAAAAAAAATGTAATCAGGCGCGCTTAAGCTTGCTTTTTGGTGCCCGTCGCCTCGGCGCTTAACCGCAAAAAATGCTCGCCTCGTCGAAGAGGCTGCGCCTGGCCACACTCAAGGTGAGACCCACTCGCCCTGCCTCCCCTAGCGCCTAGGCGCGATTTTGACAACTATGCGGTCAATGGTGAAGAAGAATCAGACATATCTAGCCACATAATTCCACTAACACTCCCGCCAATTTATTCTCATGATAACTCATCTAATATTGAGATTAAATTGGACGGATCAAACTACCATTTATGGTTCAAGTTTGTCGAAATCTTCGTGGCTGGGAAAGACAAATATGGTTTTCTCACAGGGGAATGTGTTAAGCTTGCCACCACTAGTCCCACCTATAGACGATGGTTGGCTAATAATGCTCTTGTGCAAGGATGGCTCCTCGGATCTGACTCCCAAAATTATGGGGATGTTTATCCGATTACCTACGGCTTAGGCCATTTGGGAAGCAGTTGCTCGTACATACTATGATGGTGCAGATCAATCCATCATCTATGAACTCAACAGCAAAACATTCCATATGCGTCAATCTGGGTGCCCTATTGCTGAGTATTACGGGGAATTGAACACAATCCGGCAGGAGTTAGATCAACGTTGCCCGAATGATCATCTATGAACTCAACAGCAAAGCATTCCATATGCGTCAATCTGGGTGCCCTATTGCTGAGTACTACGGGGAATTGAACACAATCTGGCAGGAGTTGGATCAACGTTGCCCGAATGATATGATTGATGCTACAGACGTGGTTCGACTGAATGAACGCATTGAAAAACAAAGAGTATACATGTTTCTTGCAGGACTAGACCCTGAATTTTACAAAGTACTAGTTGATGTGCTACGTATGGATCCATTTCCTGGATTTGAAGGAGCATTTGCCCATATCCGTCGTGAGGCACAACGTCAAGCCACTATGCTAGCTTCCTCACAAGTAAGTGACAGCTCTGCTCTATTAATCAATAAAGGGTTTTCAGGAGACAGCAAATGTACTCACTGTGGACAGAAAAAGCATATCCGAGATGCTTGCAGGAGATTGCATGGGTATCCTGAGTGGTACTTGGAAAAAAAAAAAAAAAAAAAAAAAAAAAGGGCCTCCAAAGACTGGAATTGCCTCTCTTGCATCTTCCTCTAGCAACTCATCCATTCCACAGGGTAATATTTGTGATTCCAAAATTCAATTCCTCAACTCAGGTACGTTTCACTCTGCTTTCAGTGTTTCTACAATTTCTAGTAATAATACCTAGATAATTGATTCCGGTGCAACGGATGGGACTGGATCCGTATCCTTAACTCCGTCCTTAAATTTATCATTTGTTTTACATGTGCCCACTTTATCTAACAACTTACTTTCGATCAGTCAAATCACTAAATCTCTAAATTGTGCTGTTACATTTTGGCCTTCTCATTGTGTGTTTCAGGACATCACAACCAAGGAGACAATTGGAACTGGTAGGGAAAAAGGAGGGTTGTACTACTTTACAGCAGACAGTGTTTCTAGTTATCCTCACAAAGTAGTACAAGTTAGAGCCGACAACGAGAGTAATATTTTCCTTTGGCATAGGCATCTAGGTCATTGTTCTTTTGGATATCTAAAATTTTTATTTCCTTCTTTGTTTAAAACTATTGAGCAAAATAATATGCAGTGTGAGACATGTGTTCTGTCTAAACATCATCGCACTGTTTTTCCCCCTAGTAATGATAATAAAAGATCTATGTCTTTCTCTTGTTCATTCTGATGTTTGGGGTCCATCTAATGTTGTGTCTATATCTTGTATGCGCTGGTTTGTTACATTTATTGATGACCGTACTCGTATGACTTGGATTTTTCTTTTAAAAAATAAAAAGTGATGTATGTGAAGTTTTTCAAAAAATTTATCATATGATTCTCACACAATTTCATAAGAAAATTCAAGTTTTACGTTCAGATAATGGTGGTGAATATTTGAAGCATAATGTTAAAGCTTTTTGCTTAAAAAATGGTATTCTTCACCAAACATCTTGTGCATATACCCCACAAAAAAATAGTACTGCCGAGCGCAAAAATCATCATCTTTTAGAGGTTGCATGATCTTTACTGCTCGGAATGCATATGCCTAAACCTTTTTGGGGTGATACAGTCCTATCCGGTACATATCTCATTGATCGTATGCCATCCAGTGTTCTGTCTTTTCAAACTCCGTTGCAGTCCTTGTCTCATTACTGTGATGTTAACTCTGTATTACATATTCTTCCTCGGGTTTTTGGATGTGTGGTATATGTACATGTTCATACTCCTCATCAAGGAAAGTTGGATCCACGTGCTCTTAAGTGTGTTTTTATAGGGTATTCTAGCTCACAAAAAGGGTACAAATGTCATCATCCTCCATCCTGTAGAGTATTTGTGTCACAGGATGTTACGTTTTGGGAGGATAAGGCCTACTTTACATCATAGACTTCTCATCAGAGGGAGAATCTGAACTATGAAGGGAAGTCTCCTAAAATTGACAATAGTATACCCATTAGTCTGAGAAGTCAATCTTCCGAGGAAGAAAATCTATCCTCTGAAAGTGAGACTCCTAATAGTCTCACAGAAAAGGCAGCACCAACATTGAGAGTGTATGAAAGACGGAACAAATGAAAAGAGAAACAGGGGGAGTCAGTTCTCACACAGGTAGTACAACTTTCCTCTTCTCCATTACCGGTTCGTCAATCAGACTCTGAGGTTGAAAATGCTCCTGAGATAACTCTTGAACCCTTCACTTCATCTATGACTTATCCATTGAAAATCACATAGATTCTGAACCCAGTCTATCTACTAGACGGTATCCTAATTGAGAACATAGACCACCTGCACGGTATGGTTTCTCCCTTGAACGACCTTCAGCAGATAGTAATGCACTTTACTCTATTACTAATTATACCTCAACTCACAGACTATCTGAAACCTTTAAAGTTTTTGCACATCAATTATCCTCTGTATCTATTCCTAGTAAATTGCAGGATGCACTGGCAGACCGGAATTGGGTCCGAGCCATGGATGAGGAGATGAAAGCTTTATAGAAAAATTGTACCTGGGAGATAGTGGACCTGCATAAAGGGAAGAAGGTTGTTGGATGTCGATGGATCTATACCATCAAACACAAGGCAGATGGCTCTATTGAAAGATACAAGGCCAGATTGGTTGCCAAAGGGTACACTCAGACTTACGGAGTTGACTACCGGGAGACGTTTGCCCCGATAACAAAGTTAAACACCGTTAGGGTACTTCTCTGACTAGCAGCTAATCTGGAATGGCCTTTAAGACAATTTGATGTAAAGAATGCCTTTTTTACATGGGGAACTCAGTGAAGAAGTTTATATGGATCTCCCCCCGGTTTTGATTCTCAAACTGGTAAAGTCTGTAAACTAAAAAAGACTCTCTACGGACTCAAACAATCACCTAGAGCTTGGTTCGGACGACTCAGTACTTCCATGAGGAAATTCGGATATCACCAAAGTAACTCCGATCACACCTTATTTTTCAAATGTAAGGGTGACAAAATCACTATACTTATCGTCTATGTTGATGATATGATTGTTGCAGGAAAAATGATATGGAAATGACTAATCTCCAAAGTCATTTGGCCACAGAGTTTGAAATGAAAGACCTATGGGTATTAAGGTACTTTCTAGGAATTGAGGTAGCCGATCAAAACATGAGATTTTCCTCAGTCAGAGAAAGTATGTTCTTGATCTACTTACAGAAACTGGGATACTTGCTAGCAAACCGGCGGTTACTCCTATGGATCAAAATCACAAGCTGTGTGAATGTCCAGATCACCCTAATCAAACCCCTGCAAACAAAGAAAGGTATCAAAGGCTTGTTGGTAAGCTTATATACTTATCACATACTCGTCCGGATATTGCATATGCAGTAAGTGTGGTAAGTCAATTTATGCACGCTCCCACTAAGAGTCACATGGATGCAGTCGTTCGGATTCTAAGATACCTAAAAGGAGCTCCTGGTAGAGGATTAATGTTTTCTAAAAATGGACATCTAGATATCAAGGGATACACGGATGCTGATTGGGTTGGGAATGCTAGTGATCGGAGATCTACTTCTAGTTACTTTACCTTTGTAGGAGGTAACCTAGTCACTTGGCAGACTAAGAAACAGTCACGATCGAGTGCTGAGGCAGAATTCCGTGGGATTGACCATGGAATTACTGAATTGTTGTGGTTGAAGAATTTATCGAGTGATTTGGGATTTCACCAAGAAGACTGCATGAGACTGTATTGTGATAATAAGGCTTCAGTACAGATTGCTAACAATCCTGTACAGCATGATCATACTAAGCATGTGGAGATTGATCGATTCTTCATCAAAGAGAAATAGAAGAAAAGATAATTGAACTTCCTTTTGTTTCAAGTAAGGACCAACTTGCAGATATCCTTACAAAGGCCATTAATGGAAGGAGTTTTCATGACTCGATTAGCAAGCAGGGGATGAGTGACATCTACACACCAACTTGAGGGGGATTGTTAGAATATCTTGTTATTAATGTAGGATATTTTGTATAATTGACAATCTGTTAATTGTTGATTATAGGGGATTGTTAGATTAATTGTAGAGATTGTAGGAGATCAATTACTTGATTCTCACTCTGTATTTTTCCTATATATTTCCTCCGTATGGAGAAGAATAAATCAATGAAAACTATTGATTTGTTCACAAGAAGGTTCTGCTCTGAGGTACACTTAAGCAAGGGTTCTATGAACTAAGGTTGGTGGAAGCTTTCCCCTTGAAGCCAGAATATACTCAAATCTTGTGCACAGGTTGACTATGACAGAAGAAAAGCTCATTGCCCCTAATCATACTTGCACACATATGTTGAACTTTGCTCACCAGGTATGTAAAAAATGCCAACTGTTGTTAACTCTGAAATTTTCTATAATAAGTATGTACACAAGATTCTCAAAATTTTCGGGCATGCCTGCAGGAAGTACTTGGCAACCATGTTGTTCAGAAAGGATCCATTGTTCTTCCCGAAAAATTATGATACGATGTTTCTCATGGTAAGATCTATAAAGTCAGAATACTTATAATGTTGGACTAGCTTTAAAGTTTACACATTTTAAAATTTAGATATTATGTAGTTCAAGCAATTCAGATATTGAGGTCTAATAGATACTAAAAAGTTGTTTGACCATTTAAAAACAGAATGCGAAGTAATTAGTTGCTGTGAATAGTATTGGGTTGAGATGTGAAAATAATGATTGGTAGTAACATGAACAGTGATTTTGACTCAATTTTTAAATCATCTGATGCTGATATAGGATGCTCCATGATGGCTCTACACAATTTTATTTTAGAAAAAAAATAAAAAAAATAAAAAACCTAGCTGAATGATTAGAATTAAATGAGTGAATTTGTTCCCATGACTACCCCATGTTTGTACAGAATAGTTTACATTGCTGCCCAATTTTGAATAGGCAAACTATTGATCCAGAGCATTTGAGAAGAATTGAGTCAATAGTGAATGAGCAAATCAAAGCGGAATTAAATGTGTTTGCGAAGGGAGCAACACTTGCTGACGCCAAGCGTGTCAATGGGTTGTGAGCTGTTTTTGGAGAAGTAAGCTGTCAGTTTTGTTAATTTTGTCAGTTTTGTTTTCTGATATGGGCTTGTCCGTGTAGAGTCACTAGTGTACTCTATAAAATCTTCTCTGTTTCGGGCACAGGTCTATCCTGGTCCGGTTAGAGTTGTGTCAATTGGTCAGAAGGTTGAGGACCTCTTGTCGGATCCAGAAAATCAAGAATGGTCATCAATTTCAGCAGAACTATGTGGAACCGTGGAGGTCGGTATCCTGTAATCACATATGCCTCTTATTTTCTTGCCTTGAATTCTAAATTGAAATTGATTTTGTGGAAGCTTTTAGGGACCCATATATCAAATACCCGGGAAGCTAAAAGCATTTGCCCTTTTATCCGAGGAGGGAATTGCTAAAGGAGTCCGAAGGATAACTGCAGTCACAACTGATAGTGCTTTTACGATGATGGATTCAGCATGCTTGCTTGAGCAGGAAGTAAATGATGCATCTAAGATTGAAGGAAGCTTGCTGGAAAGGTCTGTTTTTCTGCTCTCTCTGTCTGTCTTTAATGTGCAGTAATCTCCTACCAGCACTTGCTCTCTTTCTCAATTTGAATGTAGTTATTACCTGGTGCTTCCTTAATAGAGATTTGTTCCGTGCACAATTTTTTTTGTTATTTTGTGTTTGATTTTTTAATGCATTTCAGTCCTGTTATAATATTTTGACGACTACATGCAAGTATGTCTCTGCATTTACCACCCTTGTCCTACATTGGGAGGTAGTGCTTATTCATCCTTTTGCTCTTTTGTGATAGGTAAATGTGGTAAATTCATCTTCTTCCTTTTTTGGTTGTGAACTGATATCTTATGGGTTTGGGTTGCATTAATGCATGAGAATTCAGGGTTGTCTTTTTGCCTAACCTGGTCCTCATGGATTGATGGTAAGTAGTTGAGGCATGATACTATTTTTTTTTTTGGGAACTATTACAATATTTTGGAATTTGGGAGAGGGGTATGACTCGAACTCACCACCTCATGGATGTAGGTGTAAGGGCCTAACCACTGGACCAACCTCATTTGGTTGAGGCATGATACGATTTGAATGAGAATTATTGTTTATTCTAGAATAAGAATGTTAAGCTCACAAGAAGTGGAGCAATTATTTTGAGTTTTGTTTAGTAGGTTGATTGGGGAGTGGAGACTTGAATGCATTAGTTGAGAGGTGTGGTTACCACTAAACCATGCTTATGACTGCAAACTACCCATACTTGAAACATTTCGAAAATGTAATAATTCATTACTACATAAATGTTAAACCGAGCATTTAACGTGAAACGAAAAATAGCAAACAATAAATGAACATCAAGCTCCAAGCTAGGATTTTGGCCTAAATAGGAATCTCTCTCTCTCTCTCTCTCTCTCTCTCTCTCTCTCTCTCTCTCTCTCTCTTGCTTATTCAGTATCCAGATCATTGTAGTTTTAACTTTAATTATCGGTTTCCATTAAATGGTTTATGTTAAATCCCATATTTGTTTTTAGAGTTTGCGGTCAAGACGTCAATTATATAGGCTTCTAGAAAAATGTTGAGCATGTTGTTACAAATTCCCTTTGGCCATTCTTTGAGTGTGAAACTTGCAAAGTTTCACTTCATATGTAGCTAAGTGGTTTGGTGATGTAGATTATCAATATTATTAGGGTATTTATGAATTTCAGAATTCAGCTGCCTTGCGACATGTTTCAATTGACATCGTTGTTCAATGAACACCTACTGTTATGGCATTATTTTCCCTTTTTTTTCTTTTTCAAAATGATGCTTGTATATGGTTGAAAGTGTGAAACGTGAACAATTATCCTGACTGGGTTTTTGATTTCTGAGAAAACTCTCTGGAAATTATGGGAAGGAAAAAAAAAAGATGTTCTCAGTTTTTGAGGCCTATAAAATCCATTAATAGAGTACTTTATGTTCATGTGCTGCTAACTTGTTCAGCTGCATAATTTTACTGCAGTAATTTCTAGAATTTCCTTCTTGAGTGCAACCAGCTGGATGAAGGACTTGTTTTTTCTTGAAAATGATGTTTTTTTTCTTTATCAAACTATGAATTATGAAAGATAGTATTTTATAATAAGTGCAGTTCTTTCTGAATGTTGTTCATTATCGCAGAAAGTGGCTTCTTTGTAAAGCAGTGTGGATGCAGCATCAATTGCAGCAGCTAAGAAAGCTGATATCAGTGCCAAAATTGCCTTACTTCAGGTACTTAAGCTTGCTAGGCTAAACAAGACACTCTCTCATGACAACTATTGGTTTTCAGCATGTTTTTTACACTTATCCTTGTACCATTTGGGTCTATAATTGTTCTAATTTTAAGTAAATGATATACCTAAAGATTGAGTTGATAGATAGTTAAGAAACCAAACAATAGTATTTAAGAACTCTTAACACTCACCTTCACATGCAAGACCTGTGGACTTGTCATGTGACACAAGTTTCGACACAAACAAATGTTCAGATTTCAGAATAAATATATATAACATGTTACATGTACAAATACAAATAAAATCACACAGGGAGACTCAAATTTTAGGGGTCGTGCTATACATATGCCATATAGTTATGTGAAAGGCTTCACAAGTCTTTTTTTTTTTTAATTTCCTTATTGTTTGTTCTTAAAGTGTTGATTTCTTCAATCCATTGGATTTCAAGCCAGTGGATACCAATTGTCTAGTAACTATACTGAAAGTATATTAGCAAAACCTCAAGATCACTCACCCTAGTAAGACTGGCTTTGATAATTAAAGGTAAGGAGGGATCAAACAATAGTATTTAAGTACCCTAACATTTGTAATAATACTGAACTGTTTAATTTTATAGATTCAACTGAAAAGGGCACAAAAGATGATTGCTAAAGAAAATACCCGAAAAGCTGTCAAGGTTGCTGTTGAGATGGCTGAAGTTTCGGCTTCAGATGGTAAAGCCTTCTGCATCTCCCATGTTGAGGTTGGACTAGATGCAGCTGCAGTTCGCGAGGTAGTTTTAAAAGTTACAAACCAGAAGGTTGTTAGACTTTTTGCTTTGTGGATTATGCACTATATTTTGCACACAAAAAAAAAAAAAAAAAAATTCAAAATATGTGCTTCTTACATATTCAAAAGTAATTAAAACGACGTTGCTGCTGGTTGGACAGGGTATGGCAGTTATGGTCTTCATCACAGATGAAACCACAAATAAGGCTGTGGTATGTGGGTACCAGAGAAATCAGACAATAGCAAGCAGTTGGATGTTTCTGAATGGTTGACAGCAGCCTTGGAGCCTCTCAAAGGGAGATGTGGTAAAGGGAAAGGTGGTCTTGCTTCTGGCCAGGTTAGTGGTTTTCACATGGTCTCTTTGCAATCTCCATTTTGAAACTATTTGATTTTTATCTTCGTGAAATGTGTCCAAATACTAGTAGAACTTCCATAAATTAATAGTGATAATTTGTCCCGGTCTTGACCGGCCAATGGGATAAATTAATAATTTCGATAAATTGATAGATAATACTTTTCCCCACTATGTGGTCTCATTCATATCATAAATTAATAATTTACTGAAATCACAATTATAATTTACTATCATATTTTATTAATAATGAATATATTGATAGGTATTAGGTACAATAGATTTAGTTTTCTGATTGATTTAATATGTTTTTAGTTGATTAATGAACATTTAATTAATTAAATTGGTTGAATCCTTTGTTTGCTGTATTCATTAGTAATACAATTACAATGAATTTTAATTAATTAAATAGATAAGTAAAAAGGAATTAGTTGTTTTATTGCTTAATGTATTTTTAGTTGATTAATGACATTTAATTAATTTTATTAGTTGAATTTTTTGTTGGTTATTGGTATGGATTTGGATCCTCTCTTGAGCTATATGCTTTTCCTCTGCTTTAAAGGATTTAATGGCATGTGGCAATTAAAGATTTTAATGGTGAAGATTTAATTCATATATTTTTCGATCACAATTAAACAAGTAAAAGCATCGTAATGGCCAAGATTAGAGATTTTTGGTAACCACTAACCACTAACCCTTAAATAATTTGGTTTTCATCATAATTTTAGAATCCCGAAATTTATTTTCAAATTTTCAATCCTCTGATCTTTTTCTTTTTCTATTTTATTTAACAGTTCATCCAACAAATCTATTTAATAAAAAGCCCTCTTCTCAAACTTTTACAAAATCTTATTATCTCCCGAAATTTATTTCATGATTTTTAATCTGCTCATCTTTTTCTTTCTCTTTTTTTAACTGTTCATCCAAATCTATTTATAAAAAAAAAAAGGAAAAAACTTCTTCCCAAACTCTTATAAAGTTTTATTCTAGTTACAAAAGCAACTCCAATCCAGTTCAGTTCAATGAATCGAAAGAAAGAGAAAAAAATAGATAGAAAATATGAAAGAGTATGTAGTGATGGCCATTGCTATCATGAAGAAAGCATATATTAAATAAACTGAGATAATCTTAAAATTGTGAACCTTGCATCCTTGCTAAGTCTTGAGTTCATCGATTTATTTTTATTTTTTAAAAAAAAAAATAGCAGCAGTTGCCAGTTTGGTGGTGATTGCGAATTTGAAATAAAAGGATTTTAAAATTATGATGAAAATGTTTATGGGCTGCCAAAAATCGCTAGTCCTAACCATTAAAATGCATTAGCTTGTCAATTGTGATTGGAAGATACATAAAATAAATCTTAATCATTAAAATCTCTAATTGTCATGTCACTAGATCCTTTAAAGCTTTAGGAGTGGATCCAGAGTAAAATGTCAATATTGGGCCTTAATTGTAATTGTATTCACTAATAAATACATAGAACGAAAATTCAACTAATCTAATTAATTAAATGATCATTAATCAACTAAAATATATTAAATTTATGAAAATGCTAAATCCATTGTACCTATAAATTTAATTAAATCAAATTCATTAAAATTGTATTCATTAGTTAAATATGATAGTAAATTATATTTGTAATTTTAGTAAATTATTAATTTATGATATGAATGAGATCACAAATTTATATAGGGATTTTTTGAAAAGTATTATCTTATCAATTTATCGAAATTATTAATTTATCCCATTGGCCCAAGTCGGGAACGAAAAAAATATATTATTAATTTATCACCGGACATTGAATCATAAATGCACTCTATAAATTATTAACTTATCGATTAATTAATAAATTTTGAACGGCCCAACATTATTAATTTATAGAGGTTTTAATATACTAAGAACATTGGAGGAGTTGATATTTTTAGTACCCTGTGCAATCTATTAGATGTGTTAACTTTCTAGTTTCAAATAGTTCAAGAATATGTTGATCATAAAATTTGCCGTGAAATTCATCAATGCGTTAGAAGCCGCCTTTAAGAGCAAGTGCCTTGAGAGGATTCCTAGGTGGTTGTTTTATCTTATATCCTTTTAACTTACCTTTCCTTCTTAGAAGAACTCTCCACAGCGTTGAAGCTTTTGAGTCCAATGGTTATGCAAACTAACGTACTCTAGTAATAGATTACTCGAAACGAATTTTGAAATGAACTAGAAACTTCAAGAGTTTTGACCGACATAGTTGATGGTTATCTATCAAGTAAAAAAATATAACTAGATCCTTTTTTCTAGTGGCGAGATCATATTTTAGATTTTTGTTATTCTAATTTCTAATGAAGTGGCTGTGATAGCACTCAAGTTCCAAGTACACACCTACTTTGTCAATTTGCTTAATAATTCTTGGAAACCGATGCAGCACTGAGCAAGGCCATGGAATTGGCGACAGCATTTGCATCAATGAAATTGAGATGAAAAAGGGATTGTTAAGTAGTATGATATTTCTTGTTATCAAGCTTTCATTGAATTGAATTGATACACCAAGGAAACAGCAGATCATAGGAAAAGGATTTTTAAGTTATAGCAACCAGAAAATTGATAGCAATGGTGATGTAATTGCTACCTGGCAATCATTATTTCTTTACTGTATACAGTATTCATGATTTATAAAATCTTAGAGAGTGCTTTTATTTTCTAGTACTGAATTCTTTGTTTTAGATTTAGTTATTCAATCTGTTTATTTTTCCTTCCAATTGTTGGAGTGTCTTTCACCGAGACTTGAAGCAATTCCAATGAAATATAATTCAAGCTTAGATTGGGGTTTTTCTGAATAGGCGAATTGTTTTTCGAATGCAAAAGATGTCGATAACTTAATAAAGCATTTCATAAAATTATTCTCTTATTTTTTCACCATTGCTCACGGCAAGTTCTGATACCTAGTTTTTGTAGGTTGAAGATTGGAGTTTAGTTGTCTTTAAGAAGATTGGTTTATGATATCCATGATCTTATCCTGAGATAATAATAATAGCTGTTGTAGTTGTCAAATTGGTAGTGAAGATATAATGACATTCTTATCTACATTTGTTCCACCGTATTTTCCCAGTACATCCATAAATTGTTTAATCTTTTCCTGTAGGAGCAACAAATGGTTATGCCTAGACATCGAGAATCAAATTTACAAAAGGAACTGAACCGCTACATACCTACCGCAGCCTTTGGCGGAATGTGCATTGGTGCGTTGAAAGTCTTGGCAGATTTCATGGGAGCCATCGGTGCAGGAACCGGGATACTACTTGCTGTTACAATCATATATCAGTACTTCGAGACATTTGAGAAGGAGAAAGCAAGTGAACTTTGGCTTCTTTGGCTTTTAAAGCTCTAGTGGTCTCATCTAGGAAAATGGTAGGTGATGACGACAATTGTGGCAGCTTCGATATGATGTGTCAAATTTTTATAGAGGTCCCAATTGTTAACACCCCATCGATAGAAATCGAGAGATCAGTTCAGATTGTAGTTGGAGTATATTTTGGTTGATTTTACGTTTTTTTATTTTTGTATTTTAAGTATGACAAGGAAGAACGGTTTTTTGCAGAAATACTGATTTCAACGTGTTATACGAATTGTGCTATATAGATAACTGCAGAATTCAGTTTTCAATTTTTTTTGCAGAATGAGGAATCCATGATTTGTGTAAGCTTACGAATATGGAAGTCATTCTGCTCATTTTATTCGCCCCTGATTATCTTTGTGATTGTTTTTGACCAGTCAAAAAATCACTAAAATCTCACCAATCCAGTGAAGTATTTAGTGACCATCTGTTTCATGTACCTGTGAGCTGCCTAGCATTGATGTTTCTGAGAGGCTGCCAGTATTGTGTAAATATTGTTGATGTGCCATCACTTTAATAGTAAGCTTGCTTATTGATTGCTCTCGCACATGGAGTTTTAAAGATGGTCAATTGAAATTGAACCACAACCTACACATGAATACTTGGTAGATCTTCCTCCAAGTCTTGGGTTGGAAGTTGGGGAGTGCATGGACTTTATGATATTGGTTTCAGAATTCCACTGATGAAATCTGACCTCAGTTTTACACGGGCAAATCAGGTGTGTTTGCTAGGGACAGTTGAAATCACTTACTCATTGATAACATGTTTACTAATCGATAAAGAAAGATAGAGAAAGAGAAAGAGAAAGAGAATCAAGTTTCATGGGGAAAATTGTAAGGAAAGAAAATTTGATTCTTTATGTGGGAAAGTTCAATTTCAGTTAAAATTAAGTTTAAGAGAATTCAATGAATAATAAGGGGTCTCCTTGTATTAAGAAATAATTCTTGTCATTTTCATATGTAAAGTACGACCTATGATTTTGGAACATTTTGGTTGATCTTAGATCTTTTACGCCAAGTTTGACATTGTTTATCCGGCTGTTTTTGGAGCTAAAATTGATTTCGGACCAAAGACAGGCTGATAGGGTGTTTGGTAAAATCACATGAAAGTGTTTTTTTGTCACTTTTAACTTCTCTTAACTGAGTTTTTGAGAAACTATAAATACATCCTTTTGGATTTTGGCTTCTGATTTAGAAAACTCACTATATTGATATTAAATGAAATTTTACCAACTTTCCAACTTTGCCCTTAACTTTAATGAAATTTACCAAAAAAAAAATTGAACTTACATCGTTGTACAAAAAAATTATTATCATAACTGTACAAAAAAAAATGGGACTAATTAATTCAATAAAGTAGAATAAAAAATAAATAAATAAATAAATTGGACTAATTAATTCAATAAAATAGAATAAAGAAATGGGGCTAATTAATTTAATAAATTACCATAATTATATAACACTAAACACAAATAAACAAGAAAAATACAAAGTATAGCACATTAGTACTATTTAGATGTCTATGTCCTTTTAGTAATTTTATACATTCACAGCACTTTTTACTTCAATTTACCAAACATATTGAAATTGCTTTAAGTTCTCATAGCATTTTAAAAATCAGTTTACCAAACACTTAGCTGATTATTCTCACAACAGTTCCAGCAGCAATTTCTCACGAAGCAATTCCAAAAACACTTATTCCCACAACAAAATAATGTCAAACTGGACCTTAATCTAATAAAATCCACTCAATAATGCTACAAGAAACAACTTTCCGACTAAACAAATGAGGCCGTTAGTGTTGAAATACTTTGTTGTTTTCTTAGATTTAAATGTATGTTATATAATTCACTTTGAGACAACTAAGATGATCGATCAAATTCATCTAATGACTTTACTGATATGATTCTGATTTCTTTATAGAATTAGCAATGATGTTGCACCCTTATGATTGATAACTGCAAACCTTGCTCTGATTCCAACTTGCCACAACTTTATCAACTTTGTAGCTTTATTCTTGTGTTTTAGCACAAAATATTGACTACTATTGCTCTCATTTAATCACAGATTAATTAGATAAGGCTATATAATCAATGTTCTGCTCAACCAAGTTACTAGGATGAAAAATGACAAATTCATAGAGTTTGGAATACGATTCCAACTCACAACTTCAATAAGGTATATATGAAGGGTATACCATTGGACCAAACCTATCTCGACGATTGAGAATTCATATGGATATGACTGGATTATGCTTTTGATTGTCGCCTAATATGTTAACAAAGTTTCTTTACAATATAGGAGAATATGTGTAAATTTTGTTTATCTAAAACATGTATGGCAATTGGCAACAACAATTTCATGAAAGTGATGTATTGATATTGGCTTTTGTGGTGTCATTTGGTTCTCACTCGTTGCTTTCTATGAAATGTGAACGTAAAGTACACAACCTGAAGCTGGAAATTGAAATGAAGTTTATGGCATGTCCTAAAAGTATTTTTCGGTTGCTGTTTTTTTAAAACGAAAATGAAAATGAAAACTCGTATGGTCGTATATACTGAAAGCTGTATTTTGAAAATGAAAACGGAAAAAACACCTCTGGTGGGTTAACCGAAAACTATCAAAAATTGAAATATCAATTTTGACATTTTGTTCAGTATTATTACAACTATAAACAAATTGATTACATAATTAACCGATATAAATTTTGTGTTATAATTTTTAAACTAAACAAAATAACAATAAAAAATTAATTCAAAAAAACATATCA
The DNA here is from genome assembly GCA_032871835.1 of Dipteronia dyeriana. Classification (NCBI taxonomy): domain Eukaryota; kingdom Viridiplantae; phylum Streptophyta; class Magnoliopsida; order Sapindales; family Sapindaceae; genus Dipteronia; species Dipteronia dyeriana. The sequence goes on along the minus strand of CM065301.1, from coordinate 72,374,301 downwards.
AAAAATGAATTAATCAAAATTAAACTCTTAAATTATAAATAAATAATTATAATATATATATTCTATAATAAAAATTAATATATAAAATTTTATAATATTAATATTAAATTATGTAAACATTACTAATTATGTAAATATTATAATATATTATATTATAATATATATTATTGTATGAATATTTTTAGTTCTAGTTGGAAATAAATTATTCTGGAATATATATATATATAAGAGGGGTACTTTGATCATTTGAAAATCTTGTCTCGTCTTATCCTAGACATATCAAACGTATAACAGTAAAATTAATTGTTAAAAAAATGATTTTTTTTTATATAAAAACAAAAATGAAAAAGAAGTATCTTGTATATTTCAAAACTTTCACTTTTAATACTGATTTTGTTTTTTATTTTTATTTTTTAAAAATAAAATAAAAAACAGTTAATGAATGTTTTTTCGAAATCGTTTTTATGGATAGAAAAACAATAGTAGAATAGGATCTTAGGTTTGAAAATTTGGTTTCTTGACTCATTGGTGTAGCAGATTCCAACACGTTTTTTGAACTATATATATCGTATGTAGTAAATTAGTAATAGTAGGATTGGTACAAAACAAATGTAGGGACATGGAGCAGCTGCAGAATAAGCAGAGTCCAGTGGGGGCTCCACTACAGCTTCATCATAATTCATAGCCGTTGGATTCCCATTACTCTATCTATGATTAGACCCTTGTCACTGCCAAGGCTGAAAAGATGGTTAGCTGTACCATTTACATTATATACAGATAGATCATAGATAGTGCAGCAGTAAATACAAAATGTCTGGAAAATGTTAAAGTTGGTGCTTTCAAATCTGCACAGCAAATCAGAGTATGAGAGACTGCTTTTTTGGCAGCTTGTCTACTTTTTTTCTTTGTATACATTAATTATATAGGAGGAAATAATATACCATTTGAGAATTGAGGTTTTAAAGGGGCAAGTTCCAGTTGGGACCTAAGAATTAGATGCCCTTTTTCTTTTAGTTGTATATTCCACTCATAGAATTTGGACCTCAGTGAAGTTTTGGTTTTGATATTACAATGTATGAAATTGAACACTTTTTTTTTTTTTACTTTTTTGATTTCTTTTGAACTTATTTGTATCAAGCAATAATACTACACAATCTAGATGTCTATTTTTATAATTAAAAGAAGTTGGTTTTCAATATCGGAAGATTTCTTTCTATGCTTATTTCGATGTTAAAGTTTGAATATAAATGGATTGACGGAGACTTTAAGTCTTCAACCACCAATGCATTGGCATGTTATGTATGAATTTGAAACAACTTAGTAAAATAGAGGAAGGTGGTGACAAGGATACATTTGTTCAGTGTATATGCATCATTGTCTTTGGTTTAAATTTTGCTCTCCTTCCCTCTTATCCTCCATTATTCGGATTGATCGAAGATACATGTTAATACAATTTTTCTGTGATGTGAAATTTAGTAAATATTAGAGAATACACTTGTATTTTAGATATAAAATGAGACTTGAACTCCTCTCATCAAAATAAAACGATAAATATACACAGCTAACTTATACTAGAGTCTGTTTAAAAAATAAAAACTTATAGAGTTTATCGGAATTTTCAGTCATATATAACTGAAACTTATATTATTCTTTGAAAATAATTAGAAATGGCATGTCATCACATCATAAATTCATAATTGAATATCTGCCTGGTCAAGTCCTTTAAGTGATAGAATCAACAATATTTGATGAGTTGTGACTGTAGAGGTGGGGAAGGAAAATGAGAGAAGTTGGTTTTTGTGATTGTGATTGTGAGTTGCTTTGCTTCACTTGCAAAATTCGAAAGAATAGAAAAATACTTGAACATGAACATCAAATTTCAATAATGTTTGAAATGTCTTGCCGTATGTTATAAGTATTATATGCAATAAGCAATCGAGCAAGACATCTCTCCTACTATACTCCATTTGGTTGTTTCTAAATCGCTACCAAATAAAATGAAAACAATAATGATTTATGTTTATGTTTTTAAATTTCACTCGATTTTCTACGGATTCTATACGTTTTTTCGTATGAAATTCCAATAGATATGATGTTAATTGAGCATTGTTTCATTTCAATTAATGTCGGTGTGTCTATTAGAATCCCACACCTGATAAATTTTGATATATAAGAATATCTTCTTATTCTAAGGTTAATTTTTAATAATACAAAACAGTTGAGGTTAGGTCATGACTCAAAACTACCTAGCTTGTAACTTCTAATGCTAACATGTAACATAACAATAAGCATTTGAAACATAATTATCACATTCAAATTATATGTATGTCTATATATCCTCAAGGTCAAACAAGCACACACATTGTCTAGAAATTTCGACTTAATTCAAACACAACTCATATAAATTTTCCTTGCATACAAAATTCTAAAAGTTATGATAATTTTATAATTCTGTCATATATAGCTCATAACTTGATATAAAGGTTTCATCCTCCAACAATTCTGTTTTCATACCCTTGTAAATATAGACTTTGAGTCATAATTATTAATATGGGATTAGCTCCCAATTCATCAACATGACAAGTAATTAATGTAATTAATTAAAGTAACTTCAATTTCTTAATGTGGACGCCTACTTGATGCAATTTATAGAGTTCACTTTTGTTCACTCATTCTTATATGGATAACATACATCTAGGGAGGGGTAAATTTATCCTAAAAGATGATAGTGTATGGATAAATTTACCCCATTCATGGACGCGTTCCATATATACAGGAGGGGGTAATGTCCACTCACCCTCAAGGGGATGAGCAAAAATGAACTTCAATTTATATACCTTATAATTAATATGTTTTCATTTTCTCACAAACAAGATTAATAATTGCACATTAATGATAAGTACTTGGTTTTCTTTTTCACTATAACCACTTAGATCATCTCCAATGCAGTAATGGATTGTGAAAATTTATATATCAATTAGGACAAATAGACACTGTGTTCAAGTATATTTATCAAATACAGTTGTTGCTATTCTATGTCAGGCTGATGTGGTAAAAAAAAAGATAATATCAAGTTAAATATCAGCTTTCAAAGGCTCTGTTAGACAACTTTATTGTAGGTCAACTCAATATTTGAAGATAAACATAAATTTTTATTAAGAAAATTGTTCGATTAAAAATAAAAAAAATAATTAAAATAATAAGACATGTCCTTAATACATCAATATTTAAATAGGAGCATTGGAAATAGATTTTTTATTTGGATGTCTAGACTTCTACACCACATAAGAAGCAAGCCACTTGATATTGTTGATATGTCAACGATTATTGAAATACAAACCATTTTTACATTGAAATATGCTCTGACTTGTGAAAAAAATAGATGACACATACGATAAATATATGTTCCATTAATAATTGTATCTCCAATGCAACTGTATATATTTAACCTCAATCTGATATGACAAAAAAATATTATATATCGTCAACATGAGAGCATTTTCAATGCAAAAGTGTATTGCATACCAATAATCGTTGACATGATAACAATGTCAAAAGATCTGCTTCTTATGTGACATAAAAATAAACTTGATAAACAATCAACTTCAAACAACTTTTTTCAATGATGTGTCTATTTTTTTTTCCTACTTTATTTTCTTACCAAAAATAGATAAAAAATTAATGTCAGTTTTAAATACTTACTGAGTCAACTGAAAAAATAGATGTGCAACAGACCGTCTGAAATTCGACTGTCATACTGATAATGTCTTCTTCTTTTTTACCACGTCAGCTTGATATTGAATATGCATGGTTGTATTGAAGAAATATTTATTAACAGAATGTCTATTAATTCTACATTATATCCTTTTCTTTTTGTCATAAGCACTCTTTCATTAAAGATGCTTTGACAGATTACTTTCAGACGGTCTGATACAAGACCCATTTTGAGGTTGACTCAATAAACATTTAAAATTGATATTAATTTTTTATCTATTTTTTATAAGTAAATAAAATAAAAAATGAAATAAAAATTAAAATTGGACATTATTATTAAAATAAATTATATTTTAAATAGAAGTATTGTAAACTAAATTTTAAATTGATTGTCTACCAAATTTATATTTATACCGTATATGAAATAAATCTTTTAATATTATTATCACGTTAACTATTATCATTATGCAAACTATTTTTTCGATGCTGACATATAAACTAGTATTTTTAATGTTGCATTAATGCATGCCTAGGGTTGGAGGAGGAACTCATGAATTTGCCTACAAAAATTAATGTTTTTTTTTTTTCATTCAAAAAAGATAAAGGAAAAAAGAACTTGGGTTATATAGCTAAGATGTGGTCCCTGATGGTGAAATAAGTAGGAGACAAAGCTCCTCAAAGAAGACTCACTCTCTTGTATTATTATTATTAATAATACTTTAATTAATTGTGATGATTTTAAATGAGCATGCATAGTTATCCCATTTTTATATATTATCATATTTTTCACTTTTCTAGGTGATCAATTGTTATATATTTATACATTTGATAAGTCGTTGTCACAGACTTTATATGTGATTTCCTCAATCTTGAATTAAAATGAAGCAAAAATATATCATATCTCTTTTTTTGTTCAAAAAAAATACTTTGCTACATTTAAAATATAAAAGTTAGTTTCTACTAATTAGGAGTGAAATTTCAACCATCTCAATTGAAAAACAATTATTGTTTAGTGAAACCTTGTTATGACATTCAACGTCCCACTACAGATAATAATACTCATTTTTACGTCTATCGTAAATTGATTAAAAATAATGAGAATTAGCATTAATTAGATGAGATCTAAGGAGTTAATTAAATATAAACAAGTTTGAGAAATTTTATATTTCTTAAAAAAAATCCTATATTACTAAAAATTATTAGATAAACTATCTACAATTCTTCAAATAATTTCGTCTACTAAAGAGCCCTCTTGTTTAAGTTGTTGTTATGAAAAAAAATTCAACCATATTTTTATAAAAACCGTTTGTATTTACTCAATGCTACAAGGAAACGGTTTTGATTATATTTTTTTTTTCTTTTTACTAAAAGTACTATTGAAGTCAATTTCAAAGAAACAGTACAATATATATATCCTTAATTCCATCAACTTCCTTTTGTCAAATAAAATAACAAAAAAGAAAGAAAAATATTCAAACTTTTTTAAATTTTTGCCCTCTCAAAAAGAAAATCAAATCAAATCAATTTCATCTTTAAAGATCCCAATTGGCTTATGTGTCACATCTCTTATTTTCAATTGAACCCACTTTCTAAGGCTCCACTACTGTACCCTCGTGGGTACGGTAGAATCCATTTAAGGTTAAATTTAGAACAATTTAGATTTTTGGATAGATATGACCGTGATTCGGTTCAAACCGTAACTAGTTGTGTAAAAATGGACTGGTCCGGTCCATTAGGGACGGCCTGACCAGTCCATTTCTGGAAACAGATCTGGCTGGACCTGGCACGCGACGGTGTCGAGGGCCAGCCCTGTCCGGGGCACGCCGGCCTACCTCAGGCGGGCAGTGCCTGCGTGTCGTGCCAGGCCGGCCCGCCGGGCCCCTCTGGCGGGCAGGGCGGGCCAGGCCTAACGGGCCTGGTCCGGCGGGTTAGTTTTTTGGTCCAATTTTTTTTCCAAATTACGTTTTTTTGGATTTAGGGTATAGAGTTTAGGATTTATAGTTTATGGTTAAGGGTTTAGAATTTAAAATGAATGAAGAGAACGAACAATTATTAGGATTTGAAATGAATAAAGAGAACAAACAATTTTTTAATTATTTATTTATTTTTCACTTATGGAATTCAGTAATACATATCTACATGATTGCCTCATTAAAAACCTTACCAAGAAAAACCCAGTGGGATAAAAACTTGGTAAGGAAAAAAGAGTGCAACCGTTTTACAACTTACAAGTAAATAATAAATACATATGTAAAAGTATAACCTAGTTCTGGTCCTGTCCACTACCTGAAGGGTCATTAATATATAGATTGTCGAAATTTAGATTAAGTTCTTTATCTACAGTTAGATTTTGTAACCTTTTTTTAGCATCCTTCCAATCCCGAAGGCATGTTAATACCTCCATCATCTCTGGAGACAAACAACTTCTTCTTGGTTCAATTATGCGTCCACTGGTGCTGAAAGCTTGTTCTGAAGACACCGTTGACACTAGAATAACCAGTACGTCACGTGCTAAGTGTGACAGAACTGGATACCTGTACGTATATGTCTTCCACCATAACAACAAATCAAACTCTTCCTTGTCTTCAACAGCATCGAACTGTGCTTCAAGGTACCTAATAAGTTCGGTACAAGAAGATGGGCTAGATCTTTGCCCTGAAGAAGTACTTGCTGATTTGTCTTTTTTTCTTCGTTTCAGAAGGCTCCAACTTGTTTGCTTCGGCTCTGTCTCCTGTCGTGTTGATTGGGGGATGTCAATGTTGCCAAACCTGGTCTCATAAATATGAAAAATCTCGAAGAACTTGGTTCGAATGTCAGTAATTTGTTCTGAATAATCTATTGACAAATTAATACCAATAAACTCAAGCAAAACTTCTAAACAAGATAATTTAACCCTGGGATCTATTATAACACTTAAGGTATAAAGTAGGGGAATGTTAACCCAATATTTTTTCAACTTTGTCTCCATGACAACAACTGCAGCGCCTAGATGTTCATCTTCTCTATAACTGTTTAACAGTTCAGACATTTCCATTATCTGATGGATTGCCTGGGAAGATGTGGGGTAATATACCCCGGAAAGAGTTACAGTGGCATTGTAAAAAATCTTTAAAAATTGAACAAAAATCTTTGCCACATACCAATCGTCTGTGGAAAGTAATTTTGGACTAAGTTGTCTTGTTTCGGTCAATTTCATGTTATAAAAACATGTAATGGTTGTATCATATTCCAAACAATTTTGCAACATTAAATAAGCAGAGTTCCACCTTACCGGCATATCAGTTTGGAATCGTCGGGGTTAGAGACCGTTTAATTTACAATGTCTCTTGAATTCACTGAATCTAGGATTAGAACTGCAAATCCAAGAAATGACATCTCTGATGCGATCTATTTGGTCGCTTACCTGCTTTAAACCAGCCTGTACAACTAAATTTATAATATGGCATGCACACCGTTGATGGAAAAAATAACCTCCATCTTGCGGGATATTTCTTGCAACAAACAATGCAATAGAGCTAGTATTTGCAGATGCATTATCAAATGTGATTGAAAGAATGCGATGCGTGATTTCATAAGTTTCTAAAACTTTCATTATGACATTAAAAATGTTTTATGCGGTATGTGCAGAATCCATAGGACGAAAACCAAAAATTCTTTTTGTTATCCTCCAATCAGAATCTAAATAGTGTCCCGTGACACATAAATAGTCCTGTTTGGAATATGCATTCCAAATATCAGAAGTTAATGGAACAGAGACACTTAAATGCTGTATTTCAGCAACTAAGTCATCCCTTTCGGTTTCAAACAATCGTATCAAATCAATTCTAGTTGTGGTTCTAGAAACAGGTTCATATTGGGGGTTATATGCAGATGTGATTAATTCTTTATAAAATGGACTCTCACCAATACTGGTCGGTTGATCAGTTTGTGCAATGTATCGTGCCAAGCACTCTCTAGCGTGTATGGCGTCGAACTGCCACGACGTAACGGACCCGTCTGGGTGCCGTTGAAGCTATGTCAGGGTTGTAGTATCTACCTGTCCATGTGCAGGCATACATTTGTGCATATGCCGTCTCAAATGTCCGGTTCCCCCCGTACTTGTAGCATAATTCTTATGGCAAAACTTACATTTAGCTCTGAGGCCAGACGCCCCGTTTGGGAGTGTCATTTGGACTATGTTGAAACATTGCCACACATTTGATGTTAATTTTCTGGGACATGATGTTGGTGTAACGCCGGAACCAGAAGGTCCTGCTTGAGTATGGGTCGGTTCTGAAATATCAAATTCATCGTTGAGCATATTCAAACCGTCCGAAAAATAAGGCTGGTGGTTAGGATCCATTATCTGAATAAAAATATGACCACTATAGTAGTTAATAGTCAAATTAAAAATCAATATTTACTAACAGTAATCTTAATTTACTAACAATAATTACTATAACTAATACGACACTTACAATAATTTATTTACTTAAAAAACAAATTAAATAAACAAAAAAAAATCATAATCTACTAACATAAAATTTTAAATTCACTAGTTCACTACTACAAATAAAATTGATAAATTTACTAACATAATATACTAACATAAAATTGATGATTTGAACTACTACTCTTAAATTTACTATCATAATCTACAAATGAAAATTTTTAATTTATGAAAAAAACAATATCAAACGTAATTACTACACTTAACATTCATCATTTACTTATTACAAAAAGTAATTTCAGTAATACAAATTAACTTTCTAAATTTATTAATAACAAATATTAAAATTACTACTAAACTTAAAAATCTTAATAAACTAAACAAATAATATTAACATTAAAGCCCAAAAATTGATAAACTAACTAACTAAATAGATAATGTTTTAATTAAGTAACTCAAATCTAAACATAAACATATAAATTTACTATGAAAATATGTTAGACTAAAAGTAATAACAAAATTGTACCTTTAAAATTTGGTGTGTTGGTGGAAAACGTAGAGAATTTTGTAGAGAGAGTAATAACCAAAATGAATGAAAAAGTTTAGAGAATTGGAGAATATATTAGCGATTGAGATTTGAGAGAATGAGAGATTGAAAGAATGATAGAGAGAGTTAATGGAAAATGAAATGGATGGAAGTATTTATAGAAAAATTTGATTTGTAGGTCAAAATATAATTTAAAAGATTGTAGGGGGGTTTTGGTAATTTTAATTTCCTCCAACGGCTAGAAATCAATTCCAGCCGTTGGCTGACGTCATCATTTCCAGTCGTTGGAGGTTTTTTGAAAATATATATATATATATATATATATATATTTGGGTTGATCGGTCCGACAGGCCTGGCAGGCCGGCCTGTCGGGCCTCCTCCCAGCGGCCCAGCACGCAGCCTGGCCCTCTTCCTTTACGGGCCGTTCCAAGAACGGCCCGTGAACTTCCTGGGCCGGCCGGACCGGCCTGTCACCGGCCGGCCCATTTTTACACCACTAACCGTAACCATGAAGAAAAAAAAAACTAAAACTGGTTCTGGTTCCGGTTCCTTTAAAAAAAAATCACTGAAACCTGCAGTTCTGTTCCGGTTTTAGATCCGCTAGTTTCAACCGTTTTTTTATTTTTATTTTTATTTTTAAAATTTATAATATATAATTTTAATTTCGACTTACCTAATCAACTTCATTTACAATTTCACATCATTACATGTTTAATAATTCTTTTTAGTTAGTATGTAATCTAAATAAAATAAAAAAAGGAACCTAAACCGTTGGAACTAGGAAATCGAATCAGAACCGTGAAACCAAAACTGGAAAACCGGATCGGAACTGTGGAACTGGAACCGAAACTACCGTCTAGATGGTTTCGGTTGTAGTTTCGGTTGTGGTTTCGGTTGTGGTTTCGGTTTCGATTCCGATTCTAGATCCTCTTGAAATCGAAACCGGTTGTTCGGAACCAGAACTGAACCGCGGTCATCTATATTTTTAGAAATCACTTTCACATTAAATTCAACCAAAAAGTGTTTCTCAATTTTTGGTACCATACGCATGTAAGTACAGTAGCCAAACTCCACTTTCTAAGGTTGGGATGGCGGGATGGCCCTCTTATGAATCACCATTCATTATATAAAACTTACTTTTTGTTTCTTATTGTCTCTCCTAATGATGTCAATGACAAAACACTAAACCCACTGATTTATTTTATTATGTTTGGGTCACAAGTACACAAGAATGGACACCCATTAAAATATATGTTTACTAACAACCACCTCATAAATTTGATAGATTCATTTAGCAAATTGGCTTGTTCAAGGTATAGCTTAAACTGCATAGATATCATGATTAAAATGGAATTATTTGTTTCCCATGTCTATAAACCAAGTTTGGTCCCAAGGGTCCCATCACATGCCCGGCTTAAAATTAAATTCTCAAGCAAATCCAATTTTATCATATTCATGCTCTAATGTTTATCAAAAGGAAAAAAAAAAAAAAAGTATTGTACATGCTTGTTACATAATTATGTCATATGTGATATGTGTAATATACTAATATCAATGATAACCAAAGTGAATGAGTCACAAGCTCACAATTATTGATATTTATTATGTCTTACCTCTTACAATCTTGAGTTTCTTCAAAACATCTTGAGATGATTCGTATTCTTTTTCTTATTGAAGAAGCATATATTTTTTGGTTTTTTGTTTTGTTTTTGGCATTGCAAGGATGTTTCTTCTCATTTTCATAAAATCAGAATAAACTATCGTAAATCTTCTCTTAATTCAAATGGTGTGTTCGACGTTAATGGTATATGAATTAAGTTCTACTATATGTATTTTATTACAATAATGTGTGAGAAATTTTCCACTCAAAATTGTGAAAGTAAATATTCGGAAGGGACGACATATGTAGTTCCTTAAAATATCAAAGTCGTTCAGGTTTATTTTAGAATCTATGGATATTTTGGGATTTGATGAGATCCACCACTAGAAACATAATTCAAAGAGATAGATTTCCCCACGCTTTACAATTTAATGGATAAATATTATATTGAAACCCATATCACATGCATGTCGAGGTAGGGTATAGGGTATTTTTAGGACTGGCAATTTGGGTTCATGGGTCAGGTTGACCTCAACCCGACACGACCCGAATAGTATTAATTTTAACCCAACACGACCCGTTTAATTAAACGGGTTAACCGTTTGAAACCCGACAAGACCTGTGTAACTAAACGGGTTATACGTGTTGACCCGTAACACGTTTAATAATCTGATCGGGTCATGATAGGTCGGGTTTGACCCGTTTAACCCGCTTGCATAACATTTTTAAAAAAAATTATATTAAATTTATAATTTTCCAACCTACCACAAATACATCCAACCTAATAGAATAATAGTTTTTAATAATTCAATCCAATCCAATCTAATACCATCAAATAATGCAACAGATTTATAATTAAATACAGTCATCCCGAAAGGCAAAAACAGTCATCTATGGTCTAAACAAAATTAGTGATTGCTGTTGAAATTGTGAAACTTAAAGAATGGTTACTAAAAGAATGGTTATATAGTACGTAAAAATTCATTTGTAACCCTTGTAATAATGATAATTATAAATATATCTATATGACTAAACGGGTTAAACGGGTAACCCGCGAACCCGTTTAACTAAACCCGACACAACCCTTATAATAATCAGGTTACATAGGTCGACCCGATTATGATCCGAACCCGTTAAAAAGCCAACCCAACCCATTTATTGACCTCGGGGTTCTTGTCGGGTTGGCGGGTTACGAGTCAATTTTATCGGTTCTAGGTATTTTAGACTTTTTAGACTTTTGACCATTGATTAAAGGATCCTTCTAATGGTAGGGGATGTTTGTACGATAAATTTTAAATGTCGAGGGAATTTTGTATACATATGAACCAAAACTGTCATATTCGTATAATTTTATCAAATCTCGAGAATGTTTGTGCAATTTCCTCTATTATCTCTTTCTATCCTATATGTACAAATTTTAAGTTTGTACACTTGATACAAATCAAGTTTAGAGTTTGGTTTCACACTTTCACTTCAACAATCAACATCTACCCAATAATAAATGCTATTAAATATAAAACGTATTGTATAAATTTAATGTGTTAGGGTTTCCAATATGGAAATTGAAAATTGACATGGGTGATGTACGTGTTATGTCCCATTCCTGTGGATTGGTTTGAGACTTTGAGTCTCTATCTTCTTTCGGTCATGTCTTTTTCTACTACCGTTTCTTCGTCTTTTTTTTTCATCTTCAAAATCAGAATCTGCTGACACTTCTTTTCAATCAATAATAAACAAAAAAGTCATCATCCACGGCATTTAATTCAACACAAATTCATTTAATTTAATTTTGACACAATTCAACTTTTTGTCACGAAAAAATCTTTTATGGGATTGGAAAAATATTTCTGTTGCCGATTCAATATTCAATATCCTCCATCTACCATGCCAACTTCTATGCTTCAATTTCCAGCTACTACACACTCTTTACAATTAATGCCTTTTTTTTATTATTGTTTTCTTTAACAAGCCAAGCCCCATATGAATCACATTTTAACTTTGTAAAGTTTATAATATTTGGGGAATAAAGTGATTTAATATGTAATATATAATTTTATTTTTTTAAAAAAAAAAGCACCCTCGCCACCCTTTACATCAGGAACGGAACAAAAAGTAAAGTATAGGGTTTGGAATCAAACTATAAAAACTTAAAATTAGTAGAACTAAAATATAATTTACATATATTTTTTATTAGCCTCCGTTACTATTAGAGGTGACAATTTGACCCGTAAGCCGTGGACACCCGTCTGAATCCGACCCTGTAGGGTCGGGTGTGGATAGTGAATTTACAACCCGCGAACCCATTTAATAAAAAATCTGATGGGTTCGTGGACGGGTGCGGGTTGGAAAAATGAACCCGCGGGTTGGACCCGCGAACCCGTATAAATAAAATACTTATAAATAAATATACATAGACATTTGAATTATTTTTTGTCGTTTTATTTTTATGGTTATTATTATTTTGTAATGAATCAAGTAAGGAATTAGAAATTGAAATTTAATTCAATTAAGTATCAAATAGGTGATTACATGTGGGAATTTATAAATGACAAATCGTGGGTTCGCGGGTTCGTGGGTTGTCGGTTTGTGGGTATCCCGCAGGTGAAGCATCCACCATTGAACCCACATTGTTTCGCAGGTTCACGGGTGAGGGTATGGGTGCAGCCATAACCCGCGGGTTAAAACCCGTCCGCGAACCCGCTTACCTACGCGGGTTCAAGGGCGGGCGTGGGTGAGGAAAATTTTCATGGGTGAGGGTTTGGATTTTACAAAACCCACCCGAACTCAACCCGCTGTCATCCCTAATTACTATCCACCTCTGATACACATGATTTATTTTAAAGTGCATGTCATTTATTTTTTATTTTTTTTGTCTGGTCTGACTAATTAGCTGTACAACTAGTTCCGAGACTTAGACCATCTTCAGCCCATTGCACTATTTTATTGTAACTTTATAGCAAAATGTATCAATTTCTATTTCACTATCTCTAACCCATTGTAACAAATTTTATTCTAAACAGAATATTCTCTAAATATTCATTTTTTCATTGATTCTCAACAATTAACATTCCACCCCTCAATTAATATAATATTACGATAAGTTCATTAATTCATAAATTAGTAAATTAATAAATTAAATATAATTAACTAAAATATTACATTTATTATTAATTGAACTTCGATATTATATTTCATAAAAGAAATAACAAACACAAAATGAAAAATACAAATCGTCATTTAATGAAAAGTACATTTCATTAATGTTTTTAATGTTTATATTAATATTTTTTGCTCGATTTGTTTTGTTTTAAATTTAGTTTTTTTATTATTAATGACATTTAGTAATTTTTGTATTATATACTTTATTTTAGTTTATTATAAATATTAATATAGAGAATAATTCAATTAAAATAAATATACAAACCAAAAGTATTAGATAATTACAAGGATACAATTATAATAAAATTTATTTAATAGGGTAAAACTGTAATTAAATAATTTTGTAAAATAAGGGATCAAATCATAAAAATATTAAAGAAAGTTGCTGAAAGTGTGAATTCTATAAAATTGAGGGAATAAAAAAAAAGATAATAGCCAACAAAGTAGCGCACTCTCACTAGATTGTGCTACTTCTGGCGTTGGAAATCAATAATAGGTAAAGTAGCGTGAAGATCGGTGATAGGTTGGAGAGAATTCTTGTACTATTTTAGATATTAGTGTTAAGGTTGGGGGTGCTCTTAGATAACTAGTTTCAAAATCTATATATTATTTGGGATTGGACATAAGTAAAGTGTGAATGCCTGCAAACTAAAACAAAGTACCTATTTAATAACATTTGAATAAAAGAAAATGAGAGATAGAATTGAACTACTAAAATGGCTCGCGTTTTGCTATGGAAGTATTATACTATTTTATATATTATTTTCAATTTTATTAAATTTTATTTATAATTTAAAATTTTATTTATCTAAATTATGAAACAAAAATATATAAAAAATATATTTTTTAATCAAACACAAAATGATAATCAAGTAAAATGATAATTTTATACCAAATAAAAATATCAATTATATTGATATATATATAAATAAAAATACGAAAACAATATATGTATAGTGCATTGAATATTAATATGAGAAACAAAAATACATGCATTAAATATTAATGTGAAACAAAAGTATCATACATTACATATATTTTGTCTATTAAAATGAATTTATTTAATTAAATGGGTAAATGTAACAAACATTAAATATATTTATATATTTAATATTAAATTTATGATATCTCTTAAAGCTAAACAGACTCAAAAACCGAAAGAAAGAAAATAAATTGAATGTTATTTTTTATGTTTGGCTGCATAAATTTGTAGTAGTCAAGTCAAATTTGATCTTTATTTTATAATATATTTTTTCAATATTTGTGATTTGAAGCTCAGTTATACTATAATGAAAGTTTTGTTCATCAACCAAATTTAAAAAAACAAGTCTAGCAATTTTTTTACTATGTTTTATTGGAGTTTGAACTATTGGTACTGTGGTAGTGGTTGAGTGTTATTTTATTTTATTTCTTATTATTTTTTGTTGGCAGAAAAAGATGGAGAGAGAGATTGAGAGTAGGAATGGTAATGGGTCGGGTTCGAAAGTGTTTGGGAAAACCCAAACCCAAACCCAAACCCAAACCTAAACCCAAACCCAAACTCAAACCTAAACCTAAACCCAAACCCACGAAAGAAAATGACATCCAAACCCATCCACAATCCCACGAAATCTATTGGGTTCGGGTTTCACCCATGGATTTTAGCAACATCCAGAGCCGCTCACGAACCCGCGAAATCCTGAGGATTTGTTGTTCCAAAGCGTCTCACTCCTGTGGGTGTAACTCAGTCTGAGTCAAACCCAGTTACCGATAGCCACCCACGTTAATTTTCTTCTTTCAGACTTCAGATAAAATGAAAAAAAGTAAGAGCAAAAAAAAAAAGGTTTAAAAATGTATGAGAAGAAGAAAAAGAGTTTAAATTTTGAAGAGAAAAAGAAAAAAATATAAAATAAGTTGCAAAGGAAATAAATGAAGAAGATGAGTTTTAATTATGAAGAGAGAGATAGAGTGGGGGTCGAAGATCGAGAAGAAAATAAAATGAAGACAAAAGAAAAAAAGAAAAAGAAAAATAATAATAAAAGATATTTTAAAATCTGAAGAGACAAATAATGGGGGTTAGCCGTATGTGATATAAGACATAAACGAAATATAAAAATAATTATTATAATATTATTTGTTAAATAATTATTGAATCAAATGGGTTCGCGGATTCGAGTTTGGTTTTTTTTCCACACCTGAACCTGAACCCGAACCCGAACCCGAACCCGAACCCGTGACGGGTTGAGATTTTAAATCCACACCTACCCACGGGGTTCTATTTTCACATATCAAACTCTCTCCAAACGAGGTTGGGTTCTGACGGATCCCATGGATTCGGGTTTAATTGTCATCCATAATTGAGAGAAAGAGAAAATGACGATGGGTAGGAGAAAGAGTGAGAGAAAGAGTGGTATTTGAACAATATGTAGGTACTAATAAGGTACTGGTCCACCAATGGAGTGGTGCCACGTGACCTATTTTATTAGATAATTGTAAAAAAAAATTAAAGAAATAAAGTCACGTGGCAACACCCCATTGGAGGGGTCAGTACATTGGATACTGACTAGTCAGTACCCAAGTATTTTTCTTACGGAAATGGTTGAGTGTCATTTTACTTTATTTTTCTTATTGTGTAGAATGATATTTTTATGAATAAATAGAAATCTATTAAATATTACTATTTACATATTTACGTGAATAGTTTAATTTTAAGATTTGTTTTAATATATATAATAATATTAAAAACATATGAACACATATTATAAATCATATAACCGACCTGCCTTTAAATTGTCGAGAAGGATACTATAAACTATAAAGAACCAAAGAATGTACACTTTGGAACTAATAATACTTTGAGAGAAAAAGAGACCATATCGTGTCACAGTCCATATCTCAACTGTCAGATTATTGAGAACCTCCTCATGGGCCCACTCTTCTTATTTTCTAATCCAACTCCAATCGACCGTGATGCTCACAATGTCACCACCATGTTACGCTCTCACACCCCAACTCTAATTAATTTTTATTTGTAAAAAATATTCCAAATACATTACAACCGTTCGAACTTGAATTATTTACCGGTTGAATGAACACAATTTAAGCTTCTTCGATTTTGAATGGAAAGGGATGTAGCAAGAAATCTTTATATAAAAAAAAATAAAAAGTGAGGTAAACAAAAAATAAACATAAACATTTAAAAAGATATAACTATTTTTTATTTTATTTTAAAGAAAAAAATTAGAACCCCCTCCCTGGCTTCTTGCTGTCATGCCATCAAGTTATATTGGACAGATTTTTATTAATATTTATTGTCTATCTTTATTTATTTGTTGTTTGTAAACTTAGCTTAATTAATCATAAATTCTTTTTATGTTTAAAAAAAAGGTGGTACCAATCTATTTATGTCTCATTTTTATTTTTATTTTTTTAATTAAATTAAATTAAATACATTTATTAATTTTTTATTTATTTTCAAAACTAATCTTTTTATTTATTTTTCAAAATTAATACATTCCATCTCCGATACCTGTATGCCTGTATAGTCTCTCTCCCCTCCATTTATTTTTTCTACTTATTTCATGGTAAAAAAGAAAAAAGAAAAAAAGAATAACATTTTGCTTCAACACAACGACAACTTGATATCATTTTCAAAAATAATAAACTTCAAACTTACTTCGAATTGTTTCCAGATGCTTGATATTATTCTCAACAATTCTTGTAGATGATTGATATCATTGTTAGATAATTCTTATAGATGCATTATGTCATTTTCACACAATTCTTCTGATATTTGATATCATTTTCAAACAATTCTTTCACATCTTTATCGGATTCTTCCATAATATGTTTTATGTGTATAAGAAGCAAATTTTAGGGTTTAAGAATTAAGAAATTTTCTTTTTTTCAAGAAACAGATTACTATATTATTATTTTTTTGAATATGAATGTGAGAATTAAATAGATTTATTTTGTAGAAGATCTTTTTTCTCTTTAATTAATTCAAGTACTATATAATTAAAAAATATATGGTATAAATAGGCCGATATAAGTGTACTAATAGCATTATTATTATATATATATATATATATAATTCATTTAAATTATTATTTTTTTACTTTTCTTACCGGTAAAATAAACACAAAGCAAATTTTAAAATTATTGATCCAAGTGGCTTCAAAAGGCCGCCATGACACATGGGTGACGATTGTATTAAAGTACAATTGTAGAGTGAGCTTTTATAACGATTCTTTAATCAAATCTAGATTCTTATATGTTCCATCACCCTAAAAATGAATTTTATTGGATTAGAATTCAATAAAATCCTAAATCGATGAGAATAACCCGACGATAGTCTATGTATTTATAGTTTATATAGGGAGATTCCTAGAAAGGCATGCATCATGTATTTTTTTTAATTTTTTTTTAAAAGAAGTGGTACCTATATATTTATACCTAATTTTTTAAAATTTTAATTTAATTAAATATAATTAAATATATTTATTAACTTTTTTATTTATTTTTAAAACTAACATTTTTACTTATTTTTCAAAATTAATATACTTCATCACCGATCTCTGTATATATCTCTCTTGAACGATTTATTTTTTCTAAATTTTTTTTTTGAGTTATTTTTTTCTTTTCTTTTTTCACGATGGAAAATAAAATAAAACAAAAACTATGTTGCTTCAACACAATGACAACTTGATATCATTCTAAAAATTGTAAACTTCAAACTTATTTCGAATTGTTTCCATATGCTTGATATTATTATTGGACAATTCTTGTAGATGACTGATATCAGACAATTCTTGCTGATACATTATGTCATTCTCAGACAATTCTTTTAAATATTTGATATCGTTCTCAAACAATTCTTCTATAATGTTTTTTATGTGTTTAAGAAGCAAATTTTAATGTTATAGGGTTAAGATTTTTTTTTTTTTTTTCAAGAAACGGATTAATGGGTATTTTTTTTTTTTGGAATATGTATGTGGGGTTTAAATATATTTACTTATGCTCTTAAATTATACATCTCTTTAAATAATTTCAATAAAGGGATAAAAAAGAATACTATAAAATTGAAAATCAACAGGGATGTACCAATAGTACCATTCTAAGAGCATCTCTAATGTTGTGTCAAAATTATGTGTCAATACTAAAATTTAGCATTAAGTGTAAAAATCTCCCTCCAATGCAGTATCAAATACCATGTCAAATTTGACATATATTAAATTTTGTACCAAATTTGGCACACGGTATTGTACCAAATTTGGTACACAGTATAACATATATCAAATTTGACACAATAACAAATGTTCATTTTTAAATTACAAAAATACCATTATTTATATATTTAAAATATTTTAAAATATTTAAATTTAGTACACATTAATGTTATTTCAATTCAATTTATTTTATCAGTAATAATTTTTAAGAAATCCAACGTTTATCCATTAATACATTAACGGTATTAATTAACATTTATAAGTTTAATAAATAAAATATAGTATTTTAGTTTAACTTTAAACATTTTGTATTGGAACATAATGTTAATTTGTTCTGTTAAATATAATATTTGATTCTTTTTTATGCTAAATTTAACACTGTGAATAACATCTGTATCGGAGATGGTTTAAAAAAAATCATAATTCATTTAAATTATTTTATTTATACTTTTTATGGGTGACGATTGTGTCCAAGTACAAGAACAGTTATAGAGTGAGTTTTTATAATAATTTTTTAAGGAAAAAACTTAAGTATTGACCGGTCAGTACCCAACTATACTGACCCTCTAATGGGATGTTATCACATGACAAAAACTCTTTCACTTTTTATTATTTTTTCTTTACTTTAGATTTTATAGTAATCAACCATTGATCGATCAGTATAACTGGATACTGACCGAACAATACCCGAACCATGTCCATTCTTTAATCAAGTCGACCTTTAATTTTTTAATTTTCTGTACGTTCCATCACCGTAAAAAATGAATTTTATTACATAGAATTCAATAAAATTCAAAACGGATCGGACCGGAATAACTCGACCATTGTGTATATATTTATAGTTTATACGGGGAGATTCCTAGACAGGGCATGCAGCATGTAGTCAAACAACGAGGCAGCCACAATCAACAATTCAACATCCATATTTTTGGTGGGCATGCAATGCATGTCAATGACCCGTTTTACAGTCGGGTCCCCATATCAGGGCATCAAACCATCAATCACCCAAATTAAAATTGTAGGCTCCACATTCTATCATCACCATCACCACCTCTCTGTACGCCAGTAACGGTGTAAATTCACATCAATTTTTTTTTTTTTAGCAAATTCATTGGATCACCACTTATCCAATGTAATCAAAAACAGAGTATAGAGTAGTACGTTGTTTTCTTCTTTTTCTTCTTTAGCAAACCATAGACGGAGTAAGTAGAACTGTTCATACTTTTTCTTTTTTCCCGCGCCTTAAATGACACTTTTTTATTTTATTTTTAATCGTTCATTAATTGAATTAATAATCATCCACCTCCATTTTCGGGTTCTCAATCTGATAGTCAAAAGTTGTATTGAGACACACAAACACAAACACAACAGTCACTTTCCATCGCATTCTCTCTATTAAGCTTCTGGGTCCCTGTTTTTCTTTATTGCAAAAACAGAGTACAGTGAACACAATCTCTCTCTCTCTCTCTGTTTTTTTCTTCTTAAAAAAAAAATGGAAACTTTGAAACCCAGATCAGCTCCCAACAACAGCAAGAGCAAACTTGTAAAAACTTTCCAGAAAGTTATCAATTTAAGAAACCCTACTAAGATTTCATCGAACAATGGGATTGGCATATGCATGCTCACTTCTCAGAACAAATTCGAAGATGACGATACGGCGTCGTTTAAGAGTAAGACTCGTCATCATTTTAGTGACAAACATGGCGGAGGAGGAGATCCCAGAATCAGACACCGAGCAGTCATGGAAGCTCTGGTTGCAAAGCTCTTTGCAGGCATCACTTCCATCAAAGCCTCCTACGCAGAGTTGCAGATTGCCCAGAATCCGTACAACAGCGACGCCATCCACGTGGCGGACCAGGCGGTGGTTGATGAATTGAAAGCTATTTCAGAGCTGAAACGTAGCTTCTTGAAGAAAGAACTCGATCTGTCGCCACAAGTGACGATAATGTTAGCAGAGATTCAAGAGCAACAGAGTATGATGAAGACTTATGAAATCACTATCAAGAAATTGGAGTGTGAAATTGAAACTAAAGTGTCAAAAGTTTCTTTAATGAAAACCCAGCTTCAAGAATCAATCACATACAACAAATCTCTTGAAAAAAGACTAAACTCTAGTGGCCCCATATCTACAATCCTTGAAAATGTTCAATTATCGTCTTTGAAATCGAGTCACTTGGTTCAATTTCTTCATTACACTATAAGATCTATACGGGGTTTTGTTAAATTGATGATCCGTGAAATGGAATCAGCTCAGTGGGATCTCGAGTCAGCTGCCAGAGTCATCGAGTCAGGCGTGATCTTCACAAAAACAAGTCACAGATACTTCGTTTTCGAATCTTTTGTCTGCAAAAATATGTTTGAAGGTTTCAATTTCCCAAAATTTTCACCACCCAGTGAATCCCAGTCCTTCAACAGACTCTCTCGTGACCAGTACTTCAATGGGTTCACGAAACTCAAATCAGTGAACGTGAAGCACATTCTTGCACAAAAACCCAACTCGTCTTTCGCTAATTTTTTGCGTTCCAAGTACCTGCAACTTGTTCATGCGAAAATGGAGTGTTCTCTTTTTGGTAACTTGAATCAGCGAAAGCTTATTAACGCCGGAGGCTTTCCGGATTCTGCTTTCTTCACGTCGTTTGCCGAGATGGCGAGGCGGGTTTGGCTTCTTCACTGCTTGGCTTTCTCGTTTGATCAAGAAATTAGCATTTTCCAGGTCCCTAAGAATTGCAGATTTTCAGAGGTTTATATGGAGAATGTGAGTGATGATTCCGTTTTCTCCAGCGAAATTGTCGACCCGAATGTCGATTTTCGTGTGAATTTTACGGTGGTGCCTGGGTTCAAGATTGGTGCAAGTTCAGTGATTCAGTGTCAGGTTTATTTGTCTCCGATGATTACTCCGGCGACCCGTTGAAATTTTTACTTTTTTTTTTTTTTTTTTTTTTTTTTTGAGTTTTCAATTTTTATTTCTGGGGTATAAGTATAATTGTAATTATAATTAGATCATAAATGGATATGATTAAAAGAAAAGGGTTGATTTGCACCAACTTTTTGAATTAAATTTTCACTTGCAATGTACAATTAGCTGGCAATCAGTTTGGCACGGTGGCGCGTACATTCAGAAAGATTGATGTGTCTCGTTTAGCTGTTATATTACGGCCTTTTTCAACTCTATCAACCATTCCCTTGGCTACAGCCAATGTGTAAATTGTAATGGTTTTAACAAAAAATGCACTTGAAAAATGCTTCACACATGACAATGATACTACTCTTGTTCTCGTATGAGATAAAAATCTCTTCACATGTAATCGTCGAAATGCGTGAATGAACATTTTCAAGTATTGTCGATATGGGTATGTTCCATTAAATAGCAAGTACGAGCGAATACAGGGACTTAGAGAACAGTGCCGTAATCGCTCGAAGGTGGAGAGAACAGCTCTGTGCATCTCCGTTTATCAGATGCCCCCCTCAGTTCATACGATACAAGATCGTCTCCATTCAAATATTATCACGTGGTATTGTTTAAACTAGCACCATCCGGCACTCGCATGAGAAACAGGTGCTTGACAGACTGACTGCCTGTCTGTTCTCCAAACCCAGAATAACAATTGGGGTTTTGTTTTTCAAACAAAGTCTTGCTTATCAATAGTCTTCAGAAGATACCCAACACAATTGCCCCACCATTAAAATCATACCATGACATGAATATCATGCGACTGAGAATTTATGGAGTAAAATCGTACATGACATGAAATATCATATTGTTATATTTCACATCTCACACTTGCTGGTGAAATTTCTTCAATCCTATAGCTGATTGTAGAAATTGTATTTGTGATTTTTTTTTTCTGGAAGCACAGAATGATCAGTTAAACGAATAGAATAAAATGCATTGAATTTTTTTTTTGCAAATATTTCTATGAAATTTACAGGTTTATCGAGCAACGAAAATATCAGAATAAAAACACAGCATCACTCGGAAAAAGTTGTAAAATAAAAAATGTCACCACTATAAAATTCATTCAACTGGGTGACTTATCAACCAGTTGAAAAACTGCTGGCTTATGTTTACCACCAGAACCTCCCCATCCATCTTTTCCCACCAAAAGTTACTACTTATCAGAGGGTTGATCGAAGAATGCTAGTAAAAAATGCATGCCAACTACACGACGATTTTTTACGGAAGAAGAAAATTTGCTTAGCTTAGATAAAGCTCCAGACCTTTACAAGTGTATGTGAAGAACAATTATTTTGGGCATTTTCATTCACTTTCCAAGTCAACCTCCATTAACGGATGCAGTAAGTAGGTCCTCTGAGGTTGACACAAGATTTCTGTTTCCCCAAGTAAAAAAATCTCAACCCCCCAACCCACATACCACCGAACACTCTCGTTGTCTATAGCACAAACAATCCCAAGCTGCCCATGTTTGTTTCTCAATTGGCCAACAAACGATCAAACAGTACACCATCATCAAATGTCTATTCCCAATGAACTATTTCTAAAAATGATCTCTACCTTTCATTCACAGGTCAGCCTCTGCTTCTTCCTGGTTGACTTAAAGAAGATTAAAGCCAAGGTTGATGCAACCGTTAGGGAAGGCGGCTTCAGGAGCTATCTGTCTCATCGTCATCGGAAGGTGGAGGGTCTGAGGCATCTGCAAGAGCTTCGAGCATGACTACAACGTCTGAAGTGTCATCCAGATAATACTTGGCTTTGCTCGGTTTTTGTCCAACAGTGCAGGCAAATACAGAAGAATAAGGTGCAAGAATCCCACTTGAGATTGCATTGCCAATAATCTCAAACATGTCCTCATCGGATCTGTCATCGCCAATGCAAACTACAAAATCAGGCCGCTTTCCTTTCTCAGTCATTGAGGAGAAGATATTTTCCGCTACCAAACCCTTACTGACTCCCTAGACGCCAAAGGGAAAATTTAAAGACACAATTAAATACTTTAAAAGCAAAAGAACAGAGCAGCTAGGCAATGTAGTATGAGAAATAGGCTCAAACACGAATGGTATTAAAAAGTGATTAATTGTCAACGTGTGAATGAATAAATGTGATTTCAGATATGGATACGAATCTACCATGCTTCATATATGAAAAGTGCCCCACAATTCAATAGTTCAGAGAAAAATTATAGCCACGGTTGCATTTTATACATAATCTACTAGCTTCATCTCACCCCTTTACCAACTGAGCCAAGAACTCAGGAGCATCATCATCAGCAGAGAGATAATTAACAACACTGCATATTTTGATCTAGGCAGTATAGAAATTTCGAAAAAGTAAAGACACTAGAAGAATTAGTTTAGTAGCATTTTCAACCAGTTCTACTTGTTCATAGTATTCAAATGAGAACAAGTTGATTGCAAAATGTGAGTTGTGACAAATAATTGAAAGTCACTTTGATACGGAAAGCTTGAAAAAGTGGGATCCGAAGTTGAGATGTGTACCTGTGGCTTCACTTCTACAATGAACTGACCACTTTTCACGGCAACAGGTTCATTTGCTAGAACACTTTCTAGATGGTCTAACATTTCCTTGGCCTGGCTAGAGCCAAACCCAGGGTCTGCATCCCGATGGTGCCAGACTAATGCACTTTCCTTGGTCTCAATATAAGAACCATCAGTGGCTTCTGTATACAATTTCATAACAGGCTCAGCTATCTGTATCCACCCAAAATCAACACTCTGTCCACATGTTTCCCATTCCTCATTGGCAGACCACCTGATAGTCATTCAATTGAGAAGCTGGAGCAAATAGCTAACAAAATAGCTAACAAAATTCAAAAATGAAAAAGAAAAAAAAAACACCATACCTCATGAAGTACCCATGTTCAGCAGCAATTCCAAGTTTTTTGCATGGTGAAAACCACTTCCCCAAACTATCCCTTCCTCTCCCACTAACAACAAAAACAGTGTTCTTCACATCATCGCAAAGAGTATTTATGATTGAGATGACTTCTTGACTAGGGGCCCTGTTGATAGCTGTTTGGGGCATTACAGTTCCATCATAATCAAAGAGTATAGCCCTATTTTTTGACTTTACATATGCATTAACAATGTCATCAATGGACAACTTTCTAAAGTTCGGATCCAGTGCTACAACTCTAAAACCAAAACTCAAACCGATTCCCCAACAACGTCTTCTGAAATGATCTTTACAAGTCCTTTCCATATCTTGGAAGAAGCTACGAGACCAGTATGCCACGTCATGTGTACTAACATACCTATAATGCTTCTCATGCCGCAACTGCTTCTCAGACTCCGCCATTGAAATCGACTCATTCATTGCTTCAGCAGTTGCTTCTGTGTTCCATGGATTGACTCGAATTGCACCACTGAGTGAAGGCGAGCATCCAATGAACTCCGATACTACTAACATGCTCTTCTTCGGTCCACTTGATTCTGAAGAAAACTCAGATCCAGTGACTCCCTGCCTGCAGACAACGTACTCATATGGGGTAAGATTCATCCCATCCCTCACAGCTGTAACTACAACACACTCAGCAATGGTATAATATGCAACTCTTTCACTAAGCGACACAGGCCTATCTATAAAGACAATCGGTTCATAACCAGGTTGTCCATATGTCTCATTAATTCTCTGGCATGTAGACTGTATTTCAGCCTGTATTTCCTCAAGTTCTCTCCCTCTTCCCCTAGCAGGGTTTGAAATCTGTACCAAAACTGCCCTTCCCTGCCACTTTGGATGATGCTTCAACAAGTGCTCCATTGCTAACAGCTTCAAATCAACACCTTTAAAGATGTCCATATCGTCGACGCCAAGCAGCACAGTCTTTCCTTCAAACTGCTGTTTAAGCTCCCGGACTCTCCACTCTTTATCTGCAAGTCTCAACACAGACTCAATCTGTCCCATGTGAATCCCAACGGGCATGATCTTTATCCCAACAGTCCTTCCGTAATACTCCAACCCAATATAACCCCTCTTTGACTGATACTCCAATCCTAACATTCGACTGCAACAGGACAGAAAATGCCGAGCATAATCAAAAGTGTGGAAACCAATAAGGTCCGAATTCAAAAGTGCCTTAAGGATCTCTTCCCTCACAGGTAAAGTCCTATATATCTCAGAGGAAGGAAATGGACTGTGAAGAAAGAACCCCATTCTCAATCTAGTAAACCTTCTTCTCAAGAATGTAGGAAGAACCATCAAATGATAATCATGGATCCAAACATAATCATCTTCCGGATTTATAACCTCAATCACCTTTTGTGAGAAAATCTTATTAGCTGCCACATAGGCCTCCCACAAAGACCGATCAAACCTTCCCCCATGTGTAGACGAAAATGGAAGCATGTAATGGAAAAGTGGCCACAAATGCTGCTTGCAAAACCCATGATAAAACTTCGTCAAAATTTCCGGTGGCAAAAAAGCTGCAACACACTTAAACCTATCCAACAAAACCGTTGATACATCGTCCTGTTCATTCACATCAACATCTACCTTTAACGACCCCACATATATAACCTCCATATCTTCAGGCAAACCGTCTTTTAACTGCAACAACAAAGAATCCTCATCCCAACTGAAACTCCACCCTCTATTATCCGGCCTACGCTTAGCTTTAACAGGTAACTGATTTGCTACAATTATAACACGATCTTGAATGACCGAAGACTGTACATCTGAGCTCACACTATTTGCCTGATCATCATCAAGCTCAGAAATGACACCAGGAACGGTCATTACCCTGGGCAACCTTTTCTTTTCACGACTAACACCCATCACAGGAAAATTACCCGAAGCTAGATCTAAAAGATTGGTATACGATTTGGACATCATCTTTTACCACTTTTTGTTGTTTACCCTAAACTTCAACAATAAACAACAAATCCCGGAATAATAGACCAGACCCAAGATTGGTTCCTTCGAGAAATGACTGTAATTTAGTAGGATCTGTACAAGTTATAACAAAATAGGCATCATTACAACAGACACCAATCAAGAACAACACAAAAATAAACAAATACACGTAATAGAACACTAAACGTATAATCTACTAAATGAGATCCAAAATCAAACAAGAGATCCATTAAAACAATATAACAAAAATCAAAATACAATCTTTCAACAAACTTGAACCGATATATCATTAACAAAGCCTTGTACCAATTGACGCACAAAACAAACCAAAAAAAAAAAAACGAAACAAAATCAAAGAAAAAACTAACCTTAGCCCACCTTGTAAAGGAGAAAAATTGAATATTTATCAATCACAGATTGGATCAAAATAAAATAAAAATTTAAAAATATATATAATTTTTCTTTGTAGCAAGAAAGAAGTCTAGGGTTCGGTTTTGGCTTGGTCTCCTCTTTATCTCAAGAGTCACATTTACAATCTCCCTTTCTCTCTCTTCTTTTCTCTCTCTCTCCACAAACAAATGCCTTCTCTTTGAGATTTTTTTTATTTTATTTTTTTATTGAATTTTTTTGGATAATAAAAAAATGAAAACGAGAAATGATTTTATTTTATTTTTTTAATAAAAAAGAGAAGAGGATAAGGTCGGCTAGTAGACTATCCAGTAAGGCCAGCTGGCAATGCCGATATTTAAGCTCACGCACTCTTACTCCCTCCTCCCTAGGCAGCTGCTGACGTGTCATCCAACCGACTTCACCATGTTTTTTCAAAACAGGCCTCCTGGTCCCACACGTCATCACATTCATAATCCAACCAAACTATCACGTGTTTTACGTAGCACTAAACATCTCTATCTTCTAACCACTGTTTTATCGCCACGTCATGAATGCTTCGGCTGACCCCCCACGTGTCGTCTATGGACGAAAGCGACCTCAAAAAGTTGGTGGTCCAGGGAGTACCTGAATGCAAGGGGTGGGGACGGGCAAGTAGTTGTCATGCTAAAGTGATCGCCACATGGCGGAGATATTATACGGATAAGGTCAGGACGTGCGGTGACATGTCCAAGTGATGAGGTCATCCGTGACATAAGGATGATGACGTGTCGAGCTGTGGTTGGGCGTTTTCTTTTGTTGCCCTTTTTAGAAGTACAGTTTGTGGATATAGTATTATAGTTTGGTGGTATTTGTATAAAAAATACTCATGGTTGGGGTTACCTGTTCTCATTTATAAATGTGTAATGCCCTTTTTGCCCTTGGGATTGAATTTAAATAATGAAAGTAATTGAGGGTATATAGGTAATTTAAAAAGAGGTCCAATTTGTCAGCAACCACAAGGTGGGTTTATTTTGACTCATTTGGTGTCTTTTACCTAATCTATTAATGTTGTTAAATAGTTTGGGAAAGTTGTGTGGGCTTTTCGGGGATAAAATAATGAGAAAATGTTGTCATCAAATTCTAAGTTTTATAGTGTGGAGAAAGTTTCTTTAATGACGGTAAGACTCTCTCTCTCTCTCTCATACCAAAAATGAAAAAGAAAAGTGGGAAATAATTAAATGGTAATTTGCAAGTTAGATTTCAATACTTGGAATAATTCACATTCTCTAATTTGCTCCTCACTTGTTGACGAATTTGGGCCCTAACTTTACAGAATTTGATAACTTAAGAGAATGTTAAAACTTAAAAACTCGTATCTAGCTCAGGAGTAACCAGAATCATATGCGATATGAATATATATTTTAATATTATTGAGAAACAAACTCATCACATAGTTGTAAAATGTTCATACCGATACTAAAATTCCCTATGACTATAACATTATAAGTCAACTAAACTGCATTTGATTAATTTAAGGGTTTATAGTAAAAAGGCCCTATTTTAGGGATGCTACTGTAAATATATCCTAAAATTAAAATCAATTGCAAAAATACCCTAAAATGACCTCAATACCCTTTAGTAATAAAAAAACCATTTTTAGTCTCTAATGCACTAACCTTAACCTCCCAAACCTCTTGCCCACCCATCCTGAATCCCACCGAAAAACTTTACCACCGCAAATCTAAATTGTTGTGAGTTTTAATTTGAATTATTTTGATTTTTAGTTTTGAATTGTTTTGAGTTTTAAATTGAACCCTAACATTTAGGTTTGTGGTTGTGAGTTGAAATTGATTAATGAGTTTTCAATTTTCGAGTTTGATAGGTATGATTGAGGAGAATTATTGTAGAAATTGTATGAAATTTGAACAAAGTTGAAGAAATTTGGGAGAAAAAAAGCTTTGGGACAAGGTAATTCGATACAGGGGACACCTTTTCTTGAGGAAAAAAATTCTCTTGGATAGGGTGACTCGATCTAAAGCTTTTTTTCATGGCTTCAAAGCCATAGAAAAAAGCTTTGGGACATGGTGACCCGGTAACGAGTCACCTTGTTCCGAGGTAAAAATGTTTCATAATCGGGTCATCCCGTCCTGAAGCTTTTTTTTTCTACCAAATTTCTTTAACTTTGTTCAAATTTCACACAATTTCTATAATAATTCTTCTCAATCATACAAATCTAACTCAGAAAATTGAAACCCATTAATCAAACAACCATAAACCTAAATGTTAGGGTACAAATTAAAACTTAAAACAATTAAAAACTAAAACTCAAAACAATTCAAATTAAGGCTTAGTTTGACATCGATATGTTGTGGGGGGATTTCTTTTGGTTATGCTATGGGAAGAATTGCTTTTGGATTTGTAGTGAGAAGAATCAATTGAGTGTTTGGTAATCTGATTTTTAAAACTGATATGAGAATCAAAAGCAATTATTAGAAAAGACATAAATAAATATCAAAGATTTTTTGAAAATAAATAGTTTGTTTTATTTTTGTGTGACTATAACGATGTTATAAAATAAATAATTTGTTTTATTTTTATGTAACTATAACACATGATTACTTTTTTTTTCTTTTCTATTACCATATATATATTGCGTATATATCAATAATCTATTGTTTTTTTAGGAAGCAATTTTTTAAAAGTTACAAAAAATAGCTTTTCAAAACTGTTATTAGGGAAGCCAAAAGTGATAAAAAGTACTTCTCTAAAATTTTACCAAACGCTTTAGGTTCAATTTAGAATCACTTTTGGTCTTAAAAGTAGTTCAAGGAGCATTCCCAAACTAGGTCTAAAACTCACAACAATTCTAAATTACAGTTGCACCCCAAAAATAGGATATTTTTACTAAAAACCCTCAATTTAATCCAAAATATACCACACCTTTCCAAAATTGGTTAGTAGAAGAGAATAGGATTTGTGGAATATGGGGAGAGGATGAAGCAAAGTTAAACGTGTGCAAATGGGTTTGTGTTTGTTTGTGTAGTCCAGCTAGGTCTCTCTTGTTTGCTGCTGCTTAGGTGGACTCCACACCGAAAGCTTCTCATCCATTTTGTCTCTTTGTTTTTCTTTCCCTCTCCGTTGCAATTGCATAATGTACAACTTCAGCCGACGATCTCAACGCACAGACCATTTATCTGAACCTACCACTTCAACGCATGAATATGAGGGATAAACAATTTTAATATCACTGGTCGAATGTTGACCTTCATAGAAGATAAGACGTAGTTATCTTCTCATGACACAACTCCTACACGTATCCAATTAAGCTTGTATTTTATAAATAGAATTGTTTTGAAACAATTTTGTAGACAGCCCTCGTATTGTATCAAGTTAAGAAATATCTGATTGTACGGTTCACTATTTAAGTGGTGGTTTGATTGAGTTTTTTATTTACTCAAAAGTCTATAAATATCTATTTAAGTGTTTTAGAATTGTTTGGTTGAGTTTTTGAGATTTTCTATTTTAAATTGAGTAAATACTACCACACAAAAGCTTACAGGGAGGTATT
Source organism: Dipteronia dyeriana (assembly GCA_032871835.1). Lineage (NCBI taxonomy): Eukaryota > Viridiplantae > Streptophyta > Magnoliopsida > Sapindales > Sapindaceae > Dipteronia > Dipteronia dyeriana. Next base: position 72,343,880 of record CM065301.1, on the reverse strand, counting down.
TCTCAAAATAGACCTTTTTTTTAAAGAGTCTACCAACCAAACAACTATGATCCAGTTTTGTATTGCTTCCCCAACTGCTTTTGAGGTCAAAAGTGATTTCAGACCAAAGACAAGGTGCTTGATAAAATCGTAGGGAAGTCTTTTTGTCAATTTTAGCTTTTCCCAACTGAGTTTTTGAGAATCTACAAATACATGCTTTTGGATATTGATTTCTGCTTTTAGAAAACGCGCTACAGTGATATCAAATGAAATTTTACCAACTTTCTAACTTTGTCATTGCCTTTAACGAAATTTACCAAAAAAAATTGGACTTACAATGTTGCACAAAAAAATTGTTGCCATAACTGTAAAAAAGAAAATGAGACTAATAAATTCAATAAAGTAAAATAAAAAAAATAAAAAAATAAAAAAATAAAGTAGAAAAAAAAAAAAAAAAAAAAAAGAATTGAGGTTAATTAATTCAATAAAGTATAATAAAAAATATGGCTAATTAATTCAATAAAGTACCATAATTATATAATACTTAACAAAACATAAATAAACAAGAAAATCCAAAGTATAGCACATTAGCACCATTTAAATGTCTATGTCATTTTAGTAATTTTAGACACTCACAACACTTTTTACTTCAGTTTACCAAACACATTGAAATTGCTTATAGTTCTCACGGCATTTTTAAAAATCAGTGTACCAAACACTCAGCTGATTCTTTCTACAGCAATTCCAAAAGCAATTCTCCCCACAACAATTCCAAAAGAACTTCTCTCCAAAGTACAATAATGTTAAACTGGCCTATAATTTGTTTTTTTTTTATAAAAAAAAAAACTCTATTTATAATAGATCTATTATAAATAGATCTTTTGTTTTTCAAAAGTCCAACCAAACAAACTCTAAGTGAGACTCCTTAATGAAAATAAAACAGGTTGGACTTATACAAAATTATTTTATTTCTTGAATTTCTTTACTAAATAGTAAGTCCTAAGACAAAAGGTGGAATTAATCCGCTTTAAAAGCCAAATTAGCCGATACATTTGCCTAATTTCTTGATGTGAAAATGGTGAGAAATGTCACTTTTTTTTTGTGCGCTGCAATGATGTCACTGTTATAATAAGTTAAGTTTAAAAGGCACCTATTAGGGTGAGCTGCCGAAATTGCCCTTAAATAATCTATTATTTATTCTTTAAAAGCCTCTTTCGTCCAAAAAAGTTGTCTGAAAATCAATCAACTACTCCGGGTATCTCTGTAAAAAACGAGCTCCATTCCAAATATTGTACAAGAAGGTAAATAAATATTTTTGATCTTCATTTCCATTTTTTCTTGTATTTCTGTGTGGTATAACAATGTATGAACAGTTATGAACATGTTGTCTTAATTTTTTTTGTTTATATCTGGGAGTTGTAAACTTTAAAAAAATAATGAATGAACATGTATGCATTTTTTTTTGTATATATATTTGGCCGACTTGATTTGAAGCTGTGCAAACAAGTTTTAAATCTTGGGTATAAAAGCTGGAAAGCATTTTTTAAAAGCTGGAAACATTTGAAAAAAAGCTCGATCAAAATATAAAAAAGCTTGATCCATAAAATAAATGCTCGATCCAAAAAATAAATGCTCGATACGTCACAAAAAAAGCTCAATCCCTCTAAAAAAAAGCTCGATCCCTCATATAAAAAGCTTGATCCTGCACAAAAAAAGCTCGATTCCTCACAAAAAGCTCAATCCCTAAAATAAAATGGTCGAGCCATATTTGAAAAAAGCTCGAGCCATATGAAAAAAACTTGAGCCATATATAAAAAAGCTTGATGATGTACAAATAGAGCTCGAGTCTGAACAAAAAAAGCTCGATCCGGTTCAAAAAAGCTTGATCATATACAAAAACAGCTCGATCATGTACAAGAATGGCTCGACCATGTACAAAAACGGCTCAATTATGTACAAAAAAAGCTCGAACAGTTAAAAAAAGCTCGATCGGTTACACTTTTGATTTTTGTTTAATCATTTATAATTGTAAATTTAATATTAAATATTTATTTCTTAATAATGGTTTTTGATGATGATTTTGACAGGACAATGGATAGGGTGAGAATAGTCTTATCTTACAACGGTCGATGAGAGCAATTACCCGACGGAAATCAGAGGTATTTAGGTTCCGATAACCAAGGTTTGTATGTGTCAAAGAATTTGAGTTACGACGAACTGGTGTCGATCGTGCAAACAATTGTGAAGTTTGATGAGAACAAATACATTGCTGATCTACAGTCTATATCAATTGTTCCTGGGATTACATGTCGTACATTTATAAGAAACAATGATGATGTTCAGTTTATACTAAGGGAAGATAGAGTGATCCCTTAAGTATGTGTTAGTCTAATCGAGAGGCCAACATGAGGTGTCATTGGTGAAGATATCCCTTATCGTGATAACACCCAACAATTTCGATCGTCAGGCGGAAGCAACCAGTTGTTCACAGAAAGAAGTGAGATTGATGGTCGGGAAAACATATGTGCTGTCCCACCGGAAGTAACCGCCCATGATAATATACTGGGACCTCAATTCGACGATGTATTTGGTTATCAAATTGAGATGAATGGTAGGCAGTACAACCTCCAATACAATGAGATCTATAATGACATCAACAATTAGCAGAATACAACACCGAATGTTGGGCTGATTCAGGAGGTGGATAATGAGGGCAATTTCAATTCTGTAGAAATTGTAGAGGACAATAAGGATGATGAAGAACCTGTCCAAACGGAAAAACGTGTAAAACATTTACACATATTAAGTTCCAGTGCACCAGATATAGCTGGGACCTCTGAGGTTCGGGCTAATGCAACTCCAGATGATTCTGATAATGCCACAACATGGGTTATTTCAGGAGCAGAATCATACTCGTTTGGTATGGGTGGAAGCAGGAACTTGGTTGAAGATGAATCTACAAGCATGATCTATAAAGGGCAATTTTTTCCAAAGAAAAAGGATTTGAAGAGACTAGTAGACCATTTTGCAATGCCAAAGAACTTCGAGTGGAAGGTGAAAAGGTCCAATAAGACAACATTACATCTAGTTTGTTTGATAGGAAATTGTACGTGGAAGTTAAGAGCGGCGAAGAGAGATGAAGGCACATACTTTCAAGTAAGAAGTTTTGTCAACGAACACACTTGTCCGTTAGAGGAAATTCACCGCTGTCACCGACAAGCTAGTGCAGTCATAATTGGAGAAGTTATTGCATCTAGACTTCAACAATAAGATGGTCGACTAATACGTCCGAAGGACATAATCGCCGACATGGAATCAATGTATGGTATCCAAATCATGTACAGTAAGGCACACGCCGCCCTCGATTATGCGTTGTCATTAACATATGGAACGCATGAGGAAACCTTCCAACTGCTTCCATCATTTGGTTACGTTTTGGAACAAAAAAATCCTGGCACAATCACTGACTTACAGTGCGACAAAGATGGTAAATTTTTGTACTTTTTCATGTCGATTGATGCCTCATTTAGAGGATTCCGGACTTGTATACGTCCAGTCATTGCCGTTGATGGTACCCATTTGAAAGGACAATTCCAGGGTACAATGTTTGTTGCAACAACACAAGATGAGAACGAACAGGTGTATCCAATTGCTTTTGGGTACGGCGACTCAGAAAACAACCTTTCATGGGAATGGTTTTTGGATTGCTTGAAGGGTGCCCTAGGTCATATTGATGAGCTAGTTTTCATTTTCGATAGGCATGCAAGCATTGAAGCAGGGGATTTCTAAAGTGTTCCCTTATGCCACCCATACCATATGTTGCTGGCCTTTTGCTGAAAATATTAAGAAGCGATTTCATAGGAAGGATGTTACCTCAATAATGGACAAAGTAGCCTGCGCATACACCGATTTTAAATATAACCGCCATATGGAAGAGTTAAGAAACTTGCACCAGAATGCATATGATTATGTAATTGATGCCGGTCCACACAAGTGGTCCCGTGTACATTGCCCGGAAAGAAGGTACAGGGTGATGACAACAAATGCTGCATAATGCATAAACTCATGCCTAAAATTTGCACGCCAACTGCCTATGTTGACTCTGGCTGAGTTCATTAGGAATATGCTACAACGGTGGTTTCACGATCGCTATAGAGCTGCACAAACCATGCGTCATCAGTTGACTGATGAAGCATATCTTATTCTCTTAAAACGTGTGGAGAAGTGTGGTTTTTTTACCTTAAATCCAGTAGACTAGAATATTTTCTCGGTCAAGCGGTCTGGAAAACAGTGGACTGTTGACTTATCCCCGAAGACTTGTACTTGTAACAAATTTCAAATGGATCATTTTCCATGTTCTCACGCTCTTGCGGCGGCATGGTACATTACTTTCAAGTTTTACTATGAGGTGATTATTACTAAAACGTGAAGCTGATCGTTTTCAATTTTTTTTACAAGGAGCAAAACTTGGACTTGACAACTTTGTGTTCGTACTACTACAAGAGACAGACACTTATTGATGAGTACTCGGTTCCTATTATACCGGTGGGAGATCCTTCCACTTGAGTTGTGCCATCTAACATTGCTCAGAGGGTGATTTTGAATCCAAACTCCAGGAGACAAGCAGGACGCCCGAGGGCAGGTCGCCATGTCTCGTCTTCGAAGAGGACAACTACACAATCCTGTAGAAGATGTGGACAACCAGGGCATGATTCCAGGAGATATTCTAATCCACCTATGATTAATGAAGGTCCAAGCAGATGTGTTCCCGATGAATACCGCCGCAAGTGTAGCATCTGCCATTCAATTGGACACAACAAACAGACGTGCCCTAACATTGACTCTAATAGGGAATGGATGACAAATTTTTGATCACATTGTAAACATTTGGAATTGTATCAGATTGTAATAATTTGGAATTGCAATAATTACTTATTAATGAATGAATAATGAATGAATTAATATTCATGAATTAATTATATGTCTTTGTACATAAAAAATGGTAATATACAACCAATCACTAGGCGGGCCTGGAGTTACAAAAAATCTCCACAACCATTTTCTCCCGAATGATCCCCATGTCGTCCTTTGACCAATCAAAAGGGCTTCGATCCGCCAGTAAGTACTCGATGAGTTTCAAAGTATGGGTACCACAGTTACCTCTACAATTGGACACATAAAACACCGTTACAAATCGTTCTTACAGAATATCTAAGCACGTGAATGAAATAGAATGTCTTACGATTTTTTTTGTTGGGGAACTGTAGAAGTAGGCACCACATTGACCAAGAAGGGCTTATTTTCCTTAGTGAACGGCCGACGACCACCTCGTCGTGCAGTGTGGAACCCCACGTCATTCAACATGGAGGGTAAAAACCACCGTAATTGCCGAACCTGCTGCTTCCTGATATAATGAGGGATTTCCTATCTCTAGGGGTCAAATATCTCAATCTTCCCGAGAATAAGGTCGACGGTCACCACTACCCAATGTTGGTCCCCATTGTTGCACGAAATCAGGACCTATAATAGTATGCATACGGTGTGAGGTCAGGATATATGAACAATTTATATTTTAAATAATTTCCATCGTCGAACACTTACCAGGTCAACCTCGTGTCATGGGCGGTTTCCACTCGTGGTTGCTCCACGGACCGTTTGAAGGTCCTCTTCCAACCATCGGGACTGTAACACATTCCACATTGCCATGGTCACAGCCTCGTACGAATCACGAGGCATAATCCTCTCCCACTGTAACAACATAAGTGGTTGTACATACAATCATTGACAATATCGTATTAATAATACAAAACCATAAAATGCGATTCGATTCCAAAAAAACTAAAACTACTTACATAAAATTGTGTATCCAATACGTTAATCCTCTGGTTGTACACAGTAAGGAATCCTAGCTGACGTTTGTGAAGAATATGGAGGTATGCGTCCATATGCTAACAGACAATATAACTAATGAATTGTTAACAATACAACATTACTTACACAAACGTTAATATGAAAATCACGTAAGTACGTACCGTGTCCTCCAAGTCCATGAAGTTGGACTGCATACGCATGAACCATCCAGCGTCCACTGGTGTCAGCACGTCCACATCACGCCTGTTAATGGTTGAATTAGCTTTAGGTCAATTTGAATAAACATTAAATATACAACCATTTTTATTAGAAGAAGTTGGACCCACAGTTCCCCGTTGATGTTCCTCTTGAATGCTTTGTATGCCGCAAGCTGGTCAGCGTCCACTAGTCCGTGAGGGTCAAAAATGTGTTCCACGGACTCGGGCCGTGTCCTCAACCTCTTTGGCCAGCATGGATCTGTGTAAGGGTTCATCAACTGCCATCCACGCTTAACTAAACGCTTCCTCTGCAGTAGTCCAGCCCCCAATGAGCTCTGCAACTCTGTCGATGTACTGGGCGGTGCAGAGGGCCGCTGAGGCTGAATCGATGTGATGGTCGGTGGAGGGGACCGCTGACCCTAGGTCGTCATGCTATCCGGGTGAGGGGACCGCTGAGTCTGGGTCGACATGCTGGGTGGGGGAAAACAAGGGGCTGACGCTGCCGACGTCCTGGGTGGGGAAGAGGAAAGCTGAGCCTCGATCGGCATGCTGGGTAGGGGAGGGGACCGTGCCGACGCTATAGACGTGCTGGGTGGGGGAGGGGACCACTGAACCTCGGTAGACATGCTGGGTGAGGGAGGAGACAGTGCCGATGCCACAGACGTGCTGGGTGGGGGAGGGGACTGCTGTGGCTGAATCGATGTGCTGGGAGGTCGGGGGGACTGCTGAGCCTGGGTGAACCCAGATGGGATATCTGGGAGGTCGACCCGACTGCTGTACGTGAAGCAAGCCTACTATCGCTGGTATGCGACTGAGGTTGCCTCTCCGGAACTACTCCTCCTGTAGGCGGGTCCTGACTAGGTCCACCTTGTCATGTCTGTCCCACCCCTCTCCCCCCGTATCTCTATCAGTCCAGTCTCCGGGACTAAAGTCTGGATCAGGAGGTGAGGGGCCATCCAGGTGTGTACACATGGTCGACCCTTGAAACCCCTGGATCATATCCAATAACACTCGGTGTTGTTGTTGACGATCCTCCTCACTCTTCGGAGGGCTTCACGCATATCGTTCAACATATCTGCCCACGGAGCCTGAAATCATGTCTACATTGTTAGTACAAAACTATCAACACGTGTTAATAAAAAAACACTAAACTTTATTTTCAACTTACCTCTCCATCACGTCCAATGCCCCCACGGGAATCCCATGTAGATGTACCATGTCCGGGGGTGGTAAACCGAACCCGTCTATGCCTATGCCTTTCTCGTTGAGAGTCTGTCTCATATCCCTCACTGTCACTGGGCCTTAAATCCCCAGCAGCAGGCTCAGATCCCTCACTATCACTGGTTCTGTCCGTTAAACCCCCACCCTCTGTACCACTGTTCCCGCTAAAGGTAGTCTGATCAGGGACCGGAGGCTGCATATCATCCCTGTCATCTTCTACATACATGATCCCCCCATCGTTTAGTCCGGTATAGTACGATGCCTGTCTCTCAGCTGGTGTGGGCACCAGTTCCTTCCTCGCAAACATCTGAAATATTAGTTAGAACAATGTAATTGTACAAATACTAACTAATAAAAACATTAACAAATTAAATACATACCCTGCCTTTGAAAATCTTTGCCAGCTTCTTCCCTCTCGGTTGTTTGCTCAACTCCCACTTCAAAATACGAAGAGTAAGATCCGTAACCCTTCGGGCACCGAACTCTTTGGCCAAATCAGGGATCACCTCGAAAGCAAATACCTGCATCAAAGATAAGTCTGATAACTAACCATAACATTGAGGACAACACCAATAAAGTACAACTTGTAATTCGAAGTTCTTACCAATAGGGCATGAGATAGACCGTATATGTTGTAGGTCTCCACTGTGTGTACGTCAGCGCCCTTTTCCTGCTGGCGTCGCTAGAACCCGTCTCGTCGCCCATCAAGCGCATGCTTGAATGAGAAATAGAATGCATGTACACGTGGGCACCCCACGGGAACGCGTCGAACGCATCGAGATCCTCAACCAGCTGAAACTGCCAAACTGGAATCTTGAATCTCTCTTCCACCCCCATCAGTATCCAGTTCAGCATATATATGAGGCAGAGCTTGACAGAATTATACGTCTTTCCAAACTCTACGACAGTGATAACACCCATAATCTCCTCCAACGAGACCTCATCGGCTCCAGGAAAGTACCGCTGATGTATGCCATTCTCACTGCTGCATACTTGGTCGTGTCTGGTACAACTCCAAACCGTAATCCGGTGATCATGTAAAATTTCACCTTCGAAAACCTCACCGATTGGTTCCCTAACATGAACTGCATCTCATCTGTTGAGCCGTCATGATGCAGCTCCCTCAAAAGCAACCGATGGATAATACTACCCGAAAACTTCATCTCCCGATGCATCGTCAGGAAATGGCCGAAACATGACGCCATGAACCGACACTGATCTTCATCTATAAATTCTGCAGGGACCCGGTTTAGTGTGTCATCTATATGGCTAAGGGCATCAAAATGGTTGTGTCGAGTCAATTTGCCCTCGTACCAGTCTCCTTCTGCAGTTTTAAGCAAATCCCTCAACGTATTTCTCATCTGCAATGTAACAGAAATACAACATCATTAAACAGAACAAATATAGTAACCAAAATTAAAAGTCTCGATCCAATGTAAAAATAGTTCGGTCCTATAAGTAATAAGCTCGATCCAAGGACAAAAAAGCTCGATCCAATTATAAAAAAGCTCGGTCCAATAAGAAATAAGCTCAATCCAAGGACAAAAAAGCTCGATCCAATTATAAAAAAGCTCGATCCAATAAGAAATAAGCTCGATCCAAGAACAAAAAAGCTCGACCCTTTTAAAAAAAAAACTCGATCCTACGAAAAAATGCTCAATCCCATAACAAAATAGCTCGATCCTATGTAAAAAAAGCTCGATCCAATTAAAAAAAAGCTCGACCCTATTGAAAAAAGCTAGAATCATTTTCAAAAAAGCTCGATCCTTTTCAAAAAAGCTCGATCCAATGAAAAAAAAAGGTCGACCATATTGAAAAAAGCTCGAATCATTTTCAAAAAAGCTCGATCCCATTCAAAAAAGCTCGATCCAATTCCAAAAAAGCTCGACCCTATTGAAAAAACCTCGATTCATTTTCAAAAAACCTCGATCCCTTTCAAAAAACCTCGATCCCTTTCAAAAAAGCTCGATCCAATTCAAAAAAAGCTCGAAACATTACAAAAAAAGCTCGAAACATTACAAAATAAGCTCGACTTATTAAAACCTAATTTTCACGAAAATAAAAGCTCGACTCAACAACAAATAAGCTCGATTCTCTTGCAAAAAGTCTCGATAACCCAGATTTCATATTCCTCAACTGATATTCAACCAAATTACAAACCCTAACCTAAACCACAACCATTCTCAGATCTCTATTTTAACCGGTTTTTACAATTTCTATCAACAAAACTGAATTCTAACATGTAATGCAAGTTAACAACAACAAAAAAGATGAAAAAAAACTAATCTTACCTTTCTCAATCGCAACTGTTCTCGTGTAATCTCGTTCTGGTCACTTCACCGTCGATTACTTTCCTGTCGGTTTGACTGTTACTTTTCTCTGACTTAGAAAACGATAAATTCCTCATTGTTTTAATATTTCGGGGTATTTTCGTCTGAACACGTTAAATGATGCATTTTAAACATACATTAGTAAAGTGGTGATATTTGCATAGCACCCCCCTCAAATAGTGCCAATAATTTTTTGACCCCTTTCTTGATTCTTCATTGAAATTTTATTTTCATACAAATATGAAATATCATTGGCCTATTACTTAGATTACAAGATTTCTACTCTGTGAGTAGTAGGTACTAATTAGTTTAACGGCTTAAGATGAAAATATGATTAAATCAACATAACAAGTTAATTAATGCATTGAAAATTCTTTTATTTTCAATGCATTGTATTGTGCCAGAATATCTTTAGTTCAAAAGTAATGGAATCAATATGTACTCAAACATTATAATTGAAGAAGAAATAAAGTTATATATGCACATTGATTGGCATATTCCTAGTGAAACCCATTAATGAATAAGACTTATCCACACAAGAATGGATATGAATGTGAATATGATTATGCCAACCATTTTATCCATGGCCAAAGTTAAGTTCTGAAAAGTTCTGAATTATCCTGTTTCATATTGTTGGCGAATGAGATCACATAATTTATCATATATCTTGGAGTCCTTCAACAGGGGTGAAACTAGAAAACTTTTTTTTTGTTGGACCGTAGATAATTTCATATAATAAAAACAATCATTTTGATGACAAATTTTGACAGTACGAGAGAATTTTATTTGTTAAAATAAAAAAGTATATTTGGTCTGGGAACATAATGAGTCTTATCCTTAAATACATATTCTAACAAAAAAAAAAACACAAGAAAATAAAAAGGAAATACACATGCAATGTAAATACAATAAGAACCTATTTAAATGTCGACTTCTGAGGCTTTAAAGAAGCAAAAACATCGATTGTCGAATCCGAATCACTTGTAAAGATAAGTTCTCTTTCAATATAAATAACTATACAATTCTTGAGAAACTTGTCACCAATGTTGTTGCGTAAAGACTTTTTAACAAGTTTCATAGCAAAAAATAAAACTTAATTTTTCGACTAAACTTTATAATAAAAATAAAAATAAAACTTTCGATTTTCTCATACCGACGTTATATAGCTCTACAAATCCAAAAACTATAAAAACTCATAAAATTGAAATTCTTGGAGACTTGGAGATTAATTTATATGATAAATCTACTGCTTTTGGCTTGTTGATAATTGGGTTAAAATTTTCCAATTTGATTTTTGAGTCATTAAAGGGTTAAATTTCTCAATAATCTTTCATATGGTTAAAGAAATATAATGATCTTTAATGAGTTTGATGCATGTTTTTAAGTTATTGGACTATTTTTAAGATAAGGAAAAATATAGTAAGTTAAGTGTAGATCGAAATTGGATTGAAATATATTTAGAATTAAATGGATATATTTAAAACTATTAATAAAACTTTTATTTTCTTTTCAAAAAGCCTTTGCCTTCAACCAAGTAAAAGTATTTTGGGTGTTAATTGAGATAAAGATTTTTTTTTAATGACTTTAAGTTGTTTAGAGAATGTCGCCAGCTTTAATCCCCTTTTGTATTTTATTGACATTCTAGTAATGGTGGCAGAAGAATCCGTAATTCAATATGATAATGTACGAAAATTTTATTTTGAATGAATATGTCCAGTAAAGTGATCATAGAAGTTGTTATTTGTTGATCTCTATAAAGAATATATCAAAGTGATGTTAACCCATCGTTTTTAAAATTCTGTTGCATGCATATTCATTGGTTTCTTCTCCATATATATTTCTGTTTTTTAAAAATAAAATATGGAAGATAAGATCTTTCTAATTTTCATGTCTCTTAACATTGGAATGATCAATAACAAGGAAAGCATCTATATATGAAAATTACAAGGAAAACGTGAATATTCTTCACAGGCAAACAAAGAAAGAAAAAATCAACACAAAACTACAAGCAAGAACAACAAAATACCAGGGTCTAGGGATATGCCCAATGTATTTTTTTTTCTAAAATAAAAAAACTAAATAATCAAAATCAAAATGACATCTTTCTTCAATGCAATTTACTGATTGAGAACCCAATTAACAGAAGGATGTCTTCAAAGAATGAGAAAATTCCGGTTGAATTTTCCGTTAACGTTGTCGGAAAGTGGAAGGAGACTTATAAATGGGTACCAATACTTGGAGCATTTACTGCTATTGCAATGGCATTTTCAGCTGGTGCCAACAATATACCGGCGCCGGTCTGCTCTTTTTCTAATTTTCTTATCATGTCACATTGACAACATTAACAACATTTTGTTTATTTTTACTTGTTCATTTTTCTGAAGACTCTGAAAATGCTTAGTTGTTGCATGATATTGCATGGCAGTTTTCAGCACCAGTAGGTTCAGGAGCATTGACCATTTTAAAGGCTTCGATAATGGCGTATTCAATCTATGTTCCTGGATCAACATTGGCCAGCAACAGCAGTGTTAATGCTTTGTTTTCTGATGTACGGTCAGGGACTCAGGGCCTGTAGATCAATTTTATTAAGAAACCAATTGATTGGTGATGAGACCTAACAAAATTCTGTGTTGTTGCAGTTTCTCAATGAAAATCAACCAAGTGAAGGTTTCTTGATGTGGAGTATGGTAGTTGTTCTCATCACTGCAAGTACTATACTTCACCACCACGTGTTTTTTCCGTACGGGATTTGATGCTACAACGTTATAAAACGTATTACATAACGCTGTTGAATTGATTCCCGTACCTGAACAGCTCTTATTATGATAAAAATTGTTAGAATAACTTCTTTTTTGTGATGTTTAAAACAGCAATCTGGTTGACAATCGCAACTTACATGGAGTTACCAGTGTCAACTCAGCAAGCAACACAGGGTGCTTTGTTAGGAACCATTCTAGTTACTGAAGGTTTTGACTACCTTCCCATGTGGAACAAGGTTTGGATTTTTTTTTTTTTTTTTAAGTATTACATAAATTCAGGGTTCGGTGAGGGAGAGACGGGAAGCCTTGAACCCAAAATCTTATGTTGTAGATGTGAAAGACATACCACTAAACCAACCTTATATCATCAAACAAATCACTTTTAAGAAATATATATATTTTTTAACAGGAGCATTATAGACTTGTAGCAATTAGCTATGTGAAAAAAATGAACTAAACTGAGATTTAAGGTTTAATCTGATTTCATTTTTTGACTGTTCTTGCTAGTTGGTTCCTGTTGGCGACATGGCATCAATGAATTCAATCAAGTGTTGTTTTATTTATTTATTTATGGTATTTCGATCTGACGCAGAATGATAATCACAATTTTAATGGTGGAGGACTACTATGGATACTGCTTGAATGGACTGTAGCTCCATTACTTGCCTGCATATGTGCATACTTATTGTTCAATCTCTTGAAGGCTTTTATACTTCGCCATGAAAATCCAACGAAGAGGATTCTCGTTTTCCTCCCTATCGACTATGGAATATCTGCAGGCCTTCTTTGCCTCTTCCTTATGTCTCAGGTTCTTTACATTTTAAACCATTCAATTTTCTTCAGTATTTTCAGTGACACAACACATAAATCGGCTACTTTTCTATTGCAGGTCATAGAAAATCACCTAGCAAATATTCCTAGATTGGCAGCCATAGTTTCTGTAGCATTGGCCACCTTAATTGGAGCTCTATTATCTTTGGTAAATCTCGTTTACCAAGTCATGTTTAACATCTGAATAAATCATGTTTAACATCTGAATTTGGTTTTACAATATATATAGGCTGTGGTGGTTCCTCTGGCTATAAAAAAACTTGATGCTACTAACAATTACAAGGCTGCAAAGAAAGAGGCATCCGACAAACAAAAATGTGTCGAAAGTCAGGATCAGATTAGCGAAACAAAAGGGAACGATGAGGAGGATGTTGAAGATGTATTGAAAGACTTTATGCAGATGAGAGTACTTGACACAGTCTATGAAGTAGAGGAAGAGCGAAGCTGCTCGGCTTCACAGTCACCAGACATAATCCAACTTCCTGAGCAGCCTCCACCATCTGTTCCAGATGGGTCTACACCATTGAAGCAGTTGCTCGAGTCTACGCCAAATCGGTTGGTCAGAAACATGAACTTTCAGAGGATTGAAAAAATTAGAAGAACATCTGAAACTGAAAGTGCATATAAGTTCATTATTAGAAAGCTGAAAAAATCCACGGTGTCTCCGGTAAGTAATGTTAAGGCTTAAACACTATTGTTAGACATTTTCCTATCGGTTTAAGCATTTGACTCTGTTGGTTACTAACATCGTATTTAGACTTATTCCACGTGACAAGCTTATCGGCCTGGCACGTGAATACTATTGTTGAACTTTTTCCTATTGGTTTAAACGGACCCTTACAACTCTTGACATGCTAAAATGTAACAGGTTATTGAGTATGACAGACATACCCTCATAAGACATGCTTTGGCTGAAAAATATGATGATGAGATAGAAGATTGTTTCGGTTTTCCTCAACTACTAGGTTCATGTATATTTGCGTATGTTAACTCTCAAATTTAACAAAAAAATCACCTCAATGTTTGTCCATATATACCAAGCCATGAATCTATATAAACTCGCCAATAAGTTGTTGATATGTGTAATGTGTGCAGTCTCATTCAATCTGCTGGTGAGATAGCTGCTGTTGTTAGTCCATATGGAGCTATCGTTGATGTTTTCGAACATAGAGCAAAATATTCCGGAAATGGAGAAGATGTGGTGAGTTTCGTTAATTTCTACTCTAATTAGCACTATAATTCCAAACAGCTAGAGAAATCATATATAGAAGGTGCATTGAAATTGTCAGGAGTCTGTAAAAGTCATTTGGTGGTTTAGAGCTATGGGTGGATTTGCTGCTGCAATGGGATTCTTGATTTGTGGACGGAGGCTAACTCAATGTCTTGGTGGGAAGCTGACATACATGAGTAACTCTAGAGGATTGGCGTCACAATTATCCACAGTGGCCGTAGTGATCGTAGTGTCTAGGACTAATCTTCCTGTTTCGAGTATCCATGCCTTTGTTGGATCTCTAGTTGGCGTTGGAATAGCAGATGATGTTCAGGTATTTGATTTCTTAATTACAGGAAAATGGTAAGAACTGCTTTTTGTAGACAAAAATTTGATATTCTAAAAATCCTGAAACTTGGTTTATATTAATATTGCAGAATGTGAATTGGAAGCTCCTAGTGAGATTCCTGTGTGGATGGCTGATGACCATAATATTCTGTTGTGGAGTTGCTTATGTTATCTTCTCTGCTTCCATTCATGCACCAGCTTATGCAGTGCCCTGATCTTATAATCTGTCGTCATTTCGTTACACTACTAATCTGATCAGGTGCAGTGCAGGATCCCAATTTGTATTGGAGTAAAATGCAATTTTTTTTTTTCATTTTATACGAGTACAAATGGGGATTATTCCCTATAAAAACACTGTGCGGGACTTCCACACGTAATTTTCAAAATATACACCATTCAATTTTGTAATAAACATGACAGTTGATCACTATTACTTTTTTTTTCTTCATATAAACAAAATGAATATCAAGTAAAACACTGTTATTCATTGAGAGCTGGAGACCACTCATTTGTAGATGAGTTGCATTTTGTAATGCTTGTTGATATTGAACTTGCCAGTCCGACAGACTCCAATTGGTTTGAGATAATAATAATAATAATGATAATAAAAACAATAATAATCGATTCTGGTTTTATCTAGTGAAATGAAGATATTAAAACTTTTTTTTTTTAAACAGCATACCACCTAATTTTTTATTACAATAATACTACTTTGACGATAAAGTAGTATTGCTCTTTTGATTGAATTCTTCCGTCAAGAATGAAGCACAAAGCCTAGGTTGAGTCCTGGTGTAGGACCTCAAATTAAATTAGGTTATCCAGTCTATCGGCCCATATAAGCTGATTATATTTGTCTAGCTTAAGTTCTTCTTGGGTTTCGGTTAAGATTTGGAAACTAACCAAACTTATATTCGGTGGGTTCGTTAATTCGGTTTCCGACTAAAATCCATAAGAGTTTTATATGTAGTACATTTATATCTCACTTGTATTTTAATCAATGATATGGTAATTGAACTCATATGACATGTGATATGTGATATGTGATATTTGAGATAAATTATTATTAAAATGTATTTATTTATCAAATGTCACATCATTATAGTAAAATGTAGAATTTCCAGTGTCATTGAATCCAAAATTACTTGCTCCGGTTGATAAGCACCTGACATTACAACAAAAACGGTGTTGTTTCAAGTCAATGTTTTTATTTATATAAAGTTTAAAGACCTTTGCTATACCACTTGAGAAAACCCATTTTTGTATAGAAAGTTAAGAATACATCACCATCGCGACGCACATATATCATCCAATTAATTGATACCATGAGATATGAACAATCATTTAAATTTCTAATTCTATCTCTTAAGCATTTCTTAAGATTTTACTACTATGCATATAATGTGTAATTATAGGAATAGTTAGTCTTAAGATTGCTCACAGTTTTTTTATTTTTTTCAAATTTTACAATTTCATGAACATTAGATGATTCAATGGACAATCACCATGTAACTTTATTCATGATGATGATTTATAATAGTGCCACATTTCTCTAGTCTTATTTGATCCATTCCACGTTTGTCTTTTTCTAGAGTTTTCTTTTGACATCTTTTTTATGTAGAAATTAATTACACATAGTTGGCGAAAAAGAAGTCCAAGTTGTGTAGGGTGGAAAATGCCTCGTAATTAATAAAAATGTTGGGCATTTAATGAAATGAATTGAAGCCTTGTAGAAGAAGGAGGTTTTTTGTTTTTGTTTTTGAAACTTCTCATTCACATTTCACATTCTTGTGTATCAGGTTTGGTGTAACTGTGTAAGAGTCGGAAACATGTCGAGGAATTGAGGTAGAAAATGGCATGCACTCACGTGTGGTCCAAAGTCAAATATTCAAATAGTCAAAAGCCATCTTGATTCTTGTAAGTTGGCTACCAACTCTGATTTTTATCCTGTTGCTGCCCATTCACATTACTGTCCTAATATAATGTCACTCAATTAAGTATAAAAAACAATTACATTAAAAAAAAAAACAGTATTAGATATATTTAGAGCATGAATCAAAAAATAATTCCGTATTTTGGAAGATAAAAGAGAATTTTTATATATTATTGATTAACAAGTAACATATTTTAATCTATTAGCTCACTCGATCAATATTTAATTAATCAAAGTCAAAGACTCAAAAATGTAGTATGCAACATGGTGCTATTGTCGTGACAGAGTTGATGGGCAGCTGAACATCAAACACAAACAGATGCAAAACGTTTAATTCGATCGATCGGTTCCATGTGTTGTAAATTGTCTAAGAGCTCGGCGGTTGTGTGGACCCAAAAGCCATTGCTCGTGTTTGGCTTGACAAGGCAAGTTTACTGTTTACGCAATTACCAATTTTCATGTTTCGTGTACGTCAATTTCATATGTATATCACAATTGTCACGAACGGGATGCTGGGATCTCGACTTTGTAACCGGGGTATACTCAGGAAATACTTACAGTCCGGATAAAACTTTATATATAAAAGAGTTTGTCTCACGGACATTCGGACAAAATTTATTAATTTCGGTATGAATTGTAAAGATAACTCTTGTGATTTTTCTTATCGGTACAAGTTAATATAATAAAATCTGTACAAAACATGTGAGTCATTGATTAAGAATAAAAAAACTTTTGATATGATTCTTTACGAAAATATTTATTTTATCTTTTGATTTTAATATAGAATAGATAAATGAAATAGTTAGGTTTCACTACCCGAAACCATTTTCAGATTTTTATTATTATATAATTATCTATAATTTTTCAATTAAATAAAAAAGATTAACTAATTATATATAAAGTTTTACAAATTTTTTTAAAAGAAATAAACCTGTTGAAGAGGTTCTATGCATTACCCTATACAAATCTTCCAACAAATGACAATCTCTCACATTTTACAAAGCACAGTCTCTTTTCTTTTTGGAGGGTTGTCCGGTACGCAGCTCTATAATGGATCCGTCCATGTTTGTAATGATATAGAATTATAGAATGATTTTGTATGATTTTATAATATTATAGAGTTAACTATATAACATTACTTAGTCAAATCTCGTACCGAAAAATATTCAACAAAGTTTAGAAAAAAATAATTCAAATAATATTTGAAAAATTTCCAAATCTAGTTTAATTATAATTATATAAAAAATTTATTATATTTCATTAAGATTCTTATAAAAATTAAAATAAAAGATCTTTTAAAGAAATATTATACTTATAATTAACCATGTCAATAGCTAGATCTTCTTTCAGAACCAATCTCATAAAGAAGGTACAGTTCGAGCCATCATGTTTCATAAACTCGTCAAATTGTATCCTTTGAACTTCATCGATAGTGGTGAGATCCTTACACCCGCATCAATCAGATTTCAAAATTAATTTCGCGTTCTCTTGTTTGAAACAAATCACCTCCAACATGGGAACAATCAAACCTAATAGTGAATTAGTGTTCATAAACTAAATTTCATATATCTTCTACCACATTATTTTATAGCTAGCTTTGTATGAGATAAACCAAGCATTTAAATGCTATGTTTGTTCTCTAAAAGGGTCAAATAAATTTTGATAATTTTCCTATATATGTACATTGTTTTTTTTATATAATATCTATTTTACTACGATTTGAATAATATGAGATATTATAAAACTGAATGATCGTTATTCACCATCGAACCATATTTGAAGACGGTTCTTTTCTATGTAACTGAGTCTTATGTATTTAGTCTACTTGTTGGGATGTATATATATATATTCTCTCATAAGTGATCTCTTACTTTAATTTCGGTAAAAACCACCATGAAATCACATCAATTTTTATGAATTTTGATCTGATTTTTTTTTGTGAATGATATTTTCAGTAAAATCTTCCTATGAATAAAATTTGAAAATTTTAAATACTATAACTATTTTTCTTAAATTTCCCTATATTTTACCTTTTTTCAGATGCCTTTATATTTAACAAAATCAGGATAAATAGTTGTGGTGTTTGAAAAATTCTCAAATTTTATTCATATGAAGATTTCACTGAAAATATCATGAATGTGATTTCAAGGTAATCATTACGGAAATTAAAATAAGGGATCCGAGAGAACCAATATATATATAACCATAACCACAGTACTAGTGTAACGCAAGTTTACTAATCTATTGTCGTAGATGAAAAGATTCGCAGCATTCAATTGTCCAAGGGCTTGGCGGTTTGTGGAGCCCTCGTGTTGGGTTTTTGAAGGCAAACTTTCATGGTTTGTGTCAATTGATATTTGATTAGCTCCAAAAGTTACCTTTGCTAATTCGGATTAGTCATGTCATTAATTATCCAGAGAAGATCCTCTTTTTCCAACCAAGACGGCAACGATGGTTGAGCCATCCTGTTCACCAACACAGTAAATTTCAGTTACGACTTACGAGATAAATCTTTTGTGTGATTGTTTGAAAACATTTGAGTTTATATATTTCATAACAATTTTACATTCCCAATTAAATCCTGTAATATATAGCTTTAAATGTGTATAGGAAATTTTATACCTTTCTCGACTTTTTAATTAAGATCAAGTGTATCGGTAACTTGGTATCCAAGTTTGAATTTGTTTGGACTTAGCTATGTTTCATAATTATAATAAATCTGATAATGACATGAGGTTGAAAAAAGTCATGACTAAGCCTGATTATTCCACAGATAAGAATATTTGGTCGCACGAGATCTAACTAATTTGATCATAAAAATGTTTGCATGTGTTGAAATATTTAGGAAGAATTGAAGTAGCATGTGACTGATCAGTTGCGTGTATGATTTTAATCACAGTCAATTTTGATGGCCCCGTGACATATCCTTTGCCTTTTATATTCTATTTGAATTCATGAATTTATTTAATTGCAAATTATAATTGCACAAAAAATTAACATAGAGATATCACCTTCTAAAGTGTTTTGAAGCTGAAAAATGCTTATTCAGTTAAATAATTTCACAACCTCATGTTCTGATAGTTGTATATGAAAAAAAAAATTCTCCAAACTGAGGTATTTATACTTTTCTCAATAAGAAAAAGGATCGTGTTCTCTCTTCAAATTACATGTCTCATATAATATTTGTACTCGGTCAATATTTAATAGAAATATAGCCTAACATATAATCAAGTGAGAGATTACAATTTTTTAAACAATAAATCCAGACGATTAAAGGTACCCCAATAACGTTCATTGGTTTTTAATTCAAGTGGTGTTAACTTTCTCTTTATATTTTATATATATGCCAACATAGACGTTTGCATAATTAAAAAAATTGTCCCAAGTATGTTTGCAACGACATAAAAGATATTTTAATGTTAAAAGAAACTATATAAAATTATATAGTTTTAAAATACTAAATAATTAACTGACTCGTGAATGTACACAGCAAGTTTCAATGACTCTGTAACATTTTGTTGACATGATATAGATATTTCTACTTTTGAGGGCAAGCCCAAGTCAATTATTATATATTTATAAGTATAATTAAAGTAATCAATAGATGGGTGAGTAGAATTGAGTGTCATATACTCATATAACAATGACCCTTGTACCGAGACACCAGATAGTGGGTCTCCGGATGTCGTTGCACTCCATATTTTTAGCAACCCAGACCCACAATTGGTTTGTAACTTGTAACTTTGTAAGGGACACATTTTCACAACGCGTTTTTCGCCTTTTCTTCGGCCTTTTTGGTGTACTTATGCATGACTTATACACCTCAACAGGACCATATAATTAATTGCATGCCCATCTCTCTTTTTGTTCTCCTTTTCTGTCGATTGTGATTTGTGATGCCTCCGATTTTCAAGAAATGTTTTCAATCATGTCGTGTAGTATGAATAACCAATTATATATAAGAAACTCATGGGACATAATATAAGTGTTTTGGACTTAGAGAAGCTTTTCTTCTTATTTTCTTGGCATTTTTCTCTTCTATGTTTTTTAGCTTGATATTATACCAACTTTTCTTGAATCCCAAATAACAATAGGGAAAAAAAAAGGTAAAGGTCAATAATGACATCGGAAATATTTGGATCCTCTACTGTTTAAAACATATGATTGATTGTTGGTAAAGTGATTGTGGAAACTAATCACATTTGAACCACACATTCATTACAATGTATATGTATCATGAAATTAGATAATATCATAAAAAAAATCATATCAGTAGATGATCTAAATTCTAAAAAGTTATATATCACATTATATAATACGATTGACTCACAGAGTCATAGTGGGTGAAAAATTTATATCACATAACATAATACGATTGATCCAATTTTCTCAAGAAAGAACCTTTTGTTGCAACTTGCAAGGCATGGAGTATTGTCAAAGAAATAATGGAATTGATAACTAATTAAATAAGGCTTTTATCATATGTTTGCAACATGTATTGATATAATCACTTCAACACAAAAGATCAAAATGAAAAAGATAAATCACATTGATATAGAGGGATTTATATATATATATAATAAATTAAATCCCATGTAGATGAAATCTATAAAAAAATAAATCTTTAAGTGTCTATACACTACAATAATAGACGTAGAATCTAAGCCCCATATAAAAGAATTAAAGAAAAAAAAAATCAAAATTGTATCATGATGTGTTGTGTATCAGGAAGAGCTGAAGAAGATGAAAATAGATAATAATTTAGAAGAAGTACTAATGGCCGATTCCGGGGCTGGGAACTGAGCTAAGAATCCGATCAATGCTAGCGAGATGCCGGTCAAAGAGCTTCTCGTTGTCAAGCGTGGCGTGAGTCTTCTTGCTCGGAGAAGAAGCAGGTACCGTACCCTTTGGAAGGGCATTGAGAAACAGACTTGCAAACGAGGAACCCATTTTCTTGCTGTCCTTGTTGTTTAGGAGCTTTCTTGCTTCCATACAAGGCGAGACCGATGCGAAAACGACAAGGAAAACGAGCACGAAAGAACCGAAAGAACGAGCCATGTATGAATGCGTTATGTAATAATTATGCAGAGATATGTGTATAAGAATTAAAGAGAGGAGAGAAAATGGGATCTGGAAAAGCAGAGGAATTCGGAGAGGAGGCTTGTTTTGATGAGTTTGTATATGTATATATTTTTTATTTTTGGAAACCTGATTCGGTATTTACATATATACATATAGAGAGAGAGAGAGAATAGAGAGCGTGGAGATCAAGTTTGTATTGTGGGAGGCTAATAAGTCAAAATGGAAATATTCTTTGAAATTTAAGACAATAGAAGAATGAATTAGGTCAAACTTTAGTACAGTGGAAATGAATATGAAGAAGCCGCGTGGAAGAAGAGTTAGGTGAGAGTGAGTGAGAGAGAGAGAGAAGTCGCCGGCCACCGTTTCTTGGTAAATTAATTTTCGTCGGTTTGGCTATTGGTTACAGTTAAATATATTGCACCATCAATTTCATTATCAAACTATTGCACTTGACTTGGCTTGGCCTGTCACCCGGAAATAGATACCGCTTCTCATTTCGTTTAATTTGTAATTACAGGATTATATCGACAAATGAAATCATATATGAGTGTGTTGTGTTACCCTAAATATTATATAAAAAAAAATAAAGTGTCAACTAAAATGACTAGTCAAATGTACCTACATTGTATTTGTGTAGAAATTGTTCCTCCAAATGGTTTTGTCACCGTCAAATGAAACCACTTAGCGAGCTTCACTCACGAGCCATGAAAATTTGAAGAAGCCAAAGCGAAGCTGCATGTGATTTGCTAGACAGAGTCAATGCCGTAAGGAATAAAAGATCAAACCGGTCCCAACACACTCACTCTCAATTTTTCGCAAATAAAATGGGTTGGTGGAAGAAAAAGCTTTGAATTCCATGAAAATCTTAAAACAAAATAGGGAATTTAATTTAAATTTATCACCTAATTAATGTTCTCACTCTCACACGCTCTTGTTTTCGGTGACAATACTGATTTTTTTATTAGCTGTTTTATTTTTAATCTATAAACATATACTATTTACTTTTAAATATAAAATATTATCAAATTGAATGAAGGTTTTTTAATACCGTCAAATCATATCGCACGAATTCCAATATTGTTATTCGTTGTTGTTAGACTATACACCTTCTAATTAATTATCAATTACAGTAAAAATTCACCATATTTTAGGTCCCATTATACTTTCTCGGTACATTATTATATGTAAATGTAATTATCTTAGAAAATTGTTTTTTGGTTTATTTTCTAATTGGTGTAATGTGAAAAGGTAGATATCTTTTAGGCAAAAGTCATTCCACCAAAGTGTGGCATTGAAATTTGGGCACTTTTAATGGTTTGATTTGAATTATATGATCTTCACTAATTAATTGGTGGCCATTTGAAGCAAAAACATTGGATCTAAGAAAATTTTCCTTTAAAGAATGTTAATAAATATTAAAATGCAAAATATTGGTTGAAGATTTTAGTGGGAAAAAAGTCAAATTAAGCTAATCTTGAATATAATTAGCTTACTATATTCATTGAAGGCACTATATTCAGTCAAAGATTAATTTAATTGTTGCATTTAGGTCACAAGACCATGCGTGTAGAACTCTCTCTATATAAAATTATTTTTCTAAAGAAATCTATATATTTTTTCAGTTGATGTTAAACAAAATTATTTATTTATAAGAATGCAATGCATCTTGTTTGAGATTCTTTAACTCCTCCTAACAAATTGTAATTATATATATGGTTCCACATTCTCCTAATCCCTTGTCAACTACTAAACATGGCCCATTTTATTTTATTTTATAATTAAGTCCCAAATTATTTTGACTATATGTTTTAGTCAACCTCCAAACTACCTCTGCTACATATCAATGAGTAATCGGTTTTGGAAAGTTAGGTACCTATAGACTAATTAATAATGTTACGTTGTAACGGATTTGAATACTAATGTAACCACGATTTGAGTTAGAAATCAACTGCCAAATAATAATATATATTTTTTTGAAGTAATTGCCAGATAATTTGAGATATCTTTTAAATATGAAGAAGTGTGAAGTGTCTAAACACATATGATCACGACATGAGCAAAAATTATAATTATAATTAAGTTAAAGCAACTAACAACAAGAGTTCCACACGAAATGAGAAAAATCTTTTGATCTTTCTTAATATTTATAATTCATAAATAATACATACATATATAGCAAGTTAAGTGTAGAATTCTATACATTTTTCCATACATACGAGATTCTAGATTTATACCGGACTTGATAATTTCTATAAAACGGAACTGAGATTATCATGTCAATAATTTAGGGTTATATATATAGGATTTGAATTCTCTACTGATCTGATATTTTTTCTTACCTTTTAAAAATATATTATTGGTTGTTGGTAAAGTGGTTGTGAAAACCAATCATATCTTAACCACATATTCATTACGATGTTTATTTGTCATGAGATTATATGAGATCAGAAAAAATATCAGATGAATGAACGATTGCAATTTATATGATATCAATATATAAAAAAAGTGATCTCAGATGGAAGAAGACATGGAAGAAAAAGGGCCAACTGGAACAACAATTTTGAGACGACCCTCCTTGATTGTTGGTGGATAGAAACGCAGCCGTCCGTGTGCTGCCGTCATGACAAGCTACAGCTAGCTAGCTAGCTCTTTGTTAAAAATATTTATGATGATACCCTATATATTTGACACCATTTTAACATGAACCCTATATATAACTATAATTATTATATACATAGATATCATAATTAAATCATTTTAATTTGTTTTCTTTGATTTAAAAATTTACGTGTCTTCTTATATCCAGCATGAATAATAAACTAGCTTGTCTGTTACTTGCGGCAGAATATATATAAATGTAATTTTAATACAAATTATAATATGTCCTTGTCAGACGTGGATTTTACCTTAATGAGAGGTTCATGCCGGAAGAGATTATTATTATTATTATTATTTTGTTTTTTGGTTTAAAGATCGAGATAACATAAATGATCAAATCCCAGTTGTGTATGTATAGGTATATGGTCATTGTCAAGCATATTCTGTATGACATTTAGCTTAATTAACATTAATATTTATCTATCTTAACACACACACTGACATACTACTGACACACCTTTTATTTTCAAATTAATTAAGCCGGCACAAAAGGAAACAATGGTATTGGTTAATAAGAGCAACAATGTGCCAATAACGTATATCCACTTTTGTGTTCACTTTTGCAAATGCCAAAACTAGTGAATTTATTGATGGCGGTCAAAATCAACTCAGTTTGTGTTCATACTTGAAATTGCCAATGCTAGTAATAATATTTTTCTTCTTTTAGGAGGTAGAGAGAATGAAAGAAGAGATATTAGTCATCAATTTATTTATTTATAAAGGAAGTTGTTGATGTCGTTTTCTGGATTATGCCAGAAAAGCCAACAAGGATTGGATTTTGGCTATTGATTTAAAGAGAAAGAGATGCAGAGAGAGTAAAAAAGACAAGGTTTACGTGGTAAAACTCCGATGGTCGGAGAAACATCCACGGGTGGTTGAAAGATCAACCAAGCCAAAATCCACTAACAGAATAAGATGTTTTTACAAGCTCTCGATCTCCCTTTTTCTCTCTGTATTATTTGTGATTACCGTATGTTATATTCTCTATCTCTTTTCGAGCCAGATTATGGGTCTATTTATATGCTTATAGAACCCTAATCTGCTTTGTACAAGCAATACAAGATATTTGTATTTAATTATGATTTGGTTACTTGTTTGAGGTTGATTTGTCTTCTTTCCGGTTTCGGAGTCTCTTTATGGAAATTGAGTGGGATTCTAGTAGCGTAGTTCAATTTGACTTGTTTCCTTATAAGAATGTAGTCTTCGAAAAGGAATCAAGTTGTTTCCTGATTTGGGGACTCTTCTAACTCAAAGGTCTATTATTTGGGATTCCTTCATGAAGAATATCTTCGCGTATTTAATGACTTAACCCGTACGATAAGTTCTTATTCGGGTTGTATTTACTCCCGAGTAAGACTGTTACCTGATGGTCCCGAGTAGTACCGTTTGAGCCCGAGTGAATGCGTTGTTTTAGCCAGTCCCGAGTAGGTCTTTATTCGGTATATGCTTACTCGGGCTTGCTCCTCTTTAATGATGCCTTGTAGGATATTTTCCGGATGTCCATCTAAGCATACACCTGGCTATTTTTTCCTTCCTGTCAATGACGTATATGCTTGGTAAAATTTACATACAACAGAAGTTAAACTTGACATCAATATAATTCCCAGTCATATATACTACAACTGGAATAAACATTGTTGATGTGAGTAATTTTTACATTGTAATGCAAAATTTATATGATTTAACATGAGTTTTATAATTTGTAAAGTTACACGAACAAGTTATGGATTTTTTTCCTTTTTAAAATCTGGTACTGATCATGGGTCGATGGTTTATCGGGACATGTCGAGATCAAAAACTACATACACGGTTTGAATATATATCTATAAGAGAGAAAACTTCATGCACAAACTTGTAATTAAAATATGTAAAGTGAGATTCGAATCCCAAAAACAAAAATGAGAGATCCACATTTCTTGAGCGAAGGACTAAGAGTGAATGTGAACATGTTATAAATTCGAATGTGTTCGAATGTTTGTCTAGTTTAAACTTGCCTATTTCTTCTCCGAGGGGAATTTCTGCTCCTACTCATTTGCTTTATACAGATGATGTTCTGATTTTTTGCAGAGGCACGATTCGAAATCTGAAGATTATCATGAGTGCTTTTGAGGTTTATGGTAACATTTCAGGTCAGTTGGTTAATTGAGGTAAGTCATCACATTTCAGGTCAATGGTAACATTTCAGGTCAGTTGGTTAATTGAGGTAAGTCATCTATCTATTTTGGATCTTTTGTTTTCCCATCCCGGATTGGTAGATTTCAATCCTTGGTTGGTATGCATATTGGTCGGTTGCCTTTCTCATACTTGGGGGTACCGTTATTTCGAGGAAAGCCCAAGAAGTCCGTGTTACAACCTATATCGGATAAAATCCTATCTAAGTTTGCTAATTGGAAGGGGAAAGCCCTTTCTTTGGTCGGTCGCGCTACTCTGATCAAGTCGGTCATTACGGGATCCTTTGTGCATTCATTCATGATCTACAAATGACCTTCTTCTTTGCTACGGTTGGTTAATCGTAAGTTGAGAAATTTTTTATGGACAGGTTCTTGTGAGAAGACTAAACTGATTCGGGTTGCTTGGGGTCGTTGTTGTAAGCCTTACTCTCAAGGTGGTCTTGGTTTGAAGGATCTGGGATTATTGAATGATTCTCTTTTAAAGAAGCTCACCTAGAAGTTTATGACCTCTGAGAGTTTTGCTTTTTCGTTTCTGAGGGAGCGGTATCTCACGCAGCTTCGGAAATCTCATGGGGGGTATGTCACTTCGTCGATTTGGCCTACTTTCCACTCTCACTATTCAGATCTTCTTAAAGAGTTCATTTGGCTCATTTGAGAGAATTCTCAGTGAGATTTTTGGCGCGATAATTGGTTGGGGGTTTTCATTCTTGAGCTTCTGGGAATTCCTGATTACTTGGCTACCCTTCTCAAGGTAAGGGTTTCTGATTTTATTTATGAGGGTAAGTGGGTTCTTGACGATAGTTTTCGAGTCCGTTTTCCAGATCTATGTTCTCAGATCGATAGCGTTGCTATCTCTCCAGTTACAGATTCTTTGGTATGGGCTCATTCTCTGGATGGGCAGGTTTCTTGCAAGTCAGCTTATTCCTATATGATTTGTGACTCTCCGCAAGTCCTTTGGTGGAGAGATGTTTGGTGTCGTTTTATCCCTCCCTTCCGATCAGCTTTGACATGACGTCTTTTGTTGAATCGGCTTTCTACAGAGGATCGTTTATGTAGGGTTGGGTTTCACTTAGCTTCCCGATGCAGTGTTTGTAGGGTTAGCAGTGAGTCGTCTGGTCATCTTTTCATTAGATACCCTTTAGCGGTTGCTATTTGGGAGGCGGTTTTCTCAGCTTTTCAGCGATGTATTTCTGCCGATACGTGGAGTTCGTTGTCAGTTTCGTTTAGCGATCATGTGCGCGTTTTATGGGAGACCACTATTCATGCTATGGTTTGGAGTGTGTGGCTTGCCCGTAACCAGTGAAATTTTGAGAGTAAGACTATGGATTTCAGATCTGCTTTGTCTTTTGTTTGACGTGCGGTGTCTGACGCTAATCGGTTAGAGATTGGGTGTATGCATAATTGTGTAGATGATCTTTTGATTCTTTGTCATTTTGATCTTCGTGGCCGTCCAGCTAGGGCCCCTGTTATCAGGAGTGTGATTTGGTCACCTCCGGGTCCTGGTTGGACCAAAGTTAATACTGATGGTGCCGACTTGAGTTCTCCAGGTGCTAGTGGTTGTGGGGGTATTTTCCATAATTGTAGAGCTTTTGTAAAGGGTTGTTTTGATATTCCTCTTGATCATGTGTTTACATTTGAGGCAGAACTTCTTGTAGCTTCGATATCTATTAATTTTGCTTGGCAGAATGAGTGGCATCGGATCTGGCTTGAGAGTGATTCTTCTTATGTGGTTCAACTGCTCTCCTCTCGCTCTGAACAGATTCCTTGGCGGATTCGACAGGTTTGACAACGCTGTATTTATCAGATATCAAAAATGGAGTTTCAGGTTTCTCATATCTTTATGGAGGGGAATCAGGTTGCAGACGCTCTTTCTAAGCATGCTTTGGGGTTAGAGGTCGATTCGTGGTGGGAAAACTACCTGTCTTTCTGCTCTTTATTGGTTGACAATGATTGCATGAGTAGAGGGTCTTTACGTTTTTCTTAATGTTTTTTGTTTTTATGGCCTGCGTGCCGATGTTTTTATTATGATTGTTTCTCTTGGTTTTTATGTTTTTGTGGTGTTTGTTACTCTTCATTTTATTCTTTTTATATTATTGATGGATACTGACTTGGTATTTTTCAGTATATAATCACTTGTGATGCTTTTTCCCTCTATGTCAGTCCAATTTTATCAAAAAAAAGATTTTGTAGTACATTGAAAAATGATAGACATATATAAAAAGGTAGCAAGAGACCCTATAATTACGCAGTTATATTGTGGTGTTGGGTTATTATACAACCATAATTAACACAAAATAATGTCACTCTAATGTTTGATTAGAAGGCATCAACCAAGATATAATAATAATTATTACAATAGTAAAATAAGAAAATATCAGAATCCTGGTTAAGAGAACCAAAAAGGTCAATGGAATATGCGAGACATTGACTTTTGCCTTAACTAGTATCGTTACCAACTAACGATTGCCTCAATAATTATTCAATTATCAAAAAGGTCTTAGACCCAGTTTGATATTGTTGTACAGTGGGGAGAAGTGCTTTTGAAATTGCTGTAAGGAGGAATTGCTTTTGGAATTGCTGTGGAAAGAATCAGCTGAGTGTTTGGTAAACTGATTTTCAAAAGTGCTGTGAGAACTAAAAGTAATTTCAATATGTTTAATAAACTGAAATAAAAAGTGTTGTGAGTGTGTAAAATTACTAAAAGGACATAGATATCTAAATGGTACTAATATGCTATACTTTACATTTTTCTTGTTTATTTGTGTTTAATGTTGAGTGTTATATAATTATGGTACTTTATTGAATTAATTAACCCCATTTTTTATTCTACTTTATTTAATTAATTAATCCAATTCCTTTATTTCTTTATTTCTTTATTTTATTCTACTTTATTGAATTAATTATTCCAATTTTTTTTTTAGATTTCATTAAAGGTAAGGACAAAGTTGGAAAGTTAGTAAATTTTCATTTAATATCACTGTAACGCGTTTTCTAAAATCAGAAGCCAAAATCCAAAAGCATGTATTTGTAGCTTCTCAAAAAACTCAGTTGTGAGAAGCTAAAAGTGACCAAAAGCACTTCCCAACGATTTTACCAAACACCCTGTCTTAGGTGCATAATCACTTTTGACCCCAAAAACAGCTGGGAAAACAATGTCAAACTGTGCTTTAGAGACTAATCGAACTATTATGTTGTTAAATTAATTTAAAAACACACAGACCTCGTATTGAAGATATTTATAAGGTTGATTAATAATCAAGCAAAACAAATAAATAAAGATTTGATTTTGAGAATAAATAACTACTTCAATTCTTATCAGACTGCAAAATTATACAAAATTAATACATATTATCACAAGTCCCAAAATTAACATTGTATCACTTCTGATTTCAAAATAATAGTAATAATAACTTTTCTCTCTCTATATGTCATCTTGAAAAGAAAAAAAATTAAATTAATAAGCTCTGTAACATTATATATATACATATTCTTATAGCTACAGTGACAGAGGCTGAGATAAAGGGCGGCTGGCGGAGCCCATGGTTCCTCTGTCCTCACCGCAAATTTTATAAAAATGCTTTAATAAATTTATAAATTTATTATTAAGGTAGATTTGAATTCTTTACTATTTTTTTTTATAATTAATTGTTGATAATTATATATTTATAATACTATTTATTTATCATAATATTTTATAGATTTAAAAAAAAAAAAAATCAAGAGGAGATCCAAATTCTATCGAGATTTATATTTTTTTACTGCGACCCTTTTAAGGTCCCCACTCCCTCCTCACTTCTCTGGCCGCAGACATGCGTGATTGCATGGCCACAACGGCAGGACTCTTAGTATATATTATTATGCATTAATTGTGCTTGAAAAGCCATTTGTTTTTATATAGAGAAAGTCTACACTGATCAAATGAGACCTCGGCCAAGTTGATATTGCTTTCCAGGTATTTTCGGATAAAAGGTGTTTTGTAAAATCGTAGAAAAATGTTTTTAGTCATTTTTTATTTTTTTCAATCGAGTTTTTAAAAAACTATAAATATATATTTTTAAATTTTTATTTATGTTTTTAGAAAATATGTTTTAGTGATATTAAATAAAATTTTACCAACTTTTCAACTTTATCTTTGTCTTTAACAAAATTTATCAAAAAAATTTGGATTTACATTGTTGTCCAAAAAAATTGTTATCATGACTGTAAAAAAAATAGCGTTAATTAATTCAATAAAGTATAATAAAAAAGAAAGAAAAAAATAAAATAAAATAAATAAATAAATAAAGAAATAATAAATCGGGCTAATTAATTCAATAAAATAGAATAAAAAATGGGACTAATTAATTCAATAAAGTACCGTAATTATATAACACTAATCACAAATAAACAAGAAAAATACAAAACATAGCACATTAGCACCATTTAGATGTCTATATCATTTTAGTAATTTTATACACTCGCAACATTTTTTATTTCACTTTACCAAACAATTGAAATTACTTTTAGTTTTTACAGTATTTTTGAAAATCGGTTTACCAAACACTCAGTTGATTCTTTCACAACAATTCTAAAAGTAATTCTCCTACTGTAATTTCAAAAGCACTTCTTTCCACAGCACAACGATATCAAACTGGGTCATCATCAAATAGGGCAACAAAGGCAAATTAAACCACCGTTTTATATGTATGAAAAGATAAACAAAATGTGCATTAAAATGTTATTCTGGTCGACAAAACCTTTATGGGTCTTTCTTTTTCTTAATTTCTATAATATATTGTACCATATAACACAGGGCACTGAGACCGTTTAGTAGGTACATGGTAGGACCCTTTTGTTCCCCTTTGAATTCTTAATAATATTTATGTGAAACACTGAGAAGAGTCGAAGAACATGCAAGCCTTATTATGTGTTCGTGCGATCATCATCATCATCATCATCATCATGAGTAGTGGCGGTGGTGCTTCCATGGAGGAATTTTAATTTTGTTCTCATCAGACCATAGTCACAACCAGCTCATTCTGACGTCCCAATGATATCTATTTTGTATTACAACTGTAAATGAGAATTGAAGTCACAATCACAATCAAAATAAAAATCAAAATCATTAATATTTATTTCTCGTGGTCTGCAACTCTGCATAGAAAATTGGTGATAATATGAAAAGTCCATATATGCCATTGCCATTTTAAAACCAAGTTCGATCTATTACATATCTTTCTTGTGGATGATAAAGGTAATAATATTACAAACACAAATGGTCGACAATGTTGACTTAAAATACACATTCAAAAGATAAGGAATTGCAAACACGATGTAGAAAATTAAATACCCCAGATGAAAATCACATTTTTGTGTTTGAATTTTTGTCGGCATGAAAAAAAATAAAAGGAAGAGATTGGTGGGCATGATGTCTGAAAAAATAAGCCTTGAATAATTGATTCATGTCAACTCCTCAGGTGTCTGCTTTGAGACAGGATTTATCCACTGCATGCCATTGCCGAAAGCACTCACCTTGTCTCATTGTATTAATATTCCAACCACAGAGATAATAAAATACAAACAAACTCTAAATTCAATAAAATGCAATAGATAATCATGTTATTATACCACCATTTTGTAAAGTTACAGAACTACCAAATTAAATAAAAAGGTGTTGTTTTGCTTTATAACGTTAGCATCGGCTCTGTAAAATTACAAAACGGTTTTTAAAATTTTGTTTAGAACGTCATTACTAAAGTGTTATTTAGTTGTATAACGTTTGGTTGAATTTAAAAGCAATTCTCTTTGTTTCAACACCTCCAAGTTCCATCTATGTGAAACAATATTTTTGGCATGATTTTATTAATAATTAATCTTTGATTAATTTGAGACAATAAAATATCAATAATACTACTTTATTTAAATTTAATATCTGAATAACGTTGTATCTTTAATTTCTTTATATTATAATTGTATATTTGAAATGATTAAATTTTAATAATATCACATTATTTGGATATTAAATTTAAATTTAAACAGAATAGCATTATTTATAAAATATATGAGATATAATCATATTATATCGACCTTTTATAAAGTTATCAGATAAAAGTTGTTTTGTTCAGTAACGTTAACGCGGGTTCTATAACATTATAAAAAGGTAGATATTAAAATTTATTTTGTTGTTGGAATGTCTTCGAGCAGAGAATTAATAAACATGTTACATAATCTTTGGTTGAATTTGAGAGCAATTCACTTTATTTCAACACTTCCATGTGAAACATTATATATTGCGTGATTTTATTAATAATTTATCTTCTGTTTGATTGGAACCACAAGAACTTAAAGTCACATTCTATCTTTTACAAGTTAAGATTTCTTGTGTCTTAACTGGACCTCAGTGGTTGCTATTATTCATCTAGCTATAGGTTTTGTACAAATGTAAATTATGATTTTTTTAGCATCCAATCCACGCACCAAACCAAATTTAAATTAAAATATAAGAATATTATATGGTGTACAGCTTACAAGTAAATCAAATCTTCAAAATTCTGGTGTGAGTGGATTTTATCTCAAAGACTTTTAGATAAATATAATAAGAGATATATTCAACCATCCAAATTAAATAGTTGATAGTCACAAATATAATTTTACTAACAAATAATTGAAATTAACAAATATATATATATATATATATATATATATATATATATATATATGTGTGTGTGTGTGTGTGTGTGTGTGTGTTAATCGAAAATTCACTCGGGGTGAGGAATTTCAGCTAGCACCTTCGAGACCACTATCTTGAATGTCGCGGTCGGGGGTGGTACTTTCGATACCAGGTTTATGCCTGTGATAATGGAGATGAAGATAAGTGATAACACTATGTATTAAAGATATGTAAAGGAAAATGACATTGTTCTATTACTGTTGAATGACCCCAAACGTAATGTACAGATGTCACTCAAAATGCTCGATCTTTCTTCGACACAATGAAGGTGGTAGCTTCGTGTCTATTGATAAGTATATAAAATGGAGGCCGTATTCTCCTTAGAAAATTTAGGTTAGGACAAAACTATATTCACTGCTGGTGAATGTAGGTTCCGATTTTTGCCTATTAACGACCTGTATTTTGCCTCCCAACAACGTGTATTCCGGATCCCCCCACTACGTGCTATGATTGACATATTTATACAAGGTCCAATTAGGTTTTACTCGTCATTTCCCCGCCATGCATATCCCAATCAAATCCCCCCCTTATCGGGCGGGATCTTCCGTTTTAAATGTCATTGACTTTTGTTAATCAACGGAATCGAGGATATTTTGGAAAGAGATAAGTTTGTTTCCTCTTTAAACTCAATGACTTGATCTGCATGTATGCAGTGGTGTTACGTACGTTGGAGTGTAGATATGATCCTGTGTGCCATCATGGTGGGATGCCTCATGGAGGTCGTTAACTACAACACTTGCTACATGGAATAGCGAGGTACTTCTCTATACCCGTCCTGACATCTGGAGCTGGATCTGACCTTTCCAGATCCCTTTTGGAGCTTGGCATGACTGTGTTGGCGTTCTTTAGTCGAGATGGAGCTTTGCGTGCTTCATCCTTCTTACCTGGACAGTTTAGGTTCATCCCTTAGTGAAACGAAGGGACACCGTTAGGCAAACTTGTCGTCCTGAAGGTGCAACTGGAAAGGGTAACGTTCTTCTAAGGAGGTCGTGATATATTTCGACCTCGACCTCAGAGGGCTTAGGTCCTCCTCTATTGGCCTCACTTCAGGCTCGTGTTTCGATGTAAAGAGCTTGATTTGATCACGTCGGGTTTTTCCTGGTGACTCTGAATGCTAACAAGGTGTTCCTAGGGTATGGGCAACCTCGCCTTGCTTCTGCGGGGTCGCATGGTAGCTAGCTCAATCCCTGGAACCCTAGTACATTGATACATAAGTTGGGATTTAGACCCTTGCTTGGAAGATGAAAGTTTTACCTTTGGTCCCTAGCCAAATTTAGCTATTAACTAACACACACACACACACACACACACACACACACATATATATATATATATATATATATTTGAAACATTACATTATAAATTTGATAGCAAATCATTGAGGTGCATCAAAAGATTTATATTTTATGTTCTACCTCGTAAGAGCACGAGTCAAGAGACTAGTATAGCAACAAGTAAGGGTGTTGTTCCATAGGGAGGTGTGATCGGTCGACCGTCTCTAGTTTAGCAAAGCACAAATAGGTATGTGTGTGTGTGTGTTATTGTACATGAAATGTAAATAATACAATTAAAATATAAATTATATACAGTAATATTTACATGGATAGGATGAAATGGAGAGATGCATGCAATGTACGATTACATTAAGAAAACGGCTCAACCGTTAAGAGTTAGACTCACCTAGTCTCTCAAGTGCACAAGTGAATGATATAGGCTCGTGTTCTCTAAATTAATTTCTATTCTCTTTCGATGTCTTAGAGATTACACCCATACATACCTAAAGTCTCCCTCGAGTACCTCATATAATATGCATGAGTCCATTAAGTACCTTGGCACACACACATGGGCCCTATACGCCAGCTAGTGTCTCTAACTTTTTGATCATATACAGTGAGTATTTATCTGAACACGTCTCCTCTCAATTCATAGCATTCAACCAAAAATCATTCACATGGTGATCAATCGAGTGAAAGCTTTAAGTACTTAAAATATCCATATCACTGCACAAGCACAAGAGAAATTCGATGGTCTCTAATACTAGATCAAGGATTCAGTGTTATCAATCTCCTTATGATGGCTAAAAATGGAAAACAAGTTCACCAAACAACTACATGCAACAAGTTGATGGTTATTAACTAAGACCATTCAATTTAAGTTAAAGGTTCATTCTCATGATTGAGAAATCAATTCATCACCCAAACCTAAGATTACAGGATGAGCAATTATGCCTTTGAAACAACAACCCATTAAGTACAAAAATATATAACCAAGCTTAATTTAGCATGTGAATGCATCAACCAAACTTCTTACACTTTTTAGGTGATCTTCAATAGAGAGTTATATGCTTATTTTAAGTCTCAAAACCATCTCCAATAGAGAGTTAAAATAGGTTGATAGTTATTTGAGTGAGTTATATTTAGTAAATATAAGAGTGAGAGCTATATGGTGGGACCCCTTATGTAAGGTGGTGGGGCACATGTGTTGGATGGGTAAAATAATGATATTTTTATTTTTTTTGTGGGACCTATACCATAATTAAGAGAGATGAATGTGTGAAACCCAATTAAATTTGTTGACCGTTAAAGATGAGCAGTCTAAAATTTTAAGACATTTAAATTTGAAATAAATTATTTTTTTATCACAACAATACTAGAAAATCAACAAAAAATCAAAATAAATTGTAAAATATTATAGAAAAAATCAAAAATCCTTCCAACAACTAGTTTTTTGAAATTGTCTATACATACTTCATTCCCACATAATTTACATCACATTCATCCATAGTTTGAGCTTCTAAATTTTCTAATAATATAATGAATTATTCTTCCTCTTCTGATAACTAACATTCTCTATTTTTGTTGAAGCAAAGCATGAGGATTAGCCAAGCAAGCCATAACCTGATGAGGCAAACAATTTTGGTATTAGACACTCTGCATCCACAACACGGTAGTTCGTCATCTGGTCACCGTTACATAGATCGAGATAGGGAAGCCAGCCATCTGCAATTGATGAAATACTATTTTTTTGACATAAACTCGACGTACAACGAAGATCTATTCCGTAGGTGCTATCGAATTACAAGGTCACTATTCACCAAAATCTTAAATGATGTGACTAATTTTGACATTTATTTCATGTGTAGAAAGAATGCAACTGGGAAATGGGGTGCATCACCTCACCAGAAGATGACTCCGGTGATGAGGATGCTCGCATATTGTATCCCGACTGATGCCGCTGATGAATACTCTAGACTGGGCGAGAGTACTATCATTGAATTGTTCTAGCACTTTATCAAAGCCATCCCACAAATATACGGTGTGACTTACCTTCGCTCACCAACGAAGGATGATCTTACCAAGCTATTGCATAAAGCTAGTCAAAGAGGATTTCCAGGTATGCTCGGTTCATTGGACTGCATGCACTAGCAATGGAAATATTGTCCCACAGCCTTCCAGGGGGCTTATATTGGACATTGTCATAGCCCAACAATTATACTCGAAGGAGTGGCCTCATATGACACATGGATATGACATGCCAAATTTGGATTTCCTGGGTCATTCAATGACATTAATCTTCTAGATTGTTCTCACCTTTTTGATTATGAGGTTCAAGGATGCAATCCAATTGTGAAATATATTATCAATTGGCAACAATACAAGGTTAGGTACTATCTTACAAACGGTATATATCCAAAGTGGGCAACTCTAGTATAAACAATATAAGATCCACAAACAGTGAAAGGGAAGTAATTTGTAAGACTATAAGAAACATACCGAAAGGATATCGAGAGAGCTTTCGGGAATCTTCAAGCACGATGGGCTATTATCAAACAACCTGCCCGAGGTTGGGATGCCAATGATCTTGGTTAAATTATGAAGACATGCATAATTTTACATAATATGATTGTAGAGGTTGAGAGGCCAAATGATCCTATTGATGAATCAAATGACGAATCAGATCCTGATGATAGGTTGAGGAGAGCGGTTTCACGTTATGATGGTGTAGAAGAAACTGCATCGTCTCAATCAGTGCTCACATTGGAGGAAATGTTTGCTCATCAAGATTTAATTTGGTCATCTACAATCCACGCAAGACTGAAACACGATCCAATGGAGCACGTCTGGAATCTATTTGGAGAGACAAATAATAATTTGTGATTTACGTTCATATTTGTGCTTTCAATTATGTATGTAATTTTTCCTTTATGTTTGTGTTTATGTTCATTGTTTTCTAATCTATGATTTTTTTTTATGTTTCTTATTTAATAATTAAATATTTTAATGTTATCAAACTTGGTAATAATTTATAAATATTTAAATATATTAAATATTAGTACCATTTTAAAGATCTCATTGAAATTTTACAATGGTAATATTTTTATCAACATTAAAGTTTATAAATTACAATTTATTGACCACTTATTATAAATTAAACATAATTAAATTTGTAACAAAAATATTACTCTCAACACCACTTGAGCAAAAGTACATATAAGCATCACTCTCAACATTATTTGAGACCCAAATATAACTATAGCTCTCACTCTCTATTAGGGATGATGCCCTTAGAAAGCTAATACTCAAACACGTAAATTATTCTAAACATGGTATTTAAAATCATCCATCAATCACTCAACAATCATGGGATACTAAACTACACTACTCCTACACTAAATAACTCTCACCACTACAAAAAAGTTGAAAGACATTGGTTATTTTACATGCAAGACATCGGTTTTTCAAAATTTTGTAACCAATGTAGAATTTGAGTGATGTAGAAAAAAATACGGCAAAGACATCGGTTTTTAACTGAAGTAAATGATTTTAAAAACACATCAATTATATATAGAACTGATGTCGTATAACTGATGTATAATGAAAATTAATCCCGCCGTCGGACCACCGTCATCCGGCTGCCGACCCGCTTCTCTTAATAAATACAACTAATTGTCATTTTGAGGAATTGAACTTGAATCTATATGAGTTGTTAGAAATGAAAAAAAAATTGAGACAAATTTAAATTTATTCAACTAATTAAAATTCTAATTTCTACGACTGACATATATTAAAAACTATTTAGTGGAATTTTTAATAAAAATATATTTTTAAAAAGAGGAAATTACAAGAAATGATCATAAAGTTATTGCTTTCTTGTTTTTAGCCAAAAATATATTTTTTACTATAGTTATCATTTTTAGACTTGAATTGACAAAGATACCCTCATTTTGTTTTTACTTCACCCAAAATTTCCTACCCAAAATTTCCCCCTCTCTTGAGTTTTAAAGCCCTCAAATTTGTCTTCCCAACATTTCAAAATCAGAAACAAATTTCCTCTCCAATTTCTCTCTCACTCTCTCTCTCACTCTGTGTGTGTTCAACCTAGAAACCAAATCTGTCTCCTCCAACATTCGACTAACCCAGCATCGTCGCCAAGAAATGGAGGAAGAGAAAACGGCAGCTTACTACAACGAGCTGACTTGTAAGGGCATAAGAGCTGCTAGATTCAAACAAGGTCTCGGTTTCTCCTTTTCAGGTCTCGAGATCGACGTTGTACCTACAAAACAAGCAACCTCGTGAAAGCATCAAGTCCAACCACAACCTCTGATCTCCATAAAAAATCCAAACTAGAGACCATTCAAAACAAACTCAAGAAAAAGCCCAGTAGAGAAGAACAAACACAATCTTCTTGAGTCAGCAATAGAGATAGAGTCAGATATATTCTCTCTCTCTCTCTCTCCGTTCAACTCAACAACCCAAATCTTCTTGTCATTCTGGTCAACCAAATCAGCAACATCTCGTCTTTTTTTCACCATTGAAGAAGGAATCTCTCCGACCAAGTAAAGCTCATTTCGCTTTGTGTTCTCTCATCGTTTTCGTTTTTATTTTATTGAATAATTTAATGTGTTTGTTTTAGGAGCAAAAATGGGTGAAGTTGATGTGGTTCCGGAGTCATTATTGAAAAAACATAAGAGAAGTGGAATGAGCTTCATCTAAAAAGCAAGAGCCGGAAGCTGCGAAGAAGAAGAGAGCTTCGTGGGTGGGTTTGCTTTTTACTGTTATTGTTGTTTTTGTTAATTTCTTTTTCTTTTTTGGTGCTCGAATGTTATTTATCATTTTTGAAATTTTTATTAATTTTCAGTATCAATGCGATGCACCCGCATACCTAGAAAATCTTATAGTTTCTGCGTTTGTTGCAAGTAATCCTTCAATCAAATAATCAGTTTTTCCAAACTTTGATATCATATGCATGTAGTCGAAATATAGCTTGAAAAAGAATTTAAAATAAACATGTTTCACCTTTTCAAGTTTGTGCAACTCTGTACACTGTCTTTTTTTCATGAATGAGTTATTACATAGGTTTGTATGTCAATGAACTAGTCTTCTAAGTTATTACATGGGTTATGATTGGTTCAATGTATAATGGTGCCTAATTGTAGCCATATGACTTAACTCTAGTCTAGCTATGAAATATTTTTGAATTATCTCATGTCTGCTTTCTTTCTGTACTGATTACGTATGTTGCTCTCATTTTAGAAAATCTTACTTCTTTGTTCGAGAGATTGTGGTATTTGGCTGGATTTAAAGTTGAATAAGAGATGTCTAAAGTGGCTTTAAATGTTAAAGTGAGTAGCATTCAGTTATATTCTGCATAAGATGTTGAAGTCCGGATATGGTTTATTTTTGAGGTTAATTTTTAAGTTACATGTCATCCCGGTTGGGCTTCCTTTTCCAGATTATTGTGGGGATTGCTACAGAACTACTAGTTGGAAGGCCAAAAAAGAAGAGATTTAAATCTTCCGGAGAACATGGTCACAGAAAGACTCGAAATTATACGATTTGTAAAAAATTTGTTCACAACCGACAAAATTGTAAGAATGTTGAGCCTTAAGAAGAGACCATGTAGACCTTACAGGTGCATTAAGTGTGGAGAAGGACACAATTCACAAAAGTGTCCATTAACACCAAATGTTTGTGGTACAACATAGGTTTTACCGTATTAAAAACTATGTTTTAATTCTTATATGTATGGCGGTACAACTTATGTATTAGCGATGACGTATTAATTATTTTTTATATTAGTAATGTCGTTTTGAAATGATATGAGAATTGAATTCCAGTAATGTTACATGCCAGTTGATACTGAAGTTACATGCCAGTTAAAAATAAAGTTATATGCCAACATATTTAATCAACTCATTAAATAGAGTGTTTTCATATACAATTTCAGTCATGTTACATGCCAGTTGATACTAAAGTACATGCATGAAGTTACATGTCAGTTGATACTGAAGTTACATGCTAGTTAAAAATGAAGTTACATGCCAACATATTTGACCAACTCATTAAATAAACTGTTTCATACACAATTTCAGTAATGTTACATGCATGAAGTTACATGTACTGAAGTTACATGTACTGAAGTTACATGTACTGAAGTTACATGCTAGTTAAAAATGAAGTTACATGCCAACGTATTTAATCAACTCATTAAATAAAGTGTTTTCATACACAATTCCAGTAATGTTACATGCTAGAAGTTACATGCCAGTTGATAATGAAGTTACATGCCAACATATTTAGCCAACGTATTTAACCAACTCATTAAATAGAGTGTTTTCATACACAATTCCAATAATGTTACATGCATAAATTTATATGTCAGTTGATACTGAAATTACATGCTAGTTAAAAATAAAATTATATGCCAACGTATTTAACCACCATATTTGGAAATTATATTTAAAGTTACATACCATTTGTATTTGAAATTAATTAGGCATGGATGTTAATTCAAGTCAAGTCACATGCCTATAATAAGTGAATGGACTAAGCTATTGGATATACTTGGGGCTAAGCTATTGGATATACTTAGGGCTAAGCTGATGGTGATGATGTTGATGATGCTAATGATGTTGGTGATGATGTTGATAATGAAGTTACATGACAGGTCATTTCATTACCGTATTTTGAAGACTGATTTCTAAATACAATTCCAGAATTACTACATGCTAGAAGTTACATACCAGTTGATAATGAAGTTGTATGTCAGTTGATAATGAAGTCACATGCCTATTCAAAACAAAATTCCAGTATCATTCATTTCATGAACTTCGAAAACAACGATGATAAATCAAGAAAGTAATTAATTACAATTGATAATGAAGTTACATGATAAAGAACAACTTCCAAAACAACGATGCCTAATCAACAAAGCTATCAATCTACCGTACACTGTCTACAATATCGAAATTCAGTCACTCTACCGATACACTGTCTGCAATTTTGAAATTCACACTGAAAATTTATCAGATCACTACATATGTCAAAAACAATCTCAAAAACCCATTAAAAGCAAAACAATAATACAAACTCCATTTTATCAATTCCAATAGTCTTATTATAAAGTGAAGACATGTAAATTTAAGGTTTAGATCAATAATGATCCATCTCAAATGTAATATCAAAGCTTGAGCCATATATGAAGTCGTTTATATTTACAATGAAACTACTTTAATGTAGTTCAATTTCATTAGACACGGTGAGATCGACCCACACAAGTTTTACTCCATATAGAGATGCAAACACTAAAAAGCAAGATTAATATTCTTTGAGGTGATAAAAACAAAATATTTGCACTAGTAATGTTTGGAATTGGCTCTAAAGAATCTATTGGAAGTATCTTTTAGTGGAAAGGGATCAGATGTTCATATGAGGACAATGACAAACAAGAAGTAATTGAATTTTAAACAAAAGGCCAATGATTGAGTTGTTAAACAAACATTGTCATTCACTTGCTCAATGTGTGAGTTCCTTGGATGAGAATATGAAGCCACAACCGGGTGTTGGTCTTTACAAGCAGCTGGAACTTGGATTTAATTAATTTTGTTCCTGCATTCACAACTTTATATGTCATGGAAGAGAAGATTGTTTCTCAAACGTCATTCAACTCCTTCATCTTCTTAGACTAGAAAGTTCCGGCTAACAAGATGTATGAAACTTACAAGTTTTAACTTAAATGGTTGATCATAGCATTAGAGTCTAATTTTTGCTTCCAGTGAACTACAATCCAAGCGCTGCATACTGCTTTTACTTTTCCAGTGCATCAACATTGTTCCAATTAAATAAATGCCCAAGTAAAATGGAAAGAAAGATAACAATAATAGAAAAAATGAAAAAGAAAATGATTTGATTATTTGACTAAGATGAGCAAGTAGAGATATGCTTTCTGAAATACATGGATTGATGAGTAGATGGAAAGATTTACGGAAAAAAGAATAGCATTTTATTAGCTAAAACAATGAAAATACATTAATGAATATTGTTACAGTTAGAGACCTTAAAGCGATTTTAAAACTCTAGAAGAGTAGCAGACCCACAGAATGAATACACATCACTTAAATTAGAAGTATCTATTCCAGGGAATTGTTCGAAATTCAGTCACCAATACTCTGCAAGAACACAAACTAGAGTGCCAGTACACTTCATAATTAACTGGTTATATTTATTGGTTTTTAATGTACATAGAATGTTGGATTTATAGGGCTAGAAAATATGAGATACAAAATGACAAAATTACCAAAAATCAAACACAAATCAAACCTAAGACACAAATCAAAATCAAAATCAAAATAAGAGTTTGCAAAATTACCAGAACGAGAGGTGCATGACAACCAGAGGTCAGCGAAGGCCAAAGGTGCGGCGACAACAGCAACGACGACAACATCAGAAACAACGACGATTTCTCTTTCTGGTTTCTCTTTCTAGTTTTGTCTCCTTCTAATGCGAGCGACAACGAGAGGTGCAACGATCTCTGATCTTTCTTTCCCCCTCATTCTACAGTGACAGCGAGAGAGGTGCGAGCAACGACAAGCGGCAATGATGACAAGAGAGGAACGAGCGACATCGAGCGGCAACGACAACTATCTCTTATTTTCCTTTCTCTCTCTCTATTGTTTTTACTTGATAATTCTGTAACCCTAACAAAAAAAACAACCGATAGTTAACTCTTTTTCACCACACATTTACTTTATTTTTTTCAAATTTCAAATTTAGGGGCTTTTAGGTCCAAATGTGGTAAAAAGTGACGAAAATAATAAAAAATAAATTTGTGGCTAAAAACAATAAACTCATAATTTTTTTGGCTCTTTATGAATTCACTCCTTTTTAAAATATATATAGTTGAGTTATGGGTCTATACTCTATAGAAAGACTATTGATATCAATTGTAATAAGCATGATTTGGAATACAACTCTCACTATATGAGGATATTTCTCATACATGCATCTTGTACTTTAATGAACAAACATAATACTCGGGTTCCAAATTTATT
The DNA here is from genome assembly GCA_032871835.1 of Dipteronia dyeriana. Taxonomy (NCBI): domain Eukaryota; kingdom Viridiplantae; phylum Streptophyta; class Magnoliopsida; order Sapindales; family Sapindaceae; genus Dipteronia; species Dipteronia dyeriana. The sequence continues at coordinate 72,300,254 of CM065301.1, read as the reverse complement.
TGGGTAATTGAATTATTAACGTGTCTTTTAGTATGGAATTAGTGGGTGCAAAATAAATAATCATTTTTTAAAAAATTAGTTTTTTGAATTTTTTTTAAAATTATTTTTTTGAATTTTTTAAAAATAAATGATTTAAAAGTAAATTTATTAAATTTAAAATTTTACTTATTCAAAAAAATAATTATTTTAATTTATTTAAGATATCAGTTTTAAAGGAAACCAATATCTTTTGTAAAATAAATTCACACTGATTTTCCTAGAAACTGATGTCTTTTCAAACTGCAATATTTAAGACATCAGTTTTTTTTTATGAATAGATGTCTAAAGTTTTTTATAAATCGGTTATCTAAAAACAGATGTAAAACACTAATGTCTTTTAACATTTTTGTAGTAGTGTCTACTCATAATCTCATTCATGAACACATATCAATTTTCAACTCTCATACACATGGATATCACAATAAAAGATTAATTCATGGAATAGTAAAGCGTTAAACAAAACTTAAAGAATATAAGAACAATCATACATATATTGCATAAGTTTAGGTTTAGAAAATTCCCAAATTGGTGATACACATAAAAGAAAACAAGATATATAAGGAAAAGAGTAAATAGAAGACAACCCTTGAAGACAACTCCTCTAAAGATGGTCCATGCTTTCCAAGCTTGAATTTGATCCAAAGACCACTTCTTACTCCTTACTCCTTGCAATCTACTCTAAGATGGGTGGAAGATGTCTAAATGTGGTGGTGGAGGTGTATGATGAGCTTCCATGAATGAAACTTGGTTCTCTCACTTATTTGGTGAAGAAGATGGAGAAAATGAAGAAAATGGAGAAGGGTTTGTATAGGTTGTGGGAGATATGTGGGAGGTGGAGGAAGTCCCTTTAGAGGACAGCAAATTGATGTAATTATAGAGTTTAGAGGTTAAGGCACAAATTGGATGTGAAATGATGAGATTGGCCCTCAAATTCGGGTTGAAAATGACATAACTGGGCAAAAAATGTGACCTGGTGTTCAGGTGTCAGCCATGTCACTTTTCTCCCGGGTGAAGATTTTTAGCTTTGCGCATCGTTACGAAAATGGGGATAACTTCCTCTAGAAAACTCATAATTGCGATATGTAAAAAACAATGAAAATTAGACACCTGGGGCTTTCCGGATATATATGGATTTCAATATGGTTCAACCTGAAAAGGGAGATATGGCCCTTTAAAATTGAGTGTTCTGCACTAGCATTTACCATTTCAGTTCTTTAACATTCAAAACTCTTTAATTAAGTTCAACACCTTATTTTAGGGCATATTACCTACACATGGCTTACAAAACACATTATATATCAAAACATACTAGAAAACAAACACAAAAACTAGGAAACGAGGACCTCAAATAGGTATAGAATTGGTCCGATTAAAATTCAGGGATTTTTGAGGAGGGAAGATTCGAACTCGCAACCTCGTTGTATATGTATAAAGAAATTACCAATGAATCAAACTCATATAGTCAATATATATATATATATATATATATATATATATATATATATATATATATATAGTCCTTATCCTATCGGTGCGTATTGATGGAATTATATAAAGACATATGTGAGCTACTTATTTATAAAAGAGTTTTGACAAATGCCTAGATACCAATGCAAAGTATGTAAAATAAGTGACTAATATTCAATATCCTTATATAATTATATCAGTACGCACTGACTTGATAATATATATATCAGTGCGTTGGATGTGGACCATTAGATTTACATACTTTGACTCAAAGTGTATGCACTTATCAAAACTTCTCTATAATCAACGGTTCATATGCAATACACTAATATAACTCGTATATATATATATATATACAAAATAGAGGAAGCAGCTTCTTTTTTTTTCTCTGCGTTTTTATGCTTTATGTTTTTATGATTATAACTTCATAATGGAGGTCATTATCAACTTCTAAGAGTGGTCTACAAATGTTCTCAATTCGTGTTGACATTAAATTTACCTTAAGATTTTAATATGCAATGAAAGCCCACAATTTCAGCTATTTGGGTTTATCCAGGGCCCAAAGTTGAGAGGATGTTTAAAATAATTACATGAACTAGTATTGGGTCAAATTTTAGCTGAAGTGAAGACATGTTATTACTGGCAAATTGGAAAACATTACTTGCAACTGCATTAATAAATAAATTAATAAAAACAAGAAAGAAAGATCGATAATGTTACCTTAGATACTAAAATAAAAGAAATGAATTTATCATTATTCAAATTTCTTTTACAATATATTTTAATAGGGAAATAAAATCATATATATATATATATATATATATATATATATATGGTATCGAAGTAAAATAAAGGAAATAATCAAACATTTAACTTGAATCCTTAATATTGTTCAGTTTTTTCTTATTTCCAAGTGATCACCATCATCATGTCGCCCTTTAACTTGAACTTGAAAGGCAGGATATATTTACGTACGCTTCACAAGGAACATATATAAAATGCACCTTCATCGGTCAATTACGCTGTGTGTCCGGTATGTCCGGTGTGTCCGGTGTGCCCGGTATGTCCGGTATGCCCTGTATGTCCGGTGTGTCCTGTGTGTCCGGTGTGTCCGGTATGCCCCGTATGTCCGGTGTGTCCGGTGTGTCCGGTATGCCCTGTATGTCCGGTGTGTCCTGTGTGTCCGGTATGCGGGCGACGTGGACGTTTCGGAGTATGTGGGCGACGTTCGGAAAGAAGCATCCGCCTGCTAATTGCTGGTAGGGAATTAGTTTCAAATGCGGAAACCTCGGCAGCCACGAACATGAGAGCTAATGCTACAATGAAGAACAACATAAATGATCTCTTCATGGTTGCCATATTGATATTTCTTTCAAGTTTTGATCAGGTAAAGGAGTTGATGATGAGGACATTGTTTGCATGGTTACTTCTTTATATACCAACGACGGTTTCTATGGTAACATGAATTTCGGTAATATATCTAGCATTTTTTTTTATCGTTCATTTAACAAAAATAAATTTGAAAATTAGAAGAAAAACTGTTTTGTTTGACTACTAAAATAGAATAATTAGTCATGTCAAATAAAATAGAATAATTAGTTAAATAGAATAATCACTCACACCACATGTTAAAATTTTAAAAATAGAATTTCCGTAATAAAAGTAAAATATTAGTTATATATAACAAAATTGACTTGCAATTTTAATAATTTCATAACAGATTTGTATAAAAAGTTTGTAAAACTAAGTTTGGGTCAAACTAAAGTGACTTACAATTTTGACATCCACGTCTCAACAATTTATATTATATGCTTTTAGTTCAATGATTGAGATTTAAATGCATTTAAAACTCTTAGATTAAAAGCACATGAATGATTAATATGTCGATATTAAAATTTTAAGTTACATATTAATTTATTTATAGATTAAACTCATTAATTTTTTAATAAACTATCTCAACTGACAAGATAAAGTTAAGGGTTGTTTGTTTTTTCCATTTAAAACTTAATGTGTTTGAATCATAATTATTAACTTATTTTGTTTTTTTTTTAAGTCGTCAAACAACTTAAAAATACAAAAAAAAAAAAAAAAACTTAAAATATAAAGTAAAAAATCATGACTTTTCACTTAATTGTAAATCACTAAATTGCATTAAATGCAATTCAAAATATTTTCATATTATCCCTCATATATAACATATTTTTAATTTTATCATAATTATTTATGGTATAGAAATTTTTACTTTAATATATTGCTTATTTTAAATAGCTTTAAAAATTAAAAAGAACCCTAATCACTTCCCATATTAGTTTTTAAAATCAATACTTTATGATGATATTAGGGTGATATATTTATATATTATATATTTTAGAGTGTTTTGAGTGAGTTTTTCCTCTCATTCTACTTTTTGAAAAAAAAAAACATTTTCTTTTCTTAGTAAAAATAAAGTTTGTTTGTAATCGAAGAAGAAGATCATGATCATATGTGCTCATATATAATTACTATTTTTGGCTTGTTTTTATTCCATATTGTATGTATAATTGTTTAACATGGGTATAAATATAAATTTACTTATTTTCAAACAATTTTACTTTTAAAAAACAAACGTGTTGACAATACATTCAGATGTGATGAAAAAAAAAATATCATTCAAGTTTAGATTTTAGACCCTATTCAGTATTTAGAAAAATTCAGAACTATTCAGTCTCACAAAAAAAAAAAACAAACGACCCCTTAGTTAAGTGGTAGCCTCCCACACTCGCACTAGGTTGTGGGTTTGAATCGTGTTCCCTCTTTCGAATCCTGAATCATTGTAATATTTTTTTTATAACATAATTATCACAATTTTTTCATCTCATGTTTAGTGACAATTGATTGCCAATTACTTTGCAAAAAATTAAAGAGCAATCCTAGGTTTTCCAATTTTTTTCCCAAATTCCTTCTTAATGGTATTGGCATGTGAGGTGTCGCACCACTTCACTTACCATATAATCTCATAATATATAAGATGTTGACATCTCACATGCCAACACCATTTGGGAAGCGTAGCATTACTTAAAATTAAATATTTATAAAAAAAAAAATCTTGATATATTATCTTCTAGAATAGATTAATAATAACATCTAAATATAAGGAATTGTCATTGAGATATTCACAGGCAGCGTCTGTAGTCCAACGGTTAGGATAATTGCCTTCCAAGCAATAGACCCGGGTTCGACTCCCGGCAGACGCAAACATGTCTTTTTGGTCAAATACAATTTTAAATGGGCCTTCATGAAAGCCCACAAACGAAGCCCATTTATTTTGGCGCAATTTACAGTTAACAACCGGTCCTTGTATTTGGCTGTTACGTGTACATTTGTGTTGTGTGGTCTAAATTCACTCCATTTTCAAATATCATTTTGCTTCTCTTGCCACTTTTAACACTCTTTTGTTCTCACTCTAAATAAACCAAAAATGGAGTGCTGTTGTTCTGCAAAACTATCATCGCCTTCCTCCATTCTCAGTTTTCAGGTATACCTACTTGTCCAATTTTCATGCTTAGATTGTATTCATGAAACATTCAAATTCATGTGATTCAATTTTGTTGTGTGCCATATGCTTTGTAATTTTTGTATGTTGGTTTAGACTGATAGACATAAATGGGTTTTTATCAATTTGGGTTTGGTTGATAATACTCTCAATTCAATGATTTCGAATTGAAAAACTTGTATATTAAATTATCATAATTGACCAATTCTTTCTGTGAATTTATGTTTTTTTTTAATTTAATGATTATAACTCAATCAAATGACATTGCAGGGTTTTTCATCACCTGTTGGTAGAAAAATTTCTAAAAAATGTTTACAACCTCAGTTGCTGTCCTCTCCACTTCCTAAACCTTTTCTTCAACTTAATAACAAACACAACTCTTTTCTTTACCGACACAGCTCAACTAGTTTCCCCTTGAGAACATCATATAGAGGAGGAGTCATATCAGCAGAAACCTGGGACCTTGGTAGATTCTTGAAAACGTTGTTTTTTTTCAACGGTCCTCCATCTCCTGCTAAGGTACTAGAGATTTTGATCACTTCTAGTGGTGATTGGTGAAGTTTGTTATGCATCAACTAATGTGAATTTATTGTTTGGGAAGTTTGTTGAATCTCTAATAGAGAAATTCTCAAGTCCATCACCCGAAGAACCACCAAAGGCAATGGAAACTTCAGGCATTGTACTGGTAGCTGGAGCTACTGGTGGTGTTGGTAGAAGAGTAGTTGACATTTTGCGGAAGAAAGGATTGCCCGTCCGAGTATTGGTATTCTGATCTTAACTCTTTTACGATATCCACTTTTTGAAGTTTTCAATATGTAGTAGCTGCTAATGTTTTAATTCCATTTTGCAGGTGAGAAATGAAGAGAAGGCTAGAAGAATGTTAGGCCCTGACATTGATTTGGTACGTTAGCTACCATTATACCCCTTGCCAAATATGGTGGGATAATGTTCTGATAAGGATAAAAGTTTGATATTTATGGCATTGTAAATAGACTTCCATTTCTTTTTGATAGAAACAATTGAGTCCATCTATATAATTTAGTATATTTGTACATTTTGGGCTAAATATTTCTCTACCATGAGTTACTTATGTTTCTGTTAAGTTCTATATTTATGGACTGAAGATAAGATGAAACTAGTATGTAAATCCTTTGGAAATTGGCCATTGGTATGGAATTAATGATATTTTGCTCCTAAGATTCCCTAATAGTTGTTGATCTTCCCTGAACTTTCATCGCTTTAACGCATATCTGAAACACCTTGTGTGTTGTGCGCAAGTTATGGTCTGGAATGTTCATAGTTTATAGTTGCATTTAACAAGTCCGCTGTTTATGACTCTATATACATTGTTGCATTTTTTTTTTTCATTCATTTTCTTATGTTTCCAACTGATCCTGTTTCCTTGGAACGCCAGATTGTTGGAGATATTACCAAGGAGAGCACTTTGTTACGTAAATATTTCAAAGGAGTGAGAAATGTTATTAATGCTGTTTCTGTTATTGTTGGGCCAAAGGAAGGAGACACTCCTGAGAGAGCAAAATACAGCCAAGTATGACCACAGACATTTCAATCATGATATTTGTATAATTTTTCTCTTATTTTACCTTTACCTACTGGATTCTCCACTATTTTTTTTATATAGGTTCTTGACATTTAAAAACATGATTTTGTGCAGGGAATTAAGTTCTTTGAACCGGAGGTATGAACTAACTGCAATCTTTTCTCTCAGAAGTCAGATTTGTTCCTTTCTAGGAAGTTAAATTTCATTTGCTTTTTTGGTTTAGCTTCAAAGATGTAGTTCTTAGAACTCATGAGAATTTATTTGATGAATACAAACAGATTAAAGGTGATTCACCTGAATTGGTGGAGTATGTTGGGATGAAGAATTTGATTAATGCTGTAAAAGGGAGCGTTGGACTTCGTAATGGGAAATTACTATTTGGATTTGAAGGTACAATTTTTAGTTAATGCTTATAGCTGACTAAATTCTCTTATAAATGTTTAATAACATGAGATGTTTCAGCTGATGATTTATTGGAAAACCAGATTCATGTTACTTAGAGGAATTATGCTAAATATGTGCCAGTTGAGATTGATTGTTGAGTTTAACTAATCATATTCATCAGAATACTCAGATACCATGCGAACAAAGCCCTTGCCAAAAAGAAGTTTAACCTGTTTTCTGTTTCTACACTTAAATATGTTTCAACTGAGTCTTATTTGTCCCACCTGCATGGTGCAGATGGTATTTTTAAAGAACTCCCTTGGGGTGCTTTAGATGATGTTGTGATGGGCGGTGTTAGTGAAAGTACATTTCAATTTGACCGAACTGGTGGTGAAAATGGTGGATCAACAGGACTGTTTAAAGGTTTGTTGTTGCCATATCATATAACCTATGTTTTTAAGGTATTATCTTTCAGGTAATTTTAGTGGAACTCTGGATTCAAATGCATTTATTTATCTTTGTGTTGTCCTTTGGTTGTATCCTTCAGGTGTTGTTTCCACTGCAAACAATGGCGGCTTTACTAGTATCAGAACAAAGGTAAACTGCAACATTTTATCTTGAGTCATCCATTTCCCTGCACTTTTGGTGTTTCAATGGTCCTTGACTGTGTTATCTCAATATTAACATGAAACTAGTTGGGTTTTTTTTTCTTGTTCTTTTGCCACTTAATATAAAAAAGATCACTTGAACACCAACTATTGTTTTTATAAATAATTAAGATAGATTGTAACATCCAATGAACCCAAGTAATCTAGTGTAACTCAATTATGACCTAATTAATTTATTTTGATGTAGCTTTCAATCGTAGCACACATGGTCTTCCGTATCATCCAAAGTTTATTGTAAAAATATTAACCTATCGTAGCTCTTCATGCCTATACAGTATGAGGAACAAAAATACGAAAACCATATCCACAAACAAAATTTAATCATAGTATAGGAATGAAAATTTTATTGGCAATAGATGGGAACTATTGTTTTTTCTTCTTTTTTCCTGGTTTGATGGTTTCCTAGTTTCACTTTCATGTGATAGAAACTTCACCTATTTGTTTCAGAATTTTTCTGAGCCAGAGGATCTTTCTGCATATGATGGTTTGGCATTGCACCTAAAAGGCGATGGTCGTCGGTATAAACTTATTGTTCGTACTAGTAGCGAGTGGGATACTGTAGGTTATACAGCAGGTTTTGACACTGTAGGGGGGCAATGGCAGTCGGTAGGTACATTATGATCATTGATCTATGGGCTATGGTAAATAAATTTTATACTTGATCTGTCATTTTCTCTTCTTTTTTTTCTTCCAGATACGTTTGCCGTTTTCTTCTTTGAGACCTATATTTCGAGCTCGAACTGTATCAGATGCTCCACCTTTCGACTCAAGCAATGTTGTCTCATTGCAGGCATGTCTTTATGCTTACTATTTTCTCTATATTTTGTCTTACAGACTTCTTTTTATAACTTAACACTGGTTGCAAATTGTTCCAGCTCATGTTCAGTAAGTTCGAATATGATGGGAAACTAAATCCCACTTTTGTGGAAGGTGCATTTCAGCTTCCATTATCAAGTATACGGTCTTATGTAAAGGATCCCATCACTCCCAGGTTCATATTTTTTTTTATATGATTAAATGTAGTTCTACCAGGATATATCCCATGTTAATTTTCTTTTACTGTTGCATCAATTGTAGGTTTGTACATGTGAGCGCTGCAGGAGTTACCCGACCTGAAAGGCCTGGACTGGATCTAAGTAAACAACCTCCTGCTGTGCGCTTGAATAAGGAACTGGGTTTCATTCTGACATTCAAGTTGAAGGTTGAATTCTACCGGACCTTGTTTGATGAATTTTATTTTTAAAATGTCATGACCTGCAAGAGTTGAACTGAGTTTTAAGATTTAAAGTTATAATTATAAAAATAATAGAAATGTATAAGGTAACATTTAAACACTCGCAAAAACTAAAATCTTACAGAAAGAAGTGCTTTGAATCCTGTAAAGTTATCAAATTCTCAGTTCTGAGTCTGTATGGGACATTGAACATAACAAAAACTGGTTTTACTCTTTTGAGTTAATTCACTAATCTAAATTACTTAAGACTTTGAGGACTGAAGCCTACTAATAGAATAGAATTCAGAAACTAGAGAAAAGAGAAAAATAACAACTTACAATACAACATATTAGATATACTCAAACCTCTATATTGTGTGTTGACGACATGATCTTTAGCTTCTATAGGCAAAAAGAAACATCCACTCAGATGGACCATGCTTAAGTGTTGTTGTGCTTAAAATAATTCTTCATAAAAACTGCTCCTGGAAAAGAAATCAAACACAGATAATTTTCTCATGGTTTCAAGCTTGAAGAAGAGATCCCTTAGGAAGAAAGAAACTTATTACCTTTTCAATATGACATGTATAATGTTATTTTCCCTAATTTAAAAGCTTTTATATCGTCGTTGCTTTTTATCGGCAAGTATCAAAATATGAGAAGACGTGACATAATTTAAATATATAACCAAATTTGTCTAAGACTAAAATATTTGGGCATTTTAGTGGATTACTAAACTATCTGGCTAAGAAGTTCAGGTTCTTTGTATTGTCTCTTTTTAATTTTCTTATGACTTCCACTTTTTCAACAGGGCGAGGATGTAATACGGGAAAGTGGAGTTCCATATACCATTGTAAGGCCTTGCGCATTAACAGAGGAGCCTGCTGGAGCAGATCTTATTTTTGATCAAGGAGACAATATAATGGTATTAACTCTAAATAGATGATGAATAGTGCATTTTGTTATAAACTCTAAATAGATGATGAATAGTGCATTTTGTTATAGGTTTGTCCAGATATTGCTCAAGTTTTGATGATCTACATCACAAAAATTAAAAGAAAAAAAAAATTGAAACTTGCTCATTGTAATTGAGTTGGGTTAGAGACATAGGTTTCAACTTCCAGCTTTATGGAAATTCCCTTTTAGCATAACTTTTTTTTTTTAAAATTTGATATATATTATATTCAGGGGAAGGTATCAAGGGACGAGGTTGCTCTCATATGTGTGGCTGCCTTGGAAAGCCCATATGCATGTGACAAAACATTTGAGGTAACACACTTGCCTTTCCTTTGCGTTAACATTAATAGATAGTGAACTATAAAGATTGGATGATTACCGTATGACTTGAATTCTTATTATGTTTTTGCCCTTGTATTTCTATTGCAGGTTAAGAGTACCATTCCGTTCAGTGAACCATTTACAGTTGACCCTGACAACCCTCCTCCAGAGAAGGACTATGACATTTACTTCAAGACCTTGAAAGAAGGCATTACAGGGAAAGAAATGCTGGAACAAAGCCCTGTTCCAGTTTGATTCCTGTATGTGGACGTCCACCTGACACTATACCTTGTAAGTGCAAGTATGAGGTTTTCAGTCATTTGGAATGCAGATAGCTTAAACTTTATGCTTGTTAAAGATGTTTAACACTTGAAATTCCTTAATGCATTGTCAAACAATATGAGTTTTGCAACATGGTCTACTCTTCTTGTTGCACTGTACCGAGCATTTCCTTTTACTGAAACACCATTACAACCAATATATTTTCATTATTCTTGATTGCAGGAATACCCACGTAAAATACAGCAAGATCAGAGGTGCAAAAGAGAAGAACAGGTTAGGAAGATAAAATTGTCGTGATTTAGGTAAATGTTAGTCCATGTAAATGTTTGTACAATATGAATACATGGAAATGACTACTTGCGTCTATGATGGTGAATGTGTCCTGATATATATGTATGTTTTCATTTATACATTATACTAATAAAAGATAGAATCAAAAGTTTAAATTATAGTTGTCTGACTCCTGGTCTTCCATTTTTCTTTTTCTTTTTAAGAGGTTGAAAAATGTAGAAATTGTGGGATATGTCACCTTTTTTTGTATGTGTTGCAATGATGTCGCCGTTTTAATAACTTAAGTTTAAAAGATACCTATTATGGTGAACTACCTAAATTGCCCTTAAATAATCTATTTTTTATTCTCATTGTGCTTTCATCTACATTTTGAAAACGATAATTCCCCTCTCTCTCTTCAAAAAACTCGTCTCTCTCCAGATTCTGCACAAGAAGATAACATGTATTTGTGATATGCGTTTATATATTTTCATATATTTCTATGTGGTTTAATAATGTATTCATTCGTTATGATTTATTGTCCAGTATTTGTATGAAAATGTATAAACATTTTATTTTTTAAAGAATCAAGTATTTTATTTTTAAAAATAAGGTTTAGTTAAATCGAGTATATTTATAGTCAAATTGAGCCTTTTTTTTTAAATATGATCGAACTTATTTTTGAAATAATTGAAAGAATCGAGCATTTGTTAAAGGATCGAGAATTTTTCAAAGGATCGAGTTTTTTTTCAAAGGATCGAGAATTTTTGTCAAAGGATCGATAATTTTTGTTAAAGGATCGAGATTTTTTTTCTAAGGATCGAGATTTTTTTTTCAAAGGATCGAGAATATTTTCAAAGAATCGAGAATTTTCAAAGGATCGAGAATTTTTCAAAGGATCGAGAATATTTTTCAAAACATCGAGAATATTTGTTAAAAAATCGAGATTTTTTTAAAGGATCGAGATTTTTTTTCAAAGGATCGAGAATATTTGTTAAAGGATCGAGATTTTTTTTTTCTAAGAATCGAGATTTTTTTATTCTAAGAATCGAGATTTTTTTAAAGGATCGAAAATATCTGTTAAAGGATTGAGAATTTTGTTCAGAAAATTAGATTTAGTTAAATCGAGGCGAAATTGAGCATATGTTAGAAAAAATCGAGGATTTTTTTTAAAGAATCGAGCATATTTTCTAAAGAATTGAGATTTTTTTTTTGAAGTAATGACCAGAGCTCGACAGGAAGCTCGACCTCCGGATACATCTGCGTAGCGCCACTTCGTCGCCATTCGAGTGATTGACTGGGTTTTAAAGATATTTTCTCCCTCTACTTCACAACTATCTCACTGTAAAATGAATGAAAGAAATCTGATGTGGAACAATTATTAGGGGTATTTTTTATCCGTTCACCATAATATGTACCGATTAAATATAAGCTATTAAAGCAATGTTGAAACGATACCTCTAAAAAGTGCTATTTATTTTTTGAGCCCGAGAAGAATTCAATATCCACTCAATAACCAACCCCAAACCCGAATAATTTGGGACTTCTTAACACTTTCAATATATTTACTCTTTGTCCTGTTGAATTATGTTAATTGTGCCTGTAATCACCTCTCCTAAATGATTCAGTTTATGTATAGTTAGTTAGGCTGAAGTAGAAAAACCAGTATTAATTGAAAATTAGAAGTTGATTACTGTTTACGTTGTCTAACCTTGTCAAAAGAAAAAACAAAAATGGAAGTAAAAATGTGAGGTGAAGAATAAAAGCTAAAAGAAGAAAGGTGGAGAATCTTTGTTCTTTCAGACACAGCTGTCTTGGCGCAAAAATCCAGATGCTATCTATGAACCATGCTTACATGACTCTATTATCTATACGATTTTCTTTTACATAAAACACAACTTTTTAATTGAACTTTACGTGTCATGAAAGTACGTAAATCTTATACAGCAAGAAGAGAGGATTGCAATCTATCATATCCATTCTTTTAAATTGTCATGAGCATGCACAATATAAAGATAATCGCGACAGTATTTATTTTTCTCTAGCTATACAACAATGCTTACTTATTGTTAGATATGGTTTGAATTTCCAATGGCTACCAAATGTGATTCAACCAATGCGAAGACTCCCTAGAGACGTGGGATATGTTTAGAAGTAGGAGATCGAGTTTGACGGAGGTTTGAAGACCGAAGAACTGAAGAAAACAAAATCTCGTAGGTACCGCGGTCTGGACCGCGATGCAGACATGTGCACAGACCGCGGCACAGGGAGCGGTAAAATGTCTGAGTTTCCGCGGCATGGACCGTGGCGGAGGCAAGTGCACCAACCATGGAATTCGAAGCGGTGGATGATAGCGATGCATGTGGTGAAGGTCGTGGGTGGCCAACCACGACCCGAACCGCATCAATGGTGGATTTTGCCCAAATAGGAATGTTGCACGAAATAGGAAAGATGTTTTCTTCTGAAAGTTCTTGTGTTAATCAAATTAAGAAAGTCCTATGCTTAAAAGAATATGATTTCTTTTAAACAAGAATACTTGTCATAAATAGGAAATAGTATTTATGTGAAACAAGTAATTCTTATACGTTTAAGAGTATGATTTCCTTTTATGTTAAACTCCATGTAATTCATATAAATAGACCCTAATAGCTAGACTATTGGTTGTGGAGCAAATTAGCAAATATAGAGAGATCTCAAGAGAGCATTGGGTGTAATTGGGTTTGGGGTATTTTAGAGAGAGAATCCTGAGAGTGGTTGTAACAATTTATCACATAGTGGATTATTTCTCTTGTCGTTCTGACGACCGTGGTTTTTTCCCGATTTGGGTTTCCACGTAAAATCTTCTTGTGTTGTGTGATTGGATTTCTTCTCTTCATCTAATTCTTTATTTTGCTATTGTTGTTTTGTGTTCTATCTAGCAAAACTTCCGCGTAAAATTCCGCCAACAATTGGTATCAGAGCCTTGATTGCTTGATAGTGATCTTAACTGGAGATGACAAAGTTGATGAGATTCGAGGTTGAGAAGTTCGATGGAAAAATTAACTTTGGCTTGTGGCAGGTCCAAGTCAAAGATCTACTAATCCAATGCGGTTTACACAATGCGTTGAAGGGCAAGTTGACCCCTGAGAACCCTGAAGGCTCTGGAGATTCTAGAAAAGAAACTGCTGGTACTAGTTCTGGAAAACCGGTGATAACCGATGATGAATGGGAAGATCTAGACAAGAGGGCTGCAAGTGCGATATGATTAAACTTAGCCAAGAATGTTCTTGCAAATATTCAATGGACATATTCAGCAAAAGAACTTTGGGAGAAGCTTGAAGAATTGTATCAATCAAAGACCGTCTATAACCGATTCTACCTGAAAGAGCAGTTTCACACGCTGCAGATGTCTGAAGGTATGAAAATTTCCGATCATCTGGGAGTTCTCAATGGGATAGTTTCCGAGCTAGAGTCGATTGGAGTGAAGATTGATGAAGAAGACAAAGGATTAAAACTAATATGGTCCCTTCCACCATCCTATGCACATATGAAGCCAATCTTGATGCATGGGAGTTCAACCATATGTTTTGGGGATGTGGCAAACAAACTAATCTCTAAGGAACGAAGGCTAAAGAGTGAAGGTAAATCTTCTGCTAACTCTGCTTTGTTGGTTGATAAGAAAAATGGAGGCTCCAAGAAGAAAGACATTTGTTGGGCATGTGGACAATCTGGACATCTAAGGAAGGATTGTAAAAATAAGAATACAAGTGCGGCTAATGGCTCCAAAGAGGGGGATCCAGCAATCACCTCTTTTGAGTTCGACTACAGCGATGCCCTCTAAAGGGGCATAAACATCCTCATGGCATGACCGCTAGTTGCCATGAAAAAGGATGTATAGCTGACAGCGGGTCCATAATTTGCGTACGGGCATTGGTTAGGCTGTGATGCAAGGTGTGTGGTGGACAAGGATATCAATGACTGAACGAACTCCCTGAAAGCCTAACGTGAGGAGTTGCACCACAATTTTTCAACAAGGTAAATTTTGACATGTGCCGGTGAAATCTTGGGATGGGTGTTCCTAAGTGGTTATACTTCGTGGTGAGTATGTTGATTCTTGGTATTGAGAGTCGTAGCTATGGACGAAAGTTTTTTGAAAATTCTCGCCATAAGGGAGGATTGTTAGATATGACTTGAATTTCCAATGGCTACCAAATGGGATTCAACCAATGCAAAGACTTTCTGGAGACGTGGGATACGTTTGGAAGTAGGAGATCGAGTTTGAGGGAGGTTTGAAGATCGAAGAACTGAAGAAAACAGAATCTCGTGGGTACCGCGGTCTGGACCGCGGTGTGGACATGTGCACAGACCGCGGCACAGAGAGCGGTAAAACTTTTGTGAGTTTTCGCGGCGCGGACCGCGGCGGAGGCAAGTGCACCAACCTCGGTATTCGGAGCGGTGGACGACAGCGATGCATGTGGTGAAGGGCGTGGGTGGCCAACCACGACCCGAACCGCATCAATGGTGGATTTTGCCCAAATAGAAATGTTTCACGAAATAGGAAAGATGTTTTCTTCTGGAAGTTCTTGTGTTAATCAAATTAAGAAAGTCATG
Organism: Dipteronia dyeriana; assembly: GCA_032871835.1. Taxonomy (NCBI): domain Eukaryota; kingdom Viridiplantae; phylum Streptophyta; class Magnoliopsida; order Sapindales; family Sapindaceae; genus Dipteronia; species Dipteronia dyeriana. The sequence continues at coordinate 72,284,970 of CM065301.1, read as the reverse complement.
TGCTTAAAAGAATATGATTTCTTTTAAATAAGAAGACTTGTCATAAATAAGAAATAGTATTTATGTGAAACAAGTAATTCTTATACGTTTAGGAGTAGGATTTCCTTTTATGTTAAACTCCCTGTAATTCATATAAATAGACCATAATAGCTATACTATTGGTTGTGGAGCAAATTAGCAAATATAGAGAGATCTCAAGAGAGCATTGGGTGTAATTGGGTTTGGGGCATTTTAGAGAGAGAATCCTGAGAGTGGTTGTAACAATTTATCACATAGTGGATTATTTCTCTTGTCGTCCTGACGACCGTGGTTTTTTCCCGATTTGGGTTTCCACGTAAAATCTTCTTGTGTTGTGTGATTGGATTTATTCTCTTCATCTAATTCTTTATTTTGCTATTGTTGTTTTGTGTTCTATCTAGCAACGCTTCCGCATAAAATTCCGCCAACACTTATGTAGAGATGAAAATACATGATGCTATGGAATTAAACTTCAATGTAGTTTCAGATACTTGTTTTTTTTTTTGGATATCGAGGATCCCGACGACACACATATCCACATGTCCTTCCCCAACTGTCTGACTCTAAAGCTGTAAAAGTGGGTCGGCCCAGCCTGTTTTGGCACTGCCCACCGGGCCCATTTTCCAAAACAGGCCAGGCTTGGCATGGCACATTTTGGAAAATAGGGGCCCAGCACGGCACGGCACGGCACATGGGCACGACCATGGCGTGTCGTGCCGGCCAGCGTGCCGACTAGGTGTGCCAAACAGGCTAACCAGTTTTTTTTTTAATATTAATTTTTTTTAATAATATCTTAGAGTACAGACATCATAGAGTATTGGGATGTGACCCATAACCCTTGTCCAGGTAAATATGTTTTCCTTTACTTTTTCCTTATTTTTATATAGGTTATTCATATATGCATTCATCTTATTTATCCGATGTGGGATGTGAGATTGAATTTCCATAACTTTATTCAATCTCGCATCCCACATCGAATAAATATGAGCACTGAAGAGAGGTCTAACCAATATAAAAAGGAAGGAAAGACAAATGAAAGCTTACTTATCTAAACAAGGGTTATGAACATGGTTCAATACTCTACAAAATCATTTATTTTTAAAACATTTTATTTTTATAAATAAAATATTTTTTTAATGTTTTTTTTAATAATTTAGTGAGCCCATCTAAGGCCTGGCACGGCCCATGGATGTGGGCCGTGCCTGGCACGACATGCCCCCCAGGCGGGCCGTGCTAAGCATGGCCTGCCTTCCTTGGCAAGCCAAACGGGCCGGTCCATCCAAACCAGTTCCATATTTACACCACTACCTGACTCGCACAACCTGATTGTTGAGGAGCAGGACAGATTACACCCCCAACCCCACAAGGATGTAAACGGATAAATCAGAACTCGTCTTCGTCTGAGAAAGATTCGAATCGTCTTCGTCTGAGAAAGATTCGAATTGCTGACCTAGAGTTACCTGTATCCTAATCTCATCCTTCCACCGGTTAAGCTAACGTCCTGGGGGATGGCCTTATAGGTGCGTTTGGCGAGGACATGGGACAGGACAAGGTGGGACGGGACATGACAGACTGTTCTATATTGTGTTTGGTAGGTCTAGGATAGAACTGTTCACTGTACTGTTGTATGTTTGGTATGACTGGGACAGGACGGGACAAGAGGTTCAAATGATCAGAGCTCCCTTCTTGTCCTATCCAATGTTTGTTACCACATAATAGTGATAAATATTTATATATATCATATTTGGTACAAGACATGTCAATATTTATTTTATTTTATTAAAAAAATATTTGTATATATCGTATTTCATAAAAATAATAATATTGTAATTAAAAAATAGTTTAATTAATAATTTTTTGGAAGACATGTGATTTTTTTTTCAAATAATAATAATAATATTATGGTCATTTCCTCATTTTTTGAATAATAATATCGATTAATAATATTATTTCCTCAATTTTTTTAAATAAAATTATTATTCAATAATTCTTATTGGGATGTTTCTATTAAAACAAAACATATTTTCACAATGGTTCAAAAACATAACCTAATCCTCTTTATTTGATCGTTGAATTTGCTCATAATTTCTTTTTCTTTTTCTTATTTAGCTTACTAAATAGAGAGTGAAGACTTGAATTTAAGGAAGAATAGCACTTTCAAGTATGACCTAACATCATCTTGAACTAATAAATCATTATTTTTCACATAATCAAAGTGGTTCATAGTTGTATAATGAAAGAATTACATCATTTACTACACAAAGACCTAAACCAAAAACAAAGTGTGCATTGTTTGAACCCACATTGATCCACAATGGCAAGAAAAATAATATATATATATATATATATATATATATAGAGAGAGAGAGAGAGATGTCATAAAAAAATACAAGAATATGTCATGATTCTCCCGGATAAAAACTTATATCATTATAAACTTCATGGAAGCTGTTCTAGTTTGAAGCTGTGACAATTGACTAAATGTCCCTCTTCTCAAAGAGAAAGTTCATCTAGTTTTGTAGGTTACAAGAACTCAACGCTCCATAATGATAACTTTAACATCCCATAACAAGCTGCATTATGGTAAGAAAGCATTTGGTCAAAGTCTCTATCATCTGAAGTCTGGACAAAACATATCTGGTCCAATTCACATTAGAAGATCATTTTGACTTCTCCTAAATTAACAATTTCAACCATGATCGGTGAAGAAAATTGAAATAAAGTCGAAAACAATTCAAAATTCAAGCTTTATTGAGCTTTACAATGCCTTTTGTCTCACAAACATGTACTTGCAAGTCAAAAACCTTTCTGCCATCCACGAGCAAAGAAAATCGTATTCTACATAAATGTTTCTACTATCGCAACATGTAATTGATGGAGTTGAAGAATCCCTTCAAATCATAGACATAATCATGCTACACGCATCAATTATTCTCTCAAACAACATAATCCTAATAACAACTACATAGTCTAAATCAAAAATAAATATTATTAACACTTACACACCTCACAACTTAAGCTTCAATGAATGAGAAACTATTAACTTAAATAAGTAAATGCACATTTGTGTTATTGACGCACAAAAAAGTAACATCTTACTTTCCATTGATCCTCAGTATAACACTTATAAGCCCCTGAGTACCAAACTTGCCATCCCCATTAGCCACCATAGCCAAAAACAACTGCTTGCCCAATGTAGCACCAGGCAACACCATTTTGGTTGTTATTCTCACTCTTCTCCACCACATCCACACCCATCCCCATGTCCTTGTCTATCATTCGCTCACAGAAAAGCTCCTGAAAGCAGACTGTGAAAGCTTAACACAACCACTGCAAATGGGATTAAATAGTGAGAACATAACATATTTGCATTTGCAGTAATGAAATTGGAATAAAATAACACCCAACTACTTATTGATTAATCAACATTTATGTAAATTGTCTTGCAGAAGAAACATTAGAGTATATGTTGTAAATTAATTCAATAAAGTATATGATCATTCTAGCTTGTTATCTCAATAAAGCATCTAAATGGCTACTAGCTTGTTATCGCTACATATCAAAATTTGCCACAATAAAGACTTGTTTTCATTGCAGATGAAGCAAGTAGTCAGACAGAAACAAAAAACACCCAAAGCCACCAACAACATATCAGAACAATCCACACCTCAGACAAATAAAAAACATATCAGAACAATCCACACCTCAAAACATGAATCAATCTAGACCGAATCAATCCACACCTCACACAGAAACAAAAACACCCAAAGCCACCGAAACATATCATAACAGGACAACCAAAAACGACACCAGACCAGTCCCGACAAACTTAACACCGAAAATCTGATTATTATAAACGAATTGAAGTGAAAAGAACTACAACAAACTTGACACCAGACCAGTCCCGACATACTAAACCAGCAAACGACTCTAAAGCACAACTAATACATAATCGACATACACAATAAAGCACAACTCGACACCAGACCAGTCCAAACTCAGCAAACAACTCTAAAGTACAACTAATACAGAACTACATACACAATAAACCAGCCAATTCATATACAAGCACCCAATATACCAGCCAAAATCGACATACCCAAATGACAAAACCTCAAAAAAGCAAAATAATCACAAAAAACGTATAATTCACAATATTAACTGAAAACATTAGGCTTTACTAATCATGGATTTGTAAAGCAAAAATCACAATATTAACTGAAAATGATAATCAAATGGAAAAGAATATTACCAAGTAGCCCGCAGAAGATAATGAGAGGTAAGAGAGAAACTGATTTCGGTCGGACGCGGGAGCGGCTGCGACTGAACTGGAGAAGAAGTGAATCGAGCTGAGAGGTGAGAAATGGTAGGTGCCGACGGCTGTTCTTGTGTGAACAGAGGATGCGTGACCCTGACGACGGCGGCTTCGCGTGACCCTGACGACGGCGACTTCACTTGACGCCGACGAAGATGGATCTGAGAGACAGACCAAAGCGGTCGACGGCTGTCTTTGTGTGAAGAAAGGATGCGTGACCTCGACGACGGTGAGTTCTCGTGACCCCGACGACGGCGAGCTCCCGTGACACCGACGATGGATCTGCAGCGGCGTGACAGAGAGACGAGCGGGAGAGAGAGAGACGAGCGGGCTGATGAGGGTTTGAGAGAGACAGCAGAAGCGGCCAATAGGGCAATTTTTTTTTTATATAGTTGATAGTTTTGTAAATTTTAAAACATTTGAGGGTAAAATTGTCTTTTCCAGACTTGTCCCATACATGGGACAAGTCTGGCCTAGGGTGTGAGGTGGGACAAGTTTTTATGGTTTTTGTCCCACTCTATTCCGTCCCGTCCCATGTTAATGGCACACCAAACGTGGGACAACAAAAAGTTATCCCGTCCCGTCCCGCGTACCAAACGTACCCTAAGGGAGTTGTCAAGGTTTTAACCAAGGATGTATGAGTTTACGGCTCATCCCTGAACCACCAAGCAACCCCTCAAGGTTAGATAGTTGTTAAGTGATGCAGATAGATAGAGATAGTGGAGTGTGTGAAAAGGGGAAGCAGGCAGTAAAGTAGTAGTACTGAAGAAAGCTGTGTTGTTCCAGTTAAAAATCTAGACAGTAAATTGAAGACAGCAAACACAGTGGTTTTGCTTTTTAACATGTACTATAAAAAGGGAATCTGGGTTTTGATTTTTGAAGGAAAAAGGTACAATTCGGATTAAATATCAGACCAGTGAAGGCTGTGAAGCAGTGCCTCGTCCAATTGGTTTTAGGGGCCTGGAGCGCCTGTACTGTGAGGCACTGCTGACACTGATTTTTGGATTTTGGTTGCTGAATTGATACATGTTGTTGGCTACCTGTAAATCCACTTTGTTTTTGGTTCCAAATTTTCCCCTCTTGTAGGACCCATGACATTGAGTTTTGATCTACAGATTTGAAGAATTTGAATGGGCAATTCATGATTTGGTGTAAATATGTATATGTGAATGACGTAGACTGCAATCTGGGTCCCCTATTTATATGTGGTAGTAATCGTGTAACCAGTCAGAGTAGAATAATAACTATCAAAATGCCTACTGGTATTGAAACCCTGTACTGTGGGACTCTTGAGATTTATTTTTGCAGATTGGTTGCTCCTTAGCTGATACTGTAGAGATTTGCTTGTTATGCCTACATAAATTTAACTATAAACTTAATTAATTATACTTTTTTTCCCAAATAATTTACTTTCTTTTTTTATATACCATCCGCGATGTACTGAAAAATGTTAAATAAATGCTCCTTACCATCAAAACACATTGGGCGGTAATCTTAATATCGTGAATTATATATGCATAGATAATAGATCTCAATATCCTATTGATGTGCTTAGGCTGCTAGTATCCAAATAATATTCATCTACTTAAGAGATAGACTAAACAATAAATTACTAATCAAAACATAGCTGTGAGTCTGTGACCAGATGAGAGAGAGTGTGAGACAGAGAGGGAGAGGAGAAATTATGACATGTAGTTGTCAGAATTTATAAATCATGTCTCCTAGTATCTTGAATCATAACGACAAACATTGGATACCTTTTTAATAACTCTGCATCTCTCCCTCTCTTTTTAATAGTATAGTTGAGATTTAAACACAATACATTATTTAGGAGTAAAATAAATGAATTTGCCAGCGTTTTCAACTTCTAATGAAACAGTTACCACCAGTTTGACACCGCAAAATTTTCAAATTCCTTCTTATCAAATTGTATTTGATATTGAGAGACAAGAAGCAATGTGCTTCATGCTCAGATCCACTTTGCAGCACATGCAATTATGCAGAGCCAGAGATGGATTCTCGCAAATGTTCATTAATATAATAAAAACAGAGATATTACAAAGAATCTAAAAAGAATGTAAATGAAGAAACATTTGCAAATATATGTATTTCCATTATATTTCATATGAATATTTGAATATTTACATCACCCCAGCAGCAAAAAGAAAAAGAAAAGTTGGGCAATTTTTGCCTTCGTATCTTAACCAAGAAAATAAAAGTTGTACGATTCGAACATGTGATATTATCATATCAGAATGAGGTGTAGCAAGTGTCAATTCAGTTTAGCAGCACGAAAATGCCTGCAACAAAGAAGAAAAAGTTACAAGCATGCAAAAAAAATTGAAGTGACAGTTACAAAATGTGTTTTGAGTTGAGTAGTAATCTCTTACATTGAAACAAACATGGTGCCTTCTTCTACTGCTGCTATTACTACTACGAGCATCCATGACGGTTCTAAGCTTTTCAAGCATTTCTTGTTCAGTGAAAATTGTACCATTGGAGTTCATAAATGAGCTTCTCCTAACTGGAGGAGACCACAGCCCACTTTGCTGATAATCAAAATCGAATTCAGTTGCATCAAAGAACTTGTGTAGTAGCCGGTCCGATACAGACTTGGAAACCAGTTGAATCTTCTTGTGATGATGATCAGGAGATAAAATATTAGAACCCGGCAACAATATCGAAGGCGAAAACGAAGAACATGTAGAGGAAGAAGAGATTTCGGAGTTTGACATGGCCGGAGATTATTACTATTACGCGAATATTATCAGAAAATGAAGATTATATTATAAATTCTTGGAAATGGAAACAAAAAGAAAGTGATGTTTGTGATGAGGAATTGAAGATTGAGGAGACAGCATTTTATTATGAGAGGTGGATCAAAAGTGGGAGGTGGGAACTACGATAAAGACGTGTATAGTTGTCTGCATATATGCAATCATAGAGCAGGCTAGAGGTGAGTTAACGTTCCTTTATTTATATACGTAGCATATTTCATATCATGTCTGAATTCTTGTAAGTTTTTTATTTAAAAGATTATCAGACTTGATAATACATTAGCTCAAAAGGGGATTATGATTCCAAATAATGATTTGGGGTTTCAATTTTAGATGTTTAGTTGCTGAAGAGAAAATCTTATATACATCCTATACAATCCGTCCAATGGGTGCATGACATGTGGTAAGGAAAACCAAATGAGATTCCATACTACATGGCATGCATCTATTGATTAGGATGCATTGCATTAGGTACATACAAGTCTTTCTCTTGGATTTGGATCCTCTACTGATCTGATTTTTTTCCTGACCCTTTTAAAACATTTATAAAGTGGTTGTGAAAATCAATCACATCTTAACCATATAATTATTACAATACTTATGTGTCATAAGATTAGATCGGATCATTAGAGGATTTAAATTCTTTTCTCTCGGTTGAGATTTGAGAGGATGCCTCCGCCATTTGTTGGCTAAACAATCTAGTGAGGCATGGAAAGTTATATTTTATCTATAAAACATGTGTGTTTGCTTTGTGGGCAATTGGCATGGCTAGCTAGAGCACACATTCTCATGTGGACCCTCTTATTTTCTTGGTGTTCAAACTTTTTTTTATATATATAATACTAGTTAAAACCAGTTTCATTAAATTTAAAGGGTTATGATAAATTTTTTAAAAGAAATTATATGTATATATAAATGGATAATTACCTGGATGCTACTGAAATTTGGAGTAGAAATGGGCCCTCCAAACTCTTTTAGTGGCTTAGTTGTTGGATGTTGGTGACTTAATTTAGATTGAATTCGTTCACCGCTGAATCACATTGGGAAGTGGGTTCAAACTCTTATTAATAGGGTATTAAGGTTGATAATCTAATAATGTATAACAATCCACCTACCATATATATACCAACTGATTAGAAACTCGACAAGTGTCAATAATTAACTTATGGAATGATCCCCATGACCAGATTAGATCATGTCATTCCATCTAATCAAAATATATAATATGAAATTAAAGATATGTTCAATAATTTGAGTACATTCTTGATCAGTTGACTCAAATGACCATGAGAGAGTCTAAGTTTTTCTAACAAAATTTTGATAATGCCGGACGGTGGGTCGGCTAGTTCTGCAGATTCTACAGGCAACTACTAGTAATATCCTTGTAATAACAATTGTCAATATATCATCTCAAAATCTCATCTTATTTTTCTAAATTATTTTATATCATAATTTCAACGAAAATTAAAATGATGAAAAGATATTCTAAAAATGTAAGAGATTCAATGATAACTTTAATATACAATATTTAATTAGTATCAAAATACATCGAAATGTCTCTACGGTGTGTTCTTACCTCACCCCACAACTCATCTAAAATTTAAAATGTATTATATATCAGGGCTTGATTCATGAATTATACTTTGGTAAAACGTTGTTGTCATTGGATCCAGATGATGATTTTATTAATTAGAAATCTATTAAGTGGGTCCAAATGAGTAGGAGATGCTCTAATTGTAATGATTGGATGGTGATAAATATATATATATATATATATAAAAAAACCAGCAGTTAGAAGATGCTCCATTGGTTATCATTTCATGCATTTCATGCTCCATAATTTCTCGCGCACAAAAGTCGAATCTCTGTAGAGTGAATCAAGTGCTCGAATTCATTGGTACCACAGTAGCATGTTTTTCACAACTCTCACCAGAATTTCATGGTCCAATTATCATCATCATGTTAATGGTAAATCATCATTAAAGATCATGTAAAAAACTTTAAAACATTTTAAGAGTGGGCACCGGCTACCAGATTTGTTGTTTTGGCGAGTGCCCGTGAAAATTAGCCTCATGTCATAGTTTCATATTTCTCGAAGATTGTAGAGGAAATTTCATTTTTAAAATCGGATTCACTAAGCGGGTGGAGGGGATTTTTGGATTAAAAAATAAAAAATTATATAGACAGCCTCCAATCAATCAATGTTAAATTCAATGGTCCGACATTTGCAATCTCCTTTATGTCTGTCAACCAAATATTTCTTTCATTGTGAGAGAAAGGACTTTGAGGTAGTGTCGCTGTATTCTTAAAAATGTGTGTCGAATTCAATTATTAATTTATGGACAAATTTGAAAACAAAACAAAAGGCTTTCGAGTTGTTGTGTTTGAAGAACACCAAAATCCGAATTGATAGATAGCTCATGACTCGTCATGTTTGTACATTTTGACTTTTGAGTGTGATTGGAGGAATAAATAGTTGAAACAAATGGATGCTTTTGTCACCATGGCCCATGTCAGAGCCCAATCAGTGATTGGTTTGACCCATACAATTGGTCTAGGCCCAACTAATTGTATTATAGTCTGCTTCCTTTGTTAAATAATAATATTACACGACCCAAAAATAAACTCAAATGACACGGTAAATGTATAGTATATTACATTTTGTTAAATTTGTAGAATATACGATCCCGTACTTTTTTTTTTCATGTAGTATACCGATTTGCACAGATCCAACATAAATTGGGTATTCATTTTACAACGGTACAAATCGACGTCTTACATCTGAAATATGTTGTCTGTTCATATTGTAGGACAAAGTATAAGGGGCATATTTGAGAACCCAAGACAGCATAATGAATTACCACCACCCAATAGTGGTAAGAACTGAACGTTCCAATTTCGAGTGGCCGCCATTGTAAATGGTATACGAAAAAATTGAGAAAACTGTAAAACGACCTCCAAATGAATTGATTTTGAGGGATTGGACCAAACAAGAAGCCCTAATCGTGAGCAACGCCCAACATCATTATACTCCAAGAGCCGGCCTATAAACAAAGCCCATAATTAGGAACCTAAAAGCGGTAAGAATTCTAAATTACAATCCATAGATAGAATACCCAAAACTATGGGAAAATTTTCATGCCCTTATCAACTACACTCGTTTCACTTTCACACGCAGTTAAAATTGTATTAGCAAAATTTAGTATGTCTGTCTATCATTTTAAACAGAAACTTACATTTGAACTTTTCTTAAATCTAATCAAAATTCATTGGTTGAATAAGGTTCTTATTTCACATAATATTCAAATTTCAGTTCAAGCGGTCAATCACGAGGCATGTTAGCTTACAAGTATACCCTTTACACTCATGTTAATAAGACCGTGGGTTTAAATTACATACGTCTTCCCAATTCTAAAATTATAATAGATTTTTTTTAAACAAATACCGGGTGGTAGATTATTGGAATAAATTTAAAATGAGGGTCCAATATATAATTGGAATTTGATTAGTCGGTCAAAGTTAATGATTCGTCGCCATTAACCGATTAGGTCGACTTTTTATTTATTTACTTTTTGAAAATTATTGAGTTTGTTAGATTTTGTTTAATTGTTTATGGATTTTGATTCTAAATATTGGGTTTTCTAGAATTTGATTTTCAATTTGAGGTTAAATATATAAATTATATGAAAATTTACTCAATTGCAATAAAAAAAAATATCAAAAAAATTCCGACCGACCGACCGACCGACCTACCGACGATCGACTTTCAGTCAACCGTCTAGTTCCTGTCTAGTCCCCAACCAGACGTGCCAGGCATTAGACGGAGGGTCGCTAACCGCTAGCGTCTAACACTTTCTGCAACACTGATCATGATGCATGTTAGCTTAAGGTATACCCTTCACCCACCCATCAATAAAAACATAAGTTTGAATTATATCTGAATCCCCAACTCTTAAATTATAATAGTTTTTTATAATTTAAAATGGGGTCCAAAATATAATTGGACCATATTTGATAAGAGATTCTTGGATCTTGACTTTTAGTTGAAAAACAAAAAAATTATACAATTTTTAATATTTTATTTCAAAAAAAACAAAAATTAGACAAAATTGTTGTGAGGTCACTAGATTTGCTGCTATTACAAAGCATCTATGTCCTTAATCTCTTCCATAATCATTAATCACCACCCAAACAGTGAAGGGACCATCCAAGACCACACCATCTTCAAAGACAAATATACCCTTAAACCAAAGCCACTTACAATATAGAAAATAATGAAATAAACAAAGCGCAATACAGTGAATTCACAGTCCCATGAACCCAAAAAGACATCCTCCACCCAAATTGCCCTTTTTGGGGTCCAGCCAACCAGACAGTGCTCAACAACAGTCTCTAACATTTCCAAAAAAGAAAAAAAGAAAAAAACCAAGAACAAAAACAAACAGCGAAGTTTCTACCTTTACCTTCTTAGAAGAGAGAGATCTATTGAATCTTGTTACTCGAAAACACCAAGCTAGAGGGTGCCAAAGAAGGAGACTGCGTTGTTGCTGTTGTAGAGTGATATATATATATATATATATATATATATATATAGAGAGAGAGAGAGAGAGAGAGAGAGAGATATATCATCATCTATGGCGGGATACAGAGCTGATGATGACTACGATTACCTTTTCAAGGTGGTCTTGATCGGGGACTCTGGTGTGGGCAAGTCCAATCTGCTCTCAAGGTTCACCAGGAACGAGTTCAGTCTTGAATCCAAGTCTACAATTGGAGTGGAGTTCGCTACTCGTAGCTTGAATGTTGATGGCAAGGTCATTAAGGCTCAGATTTGGGACACTGCTGGTCAAGAAAGGTATGCCCTTCTTTTTCCATTCACTATAATTCTGTGTTGTTTCTTAATTTGGGTTTTTAATCTGGGTATTTGATGTTTTTCCAGATTTATGCTTTATATTGTTTTTTTTTTTTGTGATCTGGGTGTTCTTTGTTTCGTATTCATTTTGAGTGGATTTGAAGTTTTTAACTGTTCAGTGGATAATTGTAGATCGGGTTGTGATGTCTTGATTTTTCCATGATCTGGGCAATTTGTTATTCTGTGTTTTAGAGACAAAACAGAAAATTATGTCTATGAAGATTTGAGTGTATGTTGAGTTGCACCCATATATAGAAAACACATCTCAATTTAGATATTGAGCTGGGGTTATCAAGATATGTTTGGTTTTAGGTGATCTAAAAGGTCTATATTGACTGTACTGATATCTATTTTGCTCATTCCATTGTTGCATAATAGAGATCTGTAAGGTAGATTTACCTAGATTCTGTAATGTTTTTGATTTCTGGTAGATCAAACTTAATTTTTCTGGGTTAACTGGACTGACCTGTTGAAATTCACATGGGTCGCTGTAATTCAAGCTTTGCATATGGGTCGCTTCATCTTGTTTTGCATATGGGTCACTGTAATCTTCTTGTTATTAGGTGTGTGGCATGCAGGAGCTATACCTTTTTGGCCCTTTATTGTGGGGTCTGATTTGCAGGGATTTTAATGTATAGTTTGTAGTTAATAGTTTAAATTAGTAGTTTTTAGTTTAAATTTGTAGTTTTGTATACTTTCTACAGAACTGTCTGTAGCTGCAGTAGTGCAGTATTAACTTAGAATGACCTAATGTTTGATTTCAAGTTCATAATGTTTTTAATGGTACAAAAAATGCAAACCTAAACCGGCATCTTGGCTTTGGTTTTGATAAAATAATACATTTTATAAGGACCTGAACGTTAGGACTCTGATAATAGGGTATAGTTTTTAGTTAATATTTGCAATTCTGCATTACGTTCATTGCACACAATACACTGCCTAAAATGTTGGTTAGTGTGGCATGTGAAAGGAATGGTTTGTACACTGAATACTCTAGATGGAAACCCCAAGTGAAAGATTGAGCGGAAATGCCTTTGCCTTTGGTTCTAACCAAAATGTGGAGGGTTGAAATTCCATCTGAGCCACTAACCTAAGATATTATATCTTACAAGTTTTCTGAGTACCAAGGATGTAAAGGGCAGCAGTAGCTCCCAATCTAGAGTTCAGTGAACAAAAAAATATTGTTGGATTTCTACAGGTAGTAAACTAGCAATAAAAAGAAAAAATCTAGATGTAAATGAGACGATTCTTTCTTAGACTATTAATATTTGATTTGCAATTTTTAAATGTGAAATGAATAATGATAGACTGCCCAAATCCATACCTAAATGATGCGGCATGTGAGTTGGTTACCATGTTAATCTTGAGATGAGATGATGTGCGTTGTGGTAGTTACAACTTACAACTCTTATGTCACATCATTTAGACATGAATTTGGGCAATCTACCATTATTCAAATGGGATTTTTGTTTTGTTAAGGCATATAGAGTTGATAGCAAGAATGCAAGTCTACCATTATTCATATGAGATTTTAGTTTTGTTTAGTCATAAAGAGTCTATAGCAAGAATGCAAATTTCTTTTCTTTTTCATTTTGATCCTTCGTCTTCATTTGCTTTCTTCTATTGGAAAAATTAATCAGTTTATAGATGAGCAGAATTTTAAAAGAATATGTACAATTAATAAACAACAATATATAGTCTCCCTGAAAAATTCTGTCTGGAGAAAAAGTAGGAAATTGCTAATTTCAGCTCTGATTTGATGTGATGAGAATTTTAATTGGTGGTACATGTGGTGGAACTGGTAAGACCTGGGTCCTGGTGGGTCTTCATCATCCAATTTTTACCCAGTTGGGAATTCGATGCCAGTTAATCATTTATGATTTAATATATTAATTGGATCCATAGAGCATAGATGTTTCAAGTTTCAACTTGAGACTGAAAGGGTTGTGTGGACCCGGCCCATGAGATTGAGGCTTAGTTTGTCTGTGTGCTGGACCTAGGTACATCCTACTAGATTTGTCATCAACTTTACCCAAACCCTGTACCTATGGACTTGAGGTTAATAGGTTAATATTTTGAAGAATTAGGTATAATTATATCTGTATTGTTTTCTAAATTGCATGGGCTTGGCATGGCATAGCTAGCTAAACTTTTGATCAGCTTAGCCCGGTTTCAGAATTAATCATTTAGATTTTTATTTTATTTAAATTTTTTAATCTTCTGTTTGAGATACGTGACCTTTTTTATTTTTACTTGTCTTTTAAATTGCACAATTTTGATTTGGCATGAATTAAATGAAAAGCTCATAGGAAATATATAAGAAAATACTGATTATTTCATTCATCATTGGGAAATGATTTATCAGATGCAAATACCTGTCAGTTGGGGTATGAAATTAGGGTCAGAATTGTAACACTATAGTTTGAATGAGTCCAACTAAGTTGAAACCTACTGAACTAATAATTGTTTGTAGTGCTTTTCCAGTATATGGAAAAGGAGAAAACTAGATACGAATAAGATCGTTATAATTAATTTCGTTATTTCCTTGTGAAAATTCTATCTTTGTGTTCTTTGTATTCATATTCCCAATGCTTTAGGCATACAATGCACTACAGTCCTAGGATTAGTCTGCTTCCTCAGTAATCTAAGATCCTCTTCCCTGCATCAAAAGCGAATTGTGAAATGGAATTTCACACAAGAAAATAAAAATATCATGGGTCGTTTAATTTCTTCTAATCAGATAGCAATAGAAACAATAAATAAATTAAAGAATCAATTCAGTCACCTCTCACCTCTGGCTAAAAGTTTAATTGGTTGTGTCTAGACCTGGCCTGCAGCATGACTGGGTCTCATTTTTAGGGGCCAATCTTGTTCTTGTACACCTTTAATGGCAACTTGCGAAAGTACTTCAAATGATGATTAATTATCACTGAATTTTATATGTTCTTGAAAATTTATGGCAGCTTACTTTATACACAGTTTCTCTTTTAGTATCAATATTTCAGGTAGCCACCAAGATAATTGGAAAAACACTGCTAATATATGAGTAACTTTTATTCTGTTAAACTCAGTATCTTTGAAAAGGTAAACTTTTAGTTTCCTATGAGTCTGTGGTTCCTGGCCCATGCAAGTACAACAATCGTATTTGTACTCTTGCACTTTGGTTCTGGACTAGCCATATTAACTGTACTTATGCAAGAACAATAGACAATGGGGTTTGCATGCATTTTCGTACAGATCCTTTGTTTTGTAAATTTTATTTTGACTCCTTTCATTGCTGATGGTAATTTGATTATATTGCTTCTAATCACTTAACTTCTTTGTCACTGACATGTATTTGTGGCTTGTGAGTACCTACCTATTTTATTAGATTCTCGAAAACCTTATAAACATTTAAATAATCAATTGTTGTGGAATCTAAAGACATTCATTACTCTTCAAGCAGGAGGTAGTTTAAAAGCACTTAAAAGTTCTCTTCATTTATGACTAGGATAGTAATTTGGAATATATGTTGGTGTATAGTTGAAATAAAGCTCAATTAACACTATTGCATATTATAAGTTGGTGTATTTCTCTTTATAAATTTATTTTTATTTTGGGAGTTGAATTTTTATGTTCCTTATGTAATTGAGTACAATTTCTTTTGGTGTTCTAAAAGCTATTCAAAAAGATGTTTTAAGAAAATTTTGCTGCCTTGAGTTCTACTATCTAAATCTTTTGTTTTCAATCAATATTAGATGATTTTCCAGTTATGCTGGTATTTCATATGCCAGGATTTGCCATGTGCAGTTGTTTAGTTGTAGTGAAAAGTAGTTTCTATGCAGAACAAGAATTTTGATCTAAATGGCAATTGATGAAATGAGCAGATTAGTTAGTGGATTAGATATGGTCATCTCAATTTTGATTTGTTTTGTAATATGTTGAATATCAAGGAGACAATTCCATTTTAATGTGGATTAGCATCAATATGTTGCCAACTACTAATTATGTAGTTAATGATTTCATATGGAGTTCTCAATAAATTACCAAATAAATCCTGGACTTTTTTTCTTAATTCCCAGTAGTTTACGACTTTTCTGTTTTTTACAACATTGGTCCCCATGTATTTCATAAGTACCAAATGGGCCCCTAACTTTTCAGAAGTGACCGAATTGGTACTTCTCATGGTCAAACCACCATTTAAGTATATTGTTTGACTTTAACATAATTTGTGAAAGTATTTTAATATCCTTGATTTGTCTTTTTCGAGAAAAATCTTTTTTTTTTTGTCTTTTGAGTTTGACTCTTAATTTACCAATATAATTGCAATAAAACCCAAAAAAAATCACATATTGAAATGTCTCTCTTACTAACTTATGCACAAAAACTAATATCAATTTTACTCAAATAAGATAAATTAGGGGTATTAAAGTACTAACACAAATTTTGTTAAATCCAAACATTATACTTGATGGTGGTTTGACTGTGAGATGGACCAATTTGGTCACTTTTGAAAAGCCGAGGATTCACTTGATACATGTGAAAAACATGGGGACCAATTTGGTCAAAAACGAAAAAAGTCGCAAACTACTTGGAATGAGGAAAAAAGTTTGGGACAATTTGTAAATGCCTATATTTAATTTATGAATGCCGGAGAGGTTGTATTTGATGTCAAACCAATTTATTGGTTGATTGGATGGTGATGTTAGAGTTTATGAAGTTATTTATTTATTTTCCATTTTAAGGTTAGGTTTATATTGCTGCCAAATTGTTGAGATTGAATTTACAATCTGTTATTGTTTGTTCATCATATTTACCTCTCTTTGATATCATAGGTATCGTGCCATAACTAGTGCTTACTATCGAGGAGCTGTTGGTGCACTTCTTGTGTATGATGTCACTCGGCACTCCACATTTGAAAATGTTGAGAGGTGGCTGAGGGAGTTGAGGGATCACACAGATCCCAACATTGTGGTTATGCTCATCGGTAACAAATCAGATCTTCGTCACCTAGTGGCCGTCTCAACCGAGGATGGGAAGTCCTTTGCTGAGAAGGAATCTCTTTACTTCATGGAAACTTCTGCCCTGGAAGCTACTAATGTGGACAATGCGTTTGCTGAAGTTCTGACTCAAATCTACCGTATCGTGAGCAAAAAGGCTATGGAAACCGGTGAAGATGGAGGCACTTCTGCTGTACCCTCCAAAGGAGAGAAAATAGATGTCAGTAAAGATGTTTCTGATGTGAAGAATGGCGGGTGCTGCTCGAGCTAGGATTTTGATCTATTATTAATAGGCGTGGCTTCATATCGCAGCAGCTGTTGTCTCGACACCCATTATTGTGTAAGATTTTCTGAAAGTTGGCCACAGTAGTAGATGGATGGGTCATGGGCAAGGACATTCAAAATTTTTCCTGATGACTATTGTTTTTAACTGAGTAGGAGCAGAGAATTACACTTGCTTTTCGTTAGGTATTTGAGTGGGGATGGTAAGAAAATTTTTCATTTTAGATTCTTGTTAAGATCCAATTATGTTGTCCCATTTCAATTTTCTTTAGTCTACTGTGAAAGCTACCTTATATTTTCATTTGCAAATATTTTGGCAGTTTTTATGGATGTTGTGTGTGATTGATTAGTCATTTCATCAGAAATAGAATGGTGAATTGTTTTTTGGCTCGACTGTGACTCTGTGAGCTAATGTTTCAAGAACCTTTTGGTTTTGTTGATGTTTTTACTGTGGAATGTGTTCATCATTTCAGTGGTCATATATACTTAAAGGCCAATTAATCGTCCTGTGGGTTGATCATTTTATTTTTAGTAATGGTAGATTGTTCAAAATTTTTGACCAAATGAATTTGCATGTGATATCATTCAACACGTCATCTTATGATTTAAATTGCAGTTACAAATTATGTTCACAATTTATGTTCAGATAATGATTTCTAGATGTACTAATTAGGATAGCCTTTTCCATCCTTCCTTTTGTCAAGTCAAGGTATAGGGATAAAAAAAAGATGAGAGAAAGAAAGAAAAATAATTTTTCTTGAGTAAGGATTTTTTTTCCCTTTCGTTTATTATTTTTAAGATAAGACTGAAGATGAAAAATTTCTTTATCAATTTTACTATTTTACCTTTATATTATAGTTTATATATTATATATATATTTTTTATTTAATAAATAAATACAATTTAAATAATATTGAATCCATTTTTTTTATATAAAATGATTTTAAACTTTGTAACCTAGTGGTCCTATTATATATATATATATATATATATATATGTATATATATAAATTAATACATTATGTTTTATAAAGTTATTTTAAAAAATAAATTTTAAACAAATTAAAAAAGATAAATTTGTAATTTCATTTAAACACAAAAACATTCACACTTTTCTTTCCACTTTTGGGAGTATTAAAATGAATGGGTCTTATCCATCAATTTTTCCTCGTACTTTTCATTTCTTTTCATTTTTCTCTCTATATTAACATACACTTTCTCATTTTCTTTTCCCGTTTCCCTGCACTCTTTTCTTTCGTCTCCCTTTTCCGTCCTATCAAACATACCCTCGATGTTATAAAATCAAAAGATTTCCGATTTGTCTGGAAGTTCATTTCTATGAAGTGCTTTTTGGATAAAACTATGAAAGTACTCGTGGAAAAGGTATTCGACAAAGAATGAAATATTTTATAGATGTTTTTCGAGCACTTTAGGCGTTTCTTGGATTTCAAAGGTGCCATTGTGAACTTCATTTAAAAAAAAATAGAAGTTTTTTAATTTTTTAATTTTTTTTTTTTAACAATATCAAGTACAAATCCAAAAAATATATATTTAGTAGGCATCATCAAAATGGACAGTTAACCAACCAAAAGCTATTAGCAATTCAATTCAATGGTCAAATTACTCATCCCAAGTCCCAACCCATATTGTTCTATTTATGTTATCCGATTGAAACCGGATTTTTGTTGAGCATTCATGTTTCAAAATGCTTTTTCTCATGTCTTTGGACTTACATAATTCATAAGTTTAAAGATAAAAACTTGCATCAAAAAGATAAGCACTACCACTAGTTGTCATTTGTCAAATCCAAGTATTAAACATACAAGAGGAATGTCTTTTACTTGACCAAATTGTGTCATGTCATCTCCGTATCTCATTTGAATCCCTAGATTAATAATAATTATAGTAAAAGATAATTAATGAAACCATATGGAGGATTGGAGGTAGCTTTCATTGTAAGTAAAACTCCATATGGCCAGATCGATTAGCTGGCACTAAACATAATTAATTTATACCATCCCTATGCAATTATATATGGATAAGAATGAACTAGCAAATACTTAATTAAATCAGGATTTTAATATGATATAATTATAAAAATAAAACTACAAATGATTATATTAATAATTGGGAAGCTTAATTAAACTTTAATATCTCATTGCAACCACTCCCTGAGTTTATTTTATTAAACAAGTAGAATAGTATAATATTTTTATTAAAATCATGTGCTGACTGCTGACTCTGGAAATAATAATAGATAGTAGTAGTATAGTAATGACCAAAAATGCAGGTGCAACTTGTGGAATATATAAAATTACAGCTAATTATATTTGTCACCTAAAAGTCAAACATTTCGATTGATTTGACTTTATTGTTAGGCGGCCAATCAATGATTAGAATCTTGCATTTATCAATTTCAGAGATTAGCCCATCCTAGTTGTTATTGTAGCAGAAAAAGAAAAGAAAAACAATTTATATATATATATATAGCAAGAATAATAGGAGCAATTCTTGGAATCCATCACTCATTTTTCATGGGATTGGATAATTGGGTCGGAGGATTGATGCTTCTTTATTTTGTTATTATCTCAAACAACGTATAAAAATGAAGGATTTCTAACTGGATTATAATTCTTTATCGGGCTGATTTTTTTTAATCTAAAACATTTAAGAATAAGATTTATTATAAATACTGAAGGGAAAAAAAAAATACAGTAAATAATTTCATATATCAGTAAATCTATACAGGTTAAGAAAAGAAAACCTGTTTAACTATGATGAGAATCTAAATTCTTCCCAACTATGATGAGTTCTTCATTTTTTTATTTTTCAAAAAAAAAAAATTGTTACTTTTATTTTAATAGAAAAATTAAAGATGGGACATGACCGTGTGTATGTGGGCACTTATTTGTCTTGCCGTTGCTCATAGCCGGAGGAATAGAGGTTTTTATATCTTTTTGGGTTAACGTTTCGAGATTATCACTACTTTAATAACTTACATTTTAAAGATATCAAATGAAATTATTTTTAAAAATACTTTTACTTTATTTATTTTTTATTATATTTTTTATTTTAACATATCTCTTACGTTTATATCGTCTGAAATCTATTTCTCTCTCTAACTTGAAAAATTCAGTAAATTGAAATCGAAGTTTATATGCTTTTCCAACAATTCAGTTAAGTTGTGATCTCATTTCTTGTGTTATTTTGGTTTTGAATATTCCATTATTAAAGTTGTTGAGGTAGTTAAGTTAAGTTGCACGGTTCGAAAAACTTCATTTGAGTGTTGATGGAACATTTTTTTTTTCTATTTTCGAGACTTTTTACTTATTTTCTAGACTTATTTGAAGGGTATGAGACTTTAGAATTGAGATACTTGTTATTCGAGTTTCCGAGACTTTTGTATTATAATGCCGAGACTTTTAATTGGGTTTCTAAGACTTTAGTCTAGATGTCCGTGACTTTTGTGTTAAGATTATTAAGACTTATTAAGCATATTATGAGACTTATTAACCAATTTTGCATGATACCAATTTTTTAAATCATTTTTATTATAATCCAGACTGTTATTATGTTTGATGTAGGACAAAGATGAAGGAACCGCGGCCCATGTCGAACAATTTCTTTAGTTTCTTATATTGTTAATTTAGGTCTTTTCTCGTTTAACAAGTTTATTTATTTTAGTTTGATTAGGAATTAAATTTAGGTTTTGGAAATAAATCAAACTTATCTTTTGGGTAAGATTTGATCTTTCTTTTCCAGTCAAGTTAGGAGCCATAAATCTTATAAGATTCTGATTAGTTTCAATCTTTTCTTATTTTAGTTTTTTTTTTTAATTAATGTCGTATTCAAGTCATATTAGGATTAGTTTATTATAAATAGTCTTATTATTTTCAATTACTGCAACTTTTAACCTTTTGATCAATATTAATACAATGGTTCATTTGGAACATTTATCTGTCGTGGATTCGACATATTCTTTGAGGATTTAAGAGCACCATTTTCTAACGAAGATTAGGGAATGTGGCCCTTGCATGACAGTCCATGCTTGGGTAACTACCGGTTGCTGCGTTAAGGTTCGTCTGAGTGTGTCTCAGGGTTCGACAAAGTGATCATTCTTATTTTCGTCATATCCCGCTGTGTCAATTGGTATCAAAGCCACCGAGTCTACCTCTGTGCTAGGAATAACGTTCACGGGCCACAACCAACTACCTTCCTAAATGTCATATATTCACTCTCCATATCCCCCTATAAAAAAATAGAGAAACAAAATTGAAAAAAAGAAAAGAATAGAGTGTTTGTGTGATAGTTCCGTGAATTAAAAATCAACCTCAGAGACAACAGAAATTGTGGATCAGCCTCAACAGTGCCAGAAATTTCATATTAGCCTCACGAGTTTCAAATATTTCAGATTGCGCTCACCATCACCCCCATTTGGCCATTAAAGTTGCATTCGTCACACACACCTGAAGCAGCGAGTGAATTTATTTTTCGTAAGCAGTTCTCAGGGTTCAAATTTTGGTACAGTTTTTTTTTCGGACTCTGATTTTGGTTCTTAATGGGTTTCAATTGTTCTCTTGGTTCCAATAATTATTTTTCAAGCTATAATGATTATCTTCGATTTTGTTATGGATATTTGAAAACTAAAGAATTTATTAATTGGTTGGAAGAAGTTGAAGAATATTTTGCATATCAGAAAACTGAAGAAAGTCTAAAAGTTTTATTAGTAGAAATTTATTTGAAAAACGATACATTAATTTGGCAAGAAGACTTTCAAAAGGATCAGAAAATATTTGGAATGGATAGGATCCAATCATGGCCTGTGACGAAACATGTAATGCGGGAGGAATATCTTCCAATTGATTATTTTGAAAAAAATTTCATGCAAAAGATACAATTGAAGATATTTCGTATGAAGTGGAAATTGTCAAAGTAATTGAAGATGAGCCTTAGATCTTAGAAGTTGAAGACTGTGATCCAACCATTGATATTGATTGCACTTTAGATGTGGCTGCAGTAAAACTGTAAGCTAAATTGTTTTCCATTGATAAAGTTTATAAAGATGAGGTGATCTGTAATGTGGTTGATATGGATGCTAGCCATGTATTGTTGGGTCGGCCGTGGCAATTTGAAAATCCACACAAATTTTTGTTGGGTCAACCCACAACAAAACCCATTCGCGAAGAGAGGGATTCATGAGAGAAAGGGATTTGTAAAAGAAGAGAGAAAAGAGAATGGGTTTGATTCAACCACTAGTGGTGGTTTGATTCGGCCGCAAGTTGTGGTTCGAGTTGGTTTGACAGTGAGAGTGTTTGGTGGGTGGATTTGATAGTGGGGTTTGGTGATTTACTGGTTTGTGATGATGGTTGGGTTTCTGGAAAACATATGAGGAGGTTTGGTGTTGTTGATTTCTTAGTTTGATTGGAAATGTGAGTAGTTTAATTATTTAATTGGAATGTGAAAATCTGGGCTCAATATATTATAATAATATATTAACAATAATTCTAAAGAAAAAATAAATTAAATTAAAAATATGGATAGTTTAATTAATTTTTGTTTAATTGGAATTTAGAAATCTGGGTTCTATATATTTTTAATTTAATTTTTCTTTATTATCATTGTTAATATATTATATATTTTTTAAAAGTTTATTATTAATATTAATATTTCTATTATAATTTTTAAAGTTTATTATTATTATTATTATTATTATTAATTTTTTTTTAAATAATTTAAATTATTAATATTATTAATTTTTACTTTTTTAGATATTAGACAAACAGGTCAAAGGGTGTTTGTGTAATATTATTATATTTTCTAGTTTTAATACAATTATTTATATAATTAGGATTTGTAAGTGTAATTTTATATTGATATCTATTTTAATTCGGCTATTACTAATAAATAAAAGTTTAAAGAGTTTAATATCAGAAAAAAAAAAAAATCAATGGACAATATATGATTTCACGTATAATTAAAAGGCAATGAGTGCTATTAACCCTTGGTTTATTCATATAATTTGTACTGAAATAAATGAGTGTTTATTCTGTAGAAGATATCCACAGTTGGTTATAATTCTGAGTAAGAAGTTTAATGATCCAATCACATTCATACCAACTTTGGAGTGCATCACCTAATATGGATTATGCATGGGAATGACTACGGTAGGAAAAGCACACTAAAAACTAATAGTACAAATATAGGACAAACTTTTTTTTTTTTTTTTTTTAAGAAAAAAGTATAACCAACTTTAAATACAATTAGTATACTGAAACAAATTATGAAAAATTTCATTGTAGAACAAAAAATTACTTAAAACAATAGGAGTTAGTTAATCCTAAAGTTAAGCTCTTTTTTTTTTAGAGAAACCTAATGTTAAGACTTAAAACATTATAATTTGTGCAAAATTAGGAATTTAGGATTTGCATAACATTTAATTGGATAAGTTTGAAATAATCAAATACTATTCAATGTCAAAATATAAGAATTCAATAACCTTTTAACTTTATAATATATATTAATATCTTCTCTATCTTAAAATGTAACCGGGTGTTTTATTTAGACTAATTCGTACATTTCGTTCAATTATATAATTAAAAGGATCTTTTACGTACATTTTTATTTAAATTGACTTGAAAAGAAATTTGAGTTTAAAATCTTGGGAAAAGATTATATGATTTTGAAGTTGTAGCAAGACAATTTGATAAGGCAAGAGAAAAAAAATAATAATTTGATTAAAATAATTAATCAATTGGTAAATCTTGTATCAAGTAATCAATGGTGACTGTTTCAAAAGAAAACAAGGTATTCAGTGGGTTACAAACTTACAATTGAGAAATTGACAATGTGGGTAGGAGACGGACGGCTGTGATGCCACTAACTACAACAAGATCACGACAGATTTTCGAATCCGCGACTTTTTTATTTTTATTCATTTACTACACTGAATCCAAGGCAGAGAAAACTATAATAATTATAATTAAAAAAAAAAAGAGATAATAAGAAAAAAAAATCGATTTTGCTATTTTTTTTTTTTTTTTTTCCAGTTATCTTGTAACGTACGATACGCAACAGCGTCGGCGACACGTGTCAGTAGATCGGGACTTCTGGTCCCAAATTCCTGTGTCGAAAAACGACGGAGCACTCCGGCAACTCGCCGAGATCGGCGAACAGAGACTCGTCCTCTTCTCTCATGGGGAAAAACATAGCCACGTCAGCATCGGTCCGACTGGTGTCAGCAAAAATGGGGCTCTGGAGGACGGTGGAGGTCGTGGTTTCCATGTCTCCAAACCAAGCGAATTGATCATCCGGAGTTGCAGTCATAATAAGCGCGTCGTCAGGGAGATCGGTGAACTTCTCTTCGGGTTCGGGTTCGGGCTGTGGTTCGGGTTTTGAGGGTTTGGTACTATGGTGGTGGTGGTGGTTGTTTCTAGAAGGAAGAGGCCAAGGGTGGTTGTGTTCGCAGGAGTAGGTGATGACTAGCATGGTGGGGTCCACACTGCTTCTCTCTACCTGTTTTCTTGCTGGACAGCCCTTTGAGCTACTGCATCTGTAATATCCTCTGCAAATCACCACAAATTCTGGATTAACGATCGATGAACAATGAACAACCAATGATATAATATTCATCACTCTGTCACACCTGGGATACGGAGAGCCTTTGATGGGTTTCTGGCCGTACTTCCTCCAAGCCCAGGAATCAGACGGCGGAGCACTCTCTCCCTTCAGCCGTGACCCTTCAACGTCTTTGATTGGAACTGATACCACTCTCTTCTGCATGGCTCTCCTGCTACAACAAATCCACAGTTTTTATTTTATTTATTTTAAATTAACTAAATAACTAAATTAATAAATAAATGCTAAATGGAAAGTAACCTTTTTTTAGGGGAACAAGTGGAGGTCATCTTCATTTCATTAAAAGTGGTAGAAGGAGGAGATTCAGAGCCGTTTTCCATTGCTGTGCCCTCCATGGCCAACGCCGTTGTGGTATATAAAACAAAATCAAAGTATAGTGATCACCACACCGTTGATGGTCACCGGCGTTATCGTCGTGGAAGATCAAAGAGAGAGAGAGGGGTTGATGGTGGGAGGAGGAAGAAGAAATGAAAGAGGGTGGTAGTTGTTTAAAAATAGGCCGTCATGTTGGACAGATAGGTTTTGGGGGTATTATAATTCATAATTTGATGTATCGGTAAATAGTATATACTATACAGGACGTGCAAGCAAATGTGTGATATAATCCTTTTTTTAACTTTATTATTATATAAAACAACTTGAAAGCAACTTTTAATATATATATTTCTAAAACAAGTCCACTCATTGATGAGTTTTCAGTTTATTATAAGAAACTTTTTATGTTTATTTGTTTTCACAGTAAAAAAAAAAAACCAAATCTTTGCTATATTTTTATTGGATAACATTTGGATGATATGATAAATTTGTCTAATTAAGTGGATGTGAACTTTGAACTTTCTATTCGCATTCATGATACAAGTTCAAATCCCATATGTTAAGTCTGTCACGTTTAGGTTACTGATTTGGTGATCAGATTGGTACTATAAGTAATTAAGTATAGTTCAAAAAATAAAAAAGAAACTCAATACTGGGATATTCTATCATCTACTCATCAATCAGATCGAAGGTTTTTTAG
Source organism: Dipteronia dyeriana (assembly GCA_032871835.1). Lineage (NCBI taxonomy): Eukaryota > Viridiplantae > Streptophyta > Magnoliopsida > Sapindales > Sapindaceae > Dipteronia > Dipteronia dyeriana. The sequence continues at coordinate 72,259,038 of CM065301.1, read as the reverse complement.
GACTTAACCGGATTGTCAACAAAATATAACACGGAAATCAATAACATGGGATTTGAACTTGTATCATGAATGTGAATAGAAAGTTCAAACTTCACATCCACTTAATTAGACAAATTTATCATATCATCCAAATGTTATCCAATAAAAATATAGCACAGATTTGGTTTTTTTTTTTTTACTGTGAAAACAAATAAACATAAAAAGTTTCTTATAATAAACTGAAAACTCATCAATGAGTGGACTTATAATAATAAAAGTTTTAGATATATATATATATATTCTCCTATCAGGACCGTCAAAAGTTTTATTATTTTATAACCTTCAACTATAACTATACATTCACAGTGGTCCCATAGTCCCACATTAATAAATACTCACACTCATATCCAATATGTGGTTGTGGTTAGACGTTCTTACCTCTTATATCAGGACAGTTTTTACCAGAGAACCACCATATATATATACGAAAATTTTCATATAAGTGCGCATTGATGAAATTATATAAGGACATTGAATGTGAGCAACTCATTTATAAAAGAGTTTTGACAAGTGCATACATGTCAAATCAAAGTATGTAAAATGAGTGGTTCACATTCAATGTCCTTATATAATTGTTGTTTGTAAATCAAAAGCAATCTGGTTCGAATCTGAAGAACATAACAAACAGAAACAAAAGGTTAGGGAATCGAGGCCCGAGTTTCACACGGTGTTCTTAAGACAATTTCACCGTATAAAACACTGTATATGTATAGCGATTATCTCTAAGGATACAACGATTCAACAGTGGAAGTGCGAAGCACAATTACTCTCAACGAACTCAAATTATGTTAGAACTTACCAAGCATATAAAGAGAAGAAGGAGAAGAGAGAATAATTATTGCTTATTTTTTTTTTAAAAAAATTAATGATGCTAAGAATGTGTCTAATGAATTGTAGATTTGGGTTTCTTATAAAACCGAAATCAAATAGATTGATTTGGAAATTGCTTAATGACTACATTTTAAATGATAAATGAAAGTTAATTAAAGAATAATCTTCTAAAAGATTTATTCCTGATTGATCATTGACTCTAATCACTTAGTGATCAAGTAAGTATCAGAATCCAAAATTGATCACTGATTCTGATTACTTAGCGATCAAGTAAGTATCATAATCCAAAACGAAAATAAACTATTTCCTTAATTCAATTAATTTCCTTAATCAAAAATGGAAATTACCATTCTTCCTTATCATTCATTTAAAATGTTTGACTTAGGAAAAATAATTAATTCTTTTCTTATCAATAAACTGATTTAGGAAAAATTAAATTTAAAATAGTAGCAAAATTCGGTTGTACTCTCACGGTCCAATCGGAGCGGCATTGGTGTACGCAGAACGTGCCCTCACACATGTTGATAAGTTACTATCACATAACTACTTATATACTACATATAAGGGGTCGTTTGTTTTTTTATTTCAATACTGAACAGTCCTGAATTTTTCTAATGATTGAATATGGACTGAAATCTGAACCTAAATGACATGTTTTTTTTTTCTCACATCTGAATGTATTATCAACACGTTTGTTTTTTAAAAGTAAAATTGTTTGAATATAAGTAATTTTACATTTATACATATATTAAACAATTATACATATAATATGTAATAAAAACAATTCAAAAATAATAATTATATATGAATGATCTTCTTTTTTGATTACAAACAAACTTTATTTTTCTAAAAAAAGAAAAGATTTTTTTTTTCAAAAAATAAAAAGGACATTAGAAAAACTCGCACAAAACACTCTAATATATATATATATATATAAAATAAATACATCACAATAATATCATAATAAAGTATCGATATTAAACACCAATATGAACAATGATTAGGGTTCCTTTTTTATTTTTAAAGTTATTTAAAATAAGCAATATATTAAAATAAAGATTTCTATACCATATGTAATTTTGATGAAATTAGAAATATGTTATATATGGAGGGATAATATCGGAAGAAAAGATTTTAGATTGCATTTAATGCAATCCAGTGATTTGCAATTAAGTTAAAAATCATGATTTATTACTTTTTATTTTAAGTTGTTTTTTAGGATTTTTAAGTTGTTTGACCACTTTAAAAAACAAACAAAACAACTTAATAATTATGATTCAGACCCATTAAGTTTTAAGTGGAAAAAATAAACGACCCCTAAGTGTTTTACTCAACCAATATGAGATGCATATTTTTCCTACATAGTGGACTCACTTTGAGACTCAATTTCTCATTCACCCATTAATCGATTTGTGAGTTTGAGTATACCACTTCGAAACTCTCACGAAAGAGAATTCGAATATACATTGATTTTTCATTTTCATAAAACCGATCATATTCAAATAACGCTCTCAAACCGTAAGTTTATCACAAATTTTACAACAATTATTCCATCGGTGCGTACCGATAGAAAATAGAATATATATATATATATAATCCTCATCCCATATAATATTAACTCAATTCTTTATACATCTATTTTACCAAAATATTTGTATCAACAATAAAAATAATGTACCTACACAAAAATTGGTTTAGGTCCATTTCATATTTAAATTAGTACGTATATAAAATTGATTTTGGCTTTAATTATATGCTGTGTATTTGGTCATAAGCCGGATGCTAAACGACAATGTACTCAACTATAAAAAATTATAATAGATATATAATTATTCTGGAGTGCTCTAATCAACTCCTAAATTTCTTAATCCAAAACCAAAATCAAAATGTTTTTTGTCTTCAATGAATTAATTAATTTTCTTGTGGTCCTTCCGTTCGATTGAAAAAAATTAAGTAGCTAGGTAATGTTATCCGTTTACTTATAATAAAATAAATTTTCAATAATGATTTTCTTTTTTAAATTAGTAACTTGAAATTAGATCATTAACACGTTAAATAGATATCTTTTACCGTCAAATCACATATGGACAGACGGTAATCGATTTATTATTTTTGGATTGATATTTTGTTTTTGGCCTGTTGTCCTTCATGTAAGGCCACTGATCATTACTGTTAATACTCCCAAACTTTTACTCTTAAGATCTAAAGTTTTAGTTTATAATTAAGAAAAGTCAAATGGGATTCTATTTAAAAAAAAAAAACAATTCAAATGGTATTCTATCTTATGGTGTAAATCCACCTAACCTTTACAAAGTTCAAATCTGTAAAGATCTATGAAGAAGTCAAGAAATATTTAATTAAGATAAAAAGTCTTGAGCTCTTCTGCAAAACACAGCATGAATATATATATATATATATAAATCACTAAACCAATTTCATCTAATCATATTATCCATGGATAAACACCTATTTGCATTCACATTATTTAACTATCGTTTAGACTTTTTGTTGGGATATGTGAAGCTAGAAACAAGTGGAGAAAACAAGCTCCAGCAGGTGACGCGGCGACGACCGCAGCAGAGGCAATAACCCAGACCGTGGCACACACAACGGAGAAGTCCAGAGGTGACATGCTATGCGTACCGCGGCGCAGGCAACATGCACACACCGCAGTCTGTGGAGCGGTATTACACAGACAATTCACGCGTCGTGGACCGCGGCGCATGCATGGGCCTACAAAGCGGTCCAGACCGCGGTAGTGACGGATTTCACGAAGAAAGAGGAAATCCTAGGTGCACAAGTAATTGGAAAAGGAAATAGATTCTAATTGGGATTTGACTAACCCTAGTACTCCTATATAAATACTACCATTATTTGTACTCAAAAAGAGAGGAGAGAAAGCAGAAAAATAATGCGTAGTGTGTGAGAAAAATTGGTAGAGAGAGAACAATTGTAGAGAGACTGAAAGAGAGATAGAGAGATTGTAATCAACTCTGAGATATAGTGGATTAAGTGCGGTGCACTCCGTGGACGTAGGCAATTTGCTGAATCACGTAAAATTCTTTGGTGTCTTCTTTCTTCTTATTGCTTTATGTTATTTTGTGTTTGTGTTTGGATTTGTGTGTTCGCAATTTCTTCTAGACAACAATTGGTATCAGAGCTCCGGGTTGGGGCAGATTATTTTCACACAAATCTAGGTTCTCTTAAGGTCATTGATTTTGTCGCGGAGATGGAGTCAGAGAAGGAAATGCACAAGATTGAGAAATTTAATGGATCGAATTTCAGCTTCTAGAAGATGCAGATGGAAGACTATCTGTACCAGAAGGATATGCATTGGCCGATAAAAGAGAGACCAAAGGATATGACCGATGAAGATTGGGAAAAGAAACAGAAACCGAAGAATATGGATGATGATGACTTTGAACTCCTCGACAGGAAAGCATTGGGAGCAATTCGTCTTAGTTTGACGAAGCAAGTCACCTTCAAAGTAAAAGATCAACAGACAGCTAAAGATCTAATGGATACCCTATCATACCTATACAAACAGCCTTCTGCGGTAAGGAAAGTACATCTTGTCAAGAAGTTATCAACCTTGAAGATGGCGGAGGGTCAGAACTTTATAGATTTTCTGAACCAGTTCAATGAAGTAAAAAACGGGTTGTGTTCTTTATCTATGGGGTTTGATGAGGAGTTTATGGTGGCGTTTCTGCTCTCCAAAATGCCAGAAAGTTGGAAAACGTCATGCCAGTCGATTGCCAACTCGTTCGGGAAAGAAAAATTGAATCTTCAGTAGGTTATAAACATGATCATGACGAAAGAGATTAGGATGCGTGAAGAGGGATTAGAGGCGTCTACAACTTCAGCATTGAATTTGGAAGGTAGAGAAGGCAGAAGAAGAAATCGGAATACAAATCAATGGGAAGATCAAAGTCAAGAGGAAAGTCCAAGTCCAAGTCCAAGTCCAAGTCTAAGTCCAAGAATCAGGTTAACTATTCGGGAAACCAACAATGAAGCAAAAAGGATGCAGAGTGCTGAAATTATGGTAAGAAAGACCATCTCTCGTAAGAGTGTAGATCTGAGAAGAAAGATAAGGGCTAGAGCAGTGTGAATTGTGTATCGGAAGAGTCAAATGACTGCCTTATCTGCTTGTTGGAAAGCAATACGGAGTCTTGGGTCTTGGATTCAAAAGCGTCATTCCATGCCACACCTCACAGGGAATTGCTCGAGAACTACGTCTCCAGAAATTTAGGTAAAGTGTATCTTGGTGACGATCATGTGAAGATTCAACTGCAAGGGTCAGTTTGGAAGCTCGACAATTTGAGACATATACCGGACTTGAGGAAGAATTTGATCTCTATTGGGCAACTGGCGTCAGATGGTTATGTCACGATCTTCACAAGTGATAAGTGGAAGATTTCGAAAGGTGCAATGACAATCGCCCGAGGAAGTAAGAATGGGTCGCTCTACACAACCACATATGGTTGTGGTTCAGTCCCTATGGCGGAAGGCAAAGACGATCCGAACTTGTGGCATTAGAGGTTTGAGCACATGAGTTCTCAGGGGTTGAAGTGTCTGCAATCGAAAGGTAAGTTGCCAGATTTAAAAAGTGTTGAGGTTGATTTCTGTGAGAGTTGCATTATAGGAAAACAGAAGTGAGTGAGCTTCAAGAGGACTAGAAGAACACCGGTAAAGGAGAAGCTGGAACTAGTGCACACCGATGTTTGGGGTCTAACTTTAGTCTCATCAACCAGAAGTAAACTATACTTCGTCACGTTCATCGATGACCATTCCAGAAAGGTATGGGTTTACTTTCTAAAATACAAGTCTGAGGTATTTGATGCTTTCAAGAGATGGAAAGCCAGTGTTGAGAATGAGACAAGTTTGAAGTTTAAAAAGCTGCATTCAGACAATGGTAGAGAATATGAAAACAATGAGTTCAAGAGGTTTTGCTACCAGAATGGGATAAAGCTTAATAGGACGGTTTCTAGAACCCCACAATAGAATGACATAGCAGAACGGATGAACAAGACATTGACTGAGAGAGCCAGAAGCATAAGGCTACACTCAGGGCTACCAAAACAGTTCTGGGCAAAAACAGTCAATACAACAACATATTTGATCAACAGAGGACCATCAAAGCCCTTAGACCTCGCTATACCAGAAGAGATCTAGATTGGGAAAGAGGTAAAACTTTCTCACCTTAAAGTGTTTGGGTGTGTTTCTTATGTACATGTAGGTGATCACGCGTGGAGTAAGCTAGACGCCAAGTCAGTGAAGTGTACTTTGGTGGGCTACGGGGAGGATGATTTTGGTTACAAGTTGTGGGATGACCAAAAACGTAAGATGATCAGAAGTAGAGACGTTGTCTTCAACGAAAGGGTCATGTATAAAGACAGGAACACACAAGTGTCTGAGCCAGAAGAACCAGAGTTTTTTGGACCGAATGATGTACAGGATAGAGGGATCATGAAACACATTAAATAGAATGATGAAGAGCAAGGTGTGCAACCCCAAGTACAAAAACCAATCCCACATAGAGATGTTTCAATGACACAGGTCCATAATACATTGAGAAGATCAACTCGAACTCCTATACCAAATAGGAAATACTTGCACTACATGTTGCTGACAGATGCGGGATAACCTGATTGCTATGATGAAGCTTGTCAGGGAGAAGATGCGAGCAAGTGGAAGCTTGCAATGAGGAATGAAATGGAGTCGTTAGCATCTAACCAAACTTGGGAGTTAGCCAAGTTGCCTGAAGGAAAGAAATCCTTACAGAACAAATGGGTGTATCGGATCAAGGAGGAACATGACGGTTCCAAGAGATACAAGGCACGACTCGTAGTCAAAAGTTTCCAACCAATTGAAGGTATCGATTACTCTGAATTTTTTTCTCTTGTTGTTAAACTAACTATGATCCGGTTAGTGTTAAGTATTGTCGCCGCAAAATGGTTATATCTGGAGCAGTTAGATGTGAAGATTGCCTTTCTTCATGGGGAATTGAAGGAAAAGATATACATGAAGCAACCAGAGGGGTTTGCAGAAATTGGCAAGAAGGAATTGGTATGTAAGTTGACAAAGAGCTTGTATGGTTTAAAACAAGCTCCCCGAAAATGGTACAAGAAGTTCGATGGGTTCATGCAAAGGACTTGTGTTAAGAATATTCTTATTTTATCCAAATAAGAATATTGCACGAAAATAGGAAATGTGTTTTCTTCTGGAAGTTCTTGTGTTAATCAGATTAGGAAAGTCATGTACTTAAAAGAAAATGATTTATTTTAAACAATAAGACTTGTCATAAATAGGAAATAGTATTTATGTAGAACAAGTAATTCTTGTACGTTTAGGAGTAGGATTTCCTTTTATGTTAAACTCCCTGTAATTCATACAAATAGACCATAATAGTTAGGCTATTCGGTGGAGGAGTAAAATCAGTATATCAAGAGAGATCTCAAGAGAGCATTGGGTGTAATTGGGTTTGGGGTATTTTAGAGAGAAAATCATGAGAGTGTGGTTGTAACAATTTATCACATAGTGGATTATTTCTTTTGTCGTCCTGACGGCCGTGGTTTTTTTCTTATTTGGGTTTCTACGTAAAATTCTTGTGTTGTGTGTGTGGATTTATTGTCTTCATCTTTTATTCTTTATTTTGTTATTATTTGTTTGTGTTCTATCTATCAACGCTTCCGCGTAAATCCGCTCTCTATAATAATAAAAAATGAAGAATTGCAAGAACCCACATGAGATTCGACCTTTTAAGTTTGAACTTTTTTTTTTTTTTGAAACATTCGAACTTTAATTTTAAATCCATCTAATTGAATATCAAAAATCCATTATAAAGGGTTTGATCTAATTAATCTTAAAATAGAATGTTGTATTTATATATCACATTTTAACAGAACTGGTAGTACACATCCCTTCCATATATGTTGTGAGAGTTTCAAATCCCACAATACATATTTTACAAGTATGTATAAAGAGTTCTTTCCGAGTTCTGAGAGTTGTTATCTCTCGTTATCGGGGTAGATATCCGGACCGCACATGTCTTGTAACACTTCCAAAATAAAATAAAATAGAAGGTTGCATTTGAAAAAAATGTCCAAATCAAATCTAATAAAGAAATGAATATAATATATAAAAATGTAACTGTCAAGAAAATTTCAAAGAATCGCCATTTACATCAGACGATATAATTTAGGTTCCCTCAGACTAATAACTTCTAATGAAGCGATTAATTATTCTATTCAACAAGAATGTTAAGAGCACATCAATTAATATATTTCCACCCTTCTTAATTATAAAATTGCTTTATATATATATATATATAAAGATCAACCGGAAGTGTTTTGTTTGTATTATGATATAATTAAAAAATTAATCAGTGACATATGCAGATTAAAGATTTAGAAAATTAATACATTTGATCTCCATGATATCATCTCCCATCATTTGTTGGTTGATGAGGATCATTATAATTATGTTTTCATCACCATATATAGTATACCATCACATTATTTGATATCTGATCAAAAGCATCTGGTTTTGTTACCGTTGATCACAGAAACCAAGACCGGAAAAAAAAAACCAAAAACAAAAGAGACAAAACTATGCTTTAGTTCGGTGATTATGTTCGATGCTATGAACTATTAATCATCGATATTCATATATGATATTATACATCAATAAGATTTAGGATAATTAAATATATTATATCTACATTAAATTAGATAATTCAAAATTATTATCCTATATATATATATATTTTTTTTTTGACTGGGTCAGTTTCTATCTTTTTCAAGTGGGAAAAAGATTGACAAAAGACAATTAGGTAATTTAAAATTAAATAAAAATTAGTATTTAAAAAGTTCTAAGTCTTAATTTTAGTGTTCCTTGATGCGTGAAGCAATGTGAATAATACATATATATAAACCTATTTTCAACAACAAGGTGTTTTTATATTACCAAGTCATGCATGACTTCTACTAATAAAAACAAATATAATATGAATTAATTATTTAGTTCCTATCACTGACTTCCTCCCTCACCTACGCCATCTTTCAAGCTCTCTCTCTCTCTCACAGTTTAGAAATACTATACAAGTCATGAATGAATGATAACACATTTGAAAAGGAACAGAAACTTCCTCATACCTTCCTCTTTCTCACAATTATTATCTCCCTTGGAAAAATCCATTACAAAGACCCAGCAGGCCAGCATAAACTTTTCCTGCACGACATGATGCCATAAGGTCTTTCATTTATATTATAGCTACACGTTATGAGTAGCTAATCATAACTAATCTCATATATATTCACTCTCGACAAAGTTTTCGGGTTTCTCTCCTGTAATAAGAGTTATATTTTAGATCATATCTATAGCCGTTAAATTTGTTAGATCCAAATATATCCATAACACAATCCTTAATCATATGACATGATTTGAATCAAAAGACAGTATGTATATCTATCTCCAAAGCATATCCCATCTCTCCTTTTTTTCTTTTTTATTATTTATTTATTATTAATTGTTAAAAAGACTATTACGAGAAGGAGGTTACATAAAATGTGGATGTGTGTACAAGACAATAAAAGCGTCTGATTGCAACACCCAATGGAATGTGGATCACGTGTTGTCATGATCCGTGTAATATGGAATCGTGACTCCATAATTTAATCCTTAGCCGGGCTCGAGGTGGATACCTTGCTTAATAGGTGGAGATCACTCCTTTTTTCATTATAGTGTTTTAACATTTGAAAACTACGACCACAATGAGGTCGCCTTGGTGGTCTAAGGGCTTGGAATAAAACTCAAGTCCTTGTTTCAACTCTTGGCAATTCCTTTAAAGTTAGCTCTTCTGAGGTTGTGAATATATTGATTGGTATTTTATTTTATTTTCTTTCTAATTTTGCTTTCAACTTGGTGCTAAATAGAGGAGAGATGAAAATATGATGATAAGCTTACGGGCTTGATCTTGCTTCATTGTAGAGAAATGAAAGAAGCCTTCCATCTCCGGTTTGACTTAGACGTAGCTAGGTTCTTTTGGGTGTGAATGTTGAATATGGTGTTGATGAATCAGTTTTTGGATTTTTGGATATCTCGTGGGAGTTAATTTTAATTTTTTGTTTTTATATGTTTCATTAATGTTTTATCAATATCTTAAGGTAAAATAGTAATTTCAGTTACATTTAGAAGTTTAAATGAGTCTTTTTAATTTTTTTAGTAACAAAAGTTAACATTAGGGGTAGTTTAGAGAAAAAGTCAAACTATAGGGGAATTTATGAGTATTCATAAACTAGAGGAGAGAGTTTGGGGAATATTGCATTTTATAGGGGATTTTACTAATTTCACTATTATAAATTTCACTTTTTAAATCCAAATATTCAAATAAAAAGATCTTAGAATTAAGTATTAGATAACCTTTTTTTTTTTTTTTTGAAAGGGGCATAGATAACTTTGAATAACAATTAGTATGAAAGAAAAAAGAGTATGAAATATTTTTTAAATATCTAGTACCCAAAAAACCGAAAAGTTATGCAATCAGCCAATTAATTGGTTTGAAAAAGCTCAACAACTTAACGAACATGGGGACACACATACAAACTAATTATAATTTCACTAATTTGTATTAAAATGGAGCTGACAATGTGCATGGTGGGTAACATCACTAGTTAAACTAATAATACAGTATATATAATTAATGTAGTCTTCAATTTGTTATTACAATGATACTAATTTATTTAAATTTAATAGCCAAACCTAATATTCAAATAATATAGATCATTAATTTCTTTATATTATAATTATATGATTGGAATAATTAAATTTTAGTGATGTCACGTCATTTGAGTTTTAAATTTAAATAAAATATCCTCAAATTTTTTGATATCATCTTTCTATATATATTTGAAGTTTGCCCTCTTACAAATACATTGATGTGGCCACCATATGTTTACTTCTCATTTCATTTACTTTTTATATATAAATGAGAGAGAGAGAGAGTAGTGGCTGGATGATGCATGCCTTTATCTAATTATTAGAGCATTAGAGATAGACTCGATAATTGACATTGATAATGTTATCATGGAAAGTTCCTTTGACTAACGTATGTAATTGGCTTTGTATACTTTAGATGTACGCAGCACCAATTTTTAAATTATCACCATAAATTCAGGGTTCAAGGTTTAAAAGAGACGGAACAACTTGAATCCACGATTTAATGACGTAAATTCCTTATTACCAACTCAGTTTAGTAAAATGTTATTAGTGAAGGGTTAAATGTAGGTAGGTGCTAACTAGCTAGTTGGTGATATTTATATATATATAATTAAAATAAAAGGTTTTAATTTGGAATCGAATTTCACTTGACACTTGCATCAGAGTTTGGGCGAATGAATTTGATTTACATTATAATTTAAAGATTAATGCTACATTGTCCAAATCCGGTGTCCAAATAATACGATAACACCGTAATCTATTCATTTAAATCATGTAAATTTAATACAACTAAAATAAATTGATTACAATAATACAAAATCATTTGCTACCGAATTTAGACACTAAATTTGAATAAAATATCATTATTGTAATTTAAAACTCAAAATGTATCTTACATATTGTAAACTATATATGACCAAAAATCAAACAGAGGAAATATGGGGTTTTGTCATTGTTTTAAAGTGGGTATGCAAGACTATCATCATCTTAATAATTTGAGATTAAATAACACCTATTATGATGAATTGATAAAAATGTCCCCATAGTTTCGATTTTTTTTTTTACTTACTTTTCAGTTTTCCAAATTTTTTTGTTCTTATTCATCTTATTCGTTGGACCTCCATAGGAAGTCGAAGTCGAAGTCGTTTGACCACCGTTGGAGATCTAATCGACCTCCATGGAGGTTGAAATCGACTTTCAATAGAGATTGATGAAGAAGAAGATGAAAAAGAAAATTGGACAATATCATTTTTGTCCGAGACTTATTGGTATTTTTGAGATTTATTTTGTATATTATGATACTTTTGGGGTATTTCTGAGACTTATTAGGTTTTTGTAATTTTCGAGACTTATTGGTCTTTTTTGTAATTCCACTAATAAATCTCAAAAATTATAGAAAAATCCAGTAAGTCTCGAAAATTACCAAAATACCTAATAAGTCTCGAAAATACCCAAAAGTCTTGAAAAATACAAAATAAGTCTAAAAAATACACAATAAGTATCGGCTCGCGACCTATTGGGCATTTTCGAGAATTTTTTTTTTGTATTTTCAGAGACTTTTGAGGTATTTTTGTAATTTTTAAGACTTATAGGACAAAAATAAAAATTTTCAATTTTTTAAATAATTTTCATCTTCTTCTTCATCGACCTCCATTCGGTTGATTTCAATCGGCCTCCATGGAGGTCGATGAGACCTCCAACGGAAGTCAAACAACTTCTACCTCTAATGAAGGTCGAATCAACCTCCAATAGAGGTCGAACGAAGAGGCTTGTTTGACCTCCATTGGAGGTCCAAGGAAGAAGAAGAGCAAGAACAAAAAACAAATGGAAAACTGAAAAGTAAAATAGAAAAAAGAATAGGAAAAATCAAAACTGTGGGGGTATTTTTATTCATTCACTATAATATATGTCATTTAAACTCAAATTATTAAAGTGATTGTTTTATGATTAGTATTTCATGACAAACCACATAGGGGATGTTTTTTTTTTTTTTTTTGTATCGGATAGCTTAATTTCTCCAAGTGTGGATTCTTGAAGACAAGCTTTCGGACATCTCATGAGCTAGTTTACATGACTTTAAGGGTATGTTTGGTAGGGAGAAAAAAAATAGGAAAGATAGAAAGATTTGGAGGGATAGAAAAGATGAGGGAAAGAAAGGAAAATAGTTTTCCCTTGAGCTGTTTGGTAAGCAGGAAGAAAATAAGATTGGATAGAAAATCTTCGTTATCAAATTTACTATTTTACTCTTACATTATAATTTATATATTATATATTTTTAAATTTAATAAATAAATATAATTTAAATAATATTGAATCAAACTTTTTTTTTGTACAAAATGATTTCAAACGTTGTAACATGTATATATATACATTATTTAAAAAAATAAAATTTAAATAAATAAAAAATAGAGGCAAACATGTAATTTTAGTTAACCTAAAAACCAAACAACTTTTCCTCTCCATTTTCCTCCCATTTTTAGGAGGATTAAAATTCGTGGGTCCCACCCACCCATTTTTCCTTTCCTTCAATTTTTCTCTCCATACCAAACATATAACTTCTCATTTTCTTCTCCCTCTTCCCTCCACCCTTTTCTTTCCTCTCCCTTTTCATTCCTATCAAACATACCCTAACTCTTGAAGGGATTAAGTGCACACATACACATACATGCATTTATTTTTTGACATGCATGTTTGCCTTGTTGCTTATGTGTGCATTCTTTTCACAATCACACTTGCACTTCATTGTTAGATCTAAGTGTGTTTTTATATGGTGTAATTCATTTTTAGTTGTGTGATCGAAAACGTCCGTGCTTGCACGATGGTATGCTTGTCTTAGCACGATGGTATGCTTGTCTTAGCACAATGTGTGACCACTAGAGATGTCCCATTTTCTTCTCTTGGATTGGTCCTTGGTCACATGGTCTTATACCATGAGTTTGGACAATAAAGTTGTTGTCCAAATCTGACATTTGGCCTCTCAAATGACCATATCTCTTTATATATATATATATATATATCAAAACCTCATTTTTGTGAAAAGAAGTAGAAATTAGGAATCCATACCTTTCCTACGGTATTCTATACGATAGGTTTTGATGTTGTTTGGTCATATTTTGAGCCGCTTGAAATTCAAGCTGATGTGTTGTACCTATCCCACGAAATCCTTGTCAGCGAAAACGAAATCCTTGTCATTGATTTTCGCTAGACAAGTTTTACGGGTCTTGACCAACGAAATCCTTATCATTGTTTTTCGCTAGACTACTCTGCAGGTCCTAATCAGTGAAGATGACCAGCGAAGTTGCCCAATTTTTTTTATAACTTTTCCAAAACGATGTAATTTTACTTAAGACACCTATTTAAACCCCTCTTTCTCATCTTCTTCATTGAGATCATGAAATTAAAACCTTAGAGAGAGATTGAGTGGTTCTAGAGAGAGAAAGCTTCAAGCTTCATATATTGACTCTCCAAACCAAAAACCCATGTGCATCTAACATCATCAATCATCATTTGAGCATGAGTCTTCTTGGTTTTATGATTAGGTAAGTTAGAAATTCATTCAATCTCATTTATTGTTCTTCTTACTCTATATTTATTATTTATTGCATGATTAAATACTATGACTCTTTTTGTTGCATATATTTATGAGTCTTAATTGCATGATTGGGTTTGTTTGTGATAGCTTGCATTATTAATCATATAAGCTTAGATAGCTAATCCATAAATGTTCATGATTAGGTTGGCTTTGTTCAACTAGTAAAGTTCATGAATGTTTATGTGAGTTTTATTTGACAATTATGTTACTATAATCTTTCTACATCTAATTGAGACATTATGTATGTGCATGAAGGCTTGTTTGATAATTAGGTTGTTAAATTTACATCTTAACATCTAATTAACCATATAGTGTTTAGTCTTGCACTTTATTGCATTTAGAATATTGTCATATATTCACTTAGACTTTAATTCTCTTTAATGAATCAAAGTCTTGTGATTATAGGTGGTAGTTGCACAAGCAAGTAAAGCCTTATAACCAAGGTTTGGTTTGCAAGCATTGCCAAGTGCCACTGTAAAAGGCGTTCGGGTAGATTAGAAGGATCTTACACCAATAATAGTGGATCGATAGATACACTAGGGATTGAACCAAGAGTAGTGAGTGATAATGTCTATAACTTGAGGTTATCGAGAGTGAGAGTCCGTATATCACTTGAGGGTGTAACTTTATTTTCATATAATGGAGTTCTGTTGCTCAAGTGGCTAGCATAGCTATTCTCATGGTTTTTTCCAGTTGGAGGGTTTTCACGTAAAAATCAAATGTCTTTTAATTTCCACACTTTACTTGATTTTTATTGTTTGTTTATTTTGGATTTTTGATTGCTAAACTTGACTAATTGAAAAAATGGTAATTAATCGATTAACAAGCCATTCACCTACTCTAGGTTGTTTAGACACACTTCCCGTATATTTTCAGTGGTGATAGGCTTAAAATGCATCCTAAAAAAGGTGTTATATAGTTTTCGTATCCAAATAAGTCATTTTAATGCTTATAGGAGTACAATTTTTATTAACATCTTAGTGATGAATTGATGATCTCTATTTGTAGAATTTTCGTTAAACTTGGATATCTACCCACATAACATGAGATATCTTTCTTTTTTTTAGAATATTATAAGTTACGATTATTACAATAGGACTGTTGAGACTTGCCAAGATAAGACAATGCGTGTGCTGCCCGTATAACTACCATAAATCGGGAGAAAATTTCCAACACATGTTTGTAATATACGCATGGTAGGAATTGAACCCCTTACCGCCACCACTAATCATACAAGCTTAATTATAAAATATTTACCCACCACTAACTTAAAAAGAGAGGTGCATTGCCCACATTCTCTACCTTAGTATGATATTGTTCGCATTGGGTCTAAGCATGCATGGATTTTCTTTTGGGACTCTACCTAAAAGGCTTTATACCAATGTAGATAGTGTCCATACTTATATACCCATGATTATTCCTATGTCTAACCAATATACTCATGATTATCCCCATATCTAACCAATGCGAGACTCTTGTCGTACACCTAACAATTCTCTCCCTTCGACCAAAGGACCAAGGTGAAGATGTAGGTCCCGAAGATCAAAAATTCAGAGTTGTGAGTTTAATAAAAAACAAAACAATGGAAAAAATAGGTTTTAATTTTTTTTTCGGACCTTTATACAATTACACGAATATAAAAAGGATTCAAGAATACCTTATTGATTTTATCCTTCGTTTCTTTTCGATCCGTCACCATTAAGCCTTCCGGTTTATGACCCGTGAATTGACAGTTGTGTGTGGGCACATCACGGATTCCAGGAGTACTTGAATGGAGGCTGCAGAGAAAGGATAAGACAACTCCTTGGCCTCTTGGTGAAATCCGGCCAAGGAAGAATTCGACCAAGGTGGGATCGACCAAGGTATGTTTGGCCAAAGAAGATTTTTTTTTCTTTCTTTCTTGTCACACACCTCTTCTGTATCTCTGCTAGGTTAGGTTATTTTGTTTCCTGAAATTATATCTCTATATATTATCAGGAGACTAGGGTTTTAGTGACCAAGTTGAGATATGATTCTAAATCCTATATTACTATATATTGTCACTAAGATTTCAACCATTGACCTCTTTAAAGGAAATAAAAAATAATCTATGTTCCTTTACTCTTGTCAAGGTTTGAACCTGCAACCTCCAATTAACAATTAATAATTCTTAACTATTAATTTGTCAATTAAATAATCATATTATTTAATTATTAATAATTTATAAATTAAATAGTCATATTATTTAATTAAATAATCATATTATTTAATTAATTCCTTGAATAAATCCAAGTCAATTTCGTAACATAATTAATTGATATCCAATTTAACGTGAACCTTGTTACTAATAATCGTAAAGGAATAGCAATGAGACCTAATTAACCCACAACTTTGAGCTCCAATAATACTCATAAAAATTAATTAAACACTTTAATTAATATTTTAATTAATTTTTCAAGATTATTAATCTCGAAGATATTCCACTAAAAATTCGAGATTGCACTCTCGTAACTGTAGATGTTTTACATAAACCAAAATATCAATGCCCATTGATATAGCTATTACATATGGTATGATCATCCACAAGTATTTCATAATTAGAGTTAGGTCATAAAGTTCGGTATATCTTTCTAATTATATATTTTCCTTTAAGTACCACTGATTATCTTATGAACAATTGTATCATTCCTTCCTTTATAAAAGAAGGAGAGCGCTCTTATTGTTCATGTCCCGAATCAATCCTTAAGGGAACTACTTCTCTACTTCTATACTCCTCGTAAGAAGGAGTGGTTTTCCCTATTGTGTGCAGACCTTCCCAACGCTCCACCATAAGCCAAACCATGATTCCAAGATACAGAGTTATTGAATGGAAATACTACTTCGATCTCATCCATGGTATGTTAAAAACCACGATCTAACATAAATGAGTCAGTAAAATACTCAGAATTAAGATCACCCATATACAACCATCATTTGTCGATATATATGAATCTCTACATGTAACGGATCTTGATGAGAGATTCATATAGATCGTTGCCCAATCCTATATGATCATATCAGGTGTTTTCATTTTCATATCACCATATGAATAGTCTAGGATAAGACTATCGTACATTACGAAATGAAACGTAACTGTAGATTAACCACAAATAAAATATCCATCTTTATTTGCTCTCTACGGACTCTTTAGATTGCAAGTCTCAAACCAAATACCTCTATGTATGACACTCATATACTCAGTTTGAGATTACATCTAGCAATATTGAAAGTTTAGCACATATGATATAAACGTATAGGTCTTATTTATTGAATGAAATAACTATTTCTTTTATTAATATTTTTCTAGCATTTACAAATTACAAGTTTTAGGGTATAAATCTCAACTGGAGAACAAAACCATTCTCATTATCCTCATGGTCTGTGCCTCCCCTCAAACGATCATATATATCCGTCATACTAGGGGGACACACTCCATCCATCACGAGCTAACTGGGGCACACCACCTCCTAGGTATGACTCTGATGCTACTTATTATAAGTATAAAACTCATATTCTCAATATTAGTATGATATTGTCCGTTTTGGACCTAAATCTGCACAGATTTACTTTAGGGGCTATACCCAAAAGACCTCATACCAATGGAGATAATGTCCATACTTATATACCCATAATCATCCTTATATCTAGTTAATGTAGGACTTTAGTCACACACCCAACAGCTTGTACCGAGTCAATGTGCTTGTCAAGAAGAGACTTAAGACTATATTTAATAAGAGTTGTTGTCTCCCCTAGATATTTCGAAAGTTTGAAATTAAGGGTTCAAAATTGACAACCTATATATCTAGACATTTAGAAAAAGACACGAGCGAGGCCTGGTTCGTCCAATGTATGCCCAAAAATTAACAAATTTGTACACAACACAATATGGACAAGTTGCTTATTTATTTCACCGTTTCTTACTTTCTTCTCGTTGTGTATGACGTGGAATTCGAATATTCAGTAGGATAACTATCAAGAAGAAACTATATATATATAGTATACAGCCCATGTCGTCAAGCACATCATGGCTAGGAGACTAGGATAGGACAACCCGTGACCCCAGATTTTCATTTTGAATAACACAAAAATCAAAATAATTCTAACTAATGCTTCTCTCTCTATTGTTTTATCTACTTAATTTGATTTTTTCTTCTCAAAATCATGTCTAATCTTGATATCTTCTCGAAATTGACACCAAAATTACATGTTAACCCAATTAATTAATATTTGTCTTACCACCAAATTCTGTTGTTTTATTAACTATTTACTCTCGAGATCTTAATTTGGTGTCCCAACAATCCGTGTGTGGCAACTTGCAAGAAAAGAAGAAAAAAGAAAAAAAGAAAATCCTATCTGGATCAATTTTATGATTTTCTTTTGATTTAGCTTAATAAATGCTTTCAGTTAGTTATATATATGAAAGGAAATATATTTAGAATAGATTTTAAGACAAGTTGAGATTGACCAGTGATTAGTCCCTTATCCAGTTATCCTACACTTTTTGGGTTTGTCTCCCTCTCAAAAAAAATCCCAAATTATTGTTTTATTTAAAAAGAAAAGAAAAGAAAAGAATAGATGCATCATGCATATTAAGGCCGTTTCTGTCATCTGGAGAGCTACTAATTTGCGGATGATTTTGACTGGGGGTTTTGTTGAATGGAGCGATTTATAACTTCGTCTTGTTTGTGTGGTTGCTTTGTTGCCTTCCTGCTGTTTCTTTGGGGTCGTTGTTCTTGCTTTGCTGGGCTTGGCTTTTTTTTTTTGTAATGATCGGGGTTTTCGTTGCTTTGTGTTTCTCTTTCATTTTTGGCCTCTGTATTGGTCAGTTTTTGTGTTTTTCTCT
Organism: Dipteronia dyeriana; assembly: GCA_032871835.1. Classification (NCBI taxonomy): domain Eukaryota; kingdom Viridiplantae; phylum Streptophyta; class Magnoliopsida; order Sapindales; family Sapindaceae; genus Dipteronia; species Dipteronia dyeriana. The sequence goes on along the minus strand of CM065301.1, from coordinate 72,239,998 downwards.
GTTCTTGTTTTCCTTTGCTTTGGGCTTTTGCCCTTTTATATAAAAAGAAAATTTCAAGTGTGGGATATAGGGATTCAGTTCTCTGATGTAATAAAGTGAACTCAGTAACACTACAAAATTAGAATCCCAACATAAAACGGTATGAAATCCCGTACATAATAACTCCTATATATATTATATGCTAACAGAAAATGTTACATAAAATACCCATATGAAATTCCTAAACTCCATCTCTTTTCGAGTTTAATTTTGTCTTTCTTTTGGCCTTTAGAAATGAAAGAAAAGTACATGATATTTAAGTGCCCTGCAACCTTATTTGTCAATGGCCTTACTAATAAGTTGAGTGACTTGTCTGACATCCATGGCCTCTGCTGGGTTCTGTGCAGCAACAATTGCTTCCATGGAAAAATAATAGTTGCATGCAACACTAGCTTGTACAACATTGACACCCATTTCATCAAACACTTCTAAAATGGAAACCAGCTTATTCTCACCTCCCTTTTTGCATATCACCTTCACTAAAAATGTCTCCCCAGTCTTCTCCACTTTCACTTCCTGTTAATAAAAACACACACATAAAGCTTAGAAAGTACAATAAATTACAAATATGAATAAATAGCCAGAGAGAGAGAGAGAGAGAGAGAGAGAGTGATGAGAACTGACCTCAGGCACTTGAATGTGTTCCATTAAGTAAATGTATTGTCTTTTGATTTCCATGAGGTTTGAGTAATCTCTTTTGATTGCTTCCAACTTGAGTTTCAACTTGTAAATGTAGAGAAGACTATCCATAATGATGGAGCTCTTTTTCACCTTTACAACGACAAGAGACAGACTCAATTAGCTTGTAATTAATGCAAAAATATATAAAGAAAGTATATAGTAATTAAGTGGAGAAATTAGATAATTACAGATTTGGAGTTGGTGAGTGTTCTTAGAATGTGAAGCTTCCTGCGCAATGCTATTCTCCCTTGTAGGCTGCTGGACACCATCTTCTTCATTTTTTTTGAAACTTCTAGTAGTACGTGTTTCAAGTAGTGAGTGAGATTTGATATGATAATGTGGTCGGGCTTTTATAGCATGGGAAAATGGATGAGTGTCGAGTACTGGACATGCCTTGGGATCTTAATTTACCAATCTACTTTTTGTGCTTGTCTTATATGATATTGGAAACTTAAAAGAGAGAATTAAAAAATTATAGAAACAATGAAATGAGAAGGCTATATACTGCTTAGGCAATCATACAAGTTTTTTCAATATATTATTCACTAAATTAATTTATGTATATTTCTAATCTCTTAGGACAAATTTCATGCTCTACCAACTTTATAGTGAAATGATTAGTATTCTTTCTTTTGATGTGATAATGAAATCTCAAACTGTGATATTATCAAACTTAATATGTGAAATTATCAAATTGAATAAGAGTTTTTACAACGAAATCACATTAGACAGTTAAAACATATTGTTTTTGTTATACAAATATACTATATAAATCCACATCTGTTATTATTAATTATAAAGAATAGATAGTAAAAATAGAATAGTGAATGAGTAATAAATAAAGAAAAAAGAGACAAGAGAAGGCAGGACAAAAAGCATAGAGAGAATTTGTCATACATAATTAAATGATATATATTTGCATGGGAAGGGATGTGGGAATGGAATTGATAAGAGTGTGCAGAGAAGCTAGTCATGGGCGTGGTGTCCGATTGAGAAGAAGAGGCAGTACTAGTACGTGATTAAGTCAGTTCGTCGAGACACATATTCGTGATTCGTGATTCGTGATTCGTGATTCGTACATGTACATATATGATATATATATATATATATATATATATATATATATATATATATATATATATATATATATGCATGAAAGCATTGATAAAGCAGAGGCTTCACGGGCTTCTGCTGGTTTGGCTCTTCAGCTTTGTCTCCCAGTGAAGCATGCATTACATCTTTGCTGGTGCAGCTGTTACGTATACTCATATACTGGATTTATATATAACTCATCACATGCTCTGACACTGTCTCTTCTGTTTTATTCTTTATCGTTCTTTCCACTTCTGTTGTCGGTTTTTATTTTTTATATTATTTTATTGTTCTATATAATATTCAAAACCAACCCCCATCAGGCAACTCTTTTAGTTTTTTTTTTTCCAGGTGAAAATGATTCACCTTCATCACTCATGAACTTGTTACCTTGCTTTAAAATTCAAAAGTTTTCTTGTCTGTCAAGTGCCTTTTGTTTTTGTACTTTATATTGTTTTCATGTTAAAATTTTCAATATTGGAAATACAAGTATGTATCAACCCATATATATTCCCCGCCTCCCATTTCCTCAATTTCTCGTATTTCTAATCTTAATATTTTCCAATCTGAAATCTAAAATTTAGAATTTGGAACTCGAAACTCATTCATCCTAAATTTTCGATTCATCATGTTTCAATATCCAATCCAATTAATAATCAAAATATAAAATCTAAAATATTTAATTGGTTTAATTTAATCCATAATTAATATTAATACTTAGTGTAAAATAAATGGGTTAGTAGGTTAGTGACTTAGTGCTGGTAGGTGGATTAGCGGGTAACTGTAAGTTAGATGTAATTTTTTTAAAAGAACATAAAATATATATATACTGGAAATAGGGAAATTAAGCCAAGCCCCACCCCATTCCATTTGGAAAATGGGAAATGGGAAATGGGAAAATGGGGTGGGGCTCCATGGGAAAAATGTTCATTCCTTGTAGGGGTGGGTATTAAATTGCGATTCGAACCAAATCGAATCGAAAAAAGGGTATTCGATTCGATTCGTAAGGGTAATTCGGTTTAAAAATTGAAAATCGAATTTTTATTCGGTTCAAACCGGTTTGATTTTCTTAAAACCGGATTGAACCGAATAAACCGAGTATATAAGTAAAAAAAAAACCTAATATATTTAATATATTTAACGGTAATGTGTTTTTAACTGATTAATTTTTTTTTTTTATATTTTTAAGTTAGGTTTGATTTGAGTTTTTTTTTGCTATTCTAATGTCCAAAATTAGTATCAAACAACCCATTAATGTTAAATTTTTTTAAAAAAACCCATTAAACTAGCCAACCCATTAGGCCTAAAACTGAATTGAATCGTACCATATCGAATCGATTAAAATAAATTCAATTCAATTTGGTTTCTACTTCTTATTAGGTTTAAACCGAATTTACCTAAAATCGAATCGAGTCGAACCATACCCACCCCTATTTATTGGTTTGAATCACCCATATAATTATTTCAATTTATGTATGTCCGGACTGATCCACGTTGCAACTTGCAAGCATGTTGGTCTTATATGTGAACTTGTATGCGAACGTCAGGTAGTTACTAACAATAAACAGTGGATATTGTTTGTACGTGTTGAATTGATATTTTCCTTTAGCTATAAGAAGCCAAGGATGCTGCACCCTACTTGGATGTGTATATCAAGATTCATGACAAGACTTTGTATCTAAAATTTGTCATCTTCAATCTTCACAGTCACAGGCATGCAAATTAGATACCCCCACAAACACAAAAAGGCAAAAAAGGGGCATGCACAATTTGGATTTTAGTACTTGCAAACCTCCTTAAATCACTCTTATTGATAATAATCTTTTTGTTTTGTTTTGTGTACATTGTACTACTACCATCTCTCTCTCTCATTAGAGGGTCATTTAGGGCTCCTTTTGTGTCTCCTTATTTTTTGATATTAATTCCAATGTTAAAAGCCCATGCATCTTTCCATCTGTTTCCTTTGTCTACTTGTGCTTGACACCTATCTCTCAAATGGGAAAGGCCGGGAGGGCTCATCTTTCTATCAAATTCTTGTCTACTTGTTGGGGCTCTTTGCCTTTTATCTCTTCGTCCATGGAATCAGGAGTCACATGAGCTAATTCTCACTGCTGCCTGTTATAGGCGCACAGAGCTTTTTGATGAAAAAAAGTTTGATTTTTTTTTTTTCTAATTTTTTTAATCAAAATCATGTCATTATATATATGTTTGTTGGTCTTATTATTTTGTTGTTTTTGTGCACATAAATTCCTCAAATTAACTAGGATATATTAGAGATTTGAATTTTAAGTTAACTGGACACATTTGTACACCAACATATTGTAAAATAATCCATGGTAAAAAATCAGGACTAGATTGAGGATTTAAATATGACAATTTCTTACATAGTGGAGAGGCTATATCTGCTAATCTCAAATGGGCCTGCGATCTATTGTTAATATTAAGTTAGTTAAGCGACTCATCTTGCATATTTTTTTTTTCAGCAATATTAAAATAAAATACTTCAAAGAATAATGCTGCATTTGTACAAATTTTAAACAATTCCCGTATACGTCTGCATTGTATTGCAACTAATATTATAGCAGCCAAAATTGAGAAATTTCTTCCTGTTGTATTGGTGAGAATAAATGAAGCAAATTAATAAAGTGAAATGACTAGATACATGTTTCAGAGACCCCACCTTAATCATATTTTTAATAAGTTGCTTAACACACTAGTGCTCAAATCACTAACTTAAGGTCCCGTCCTGCAGCTGTTTTTCAGTCCGTTTTCGTTTTTATTTTTCAAAAACGATTTCGAAAACGTGTTCGTTAACCGTTTTTCATTTTGTTTTTGAAAAAAAAAAATGAAAAAACAAAACCAGTGTTAAAAGTGAAAGATTTAAAAAACACAAAATACTTGTTTTTTGTTTTTCATTTTGTTTTTCATTTTTTTTTATATTAAAAAAAATCTTAAATTATTAATTGTACTGTTATGCGTTTGATGTAACTAGAACAAGACGGAACAAGATTTTTAAATTACCAAAGTGCCTCTCTTATATATTTATATATATTTCAGAATAATTTATTTTCAACTAGAACTAATATTATAATATAGTTTTTATATATTATAATATATAATATTATAGAATATTTACATAATTAGTAAATTAATATATTATAGAATATTAATATATAATATATATTATATATATATGATATATATATTATTATAATATAGTTTATATTTATATAATATTTATATAAATAATATTCTATAATATTTGTATAATTAATATAATAATATATTATATATTATTATATATTTATAAATATATAATAATTTTTAATAATATAAATTATAATATATGTAACAATATTTAATATATTAATATAAGATATACAATTATATTTTTATTATATAATAATAATATATATATATATATATATATATATTATAATTATTTATTTATAATTTAAGAGTTTAGTTTTGATTAATTCATTTTTTTTATATGTTTTTTTAATTCATTTTTGATGTGTTACTTTTATTTAATATAAAAATTACAATACAAAAATTATATTGGTTAATTATTTAATCAATTTGTTTATAGTTGTAATAATATTAAACAAAATACTAAATTTGATATTTCAATTTTTGATAGTTTTCGGTTAACCTACCAGACGTGTTTTTTATGTTTTCATTTTCAAAATACAGCTTTCAGTATTTGTTACCAGACGCGTTTTCAGAATTCGAAAATGAAACCAAAAATACTGTTTTCATTTTCATTTTCATTTTTATTTTCGAAAAACAGAAACTGAAAAACGTTTACAGGACGGGTCCTAAGTTTCTTTATTAATTATATTTTCAAGGTAGGATTCAGATCTGCCCAGATAGATTAGGTAATGTAATATATATATATATATATATATATATAAGTATTCCAAATACTATTACAATAAATCTTTATATATATATATATATATTTCCACGGCACTGAAAAAAAAACTTTATACATATATTGTAAAATGTATATACTGATATAGATACAAAAACCCTCACCGATAAAATAGAAGGAAGGTACCACTTATGCTAAAATATATAAATATTGCTTGTGTTACGGTGTTAACCAATATATAAGCTATAATAATTGTTATTCATATCACACTGTTTTAAGTGCTAAAACACAACAATTCCATGAAAATGCATACAGCTAGCTATGGCTATGAGTATGAAATTGGGATTTGGGGAGGAGGAATTTCTCAAAGAAAGAGAATAAAGCTAGCTAGATAGGTAGGGAAAGAGCTAATTACCTGAAAAGAAAGGCATTGTTCCATGGATATGCTTGTTGAGAGACATACAGCAGACTGTGGGCATGTTCAGAGCTCCTTGTAGCTAGTTTTGTATATAATGTTTCCAGGCTGCACTCACGAAAAAGGCATTGTGTTTTGTTCTAGAGTGTGTGCACTGCCAAAGGAAATTTGTCCTGCAATTCAATCTTTGTTTGTATTGTATGACCCAAAATGTCTGCAATAATGTAAAATATACTATATCTATAGCTATAATCTCGTATCAGCTCGGTAGGGAAATCATATTGGTTATATAATCTTCTTTATTTTTATTTTTTTAGAGTGATACTATGACCATGTTAAGGGTATGTCGATATCTATTTAAATCAAACATTATATACGTGGTCTGAATAACTGTTATCACAACATAGTATATATAGACGTATCCGAACATTATAATAATTATGGTGGGAGTAGAGCTTCCTTGGCTAATTAAGACGAAGAAGCAGGTTTATGTAGATTTTGAAATTATATTTAACTACAGAAAAATGATGTATGATGACAAAAAATATGTCACAATATCAATAGGTGAGTCATTAACAATTCATCACTTATACATCTGTCACTAAAAGCATTTGTGACACTTTTAATACCATTGTTACTATGGTTAGTGACAATTATTTATACTGTCACAAACCATAACTTTTAGTGACAGATTTTTATGGAGCCTACTAAGTGATAAAATAAAAATTGTATCACTATACATAAACCTAGTGACAACTAACCATTTGTATATTTTGTCACTATAAGTAAATCTAATGACAATTAACTGTTTAAATATTTTATCACTATAAACAACTCTAGTGACAATTGACCATTTGAAAATTATGTCACTATATGCAAATCTAGTAACAATTAATTATTTCAAATTTTGTCATATACACAAACTTTGTAACAATATATTATTTACAAATTCGGTCACTATTTACAAATTTAGTGACAAGTAATTGTTTGATTTTTTTTTCATTTTACCTAAACTGAGTGACAATTAACTGAGTGACAATTAATTGTTCCAGAATTGTCACCCTAATGACCGTTAACTGATTGAAATATTTGTCACCAATACACAATTAGTGACAGTTAACAATATAAAAATAGAATTTCAAAATTGTGCGATAAAATTAAAATAATTATAATATTAATATTTCAATTATAATATTAAATTTAACATGAAACCTAAATTAACATAAAGAAAAAAATAATGAAAGTCGGTAAGGAATCGTAAACCTAATCGCATATATGATGAAATTAAAAAATATTGTATGCTATAAAGACAAACTATAAAATGGACTTAAAAAATTATTTATAAACTAAGAAGCTATAGACGAATCTGAAATTTTTTGTTGTTCAACTGTCGACATAAATTCACGAAATTGAGATTTCATTTCTTTCATAGTTTAAAGTTGGGATTTCATCGGGATCAATTCAGCCTTGGGATCAATTCAGTCTTAAAATGTTTTATCTTTTTGTTTGTTGTCTTTCTTTGACTTCTCTCATCTTGGAAAGAACATTTACTATTTATGTTAAAGTAGAAACATCGACTTTTGAACCAATAACTTTGTGAAATATCAAAAGTACCAAAAACAAAAAAAGAAATGAAAAAACAGAGGAGGCTTAGAGAGCCATTAATGGCGATGATCATGATTAGGGATGACAATAAAACCAAAACCCGTGTGATCCGCCTGAACCCAACCCGTTTGAAGCAGGTTTAGAGGATGAAATTATGACCCATGAACCTGTGAACCCGTATAGTAAAAACCTAACGGATTTTGATGTGAGTTTAGATTGAGAAAATAAACTCATGGGTGACCCGTTAAAATAAATATTATATAATATTTATTTTTAAAAATATAATAAATCTAAACTCTAATAAAAAACACTTTTAACTATATAAAGAATAAAATATAATCATTTCACTCATTCTAAGTTGTAATTCTCAACTCTCATATATATATATATATATATATGTGTGTGTGTGTGTGTGTGTGCGCGCGCGCTCGCTTTGCCTCCTATGACTCTTGTTTGAACTAAGAAATATACTTGAAATGAGTTAAAATTTTCACTATATTAAATGTTTATAGTTTTTAAAATTACAATTTTCATATATTTAAATAGTATAGAATTATTTTTCAAAAAAAAAAAATTGGCAGGTTCGCGGGTTAGTGGGTTTGACCCGTGGACCCGTGTGTTTCATGGGTTCGTGGACGGGTTTGGGTTTCCTCCAAACCCGCAGGTGAAACCCGAACCCGAACCCGTTTATTTTCATGGGTTCGTGGGCGGGTTTGGATGACACAAATTGTTGCGGGTTTAGGTTTGGATTTTACCAAACCCGTCCGAACCCAACCCATTGCCATTCCTAATCATGATCTGTATATTCTCTATTTTTCATCTTCTATTTGTTACAAGAGAGATAGATTATATACTCTCATTCTTACAGTTTTAAAAACCTTCCTGATTTTCAGGCTCATTCTTATAGTTATAACAACCTTTCTGATTTTTAGGAGATTAATTAACTAATTCTAACTAACATGCCAAGTTACCACTTGTTAACCGAAAATTCCCACTGGGTGAAAAATCTCGATTAGCACCCTTAATCCGCCATCCGATGGGGGGGGGGGGGGTAGGTACCTCGTACCTTGGTGATCTTGTATAAATATGAAGGATATGATGCGATAGGTAGGAGACAAATCATCCCGCCCGTCGGGCTTTGTGCATATGGAGGAGATATGTGGGGTTTGAGGTTACCCTGCTGGTGCAAAAAGGAAGATCTTGATCCCCAGTTCGGTCTCGGTCTCGATCCTAGTCCTGGTTCTGGTGCTGGTCCTCGGTTCTGGTATCCGGTCACCTTTCTAGGCGTCCTCAATCCAGGTAGCTAGCAAGGAGGTAGGATTGGTGCTTCAGTATGATGTAGATGTGTTCGTGAAAGATTGGACCACCCGGTAGCGATTCTTCACCTCTAGGTACTTTCGGTTGGGGTCGGAACCCGTCATGGTACTTGAAGCTTGGTCATGGACCCGATTTATTTCTGTAGTTTCCCGACCTAAATAGTTAGTAAGGAGGGAGGCTCATCTAGCTCTAGTGTCGGATCCTTGTCCGCTCATCGACTCCCTTCAAACAGGTCTGGGTGGTTACTCCTCATCTTGACATGCGACTTGACAAGCATATAGGTGGATAAGAGCGCTAGGTCCAGCAGGGTAGCATTCTAGCTCACACATATACATACATGCATAATACAAGAAATAAATAGGAGAAAGACAAGTCTTATGTAGAGGTGGACTGACCAAGGGGGACAAAGAATCACGAGTGATCATATGATGAAAAACCCCAAGGCAGTATCCAGAGGAATGAGAAAGACCCTTCCTTGTAAATATATATATATATAAAGCAGTGATCCTAGGAGCTTACAAAAATGGTGAATTGGTACAGTGGCAATGCTCTAGAAAGCTTACAATAGTAATCGAGTGTTAACCGATACCGATACATTCCTGATAATGGTTCACATACAATGATCATGTAGGGAGAATTTGGATAAAGTATGTTGGCTTCTCTTGGATTAGTCGATTTCTGGATCCAAGATGATATGTGAGATGGGGATCAGAATCAAGCGTGTCCTTCTTGGAGAAAGCTTTATCATATTTATAGGTTCCAATTGCTTGTTGACCACTTCGAGGATTACTGGATTTTTCTTCCTTCCTTATTCGGTGGGAATTTCTGTTTAATGTAGTTGACCCCTAAGAATCGGCTGTTGGGAGATATCTTAGAGGGAGATGTGTTTGTTTCATCTTTAGACTCTTTCATTAAGGTGGCATATGTGGAGTTGAATATTTTCTCATTAATTATGGCCATCAAAGAGTTGATTGGTCTTCTATTAATGGTGTTGATTATATCATTTAATAGGGTTGACTATCTGTCATTAATAGAGTCAACTTTCCCTTATTTTGCCTTGTTGGAGATGAAACTGGTTTCATTCATTCAGGAGAGGTACACTGATATATCGGTCTATTTTCGTCGGCATTGTTCTGGTAGGCTGGTACCTTTCTGATACCATTCCTCTTATTGGGCAGGTAGGATACGTACCCTGAATAGGTCCCAAAATTATGTCACGGTACTCGGGTATCGGGCTGGTGTCGTGGTACCTTGGTTCCAGGCAGGAGGAACCGGGTAGAAGGTACCGTGGTACCGGTTCTATTTGATGACTGTTTGTATGTGAAAGTTTGATACGTTTAGGAGACTAACTCTGATTCTGCTTGTCATTTGGCGAGATACCTCATGGAGATTACCTGATGGGGTGCTTGATAGTCGCGATAGTGAGATACTCCAAGGTATCAATATAAGAATGAGGTACCTTAAGGTACCAGTCTAGTTGTATGGAGCTTGGTTTGACTACGTTGAAGCTTTACAAGCACATATAAGCTTTACGAGCTTCTTCTATCATGCTGGAAAGGTTAGAAATGTACCTCGACGAGATAGTGCGACAATGTTGACGAGTCCGGGTACAAGTAGGACATTCTATGGAGGTGGATACTCTCTGCCTGCTTTCGAGATGGTAACAAAGTACCTTGATCATGTGAATCCCGGTACCTCGAGATATATGGTAACCTCTCATGTCGACCTAGTGCTATGTAGTGTTTTCTATCTGGTAGACCCTGCCAGGTACTTGGCAGATGGAAATTCTTCCTTGGACCCTTGCCAAAAAAGACTATTTACACCATTTAACAGACTTAACAACCAACTAATAACTTGACTCTGTTAATTCTACTAACTGCCTAAACTAATATTGCTTTTTATCAAGCTACACTCGTAATCATGATTAGATCCATGATCATGATTTTGATTAGCATCATTCATCACTTGATGATTACATTTCTGAGAACAACAACAAACATTATCATTGTTTCTAGATTGTGCTAAATTGACTGAGCCTTGTATCATATCTAGGTTTGTGCTTCTTTGAACAACAGTACCTTAAGCAGAATATTCTCAATTCATAGCACCTATCTTCACATTCCCCCGTAAACTGAAACGAGGTGATTCAACAAGATTCAGTTTGGATAATAGAAACCGAAATCGATCTGTGCAAAGCCCTTTCGTAAGAATATCAACAATCTGAAATTCAGTGGGCACATAGTGAGGCTCTATGACACAAGAGGCAACATTTTCCCTAATAATATGAACATCTATTTCTATGTTCTTGGTACAGGAGTGGAAGACAGGATTTTGAGCAAAGGAATTCGCACCAGTGTTGTCATACCACACAATGGCTGGCGTTGAAACAGGAAGCTGAAGTTCATGGTGCAGAGAATTAAACCACAAAAAACTAATGTCACTTGATCCATGGCCCTATATTCGGCCTCGATGCTAGATTAGGCTACCATCGTTTGCTTTTTAGAGCTCCAAGAGGTCAAATTTCCACTCAAAAACAAACAATTACCTATTGTAGATATACTATCGTCAGGATTTTTGACCCAGTCAACATCTGTGAAGGCCTCAAGATTGAAATTTGAAATAGGTTAGAACCACAAACCAAGATGAATAGATCCTTTAAGATATCTCAAAACCAAGCCAATGAGCTTGAGTTGGAGCAACTAAGAATTGACTAAGCTTGTTCGCAATATAAGAGATATCTGGCCTAGTGTGAGAAAGATATTGGACAGCACCAATGGTAATCCTATACAAGGTAGGATTCGAAAAAGGTTCACCATCATTCAGAGAAAGTTTCACACTAGAACCAAGAGGTGTAGCACAAGGATGAGAATCAGCCATGACAGTCTTCTTAAGCAGATCACTTATGTATTTTGATTATGTAAGGTAAATACCATATTGATCCCTATGAGCTTCAACGCCTAAGAAATAACTCACTGAACCAAGGGTCTTCAATGCAAAAGATGAGTGAAGCTAAGAAATGAGCTCTTGCACCAAAGAAGAATCATTCATTGTGATTAAAATATCATATACATAAACAAGTATATAGAGAACAGTTGACCTATTGTGCTTAGTAAAGAGAGAAGTATTAGAAATTGAGTTCATAAAGCCCCAACCGAGAAGAGCATCTATGAGTTTATGGAACCAAGAATGTGGAGCTTTCTTAAGCCCATACAAAGCTTTCTTTAGCTGACATACATAAGAAAAAAATTTCTTATCAATAAATCCCTCCAGATGCCGCATATAGACCACCTCAGATAGATCACCATTTAAGAATGCATTGTTGATATATACTTGTTAGATATCCCAACCATAAGCTATTGTAATAGCAAAAATAACTCAAATGGTAGAAGCCTTCACAACTGAACTAAAGGTATCCAAAAAATCCAAACCAGAAGTCTGATGGAATCCTTTAGCAACCAATCGTCCTTTGTGTTTAAGAATGGATCCATCAGGTTTATATTTGGTTCTAAAAACTCATTTGCACCCTATAATGTTCATTTTCGGATTGTATGGCACTAATACCCAAGTATTGTTATGTTGAAGAGCATTGAACTGCTTTTTCATAGCTTGGAACCATTTAGAATCAGCTAGTGCTAGCTTGGCAGATGTAGAGTCAAAACCAACTAAGAAAACAGCAGGAAGAGACCAAACAGATGTGAAGGCATTTGGCTTGTATATGTCATTTTTAGACCTAGTAACCATTAGGTGCAAGGATGTAACTACATGCCCAATTGTGGCAACATTGTATGATATATTTACAGGCTCTGTTGTAGTGGTTTTCTTGCATTTGTAGACTAAAAAGAAGAGCTCACATGTAAGGAATCAGTTTCAAAACAAGACAGTTGATGTAAAGAATTTGAAGCAACATTACATGGTCCAGTAGAGAAATCACTCTTTTTCCTAGATGTAGCAAGAGCATCCACAATAGTGGTCAAAGGAACAACAACAGTAGGCAGACTTGAAGCAGACAAAGAAGGAAAAAGAGATTGAAATGAAAAATCAAGTTCATTGAAATCAGCATGCCGTGAAATCAAAAATTTCCCAGATTAGTGAAGGCATCTATAGCCTTTATGACTAGGACTATATACTATAAAAATACATTTTGAGGAATGAAAATTAAGTTTGTGTTTTGACTGGTTATGAAGATATGACAACATTGAGCAATCAAAAGTAAGAGGAAATTGTAGTTAGGTTTCTCATTATGGAGCTTCTCAAAGGGTGAGATAAATTGAAAGAAAGGAGTAGGCAGGTTGTTAATAAGAAACACTGGCAAACGCCTCAAACCAGAAGGTAATAAGCATCTTGGCATGTGCAAGAAGAGTAAGACCAGTCTAGTGATGTGCCCATGGTTCCTTTCAGGACCCCATTTTGCTGATGCGTATAGGCATATGAGAACCTCAGTTGTACATCCTACGGAGACAAATATGGATCAAAAGAAACATATTCACCTCCCATGTCTGTTTGAAGGCATTTGATTCTCTTATCATACTTGAGTTCAACACTTTTCTGGAAATGAATAAAAACTGAAATTGCATCAGATTTTAACTTCAAAGGATAACACCAAGTATACCTAGTAAAAGTGTCCACAAAAACAATGTAATATCAATATCCCTATGTAGACATAATAGGTGCAGGTCCCCACAAGTCACTGTACACAAGCTCTAAAGTTGCTTTAGCTGAGATTTCAGACCTACTAAAAGGAATTCCATGCATTTTACCCATTTTGCATAAATCAAAGAAATTAAGAGCAACTATATTACAACGAATATGCAATTGGTGAAGAACCTTTTTAAAAACCAAAGGAGCTGGAAGTCCCAGCCTTGCATGCCACACATTTGAGTGGATGTTAGAAGCAAGAGCAACATTAAAATCATGCCTATTATTTTTATACATGGACACAAAATGAAGTTGATTATTTAAAGACATTTCAATATCATACTTTGGTAAAAATCTTTGACTATTGTAGCAGCGAGCTTGAGGAGGAATACCATCAAGCTTCAACTGGTAGAGTCCATATTTAAGACTGCCTTAGAGCAAAACCACTCCAGTTTTCTAGTCTTTAATCAAACAGTTATCAGCATAAAATTCAGCTATCACATCATTATCTCTAGTAAACTTTGAGATACTAAATAAATTCTTAGTAATAATAGGAACATGCAAAATGTGATTAAGGTGCAGCTTCTTAGAGTAATCAGCATGTGAAGCAATACTATTGTGACCAATATTAGAGATAAAGAGATGTTGACCATTACCTACAACCAGTCTATCATTGCCTTGATACTCTGTCTTGAATGAGAGGTTGTTGAGGTCATATGTGATGTGGTTAGTAGCACCACTATCCACATACCAAACTGGATCATTGACTGTTGCAGGTGTGGCAATGTATGTTGAGTTTTGATGATAGTTTATTTGAAGTTGTGAATGACCTTGGAAGATGATTGACTGATTTTGAGCAGCCATATCCGGTGTTTGTTGAGTTTGACCAATAAAAGCTTGATTTTGTGAACTTGGCCTATGAAATCCATGAAACGATGGAAACATTGGAAAGCATTGTGTCCTGGCTTGGCACATAGCTGACAAAAAAACCTTTTTCCACCAAATTGTTTCCTCTACCTCTGCCTCGTGAAAACCCTCTGTTGTTAGCAAAATTACCTCTTTGATCTTTCTTGTCTCTTGAGTTGTTTGAAACAAAATTTACAGAGGCTCTAGAGACTACAAGTTGAGAAGAGGTATTCAATTGTTCAATTCTTTGTTCTTACATTATGAGCAAGAACTGAGCATCTTCCAAGGTACTTGTTGCTTGCTGAGAAGTAACATGTACAGCTACAACATCATATTCATGTCTAACTCCTTCCATCAGGCTCAGAACCAGATATCGTTCCTTCACTTCTACATCAGCAGCTGTCAATGCATCACCTAGATTCTTGATTTCAAGAACAAAAACAGTTATAGATCTGGATCCTTTCTTGATGGAATGAAGTTATTTCCTCAGTTGCATGATTTTTGCCATTGATTGTTACGAATATAGCTTCTCCAGCTTAACCTAGGCTTCAAATGTTGTTTTACAACCAGTCACTTAACCAATCACACTCTGACTCAGTGTTAAGATGAGCCAGGATAAAAACATTTAATCAGATTTCTTCTATAGCACATAATCCTTGTTGATTTGTTGCTAATCATCTTTGGAGGTGGAATCTTCAAAGGAGATGTGAAATCCTCAAGATCTAATGCATGAATCACTGGTAAGATTTGTGTCTTCCAGTTGATATAATTGCTCTTGTCAAGTTTGATTGGCATGTTGAAGTTTAAGGTTTTTGCAAGAGAAGAAAAAATCCATGCCAGAAGCAAAAGCAGTAGATTCTTGTCTATGGATTTGTGAAGAGGAATCAGAAGAGTTAGAAGAAGCTGATGCCATTGACGTTAAAGACATGAAAAAAATAGAGGAAGCTTAGAGAGCCATTAATGACGATGATCATGATCTGCATATTCTCTATTTTTTCTTCTTTTATCTGTTACAAGAGAGATAAATTATTTACTCTAATTCTTACAGTTATAACAACCTTCCTGATTTTTAGGAGATTAATTAGCTAATTCTAACTAACATGCCAAGTCACCACTTAACGGACATAACAATTAAGGATGGCAATTGGACCCGAACCCGCGAGTACCGAACCGAACCTGAATCGCATGGGTCGAGTCTAGGTCCCCATATTCAGGTCATGGGTCGAGTATGGGTCCAAAATTACAAACCCGATTCGGGTTCTGGTCGGGTCTAGGTTAGGGATGCACATTAATCCCCGAGGCCCCAAATCCCCGCACCCCCATCCCCATTTTGGGATTTTTTTTTGGGGAAAATGGGGAAATGGGGAGGGATGGGGATGATTTTCATCCCCAAATTAAAATGGGGATGGGGATAGGGGAAATGGGGAAATGGGGAAATGGGGATGGGGATGAAGATCTCCATTTCCCCTAAAAGTATATAAATATAATTATAATATATATTTGAATTATTTGAAACATTTTATGTTGAATTTGTAATGTATTGTTATTTTTTATTTGTAATGAAAGGTTTGTTTTTTTTAATTTAATTTATAATTTTCAGTTAAATAGGGAAATGAGAAAATGAGGGACCGATGATAAGAGAAAACAGGGAAAAACGGGGAAAATGGAGAACTGGGGATGGGGATGGGGGACCTCCCCCCAAACATCCCCATCCCTATTTTCCCCAAATGGGAAAATGGGAAAATGGGAAAATAGGGGATAGGAGGACGGGGGAAGGGTCTAGGAAGTGGAGATGGGGAAGGGCCTAGGGGATGGGGATAGGGGGACCTATATCCATCCTCATTCCCCAAACGTGTATCCCTAGTCTAGGTATGAGTCAAAAACCCGGATTCAAACCCTTGGACCTGATTTGTTAAAAGCTATGTCGTTTTACACGGTATATAATGAACTAAACCTACTTTCTTCTTTTCTTCTTCTTGTTGTCGCCTACCGCAGACCAAATCTCACTTCTCACTTTCTCTGATTTTTTTTCTTCTTGATGCCATCTAAACAGACCAAATTTCACTTCCTACTTTCGAGTTTCTAGTTTCCACAGACCGCCGAGTTGCCGACAGCTCCACAGCTCCATGTAACTCTCTCTCTCTCACACACACACTTGTTCTTTTATTATATTGCTCTTTTATGTTGAATTCATCAAGTTTTCTTATATCGGGTTGTGGATCGATTTTGTAAAAAAATCAATAAGTTATGTTATTTTTCAGGAAAATTTGAAATGATTTCTTGAAATAGATAAGTTTTTTTTTTTCAATCATATATGTTCTTATGTTTCGTGGTGTGATTCTATTGTATTGGGTGCATTTAATTGTCTCTTCAAATGATTAGGTTCCAATCAAAGCCGGTAACATCACTTGACAATATAAAAAAAGGGGTTTAACTCAGAATCCAAAATGATTTTCCAAAACTACCATGTTATTTCTTGTTCTTGGAATTTTGGCTAATTGTTCTGTCAAAACAAAAGGGTTCTGTCAAAACAAAAGGTGCATATTGCTTGCATTATGCCTTAATTGATTGTGGGTTGTGTGATTAATTCTGGATTCTTTGAATGTGCAGGTTGGTTCAAATTTCTAGAATGAGCTGATGAAGAAATTGATTGAAAAAATAGAAAGAGAGAATTACAATTTGTTTGAATGAGATGGGAGAGAGATTGAAAGAGATAAACATTTCAGAAAGAATAGAAATGAGGTTTGTACAATTTCATTCATAAACCAAATGTAAAGAAACAATACAATATATAATTCGGTCTCCACCAGACAAAATAAGGGAAAAATTTGTGAATGATTCTACGGGTCCACGGGTCTAGACCCAGACCTGATGAATCCGAACTAGACCCGTATTTGAACCCGTGAAAATATTCAGGTCTGGGTCTGAAAATATTTGGTGGGTCTAGGTCTGGATCTAGTAGAACCCGATCCATTGTCATCCCTGTTAACAGCCAACTAATAACCTGACTGTTAATTCTACTAACTGCCTTGACTAACATTGCTTCTGATCAAGCTACACTCGTAAACATGATTAGATCCATGATCATGAATATGATTAGCACCATACATCTCTTGATGATTACATTTCTGAGAACAACAGCAAATATTATCATTGTTTCCGGATTGTGCTAAGTTGACTGAGCCTTGCATCATAACTGGGTTTGTGCTTCTTCACATTTCAGAGCACCTATCTTCACAAACATTACCCATAACTTGATTGACGATTTCATTTTTAAATGCATCAGATTGGTTTGTAACAAGCTCATCCATTTCTCTACAAAACAAATAATAATCAAGAAAAAATTAATCATTCGACTGGTACACTGTGATTACATTCCACATCAACTAAAAATACCAATTGAAACAATCTTAGATACAGAACTTGAAGAAATAACATGAAACCTAGAAAAAAAAAAAAACAAGTTAAGCGCCTTAGTTCAATCAATCTTGCAATCATTAGATACATCGAAAAACATTATAACCAAAGAAAAATACCACCTCCAAATAAGAAACAGAAAACAACCAAGATCACCAATTTGAAAAACTCGACAAGATACACACAAGCTAAAACTTAAAAAAAAAAAAAAATACAAAATCTAATGAGAAATGTAATTCAGGCAAGTCAACAGGTTCTTTACCACTGTAGTTTAGCTCAAATCAGAAGTCGATCATCATCATCAATCAAGATTAACATGATTAGATGGCCAATGTGAGCTAGGTGTCTGAGACAGACTAACGGCTGTTATATATTTCTGATGATCAGTTTTTATAGCTTAGACAAAGAAATGATCAATTGATCGTCACGAGTTGATCAATTTATCTCTATTTCCGTATATATAAACTCTTGATGTATTGATTATTAATAAAGAAATGAAATGAGCAGTTTTACCCACCAAATACTACAAATTGTTGGAGCTTGAAGAATTCAATAAATTCCTGTCAAACACTTTGATGCTCTAGTGATCATCTATAATTTTTCAATGTGGACTAATTATCTTACTATAGTAATTTTGCAAGTATCTAATGTGATTTGGTAGGAAACAATCATATTTTGTCATTTTCTTTCATTTATTTACGGGAATCAGATTCTAGAACAGAGTAAGTAGCTTTCCAGCACCACTAATAACAGAAAATAAGGTCTTTTATAAACACATTTTAAATATACTAAAAGCAAAACACAACTAGTATCTGGCAAGTACTTGACAAACACATCTGAAGCTAATCAACTGTTATTTAACACCTAAATCACAATAAAAGTCATGAATATTAATAGTATAAAATAGTTTTTACTAGAAAGTCCTTACCGGAAACTAAAGCACATTGTACTGGATAATATACAAGTATCTGCTGTATTAACAACCATATCAATCAAAATCCCACTGAAAGAAAAGTTTATCTAGTGCAACAATATATGATATATTTCCCATAAAAGTCACACTAAACTCATAAAATAAACTAACCGAAAAAGAAATCAAACCGAAGTCAAGAATATTAATAGTATAAAATAGTTTTCTCACCTATTAAAAAAATGCAACAAGTAGCATGCATGAATTTAGTGAAAATAACTTGCACTTAGGCAAAGAATTGTATCATAATGAATTAATGACATCATTTCAGTTCCCCAATTTTTGAGAAAAGTTACTGAATTGTAACCCTATGTCCATGAGAAAACTTTCAGAATATATAAGATGAAAAGAACATATATATAGCTCAAGTTGTACAATTATATGTTCTTTTGTCAATCCGTAATTTAAATTGGAAACGTATAACTTGGTGCCAACTTCCACACTAGATATTTTTGCAGCTTTAAGACTGTCTTCAAACAAATCATGTTGTCATGGAAAACTCTCGGCTCAGTTGAAAGACTGACGAAAAATCGGGAAAAAGAAAACCATAGGAAGTCATGTTACAACAAGATAACAGAATAACTTGATGTGGTAAAATGGAATTGCATATAGCTGCAAGATTAAACTAAAAACCCATATATAATAAAATTGTGGTATGAATGTTCACGGTTAAAACAACAAATAAAAGAAAGTGGTAATACACATTATAGCCGTAGAGATTTGCAAAGAGGAAACCTTCCAAGTGATG
Source organism: Dipteronia dyeriana (assembly GCA_032871835.1). Taxonomy (NCBI): domain Eukaryota; kingdom Viridiplantae; phylum Streptophyta; class Magnoliopsida; order Sapindales; family Sapindaceae; genus Dipteronia; species Dipteronia dyeriana. The sequence continues at coordinate 72,220,299 of CM065301.1, read as the reverse complement.
AAAATGGATTAATTATCTAAAATGAATCAAAGTTGATAATTATTCAATTCACTTATATACCTTGTAAGCAATTGACCAGAACTGATTCGGTAGGTCTTCTAGATATCTCCCGCGAGTTTCACATGATGCGTCAGTTTTTGATCCTTCAACCGAGGTCCTGGATTCAAGTGCACCACTGGTTTTCCATTGATTTTATGTCGATCGAAATTCAAGAAAGCAAGAGAACTGTAACATTTTAACTGTAAGTAATTACCCACACGACTGGTTTTAACCAAGATATTAGTAATTAAAAAAAAAACCCTTCAATTTCAATAATTAAATAAATAATAATTAAACAATTTGTTCAATGACTGATGACAAATAAACCTGGATTTTGGAGCAATTGAGTTGCATTTGCATATCCTGGAGTCGAATCACGTTGTGGCACACGTACTTGTAGATCTGAAGGGGACAGTGGAGGCAGTGAGCCGTTTCCATGTGCTTGCAAAATCAGAGCTTGCAGTCATGAAAAAGAAAAAAAGCATTTCGTGGCAAGGTCTTAAAGAACTCGAAAGCACTCGGCTAATAGCTTCGAAGCGATGGAACCAAAATAAGAAAAATATTGGGGAAAATAAGTGAAGAGAAAAAAAAAACATATTGTGTTGTGTCCTCGAGAAAGAAAGTATATATATATATATTTGAAAAAGATATATATTTTTGGTTAGTGACTTATTATTATATATTATGAGTCACAATATATATTTTTTAAAGTTAATTTTGAGTCTGATTATAATATGAGAGAAAATCAAAAGTAACCATAACTATTATGAAAATTTTATTTTTAACCACATACGAAAATTTATTTGTTAATAGCCACTTTTTTAAAAAAAATTCAGTGTATGTCCGTAAATTACAAAAATACCCCTGGATTTGATTTTAAAAAAAAAACTGAAAGAAAACTTGAAATCATGACTAAAATCTGGAATCAAACTTGAAATCATGGCAAGGAACTTGAAATTTGAATTCTTGTTTAAAAAAATGAAATTTTGAAGCTTGAAATCTTGTTTAAATTGAAATGTTGAAACTTGAAATCTTGACTAAATTGAAAGTTGAAAGTTGAAACTTGAAATGTTCTGGGTTTTTAAGTTCTTCGTTTTCAAATTGAAACGTTGAAACTTGAAATGTTGACTAAATTGAAATGTTCTGGGTTTCTAATATTTCATTTTCTTTCCTTTTTTTCAGCAGATCTAATCGCCGGCGGAAGGGGAGCTCGACGGTGTTGCTGTGCAGTCGTGAAGCCCAGGCGACGGCACTCCGGCAAGCCGTCGATGACATGTGAGAGAGAAAGGAAAGGAGAGAGAAAGAAGAGAGAGAGAGTTGTGGAGAGAGAGAATAGAGGTTGGGTGAGAGAAAGATGAGGCCGGCGACAGTTCGCCTGCCTTCGCAAGGTTGCAGGCGACGGTTCGCCGGCGAGAGAGAGAGATCGGAGAGAGAGAGAAAGCGGGGAGAGAGAGGAAAGGAGAGAGAAAAAAAATGAGAGAGGAGAGAGAAAGTGATTGGGGATGATTTTTATACGGGGGCATTCAAGTAATTTCTCAAAAAAGTGGCTATTAACAAATAAATTTTCGTATGTGGTTAAAAACAAAATTTTCATAATACTTGTGGTTATTTTTGGCAATTTCCACTTATAATAATTGTCATAAATTATCAATCTTTTAAATAACTGTGACAAATTATTTAAAATAAATCTCAACTGAATAAAAGTTTTTGACAGATAATAAAATTTGTCATGGAATAATACTTACGGTAATGGTTTTATAATTTGTCATAAACAAATATGTTAATGTTGTTATGAAAATACAATATGAGTGAATGTCCATCCATTATTACAATGTAACTTATGATCATTCGCCTTCCCTAATTGATTCTCATGTTTATGGCACCATTGATTCTCATGTTTATGGCACCATTGATTCTCATGTTTATTACTAATGTGTTTTTATATTTGTAACTACTATATTGTGAACCTATAAAAGGGAGGACTCACCAAATTGTAAACACCATTGAGAAGTGAATAAAATATTATATTTATATGTTAACTTTTCCTTGATTTCTTCTTATGTTCTTGTGCTATTACTATTGATTTCATTTCACGTTATCAGTACGAAGTAGCTCCGATCAGGTAAATATTATTCTTTATTTTATTTTTTTCACAAGGTATGAAAAATATATATGTTGTAATTTGTTATTGACTCATAATAACAATATTCATCAATTTTACAATTACAAAATATTATAGAATTAACAAGTATATTCCTACCCTTACATATTATGTTATAAATTCGACATATTTGTGATTAGGAATTTCTAATAATCATTTTTGCAATTTAGCTAGCAGAATATGTCGAACATCACAAAACTTGAATTTGCTGCTCTTGACATTTCTGGTGACAACTATTTGTCATGGATTCTTGATGCTGAAATTCATCTTGATGCTAAAAATCTATAATTAAAGAAAAAAATGAAGCATCTTCACAGGACCGTGTTAGAGCAATGATTTTCCTTCGGCACCATCTCCACGAAGGATTGAAATATGAGTATCTTACTGTTAAAGATCCATTTGAGCTTTGGAAAAATTTAGAAGAGATATTTAATCACCAAAAAACAGTGGTACTTCCAAATGCTCGTTATGCTTGGATGCACTTACGATTGCAAGATTTCTAATCGGTTCATAGTATAATTCTTCATTATTTAAGATTGTCTCTCAATTGAAATTATGTGGAGAGACAATAACTGAACAAGATATGCTAGAAAAAACATTTTCTACTTTTCATGCCTCGAATTTGCTCCTACAGCAGCAATATCGAGAGCGTAGATTTACCAAATATTCTGAGCTAATTTCATGTCTTCTTGTGGCTGAGCAAAATAATGAGCTTTTGATGACAAATCACCAATCTCGCCCAATTGGAACTATAGCATTCCCAGAAGCGAATGCTAACTCATCAAATAACCGTGGCGGTTATCGTGGCGTGGGTGTGGCTGTAGCCGTGGGCGTGGTCGTGGTCATTATCAAGGCCAGGAGGATCATAATAAGAAATCTAAAACAAACCACCAGAAGTGGAATAACAATGATGGAAAACAGGAAAAGGGGAAATATTTTCAAAACAAAGCCTCTAAAAATCATGACAATGCTTGTTTCTGATGTAGAGTAAAAAGGCATTGGTCGCGTACCTGTCGTATGCCTAAACATCTTGTGGAAATTTATCAAGCATCATTGAAGACAAAAGGAAAAGAGGTGGAAACAAATTTCATTGATCATGGTGAGCCAGTTGACATAACTCACCTGGACGTTTCAAATTTCTTTGAGGACCCAAATGGGAACATTGGCCATTTGATTGGAGATGGAAATGTTAATACCAATTAGCATTTTTATGGAATTATTTTCAATGTGTTTTTCATTATGTTTTGGTGAGTTACTAGTGCTTAATTGTCATTATGTTTAAGTTTTTTTTAGTGCTCTAGAGTATTTTATATGTGATTCTAATAAAATTCCCTATAGTGTGGGCTTTGAGGAAATAAATTTGTCTTATAATTCAGTTTGCTTTTAATGAAGTTTGAATTTTATATTTTTAATTTTTTCTTAATTAACCTGTAATCTCCTCAATTTTTATTTTATTTTATTTTATTTTATTTTAATTTATTTATGTTAACTTAAATTTATATATGTGAAGATGACTTCGAATCATACTAATGATTTGAACAATCAAAAGATGAATGATGGAGATGAATGTCTTATAGACAGTGCCACAACGTATACAATCCTTCGAAACAAAAAATATTTCACTCACTTAAAATTAGCTAAAGCGAATGTTAACACAATATCAGGTACTATAAACCTGATAGACGGCTCAGGAAGAGCAAATATTTTGTTACCAAATGGAACAAAATTACATATCAATTATGCTTTATATTCTAGCAATTCCAGAAGAAATTTACTAAGCGTTAAAGATATTCGTCTTAATCAATACCACATTGAGACTGCTAATGAAGGTAATATAGAATACCTTTATATCACTACTATTGTATCATGCCGGAAGCAGATACTAGAAAGATTTTTTGGACTTTCTTTTGGGTTGTATCAAACTGTCATACGAGCTATAGAAACAAATCTTATATTGAGCCAGAAGTTCAATGATCCAAAGACTTTTATGCTTTGGCATGATAGACTTGGTCATCCAGAATCAATTATGATGCGGAGAATTGTTGAAAACTCATATGGACATTCCTTAAAGAACCTGAAGATTCTTTTACCTTCTGATAACCCATGTGCAGCTTGTTCTCAAGGCAAATTAATTACAAGACCATTCACAATGAAGGTCAATTTTGAATCCCCAAGTTTTTTGGAAAGAATTCAGGGTGATATTTGTGGATATATTCATCCATCTTGTGGACCTTTTAGATATTTAATTATTTTAATAGACGCGTCAACTAGGTGGTCACATGTTTGTTTGCTCTCTACCCGTACTGTTGCATTTGCAAGACTTCTTGCTCAAATTATTCAATTACGAGCACATTTTCCTGATTATCAAATCAAAAAAATTAGACTAGATAATGCAGGTGAATTTACATCTAAGGCTTTTGATGATTATTGTATGTCAATCGGTATTGATATAGAGCATCATGTTGCACATGTCCATACTCAAAATGGTTTGGCAAAATCCTTGATAAAATTCTTCAATTGATTGCTAGGCCTTTACTTTTAGAATCAAAACTATTTGTTTCTTCATGGGGACATGCAATATTACATGCTGCATCGTTAATTCATATTCGACCAACTAGTTATCATAATTTTTCACCTTCACAGCTTGTCCTTGGCCAACAACCAAATATTTCTCATTTAAGAATCTTGGTTGTGCTGTTTATGTTCCAATTTCACCCCTACAGAGGACAAAAATGGGTCATCAACGAAAACTTGGGATTTATGTTGGCTATGATTCTTCTTCAATAATTAGATATCTTGAGCCTTTAACAGGAGATATTTTCACCGCAAGATTTGCAGATTGCCGATTTGATGAACAAGTTTTCCCTTCGTTAGGGGGAGAAAAGACAGATAAATGACGAGAACTTATATGGAATGCATCATCCTTATCTCAGTTTGATCATCGAACAAATCGATGTGAACTTGAAGTTCAAAGGATTATTCGGTTGCAAAATGTTGCAAATTAAATTTCAGATACATTTACCGATTCAAAAAAATAGTAAAATCACATATACCTGCTGAAAATGTCCCAGCAATGGTTGATGTCCCTGAAGGACAATTAGATAACGTAAATGAAATTAAGCCACGCTTAAAGCGTGGTAGACCAATTGGTACGAAAGACTTAGCTCCAAGGAAAAGGATAACACAAATGAAGCTTCAAAATAAAAGTGGCTTTCCTAAAGAAGCTATCATCGAAAACCAGACAGTAAAAATTAATCGATTCGAAATTGATCAAATTACTCTCGAAGAAGTATATGTACCAACAAATAAGGAAATACAAAATTCCCCTGAAGAGGAACAAAATGATCATGAGTATTTGCAAATTAAAGAAATTTTGATCTCCCCAGATAAAACTCATGAATGAATATCAATAGATTATGTTGGTTCTAAGAAATTCTTGGATCGAAGAAATATTAACATTGATGATAAATTTGCATTCGCTGTCGCTCTCGAAATTATGAATAATGATGAAAATGTTGAACCAACAACAGTGGAAGAATGTCGACATAGAAAAGATTGGCCAAAATAGAAAGAAGCGATCCGAGTATAACTAAATTTGCTTGAAAAATGTGTAGTTTTTGGACCGGTTGTCCTGACGTCTGAAGACATCAAACCTGTCGGGTATAAATGGGTTTTTATTCGAAAACGAAATGAGAAAAATGAGATTGTAAGATATAAAGCAAGCTTGTAGCACAAGGTTTCTCGCAAAGACCAGCTATTGACTGTGAGGAGACTTATTCCCCATTAATGGAAGCAATCACATTTCTATTTTTGATTAGTTTGGCAACCTCCAAAGGGCTTGATATGCGTCTTATGGACGTAGTAACAACATACCTGTATGGATCTATTGATACCGATATATATATATATATATATATATGAAAATCCCTGAAGGATATAAAATGAATGAAAATTTAAAACATAGAAGCTTGTATTCAATTAAGCTACAAAGATCCTTGTACGAGTTAAAACAATCTGGGCGTATGTGGTATAACCGCTTAAGCGAGTATTTATTAAAAGAGGGATATGCAAATAATTCAATTTGCCCGTGTGTGTCCATTAAAAAAATCAGAAATTAGATTTGTTATCATTGCAGTATATGTTGATGATTTAAATCTCATTGGCAATCTTGAAGAACTCACAAAAACTGCATCTTACTTAAAAGATGAATTTGAAATAAAAGATCTTGGTAAAACAAAATTTGGTCTCGGCTTGCAGATCAAGCATTTACCAAATGGAATATTTATTCATCAATCGACATATACGGAAAAAGTCTTAAAGCGTTTTTATATGGATAAAGCTTATCCATTAAGCACTCCAATGGTTGTTCGATTACTTGATATAGACAAAGATCCATTTCATCCAAAAGAAGATGGCGAAGAGCTTCTTGGACCTGAAGTACCATATTTAAATGCAATTGGCGCACTTATGTACCTTGCAAATTGTACAAGGCCTGACATTGCATTTGCAGTCAATTTACTAACAAGGTATAGTTCTGCACCAATGAGAAGACATTGGAATGGTGTTAAGCATTTATTGCGTTATCTTTGTGGAACAATTGATATGGGGTTATTTTACTCAAAGGGATCAAAATCACAATTATCCGGATATGTGGATGTTGGATACCTTTCGATCCACATAAAGCTCGATCACAAACATGATATTTATTTACCTATGGAAATACTGCTATCTCATGAAGATCTATTAAACAAACAATGGTTGCCACTTCCTCAAACCATTCGGAGATATTGGCAATTCCTGAAGCTAGTAGGGAGTCTATTTAGTTAAGATCCATGATACAACATATTCGGGAAACAAGTGGACTATCTTCAATAAAAAATAGTCCCACAATATTATATGAAGATAATGTTGCTTGCATTACACAGATTAAAGGAGGCTATATTAAAAGTGATCGAACTAAGCACATTTCACCAAAAAATTTCTATACACATGAGCTCCAAAAGAATGGTGAAATAGATATTCAAAAAATACACTCAAGTGAAAATCTTATAGATTTATTTACAAAATCATTGTCAACCGCAACATTCACAAAGTTAGTGCATAATATTGGGATGCGGCAATTGAAAAGTATTTCTCAAACAATTGAGACAACAACATCAAAATGAGCGTATTGATGAGGGGGAGTAATTGTTATGGAGGAAAATCTATATACTATATACTGTACTCTTTTTCCTTCACTGAGTTTTTATTCCACAGGGTTTTTCTCAGTAAGGTTTTAATAAGGCAGTTGTTATCACCTCTAATATTATCTTTCAAATACATATGAATAATGTACTCTTTTTCCTTCACTAGTTTTTTTTCCCACAGGGGTTTTACTAGTAAAGGTTTTAATGAGGCATATTCTATGTAAAATGGACATTCAAGGGGGAGTGTTATGAAAATACAATATGAGTGAATGCCCATCCAATATTACAATGTAACTTATGATCATTCACCTTCCCCAATTTATTCTCAAGTTCATGGTACTATTTATTCTTATGTTTATTGCTAATGTCTTTTCATATTTGTAATTACTATATTGTGAGCCTATAAAAGGGAGGACTCACCAAGTTGTAAACACCATTGAGAAGTGAATAAAATTAACTTTTTCTTGATTTCTTCTTGTGTTTTGTGCTATTACTATTGATTTCATTTCAAATATAAGTTTTTTTTTTAAGTGTTTGTAAGCGGTGGTTGATATTTTCTATATGAATGAGACTATTGCATGAGCTTATGTTTTATTATTAGTGGGTTGAATATCAAGCAGGACCGGCCCATATGTGTAGCTGAAGGGGCGGCTATCCTGGACCCTTTTTTTAACTAATCAAATTTTATATGATTTCAGTTTTTATTTTGGGTCTATTTTTATAGATTATTAATTATAAAAGGTGTAAAATTTTGTTATAGGTATAAAAATGTCTAAAGAGTGAGGATATTTACATTCGTTATGTACATCCCAAATTGTATGTACATCCCTTTAAAAAAAATTAAGAGATAAAATCTTGTAAATACACCCCACATATTACCAAATATATCCTTATTTTTAATATTTTTACATCCTTATTTTTAATTTTTTAAAATATTATAAAATTAATTCTTTGTAATCTTTATTTGACCTGAAACAAAATAAAAAGAAAAATTATAAACACATAAAAAACAACAAAAAAAAAATTACAGACATCCACTTCGGCTTCATCAATGTCCTAACGAGAGAAAGAACGGTAAGCGTTTTTTTTAGTTTATGTGTGGTTTTTTTAACTGGAATACAAAATTAAAAGAGGCCATATATATATATATGGAAATTTTCAAATCAGTGCGTACTGATGTAATTATATAAGGATATTGAATGTGAGTCACTCATTTTATATACTTTACCTTGACATGTATGCACTTGTCAACACTCATTTATAAATGAGTGACTCACATTCAATGTCCTTATATAATTCTATCGGTGCGTACTGAAGAACCGTATATATATATATATATATATATATAAGGTTAGGGTTACACTATATCAACTTCAAATTTTGACTTTAATTTATGACTTCAACATCTATCTATCAATTTTCGCTCAATTAAAGGGTTGTCATTAATCTTTATTTCATTTACTTTTTTCACCGTTGGATTGAATGAAAATGAATGGATAGATATTGAAATTACAAATTAAAATCAAAATTTGAAGCTGATATAACCTAATCCGTATATATATATATGGAGGAGCCACATTACTCCTACCAAATTTTGGAAGAGGTTGTAATCTAATTTTCCAATCTAGGATTGAAGAAGAGGTCCATATTTTCTTGAGAGATTATACCGCTTTTCTTCACTTTTTTATATATTTGAGATTTCATTTTTCTTTATTATTTTTAATTTGATTTAGTTAGTTAAAAAATCGAGAAGCATATATCGGTAAGAATTATTATATTTTTGAATTAAAATATTAATAATTTAATTTAAGGGTAAGATTGAAATTTTAAAATATATAAATTTAGGATGAACGTACGATTTTGAAGGGGTGCAGATATGATCAATCAAGTCTAAAATTATAAAATATCCAAATTTTACAAGGCCCATAATTAAAAAAAAAACTGGGTTTGGAACAAACAAATGTCCAAAACAATAATTGTTAATGTCTTGTTTTTTCGGATGTAGAGTCAAATAAGGTTTCTTAACTCTTTATTCTTACCGTCTTAATTTCTTGTTTTTCTTTTTGATAAGTAGCCATTAACGGTCATTTCTTATTTTCTTTCATTCTCTTAATTCTCAACGCTCTGGACTCTAGTGACTAGTATTTTCTATTCATCTATGTTCTAGAAATCTTGTGATACTGATATCTCTACTTGACTACTTTCTAATTTCATTAAAATATTTGTCAATCTTTACAAATTCTTTCAGGTAATTTTTTTTTTGATATATTTTTGTTCTGATTTTTGTTCTTTCTTTTTAGATTTAGATTTTTTTTTTCATAAACTTTCTTAGTTTCTTAGACAATAGAGAGTTAGACCTATTTCAGTTCTATAGTGATCTATTTTACTATTTAAATGAATTAGATATGTTTCAGTTTTTTATATTCAGTTATTCGTACATTTGTTTTTAGCGGAGATTATAAGAAATCAAGAGTAAAGATATAATTATAGTCTATATAAGATTTGATTTTGACTTTGGAGCATTAGAGGTATAAATGTGTTTTTTTATTGATCGAAGGAGGTGAGTGAGTAGTGACTCGGAGAGACAGGCACTGAGGCAACGGTAATTGTGCATTTGGCCATTTGTGCTTTACTGCTTTCTATGCATTATGCTTTTTGTTTTATTATTTATTGACATTATTGTTCTTATGATATCATAGAAAGAAATTTTTTAAAATTAAAAATATAAAAATCTTATTTTCGATCATTTATATCATAAGAAAGGTTAAATGAGTTGATAATCTTATATATTAAAAGTATATATCGAAAAATATTGAATTTAAAAATATTATCCATAAATTTGTTTTTTAAAATATCAAAATATTATTAAATAGTTATTATTGATATATTTTACTATAATATAAACAAGAGATTCATCTTAGATTTTTATATTGGGTATCAAAATAGTAAAAAACGCCATGATATCATTTTACCTGTTGGGTTTTGCGAATCTTGTACGGTTATTGCCAAGATTAAGCAAATCAACTTCGGATAGATTATGGATAACAAAAATTGATTGTTTCGTAATTCGTAATAGTACTGCAATATAGTTTAATTCCACGAACAGAGCAGTCTTTTCTTCCGATAATGCAATTGTGTCCTCTTAGGCTCTTACCTTGTTTACCGGTGTAAGTATAAATATGAGTTTTTCATTCTTTTTTAACATCTTTGACTTTAATAGATTCATCGATAAACCACGTGGATCATATCATATATAATAATATAATATTTTTTTTTATGTTTGATATGATTATGATATGTAACAATCATAAATACTATTAATTTTTTTAAAAATCTATAAAATAATAATCACGTCTCATATATCATATAATCATATATAATATATAATAATATATATCTTTTTATATTTGATATGATTACGATATGTAACAATCATAAATGTTATTAATTTTTTTTTAAAATATAAAATAATAATCACTTCACATATATAGTATGAAGAGAAAACTCTCAATGTAAAAGCTTTTATATAATAATATATAAAAGTTGACCCTTAATATGAGGACCGAAAGAAAACTCTCTACACATGATTGTAAAATATATATGATGAGATTTGAACCCTTGAGCACTAGATATGGAAGGAAGGTACACAACCGTTATCAGCTTTGTAATTTGAATTAAAAATAACGATCAATAATAAAACACCAAAACGCCATCATATTCTCCTTTAAATAATGCTTTAAGATTTGTCGATTAAACCACCTAATCATAATATGCTTATCACAATCTTTACTCAAAAGCCCTCTCCACTTCTATATCAATTTTCTTTTTAAAAACCATTTAAAATCTCACATTTTTTACCCATCCCATTCTATTGACTCTCTCTCACACACTAACTCAAAACATCTAAACAACGGGGAATTGGATGACATTGGATGGTGAGAGTAATTTCTATATATTTTTATTTATATTTGATTGAATGATTTTAATCTTTTAGTTTCTTTTTTCGATTCATGGTGATTGTCAAAGGCCTCTCTCAGACACCATTCTCAGGTATCATTTTCTTATTAAAACAAGGCATATCTATATGTTTATTTTTATGATACACTTACTAGTTGTAAATGTAATTTTGGATTGCTTAGGCCGCGTTCTGCAACTGTTTTTCAGTCCGTTTTCTTTTTTATTTTTCAAAAACGATTTCGAAAACGCGTTCGTTAACCCTTTTCATTTTATTAAAAAAAACGAAAAAAAAATGAAAAACAAAACCAATGTTAAAAGTGAAAGACTTGAAAAACACAAAATACTTGTTTTTCGTTTTTTCGTTTTTGTTTTTCACCTTTTTATATATAAAAAAATCATTTTGTTTTTAATTTTGTTTCATTTACTTCTATTATGCGTTTCCTATGGTTAGGATAAGACGGGACAAGATTTTTAAATGACCAAAGTGCCTATATATACATTATAATTATTATATACATTATAATTATTATATATATATATTATATTATTATATATTATAAAATAATATATTTTTTGTATATTATAATATATATTATATATTATATAATATTAATGTTAACGGAAAATTTGTTTAGGATGAGAAATCCCTATTAACACCCTTGAGACCATTACCACGGAGGTGGTGGCCGGGGTTGGTATCGTTGATACCTGACCTGATTTTGTATGAATATGAAGGAGGATGAAATAGTAGGTAGGAGACAAGCTATCCTGCCTGTCGGGCTTCGTGCTTATGAAGTAGATCTGGGGAGCTCGAGGTTCCCTTGCTAGTGCGAAGGGAGGTGATCTTGGACCTTGTTCCTCGGTCTGGGTCAGAGCCCGTCCTGGTACCCAAAGCCTGGTTCTGGAGCCCGATTGCTTCCTGTAATACTCCGATGTCGATAGCAAGTAAGAAGGGGGGCTTATTTAGCTCCAGTGTCGGAAAGCTCGATTTCTTCCATAGAAAGGATACGGGAGAGCTCATCGACTCTCTTTGGACTAGTCTGGGCGGTTTCTCTTCATCTTGATGTGTGACTTTGGCGTGCAAATGAGAGGATACGAGCGTTAGGTCCAACTAGGTAGGAATCTAGATTCGGTTCCTTAGGTCTTCGTTGTTGTTTCCCGATCTCATGTAAGAAATATTAGAGAGCTAGAACCAATGGGGTCGGTACCTAGTTCGTATACACACATGCTTAATACAGTAGATAATAGGAAAAAAACAAGTCTTATGTAGATGGAGGTGGACTGACCAAGGGGGAAAAAAGCATCACGAGTGATCACATGCTGAAAAACCCCTAGGCAGTATCCAGAGGAAAGAGGAATACCTTTCCTTGTATATATATATATCATGTGATGCTCCGAGGAGGTTACAAAGATGCCAAAGTAGTACAACGTATATGCTCCAGGGAGCTTACAACAATGAGTGTTTATCGATACCGAAATTTTCCCGGTCGGGGTACACATACAATGATGATCTATAGAGAACTTTAAACGAAGCATGTGTCTTCTGTCATCGATCAGAGACCCTTTAGTATGCCTTTTACAGGCATATTTATACATGGTGACTACCTTGGCGTGCAAGTCCAGGACTCTTCAAATAGTCTTCGTTTCCTTATCGAATACGATTCTTCCTTTAATGTAGTTGATCAGCTTGTAGCTATTATCTTGGAGAAGATATGATTGTTTCCTCTTCGGACTCTTCCTTCCTTGATAGATGGGATTTTCTGTTATAGTTGACCCCCAATAATCGGTTGTGGAGGATATCTTGGAGGAAAAGGTATTTGTTTCCTCTTTGGACTCTTTTACTAATGATGGCCATTAAAGAGTTGAATATTCTCTTATTAATGGTGTTGATCATGTCATTAATTGGGTTGACTGCCTCTATTAATATGGTTGACCTCATTAATAGGGTTGACTACCTCCATTAATACGGTTGACCTCATTAAATAGGACTGACTACCTCTATTAATACAATTGACCTCATTAATGGTAATCATGGAAGTCAATCCTCTCTCTTGGAGGAGAACTCTGGTTCAATATTCTGGTGGCGTGGTACCTTACTGATATTATTCTCCCTACCTTACGGAGGAGGCGTACCCCGGATGGGTCTCGAAGCTGGTATCCCAGTACTTGGGTATCGATCTGAGGGCGAGATACCTTAAGGTACCAATATGGTTTTATGGAGCTTGATTCGACCTTAGAAGGCTTTCGGTGGAGCTCGATTTGACCGCGCTGGAAACCGACGGGGTAGCGAAGCTTGGCTGGCAAGCCCTGGTAAGGTGTTCGCCAAAAATAGGCGACCTTGGCTTGCTTCTGGAAGGATAGAGAGGTACGCTCGAGTACTGCTCTTGCTACTTGATTTAACCATGCCAGGATCTACAATGGATCTTGGTGCTTTTGGTGACGATGAGGCTTTACGAGCTTCTTCCTTTTATTCTTGGACAGGTCGAGATTATACCTCGACGAGGTAGGAGGGCCTTTGTAAGACAAGTTCGGCACCTTGAAGGTCTCCTAATGAAAGTAGAGATAGTAGAAAGCTCTAGGAGAGTGTCACGAGATACCTTGATGTCGGGGGACCCAGGTCTTTTTACATCGACCTAGCTTCGGGATTTTATCCTGGTATAAGGAACTTGACGCGGTCTAGTCAAGCTTTATTTGGTAAGCCTGGACACGTGCGAGATGCTCAGATGGTATGAACGGCCTCGCCTTGCTCATGTAGGATCGCGTGGTAGCTCGACCTCGGGGACCTTGATACCCCGTCATATAAGCCCGAATTTGGACTTACAGGAAGGCTGAGAAGTGGAAAATTCTTCTTTGGTCCCTAGCCAAATTTTGCTATTAACAATTAATATATCATATAATATTAATAAATATTATATATAATAATAAATATAATATTATAATATATTAATATTCTATAATATATATAATATTATGATTATATATATTATATTAATATTCTATAATATATATAATATTATGATTAATAATATATATATTAATACTATATATATTGTTAATAGTCAAAATTTGGCCAGGGGTCAAAGAGAAATTTTTCACCCATAATCGATAATCATGAAGGCCGGAAAGGCCGGAAAGACCGTAAAGCCACCCCGTAGGAGCAGGGAAGGCAGGCTCGGCTTCAAAACTACCAGAAAACAAGCCAGGCGCGACTAAGACGAGCTCCCACAAGAGTACTGAACCCGGGCTCCTCCAGGCCATCTATTGGGGAACCTCAGCTCTGAGGTCAAGCTCCACAACCGCCCCGTGAATGCTAGTGGAAGTCTCCAAGCTCAAGAGACATTCGAAAAAAGCCCCCAAACCTCTCCAGAAGCCCGCTGTCCTTGCTGGACATAAAGGAAGAATCACGCCTAAATCTACACTACCCCGGCTACCTCCCAAGAATGTCTACAAGAGCACCTTAAGCCCCCAAGGGTCAGAGAAGATCCATCTTAAGCTTCTAAGAACAAAGTTAGAGCATGGATCTACCTCGCTCTACAGGGCAACAAGCAGCTGGCAGAGTGACCTCCTTGAAAATTCATGGCACCGGTGCACACAGAATCGTCTCCACGTAATATTTACATGCACGTCAAGAGTTTGATTCAAAAAAAGAAAAAAACTTATCTCCGTTAACGATATCACCAAATCCCGTAATAATTCAAATTCAAATTCAAATGACGAATCCCGCCCGATAAGGAGGGAACGGATTCTTGGGATCACGGTAAAATATTTGTAAATTAAAAACCTACTTGGACGATATAAATATGTGAAGTCAAGCATGGTAGAAGATGGACAAAAACAGAGAACAACCTACATAGACTGATTTATACACAGAAAAAGTTAGATAGCAACAGAGAGAAGAGAGAAAGAAAAGAAGAGGGGAAGACCTAAATTATGTATTCAGAACACGGCCATCTTCGTTTCTACTATTCGATAGGCACGGAGTTGCCACCACCCTCCATCTTAGAGAGACTGTGAGCAAACGAGAGAGCGATCTGTATTTTGAAGCAATCTATCAATAATAAAAGCTCTCATTTACTGTTATTACGATTCAATCTCTCGTCTATCTCTTACATGGTCGGGAACCAACGGTACCGACCCCGGTCACCACTTTCGTGGTAGTGGTCTCGAGGGTGTTAACAGAGATTTCTCATCCTGAGTAAATTTCCCATCAACACTTTCTGGCGCCGTCTATGGGAAACCTCTCACACCACCATCTTTTTACATTAAAAAAGTTTGTTATTTCATAGTAATCACGAGGCTCCGCTCCTCACAAAGGAAACAGGGCACATCGGGACAACCTTCTGCTACATCAACACAAAAGATCCAGTGGAAAGGGAGAAAATTCGGGCTCCATAGCGAGGTTCCCAGCCAGCCAGCCATTGTTCGGGCTCTAGATCCCCCTTTGGGAAGTCAGGTATAGCTTGACCAACAAGCGGCGACCTTTGTAGAAAACGTCCGCCTTCGACTACTCGCTGAGGGTATCACTATCCAACAAGCGGGTCTCTGCAATCAGGGGGAGTTAAGCAGGCCTGAGGCTAGGCAACCCGCCTTCGATCGCCTTGGACCTACCACTCTGGAATCAACTCGTAAGAGAGCAGTGCTCCCGATCTCAATCCGGGATAGGCTAGGGCCCATGCCCTATGTTCCCGAAGCGCTGCCACGCTACCAACTAAGACAAGTCAAATCCGCGGCATATATTCTTCCCTGAGAACGGGAAGAGCTTCTCCACCCAATGACTTCAAGGAGGGAAGCCCGGGGTAGAGAGGAAGAAAGTCAGCAAAGCCCCCGAGCAGACCCCCCGAAAAAGGAACCGGGTAGAGGTCACCGGTTCGTTAAAGGGATCCGATGGTGAGGAATCCGAGATCAACTCAAGGAAATCCGAAAGCAAGCGTCTAAGGGACCAGTTGGCAGAGCTTCAGAAAGAGGTCCAATTGATAAAGAAGGGAAAGTACAAGGAGGACAAGAAAGATCCTCTAAGTGAAATGAATGCTCGTTTTGCCAGGAGGATCCGGGAGGCAGAGCTCCCGCCTAAGTTCAAAATGCCAACTGACACTGTCTTTTGCTAAAAGACCTCCGGAAACCTACCAAGAAGCCTATGATCGGGCTCTGAACAGATTGAGGTCGACGAACAACTCAAGGTCAAGATGGAGCATGATGACATGAGGGCAGTAAAGCGACAAAAGAAGGAAGCTCCCAGACCCGAGAAAGCTGAGAAAAGCCAGACCCTTAATAAATCAACATACGGCTTCCCTCTTTCTTAGTCCAGATATGAAAGGTATCCAGATAAACGGGCTCCTCCTCAAGCTTTACCATCTCACAGGATATTGGCTCCTACAGCCCACGATAAGAGGGGGTACGACCATTACACTCCTTTAAATGCATCCTGAGAAACAGTCTACCTCGCCATTAGGGACAAGGGATTGTTACAGAAGCCCGCTCCCATGAAAGCCCAGATCTATAAGAGAAATAGTTATAAATATTGTGACTTTCACGAGGATGTAAGGCACAACACTTCAGAATGCTACAACCTACGGAACCAGATTGAGGCTTTGATAAAGGGAGGATGCTTGATAGAATTCTTACAACAAGTCAGGGAGAACATTCAGACTGGAAGGGAGGTGCAAGCCGAGATCCGAGAACATGCTGAGAAAAGGAAGAGGGAGCAGGCGGACCTGATGCAACATATTCAGATAATACATACTATCAGCGGGGGTCCCACTCTGGCCGACACCTACAACAATTCCAGAAAAACCATAAGAGGAAAGTCCCTAGTACGGACGAGGGGCTGGATATATTCAAGGTCGACCAGAGACCAACCAATCCCTCCCAACCGTCGCAGATCATTTTCACTGAAGCAGATGTCTATAACACCGTGCAGCCTCATGATGCCCCAATGGTCATCACGGTACAAATTGCCAACTTCATGGTGCACCGTGTGCTCGTCGACATAGGTAGTAGCGTCAACGTTCTGTTCGAAGACACCTTGGAAAAACTGAACTTGAAGCAGTGGTGCTACAACAGCTGCACTACTCCATTATACGGGTTCACTGGGGACTCCATCACACCCGTAGGATCAAAAATCCTACCAGTGATCATTGGAGCCACACTTCTCTAGCAAAACATCATGACTGACTTCATGGTAGTAGACACCCCATCGGCCTACAACGCAATACTAGGGAGGCCATTTCTATCATCCCTAAAAGGGGTCTTTTCTATTTACCACAATGTCTTGAAGTTGCCAGTAGGAGACAAGGTGGGAGAGGTTCGAGGTGATCAACAAACAGCTTGGAAATGCTATGCAGTGTCAGCTAACCCAACAGCTCTAGCAAAACAACTCGCTCAGGTGACGACTATCCATGGTGGGATAACCCTTGCACTAAACCTGGAAGACGCGGGCTCCACTGATTATCCCGAAGAAGGACTCGTGGTGCCCGACATGGAAGAACAGAGAACAGAATGGGCTAGCGGCCATTCAGTCGATAAGTTAGAGGAGATTCTTGTCCGACTAAGCGATCCCTCAAAGGTCGTCAAGATCGGAGCTAACCTTGAGCCAGGAATGAAAGAGGGCTTGATTAGGCTCCTCACGGATTTCAACGACATTTTCGCCTGGAGTCATGCGGAGATGCCAGAGATCCCGTTGACATTAGTTGTACATCGACTGACAGTGGATCCGACCTTCAAACCCGTTAAACAGAAAAGGCACCACTTCAACACCGAAAGAAATGTGGCGGTTCAGGAAGAGGTGGATAAACTAAACCAGGCAGGCTTCATTCGAGAAGCCCATTACCCCGAATGGATCACCAATGTGGTCATGGTCATAAAGGCAAATGGGAAGTGGCGCATGTTTATAGACTACACCGACCTCAACCGGGCATGCCCGAATGACAGTTTCACTCTGCTAAAAATTGATCAGTTGGTCGATTCCACCTCCGGGAACAAGCTCCTGAGCTTTATGGACACATTTTCTGACTATAATCAGATTATGATGCATCCCGCGGACTAAGAAAAGACTAGCTTTATCACCGTGCAAGGCCTGTACTGCTACAAGGTGATGCCCTTCGGGCTCAAAAACACCGGAGCTACCTACCAACGGTTAGTCAACCGATAGTTCAAGCCTAAAATCGAAAAGTCGATAGAGGTGTACATCGATGACATGATCACTAAATCTTTAACCTCGGAAGGCCACCTAGACGACCTTCGTAGGACCTTCATGATCCTAAGGGAAAACCAGATGAGGTTGAACCCTTCAAAATGTGTCTTTGGGGTAACTGTGGGGAAGTTTCTAGGCTTCGTGGTCTATGAAAGAGGCATAGAGGCTAACCCAGAAAAAATCATGGCTATCCTGAATCTCGATTCCCCCACATCTCTTAAACAGGTTCAAGCCTTGACCGGACAGGTAGCTGCACTCAATAGGTTCATCTCTCGGTCTACTGATAAATGCCTACCATTCTTTAAAGCTATCAAGCAGGGAAGAAACATGAAGTGGGATCAGGAGAGCGAACAAGCTTTCCAAGCTTTAAAAAGATACCTAACGAGCCCTCCACTGCTGGTCAAGCCCAAATCCTGGAGAATAGCTCAAAATATACTTGGCCGTTTCAGAAACCGCCGTGAGCAGGGCCTTCGTCAAGGAATGCGGGGATAAGATCCAAATACCTATCTATTACGTGAGTCATGCTCTAACCAAGCCCGAAAAAAACTACACTATATTGGAGAAGCTCGCTTAGGCCTTGGTGACCAAAGTAAGGAAACTTCGTCCTTACTTCCATGCTCATTCAATAGCAGTGGTGACGGACCAACCCCTCCGTCAATTCTTACAAAGATCAGATTTTTCTGGAAGGCTGGTTCTATGGGCCCTAGAGCTTACCCAGTTTGATTTAAATTATAAGCCTAGGACCGCGATTAAAGTTCAGACACTAGTAGAATTTGTAGCCGAGCTCTCAGTACCTTCAGATCAGGCAACCCCCACGGTAACAGATGTAACCCTTGAAAGGACTCCAGAATCTGACAACTGGCCGGAGGGTTGCGAGTCATGGACTCTCTACACTAACGGAGCTGGGAGGAGCGGGCATAGTCCTCATCGACCCAGAAGGAACTGAGTGCTACCATTGTTTTAGGTTTAAATTTAAAGCCACGAACAATGAGGCGGAGTACGAAGCCCTACTAGCTGGGATAAAGGCTGCCATAGAGCTCGGGGTTGGTTACCTAAATATCAAGAGCGACTCTTCACTCGTGGTCAACCAAGTTTTCGGGGATTATCAGGCTAAAAGGGATAACATGATCGCTTACCTGAAATTGGTGCAATAACTCAAAAATAGATTTAAGGGATTCAGAATCGAGCAGATGCCTCGACAGCTAAATCATCGGGTTGACGTCCTTGCCAAGATAGCTGCCTATGGTGGCCAGACCCTACCTCACAGAGTCCCTCTTCAAGTAATCCCCCTACCTAGTATTATGATAGGTAAGGAGGCTTATACCATGGACCGACAACCATGCTGGATGGATCCAATAGCAGAATATCTACAGGATGGGAAACTCCCCGGGGTAGCCTGACCAAGCTAGGAGGGTGAAAAGACTCTCAGTCCGGTATTGTATGGATTTATACCGAAGGAGAAAATCCTTTCCCCTTCTCCGATGTCTACACCCTGAAGATGTCAAGTGGGCTTTGAGAGAGGTTAATTCCTGGGAATGTGGGAACCATATTGGTGGAGAGGTCTTGGCATATCAGGTTCTCTGTATGGGGTATTATTGGCCGACCATCCATCAAGATGCTAAGAACTTGATGCAAACCTGCGAGGCATGCCGGAAGGCCACAAACTTGAGTCACCTCCCACCGGAGTGCTTTTCGTCCATTAGCTCGCCATACCCCTTTGATATATGGGGAGTCAATTTGATTGGACCGTTTCCTACATCTCCGGGATAGGCCAATCACGCTATCGTAGTGATTGACTACTTCACAAGATGGGTTAAAGCCGGACCACTCTCTTAAATATAAGAAAAGAACACAACAAGGTTCATTAAGACCAATGTAGTTTGCAGGTTTGGAACCCCTTTTACCATCATAACAGACCTTAGAAAACAGTTTGATATGGCCAATTCAGGGATTTCGGCGAAGGCTTGGGAATCGACCTTCGGTTTGCTTCGGTAGCCCACCCTTAGACCAATGGTCTGGTAGAATCCATGAACAAAACCATTAAGAAATTGTTAAAGAAAAAGTTACATCAGAAGAAAGGTAGATGGGTAGAGGAGCTACCCGAGGTCTTCTGGGCTTACCGCACTAAAAGGAGAACAGCTACCGGTGAAACACCCTACTGGTTGGCCTTCGGGGTTGAAGCAGTCGTTCCTATTGAGCACAAGTTGGCCTCCTTTAAAGTCCAACGTTTTGAACCTGGGAGCAATTAAAGCAAGCTCCAAGCTTGCTTGGACCTCATGGAGGAGAAGCAAGATCGAATAGCTGAGAAGGTAGCGATCTACCAAAACAGGATTGCTAGGTACTTCAATAGCAGGGTTAAATTCCAAAGCTTCAAAGAAAGGGATTTAGTCCTTAGGAAAGTAATGTTGAACACTAGGAAGAGGTCAGACGGGGTCCTAGGGCCTAACTGGGAAGGACCATATTTAATAAAGATGGTGATCCATAATGGGGCGTACAAGCTCCAGGATATGAATGGTTGACTCATCGACCATACTTGGAATGCGGATCACCTAAGGAAATTCTACCCTTAAAAAGGGGACTCAGAAGCAGGCGACCTCCTGCTAGTTTATTTTTTTTTTTCGACAATAATGTACTCCATCCTCCATATCAATAAATCTTGCTTTCTTGTTTACTCCATCTCCAGCTATGTCCGACAATGATTTGGGTATACAGGGAAAAATTGACATTATCGCCTCAAGACCAGGGGTAAGCCGGGGAAGCCCCCCGCCAATCCTGATGTCTCGGCCTGGCACTACCCCCCGTCAAGAAGGATCCGAGTGTAAGAGCATAGTTGTCATCCAGATCTCGAGACCAAGAAATAGCTAGATAGCCCTCCTGATGCCTTGGTCAGGCTACCACCCCCAAGAAGGATCTGAGTGTAAGAGCATAATTGCCATCAAGATCTCGAGACCAGGAAATAGCTAGATAGTCCTCCTGATGCCTTGGTCGGGATCCACCCCCAAGAAGGATCTGAGTGTAAGAGCATAGTTACCATCCAGATCCCGAGACCAGGAAATAGCTAGATAGCCCTCCTGATGCCTTGGTCCGGCTATCACTCACTCCAAGAAGGAATCGAGCTTGAAAGTACGAAATCACTCTTGATCCCGAGCCTAAGAAGGGGCTAAATAGTTCTTTACTTAATGTTCTACTCGGGATACAACCCTCCAAAAGGGCTCGGGGATGGAGGGCTCGATTTACTTAAGCTCTAAATGTTTCGGTTATTGCTGTTCACTATTTTTTCCTTGATACCTGGTCACTCACTATAACTGGCCTACAATCCAACAAGGGGACTATCGACTAAGGAAATTGAGCTATGAAACTCGGTGGTCAGGAAGCCCGACGCTAATTGTCCATTTTCACGATTAAACAGTTTCCTTATCCTGTTGTTCCCTCAAGATAGTTTGTTTCGCTGTAAACGCCGGACCTAGAGGGAGATCAAGGGAATACATGCAATAATGTACTGGGGAGCCTATTCCCCAATAAGGCTACATCAGGCAGGGAGCCCAACCCCTTATACTAGGCCATAAAAAAAGAAGAAGAATAAAATGACAAAAGATCATACATAGTTGCAGATGGGATGCCCACCCTCTTTTCCAGGCATTCAAGATAGATTACATGGGAGAGAACTCAAGCTTCTTCGTCTTCCTGAGAACCTACAGCCTCTCCTCCATAGAATAAACCTCGCCCCCTGCTCTCCTCTCTTGTCGTGGCTCGTCCTGGTCAGCTGCATCTACCGTTTCCTCCACCTCCTCTTGGGGATAAGCCCCGGATGCCTAGGGGTCAACGGGATCCTCCTCCATGATTTCATTGATCACCGCCATAACTTCAGGTGGCATGGCTGCATCAAGAAGGCTGGCCACTGACTCAGGCACGTTTCCGCCTTCTATTGACTCCACTTTTGAGAGCACTGCGGGGGGGTCTCGTGCTTCAGCAAGGCCTCCTTCTAGCTCATCGGTTTGGACCCCCTTCGAGGATTCACTTGGACCAGATGCTGGGAAGGCTGGAACAGGAAGAGGCAGATCTAGCACTTCCAACCGATTCCCAGTTCCCTCCCTAGAAGGACCAGTTCCATAATTTTCGGGGCTAGACATCTCCGCTGCCCATGACATGACCTCTTCTCTATCCCAACCGGTGATGCTGGAGAGACCAAATGGGGGAGGAAGAGCCTCTGCAACCTGATAGGAGGCATAGAAGTACCCCTCGTTAAACGAGGCTTCCACCTCGGCTTGGAGCTAGGTAATTTGAGCCTGTAAAGTCTTGTTCTCGACATCCAGAGCCTTCGCCTCTCCTTTCCAGTTATCCCGCTGGCTAGCCCGCCGTTTCTACTGAAGAGTCTCCTAATCAAAAGCCCGCTTTAACCTCTCATGGTCGCACTGAAGCTCAGCTAGCTGTGTTTCCATTCCCTGCTAGCTGGAGGTCATCTCCTGGACCAGGGTTTAAGCCCGCGCGATCAACCTCATGGCTCACTCAGCTTAAGCCTCAGCCTTAACTGCCTGATCACAGAGGAAGGCTACCTGATGCCCCATGGCCACCTGAAACTTGAAAACATGCAAAGGAAAATTCATGTTAGAAAATGACAAATCAAGCAGCTGAATGAAGAAATAAAAGCGACGGTTACCTCGGCTAGAAGGGCGGACTCTTTGGTGATTATGATGTCCACGGGCATCGCGGTCATCCTAGAAAGCCTGCCGCCTGGACAAGAAGCAAAAAATTGCTTCAGGACCTCGTTCTGACCCTCCGAGCTCGATTGTTGGTAGGGGCAAGAGGGGGCGACCTCAGGAATATTGGCATCGGGCTCTCTGGGAACCTCGACTACCTGGGATACAACCGGATTAGTAGAGACGGATAATGTAACTCGAGATCTTTGATTGAAGCAAAAACTACTGGTGCGGGGGCAGGAATGGACTTATTAGTGACTTGGGAGGTAGGCCCTCCTCGGCTCAGAGCCTTTACAGCCCTAGATACAGGAAGAGCCATTTTGGACTTCACCTGAGAAGGTGAGGGCGAAGGAACGAGCGGGGCAGTTACCTTAGTGGTTGTCCCCCTCTTTTTTGGAACAACCGAGAGAGCTCATAGGGACTATCTAGAAGGAGGATGAGGGATCCCAGCTAGCCGGGCTTCACAAGAAGCTGGAGAACAACAAACACTGTTAAAAAAAAGAGAGGAATCAAGATCATCAGAACTGAACCATCAAACAATTAAAAAAAAAACAAGATAGTTCGAGATACTTACAAGGAGTAGCACCGGATATCCGTAGATACTTGTTTACCCTGCGGGGATCGAAGGGGTCAGCTGTTGGAAACTTCAGCTTTAAGTAATTCCGAGCCAGAATGGTCTTCAGCACGGCTTCAGACTCAGCGGGTATGGAATCCCGACCCTATGAGGGTTTGTCACTAAAGGCGGTGAAAACCTCGAGCTCATGCCCACTGACAAATGCGGAGCTCCCCCAGTCTCCCCCCACCAATGCCCATTCTTCTTTCCAAGCGGGGTCCTTTTTTGAAGCCTCAGGGATGATAAAGTTGAGCCTATTCTTGGCCTTGGCATAGAATTGGCCTCGTGGAACCCCAGCCAGGCTACCTATCTGGAAAAGAAAAGCGAGCTTCTCAGCCCCTGGCTCCCTGGTTACGTTGCTCATCTCACATTGCTCCCTCCATAATACAAGGAATTCAACTAGATGCCTCCAGAAACCGGGCGTTAGTTGAAGCGGAGCGAGCTGAAAGGCACTGAGAGCCCGCCGAAGGGTAGGATAAAGAAGGAGTATCACCCTGCTCTCAAAAGTTACGACGTGGATAGGGAGTACGCTTTTGGGCTGGTTAAAAACGTAGTAATTCCGGTGAGGGACAGTGAGGGAAACGGTGTCAGGAATACTATACTTATCCCGAAGATGGCCAATCGACTGAGGGTCGATGGTGGAGTCAGGGATGACCCTGGGTTAGAAAGGAAGTGTTACCATCGAAAGAAGCTCTACCACCGTAACTTGAGCCCTACCGAAGGTATCGACTCTCTCCCCGATATTAGAATCTTCATCGACGAGGTTCAGAGGATTGTTGGGCTGGTTCGAAAAAACATAGTCGATAGAGACGTTTTTTTTAGAACGACGGTGCTGGCGGACCGGGGAAGATTCCTCATCGCTCAAAATTCCTCGCACCCGCTTACGAGAAGCTAGGTTAGGGCCTCCCTCAACTAAGGCATCATCACTATCTGTGGAAGTAGACATTAATGGGTAAGAGAGGTGTGAAAACATGCGGAAGATAGAGGCAGAGAAAACAGGAAAGGAAAAATTTGAAAATTTAAGATTTGAGAAAGTATGAAGAAAGTGACGGTAAGGTCGGGTTTAAATAGAGGATTATCGGCGATATCTTTGGGAAGATCACCTGGAGCCGTATTGCAGCCGTCTTTCTTCGAATAACACACTGTTTCAAATTCAAATATTGGGTAATTAATGAGAAGATTTCGCTATCATTAATTATCTTTATGGCGGAGAACTTTCTCAAAAGAACAAAGAATCTGACTCCAACCCCAACTCTACCACCGAAGTTCAAGTCAGAGGGGACTTCTGTTAATAGTGAAATTTGGCCAGGGGTCAAAGAGAAATTTTCCACCCATAATCGACAATCATGAAGCCAGGAAAGACCGTAAAACAACCCCGTAAGAGCAGGGAAGGCAGGCTCAGCTTCAAAACTACCAGAAAATAAGCCAGGCACGACCAAGACGAGCTCCCATAAGAGTACTGGAACCCGGGCTCCTCCAGGCCATCTATCGGGGAATCAGCTTTGAGGTCAAGCTCCACAACCACCCCGTGAATGCCAAGGGAAGTCGCCAAGCTCAAGAGACATTTGAAAAAAGCCCACCAACCTCTCCAGAATCCCACTGTTCTTGTTGGACATAAAGAAAGAATCACGCCTAAATCTACACTACCCCGGCTACCTCCCAGGAATGTCTACAAGAGCACCTTAAGCCCCCAAGGGTCAGGGAAGATCCATCTTAAGCTTCTAAGGAAAGAGTCAGAGCATGGATCTACCTCACTCTACAGGGCAACAGACAGCTGGAAGAGTGACCTCCATGAAAATTCATGGCACGAGTGCATACAGGATCGTCTCCACATAATATTTACATACACATCAAGAGTTTGATTCAAAAAAAGAAACAAACTTATCTCCGTCAACGATATCACCAAATCTTGTAACAATTCAAATTCAAATGATGAATCCTGCCCGATAAGGAGGAAACAGATTCTTGGGATCACGGTAAATTATTTGCAAATTAAAAACCTACTTGGACGATATAAATATGTGAAGCCAATCATGGTAGAAGATGGACTAAAACAGAGAAAAACCTACATAGACTGATACATACACATAAAAAATTAGTTAGCAACAGCGAGAAGAGAGAAAGAAAAGAAGAGGGGAAGACCTAAATTATGTATTCAGAACACAGCCATCTTCGTTTCCAGTATTCGACAGGCACAAAGTTGCCACCACTCTCCATCTTAGAGAGACTGTAAGCACACGAGAGAGCGATATGTATTTTGAAGCAATCTGTCAATAATAAAAGCTCTCATTTACTGTTATTACGATCCAGTCTCTCGTCTATCTCTTAATAGGTCGGGAACCAACGGTACTGACCCTGACCACCACTTTTGTGGTAGTGGTCTCGAGGGTGTTAACAGGAATTTCTCATCCCGAGCAAATTTTCTGTTAACATATATTATGAAATATATATTTACATATATTGTTAACGGAAAATTTGCTCAAGATGATAAAATCCTATTAACACCCTCGAGACCACTACCACGGAGGTGGTGGCCGGGGTTGGTACTTTGATACCTAACCTGTTTAGATGAGAATGAAGATTTGTATAATAATGAAAAACGGGAGCTTTTATTATCGGTCACTTTGTTACATGGAATTTGCTCTCATACATTATCTAGGACTTAAGAAGGTGGTCGCTTTGTACTTATCGAATAGTGGAAAATAATGGCGGTCGTGTTCTGAATACAGAATTCGGCCCTCATCTCTTCTTTTCTTCTCGTTTATCTGTCATTATCTCTCTTTTACTCTTTTTATTATGTTTTTCTGTATCTATCTCCTCTACCATGCTAATCCTCACCTATATATATGGTCTAAGTAGGTTTTTAGTTTGCAAATATCTTACCGTGATCCCATGAATCCGTTCCCTCTTTATCGGGCGAGATTCGTCATTTGAATTTGAATTGTTACTGGATTCGATGATATCGTTGATGGAGATAAGTTTCTTCCCTTTTTGGAATCAAACTCTTGACTTGCATGTAAACACTGGTCATTACGTGGAGATGATCCTGTATGCACTCATGTCATGATTCTTCATGGAGTTTACTGGACTATGCTTCGGTCCCAGGTGGATCTATACTTCGGTTCTATTCTCGGGAGCTTGGAAAGGACGTCCTGGTAGGCATTCCAAGGAGGTAACACATATCTGATTTGTTTATAGACCCTCTTCCTCCTTGAATCTTGGAGGCGACAACGGGCTTCTTGAGAGATTGGTAGGCTTCTCGTTTAGGATACGAATTAAGTTCGACCTCTAAAAGTCTTAACCTGGAGGGGGCTTACTTTTGCTTGTCGGGCTTCTTTTGATTGTTTCTTGAGCTTGGTGACCCCCCTGGCTTTCATGGGGTGGTTGAGGAGCTTGACCTCAGGAGTCGAGGTTCCCAGATAGGTGGCCTCGAGAAGCTCGGGTTCCATTATTCGTGTGGGGGCTTGTCTTGGCCGCACCTAGCTTGCTTCATTATAGTTTTGAAGCCGGGCCGACCTTCCCTGCTCATGTAGGGGTGGCTTTATGGTCTACCCCGGTCTCATGAACTTCGACTACGGACTTTAACTTGGGGCGGGAAAGTGGAAAATTTCTTTTTAACCCACTTTGGCCGGCACCTCCAACAATTCCAGGAAAAACCATATGAGGAAGGTCCCTTGTACTGATAAAGGGCGGGATATCTTCAAGGTCGACTAGAGACTGACCAACCCCTCCCAACTGTCACAGATCATCTTCACCGAAACAGATGTCTATAACATCGTGCAGCCACATGATGACCCCATGGTCATCACAGTACAAATTGCCAACTTCATAGTGCACCGCGTGCTCGTCGACACAGGTAGCTTCTTCGACGTTCTGTTCAAAGACACGTTGGAAAAACTAAACTTGAAGCAATGGTGCTACAACAGTTATACTACTCCATTATATGGGTTCACTAGGGACTCTGTCACACCCGTAGGATCAAAAATCCTACCAGTGATCATCATAGCCGCACCTCTCTAGCAAAACATCATGACCGACTTCGTGGTGGTGGATACCTAGTCGGCTTACAACGCAATATTAGGGAGGCCATTCCTATCATCCCTGAAGGGGTCCTTTCTATTTTCCACAATGTCCTGAAGTTCCCGGTAGGAGACAATGTGGGAGAGGTTCGTGGTGATCAGCAAGCAGCTAGGAAATGCTACGCAGTTTCAGCTTACCCAGCAGCTCTAGCTAAACAGCTCGCCTAAGTAACGACTATCCAAGATGGGATAACCCTGACACTAAACCAAGAAGACGCGGGCTCCACCGGTTGTCCCGAAAAAGGCCTTGTTGTGTCCGATATGGAAGAACAGAGAAGGGAATTGGCCAGCGGCCTTCCGGTCAATAAGTTAGAGGAGATTCCTGTTCGACTAAGCGATCCCTCGAAGATCGTCAAGATCGGAGCTACCCTTGAGCCATGAATGAAAGAGGGCTTGATTATGCTCCTCACGAAATTCAATGATATTTTTACCTGTAGTCAGGCGGAGATGCCGGGAATCCCGATGACATTAGCTGCACATTGACTGGCGTGGATCCGACCTTCAAGCCCGTCAAACAGAAAAGGTGTCACTTCAACACTGAAAGAAATATGGCAGTTTAAGAAGAGGTGGATAAACTCACCCAGGCAGGTTTCATTCGAGAAGCCCGCTACCCCGAATGGATCACCAACGTGGTCATGGTTACGAAGGCGAATGGAAAGTGGCGCATGTGCATGGACTACACCGACCTCAACCGGGCATGCCCGAAGGACAGTTTCCCTCTACCAAAAATATTTCAGTTGGTCGATTCCACCTCCGGAAACAAACTCCTGAGCTTTATGGACACGTTTTCCAACAACAATCAGATTATGATGCATCCTGCAGACCAAGAAAAGACCTTGTTCATCACCACGTAAGGCCTATACTGCTACAAGGTGATGCCTTTGAGGCTAAAAAATGCTAGAGCTACTTACCAGCGGTTAGTCAACCGTTTGTTCAAGCCCGTAATTGGAAGGTCGATGGAGGTGTATATGGATGATATGATCACTAAATCTTCGACCTCTGAAGGCCACTTGGACGACCTTCGTAGGACCTTCATGATCGTAAGGGAAAACCAGATGAGGTTGAACCCTTCCAAATGCGCCTTTAGTGTAACTGCGGGGAAGTTTCTGGGCTTCATGGTCCATGTATAGAGGTTAACCCAGAAAAAATCATGGCTATTTTGGATCTGGAATCCCCCATATCTCTTAAACAGGTTCAAGCCTTGACCGGACAGGTAACATCGCTCAACAGGTTCATCTTCGGTCTACCGATAAGTGCCTACCATTCTTCAAAGCTATCAAGCAGGGAAGAAACATGAAATGGGATCAGGAGAGCGAACAGGCTTTCCTAGCTTTGAAAAAAATACCTAACAAGCCCTCCACTGCTGGTCAAGCCAAATCTTGGAGAAGAGCTCCAAATATACTTGGCCATTTCAGAAACAGCTGTGAGCGGGGCCTTGGTCAAGGAATGTGGGGATAGAATCCAGCGACCTATCTACTATGTGAGTCACGCTCTAACCAAGCCCGAAAATAGCTATACTCTACAGGAGAAGCTCGCTTATGCCTTGGTGACCTCGGCAAGGAAGCTCCGTCTTACTTCCATGCTCATTCAGTAGCTGTGGTGACGGACCAATCCCTCCGTCTGTTCTTGGAAAGGCCGGATGTTTCTGGAAGGTTGGATCTATGGGCCCTAGAGCTTACCCAGTTTGATTTAAAGTATAAGCCTAGGACCGCGATAAAAGCTCATGCACTAGCGGGCTTTGTAGCCTAGCTTTCAGTACTTTCAGATCAGGCAACCTCCGCGATAACAGATGTCACTCTTGAGAGGACACCAGAATCTAGCAACTGGCCGAGGGCTGCGAGTTTTGGACTCTCTACACTGACTGAGCTTCCGGGCAGACCGGGGGAGGAGCAGGCATAGTCCTCATCTGCCTAGAAGGAACTGAGTGCTTCCATTGTTTCAGGTTTGAATTTAAGCCACGAACAATGAAGCGGAATACGAAGCTCTGCAAACTGGGATAAAAGCTGCCATAGAGCTCGTTGATTACCTAAATATCAAGAGCGACTCTTCACTCGTGGTCAACCAAGTTTCTGGGGATTATCAGGCCAAAGGGGATAACATGATCGCTTACCTGAAACTGGTGCAACAACTCAAGACCAGATTTAGAGGATTTAGAATAGAGCAGATACTTCGACAACTAAATCATCGGGCTGATGTCCTAGCCAAGATAGCTGTCTATGGTGGCCAGACCCTACCTCACGGAGTTTCTCTTCATGTAATCCCCCTACCTAGCATTATGATTAGTAAGGAAGCTTATACCCTGGACCGACAGCCATGCTGGATGGATCCAATTGCAGAATATCTAAAGGATGGGAAACTCCCCGGGGAACCCGACCAAGCTAGGAGGGTCAAAGGGCTCTCGGTCCGATATTGTATGATGGATGGGCATTTATACCGTAGGGGAAAATCCCTTCCCCAGCTCCGATGTCTACACCCTGAAGATGCCAAGTGGGCTTTGAGAGAGGTTCATTCCGGGGAATACGGGAACCATATTGGTAGAGAGGCCTTGGCATATCAGGTTCTCTGCATGGGGTATTTCTTGCCGACCATCCATCAAGATGCTAAGAACTTGGTGCAAACCTGCGAGGCATGCCAGAAGGCCGCAAACTTGAGTCACCTCCCTCCCGAGTGTTTGTCATCCCTTAGCTCGTCATACATCTTTGCTATATGGAGAGTCGATTTGATTGGACCACTTCCTACAGCTCCGGGACAGGCCAAGCACGCTCATAGCGATTGATTACTTTACAAGATGGGTTAAAGTCGGACCACTGTCCCAGATATCGGAAGAGAACACAATAAGGTTCATCAAGACCAATGTAGTTTACAGGTTCGAAACCCCTCTTACCATCATAACCGACCTCGAAAAATAGTTCGATAATGGCTGATTTAGAGATTTCTGCCAAGGTTTAGGAATCGACCTTCGGTTTGCTTCGGTAGCCCACCCTCAGATCAATGGTTTGGTGGAATCAAAGAATAAAACCATCAAGAAGTTGTTGAAGAAAAATCTACAACAAAAGAAAGGCAGATGGGTAGAGGAGCTTCCTGAGGTCTTCTGAGCTTACCGCACTACAAGGAGAATAACTACCGGGGAAATGCTCTACTCGCTGGCCTTAGGGGTTGAAGCAGTCCTACCTATAGAGCACAAGTTGATTTCCTTTAGAGTCCAACTATTTGAACTAGGGAGCAGTGAAAGTAAGCTCCGAGCTAGTTTGGACCTCCTGGAGGAAAATCAAGATCAAATAGCTGAAAAGGTAGCAATCTACCAATGCAGGATTGTTAGGTACTTCAACAAGAGGGTTAAAACCCGAAGCTTCAAAGAAGGGGATCTGGTCCTCAAAAAAGTGATGTTGAACACTAGGAAGAGGTCAGAAGGGGTCCTAGAGCCCAACTGGGAAGGACCCTACCTAATAAAGATGGTGATCCGTAATAGGGCGTACAAGCTCGAGGATATGGATGGCTGACTCATCGACTATACTTGGAATGATGATCACCTAAGGAAATTCTACTTTTGAACAGGGGACTCAGGAGCAGGCAACCTCCGACTAGTTTCTTGTATTTTTTCTTCTAACAGTATTGTACTCCATCGTCCATATTAATAAAGCTTGCCTTTTCCTGTTTACTCATTCTTCAGCTATGTTTTACAATGATTTGGGTCTACATGGAAATTTTCGACATTATCGCCTCAAGACCAGGGGTAAGTTAGGGAAGCCCCCTTGCTACTCTTGATGCCTCGGCCGTGCACCACCCCCTACCAAGAAGGGTCTGAGTGTAAGAGCATAGTTGTCAACCAGATCTTAAGACTAGAAAATAGCTAGATAGCGCTCCTGATGCTTTGGTCGGGCTACCACCCCCAAGAAGGATCTCAGTGTAAGAGCACAATTTCCATCCAGATCTCAAGACCAGGAAATAGTTAGATAGCGCTCCTGATGCCTTGGTCGGGCTACCACCCCTAAGAAGGATCTGAGTGTAAGAGCATAGTTACCATCCAGATCTCAAGACTAGGAAATAGCTAGATAGCGCTCCTGATGTCTTGGTCGGGCTACCACCCCCAAGAAGGATCTGAGTGTAAGAGCATAGTTGCCATCCAGATCTCAAGACAAAGAAATAGCTAGATAGCCCTCCTGATGCCTTGGTCAGGCTACTGTTCCCCTCAAAAAGGAATCAAGCTTGAAAGCGCGAAAGCGCGAAAGCCTTCCTGATCCTGAGCCCAAGAAGGGGGCTAAACAGGTCTTTACTTAATGTTCTACTCGGGCTAAAGCCCCCCGAAGGAGCTCAGGGATGGAGGGCTCGATTTACTTAAATTCTAAATGCTCCTGTTATTTCACTAGCTCTTCTTGATACAAGGTTGCTTACTACAACAGACCCACAATGAAACAAGAGGACTGTCAGCTGAAGAAGTTAAGCTAGGAGTTTCATCAGTATGGGGGCTCAATGTTAATAACCTTTTTTCTTATCTTATTTTTTCCCCAAAGATAGCTCGTTTCGATATAAAAGGTGGACGATCAAGCAAGTACATGCAAGCCAGAGTTAGATCTGAGATTAAAATTTTATTATCAAGTAAGGAAGCCAATCCCCCAACAAACCTACAAAAAGCAAGGGAGGCCCAATCCCTGGTTCTAGGGTACAAAAGAAAAATAATAAAAGATCAAACACAGTTAAAGATGGGATGCCCACCCCTTTTTCCGGGCATTCAAAATAGGTTACATGAGAGAGAACTCAAGCTTCTTCGTCTTCCTGAGGACTTCCAGTCTCCTCCTCCACAGAATGAACCTCTCTTTCTGCTCCCCTATTCTGTCGCGGCTCGTCCTGGTCAGCTACATCTACCGCCTCTGCCACCTCCTCCTAGGAATCAGCCCCCGCTGCCTCGGGGTCGACAGGAACCTCCTCCACGATTTCATTAATCACAGTTATAACTTCAGGTGGTATAGCTGCATCAAGAAGACTGGTCACCGACTCAGACACGTTCTTGATTTCTGTTGACTCCATTTCTGAGAGCACTGCGCGGGGGGGGGGGGGGGGGGGGGGGGGGGGGGGGGGGAGGGGTGGTCTCGGGCTTCAGCAAGGCCTCCTTCTAGCTCCTCATTGTGAACCCCCTTAGAGGATTCATAGGGACCAGATGCTGGAAAGGCTAGAACATGAGGAGGTAGATCTGGCACCTCTAACTGCTTCTCGGCTCCTTCCCCGGAAGAACCAGCTCCAACAGTTTCGGGGCGTGACATCTTCACAGCCCGCGACATGACCTCTTCTCTATCCCAGCCAGCGATGCTGGAGAGATCAAATGGGGGAGAAAGAGCCTCTGCCACCTGATAGGAGGCAAATAATTACCCTTCGCTTAAAAAGGCTTCCACTTCGGCTTGGGGCTGGGTAATTCAAGCTTGCAAGGTTTGGTTCTCAACATCTAGGGCCTTCGCCTCTCCTCTCCTTTCATCCAGCTGGCTAGCCCGTAGTTTGAACCGGAGAGTCTCCTGATCAAAAGCCCGCTTCAGCCTCTCATGATCGCATTGATGCTCAGCTAGCTGCATCTCCATTCCTTGTTGGCAGGAGGTCATCTCCTGGACTAGGGTCTGAGCCCGTGCAAGTAACCCCATGGCTCGCTCAGCTTCAGCCTCAGACTTGGCTACCCGATCACGGAGGAAGGCTACCTGATGCCCCATGGCCACCTGAAACTTGAAAGCCTAAAAAGGAAAATAATGTTAGAAAATGACAAGTCAAGCAGTTGAAGGAAGAAGTAAAAGCGACAATTACCTCGGCTAGAAGGGCAGACCCTTTGGTGATCAAGATGTCCACGGGCATCGCGGTTATCCTGGAAAGCCTAACCTCTGGACAGGATGCCACAAATTGCTTCAGGACCTTGTCCTGACTCAACGGGCTCGATTGCTAGTGGGAGCAAGAAGGGACGCCTCAGGAATATCGGTATCGGGCTCCCTAGGAACCTCGACTGCCCGGGATACAATCAGATCTACAGATAGGGGTAGTGTGACTCGGCGAGCATTGTTTGGAGCAGTAACTACTGGAGGGAGGGGGGCAGGAATGGACTTATTAACAACTTAGGAGGCAGACCTTCCTCGGTTTAAAGCCTTCGCAGCCCGAGATGTAAGAAGAGCCATCTTGGACTTCATCTGGGAAGGAGAGAGGGAAGGAACTAAAGGGACAACTACCTTAGTGGTTGACCCCCCTTTTTTTAGAACAGCTGATAGTACTCCCGGGGATGATCTGGAAGGATGAGGAGGTATCCCAGCTTGTCAGGCTTCACGAGAAGCTGGAGCAACAACAAACACTGTTAGAAAACAGAATCAAGATCATCAAAACTGAACCATTGAAAAAACAACAACAAGGTAGACTGAGATACTTACGAGGGGTAGCAGTGGATATCCGCAGATACCTGTTTACTCTACGGGGATCAAAGGGGTCGGTGGTTGAAAACTTCAGATTCAAGTGGTTTCGAGCCAGGATGGTCTTCAGCACGACTTCAGACTCATCGGGCAAGGAATCCTGACCCCAGGTGGGTTTTCAATAAAGGCGTTGGAAACCTCAAGCTTATACCCGCCGACGAAGACAGAGCTCCCTACAGTCTCCCCTCGCCAATACCCATTCTTTTTTCCAAGCGGGGTCCTTCTTTGAAGCCCCGAGGATGATAAAGTTGAGCCTATTCTTGGGCTTGGCATAGAATTGGCCTCGTGAGACTCCTTCCAGGCTACTGATCTGAAAAAGGAAGGCGAGCTCCTTAGCCCTGGGCTCCTTGGTTACGCTGCTCAGCTCATATTGCTCCCTCCACAATACCAGAAAGCCGACTAGATGCCTCCAGAAGCCGGGCGTCAGTTGAATTGGAGCCAGCTGAAGGGCATTGAGAGCCCGCCGAAGGGTGGGGTGAAGAGGGAGCCTCACCACGCTTTCAAAAGTCGCGACGTGGATAGGGAGCACACCTTTGGGTGGGCTAAAAATATCGTAGTTCCGATGGGGGACAGTTAGAGAAACAGTGTCAGGAATACCATACTTGTTCCGTAAACGGCCGATCAACAGTAGAGTCGGGGATGACCCTAGGTTCGAAAGGAAGGGCTATCACTGGAGGAAGCTCGGCCACTGTGACTTGAGCCCTCCTGACCGCATCTAATCTCTCCTTAACATCAGAGTCTTTATCGACTAGGTTCAGAGGATTGTCAGGCCAGTTGGAAAAGCCGGAGCCTATAGAAGCGTTCCTGTTAGAACGACGGTGCTGGCGAAGCGGGGAAGATTCCTCGTCGCTTGAAATCCCTCTCACCCGTTTAAGATGATCTAGGTTAGGGCCCCCAGATCCCTCCACCAAGGCATCAACACTATATATGGAAGTCGACATTGATGGGCAAACGAGATGAGAAAGTAAGCGGAAGATAGAAGTAGAGAAAGCAAGGAAGAAGAAATTTGAAACTTTGAAGATTTGAGGAAGTATGAAGAAAGTGACGGTCAGGCCGGGCTTAAATAGAGGTTTATGGGCGATATCCTCGGAAAGATCACCTGGAGCCGTATTACAGCCATTTATCTTCGAATAACACTCAGTTTCAAATTTAAAATATTGGGTAATTAATGAGAAAATTTTGCTCTCATTAATTATCTTTATGGCGAAAAGCTTTCTCAATTAAACAAGGAGTCTAACTCCAACCCCAACTCTACCACCAGTGTTCAAGTTAGAGGGGACTTCTGATAATAATGAAATTTGGCCAGGGTTCAAGAGAAATTTTCCACCCATAATCTACAATCATGAAGCCCGAAAAGACCGTAAAGCCACCCCACAGGAGCAGGAAAGGCCGGTTCGGCTTCGAAGTTACCAGAAGACAAGCCAGAAGTGACCGGGATGAGCTCCCACAAGAGTGCTGGAACCCGGGCTTCTCTAGGCCATCTATTCGGGAACCTTGGCTCTGAGGTCGAGCTCCACAACCTCCTCGTAAAATGTCAAGGGAAGTCTCCAAGCTTAAGAGACATTCGAAAGAAGCCCGCTAACGTCTCCTGAAGCCCGCTGTCCTTACTTGACATAAATGGAGAATCATGCATAAATCTACACTACCCCAACTACCTCTCAGGAAAGGTCTACAAGAGCACCTCAAGCCCCCACGGGTCAGGGAAAATCCATCTTAAGCTTCTAAGAACAGAGCCAGAGTAGGGTCTACCTCGCTCTACGGGGCAGTAGGCAGCTAGCAGGATGAACTCCATGAAGATTCATGGCACGAGTGCATACAGGATCATCTCCACGTAATATTTACATGCACGTCAAGATTTTAATTCAAATAAGGGAACAAACTTATCTTCGTCAACGATATCATCGAATCCGGAAATAATTCAAATTTAAATAACAAATCCCGCCCGATAAGGAGGGAACAGATTCATGAGATCACGGTAGAATATTTGTGAACTAAAAACTTGTTTGGACGATATAATATATATATATATATGAGAGGCCAGGCATGGTAGAGGAGATCAGAGACAAAAAACCATAAGCAACAGATATACACATAGAAGAAGGGCCTAAATTCTGGATTCAGAACACAGTCACTTTCATCTCCACTATTCGACAGGTACCTAGTTGCCACCACCTTACACCTCCGAGAGACTGTGAGCAAGCTAAAGAGCTATTTGTATCTTTAATAAATCAATAATAAAGTTCCCTCTTACTGTTATTACATTCCAGCCACTTGTCTCTCTCTTAAACAGGTCGGGAACCAATGGTACCGACCCCGGCCACCACTTTCGTGGTAGTGGTCTCGAGGGTGTTCACAGAAATTTCTCATCTCGAGTAAATTTCCCTTCAACAATATATTTCTATAGTATATAATGTAATATATTATATATAAAAATAATATAATATAATATAATATAAAAAAATATAATAATATTTAATATATAAAATAATATGTAATAATATATTATTATAATATAAATTATAATATATGTAATAATATTTAATATATATGTTAACGGGAAATTTACCCGGGATGAGAAATTTCTGATAACACTCTCGAGACCACTACCATAAAAGTGGTGGCCGGGGTCGGTACCGTAGGTACCTGACCTATTAAGAGGTAAACGAGAGGCTGGATCGTAATAACAGTAAATGAGAACTTTTATTATTGGTACT
The DNA here is from genome assembly GCA_032871835.1 of Dipteronia dyeriana. Taxonomy (NCBI): domain Eukaryota; kingdom Viridiplantae; phylum Streptophyta; class Magnoliopsida; order Sapindales; family Sapindaceae; genus Dipteronia; species Dipteronia dyeriana. The sequence continues at coordinate 72,183,233 of CM065301.1, read as the reverse complement.
TTCTTCGAAATACAAATCACTCTCTTATATGCTTGCAGCCTCTCTAGGATCTAGGAAGGTGGCAACTCTGTGTTTGTCGAATAGTGGAAACAAAGGTGACCATGTTCTAAGTACAGAATTTAGGTCTTCCACTATTCTTTTCTTTCTTTTTTATTATTTTCCTCTCTGTTTTTCTGTCTATCTGTATATACCTCCTTATGTGTCATGGTTGGCCCTATTTATATATGGTTCAAGTAGGTTTGAATTTGCTGATATCCCGCCACGATCCTTCGAATCCGTTTCCTCCTTATCGGACGAGATTCTTTATTTAAAAGTTGTTGACCCCGAGTAAATAGCGAAAACGATTAACGTGAATGAGTTTGTTTCCTTTTTGGAATAAAACTCTTGGCTCGCACTTATACGGGATTAATGTTGGTTATCTCCTAGGTATGATCTTGTATGTTATTGCGGCATGGTTTTTCATGGAGGTCACCCATCTAGCTGCCTGTCATTCCGTAGAGCAAGGTAGATCCCTGCTCCGACTATGTTCTTAGAAGCTTGAGATGGATTTTCCCTAACCTTTGGAGGCTTGATGTGTTCCTGTAGACATTCCTGGGAGGTAGTCGGGGTAGTGTATATTTAGGCGTGATTCTACCTTTATGTCCAGCAAGGACAACGGGCATCTAGAGAGGTTGGCAGGCTTCTCTCGAATGTCTCTTGAGCTTGGAGACTTCTCCTGGCATTCACGGGGCGGTTAAGGAGCTCGACCTCAGAGCTGAGGTTCCCCGATAGTTGGCCTGGAGAAGCTCGGGTTCCAGTATTCGTGTGGGGGCTCGTTCTGGTCTCGTATGGCTTGTTTTTTGGTAGTTTTAAAGTCGAGCCGGCCTTCCCTGCTCCTGCGGGGTGGTTTTATGGTCTATCTGGGCTTCATGATCATCGATTATAGGTTTCGACTTGTAGAGAGAAAGTGGAAAATTTCTCTTTAACCCCTGACCAAATTTTACTATTAACATAAGTCCCCTTTGACTTGAACGTCGGTGGTAGAGTTGGGGTTGGAGTCAGATTCCTTGTTTAATTTAAAAAGTTTTCTGTTATAAAAATAACTAATGAGAGTGAAATCTACTTATTAATTACCCAATATTTGAATTTGAAACAGTATTTTATTCGAGGAAAAACGGCTGCAATACGGCTCCCTCCGTGGCTCCAAGCGATCTTTTCGAGGATATCACCGACCCTTAACCTCTATTTAAACCCGGCCTTACCGTCACTTTTTTCACATTTACTCAAATCTCAAATTTCCAAATTCCTTATCTTTTGCTTTCTTCTACCGATTTCCTTTCATCTTCCGTTTACTTTCAAGTTCTTCTTATCCATTAATGTCGACTTCCTCCAATAGTATTGAAGCCTTGGTTGAAGGCACCAGAGGCTCTAACCTAGTTCCTCATAAACAGGTGTGAGGAATGTCGAGTGATGAGGAATCATCCCCGGTCCGTCGATGCCATCGTTCTAGCAGGAACGTCTCTATTGGCTCCTGCTTCTCGAACTAGCCCGACAACCCTTTAAACCTAGTTGACGAGGATTCTTATACAAGGGAAAGAATTGACACTGTCGGAAAGGTTCAGGTTACGGTGGTGGAGTTTCCTTCAGCAACGACCCTTCCTTTGGAACCCAGGGTCATCCTTGATTCCACCGTTGACCCTCAGTCGATTAGCCGTCTTCGGGACAATACGGCATCCCTGACACCATTTCTCTCACCGTCCCCCACAGGAATTATGACATTTTTAGCCCGCCCAAAGGTGTACTCCTTATCCACATCGCAACTTTCTAGAGCGGGGTGAGGCTCCCTCTTCATCTTACTCTTCGGCGGGTCCTTAATGCCCTTCTGCTGGCTCCGCTCCAATTAACGCCCGACTTCTAGAGGCATCTAGTCGGCTTCCTTGTGTTATAGAGGGAGCAATGCGAGATGAGCAGTGTAACTAGGGAGCCCAGGGCTGAGGAGCTCGCTTTCTTTTTTCAGATAGGTAGCCTGGCTAGGGTTCCTCAAGGCCAATTCTACACCAAGGCCAAAAACAAGTTCAATTTTATCATCCTTGCGGCTTCAAGGAAAGACCCCGCTTGAAAAGAGAAGTGGGTACTGACGGGGGGAGACTGAGGGAGCTCTGTATTCATCGGCGGGCAGGAGCTCGAGGTTCCCATCGCTTTTAATGACAAACCTTCATGGGATCAGGATTCCTTGCCCGCTGAGTTTGAAGCCGTGCAGAAGACCATCCTGACCATAAATTACTTAAATTTGAAGTTTCCAACCGCTGACCCCTTCGATCCCCGTAGTGTGAACAAGTACCTGCGGATCTCCGATGCTACTCCTCGTAAGTATCTCGCTCTTTCTTTTTTGATTTGTTGGATGGTTCAGTTCTGATGATCAAGACCCTTTTTTTTAACAGTGCTTGTTGTTGCTCCAGCTTCTCTCGAAGCCCGGCAAGCAATGACCTCTCCTCCTCCTTCAAGATCATCCCCGGGAGCTCTCTCGGTCTCTTTGAAGAAAGGGGGGGGGGGGGGGTTCAACCATTAAGGCTACTACCTTGCTTACTCCTGCTCCATCGCCTTCTCAGGTGAAGTCTAAGATGGCTATCCTTGCATTTTCGACGGCAAAGGCTCTAAACCGAGGATGACCCGCTTCCCAAGCCGTTGATAAGTCCACTACTGCCCCATCACCAGTAGTTTCTACTTCAACCGATGCTTCCCCAGTCACATTATCTCTTTATACTGATCCGACTGTATCCCGAGCAGTCCAGGTTCCTAGGGAGCTTGAAGCCGATACTTGTGAGGTTGCCTCTTCTCGCGTCCACCATCAATCGAGCTCAGCGGGTCAGGACGTGGTCCTGAAGTAATTCGTTGCATCCTGTCTAGGTGGCGGGCTTTCTAGGATGACTTCGATGCCCATGGATATTATGATTACCAAAAGGTATGCCCTTCTAGCCGAGGTAATCGTCGCTTTTACTTCCTCATTTAGCAGCTTGGTTTATCATTTTCTAACATGAATTTACTTTACAGGCCTTCAAGTTTAAACTAGCCATGGAACATCAGGTGGTCTCCCTCTGCAATCGGGCAGCCAAGGCTGAGGCTGAGGCTGAGGCTAAGGGAGCCATGGGGTTGCTTGCGAGGGCTCAAGCCCTGGTCCGAGAGATAACTTCTAACCAACAGGGAATGGAAGCACAGCTAGCTGAGCTTCAGCGCGACCACGAGAGGTTGAAGCGGGATTTTGATCTGGAAACTCTCCGGTCGAAGTGACGAGCTAGCCAGCAAAATAACTGGAAGGGAGAGGCGAATGCTCTGGATGTCGAGAACCAAGCTTTGTAGGCTCAAATTACCCATCTCCTGGCCGAGGTGAAAGCCTTTTTTAATGAGGGGTATTTCTATGCCTCCTATCAGGTTACAGTAGCCCTTCTTCCCCCATTTGATCTCTCTAGCATCATTGACTGGGATAGAGAAGAGGTTATGTCACAAATTGCAGAGATGTCTCACCTCAAAAATGATGGAGCAGGTCTTTTTAGGGAGGGAGCTTAGAAGCGGTTGGAGGTGCCAGATCTGCCTCATCATGTTCCAACCTTCCCGATGTTTGGTCCTGGCGAATCCTTGAGGGGGGTCCAATCCTAGGTGCTGAAAGGAGACCTTGCTGAAGCTCTAGACCCTCCCATGGTGCTTCTAGGAGAAGAGTCAGCAGAAGGAGGGATTATGCCTGAGTCAGTGGCCAGCCTTCTTGATGCAGCCATACTGCCTGAGGTTATGACGGTGACAAATGAAGTCATGGAGGAGGACCCTGTTGATCTTGAAGCAGCCGGAGCGGATCCCAAGGGGGAAGTGGTGGAGGCAGTATGTGCCGCTGACTAGGATGAGCTACGACAGGAGATGAGAGCAGGGGGTGAGGATCACTCTGTAGAAGAGGAGGCGGGAGGTCATCAGAAAGATGAAGACATTTGAGTTCTCTCCCATGTAATTCATTTTGAATGCCCGAAAAAGGGGGTAGATATCCCGTATTTAACCGTGCTTGACCTTTTTTCATTTTATTCTCTTTTTTGTAGCCTGGAATCAGGGATTGGGCTCCCTGCTTACTGTAGCCTTGTTAGGGAATAGGCTCCCCCACTTAATAATAAAGCTTTAATTTTAGATCTAACTCTCACTTCGACTTGCATGTACTTACTTAATCTCCCTCTAGGTCCAGCATTTATAGCGAAACGAACTATCTTGGGGGAACAACAAGATAAAAAAACTGTTTAAGCGTGAAAACTGACAGTTAGCATCGGGCTTCCTGACCATCGAAACTCGTAGCTCAACTTCTTTAGTCGATAGTCCCCTTGTCTGATTGTAGGCCTGCTGTAGTGCGTAAAAACATATCAAGGAGGGCTAGTAACCAGAACTAACTGGTATATTTAAAGTTTAAGTAAATCGAGCCCTCTATCCCTGAACCCCTTTAAAGGGCTGTAGCCCAAGCGAGGCATTAAGTAAAGAACTGTCTAGTCCCCTTTTTTAAGCTAGGGATCGGGAAGGCTTTTGTATTCTTAAATTTGAGTCTTTTCTGGGGGTGGTAGCCCAACCAAGGCATCAGAAGATCTATGTAGCTACTTCCTGGTCTCGATATCTGGATGGAAACTATGCTCTTATACTCAGACCCTTCTTAGGGGTGGTAGCCTGACCAAGGCATCATGAGGACTATCTACCTATTTCCTGGTCTCGAGATCTGGATGACAACTATGCTCTTACACTCAGACCTTTCATGGGGGCGGTAGCCCGACCAAGGCATCATGAGGTCCATCTAACTATTTCCTAGTCTCGAGATCTGGATGGCAACAATGCTCTTACACTCAGACTCTTCTTGGGGGTGGTAGCTAGACCAAGGCATAAGAAGGGCTATCTAGCTATTTTCTGGTCTCGAGATCTAGATGGAAACTATGCTCTTACACTCAGACCCTTCTTGTAGGGGGGTAGTACCCGGTCGGTGCATCAAGAGCGGCGGTGGGGCTTCCCCAGCTTACCTATGGTCTTGAGGTGATAATATCAAATTTTCCATGTAGATCCAAATCATTGTAGGACATAGTTGGGATGGAGAAAATAAGAAAAATGAGTTTATTGATACGAAGGATGAAATACATTATTGTCGGGGATAAAAAGAAACTTGGTGGAGGCCGCCTGCTCATGAGCCCCCTATTCATGGGTAGAATTTTCTTAAGTGATCTGCATTCCAAGTATGATCGATGAGTTGGCCATTTATATCTTCGTGCTTGTATGCCCCACGGATCACCATCTTTATTAGGTATGATCCTTCCCAGTTGGGCCTAGGACCCTGTCTGACCTCTTCCTGGTATTTAACGTTACTTTCCTGAGAACTACATCCTCTTTTTTGAAGTTTCAGACTTTAACCCTCCTGTTGAAGTACATGGCAATCTTGCTTTGGTAGATTGCTACCTTCTCGGCTATTCGATCATTTTTTCCTCCAGATGTCCAAGCTAGCTCGGAGCTTACTTTTATTGCTCTCCGGTTCGAAATGTTGGACTCTAAAAGAGGTCAATTTATGCTCGATAGGGAGGACTGCTTCAATCCCAAAGGCCAGCGAGTAAGGCGTTTCTCCGGTAGCTGTTCTTCTTATAGTGCGGTAAGCCCAGAGGACCTCGGAAAGCTTCTTTACCCTTCTGCCTTTCTTCTGCTGTAGTTTTTTCTTAACAGCTTCTTAATGGTTTTGTTTATGGATTCCACCAGACTGTTGGTCTGAGGGTGGGCTATCGAAGCAAAATGAAGGTCAATTCCCAAGCCTTTACAAAAATCTCTTAATCGACCATTATCGAACTGTTTTCTGAGGTCAACTACAATGGCAAGGTGGGTTCCGAACCTGCACACTACATTAGTCTTGATGAACCTTATTGTGTTTTCTTCTGATATCTGGGAGAGTGGTCCGGCTTCGACCCAACTTATGAAATAGTCGATCGCTACGATATCATGCTTGGCATGTCCCGGAGCTGTAGGAAGCGATCCAATCAAATTGACTCCCTACATATAGCAAAGGGGTATGACGAGTTAAGGGATGACAAGCGCTCCGGAGGGAGGAGACTCAAGTTTGCGGCCTTCTGGAATGCCTCGCAGGTTTACACCAAGTTCTTCGCATCTTGATGGATGGTCGACCAATAGTACCCCATGCGGAGAACCTGATATGCCAAAGCCCCTCCACCAATATGGTTCCCGCATTCCCTGGAATGAACCTCTCTCAAAGCCCACTTGGCGTCTTTAGGGTGTAGACATCGGAGAAGGGGAATGGATTTTCCCATTCGGTATAAATGCCCATCCACCATACAATACCGAACCGAGAGCCTTTCCCATCCTGTAGATACTCCACTTTTGGATCCATCCAGCACGGCTGTCGGTCCAAGGTATAAGTTTCCTCACCTGTCATAATGCTAGGTAGATTGATTACTTGAAGAGGGACTCCATGAGATAAGGTCTGGCCACCATATGCAGCTATCTTGGCGAGGACGTCAGCTCGATGATTCAGTTGTCGAGGTATTTGCTCGATTTAGAATCCCTCAAATATGCTCTTGAGTTATTGAACAAATTTAAGGTAAGCAATCACATTATCCCCTTTTGCCTGATAATCTCCGGAGACTTGGTTGACCACGAGTGATAAGTCGCTCTTAATATTCAGGTAATCAACCCCGAGTTCTATGGCTGTCTTTATTCCAGCTAGAAGGGCTTCGTACTCCACCTCATTGTTTGTGGCTTTAAATTTAAACCTGAAACAGTGGCAGTACTCAGTTCCTTCTGGGTCGATGAGGACTATGCCCCTCCTTCCCCAGATTGCCCGGAAGCTCTGTCAGTGTAGAGAGTCAACGATTAGCAGCCTTCCGACCAGTTGTCAGATTCTGGAATCCTCTCAAGGGTTACATCTGTTATCGTAGGGGTTGCCTTACTTAAAGGTATCGAGAGCTCTGCTACAAAGTCTACTAGTGCTTGAGCTTTTATCGCGGTCATAGGCTTATACTTAAAAATCAAACTGGGTAAGCTCTAGAGCCCATAGAACCTGCCTTCCGGAAACATCCAGCTTTTGTAAGAATTGACGGAGGGGTTGGTCCGTCACCGCTGCTATTGAATGAGCATGGAAGTAGGGACGAAGTTTCCTTATCAAGGTCACCAAGGCGTAAGTTAGCTTCTCCAATAGAGTATAGTTCTTTTCGGGCTTGGTTAGAGCGTGAATCACATAGTAAATAGGTCGCTGGATCCTATCTCCGTATTCCTTGACCAAAGACCAGCTCACGGCGGTTTCTGAAGCGGCCAAGTATATTTAGAGCTGTTCTCTTGGATTTGGCTTGACCAGCAGTGGAAGGCTTGTTAGATATCTTTTCAATGCTTGAAAAGCTTGTTCGCTCTCCTGATTCCAGTTCATGTTTCTTCCCTGTTTGATAGCTTTGAAGAATGGTAGACACTTATCGGTAGACTGAGAGATGAACCTATTGAGCGCCGCTACCTACCCAGTCAAGGGTTGAACCTGTTTAACAGATATGGGGGATTCTAGATCCAAGATAGCCATGATCTTTTCTGGGTTAGCCTCTATGCCTCTCTCATGGACCATGAAGCCCAGAACCTTCCCCGCAGTTACCCCAAAGGCGCATTTGGAAGGGTTCAACCTTATCTGGTTCTCCCTTAGGATCATGAAGGTCCTAAGAAGGTCGTCCAGGTGGCCTTTCGAGGTTAAAGATTTAGTGATCTTGTCGTCAATGTACACCTCCATCGACCTTATGATTTCAGGCTTGAACAACCGATTGACTAACCGGTGGTAAGTAGGTCCAGCATTTCTGAGCCCGAAAGGCATCACCTTGTAGAAGTACAGGCCTTACGCGGTGATGAAACTGGTTTTTTCTTAGTCCGTATGATGCATCATAATCTGATTATACCAGAAAAACGCGTCCATAAAGCTCAGGAGCTTATTCCCTGAGGTGGAATCGACCAGCTGATCAATTTTTGGCAGAGGGAAACTGTCCTTCGAGCATGCCCAATTGAGGTTGGTGTAGTAGTCTACACACATACGCCACTTCCCATTTGCCTTTGTAACCATGACCACATTGGCGATCCACTCGAGATAACGTGCTTCTCGAATGAAGCTTGCCTGGGTTAGTTTATCCACCTCATCCTGAACCGTAACATTTCTTTCGGTGTTGAAGTGACACCTTTTTTGTTTAATTGGTTTGAAAGTCAGATCCACCGCCAGTCGATATGTAGCAATTGTCATTGTGATCCCAAGCATCTCAACATAACTCCAAGCAAAAATGTCGTTGAACTCTGTGAGGAGCCTAATCAAACCCTCTTTCATTCCTGGCCCAAGGGTAGCATCGATCTTAACGACCTTCGAGGGATAGCCTATGCGGACATGAATCTCTTCTAACTTATTAACTAGATGACCGCTGTCCCATTCCCTTCTCTGTTTTTCCATGTCGGACACCACGAGGCAGTCTTCGGGGCAATCGATGGAACCCGCGTATTCTAGGTTTAGTGCAAGGGTTATCCTACCTTGGATCATTGTCACCCGGGCGAGTTATTTTGCTAGAGCTGCTGGGTTGGCCGACACTGCGTAGTATCTTCTAGCTGCTTGCTGATCACCCTGAACTTCTCCCACATTGTCTCCTACCGGGAACTTCAAGACGTTGTGGTAAATAGAAAGGCCCCTTTTCAAGGATGATAAAAATGGCCTCCCTAATATTGCATTGTAGGCCGATGGGGTATCCACCACCACGAAATTGGTCATGATATTTTGCTGAAGAAGTGTGGCTCCAATGATCACTGGTAGGATTTTTGATCCTACGGGTGTGATTAAGTCTCTAGTGAACCCATATAATGGAGTAGTGAAAATATTGTAACACCATTGTTTCAAGTTTAGCTTTTCCAAGGTATCTTTGAAAAGGACGTCGATGCTGCTACCTGTGTCGATGAGCACACGGTGCACCATGAAGTTGACAATTTGTACCATGATGACCATAAGGTCATCATAAGGCTACACAATGTTATAGATATCTGTTTCGGTGAAAATGATTTGTGACAGCCGAGAGGGGTTGGTCGGTCTCTGGTCGACCATGAAGATATCCCACCCCTCGTCCGTATGAGGGATTTTCCTCTCATGGTTTTTTCTGGAACTGTTAGAGGTGCCGGCCAGAGTAGGCCTCCCGTTGATAGTATGTATTATCTGAATTTGTTGCATTAGGTCCGCCTGCTCCCTCTTCCTTCTCTCAGCATGTTCTCTGACTCGGCTTGTGCCTCCCTTTAAGCCTGAATGTTCTCATTGACTTGTTTTAAGAATTCTACCAAGCATCCTCCCCTTATCAAAGCCTCATTCTGATTTCGCAGGTTGTAGCATTCTGAAGTGTTGTGCCCTACGTCCTCATGAAAGTCACAATATTTATAACAATTTCTCTTATCGACCGGGGCTTTCATGGGAGCGGGCTTCTGTAACAAACCCTTATCTCGAATGGCGAGATAGACCGTTTCACGTGGTGCATTTAAGGGGGGTATAATGATCGTACCCTCTCTCATCGCGAGCTATAGGCGTCACTGTCTTGCGTTTATTTGGATACCTTTCTGATCTGGGTTGAAAGTAGGGGAAGCGTATGTTGATTTATTATTTGTTCTGGTTTTTCTGAGCTTGCTCAGGTCTGAGAGCTTCCTTCTTTTGTCGCTTTACGGCTCTCATGTCATCGTGTTCCATCTTGACCTTGAGCTGTTTATCGACCTAAATCTACTATAGAGCCCGATCATAAGCTTCTTGGTAGGTTTCCAGAGGTCTCTTGGCAAAAGACCGGAAAAGTTTTCCCGTAAACAATTTCTTTCTGAAGTTGGTGAGGGTTTCTTTCTAGATGAAGACCCACATCTGAATGACTTTCTTGTAGAAACGCTCTACATAAGCCCGGAGGGTTTCCCCTCTCTCCTGGATCACGTACTATAGATGGATCGGGTCTTTCAGTAGGGGCTTAACTCCCTAGAATTGTGAGTAGAAATCAGTTGATAACTTGGTGAAGGAATCCATACTACCGGTAAGTAGTTTCCTAAACCAAGTTTTAGCATAATCCGTGAGTGTAGTGAGGAACATTCGACACATAGCGGGCCGCAGTTGTGTTCTGGACCTCCATTTGTTGAACGAAGCTCTCCAAGTGGCTCAGGGGATCTTTAGTCTTAAAGAATCTGCCAGTTGGCATTTTTAACTCAAGCGGGAGCTCTGCCTCCTAGATCCTTCTGGTGAAGGGAGCATTCATTTCACTTAGAGGATCTTTCTTGTCCTCCTTATATTTTCATTTCTTCATCAATTGGACCTCCTTCTGAAGCTCTGCCAACTGATCCTTTAGACGTTTGCTTTCGGATTTCCTTGAGTTGATCTCAGTTTCCTCACCATCGAATCCCTCTGACAAACTGGCGACCTCTACCTGGTTCCTTCTTCGGAGAGGGTCTGCTTAGGGGCTTTGCTAACTTTCTTCTTTCCTACCCTGGGCTTTTCTTCTTGAATTCGTTGAGTGGAGAAACTCTCCCCGTTTCCGGGGAAGGATATCTACTGCGGATTTGACTTGTCTTGGTTGATAGCGTGGCAGCGTTTTAGGGACGGGGGGCATGAGCCCTAGCCTATCCCCGATCGAGGTTGGGAGCCCCATTCTATTAAGAGCTGATTCCTAAGGGGTAGGTCCCAGGCGATCGAATGCGAGTTGCCTAACCCCAGGCCTGCTTGACTCTCCATGATTGCAAAGATCCGCTTGTTGGATAGAGATACCCTCAGTGAGTAGTCGAAGGCGGACGTCTTCTACGAAGGCCGCCGCTTGTTGGTTAAGCTCGACCTGACTTCCTAGAGGGGTATCCAGAGCCCGCACAGTGGCTGGCTGGGTGGGAATCTGGCTATGGAGCCCTGATTTTCTCCCTTTCCTCATGACCTTTCGTGTCGAAGTAGCTGAAGGTTGTCCTGATGTACCCTGCTTCCCCGGTGTGGAGCGAAGCCTCATGATTATTATGAAATAACAAACTTTTCGAATGTAAAGGTGGTGGTGTGAGAGTTTCCCACAGACGGTGCTAGAAAGTGTTGACAGGAAATTTGCTCGGGATGAGAAATTCCTGATAACACCCTCGAGACCACTACCACGAAAGTGGTGGTCGGGGTTGGTACCATTGGTACCTGACCTGTTAAAAGGTAAACGAGAGGCTGGATCGTAATAACCATAAATGAGAACTTTTATTATTGGTACTTGCTTCGAAATACAAATCACTCTCTTATATGCTTGCAGCCTCTCTAGGATCTAGGAAGGTGGCAACTCTGTGTTTGTCGAATAGTGGAAACAAAGGTGGCCGTGTTCTAAGTACAGAATTTAGGCATTCCCCTCTTCTTTTCTTTCTTTTTTATTATTTTCCTCTCTGTTTTTCTGTCTATCTGTATATATCTCCCTGTGTGTCATGCTTGACCCTATTTATATATGGTCCAAGTAGGTTTGAATTTGCTGAGATCCTTTATTTAAAAGTTGTTGACCCCGAGTAAATAGCGGAAACAATTAACGTGAATGAGTTTGTTTCCTTTTTGGAATCAAACTCTTGGCTCGCATGTATACGGGATTAATGTTTGTTATCTCATAGGTATGATCTTGTATGTTATCGCGACATGGTTTTTCATGGAGGTCACCCAGCTGGCTGCCTGTCATTCCGTAGAGCAAGGTAAATCTCTTCTCCGACTCTGTTCTTAGAAGCTTGAGATGGATTTCCCCTGACCCTTAGGGGCTTGAGGTGTTCCTGTAGACATTCCTGGGAGGTAGCCGGGGTAGTGTAGATTTAGGCGTGATTCTTCCTTTATGTCCAGCAATCTGGAGAAGTTGACGGGCTTTTCTTGAATGTCTCTTGAGCTTGGAGACTTCTCCTGGAATTCACGGGGCTGTTGAGTAGCTCGACCTCAGAGCCGAGGTTCCTCGATAGATGGCCTGGAGAAGCCTGAGTTCCAGTATTCTTGTGGGGGCTCGTTCTGGTCTCGCCTTGCTTGTTTTCTGGTAGTTTTAAACTGAGCCGGCCTTCCCTGCTCCTGCGGGGTGGTTTTATGGTCTATCTGAGCTTCATGATCGTCGATTATGGGTTTCGACTTGTGGAGGGAAAGTGGAAAATTTCTCTTTGACCCCTAGCCAAATTTCACTATTAACAATATATTTTATATATTATTATAATATGTATAAATATATATATTAATATAATATATACAGTTATATTTTTTATATTTATATATAGTAATATATATATATATATATTGTAATTATTTATTTATAATTTAAGAGTTTAGTTTTGATTAATTCGTTTTTTGATATGTTTTTTTGAATTAATTTTTGATGTGTTACTTTTGTTTTATTTAAAAATTACAATACAAAAATTATATTGGTTAATTATGTAATCAATTTTTGATAGTTTTCAGTTAACCAACCTGATTCGTTTTTTCCGTTTTCATTTTCAAAATATAGCTTTCGGTATATGCTACCAGACGTGTTTTCGGAATTCGAATTTGAAAATGAAAACACTGTTTTCATTTTCATTTTCATTTTCGAAAAACATCAACTGAAAAACGCTTACAGGACGGATCATTATGTTTTGATGTTTTTTTTAATCTTTATTAAGGTGTTCAATTTATTGTTTGTTATGCAACCCTCCGGTAAGGCTAGTATCCTTCTTATCACTACTAATTTAGAAAATCAATAGGGCCGGTTGAGAATTGTGAGGTGCTCTGTACTTATAGATGATGGATTTGATAAACAGACTACTAGTACAAATAAATGTTAGTGTTATTAATTTTTTTCATATTTTTTTTTAATATATCATACCTTATTTCATACTTCATAATAATAATAATATAAAAACTTTCCTCCATTAGAACCCACTTCTAACCTAGAAAAAGAAACTTGTAATCCCGACCTTTTATCAAACAACAGAAGTTCTTCTTTTGTGAATCAATCGAAATCAAAAATAAAATATGATGTGTGTTAAATATCTCATGGATTTCTAAATTCTCTCCTCCTGATCTTCAATAGTTTCTCTTTGAGATAATAATAATAATAATAATAATTATTATTATTTCATAATAATAATAATAATAATATCATATATAATATAATAATAATAGAATTTTTTTCTACTTTTGATGTGGTTGCAACACGTGGCAATTATAAATGTTATTTTTTTTTCATATATCATATATATATATATATATATATAATAATCATATATCAATAATAAACTTTTTTCTACTTTTGATGTGGTTGCAACACGTGACAATCATAAATGTTATTATTATTATTATTTTAACATATCTGTTAACGAGATATTTGTTTAGGATGAGAAATCCCTATTAACACCCTCGAGACCACTACCACGGAGATGGTGGCCGGGGTTGGTATCGTTGATACCTGACCTGATCTTGTATGAATATGAAAGAGGATGAAACATGAGGTAAGAGACAAACAATCCTGCCCATCGGGCTTCGTGCTTCGTGCTTATGAAGTAGATCTGAGGAGTTCGAGGTTCTATTACTGGTGTGAAGGGGGTGATTCTGGACCTTGTTCCTCAGTCGGGGTCGGAGCCCGTCCTGGTACCCAGAGCCTGGTTCTGGAGCCCGATTGATTCCTGTAATACCCAGACCTCGACAAAAAGTAAGAAGGGGGGCTTATCTAGCTCCAGTGTCAGAGAGCTCGATTTCTTCCATTGAGAGGATATGACAGAGCTCTTCGACTCCCTTAGAACTGGTCTGGGCGGTTTCTCTTCATCTTGATGTGCGACTTTGGCATGTAGATGAGAGGATAAGAGCGTTAGGTCCAGCGGGCTAGAAATCTATATTATGTTCCTTAAGGGTCTTCGTTGTTGTTTCCCGATCTCATGTAAGAGAGATTAGGGAGCTAGGACCAATGGTGTCGGTACCTAGCCCGTATACACCTATGCGTAATACAGTAGATAATAGGAAAAACACAAGTCTTTTGTAGAGGGAGGTGGACTGACCAAGGGGGAAAAAGCATCACGAATGATCACATGCTGAAAAACCCCAAGGCAGTATCTAGAGGAAGGAGGAATACCCTTCCTTATGTATATATCAAAGAATGCTCCGAGGAGCTTACAAGGATGGTGAAGTAATACAACGTAGTTGCTCCGGAGAGCTTACAATGGTGGTCGAATGTAGACCGATGTTTTCCCGGTCGGGGTACACATACAGTGATGATGTAGAGAGAACTTTTAACGAAGCATGTGTCTTCTGTCCTTGATCGGAGACTCAATAAGCCTTTTACAGGCATATTTATACATGGTGACTACCTTGGCGTGCAAGTCCAGGACTCTTCAGTTAGTCTTTGTTTCCTTATCGAATACGATTCTTCCTTTGATGTAATTGATTGACTTGTAGATATTATCTCGGAGAAGATATGATTGTTTCCTCTTCGGACTCTTTCTTCCTTGATAGACGGGATTTTCTGTTATAGTTGACCCCCAATAATCGGTTGTGGAGGATATCTTGGAGGAAAATGTATTTGTTTCCTCTTTGCACTCTTTCACTAATGATTGCCATTACAGAGTTGAATATTCTCTTATTAATGGTGCTGATCGTGGCATTAACTGGGTTGACTGCCTTCATTAATGTGGTTGACCTCATTAATGGTACTTTAAATGTCATGGAAACCAATCCTCTCTTCCTACGTTGCCGAGAGGAGAGCTCTAGTTCTACATGTCACTTTGGAGAGGTACTTCATGGAAGTTACCGAAGGTGACATTTGATATTCCTTGAGGGCGAGGTACCCTAAGATCCAGTACACTGGCGGGGTCCCCCAGGGACCTCTCGATTGTCACGGAGCTAGATGCTGGTCATCCCATGGAGCTTGTGCTAACCATTTTAGGGGAGAAATATCCCATAGGGTTCCAACCTTGTAGCTAGGAGCTTGGTTTAGCTACGCTGAGCTTTATCATAGAGCTCGACCTAAGTGTGCAGGCTTCCTAGTGGGGTAGCGGGCTTGGCTAGCAGGCTATGTAAGGTGTTTGCCATAAACAGACGACCTTGGCTCGCTTCTGGAAGGGTGGAGAGGTACGCTCGAGTACTGCTCTTTCTACTTGATTTAACCATGCCAGGATCTACAGTGGATCTTGGCGCTTTTGGTGACGATGAGACTTTACGGGCTCCTTCTTTTAATGCTCGGACAGGTCGAGATTATACCTTGATGAGGCAGGAGGGCCTTTGCAAGACAAGTTTGGTACCTTGACGGTTTTCTAGTGAAAGTAGAGATAGTAGCAAGCTCTATGAGAGTGTCACGAGATACTTTGATGTCGGGGGACCGAGGTCCTTTCACGTCGACCTAGCTTCAGGCTTTATCCTGGTATAAGGAGCTTGACGTGATCTCGTCGGGCTTCATTTGGTAAGTCTGGACACTTGCGAGATGCTCAGATGGTATTGGCGGCCTCGCCTTGCTCCTGTAGGATCGCATGGTAGCTCGACCTCGGGGACCTTGATACCCTGTCATATAAGCCCGAATTTGGACCCTTACGGGGAAGGCTGGGAAGTGGAAAATTCTTCTTTGGTCCCTACCCAAATTTTGCTATTGACAATATCATATCTTATTTCATATATCATATATATAATAATAATAATAATAATTGTTAACCGAAAATTTTCTCAGATGAGAAATTCCTATTTACACCCTCGAGACCACTATCACGGAGGTGGTGGCCGGGGTTGGTACGTTTGATACCTAACCTGCTTAGATGAGAATAAAGATGTGTATAATAATGAAAACAGAAGATTTTATTATCGAACATTTTGTTACATGGAATTTGCTCTCATACATTATCTAGGACATAGGAAGGTGGTCGCTTTTTACTTGTCGAATAGTGGAAAACAATGGCGGCCGTGTTCTGGATACAGAATTTAGGCCCACCTATCTTATTTTCTTCTCGTCTATCTGTCGTTATCTCTCTTTTTTCTCTTTTTTTTTTCTTTTTTCTTTACTTTTTATGTCATGCTTGGCCCTATTTATATCTGGTCCAAGTAGGTTTGAATTCACTGATATCCCGCAATGATCCTATGAATCTGTTTCCTCCTTATTGGGCAGGATCCTTTATTTAAAAGTTATTGACCGAGTAAATTGCGGAAACGATGATATTGTTGATGAAGATAAGTTTGTTTTCATTTAGGAATCAAACTCTTGACTCACACGTATGCGGAATTAAAGTTGGCTATCACATAGATATGATATTGTATGTTCTCGCGGCATGATTTTTCATGGAGGTCACCGATAGAGCGAGGTAGATCCATGCTTCGACTCTGTTCTTAGAAGCTTGGGATGGATTTTCCCCGACCATTAGGAGCCTGAGGTGTCCCTGTAGACATTTCTAGGGAGGTAGCCGGGGTAGTGTAGATTTAGACGTGATTCTTCTTTCATGCCCAACAGGGACATTGGGCTTCTGGAGAGGTTGATGGGCTTCTATCTAAGAATACTTTTATGTTTGACCTCTGAAAGTCTCAACCCGGAGGGGGATTACTTTGTTTGTCGGGCTTCTTTAGAATGTTTCTTAAGCTTGGAGACCCCCCTGGCTTTCACTGGGTGGTTTAGGAGCTTGACCCCAGGAACCGAGGTTCCCAGATAAGTGGCCACGAGAAACCTGCGTTCCAGTATTAGTGTGATGCTCGTCCTGGTTGCACCTAACTTGCATCCTGATAGTTTTGAAGCAGGGCCGACCTTCCCTGCTTCTGTGGGGTAGCTTTATAGTCTACCCGGGTTTCATGAACATCTACTTTGGGCTTTGACTTGGGCTGGGAAAGTGCAAAATTTCTCTTTGACCCCTGGTCAAATTTTACTATTAACAGAAGTCCCCTCTGACTTGAACACCGGAGGAAGAGTTGGGGTTGGAGTCAGATTTTTTGTTTAATTGGGAAAATTTTGCGTTATAAAATAATTAATAAGAGTTTCTAACGAAATCTTCTCATTAATTACCCAATATCGAATTTGAATTAGTGTGTTCTTCGAGGAAAACCGGTTGTGTTGCGGCTCTCTCCGTGGCTCGAGGTGATCTTCCTGAAGATATCACCGATGTCATTACAGCCCTAACCTCTATTTAACCCTGGCCTCCCCATCCCTTTCTACACGCTTTCTTTCAATTTTAAAATTTTAAAATTTTCATATTCCTTTTCCTTTGCTACCCTCTGCCGATTTCCCTTTATCTTTTGCTTACCTTCAAGTTCTTCTCACCCTATCAATGTCGAATTCCTCTGATAGCATTGAAGCCTTGGTCGAGGGCACTAGAGGCTCTAACCTGGTTCCTCTAAAACGGGTGCGAGGAATTTAGAGTGACGAGGACTCCTCCTCGGTCCGCCAGTGTCGTCGCTCTGGTAGGAACATCTCAATCGGTTCCGGCTTCTCAAATCAACTCGATAACCCTCTAAACTTAGTTGACGAGGATTCGACGCTGGAAATAGGGTCGGCACTATCAGGGAGGTTCAGGTTACAGTGGCGGGGCTTTTTTCAGTGACGTATATTCCTTTAGAATATAGGGTCATTCCTGATTCTACCTTTGACCCACAGTAGATTAATCACCTTCGGGATAAATATGGCATTCCTGACACTGTCTCTTTTACAGTCCCCCACAGAAATTATGATGTTTTCAGCCAGCCCAAAGGCGTACTTCCTATCCATTTTGCAGCCTTCGAGAGCGGGGTAAGGCTCCCTCTTCATCCTACCCTTCGGCTGGCTCTTAACGCTCTTCAACTGGCTCCGCTATAACAAACGCCCGGCTTCTGGAGGCACCTAGTTGACTTCCTCATGCTTTGGAGGGAGCAGTGCGAGCTAAGCAAGATAACTAGAGAGCCTGAGGCAGAGTCCTTTTCCAGATTCGGAGCCTGACTGGAGTCCCTCGAGGTCAGTTTTACGCCAAGGCCAAGAACAAATTCAATTTCATCATTCCTGGAGCTTCAAAGAAGGATCCAGCCTCGAAGGAGGAATGGATACTGACTGGCGATGATTGGGGGTACTCGATCTTCATAGGTGGGCAATAGTTCAAGGTCCTCACAACTTTCAGTGACAAACCAGCGTGGGATCGGGATTCCTTGCCCACTGAATCTAAAACAGTGTTGAGGGCAATCCTTGCTAGGAACTACCTGAATTTGAAATACCACACCCTCGATCCCTTTGATTCCCTCCAGGTGAACCGATATCTGCGGATCTCCGATGCTACCCCTCGTAAGTGATCTCAAGTTATTATGCTTTAATCTATTAGCTGGCTTGCTTCTTAAATCTTCTTTTTTTCATTAACAGTTTTTGTTGTTGCTCCAGCTTCCTGTGAAGCTCAACAAGCTTGGACCCCTCCTCTTCCTGCTAGATTGCCTCGAGGGGTCTTCTCAATTACCTCAGAGAAAAGGGGGTCTGTCACCCCAGCTGCTGCTTCGCCTGTTTCAGTTCTATCTCCTACCCCAGCCAAGTCTAAGATGGCTATTCTTGTGTCGCGGGCTTCTAAGGCGCTAATCAAAGGAAGACCTGCTTCCTAGGTTGCCATTACGACCACATTTACCTCTTCATCAGCGATCTCTGCTACAGTTACCGCTTCTTCAGTTATATTATCTACTGCTTCAATCGGCCTATCTGCGCCTCATTCAGTTCGGGCTACAGGGGATCTCGAGGCTGGTGTTCTTGAGACCCCCCATTCTCGCCCCCAACATCAATCGGGCTCGACTCGCCAGGACGAGGTTCTAAAGTAGTTTATGGTGTCTTGCCCGAGTGAAGGGCTTTCCAGGATGGCTTCAATGCCTGTAGACATCATGCTTACAAAGGGGTCTGCCCTCTTGGCCGAGGTAGCCATTGTCTTTGTTTCTTGTGATTGCGAGCTTTAGTTGCTCTCTAACCTTTGTTGCATGTTTTGCAGACTTTCAAGTTTAATGTCGCAATGGGTCGACATGTATCTCTTCTTCGTGATCGGGCTTTCCAGGCTGAAGCTGAAGCTGAAACTGAAAGGGTCACAGGGCTTCTCACGTAAGCTCGGTCTCTTACAGAGGAGATGACCTCCAATAAAAGGGAAATGGAAACTGAACTGAGCGAGCTTTGCTGCGACCATGAAAAGATGAAAAGATCCTTTGACCAAGAAACCCTCAAGTCAGAGCGGCAGGCTAGGTAGAGAGATTCCTGGAAGGCCGAAGCCAAGAAGCTTGACACTGAGAATCAAGATATGCATTCCCGGATTGCCAAGCTCCAGGCTGAGGTGGATGCATCCTTTAACGAAGGTTATTTCTATGCTTCCTACTAGGTCGTCGAAGCCTTCCCCTCTCCCTTCGATCTGTCAATCATCGCTAATTGGAATAGAGAGGAGATATTGGCCAAGGCCTCAGAGATGTCTCGCCCCTTAGGTGATGACTTGGATCCCTCCAATGTGGTCGAAAATGGAAAGCAAATAACCGGATTAGACCTTCCAGTCTTCGAGGGGGGCTCTGCCCAAGGAGCCAGGAAGAGATCTTACGGAATCCCTAGACCTCTCCAGAATTGCTTCAGAGAAAGAAACAGCAGAGAAGAGGGCATGCCAGAGTCAATGGCTAATCTTCTTGATGCAGCCATACCGTCTGAGGTTATGGCGGTGATCAATGAAGTCGTGGAGGAGGACTCTGTTGATCCTAAAGCAGTTGAGGTGTAGAAGGACCCTACTGATCATGAGGCAGTCGAGGCGCATCCTCAAGAGGAGGTGGCCGTCCAGGATGAACGATCACCCGAAGGAGGAGCAGAATGTGAGGTTCATCCGGAAGGGGGAGAAGCCGAAGGAAACTGAGAGGATGCAGAAGCTTGAGTGCATTTTATTATAGCTTGCTCTGAATGTCCGGAAAGGGGGGTGAGCATCCTATCTTTACCCGTGCTTGATCGTTCATTTTTTTGTGTAGCCCGGAATCAGGGGTTAGGCTCTCTATCTGCTGTAGCCTTACAAGGGAATAGGCTCCCCCATTTATCAATGAAATTTAACTTTAGATCTGGTTCATATTTTGACTTGCATGTACTTGCTTCTTTTCTGATCTCCCTCTAGGTTCAGCCTCTATTGCAAATTGACTTAGCTTGGGAAAAATAACAAGATAAGAACTTTGCTTTAGCGTGAAAGCAGACAGCTAGCTCGCGCTTTCTGACTACAAAGACTTGTAGCTTTACGACTTTAGTCGATAGTCCCCTTGTTGGATCGTAGCCCTGTTATAGTAAGAAATCACATGTACAAGGAGAGTTAGTAACCAGTAATAACCAAGATATTTAGAGTTTAAGTAAATCGAGCCCTCTATCCTTGAGCCCCTTTAGGGGGTTGTAACCCGAGTGAGGTATCAAGTAAAGAACTGTCTAGCCCTCTTTTAAGCTAGTGATCGGGAGGGCTTCCATGCTTTTAAACTCGAATCCTTCTTGGGGGCGGTAGCCCATCCAAGGCATCAGGACGTCTATCTAGCTATTTCCTGGTCTCGAGATCTGGATGGCAACTATGCTCTTATACTCAGACCCTTCTTGGGGGTGGTAGCCCTACCAAGGCATCAGGAGGGCTATCAAGCTATTTACTGGTCTTGAGATCTGGATGGCAACTATGCTCTTATACTCAGACCCTTCTTGGGGGTGGTAGCCCGACCAAGGCATCAGGAGGGCTACCATCCCCAAGAAGGGTCACCATCTTTACTAGGTATGGTCCTTCCCAGTTGGGCCCTAGGACCCTGTCTGACCTCTTTCTGGTATTCAACGTTACTTTCCTGAGAACTAGGTCCTCTTCCTTAAAGTTTTGGGGCGTTTACCCTCCTGTTAAAATACCTGGCAATCCTGCATGGTAAACTCCTATCTTCTCGGCTATTATATCTTTATTTTCTTCCATAAGGTCCAAGCTAGCTCGGAGCTTACTTTCATTTCTCCCTGGTTCAAAATGTTGGACTCTAAAGGAGGTCAATATGTGATCGATGGGTAGGACTGCTTAACCTTGAAGGCTAGAGAGTAGGGTGTTTCCCCGGTAGCTATTTTCCTTATAGTGCGGTAAGCCTAGAGGACCTCTGGAAGCTCCTTTGCCTATCTGTCTTTCTTCAGCTGTTGCTTTTTCTTCAACAGCTTCTTAATGGTTTTGTTCGTGGATTCCACCAGACCGTTGGTCTAGAGGTGGGCTACCGAAGCAAAACGAAGGTCGATTCCCAAGCCTTCATAAAACTCTTGAACCGATAATTATCGAGCTGTTTTCCAAGGTCAGTTATAATGGCAAGAGGGATTCCGTACCTGCAAATTACATTCTTGATGAACCTTATTGTGTTTCATTTTGATATCTGAGAGAGCGGTCCGGCTTTGACCCATCTTGTGAAATAATCTATTGCCACGATAGCATGATTGGCTTGACCCGAAGTAGTAGGGAGCGGTTCGATCAAGTCGACTCCCCATATAGCAAAAGGGTATGGCGAACTAAGAGACGACAACTGCTCCGGAGAGAGGTGACTCAAGTTTGTGGCCTTCTGGCATAACTCGCAGGCTTGCACTAAGCTCTTTGCATCTTGATGGATGGTTGGCCAATAATACCCCATGTGGAGAACCTGATATGCAAGAGCCTCCCCACCAGTGTGGTTCCCGCATTCCCCAGAATGAACCTCTCTTGAAGCCCACTTGGCATCTTCAGGGTGCAAACATCGAAGCAGGGGAAGGGATCTTCCCCTCAGTATAGGTGCCCATCCACCAAACAATACCGGATGGAGAGCCTTTTGACTGTCCTAGCTTGGTCAGGGCTCTCCGGGAAGTTTCCCATCCTATAGATAATCCACTATTGGATTCATCTAGCACGGTTGTCGATCCAAGGTATAATTTTCCTTATCTGTCACTATGCTAGGTAGAGAGATCACTTGAAGAGGGACTCCACATGAAGTTTGTCATGATATTTTACTGGAGAAGTGTGGCTCCAATGATCACTGGTAGGATTTTGGATACCACGGGTGTGATTGAGTCCCCAGTGAACCCATATAACGGGGTAGTGCAGCTATTGTAACACCATTGTTTCAAGTTTAGCTTTTTCAAGGTATCTTTAAATAGATCGCCAACGCTGCTACCTGTGTCGACGAGCACACGGTGTACCATGCAGTTGACAATCTGTACCGTCATCACCATGGGGTCATCATGAGGCTGTACGGTGTTGTAGACATCTGCTTCGGTGAAAATGATCTGTGACAACTGGGAGGGGTTGGTAGGTCTCTGATAGACCTTAAAGATATCCTTCCCTCCGTCCGTACGAGGGACTTTCCTCGCATGGTTTTTCCAGGAACTGTTGGAGGTGCCAGCCAGAGTAGGCCCCCTGCTGATGGTATGTATTATCTGAATTTGTTGCATCAAGTCCGTCTGCTCCCCCTTCCTTTTCTCGGCATGCTCTCAGATCTAGGCTTGCACCTCCCTTCCAGTCTGAATGTTCTTTCTGTCTTGCTGTAAGAATTCCACCAGACATCCTCCTCTTATCAAAGCCTCGATCTGATTCCGTAGGTTGTAGCACTCTGAAATGTTGTGCCCCATGTCCTCGTGAAAGTCACAATATTTATAGCAATTTCTCTTATCGGTCGGAGCTTTCATTGGAGTGGGCTTCTGTTTCAAACCCTTGTCCCGAATGGCGAGATAGACTGTTTCACGGGATACATTTAAGAGAGTGTAGTGATCGTACCCCCTCTCATCTCGTGCTATTGGGGCCACTGTCCTAGGAGGTGGTGAAGCTTGCGGAGGAGTTCATTTTTCTAGATACCCTTCCGATCTGGATTGAGAAAGGGGGAAGCGGTATGTCGACTTATTGAAGAGTTTGTTCTGGCTTTTCTGAGCTTGCTCGGGTCTGGGTGCTTTCTTCTTTTGTCATTTTACGGCTTTCATGTCGTCATGTTCGATCTTGACCTTAAGCTGTTTGTCGACCTCAATCCGTTCTAGAGCCTATCATAGGCTTCTTGGTAGGTTTCTGAAGGTCTCTTGGCAAATGATCGGAAAAGCTTACCTGCCCACATGTTCCTTCTGAAGTTGGCGAGGGTTTCTTTCTCTGTGAAGACCCCTATTTGGATGACTTCCTTATGGAAACGCTCGACATAAGCCCGGAGGGTTTCCCCTTTCTCTGTGAAGACCCCTACCTGGAATTGTAAGCAGAAATCGGTCGATAGCTTGGTGAAGGAATCCACACTACCGGCAGGTAGTTTCCTAAGCCAGGTTTTAGCGTAATCCGTAAGTGTAGTGGGGAACATTCGACATATAGCGGCCCTGGTGGTGTTCTGGACCTCCATCTGTTGAACGAAGCTCTCTAGGTGGCTCAGGGGATCCTCAGTTCCGGAGAATCTGTCAGTTGGCATTTTGAACTTAGGCGGGAGCTCCACCTTTCGGATCCTCCTAGTGAAGGGAGCATTCATTTCACTTAGAGGATCTTTCTTGTCCTTCTTCTACTTCCCCTTCATCATCAGTTGGACCTCCTTCTGAAGCTCTGTCAACTGATCCCTCAAGCGTTTGCTTTTGGATTTCCTTGAGTTGATCTCAGTTTCCTCACCATCGGATCTTTCTGACGAACTGACGACCTCTACCCGGTTCCTTCTTCCGATGGGGTCTGCTCAAGGGCTTTGCTGACTTTCTTCTTCCTTACTTCGGGCTTCCCTCCTTAAAGTTGTTGGGTGGAGAAACTCTCCCCGCTCTAGGAAAAGGATGACCGCCGCAAATTTGACTTGCCTGGGTTGGTAGTGTGGCAACGCTTCATGAATGGAGGGCATGAGCCCTAACCTATCTCGGATCGAGGTTGGGAGTTCCGTTCTATTACGAGCTGGCTCCCGAGGGGTAAGTCCCAGGAGATTAATGGTGGGCTGCCTAGCCCCGGGCCTTCTTTACTCCCCCTGATTGCAAAGGTTTGCTTGCTGGATAGTAATGCCCTCAGCGAGCAGTCCGAGGTGGACATTTTCCACAAAGGCCGTGCGCTTGTTAGTCGTGCTAGACCTTATTTCCCATAAGGGGATCCAGAGCCCGTACAGTGGCTGGCTGGTCTGGAACCTAGCAATGGAGCCCGGATTTTCTCCTTTCTTCAGAACCTTTCGTGTCGACACAGCAGAAGGTTGTCTCGATGAGCTTGACTGTCCTTGTGTGGAGCGAAGACTTATGATTCCTGTAAAATAACAAACTTTTGAATATAAAGATGGTGGTGTGAGAGTTTCCCACAGACGATGCCAGAAAGTGTTAATGAGAAATTTGCTCAGGATGAGAAATTCCTATTAACACCCTCGAGACTACTACCACGGAGGTGGTGGCCGGTGTTTGTACCTTTGATACCTAACCTGCTTAGATGGGAATGAAGATCTGTATAATAATGAAAAATGGGAGCTTTTATTATCGATCACTTTGTTATATGGAATTTGCTCTCATACATTATCTAGGACGTATGAAGGTGGTCGCTTTGTACTTGTAGAATAATGGAAAACAATGGCGGCCGTGTTCTTGATACAGAATTTAGGCCCTCATCTCTTCTTTTCTTCTTGTCTATCTGTCGTTATTTCTCCTTTTCCCTATTTTTATGTTTTTCTATATATCCCTCTACCATGCTTGGCCTCACATATATACATGGTCTAAGTAGGTTTTTAGTTCGCAAATATCTTGTCGTGATCCCATGAATCCGTTCCCTCCTTATCGGACGAGATTCGTCATTTGAATTTGAATTGTTACTGGATTCGATGATATCGTTGACGGAGATAAGTTTGTTCCCTTTTTGGAATCAAACTGTTGACTTGGATGTAAATACTGGTCATTACGTGGAGATGATTCTGTGTTCACTCATGTCATGATTCTTCATGGATTTTACTGGACTATGCTTCTGTCCCAGATGGATCTATGCTTTGGTTATATTCTCGGGAGCTTGGAAAGGACGTCCTGGTAGGCATTCCAGGGAGGTAACACGAATCTGATTTGTTTAAAGGCCCCCTTCCTACTTGAATCGCGGAGGGGACATCGGGCTTCTTGAGAGGTTGGTAGGCTTCTCGTTCAGGCTACGAATTCAATTCGACCTCTGAAAGTCTTAACCCGTAGGGGGCTTACTTTGCTTGTCGGGCTTCTTTCGAATGCTTCTTGAGCTTGGCGACCCCTCTGGCTTTCACGGGGTGGTTGAGGAACTCGACCTCAGGAGCCGAGGTTCCCTGATAGGTGGCCTCGAGAAGCCCGGGTTCCATTGTTCGTGTGGGGGCTCGTCCTGGTCGCGCCTAGCTTGCTACCTGATAGTTTTGAAGCCGAGCTGACCTTCCCAGCTCCTGTGGGGTAGCTTTATGGTCTACTCGGGTCTCATGAACATCGGCTACGAGCTTTGAATTTGGGTGAGAAAGTGAAAAATTTCTCTTTGACCCCTAGCCAAATTTTACTATTAACAATAGATTTTCTTAAATTTTGATATGGTTGTGACACGTCCTTTGTTAAATGTTATTATTATATTTATTATTTTTATCAAATCTAATACATTAAAAATAGCTACTTCTCATCATAAGCCGCCACATGTCTATAATAAATCGTATAATAATATAATATTCAATCATATATAATATAATCAAAATAGATACTTCTCGGTGGGAGCTGCCATAAATAACTTTAAAATAAATAAATAAATAAATTATATAATAATATAATATTTTTTAAAAAGATAAATCATATAATAATATAACATTTAATGATAATGTTGATACCTTATTCATCAATCTCGTAATTATGAATTGGAATCAATGCATTGATTCTAGGGGTGGTAATTCGGGGTCATGGGTTGGGTTGATCTCAATCTGACACGACCCGAATAGTAATAACCTTAATCCAAAATTACCAGTTTAATTAAACCGGCTAACCTTTTAAAACCCGACATAACCCGTTTAACTAAAAGGATTATACGGATTGACCCGTAACACGTTTGTAAGGATCATAATTTTATGATTGGCTTATTTCATGACAAACTACACCACATTGAGGATGATTGTGTAATGGGTAGCTTAAGACCTCATTGGCAAGCTTCCAAGCATCTCCATGACTTCAAGAGCAAAATGTATATTCACTTGACTTTGCCTCTTGAAGAGTTTAGGTGCACACACACACACTTCATGCATGCTTTGTTGATCTTGCATTTGTGTTGATATTGTTTATATGTGTGCATCTCTTCACAATCACACTTGCACTTCATTTGTAGATTTAAGTGTGGTATTGGGTTGTGTTCACGCTTACACGATGGTGTGCTTGTTTTAGCGCGTTGAGTGACTATATGAGAAGGTCTCATTCTTCTCTTGGTTTGGTTATATGGAGTAAGGTATGTAGTTTCAAAAGAGAGTATTTCAATGATTTAATGTTTTTTTAAAACTGACCTTTATATGGTCTTGTGACCATATCTTTTTATAAAATGATTCAAAATTAGTTTTGAAAATTTCTGTACAAACTAGACAACCATACCTTTGCAACGGTATATTATTCGTAATATTTTATGACCATTTGGATTGGTTTTGAAATCTCCAAAGTGACAATAAAATAGGGCATCTCTGTTGTTGTCCGTTTTTGACATTTGGTCACTAAAATGACCATAAATGTTTCTACAGACATCCAAATCATGTTTTGTAAATTGCAGTAGAAAGTAGACTTCCATACCACTCC
Organism: Dipteronia dyeriana; assembly: GCA_032871835.1. NCBI lineage: Eukaryota > Viridiplantae > Streptophyta > Magnoliopsida > Sapindales > Sapindaceae > Dipteronia > Dipteronia dyeriana. The sequence continues at coordinate 72,156,624 of CM065301.1, read as the reverse complement.
AACAGTATATTATACGAAAGGTTTGGATATCGTTTGGTCATGTTTTGGGTCGCTCGAAGCTCGAGCTGTTGTGCTGTCTGACGTGTACCGCGGCCTAGACTGCTGTTGGTGCCATGCCTAGGCAGCGGTAATGTCCAGCCATGCCATGCTGTACAGACCACGGTCTGGACACTTGCCTAGGTCACTGCAAGCACAGCGGTCGTATGGGACTTTGTCTCCCAAATCCAAAACTATGCCGTTTTGTGTAGAGCTTCTTTATATATGTTCTCTTCTTCTTCCTTGCCTTTTCAGAGCTCAAAAAATACATTTTCAGAGTGAGAAAACCTCTATTAGAGAGAGAAAGCTTCAATCTTTGTTATTTGACTCTCCAAACCCCAAACTCATCTTCATCTTGCATTCAAGCATCATTTCAAGCATGCGTTTTCATTGATTGGTAAGTAGAACCACCATTGTTGTTCATTTATTGTTCTAGCTTACCAAGACATGTCATTTATTGCTTAAATTAGCATTTCTTCTTATTAATTGCATATTTGTTGAAATTATGACATGTTTGGGGTTTGTATTGTGATAGCTTGCATTATTAGGTCATTTATGCCTAAATAGCTAATCCATGAATGTTCATGTATACATAATTGATGATTATGTTGACTCTATGCATCTAGTCTAGTTTATGAACATTTATGTGTATACCTCATTGATTGCATTTCTTGATTGCAAAATTTTCCTTGATTATTTGTTGTGACAACTTGTGTTGGTTGGACTTTTATTGACAATTAGGTTGTTAGATTTTATCTACACATCTAATTAATTCCTTGGTATGGGCATGTAGGCATTGTTTGATAACTAGAATGTTTAATTGCATTATCTACATCTAGTTAAGCATTTTGTATTTGGTCTTACAAATAATTGCATTTGAGCATAGTGTCATATATACACTTAGACCATATACTCTTCATTGAGTCAAGTCTTGTGGCTTCGGTGTGAAGTTACACAAGCAAGGGAAGTCTTGCAACCAAGAGTGGGTTGACAAGTAATTGGTCGGGTGCCACTGTAAAATGCCCTAGAGGGTAGAGTAGAAGGCGTTCATGCCAAGAGTAGTGTATCAGGGGATATCACTAGGGACTGAACCAAGAGTGGTGAGTGGCGGTGTCCATAGCCTGAGGTTGTTGAGAGTGAGAGTCCGAGAATCACTTGAGGGTGTAACCTTTTATTCATATAGTGGATTTCTGTGACTGAGTTTGGCGCACTTAACTGCCCGTGGTTTTTCCCATTTGGAAGGTTTCCACGTATACATCTTGTGTTATTTATATTTCCGCACCTTACACTTGATGTTGTATGTTTGTTTTATTGGGTGAATTTTGAATATTGACTAATCAAGAAAAATTGGTAATTAACTTGATTAAAACCTATTCACCCCCCACTCTTGGTTTAGACACACAAGTTTTTAGGGAACTTTAATTGGTATCAGAGCAGGTGCCTAGATATACATAAGTGATCCGTGCTCTGTGTGTGTCTTGCTTGTGCATTTTTGTTGTTTGCATCTTGTGTGGTGCATTACATTTGCATCTCATTCATTTAACCCAAACACTATGAGTGAGCTTGGGATGAGCAAAGAGGGAGCATAAAGTATAAGACCACCTTTGCTTAAAGGTGATAATTATGCCTCATGGAAAGGCAAGATGGAGTCTTATATTTGCCAAATAGATGACCGTGCATGGATGGCAATTGAAGATGGGTACACTCTTCTAAAGATGACCAATGATGATGGAGATGAAGTTCTCAACCCTAAGTCTCATTGGAGCATATAAGAATATGAAGCTTCCAAGTGGAACAACAAGGCTATGCATGCAATATTGTGTGCCATGGATGACAATCAATACAAGTTGGTTCAAAATACTAGGCATGCAAAGGAGGCTTGGGAGATTCTACAAACGACTCATGAAGGAACCGAAGTGGTCAAGGACTCTAAGCTTCAAGTCCTTCAAATGCAATTTGAGACAATTCGGATGGAAGAGGACGAGTGCTTTAATGACTTCCAAGTGAAGTTGATGAACATCGTAAATCAAAGCCATCAACTAAGTGGCCCATATTCGGATAGAAGGATCAAGCAAAAGATCATAAGGTCACTCCTTAAGAGATTTGAATCCAAGGTAACGGCACTGGAAGAAAATAGCAACTATAAGACTATGAAGCCAAGTGAAGTGATTGGAAGGCTTCTAGCCTATGAGTCTAGGTGGAATTTTACACCTACATCTTCTAAGATGAAAAAGAACATAACTTTGAAGACATCCAAAGTAGAGATGGAGGAGGATGACTCAGATGAGGAGATGGCTTTTATAGTGAAGAGATTCAAGAAGTTTATGAAACTTCACAAGAATGACTCAAAAAAGAAGATTGAACCAAGGCAAGTGAAGCCTACAAGAAAAGGCATTCAATGCTATGAGTGCAGTGGGTTCGGTCATATAGCCACCGAGTGTACTAATTAGAAGAAGGAGAAGAAAGGAAAACTGGTGGCTACCGCATCAAGTGAGAGTAGAAGTGAATAAGATTCCTCAAGTGATGAAGAGGTTATTCTTAACTACACAGCTTTTGGAGCCTTTTTTATGGAAGATGTAGAAAAAGGCAACAAAGCCTTAAGTAGTGACCTTGAAAATGGAGTAGATGAAAAAGTAGCTAAGATAGTGATAAGTGAAGCTACTTCTGTTGATGATGCCATCAGGGCAACAAGTGACACTAGTGATGACTCTAGTGATAAGAGTTCCTCATCTCACTCTATAAATGGAAATGTAGAGAGTATGAACTTTGAAGGGTTCATTGAGCATTTTCAAAGCTCAAGGTTAAATATGACGAAAGAAGTTAAAAAGCTAAAGGAAGAGAACCTCAAACTATCAACCGAAGTGACTCATTTGAGTGAGAAAGTGAAGAATGGAAGAAAGGTGGAAGAAAGCTTGAAGGAGGAGCTTAGAGAAGCTAGAGAGTTGATTGCTAAGATGACTTCGAGTATGGAGAAGCTTGACCATATGTTGGGAGTTGGCAAGAAGCCAAGTGACAAGAGAGGTCTAGGGTTTGAAGATGACAAGGAGACCTCAACTCCTAGTAAGACAGTATTTGTCAAGAGCATGGACTTTAAATAACCTCTTCCTCCACTTCATCCTAAGAAGAAAATTGAACTAGGAGAGTGTTCTAGAAATGTCCAAGTCAAGATGACACCAAGAAGTCAAGCTCAAGCTCAACCAATGAGAGCACTTCAAGCAACTATCCCTCAAAGGAAGAAATCTTCTCCAACTCAACATCAAGGGAGAAGAGAATCAATACCACACCAAAGGAAAGCTCAAAGACATGGGAAAGCACATTTGTCCTCACAAAGGAATGGTATGACCCCTCATTTTATTTCTTCATGTCATTTTTGTGGTGTTGATGGTCATATTAGACCAAATTGCTTTAATTACATTAACATGTGTAGAACTAAGAGCATGATTGAAAGAAAAAGGGCTAGAGCCAATATGTATGTGCCTAGGAAAGCTAGTGTTAATGATCCTAGGAGTAATATGATGATCTTGACCACTAGGATTGACAATGTGTCACCTAGGTGGATTAAAAAAAGATGAACTCACATGCCATTGTGCTAAGGGTTCACCCATAGGCTCAACTAGGTCCAATGGACTTGTTAAATCTATAGGGACTTATATCCTCTCTTGACTAGTTTTGATTGATCCCATATGGGGAGCTCAAGCAAAGAGAGCAAATTGGCAATGCATTGTGCTCATTGATAATATTTATACTTCTTTATTAATTGCTTGAGATGATTACGTGTATATTTTTTTTTTATATAAGTGTGCAAATTTGCTTTACATGCAATCCATGTCTTATTGATGACCAAACATGTATTTTTGGAATAGAAGAATTGATTGGGAAGTATTTTTTGAATGACCTATAATTGATCCCCATGACATGTTAATTCTTTCTATGACATGCTTTAGAGTAATATGCACGATGAGATTTTTTTTTTGCATGCTCTAAAATGAATGCAAAAATTTGTGTGTGAAAGCAATTATGAGACTTCAATTAATAAGGATCTTGTATCCATTTCAAGGACTTTACAATCCAAAAGTCTCTCTCTCTTTACTAGTCGAACAAGGCTACTATCATACGGGCATTCCCCCCGAAAAAATAAAAAAGGGCACAATAGTCGCTCATGTCTTGTTTTGCTTGTAAAGGTTGATATAGTTGTTATTAAAATGAATTTATTTTCGAATCTATAACTTGCTTATTCCATGACAAAGGGTGCAATTGGTTTGAATTCTCTTGGAAACCTTTGTTATTTTGCTTTGCCAAATACCATGTTTTGATCTTGAATACAACTTGTCTTGTATGCAAAGCATTCCTTCACACATTTTTTTTATGTAATAAAACTCCTTATTCTCTCTTCTTAATTGAGTTGCATAAATTTGTTTAAATGATTATGCATATGTTTTGTGCCATAAGCTCTCATTGCTAATGCCTTCTTACGAGGATACTCCTTTGTCTATCTCATGACAAAAAGGGGGAGTAGTGTGGATTCAGGGGGAGTTGATAGCGGCATGATTTAATGGGGAGTTGAGATTTGCATATGAGGGGAGTTTGATTCATTGAGGGGGAGTTAACCCGTTTAGGGGGAGCATTGCACATTCATTTGTTTATATTGCTTTATTAAGTGCAATTACTTTTTATGTTTGTTCACCTCACATGCACTTGTTCTTGGAAAGTCCTTTTTTACTATTGTGTGTAGTTATGACGACCTACGAAGAGATTGAAGACCTTGAAGACTTAGATTCTTAGGTATCTCTTTTTGTAACGTAGAATGGACTCTCATGAACAATAGCTTGATTATTTTTTGTTTTGTGAGGATTTAGTTGTGAGTGGTTATTTTGTCATGAAATAGCAAAAGGGGGAGAGTGTAAGGACCTCAATTTTATGATTGGCTTATTTCATGACAAACTGCACCACATTGAGGATGATTGTGTAATGGGTAGCTTAGGACCTCATTGGCAAGATTCCAAGCATCTCCATAACTTCAAGAGAAAAAGGTATATTCACTTGACTTTGCCTCTTGAAGAGTTTAGGTGCACACACACACACTTCATGCATGCTTTGTTGATCTTGCATTTGTGTTGATATTGTTTATATGTGTGCATCTCTTCACAATCACAATTGCACTTCATTTGTAGATTTAAGTGTGGTAATGTATTGTGTTCGTGCTTGCACGATGGTGTGCTTGTTTTAGCGCGTTGAGTGACTATATGAGAAGGTCTCATTCTTCTCTTGGTTTGGTTATATGGAGTAAGGTATCTAGTTTCAAAAGAGTGTATTTCAATGATTTAATGTTTTTCAAAACTGACCTTTATATGTTCTTGTGACCATATCTTTTTATATAATGATTCAAAATGAGTTTTGAAAATTTCTGTACAAACTAGACACCCATACCTTTCCAACGGAATATTATTCGTAATATTTTATGACCGTTTAGATTTGTTTTGAAATCTCCAAAGTGACCACAAAACAGGGCATCTCTGTTGTTGTCCGTTTCTGACATTTGGTCACTAAAATTACCATAAATGTTTCTACATACATCCAAATCATGTTTTGTAAATTGGAGTAGAAATTCGACTTCCATATCTTTCCAACGGTATATTATATGAAAGGTTTGGATGTCGTTTGGTCATGTTTTGGGTCGCTCGAAGGTCGAGCAGTTGTGTTGTCTGGCGTGTACCGCTGCCTAGACCGCTGTTGGTGCCATGCCTAGCCATCGACCTAGGCAGCGGTAATGTCCAGCCATGCCATGCCATGCTGTACAGACTGCGGTCTGGACACTTGCCTAGACCGCGGCACGCACAACGGTCGTACGGGACTTTGTCTCCCAAATCCAAAACGATACCGTTTTGTATAGGGCTTCTTTTTATATGTTCTCTTCTTCTTTCTTGCCTTCTCAGAGCTCAAATAATACATTTTTAGAGTGAGAGAACCTCCATTAGAGAGAGAAAGCTTCATGCTTTGTTATTTGACTCTCCAAACCCCAAACTCATCTTCATCTTGCATTCAAGCATCATTTCAAGCATGAGTTTTCATTGATTGGTAAGTAGAACCACCATTGTTGTTCATTTATGGTTCTAGCTTACCAAGACATGTCATTTATTGCTTAAATTAGCATTTATTCATATTAATTGCATATTTATTGAAATTATGACATGTTTGGGGTTTGTATTGTGATAGCTTGCATTATTAGGTCATTTATGCCTAAATAGATAATCCATGAATGTTCATGTATACTTAATTGATGATTAGGTTGACTTTGTGCATCTAGTCTAGTTTATGAACATTTATGTGTATGCCTCATTGATTGCATTTCTTGATTGCAAAATTGTCCTTGATTATTTGTTGTGACAAATTGTGTTGGTTGGACTTTTATTGACAATTAGGTTGTTAGATTTTATCTACAAATCTAATTAAGTCCTTGGTATGGGCATGTAGGCATTGTTTGATAACTAGAGTGTTTAATTGCATTATCTACATCTAGTTAAGCATTTTGTATTTGGTCTTACACATAATTGCATTTGAGCATAGTGTCATATATACACTTAGACCATGTACTCTTCATTGAGTCAAGTCTTGTGGCTTCAGTGTGAAGTTGCACAAGCAAGGGAAGTCTTGCAACCAAGACTGGGTTGACAAGTAATTGGTCGGGTGCCACTGTAAAATGCCTATGGGGGTAGAGTAGGAGGCGTTCACGCCAAGAGTAGTGTATCGGAGGATATCACTAGGGACTGAACCAAGAGTGGTGAGTGGCGGTGTCCATAGCCTGAGGTTGTCGAGAGTGAGAGCCCGAGAATCACTTAATGGTGTAACCTTTTATTCATATAGTGGATTTCTGTGACCGAGTCTGGCGCATTTAACAGCCCGTGATTTTTCCCATTTGGAGGGTTTCCACGTATACATATTGTGTTATTTATATTTCCGCACCTTACACTTGATGTTGTATGTTTGTTTTATTGGGTGAATTTGGAATATTGACTAATTAAGAAAAATTGGTAATTAACTTGATTAAAACCTCCTCCCCCCCCTCTCGGTTTAGACACACACGTTTTTAGGGAACTTTTAACGTTTAATTATCTAATTTGGTCATGATGGGTCGGGTTTGACCCGTGTGATCTGTTTAACCCGAACCCGTCTGCCTAACACTTTTTTAAAAAATCATATTAAAATTATAATTTTTCAACCTGCCACAAATACATCCAATCTAATAGAGCAATAGTTTTTAATAATCCAATCCAATATAATACCATCAAATAATGCAACAAATATATAATTAAATACAGTCATTCCAAAAGGCAAAACAACCATCCATAGTCCAAACAAAATTAGTGATTGTTATAAAACAGTGAAACCTAAAGAATGGTTATATAGTATGTAAAAATTTATATGTAATCCTTGCAACAGTTATAATTATAAATATATCTATATGACTAAACGGGTTAAACGGGTCACCCACGAACCTATTTAACCAAACCCGACACGACCCATATAATAATCGGGTTATACGGGTCGATCCAATTATGACCCGAACTCATTAAGAAGCCAACCCAACCAGTTTGTTGACCTCAGGTTCGTGTCAGGTTGACAGGTTACGGGTCAATTTTGCCGGCTTTAATTGATTCTTTATCTCCTTATAATTACTATCAGTTTTTCTTAACCGATTCTATTTTTCTACTCAACTCCTTATTAATGAGTTTTTATATTATCTTTATATTTTTTAAATATTATTATCATATCATATATATAATAGTATTTTCCTAAGTTTTGATGTGGTTGCAACACGTGGCAATCATAAATGTTATTTTATTTATATATATATATATATATAATATATATATATATATATATATATATATATAATAGTCTTTTCCCAAGTTTTTATGTGGTTACGATACGTTGTAATCATAAGTTTTATTCATTTTTTAATAATTTTTTTAAATATATAATATAATAATAATCATATATATATATATTCAATAGCATTTTCCTAAGTTTTGATGTGGTTGCGACATGTGGCAATCATAAATGTTATTCATTTTTTTAATATATAATATAATAATAATCGTATCATATATCATATATCATATATAATCATATGATAATAGACTTTTTTGATATGGTTACGACACGTGACAATCATAAATGTTATTAAATACTATTATTATTTTTAATACATAGTAATAATAATTATATATCATATAATATCATATCATATATAATAATATATTAATACTTTTTTTATCTAGAAGATCATATCATAATTTTAGTAAACATGCCCCATCTAAGGGCCTATGTTGCAAATATACCCTATAAGAAAAATTTATAGTAAAAATACCCCTAAAAGAAGAAATTACCCTTAATGAGAAATACCCCCAATTCGTCCATGATTTTCCAATTGCCCTAACACTCCCTACCAGCCATCCCAGCCATCTTGATTGACCCGATACTCCCAATTCGTCTATCATTGCCGTGAAGTTGCTATTCGCAGTTAATCTGGCTCATCGACGTCGGCCTTCACGAACCGAGGACACATGGCGTGGGCATCTCACCGCTTCATTCATCATCCCTCACCATCCCGCCGCTTCGTTCGTCATCCATCACCATCTCTCTGTCGCCGTTAATCCAGCTCGTTGATGTCGACCTTCATGAAACGAGGACTCGTGGGCATCCCGTTGCTTCATTCATCATCCATCACCATCCCGCCTCTTCGTTTATCATCCCTTACCATCTCTTCACCACCGTTAATCCCGTTCGTCGATTTCTGCCTTCACGAAACGAGGAAGTGTGGGCATCCCGCCACTTCGTTCATCATCCCTTACCATCCCTCCGCTTCTGGCTGCAGTCACTCCGATCCCTGCACCACTGTACCAACAGGTGTGTATGTTTGTTAATTTTGTTTCTCTTCAATTGGACTTGATTATATTGAATTTTTTATCTTTCGAAGTATTTTCAAAATATTATGTTTTGCAGTATTTTGGGTTTCGTGTAAATTACATTATATGAACATCTTGATTGCAATTGCTATAGATTGATTATTTCTTTGGTGCTTTTTGTTTTAATAGCTCCAATAAAAGAAAACTCAATTATGCTAGTTAAATTTTCTTTAACATTGTAGGATGAATGGTGACTGTTTCTGGAAGGAGGAATTTCCTCATTGTGTTAGATTAGATGTATAGGCTGAGTATCTGAGATATGCATATTGTTTTATTTCCTGTAAAGTGATTTTAAGAGCTCATGTGTGGAGGTCTGTAATAGCTCCAGGATTAGTTTGCTCCAACATGTACAAATATGATGGCAAAATTCGGTATGACTCAACCGGCGTTCCTTGAACCTCATCTAAGGTAATATGTTTTGGCTCGGTATGCTTTGTGGTAGTTACATGAGATGTCAAACTCTTTCTGTATGTCTTGTATAATTTCGTTTGGCTTGTATTAACGATGATAACTAAATTTCCCCTTTATGTGTTCCCCTATAACCCGTGCGCTTGCTTGTCTCTGATGCGGAAATCGTGCTTCATTGGTGCATGTGTGCTCATGGTCAAATCTTCTAATCTAAAAATAATATGAATTAGCAACCTTAACTGCACGCAATCGCCATTTGCATTCTTCAACAATGCACCGAACTTGATAACGTGTTGGGTCTGACTTCATCACCCTAATCTGAAACCGGTTGGCAAAGGCATACCTACCTAATTGTGATTGCAATTGCTGTTTACTTTCAAACAATTCACCCGTTGCAATACAAATATCAACAGGTTTAGGTGCAACTTCACCAAAATTAATAGAATATGATGCAGATGGAGGTGGAACGAGCCTCTGGATATGGGTAAATTGATTGTCAGACCAAATAGGAACTTGATCAAAAATAGGGTCAAACTGTGGTTCTGATACCTCATGCACATAAACATTTTCATTTTCTATGGTATCATGGAAACCAAAATGACGATGAGAGGAATTACCGTTGTTGGCAGTTTCTGTAAAACCCTTTCAAATATCATCCAAATGAGCATTTGTGTTAGGCATATCTGCGGTGTACTGGAAATCATATTCAGTTGCATGGTATAGGCGGTGAGGTGATTCTGGATGAAAATTCTGCTTCACTTCTGGATGGTCATCATCGATTTGCTCAACACTTATGCAAACTAGAGGGTCTCGGCGCAGTAACAATGCAACATTATCATTATCATCAATAATCTCAATAGGCAAACTAGGACGAAAGGTTTGTACAACAGTCGTAAGAGTAACCCGATAATGATTTATATCAATCCCGATCACGCTGTACACCTTATCTAATAGTTGATCATAATTTGCATCCCTTGAAAATCTAATGCCCGTCCTCTCCAACCATCGTACCAATATACACCGTGCTCACTTTTCCATTCTCCCCCCCCTCCCCCAATTCAAAACAAATTGCACATTTGTCATCTTCAATCCTGGAAACATCAATTAAAATAAACTTTACTACATCAAACATAAGGAGTGTAAATTATTATTTATTTATTTTTTCTTCTTCGGGTCACCCCTGACCCGAAGACCAATTTTAAGGCATCAGGTTAGAGGTAACCTGAAGCCATGAAATTGGTCTTCGGGTCAATGGTGACCCGAAGACCAATTTCATGGCTTTGGGTTGCCCCCTACCCGAAGCCATCAACCCAAAGCCGTGAAATTGGTTTTCGGGTCAGGAGTGACCCAATCGGATCACCATTGAGTCGAAGACCAATTTCATGGCTTCGGGCTACCCTCGACCCGAAGCCATGAAATTGGTCTTCGGGTCACCATTGACCCGAAGCACGATTTCAATTAACCCAAAAAAAACTCACCTTTTCAACACTTTTATGCCTTCAAAGGGATTTTTTTTTCTTTTTACAAGAGCTCAATGTAAACAATGTTTAGTTTACTTCTTTTCTTTTCCTTTTTTTTTTATTGGTTGGTTAAAAGTAATAATTATAATAAATATGGTGTTTATAATTTAAGTTGGGGTTTTTTTGGAAGTTCGGTGCATTTTTACAACTTTTTACCTACATGGGGTATATTTGCAATATAGGCCCTCAGATGGAGCATTTTTACTAAAATCCCAAAAAATAACTAGAATATAATCAAAATGTACTATGTTCTACTGAGTTATATATAAACAATGAACGTACAGAATTATACAAACTATGCAAAGTTATATTGAATTATAGTACACTATTGAATTATATAAATATGTACTATAATTCAATATATATATATGTACTACTTTTTTTGATAAAATTGGACTAACCTGGAGGGAAAAAGCATCACAAGCAATCATATGTTGAAAAACCCTATGTATTATTCGTCCATATTATAAAAAGAATAAAATGAAAAGTAACAAAAACCAGAAAAGCACAAAAACCAAGAGAAACAATCCCAACAAAAACATTGGCAAGCAGAGCATAAGAACAGAAACAGAAAACATAAAGAAAAACGAAAAGACTCCTGACCATACAATCATTGTCAACCAACAAAGAGCAGAAATACGGAGTGTTTCCCCACCACGAATCGACCTCTAACCCCAAAGCATGCTTAGAAAGAGTGTCTGTAACCTGATTCCCCTCCCTAAAGATATGAGAAACCTGAAACTCCATTTTTGATATCTGATAGATACAGCACTGCCAAGCCTGCCGAATCCGTCAAGGAACCTACTCGGAGCGAGAAGAGAGCAGCTAAACCACATAAAAAGAATCACTCTCAAGCCAGATCAGATGCCACCCAATCTACCAAGCAAAATTAATGGCCATCGATGCTTTGAGGAACCTACCCGTATGCTTTAATATTTAAAGCATACGTGGTGCTTCAAGAATTTTACATTAATTAAAATTTAAAACTAAAAAACTAATTAAAAGTTAGTGTAATAATACTAATTAAAAACAGACATGGTTGCTTTAATATTTAAAGCCGACGCGACTGTTTCAAGAATTTTATATTAATTAAAATTTAAAACTAAACAACTAATTAAAAGGAAAATAAATATTAATTTAAAAAATTATAATAATAATAATAATAATAATAATAATAATAATAATAATTAACATCATCATTCTCCTAAACATCCACAACAATACATTTTTTATATATTATATTTTCTAATATTTTTATTTTTAATTAATCAACTGATTTTATATAATTAAATATAATTTTTATAAAGGCAAAAGTGACAATTCTTCTCAATTGTGACTAACGGTGGTCAACGTTTGTCAAAGGATCAGAGGGTATGTTTGTATTATTTTGATATTTTACAGGTTTAGTGCAATTATGCTAAATTAGTTTAATTTACCCTTATAAATATAAGGGTAAGGGAATGGGCAAAACTAACATTTTCCTTTTTTTTTTGTGGTTGACTAACGGTGGTTAGTCAACGGGTTAAAGATATATTTATGTTATTATGTAAAGATCATTGATTTTGTTACAATTATACATATAATCAAGGTGGGTTAGTACAATTTGCCATTTGATTTATTTACGTACCAAACTAGTGTAAAAGGTATTTGGTCAAATAATATATCATGATTTTCTAATTTAACTGGTTGAAAGTATTTTCTATTTTAACTGGTTGAAAGTTTTTAAACGAGTTGTTGTACGATACAAAACCTTTCCTTATTCGTACCATAGCTACACCCCTTATATTGTAGAAACTTGACTGTAATAAAGGCATCAACAGTGAATCCGCCATTGACGTGTACCAAGAAATTCATGATATATGTCAAATTAATTTTAAGTCGAGTCATCTCCTTCATTAACCGTCCAAATATCCATGAATTAGCTAGAAAGACTTCTTTCGTTAAAGGCATAGACATGATAGCGCATCAATCATGGATGAAAGATCTTAATTTTTTTTAATTTTTCTTTTTACATCCAACAACCTTATATTTTCATCATTCTTAATCTCATTTCAAGTAAAACATCATCTTCGAGGAAGTGATGCTAAAAAGGAGTTTTAAGTAAGCTTCCTTCAATGATGACCAAAACCATATTTCATTGGTCAAAAGAGATCAAGGTTTGTATACAAATTCTAACCTCACTCACAAATGATATGGGATGTTACATATTAAGACAATTGAATTGAATATAGGGAAAATTGCACAAACTTCTCATGAAGTTATATAATATCGCATTGAGCGATAACTTTTATCAAAATGACACAAACTTCCCATGTTGACTGTGATTTCTAGATTTCGTAGGATTAATCACGCGTCTAATAAGTGAATATGGATCAACAATTGAATTACGAATTTAAATAAGCAAAAAGCAGGCAGGATACACAATTTTACATGGTTAAACCCCATAGCGGGGAAACGTCCACGGTTACAGGTGACAACGAGAAGGAAAATCAGTATGGATGAGATTACTTACACACTCAACCTCTCTTCACTCTTGTAAGCTAATTTTTGTTGTATCTTTCTCTCTACTTTTCTCTCTACTTGTGTGTCTTTTTTCGTCTCTATTTTTAATGAGATTATGAGGTCTATTTATACGTACATAGAACCTTAATCCTTGTTGTACAAATAAGAAAATGTGATGGTTCATAATTAATACTGGTTACTTATTGAAGTCTTCTTTTCTGTTTCAGAGATCTTATGTATTGAATTAGATTCTTCGTAGGATTTTAGTTGAATAGTCCGTTTTGAACTTATTTCCTGATTGGTGTGCAATCTTCTAGAAATGTAGAGTTATTGCTGGATTTGGACTCGTTTCCTGTTTGGTGTTTATTCTTCTGGAAGTTTTGAATTCTTTCGTGAATAGAATCCTGACACTGGAGAGGAAATGTGGATATTTCCTTATTGGAGTATGATTCTATATTCCTTTTTTGAGCAAGATTATTCTTCTTCGTATTTGAGTCGTAGTTGCCTTTAATATCTCCTCCTATTGTTTAACTGATCAATCATCTACTCCCGACCAGACCTTTTGTGTCCCGATCGGGTGGTCTTTACCCGATCGGGTGGTCTTTACCCAATCAGGTTGTCTCTACCCGATCAGTTAGTTTTTCCCGGTCATCTTGGATAATCTTGACTAGGTCTTGAGATTATCTATTAATTGTCTTGGGTTAATCTTTCCTGACTGTTTTTATGACGTGACATATCTAATCACCGTGATTTTAGGTGATCATGCTGACTTGTCATGCTATCCAAAAATTCCTATAACATCCCCTAATTTCTTTTGACTAACTATTGACTTACGGTTTGACTAACCTTTGACTTAATGGTCTAGGGGTAAACACGTTATTTTACACAACAACAACAACAATAATAATAATAATAATAATAATAAAACTTATAGTAAATTATGAAACAACCCAAATAAATCTATAACTACAAATCAATCAAAATAAAATTTAAAATATACCAACAATTCTTAAAATTAATTGTGCAGAAATCCATATAGATGAAACTTTCCTAATTCAACTATTTTTTTTTCTTTTTTTGAAAACATTTGGATTTTTTTTTTCAATTTCCTTCAATCAATTTGAACGTTTTGTTTTTAATTTTCTTTAAAACTCCAGAATCCAAAAAAAAAAAAAAATCCAAACCAAAAATTAAAAATCAATTGAAACAAATGACAAGTTGAAAATCAATTGAAAAAAAAAACTGGAATCATTTTTCCAGATCAACACTAGAAATCACCATCTTCTAAACCAAATCCTATCACCATCCATCTCAATCATCAAACCCTAAACCTTAAATCCAACCTCCTCACCAATAGCCAACACAAATCCAAATTCAAACACTATCTTTGATCACCACCAAAACCAAAACTCAACCTACAGTGGCCGCCGCGAAACGCCCATCATCTCACCTTATGGCAACCCTCTGTTAAAATTCAAAGGAAGGAAAAGGGATAAGAGAGATGGTAAGAGAAAGAAAAGGATATCAACGGCGAGAGAAGATCGAGTGACAAGAAGAAGGAGATTGAGAGCGATAATTGGTGTGATTATGGTGGGTTTCGAGTGGCAGTTGTGGCTATGATTTGTTGTTTGAGTTTAGGTTATGCAGTGAAGATGATGCTGGGATTTGGGTGAGTGTTTGACTGTTTGTTTTTAGATTTGGGTAGGTAACATTAAATATGATCGATTCCAACCAACAATAACAAAAAAACAATTTTTTTTTGTTTGATGGAGTTTTGAAATTGATCCGGAGATTTCCAGAATCTCTCTCCTTTTCATTTTTTTTCTTTAATTATTTTGTTTGATTTCCAGATCTCTTCAGTTTTTTTTTTACCTTTTTTTTTAATTATCTTGTGTTTTTTTTAAAAACAATTTAATTATGAACTATCACACCAACTAGCATGACGGATATTTTGGTCATTTTATCCAAAAGTCATAACGAGCTTCAGTTAAAATGGGTGACTGACGGCGGTCAACTCAGTCAAAGGGAAAGTTTGTGCGATTTTGGTAAAAGTTGCCGTTTAGTGTAATATTGCATAACTTCAATAAAAGTTTGTGTAATTTTCCCTTCAATCTATTGATAAATAGGGATGATGTGACCAAAAGGGAAGGAAAACAAACACCAAGATGAGGATGAAAAAGTTTGGGAGTTGGCTACTAAATGGGTCCTTCTGACTTGTGTTTGGGTCTAATACAATGTGAATGCTCTTAGAATGGTTAGTACCATTAAAGCAGACTTTGAAATACTCCACACATACTTTAATAAGATTAGAGGAGATAAAAATTAAGCTCCTTATTTTTCTTGTGTCCATTAATCTTCAATTATCCACCGAATACTAACACAATAATTGTGTGGAGGTAATGTACGTTTACGTAACTGTATTTTAATTATTTCAATTAACATGGTGCTTTTCAGTATATACTCATTCAATCTGGTTCAATAATGCGGTACTGAGGGAGATAAGTGTGTCCCAACTCCCAGTCGGAAGAGTAGAAAGATTTATCAGTCCTGTATTCACGTTACTCACATTGCATCCCTTTTCTTCCTTTTCTAACTTTCTTTTAACACAATAATATATTTCTTAGAATTTGCTTTTCTTCGGGGATTAATATTGCATTGATAGTAAGTCCTTGTCGTCAGTCCAATATTCACGTTACACACAATGCTTTTCATACGTTTATTCATTGATAGTAAGTCCTCGTCGTCAACCTCGTCGTCAATCCTGCATTCACGTTACTTACATTGCTTTTTCTTAACATACTTTTGTTGTATTAGTCCCATCTTCTATAAAGAACTGTACAACCATTCATACTTTTCTTTGAAGTTGGTTATTATTGTTGAAACAGTTCTATAAAGACATTGATTGTGCAGCACGGGCGTGGGTCATGAATGATGGAAAAAAGAAAAAGAAGGGACTGATGTGTGACTCTGGAGTGTGGACACATTACGAAGATTAACCATAAAAACTAAAAAGAAAGTGGTGATAGAAAATGATTTAATTATGATATATCCTGTCAACTACAAGTCTATAATTCACTAAGTCTTAAAATTATTATTTTTTTTTACCCAGAGTGTCCCTACTCACATCGGATGATCGGAGTCAGTAAATTATTTTTGAATAAAACTGGGGTTATCTATTTCCATTTGGCCCTACAATTCTAAGAGACAGAATGGGGATGAAAACGTTACAAGGACTAAGGTAACTCTATTTGTGCTTTGTGTTTATTTTCCGCCATCCTTTTCTTGGCAGTTATTTATACCTATACCTCATAACTGATTGCCTCAAGAATCCCACACTTGAAACTAGTTTCTGTATCTCATGGCGAAAAAGAATCCTCTCATTGTTATTATCACAGCCTTCTTAGTTCAAAGTATCATATTTTCCCTAGTTAAGGCAGCAGCAACCAACATCACCACAGACCAACATGCTGTTCTTGCTCTAAAAGATCGTATAACGGATGATCCTGCCAATTTATTGGCCAAAAACTGGACCACGAGTAGCTCTATCTGTACTTGGATTGGTGTCACTTGCGGTGTCCGTCTTCATAGAGTCACAGTCTTGAATATTTCTTACTTTGGTCTTGCAGGTACCATCCCTCCTCAACTAGGAAATCTGTCTTTTCTTCAAGTACTTGACATCGGAAACAACAGGTTTCTTGGCTCTCTACCTGATGAGTTGGCTCAGTTACGTCGATTGAAATACGTTAATTTCATGTTCAACAGCTTTTACGTAGAGATTCCTTCATGGTTTGGTTCTTTATCTAAACTTCAACTCTTGCTTTTGAATAATAACAACTTGGTGGGGACTATTCCACCATCCCTGGGAAACATGTCTTCGTTGCGAGTTGTTGATCTTAGTTATAACCAGCTTTCAGGAACCATACCCTCCTCCATCTTCCAAATATCTTCACTGGAAAGTCTTGATCTCAGCTATAACCAGCTCTCTGACTCCTTCCCTTCCATCATCTTTAGCATGCCTTCATTACAAGTTATTGACTTGGATTCTAATAGTCTTGCTGGAGGTCTTCCATCTGATATTTGCAATTATCTTTCTAATTTGGAACGACTTTATTTGTCTTGCAACATGTTTGATGGCCAAATCCCGTCGACAATACCAAAGTGCCAAAAGCTGCAAATTTTATCCTTGTCTGGTAATAATTTCGCTGGATATATACCCAAGAAAATGGAAACTTGACTATGCTGACGCATTTATATCTTTGGAGAAATGAATTCCAAGGTATGATATCGGTCGTAGTAGACATTATGAAATAGTCATCCATTTTACCAAAAGATATTTCAATTGTACTACCGTTTATTTTTTTGTTGTGATGTTTTCACTTTTCAGGAGAAATTCCACATGAACTGAGCAATCTTGTAAAACTAGAAGTATTATCACTAAAAACCAATACCCTGACGTGTCGATTTTGTATGTTTTGCACAAAAAAAGCATGGTCGTTTTCTGTAAAATTTAGTTGAGCAAAGAATCTCCCTCACACATAAGTCAAATGCAGTACTGTTTTCGGTGATCTCCACATTATTTTTTTTTAAATTTCCCCTTTAAACCAAATGGGTGTTTGTTAGGGTAATTTCCCCCACAACTGGCTATTTATATCACACTATTTGTATATACTATATAATATCCATTTTGAAATGAATTTCTCACTTGATGGACATTTTTAAAATGGGTGTCCAACGATGTAATTATTTCTTAAATTTTATAAGATTTTCTCATGCATTAATTTACTTTTATATAAATAGTAAATGCATTATTTAATCATTTTTGTAAAGAATACATAATTTAATAACTGACCCCGAATTGGTGGTAGATCCCTCAACCTTTTTTCAGTCAAGTGTCATCTGATACAAATTTTTTTTCAGGTATGGTGCCATCTGAAATCGGCAATCTTCGCAATCTAAAAGTGTTGAATCTTGAAAATTGCAACCTAGCTGGCATTGTCCCAAATACAATCTTCAACATCTCAACAATGGAAGCACTTGTACTTGACGGTAATCAACTCTCAGGCCATCTTCCATCAAGCATAGACTCTGGGCTTCCAAATCTTGAGGCGCTTGATCTAGGGAGTAATAATTTCAGTGGGACAATACCAAAATCCATCTCCAATGTTTCCAAGCTCTCTGATCTAGATTTGGACACTAATTTAATCTCAGGTTCTCTTCAAATTACGATTAACTTATTTCATTCAATTATTGGTTCATCTTTCTTATTTCTTTATTATGACAGGTTCAATACCATCTGAGATTGGTGATCTTCTTAATCTCGAGATCTTAAGACTCCAGTATAACGGTTTGACAGGCTTCATCTCATCTACAATCTTCAATATGTCAAAACTACAAGTCATTGCACTGTACAGTAACAGACTCTCAGGTCATCTTCCATCAAGCATTGGCCTCAGGCTTCCAAATCTTAAGAGACTTAATCTATGGGGTAATGAACTCGATAGTGTAATCCCTAACTCTATCTCCAATGCTTCTCAACTCACCGTCCTAGAGCTTGCCAGTAACTCATTCTCTGGACCTGTTCCAACAACTCTCGGTAAACTAAGAAATCTACAACGTCTCCACATTCATTCAAATCAATTGACGAGAGAACCCTCCACTCAAGAATTAACCTTCCTCTCATCTTTGACAAACTGCCAGCATTTGGAATTACTTTCTTTGGATAATAACCCACTGAACGGTACCCTTCCAACTTCCATAGGAAATCTCTCCGGTATCCAAATATTTTCTGCAATTGATTCCAAAATTAAGGGTAACATTCCCCAAGGTATAGGCAACTTAAACAATCTGACAGCCTTATATCTCAGTAACAATCAATTGACCGGATCTATTCCGATTGAAATTGGAAAAATGAGACGGCTTCAAGTTTTGTATCTTGACGGCAATCGATTGCAAGGTTCCCTTCCAAGTGAAATTTGTACCTTGAGGAACTTAGGTGATCTATACTTGAGTGACAACAAGTTCTTTGGATCTATACCAGCATGCTTGGGTGATATTACTTCACTAAGAGTCCTGTACCTGAATTCCAACAATTTGACTTCTACAATACCATCATCCTTGTGGAGCCTCAAAGATATTGTGGATCTAAACTTGTCCAACAATTCACTCGTCGGGGACCTACCATTGGATATTGGAAATCAAAAGGTAGTTACTCATATAGACCTGGCATGGAATGAATTATCCGGGGAGATCCCAAGCAGCATCGGAAACCTTCAAACTCTGAGTAATTTTTCCATAGCACACAACAAGCTAAAAGGCCGTATCCCAGAATCATTTGGAAATGTATTCAATTTGGAATTACTGGATTTATCTAGTAATAACCTCTCCGGAGAAATTCCCAAATCTCTAGAGAAACTACGTAACTTCAAACATATGATGTGTCTTTCAATAGCTTGGATGGAGAAATTCCTACGGGAGGAGCTTTTGCAAACTTCTCAGCTGAATCATTTATGGGCAATGGTCAACTTTGTGGTGCTCCGCGACTGCAAGTCCCCCCATGTAAAACAGGTACCATCCGAAAATCCAAGATGACCAAATTAGTGATACTGATATGCATGTTATTAGCAATCGCATCGGCCATGGTCATATTATCTCTCACAATTCTATGGTTTAGAAGACAAAAGAGGAAAGGAAATTCTTTAGATACCCTTGCAGCATCGAGGAGAATTCCCTATGAAGAACTATATCATGCAACAAATGGATTTGACGGAAGCAATTTACTCGGCACGGGAGGTTTTGGCTCGGTATACAAAGGAAAACTTTTTGATGGGATGGATGTAGCTGCAAAGGTTTTCAATTTGCAAGTAGTGAGGGCATTAAAGAGTTTTGATGATGAATGTGAAGTAATGAGTAAAATCTGTCATCGAAATCTTGTCAAAATCATCGGTTGTTGCTCTAACCTTGATTTTAAAGCGTTAGTATTGGAATACATGCCCAACGGGAGCTTGGAACAGTGGTTGTATTCCCACAATTATTGTGTAGATATCCTCCGAAGACTTAACATAATGATCGATATCGTATCAGCACTGGAATATCTCCATCATGGTTATGGAACACCCATTGTACATTGTGATTTGAAGCCTAGCAATGTCTTGCTAGATGCAGATATGGTTGCTCATGTGGGTGATTTCGGCATCGCTAAACTCTTAAGCAAAGAAGATTACTTGATAGAAACCCACACTTTGGCCACCATCGGATATATGGCACCAGGTAACATTATAAATTATGATTTTATTGTTTTGTAACATATATACATATAATCCTATAGTAATGCATTTGTACAATTGCAAAATGTACTTATGAGTTTAGGTTTTATGATATGAATTAGGTTTCGTTTTCTCTCTTCTGACTATGAATAACAATGAACTTAATTGTAGAGTACGGATCGGAAGGAATTGTTTTTGTAAGCGGGGATGTGTACAGCTTTGGCATTTTGCTGATGGAAACATTTACAAGAAAGAAGCCCACAGACATCATGTTTGAGGGAGGACTAAGCTTGAAATGCTGGGTAAAAGACGCATTGCCAAATTCAATAACTGAAGTAGCAGATACTAATTTACTCGGAGGAGAGAATTTCACTTCTACCAAGGATTGTATTTCATTCATTCTGGAACTGGCTGTAGATTGCTCGGCGGATTCACCCGAAAGGAGGCTTGATATAACTAATGTCCTTACAACACTTGCAAATATCAGAACTAGATTTCAAAAGAGTGTGGCAAAAACCTAAATCCCAATCAAGGTTGTCTCTCCATTGTTCTATCAGGACTACAGGTGCTTATTATCAAGCTCCTGAGCATCGAAGGGGCGGGATGTATACGAGTGAATAAAGTTTTATTCATCTTTATTTATTGTATTTTGTTTATAAGCCAGCTTGATAAGGCTTAGTTTGGCCGTGAAACGCTTGTGTTGTGGTTGTTTTGTTAGTGTAGGTGTCGTTGCTTTCTTAGTCTGCTATTGCCTCCCCTGTTTTCAGTGTTGTGGCTGTATTTGTAGCGTTGCTGTCGTTGCTCTTTGTCTGTGGTCGCCTCCCCTGTTTTCAGTGGTGTTTGGTTGCTCCTATTTGGTTTAATAATATTTGCCGTTCAAAAAAGATATACATACATTTTTTAGTATAACAGACATTCTGGTTTCCCTATCCCTAATAACTGGTATTACAACCCTTGGTTGTCAAGGTGTTATATTCCCTTGAAAAATCTTAGTATGCTCCACATCAGAAGAGTTTTGGTCTTGAGATTTGGCTATTGTACTATTCAAGTATACGACACTATTTATGTATACGGTACTATTCACAGACAGTGAAATAGTGAAGTTTCAAGTGGCAGTCATAGGATTAGAAAGACTGAGACCTAAGATATAGAAAAAGTAAAGGGTGTTGGGGTTTATACCCTAAATATGTAATTTGTAAATGGATTTTATTAAATAAATAAAAGGAAAAGTTCAATACATTCTTGTTATGTTGTTTATTATATAACTTGTGCATAAATTTAACATCCAAGATTGCCGAATGTAATATTGAATTGTGTATATGAGTGTCATATACGGATGGATACAGTAAGAGACGTACAATCTAAAGAGTCCATAGATAGCAAATAAAGTTGGGTACTTTATTTGTGGTTAAATTATAGTTGCGGTCCATTCCGTAATGTACGGTGATTCTATCCTGAATCATTAATATGGAGATATGAGAATTGAGGCACCTTGTATGATGTGATCATATAGGAATGGGCTATAATCTATATGAATCTCTCACCAAGATCCGTTTATCGATGAGATTCATATATATCAACTAATGATGGAAATATATGTGGGTGATCTTAATCCTGAGTGACTTATCGACTCCTTCAGGTTAGATCGTGGTCTTTGATATACCATGGGTGAGGTCAGGATGCAGTTCCCGATCAATATGCTCCGTATGTTGGGATTGTGATTTGGCATATGGATAGGAAGGTTTGTACACAATAGTGGAATCAACTCCTTTTTGTGAGAAGTAGATGGTAGTTCCCTTAAGGGTTGATTCGGGGACTTGGACAATATGAGCGCTCTCCTAATTCCGTAAGGAAATAGGATTTGTTGTTCATTATAGAATCAACGGTGCTTAAAGGATATATGTAATTAGAGGGGTATAACGGACATTATGACCCAGCTCTAATTATGAACTACTATGGAGGATTACACCATGTGTAATAGCTATATCGATGGACACCGAGTTGTATCGGTTTGTGTAAAAACGTCTACAATTGAGAGAGTGCAGCTTCGCGTTTTTAGTGGAATAACACCGGAGTTAATAATTAAGGAATATTAATTAAAGAGTTTAATTAATGATTCCTAGGATTATTGGAGCTCAAAATACAGTGGGTCCATTAGGTCCCCTTGCTAACCAGATTGATTTAGGTAACAAGGGTCACGATTAATTAATTGGATTGTCCAATTAATTGTGTTACAAAAGTGACGTATATATTTGGGAATTAATTGAATAATGAGATTATTTAATTAATGAATGTTAATAGTTAAATTAATTAAATAATTAGATTATTTAATTATATTGATAATTATAAATTATTAATTAACTATTAAATGGAGGGTGTTAGTTGATATATAGATTTAGGTGAAGATAAAATAATATGATTATTTTATTTTACTAAATCATTTATCTAAGTATTTGAATTTAAGTTTAAATTTGAAATACTTATTATCACTTTTAATATATTAGATATATTTGAAAAGGATAATTAAAAGATATATCAATTAATAACACAAGAGATTGTATTAGATGCAAATTGGTGTGTACATGAAATAATAGTTGTTGACGTCGATTTCTGGATTGTGCCAGAAAAGCCAACAAGAACTGGATTTTGGCTATGGAATCAAAGAGAAAGAGATGCAGAGAGAGTAACAAAGACAAGTTTTATGTGGTACAACTCCGACGGCCGGAGAAACATCCACGGGTGGTTGAAAGATCAACCTAGCCAAAATCCACTAAGAGAATAAGATGTTTTACAAGCTCTCGATCTCTCTTCTTCTCTCTGTATTTACTGTGATTGCTGTATGCTATCTTGCCTATATCTTTTCTGGAACAGATTATGGGTCTATTTATACGTTTATAGAACCCTAATCTGCCTTGTGCAAGTAATACAGGATCTTTGTATTTAATTGTGATTCGGTTACTTTCTTGAGGTCGATTTGTCTTCTTTCTTGTTTCGGAGTCTCATGGAAATCGAGTGGGATCCTAGTAGTGCAGTTTAATTTGGACTTGTTTCCTTATAAGAATGTAGTCTTCATAAAGAAATCAAGTTATTTCCTGATTGGGGACTCTTCTAATTTAATACTCTATTTCATTTGGGATTCCTTCCTGATGGATATCGTCACGTATTTAATGACAACCAGTATGAAATAAGCACCAAGTCCTTACTCGGGTCGTATTTAATCCCGAGTAAGAGTAATACCTGATGGTCCCAAGTAGTATCGTTTGAGCCCAAGTGGAAGTGTTATTTAACCAGTCCTGAGTGCTGTTAGCTGATCCCGAGTAGGTTTTATTCAGTATATGCTTACTAGGGCTTTCTTCTCTTTAATGATGCCTTATAGGATATTTCCCGGATGCCCATTTGGGCATCCACCTGGCTATTTTTTCATTCCTGTCAATAACGTATATGCTTGGTAAAATTTACATACAACAATACCCCCTTAAAATTTTTTTGCCGAGAAGATTTTATTTCGGGCAAGAGTATTTTAATCATTTTGATTTTCTTTCGTCAGAATAGCCGTCTTGTCATAATGACGCGTTTTAATGGTGACTCTGTAATTTTGATTCGCTTTATCACGCAAGATCTTAAATGATAGTGACGTTTTAAAGTTTTGACGGTTGAGGGCTACTTCCTGTCATGACACGCATCCCTCGTCTCTTCGTTTTTCAATATCATTTATGAGAAATGATTTTTGCATTTCCCTAAGCGCCGCCTACGTCATCGAGTTTCGTCATAAATTTTCTTCCCTCTTTGAAATCCTAGGGTTTCATGCCGTCTCATCTTTAAATTCTTCGCTAAGAGACATTTTTGGTTTATTCTTAAAAATTCAGCAGAAATCTCTTTAAACTCAGACTTCTTTATCCAGAAATTCGTGATTCTCCGCTTGAAGATCTTACATCAGTCTCAATTCAAGGTTAGTTTTAATGGGACCATCTTCCCTCCATCGTCTCTTTAAAATCGCTTTTGATGCATTAGAGCGTGGGGATTTCCAGTTAGTATATTGCATTAATCGATTATTGGGGGATGTCCCAATAGATGAACCTCCATTTTTAGAGGTTGATGTTTCTGGGCTTCACCCTGACGTCACTTTCAGCCCCGTATCGAGTTCTCCATCTAGTTCTGATTATGATATTTCTGATCACAAAGTATCTTCTCGAAGGATGGGTAAACATCAGAGCACAAGCAAGGTATACAAGCACGGCTCGAGCAGCGTCCAGACTAGGGAACAGACTGTTAACGAGGGTGACGTTGATGAAGTACACAGGGCGTCTCGCCTTTCATTTTCTGACACTCACCCGAGTGGCTTTGATACTGAACCGAATGTGGTCGGGCTAGCTGAGATAGAAAAATACCGCTCCGGATTCGACTTGCCCGACTCAGTCACTTTGGTTCTTGCGGGGGATAGAGCCGTATGGAATCCTTCTGAGGGCATGGTCACGATTTACGGATCGATGCTTTGCTGTGGCGTCACACTTTCCCTTCAGCCTTTTATTGCCTGGTTTTTGGCTGAAGCAGGGATAGCCCCAGCTCAGTTGGCCCCGAATAGTTACAAAGTCTTGATGTGCATGTGGCACATGTTCAACCGAATGAACCTTTCACCGCCTTCCCCGAATGAAATCAGGCATTTCTTTACGCTGAGGGGCTCTCGGGCTTGATATAACTGTTCTATCTGGGGATTCCCAAATGGTGTTGAGTGTTCCCTGCTTCATTTGTTCCCCTGAAGCGTGGAACAAGAAAACAATCGACTATAGCGATTCAGAGCTGAAGAGGCTGACTCGGGCAACAGTTCGTACTCGGAAAAGAGGAGCAAGAGCTATCTTTTCAAAGAGGATAACTTGATAAAGCTCGGTTTCTTCAGACAGATTTCGGGCCATCGCAGGCGTTGTAAGTAACCCGGAGCCCTTTCCGTTGTATTTCTCTGCTTTTCCATTTTCTTTTCTAACATTTTTTTTAAGTGTTTGATACGGACGTTGTCAGCGATCTTCAGGCTCGCCAGGTAAAGGCGATTCTACAAGCGAGTAGGAAGGAAGCTTCCCGCTAGGACGATGAGGGTATTGCTCCACCCGAGCCTGATGAGGAAACTGATACTGCTGATCAGATTCCTGAGTGCATTGATCGAGGTGTTTAGCCTTCTACTCAGGATCTTGCTGGTCTAAGTGGCCAAGATGAGCCGACTGACACTCAACTACCTGAAAATAGGGAGAGGCAGTATGAGGGTCCAGGTGAAGAGCCTGTTGGACTGTCTAAAGCTGGCGACGGTGGTAGCGTATTGACAAATCAAGTGCCTGCCAGTGCCGAACTCTTTGAGTTTTTTCAGGACGATTCGCAGGAAGATCCTGCTGCTGATCTCAACTTCCACTGTTCTCTGGGTTAGAAGCGAAAGGCAGTTAGTTCGCTGCCTCGTCCTCTCAAAGTTCCTCGAGTAGTCACATTCATTGACTCCAGCGACGAAGATGTTGCGGATGAGATTGCCCCAAGTGTTGGTGCTAGAGCATCAGTAGATGCAGCCACTTCAGAACCGAGTAGGGCTTCTTCTACCCCTGAAGTTGGAGATATGGGGGCTGAACCTTCGGGGGTTCCTTCTCCATCCCTAGAGTCAAATAGGGCTTCTCCAGCCCCCGAGTCTGGAAATATGGGAACTGAACCCTCGGGGGTTCCTTTATTCCTTTCTCCAAAAGATATGCTACAGGAGATGTCCTCTGGTCGGGCTTATAACGGGAAAGACCGCTGGAGCGGTTTTAGAGATGGTTCACTGACCGAACCTCTCCAAAACGTTTTCAATGGCGCATCTTATGTAAGTTAAATCTAACTCAGTTAATTCTGAATCCTTTATTGTTTTGCTTCTGTCGGATTTCTAAGTAAATTCTTTTACAGATGGTGGCCGAATTTGCTGAGCTTGTTCAGACGCTGCAATGTCAAGCTGATCGGATAACACGTCTGGAGGCTCAGCTGAAGGCGAGTGAGGAGGGTCGTGCTCGAGCTGAGCAGGCTTATCAGCTGGAGGTCGATTCTGTACAGATATTTACCGACCACTGCCTGGCGAAGCAGGTTGAAGCTGAGGAAAAGGCATATTTGGCAGAGAAGAAGGTTGCATCGCTTCAAAACCTTCTTTCTTCTGCTGAAGAATCCATGCTTAAGGCCGAGCAGGAGGCGGAGCAGGTGAAGTCGGAGTATGTCCAAAAAATTGAAGATTTGGAGCGCTAAGTGCTGACAGTTGAATCCCTTTCCTGAGAGGCCAGGTTGGAGCTGGAAGTCCAAGGGGTGGATCGTTTTAAAAGATCTCCTGCTTACGATGCCCTACTTCGTCGGGAATTTCAACATGGGCTAATTTCGGCCGGTGAATTCTTTAAAGTCAAGAATAGGGCGACCGAGAAAGCCCGTGCTAATTTGGAGCTGTCAATCAAACGCCATGTGGACCGGTCCTTGGAATCTCTTCGGATTCAGATGAAGGAATGGAGAGCCTGCTTTGCGAATACGATATGGTGCCAGATCTGAGTATTGGCAAAGGCTCGAAATCCTCGCAACCTTATTTTTGTAGATTTGTAGAAGATTCTGATTCTTTATTTTTTACTTGTAAAGAACCATTCTTTGAACTGTAACCATTCTTTTAAGAGCAATAAAATTCAATTTTGTTCTGAGTTGAATGGTTTTGGTCTATTTTTTGCTGATTGTTGCCGAGTATTGTATTAAACTGGCTGATGGTTGGGTAACTTAACCGAGTATCTTATTAAACCGGTAGTTACCCGAATAACTTCAATTGCCAAGTATCTTATTAAACTGGCTTCGTTGTTCGGGTAACTTAACCGAGTATCTTATTAAACCGGTTGTTACCCGAATGACTTCAATTGCCAAGTATCTTATTAAACTGGCTTCTTTGTTGTTCGGGTAACTTAACCGAGTATCTTATTAAACCGGTTGTTACCCGAATGACTTCAATTGCCAAGTATCTTATTAAACTGGCTTCTTCGTTGTTCGGGTAACTTAACCGAGTATCTTATTAAACCGGTTGTTACCCGAATGACTTTAATTGCCAAGTATCTTATTAAACTGGCTTCTTCATTATTCGGGTAACTTAGCCGAGTATCTTATTAAACCGATTGTTACCCGAATGACTTCAATTGCCAAGTATCTTATTAAACTGGCTTTTTTATTATTAACCGAGTCATCTTGAAACAAGTTTTTTCACCTGTGTTTCATACCCGGTTGCTACCCGAACGTTACATCAAGGCTTACCATGATCATACGTTAGAGTCCTTACGCAATACCAAGGACGTCTCCCTAGTTTTTATGCGTAAGGTTTTGTCGAAACGTTGAGCTCTTTTTATTTTTAAAAATTTGCTTTAACAAAGCTACGCATTTCACCGGAATTTCTCCCGATAGCGTCCCGAGCATTTTTCCAAAGTCTGGTGCATCGGGTTTGCCTTTTTACGAAGGTTATTTTGACCCTGCTCGGCTGGCATGCTTCTACGAGCTTCTCCGCCCATTCGGGATTTGATGGTCCCGAGAATTCTATTTGCTTGTTCTTATTATCATGCTCTGCTTCCATATGTTATTATTATCATATGCCTTTTTTGAAACCCCGAACTAGATGTTATCCTTTCGGAAATTCCGAGTAATTTTATTTATTACTGTAAAAAATCGACAGATTTAAATTACAGTTTAATATTTATCCTACCAATAAAAGAATAAAATATTCAATATATATATATATATATATATATATATTTTAAGGATAGAAAATCTTCAGGTATTGGGCATTGCATGGTCGGGGTAACACCCCTCCATTGGGTCGAGCAATCCAATAAGCTCCATGGCCAGCTATCCCCTCGATCTTGTATGGACCTGCCCATTTGTCAGCCAGGGATCCCGCGGCTCTAATTTTTGTGTTCAGTGACACCTTCCTGAGCACCAGGTCTCCTAACTGAAATTTTCTGATCCGAACACGAGAGTTATAGTGGCGAGCCACTCTTTGTTGATAGGCTGTATTTCTTATTCAGGACTTTTCCCTTTTTTCTTCCAGCTCATCCAAACTTTGTAGCAGCGTATCAACATTTTGTTCTTCATCGTATAGCCTGACCCGGGGGGACGCATACGATGTTTCTATGGGGATGACAACTTCTGTTCGAACGCTAGGGTGAATGGAGTTTCTCCTGCTGAAGTCCTTGTTGTCGTCCGATATGCCCATAATACTTCAGGAAGCTTTTCAACTCAGCTTCCTTTTTTGTCATCTAATTTTGCTTTAATGGTGTGCTTGATAATTTTATTTACTGCTTCTACTTGCCCGTTTGTTTGTGGACGAGCTGGTGTCGCATAGTAGTTAGCAATATGATACTTCTCGCACAATTGTCTGAACTTTTGGTTATCAAACTGAGTGCCATTGTCGGTGATTATAGTGTCCGAAACTCCAAACCTATAAAGTATGTTTTTCTTTACAAAATTTATGGTGTTGGCTTCCGTGATATGCACTAGCGCTTCAGCTTCGGCCTATTTTGTGAAATAATCGACAGCTACTATAGCGTGCTTTGCTCCACCCCCTGTCCAGCTGGCATTGGACAGATCAGGTCCAGGCCCCACATGGCGAATGGACATGGAGCAGTGAGGTTTCTGAGCTTTTCTGGGGGGTTGTCAGATATCGTTAGCAATCCTTTGACATGTATTGCAACTTTCCGACCATTGCTGTGCATCTGAGAAAAGCGTAGGCCAGTAATAGCCTCGTCTGAGTACCTTATACGCCAGGCTTCTACCTCTAGTGTGGTTTCCGCAAACCCCTCCGTGGATTACATGCAGTATTCGATGTGCATTTTCCTCCGATACACATCTCTGAAGAGCTCGGGAGAACTCCCTTCTGTATAATTCTCCTTCGATCATGGTATATCTAGCTGATCGATACTTGATGCGCTTTGCTAATACCGGATCTTCTGGGAGCATGCCTTCTTTCAAGAACGTTCTCAGCTGGACCATCCAACCGTCTTGCGGTGTTCGAATTTCTGAAATTTCCAAATGCTTAGGTTCAGCTGTACTCTGTTCAAGAAGGTGTGCAATTAGAATAGTCTTTGGTCTGATTGAGGTTGTTGCTGATGCTAATTTAGATAAAGTGTCTGCCTTTTCATTTTCTTCCCTAGGGATCTGAGCGATCTTGTATTCTTTAAATTTTTGGAAGAGATGTTTTACGATGTCACGGTAGGCAATCATTCCTTCATCTTTGGCCTGGTACTCGTCCATAACCTGGTTGACGACTACCTGTGAATCGCTGAATAACTCAACTTCATCTGCCCTAAGAGCTATGCAGACTCTGAGTCCGGCTAACAATGCCTCGTATTCGGCTTGATTATTGGTTGCTTTGAAATCAAATCTCATGGCACATTCAACATCATCTCCTTCTGAGGTGCGAACTACGATCCCTGCCCCGCTGCCATGAGTTTTTGAAGAACCGTCAACATATAGTTTCCATGGGAAACTTTTATCCGACAGTCTTTTTGCTTTTAGGTTTGGTTCTGTGAACTCGGCTATGAAGTCTGCCATCGCTTGTCCTTTGAGGGAGGTTCTGGGGACATAATGAATATCGAATTCACTTAACTCGATTGCCCATTTAGTAAGTCTTCCCGATATCCCTGGTTTTTGTAAGATTTGTCTTAATGGGCAATTGGTGAGAACCTGGATCGTATGGGCCTGAAAATTTGGTCTCAACTTTTTTGCTGCTGAAACCAATGCTAAGGCTATCTTCTCTGCCTATGAGTACCTGGTCTCGGCCGGTAAGAGTGCCTTGCTAGTATAATATACTGGTTTATGTACTCCATCTTCTGTTCTAACTAAGACTGAACTTGCTGCAAGCTCGGTTATTGACAGATAAAGCTGAAGCATTTCCCCATTTTACGGTTTTGAGAGGATGGGAGCTTGCCCCAAGTATTCCTTTATTTTTAAGAATGCCTGCTCACACTCTTTATTCCACTCCAGGCCTTTCCCTTTTTTGATTATCTTGAAGAAATGTGCGCACCTGTCTGTAGCCTTGAGATGAATCTTCCCAAGGAGGCTAAACACCCTGTTAAGCGTTGTACCTCTTTCAATGTTTTAGGTGAGGTCATTTCTTGCAAAGCCTGGATCTTCTCGGGATTAACTTCGATTCCTCTTTGATGGACTTGAAAACCCAAGAATCTTCCCGAGTGGACTCCGAATAAACATTTGTTTGGGTTTAATTTCATCTGATATCTTCTCAAAACATCAAATGTCTCTCGGAAGTCGCGGGCATGCTCATCTGCTGAGACGCTTTTAGTCAACATGTCATCAATGTACACTTCCATGTTCCTTCCTATTTACCGAGTGAAGATTTTGTTGACCAACCTTTGGTATGTAGCTCCTGCATTTTTTAAACAGAAGGGCATTACTGTGTAGCAATATAAACCCTGATCCGTTGTGAAAGCTGTTTTTTCTTCATCAGTTTTGTTCATCCGGATCTGATTATATCCTGAGTAAGCGTCCATGAAGCTGAGTAATTCATGACCTGCTGTGGCATCCACCAGCTGATCTATCCTTGGAAGTGGGAAGCTATCCTTTGGACATGCCTTATTTAGATCCGTGAAATCTACGCACATCCTCCATTGTCCATTTTTCTTCTGGACGAGGACTATGTTGGCAACCCACTGAGGGTAGCTGACTTCTCTGATTGATCCAGTTACTAGTAGCTTTTCCACCTCTTTTTTGATTGCTTGACTTCTTTCAGATTGAACGATCTTCACTTTTGTATCACTGGTTTTGCATTCGGGCTTACTTCGAGGTAGTGGGATATTACTCGGGCATCTATCCTGATCATATCTTCGTGACTCCAGGCGAATACATCTTTGTATTCTCTAAGCAGATTGGTTAAGCTATGCTTGACTTTTCCATCCAAGTTGGCCCCTATCTTGATTTTCTTGTTTGGTTTGTCTTCTTCGAGTAGTATTTCAACCAATTCTGTCTTGTATTCATTTGAGCCCTCCCTTGGATCCAGTTCGAATGACAAGGATTCTTCACACTGATTTGGCTGCATTATGGTGCACACTTGTTAGACATCATGCTTGTCTATGTATACCGACAGGTTTGCTCTTCGGGCCATCTCTTGGGATCCCTTGACTATCCCAACCCCTTGTTCTGTTGGGAACTTGATCATTAATGCGTAAGTGGCCGTCACAACCCTTGTTTTATTCAGGAATGGCCGGCCCAATAACGCATTATACGGCCAATTATCCAAGTCAATTACCACGAAGTCGAGCAGAACAGTTCTCTGGCATGGTGCTGTTCTGATCTTCACAGGTAATTTTACCATCCCGAGTGACCTGACCTCTATTCCCCTAAATCCTCTTAATGGAATATGGAAAGGCTGTAAATGTTTTCGATCTAGTCTTAGCTGGTCGTATATGGCCAAGCTTAGGATGTCTGCTGAGCTCCCATTATCTATTAAAATTCTCCGGACTTCCCTATGGCCAATCCGGGGATTTATAACCAAAGCGTCATTAGGTCGAACATCGACGCCATGGGAATCTACCTCTGTGAAGACTATTGGGTCCCATCCTTCCTTTACCCTTTTCGGGTCTGGTTCAACTAAGTTCGTTATCGGTTGCTTCTCCCAGTAGAAGGTCCTCCGAAAATTGTATGTATTACTTGATTGGCTTCGGGGCCGGTTCTTTGATTTTGACCAGGGTTGTGATTAACCTTGACTTTCTTGGTTTCTGGTCTCTCGTCTTTTTTCAAAATTACATCCCGCAGGTGCCCTTCCCGAATAAAAGTCTCTATGTAATCTCTGAGCTGAAAACACTTTGAAGTTTCGTGCCCGGTTTCTTTATGAAACCTGCAATACTTGGTTGTATCTCTCCGAGCGAACTGTGATTGTCGCCGCGATTCTTGCACCATATTCTTTTCTTCCAATATGGCTAGAATTTCTTCTTGTTTCTTCCGAAGAGGGGTGTAATTGGTATATCTGCCTTGGTATTTCTCTGTGGACCGTTCAGTGTTGGGCCCGTTACCCCCATCCTTGTTTTTCTCCTTGCTGTTCCCTTTCCGTTTTTTCTTTTGATTCTGCCCCTTGGATTCGGTATTCTTCTGTTCGGGCTTACCTCTATGTATATAGCTTCCTCCTCTAGCTAACTCTTCCTCCTTGGCCATAGCGTATCCTCCTGCCATATCCATCATGTCGGCATACCTAGTCAGCCGCGCTCTTCTCAGATCGAAGGATAGTCGTCCATTCTGCAAGTTATTGGTGAAGGCAGCAATAATTGCTTCATCATTAGCGCTGCCAATTTCTGATACTGCTTGCTCGAACCGGCCTAAGTATTTTTTTAATGAATCGTCCTTTCCCTGTTTTATTTTAGAGAGGTAGGCCACCGATTTTTTTCTGTGAACGTTGCTCAGGAATTGCCTTGAAAAGCTCCTGCTCAACTCGTTGAAACTTCCAATGCTTGCCGGGGGTAGTCTTCCGAACCATCTTGAGCCTGTGTCCCCCAATGTTTACAGAAAATTGAGACACAATAGGGGGTCACTGCGGGCATATTGAGCCATGGCACTTTTATAACGTCTAGCGTGCTCCTTTGGATCTGTATCTTTTTTGAATTGCTCCACATACGGCATCCTGAATCTTTCTGGGAAAGGGGTCCGTATAATCTCCCTGGTGAATGGACTGTCGGAGTCATCGTCGGATAGATCGTTATAGCCGTAACGTCTGACTAGTGCCTCCATCTGTCGCCTGTTATTCTCTACTTCTCGAGTTAGGCTCTGGATTGTGGCATCTCTGTCCTCCACCGGGCTTCCTTGACGGTTGAACCGTTGGGTAACTGTCATTCTTTCCTCAGATTCTTCACTCTGATGCCGGAACCCTCGTGTGACTCCATGATGACGTTTACGATGGTGTTGATCACTGTCTTCTGATGATGACCGTTCTCTGCGCCGATTGTATTTACGATGTCTGGTTCGTATTGTTTGATTGCGATCCAGCCTCTGGTGATATTACTCTTCTAGTGTTTTCTGTCCAGCTGGATTAATTGGGGAAGAGTTCCTTCTGATTTCTGGCATAGTTATTCCTGGCCCTACCACCATCGAACGGAGCCTTACGGGAGGAGGATTGGGAGTATGTGCTCCTGTGGCCAGGAGATCGATCCCTTCCCTTGCTGCGTCGGTCACCAATTACTGCAGGGCCACTTGGAAACGCAGCGTATGATCTCTGCTGTTTGGAGGAACTTGCTGGATCCCTGTCAAGCGCACAGACTGGTTTTCCTTGTTTGCTTCAGGATCTTTTGACATATTGCCAATATGGAAATCGCCTGGTGATTTTTGGCCATTCCCTGAACTACTTCTGCTTCCTGCCATTGCTTTTTAACAAGTTCGGAGGTTCGAGGACCCCTCCTTCTAGCGCCAATTATTAACGTCGATTTCTGGATTGTGCCAGAAAAGCCAACAAGAACTGGATTTTGGCTATTGAATCAAAGAGAAAGAGATGCAGAGAGAGTAACAAAGACAAGTTTTACGTGGTAAAACTCCGACGGCCGGAGAAACATCCACGGGTGGTTGAAAGCCAAAATCCACTAAGAGAATAAGATGTTTTACAAGCTCTCGATCTCACTTTCTTCTCTCTGTATTTACTGTGATTGCTGTATGCTATCTTGCCTATATCTTTTCTGGACCAGATTATGGGTCTATTTATACGTTTATAGAACCCTAATCTGCCTTGTACAAGTAATACATGATCTTTGTATTTAATTGTGATTCGGTTACTTTCTTGAGGTCGATTTGTCTTCTTTCCTGTTTCGGAGTCTCATGGAAATCGAGTGGGATCCTAGTAGTGTAGTTCAATTTGGACTTGTTTCCTTATAAGAATGTAGTCTTCGTAAAGAAATCAAGTTATTTCCTGATTGGGGACTCTTCTAATTTAATACTCTATTTCATTTGGGATTCCTTCCTGATGGATATCGTCACGTATTTAATGACAATCCGTATGAAATAAGCATCAAGTCCTTACTCGGGTCGTATTTATTCCCGAGTAAGAGTAATACCTGATGGTCCCGAGTAGTATCGTTTGAGCCCGATTGGAAGTGTTATTTAACCAGTCCTGAGTGCTGTTAGCTGATCCCGAGTAGGTTTAATTCAGTATATGCTTACTCAGGCTTTCTTCTCTT
This sequence comes from Dipteronia dyeriana, assembly GCA_032871835.1. Taxonomy (NCBI): domain Eukaryota; kingdom Viridiplantae; phylum Streptophyta; class Magnoliopsida; order Sapindales; family Sapindaceae; genus Dipteronia; species Dipteronia dyeriana. The sequence goes on along the minus strand of CM065301.1, from coordinate 72,121,756 downwards.
TAATAATGCCTTATAAGATATTTCCCGGATGCCCATTTGGGCATCCACCTAGCTATTTTTTCCTTCCTGTCAATGTTGTATGCTTGGTAAAATTTACATACAACAATAGTCAAAAGAAGAATTTATATAGGATGCAAATACTTAATACATATATAATATATATTTGTGAAGCAGTGAAAAATATTCAGCTGGTGCGTGAGATTTTTGTTATATAGCAAAAGCAATATATATATAAAAAGCAAGCGAGCAGTAGACATATATATATATATATATATATATATATAGTTTCATGTTTTATGTGTTTTTGAAACACATAGAAGAAAAAGTTTCTTCAATTCTCTCTACATCCTCCATTCAAGTTCCTGAAATCATGACGCGCCCACACGCAGTTACCAGTCTTGGGAAATAGCGAGGAAGATCGAGTGGTTCAGACAGGAGCATATCGTAAAGTGAAGGAGCCTCCAAACGTTGGTAAGTTTTTCTTCTTCTGATTTTATTGATTACAATTTCCTGTGTATACATATTGTATATATTGGTTCCGAAAAATAATAACGATCAAAAGTTCACTGGTCCCATATACAGATATGATCTGTATAAAAAAAATTTAAAACCTAGTTCCGCTGCGTGACCGGTGAACGGGGTTTCAACAATTGGTATCAAAGCCAATTTATTTTTCGGAACAAGAAATTATTTTCGATGCTCCTGTATGTATGAATTGTGTAGGCACAATTTAAATTGACTGTATGATGTTTTTGTATGTATATTATTATTATTTTTTTTTAATTTACAAAAACATGATTGATCATTAATTATATGGTACTGTGGATTTAGGGTTTATGGGTTGTATTATTATTATTATTTTTGTTTATATTTTTTTTTATTATTGTATTGTAAAAAAACAAAATGTAACCTATATTGAAGACCTGAAAAAATCACGAAGATAGATTCATGAGATGAATCGGAGTGACTTGAAGAGACTGGAAGATATCTGAAGTTACTAGAAGACCAATGAATACCTTGGGAAAGTTTTGTAAATTTAGATTCCAATTTTTAGGTTAAATAATCCACAGTACTCGGTCAATTTATGTATGCTTTATATTATGTGATGATAAAAGTATTGTCATGCATACGTATGTCATTTAAATTAGATGTGCCTACACAAATATATTTGATATGTCATACATGCATCATGACCTGATATTTTATGTATTTTTTAATGTGATTAACATGGGCAATATACATAATTGCCTATGAATAATGAGATTAGTTTTTTAATGGTTAGAAAACTTGGTAATTCTCATTAATATTAATCTAGTTATTAAAGAGTTTAATAAGTTAGATAAATAGGGTCATTTATTGTAATTAGAATTAATATGATTAATTACCTAATAATAAATGAACCGAATAAAGTGTTAGAGTTTTAATAGTTAAAATTTGGTAAACACTAACAAAATAATCTAACCCTAGTAAATAGTTTACAAAGGCTTAAATTATTCACTAATAGATTATATTTTTAATTATTAAAAATCATTAATAATTTATTAGTTAATTATAATTTGGTTCTAATTAGTTAATGCGCTAGATAACTTGATTAAAGTTAGTCGTTTAATCCGGTAGAGTCTAGGTGCATTAACGGTAAAAAGAAAACCCTAATTTTAAAATAGTGAGTGGGAGAGGGATATATAACATATATATTCCGCGGTCTCCATCATTAGTTCAACACCGTGAGATCTGAGTGGAGCCTTGTGATGGCTTTGCTTTCGTCCTCCCTAAGGAGGGTTTCCATAAAGGTCAGTATCAAGGTTGACATCCTAATGGATAGGATTTCTGAGGGTATTTCGGGATTGACCGACCCTAAGGCGGCAATTCTTGAGTTAAGCTCGTGAGATCTGAAATGGTGGCTTACACTCACGAAGGTTTTGATTAAGTTTGTTAATTAAAATCCTGACTGAATGAACGATGATTGAATAATATGGAATAAGAGTTATTCTAGAATATCATTTGATTGAGAATGTCTCGGTCCAACATGCAAAGACTTGACCGACCCTAAGGCGGCACTTCTTTGTGGTATGTTTGATTGTCGTGGTATAGTAATTAGTTTTAGGGTAGTTCTATTTCGTTAAACATGTGCATGCATCATGTTTAAATTTATGTCAAATCACTCGCACTTGTTTTTAAACAAATTACTCAATGAATGTTTTATTTATTTCAGCAATAATGTCTTCTGCATTACTTCAAATTCTCGCAAACGACAAATTAACTGGTGATAACTACACTAAGTGGAAACTTAACATTAATGCAGTATTGGTCATAAAAGACCTCAAGTTTGTGCTTACAGAGGAATGTCCTCCAGCGCCTGCTGCCAATGCCACACGATCTGTTCGTGAGGCATACGAGCGATGAGTCTCATCTGATGAGAAAGCCTGAACATATCTGTTGGCTTCTATGACAGACGTGCTTGTCACAAAACATGAAGCAATGACTTCAGCATTCGAAATCATGGAGTCATTGAAAGCCATGTTCGGGCAGCCCTCCGAGCAAAAGCGACACGAAGCCATTCGTTCTGCTCACTAGTATGAAGGAAGGAACGTCAGTTCGGGAACATGTCCTGAGCATGATGTCCTACTTCAACACTGCAGAAGTCAATGGCGGGGCCATTGACGAACCCAGTCAAGTGAGCATCATACTGACAACTCTTCCGAAGAGTTTCGATCAGTTTAAGAGCAACTATAGGATGAACAAGTTAAAGTTTAGTCTTACACAATTGCTCAATGAGCTTGCTACCTTTGAGTCTTTAATTAAGGACAATAATGGAAAGACCGGTGAGGCAAATGTTGCTGAACCATCTTCCTCCTTAAATAATAAAAAGAGGAAGAGGTCTGCTAGGAAGGTAAGCCCAAACCCAAGAAAGCCCAAAGTAAAAAGAAGGGCGCCTTCACCGACCAAGGTAAAGGAAAATGTTTCCATTGCGATAAGGTCGGGCACTGGAAGAGGAACTGTCCTCAATACCTGGAAGAGGTAGCCAAGAAGAAAAAGACGAAAGGTAAATATGATTTACTTGTTCTTGAATCTTGTTTAGTGGACGATGATTCTTCATCCTGGATAATTGATTCGGGAGCCACTAACCATGTTTGTTCTTCTTTACAGTGGACTGATTCTTAGACATAGCTAGAGGAGAGAGCCTTCTCAATGCGTGTGGGGTCGGGGGATGTCGTGTTGGCAAAAGCAGTGGGAGCAATAAGATTGCAATTTTGTAATAATAATAGTTTTTTATTATTGAACAATGTTTTTTATATTCCTGGATTTACATGGAATTTGATTTCTGTTTCTAAATTGTTATAACAATCGTATTCTATTTCTTTTAATAATAAGTCTGTTATTATTGGAAAGAATGGTCTAAATATTTGTTCAGCAATTAATGAAAACAATTTGTATGTGTTAAGATCATTAATACATACTACACTGCTAAACACCGAAATGTTTAAGGTTGAAAAAACCAAAAACTAAACGACATAAGATTTCTCTAAATAATGACACGTATCTCTGGCATCTAAGGCTTGATCATATCAACCTTGACCGGATAGACAAACTAGTAAAAAACGGACTATTAAGTGAGTTAAAGGTTGGCACCTTACCTGTCTACGAATCTTGTCTGGAAGGTAAGATGACTAAGAGACTTTTTACTGGAAAAGGGCTTAGAGCTAAAGAACCGCTACAGCTTATACATACAAACATCTGCGGACAGATGAATGTTAAAGTGAGGGGTGGTTATGAGTATTATGTCACTTTTATAGATGACTACTCAAGATACGGACACGTCTACCTGATGCAATGAAAGTCGAAAACATTTAAAAAGTTTAAAGAATTTCGAGTTGAAGTTGATAATCAGTTAGGTAGGACTATCAAGTCACTTTGATCGGATCGTGGAGGTGAGTACCTTGACCAAGAGTTTGAAGACTTCATGGTCGAGCATGTGATAGTTTCCCAACTTATAGCCCCCAGTACACCTCAGCAAAATGGTGTAGCGGAGAGGATAAATAGAATCCTAATGGAAATGGTGAGATCTATGATTAGTTTCTCATCATTACCAAATTTCTTCTGGGATATGCATTACAAACAGAGGTATTTATTTTGAATGTAGTACCATCCAAATCTGTTCCTAAGACTCCCCTAGAGTTGTGGAATGGTCGTAAAGCTAGTTTGTGATATTTCCGCATATGGGGGTGTCCAGCACACGTGCTGAAGAATAGAACTGGAAAGAAAGACTCCAAATCTCTTGTCTGCCTGTTTGTAGGATACTCCAACGAGACCATAGGTGAACACTTCTATAGTCCTGAAGATAACAAAGTATTTGTATAGACAAATGCAACGTTTCTTGAGGAAAATTACATTAGTGACCATAAACCTTGTTCAAAGATTGTATTAAATGAGTTGGAGCCTGGTGAGACTAGTGCTTCATCAACAAGAGTTGTCGTTCCACAAACATATGAGAGTCAGATGGTTCCTGATCAGGATACACTACCACCTAGACGTAGTGAGGGGGTTGTGAGACAATCTGAACGCTATTAAGCTATAGGTAAGGGACAAGGTGTTGTCTCTGATGATAGTGTTGATGATCCATTGACATTTAAGAATGCAATGAAAGATCCTGATAAAGAGGAATGGCTTAAAGCCATGAATCTCGAGATGGAGTCCATGTACTCTAACTCAGTCTGGGATCTTGTAGACTTACCCGATGGGGTAAAACCCATAGGGTGTAAGTGGATCTACAAGAGAAAGAGAGGAGTAGACGGAAAGGTAGAGACCTTCAAGGCAAGGCTAGTGGCTAAGGGTTATACCCAGAAAGAGGGGGTCGATTATGAAGAGACCTTTTCGTTAGTAGCCATGTTTAAGTCTATTAGGATTCTCTTATCCATTGCTGCCTATTTCAATTACGAAATTTGGCAAATGGACTTCAAGACTGCATTCTTGAATGAAAATCTTGATGAGGGCATCCATATGATGCAACCAGAGGGATTCGTGTCTCCAGATCAAGAGCAAAAGGTTTGCAAGCTGCAAGGTCCATCTATAGGCTTAAGCAAGCATCTAGATCTTGGAACATCAGGTTTGATGATGTGATCAAAACCTATGGCTTCGAGCAGAATGTCGATGAGTCTTGTGTCTACAAGCGCATCATTGATAAGAAAGTAGTTTTCTTGGTCCTATACGTAGATGATATCTTACTCATTGGGAATGATGTGGGAGTATTGTCTGATGTAAATGGCTGGATGGCTAGCCAATTCCAAATGAAAGATTTGGGTGATGCGAGTTATATTCTTGGGATTCAGCTTATAAGGAATCGTAAGAACAAACTCATAGCACTGTCTCAGGCATCATATATCGACAAGATTCTTGTACGATTTTCGATACAAAACTCTAAGAAAGGTAATTTACCTTCCATGCATGGAGTTCACTTGTCTAAGGAACAATGTCTTAAGACACCTCAAGAAGTTGAGGATATGAGACGTGTACCTTATGCATCGGCAGTAGGTAGTCTCATGTATGCTATGTTATGGACGAGACCGGACATCTGCTATGCAGTGGGAGTAGTCAGCAGATACCAGTCCAACCCAAGATTGGATCATTGGGTTGCTGTCAAGACAATTCTCAAGTATCTTCGGAGAACGAGAGACTATATGCTAGTGTATTCCGGGTAGGATTTGATCCCGTTAGGAGACACAGATTCTGATTTTCAATCAGACAGGGATTCTAGGAAATCCATATGTTGAATGCATTTCTTGATCAATTTGATCCATATGTTGGGATTGCGGTTTGGCTTGTGGCTGAGAAGGTTTGTACACAATAGTGGAATAAACTCTTTCTTGCTAGAAGTATATAGTAGTTCCCTTAAGGGTTGATTCGAGGCTTGGACAATATGAGCGCTTTTCTTATTCCGTAAGGAAATATGATTTGTTATCCTTTAGAGAATTGACGGTACTTAAAGGATATATGTAATTAGAGGGGTATAACAGATATTATGATCCAACTCTAATTACAAACTACTGTGGAGGATCACACCATATGGAATAGCTATATCGATGGACATCGAGTTGTATCAGTCTGTGTAAAAACGTCTACAGTTTAGAGAGTGCAGCTTCGGGTTTTGAGTGGAATAAAACCGGAGCTAATAATCAAGGAATATTAATTAAAGAGTTTAATTAATGATTTCGAGGATTATTGGAGTTCAAAATATTGTGGGTCCATTAGGTCCCCTTGCTAGCCCGATCGATTTAGGTAATAGGGGTTACGATTAATTAATTGGATTGTCCAATTAATTGTGTTACGAAAGTGACAGGTATTTATTTGAAAATTAATTGAATAATGAGATTATTTGATTAATTGAATAATGGTGATTAAATAAATTAAATAATGAGATTATTTAATTAATCACTAAATGAAGGGTGTTAGTTGATATTTGATTTTGAATAGAATAATATAATATGATTATTTTATTTTATTAAATTAAATTTTTAAAATATTTAAATTCAAAATTAATATTTAATTATCTTTTAAGATAAAAGATATCAGATATCATTTAAGAGATTAAAAAATCAAATAAAAATATCATTTGTTTTTTAAAATGATAATATATATATATATATGTAGACTTTAATAAAAAAACGAATAATGATATACATATCTAACTAAAACACACAAGAGCCACACACGTCAATTCAAAGTGTTTGTTTTGGTTTGTTTGTGTGAGTTAAAAAGATGGGAGACACACACGCATCAGTTTTCTTAGAGGTGTTTGCAAAATATATGTGTGCATGAGTAAAAACACTAAAAATTACAAGTGTGTGCAATTGAAAACGTGCAAGTGTTGCGCTGTAAATAAAGAAGAAAGAGTTTATTTTTCTTCTCTCTTTAACATTCTCTATTCAAGTTTTTGAGACTGTGACGTGTCCACACGCAGTTACTTATCTTGGGATATAGCGAGGAGGATCAAGTGGTTCAGACAGGGAGCACTGCAAGAAGTGAAGGAGCCTCCAAATATTGGTATGGTCCTATTAATTCTTCTTATTGTATTGACTTAAATTTCTTGTGTTTACATATTGTATGTATTAGTTCCAGAAATAATTGTTAACGGGAAATTTACTCAAGATGAGAAATTCTAATCAACCCCCTCAAGACCACTACCACGGAGGTAGTGGCTGGGGTCAGTGCCTTAGATATCTAACCTCTTAAGATAGAAATGAATATTCGAAGGCTAATGTGTAAAAGTCATCGACTTCGAATAAATAACAGACTCGAGAATATCGCTCAAGAATATCGATGACGAAGATAAGTTTGTTTCCTTTTTGGAATCAAACTCTTATCTTACAAGTATGTAGAGTTTATTGTTTGTTATAATGTAGATATGATATTGTGTGTAATCATGGCATGATTCTTCATGGAGGTCGTCGAGTTAGATGCTCGTTGCTTCGTAGGGCGAGGTAGACCCACGCTTTAGTTCTGGTCTCAGAAGCTTGGGACGGCCTTGTGGGCACTTACTGGGGTAGTGTGGAGTAGGCGGGATTCTTCTTTCATGTCTAGGTAGGTTACATGCGTCCCTTAATGAATTGGAACATTATCTATAGCATGAATATGATCTACTTAGAAGCTCTCTCTTCGTATCTGAAAGGGGACAGTGGGCTTCTGGAGAGGTTGGTGGGCTTCTGGCTTTGTCTGACCTCGGGAAGACCTGGTCTGGTAGGAACTCACTCTCATTTTGTGTTGGGCTTCACTTCGAGTTCCTCATGAGCTCGGTGACCTTTCTTTGCTTTCGCGGGGTGGTCTTGGAGGCAGGCCCCTAAAACCAGGGTTCCAGGATAGGTGATCTCTAGAAGCCTGGAAATCCATGCATCGAGCTTTTTTGAATTCCAGCATTTACGTGAGGGCTGAATCCTGATGACCCTTCCCCACTTCTGTGTGGGTAGCTTTATGATTTGCCCGGGATCCCATTAATGGCGAATTTAGGCTTTAATTCGAGCTAGGAGAGTGAAAATTTTGCTTTGGTCCCCTAGCCAAGTTTTACTATTAACTGAAGTCCTCTCTGACATGAACACCGGTGGTAGAGTTGGGGTTGGAGTTAGATTCTTTATTTTTTAATTGGGAAATTTTCCGTTACCAAATCCGAGTGGAAATCTTCATATTTATTGCACGAGTGACGTGGCGTGTGCGGACTGGTACGTTCATCGAAATAATCCGGCTACATTATGGCCACTCCGCTATTCGAGGCGATCTTACCGAAGATTTTGTTGACGACAACAACTCTTACACCTCTATTTAAACCCGACTTCCTCATTCCTTTGGTCACGCCTTACTTTTAAATTTTCAAAACTCCTTCTCTTTAGCAAACCTCTTCAGTTTTCCTTTTTTCTTAGCCTCAAAACCCTATTATACCATGTCGAAGATCAGTCATGACTCCGTCGACTCCCTCGTAGACGGTATAGAGGTTTCCAGTCTTGTCCAAGGAAAGCGGGCTCGACGAGACCTAGATGGGGACGATTCACCTCCGACCCCGTAACGTCGTCGACTGAATATGAATGTGGCAATCAGGACTGGGTTTTCTAATCGACCAAATAACCCCCTGAGCTTGGTTGATGAGGATTCTGGTGAGGAAAATTGGGATGATGTTGCTAGAAAGGACCAAGTCACGGTTGTCGGTTCTACTTTGGTGAGACGTCTTCCCTATGACTTCAGGGTCATTCCTGACTCCGCCGTTGACCCGCAGTTGATCAGTCGTATGATGTCTAAATATGGCATTCCTGACAGCATTTCTCTCACAGTCCCTCACAAAAACTACAACGTCTTTAAACCACTTAAAGTGTGCTCCCCATCCACGCCTCGGCCTTCGAGAATGGAGTGAGGCTTCCCCTTCATCCTACCCTTCGACGGGCTCTCATTGCCCTACAACTAGCTTCCATACAGTTGACACCTGGCTTCTGGAGGCATCTGATTGGCTTCCTCGTGTTGTGGAGGGAACAATACAAGTTAAGCAACGTCACCTGTGAGCTAGGACCTGAGGAGCTAGCTTACCACTTTCAGATTGGGAGCTTGTCTGAGGTTCCTGGAGGTCAGTTTTATGTCAAAGCAAAGAACAAACTCAATTTTATCATCCTAACTTTCTCGAGAAAAGATCCTGCTTAGAAAGAGGAGTGGATCCTAGCGGGCAAGGATTGGGGAAGCTCGAGCTTCATAGGCAGGCATGAGTTTACGGTTCCAACCACTTTCAATGATAAGCCATCGTAGGGCCGAGATTCCTTACCTGCCGAGTCTGAGGTGCTGTTGTAGGCCATCCTTGCCATGAACTATTTGAACCTGAAGTTCCCGACTGCTGACCCTTTCTATTCTCGTCAGGTAAACCGTTATCTGTGAATATCTGTCGCTACTCCTCGTAAGTACTTTGAGCTATCATGCTTTGTGTCACCGAATGGTTCAATTTTGATGGATTTACCCCTTTTTTTTAACACTTTTTTGTTGTTGCTCCAGCTTCCCGTGAAGCCCAGCAAGCTCGCACTCCTCCCCTTCTGCCAAGTCTAATCGAGAAAATCCTCTGGTTTCCCTGTAAAAGAAGGTGTTACCTGCTCAGCTGGGGTTTCGTATGCTCTTGCTCCATCCTCTTCCCAGCACAGGTCCAAGTTATAGTTCCTTCCATCTCGGGCTGTTAGAGTACGGGGTAAAGGGGCTTTCGTTTCTCAAGTCGCTGACGCAATAACGTCAGCTCCCGCTCTAGGTACCCTCACTCTTGCTTCTACTCCTGTCGGCCCTGCGTCGCGTCTGCCAGATACTTATGCCTCTTCTTCTATATTCCCAGCCCCTGATCTTCAAAGGACCCCGAGGTTGCTGTTGAAGAGGTTTCCCCCGTGTGCCCGCCAAATCAATCAGGCTCTACCTTTGAAGACGAGAGTATCAGGCAATTTGTTGCTTCTTGCCCCAGGGCAGCCTTTCTATGATGGCTTCAATTCCCATAGATATTCTGATTACCAAGGGTTCTGCTCTCTTGGTCGAGGTAGTCATCGCTTTTTATTTTCTCATGCAATAGTTTGGTTCGTCATTTCCTAGTTTTAATTCTTTAGCACGCTTTCATATTTCAAGTAGCGATGGGCCATCAAGTGGCTTCTCTCTGTGACCAGTCAGGGTTGAAGCTGAAGCTGAGCAGGACATGAAATTGTTGGCACAGGTTCAAGCCTTGGTTCAAGAGATAACCACTAGCCAGAAGGGGATGGAAGCAGAACTGACCGAGCTTCGGTGCGACCATGAGAGGTTGAAGCGGTCTTTCGATTAAGAAACCCTCCAATCTCAGCATCGAGCCAGTCAGCGGGATAACTAGAAGGAAGAAGCGAAGGCACTGGAAATTGGAAAGCAAGGTCTGTAAGCCCAAGTTGCCAGGCTTCAGTCTGAGGGGGACTCCTCCTTCAGCGAGGGATACTTCTTCTGCCTCCTACCAGGTTGCTGAAGCTCTCCCCTCCCCCTTTGACCTATCATTTATTGCCAACTGGGATATGGATAAGATATTGGCCAAGGTCGCAGAGATGTCTTGCCCCTTGGGTAATGAATTGGGTCCTTCTAATATGGTTGAAGCCGGGAGGCAACCAGCTGTGTCAAATCTTTATCCTCCTCCTCTCGTCTTTCCAACGTTAGGTTTCGGAGAATCCTAAAAGGGGTTTCAACCCACGGAGCCTAAAGAGGCCTTACGGAAGTCCGAGATCCCTCTGAAGTGTTTTCAAGGGAAGAGCTAGCATTAGGAGAGAGCATGCTAGAGTCAATGGCCAACCTTCTCGACGCAACCATTCCACCATAGGTCATGTCGGTGGTTAACGAGGTCCTAAATGAGGACCTAGCTGAACTACATGCAATCTGGAATCCTATGGTGGAAGGTGTAGCAGAGATGGTCTTCCAAAATAAGCAGCCATCGAAGGGAGGAGCAGGGGGCTAGGTTCACCAGGAAAGAGGGAGAAGGGAATCCTGAAAAAGCAAGAGCCCGATACACTTTACTCACATATTGCCTTGACAGCCCGGAAAGGGGGTGGGCAACCCAACTTTACTCATGTTTGATCGCCATCATCATTATCCTCTATTTATTATTATTATCTTTTTTTTGTAGCCCGAAACCATGGATTGGGCTCCCTGTTTGATTACTGTAGCCTTACTAGGGGATAGGCTCCCATTCCATTAATAAAAACTAACTTTAGATTTCGTTCATACTTTTTTCCATGAATTTTGATTTGATTGGCATCTACTTGCTTCATTTCTGACCTCGATCTAGGTGCAGCCTCTAAAACAACTTGACTTAACTCAACTTGGGAAAAGCAACCAGATAGAGAAACTGCTTAAGTGTGAAAGTAGACAGCTAGCTCGAGCTTTCAACTCTCAACAGAAACTTATAGCTCGGTGACTTTAGTAAATAGTCCCCTTATGTGATTGTAGGCTAGTCTGCACCTGTCACAATAAGCAACCATATATACACGGAGAATTAGCAACCAGTAATGACTGGGACATTGGAGTTTAAGTAAAAGAGCTTTCCATTCTCGAGTCCCTCTATGGGGTTATAACCCGATCGAGACATCAAGGAAGGCAATCTAGCCATCTCCTAGTCTTGAGATCGGGATGACAATCGTGCTCTTAAACTCAAGTCCTTCTTGGGGGCGGTAGCCCAACCAAGGCATCAGGAGGGCTATCTAGCTGTTTCCTGGTCTTGTGATCTGACAACAACTATGCTCTTATACTCAGATCCTTCTTGGGAGTTGTAGCCCGACCAAGACATCATGGGGGCTATCTAGTTATATCTTGGTCTCGAGATCTGGTTGGTAACTATGTTCTTACACTCAGACCCTTCTTGGGGGTGGTATCCCGACCAAGGTATCAGGAAGGCTACCTAACTATATCATGGTCTCAAGATCTGGATGGCAATTATGTTCTTACACTCAGACCCTTCTTGTGGGTGGTAGCCCGACCAAGACATCATGAGGGATATCTAGCTATTTCTTGGTCTCGAGATCCAGATGACAATTATGCTCTTACACTCAGACCCTTCTTGACGGGGGTAGTGCCCTACCGAGGCATCAGGGATAGCGAGGGGGCTTCCCTGGTTAATCCCTGGTCTTGGGATGATAATGTTGAATTTTCCCATGTAAACCTAAATCACTGTAGAACATAATTGAGGATGGAGAAAACAGGTTTTATTGATAAAAAAGAATAGAGTACATTATTACGGGGAATTAAAAACTATGTGGCGGGAGCCTGCTCACGAGTCCCCTATTTAGGGATAGAATTTTCTCAGGTGATCTGCATTCCAAGTATGATCGATGAATCGACCATTCATATCCTCAAGCGTGTAGGCCTCGTTACGGACCACCACCTTTACTAAATAAGGTCCTTCCCAATACCCCATCTAACCTCTTCCTGGTATTCAATGTCACTTTCTTGAGAACTAGGTCCCCTTCCTTAAAGTTTCGGGCTTTAACCCTCCTGTTAAAGTATCTAGAAATCTTGCTCTGGTAAATTGCTACCTTCTCAGCTACCTGACCTTGTTTTTCTTCCAAGAGATCCAAGCTAGCTCGGGGATTATCCTCATTGCTTCCCTGTTCAAAATGTTGAACTCTGAAAGATGTCAGTTTTTGCTTAATGGGAAGAACTGCTTCAACCCCGAAGGCTAATGAATAAGGAGTTTCTCCAGTGGCCATTCTCCTTGTAGTGCGGAAAGCCTAAACGACCTCCGGAAGCTCTTCAACCCATCTGCCCTTTTTCTGTTGTAGCTTCTTTTTCAACAGCTTCTTAATAGTCTTATTGGTGGATTCCACCAGCCCGTTAGTTTTAGGGTGGGCTACCAAAGAGAATCTAAGGTCGATTCCTAAGTCCTCGTAAAAGTCCTTGAACCGACCGTTATCAAACTGCTTGCCGAGGTCAGCTACAATGACAAGAGGGGTCCCGAACCTGTAAATATTTTCTTCTGATATCTGGGATAGCGGTCTGGCTTCAACTCATCTTGTGAAATAGTCAATCGCCACGATAACATGCTTGGCTTGACCAGGAGCACTAGGAAGTGGTCCAATCAAGTCGACTCCCCACATAGCAAAGAGGTATGGTGAGCTAAGGGATGACAGCCGCTCCGGCGGGAGGTGACTCCAGTTTGCGGTCTTCTGGCATGCTTCACAAGATCATACTAAGTTCCTTACATCTTGATGGACGGTTGGCCAATAATACCCCATGCGGAGTACCTGATATGCCAGAGCTTCCCCACCAATGTGGTTCTCGTATTCCCTGGAGTGAGCCCCTCTTAATGCCCATTTGGCATCATCATGATGTAAACATCGAAGCAGAGGAAGGGATCTGCCCCTCCTATATAGGTACCCATCTACCAAGCAATATCGGACTGAGAGCCTCTTGATTTTTCTAGCTTGGTCGGGAGAGCCTCCCTTCTTGGAGATAATCCACTATTAGGTCCATCTAGCATGGCTGTCGATCCAGGGTATATGTCTCCTTACCTGCTACTATACTGGGTAGGGGGATCACTTGGAGAGGGACTTCCTGGGGTAAGGTCTGGCCACCATTTACAGCTAACTTAGCTAGGACGTCAGCTCGATGGTTGCTCAATCTTAAATCCTTTAAATTTACTCTTAAGCTATTAAACTAGCTTCAAATAGGAAATCATATTATCCCTTTTTGCATGATAATCCCCAGAGACTTGGTTGACTTTGAGCAATGAATCGCTCCTGACCTGCAGGTAATCGACCCCGAGCTCTGTGGCTGCCTTTATCCCGGCTAAAAGAGCTTCACACTCTGCCTCATTGTTAGTGGCTTTAAATTCAAATATGAAACAATGGCAACACTTAGTCCCCTCTGGATCAATTAGAACTATGCCCGCTCCTCTACTGGCCTGCCTGAATGCTCCATCTGTGTAGAAGATCTATGACTTGCAACCTTCCGGCCAACTGTCGGATTCTAGAATCATCTCGGGGGCTATGCTTGTGGTTGCAGAGGTTGATTGGCCTGGGGGTACTAAAAGCTCTGCTACAAATTCCGTCAAAGCCTGGGCTTTAATTACAGTCCTGGGCTTATTCCTTAAATCACACTGGGTGAGCTCTAGGGCCTATAAAACCAACCTTCCGGATACATCCGACATTTGCAAGAATTGATGGAGGGGTTGGTCCATCATTACTGCGATTAAATGAGCTTGAAAGTAGGGACGTAGCTTTATTTTCAAGGTCACCAAGGCATAAGCGAACTTCTCCAGAAGGGTATAATTTCTTTCTAGTCTGGTTAGAGCATGACTCACGTAGTAGATAGGCCGCTGGACCCTATCTCCACATTCCTTGACCAAGGCCCCACTTACTGCAGTCTCTGAAATGGCCAAGTAGATTTACAGCTCTTCTTCAGGACTTAGCTTGACCAGTAGATGAGGGCTTGGTAGATATTTTTTCAAGGATTGAAAAGCTTGTTCACTCTCCTAGTCCCATTTCATGTTTCTTCCCTGCTTAATTGCTTTGAAGAATGAGAGATATTTATCGGTAGACCGAGAAATGAACTTGTTGAGCGCTACTACCTGCCCGGTCAAGACTTGAACCTGTTTAAGGGTCGTGGGGGACTCTAAATCCAGGATAGCCTAAATCTTTTACGGGTTAGCCTCTATGCCTCTCTCATGAACCATGAAGCCTAGAAACTTCCCCACAATTACCCCAAAGATGCATTTGGACATCTGGTTCTCCCTTTAGATCATGAAAGTTCTGCGAAGATCGTCCAGATGGCTTTCAGCGGTTGATGACTTGGTGATCATGTCGTCGATGTACACCTCCATTAATCTTCCAATTTCGGTATTGAACATCTAATTGACTAGCCGTTGATATGTAGCCCCCGCGTTCTTAAGCACAAACGGTATCACCTTGTAGGAATACAGACCCTGTCCGATGATGAAACTGGTCTTTTCCTAGTCGGCGGGGTGTATCATAATCTGGTTGTATCCTGAAAACGTGTCCATGAAGCTCAAGAGTTTTTTTCTAGAGGTGGAGTCGACCAACTGATCAATTTTTGGTATAGGGAAACTGTTTTTCGGACATGCCCGATTGAGGTTGGTATAATCGATGCACACGTGCCACTTCCCATTTGCTTTTGTGACCATGACCACGTTGGCGATTCATTCGGGGTTACGTGCTTCTCTAATGATGCCCGCTTGGGTCAATTTGTTTACTTCTTCCTGAACCGTATCAATTCTTGCGAGGTTAAAGTGACACCGTTTTTGTTTGACAAGCTTGAAGGTCGGATCCACTGCCAATCGGTAAGTAGCCAAAGATATTGGGATCTGGAGCATCTTGTCGTGACTCCAAGCGAAGATGTCATTGAATTCTTTGAGGAGCCTGATCAAACCCTCATTCACTCCCGGTTCTAGGGTGGTTTCGACTTTGACGACCTTCGAAGGATAGCCCCTCCGAATGGGAATCTCTTACAGTTTATCTGATGGATGACCGCTGCCCCATTCCCTTCTCTGCTCCTCTTCATCTGGCATCACAGGGTCATCCTATGAGTGATTTGTGGTTTCTATATCTTCCAAGGTAAATACAGGTGTTGCCCCATCTTGAATCGTTGTTACCTGGATAAGTTGCTTTGCTAGAGCTTTTGGGTTGGCAGACACTGCATAGCATCTCCTGGCTGCTTGCTGGTCACCCCGTACCTCCCCTACCTTATCTCATACTAGGAACTTCAGAACGTTGTGGTAGATGGATAGGAACCCCTTCAAGGATGACAGGAAAGGTCTTCCCAGTATCACATTGTAGGCCGATGGGGTATCTACCACCATGAAGTACGTCATAATATTTTGCTGGAGGGGGGATGTTCCAACAATTACTGGGAGGATCTTCTCTCCTTCAGGTATGATCGAGTCCCAGTGAATCCATATAGCAGGGGTGGTGCAACTATTGTAACACCATTGTTTCCAATTCAGTTTATCCAAAGTATATTTGAAGAGGATGTCGACGCTGCTGCCTGTGTCAACGAGCACACGGTGCAGTTGGCAATCTGCACCTTGACAACCATGGGGTCAACATGAGGCTGCACGGTGTTATAGACATCCGTCTCGGTGAAAATGATATGTGACAACTGGGAAGGGTTGGCCAGGGGTCTGGTCAACCTTGAAGATATCCCGCCTTTCATCTAAAAGAGGGATTTTCCTCGCGTGGTTTTTCCTGGAGTTATTGGAGGTGCCAGCCAGGGTAGGCCCTCCGTTGATGGTATGTATTACCTGGATTTGTTGTATCAGGTCCATCTGTTCCCTCTTTCTCTTCTCAGCTTGCTCGCGAATCTCGGCTTGCACTTTCCTTCCAGTCTGGATGTTATCTCTGACCTGCTGTAAGAATTCTACCAAACATCCTCCCTTTATCAAAGCCTCGATATGATATCGCAAGTTATAGAACTCTGAAGTGTTGTGTCCCACGTCTTCGTGAAAGTCACAATACTTATAACGGTTCCTCTAATCGACATGGGCATTCATGGGTGCGGGCTTCTGTAGTAACCCCTTGCCCTGAATGACGAGATAGACTGTTTCACGGAATACATTTAAAGGGGTATAATGATCATATCCTCTCTCATCTCGAGCTATTGGGGACACTGTCTTAGGAGGAGGCAAAAGTTTTGCTGGATACCTTTCCGATCTGGGTTGAGAAATGGGGAAGCGATATGTCGACCTATTGGGGGGTTTGTTCTGGTTCTTCTAAGCTTGCTTTGGTTTGTGAACTTCCTTATTCTGTTGTTTTATGGCTCTCATATCGTTGTGTTCCATCTTGACCTCGATCTATTAGTCGACTTCAATTTGCTCCAGAGCCCGATCACAGTCTTTTTGGTAGGTTTGTGGAGGTCTCTTGGGATAAGATCGGAAAAGCTTGCCCACCCACAGGTTTTTCTTGAAATTGGTGAGGGTTTCTTTCTCAGTGAAGACCCTCATCTAGATGACTTTCTTATGGAAACGCTCGACATAAGCCCGGAGGGTTTTCCCTCTCTCCTGGATCACATATTGCAGATGGATTGGATTCTTCAATTGGGGTTTAACTCCCTAGAATTATGAGCAAAAATCAGTTGACAGCTTCATGAAGGAATCCACACTTCTAACGGGTAGCTTTCTAAACTAGGTCTTAGCATAATCTGTCAGCGTAGTTGGGAACATCTGGCACATGGTGACTCTGGTCGTGTTCTGGACCTCCATCTGTTTGACAAAGCTCTCCAAGTGGCTCAAGGGATCCCCTGCCCCAGAGAATCTATTTGTCGGCGTTTTGAATTTTGGCAGGAGCTCCGCCTCTCGGATCCTTCTGGTGAAGGAAGAATTCATCTCACTTAAAGGATCTTTCTTGTCCTCCCTGTACTTCCCCTTCTTTATCTGTTGGATCTCTTTCTGAAGCTCTGCCAACTGGTCTCTCAGATGCTTATTCTCGGGTTTACTTGAATTAATCTCGGATTCCTCACTGTCAGACTCTTCTGATGAGTTGGCAACCTCTACCCGACTTCTTCTACGGATGGGATCTACCTGGAGGCATTGCTGGCTTTCTTCCCCTCTAGCCCGGTCTTCCCTCCTTAAAGTCGTTGGCTGAAGAAACTCTCACCTCTCTCAGGGAAGGACGTTCGCCGCGAACCTAACTTGCCTGGGTTGGTAATATGGCGGCGCTTCGGGGAATGAGGGGCATGAGCCCTAACATATCCCTGATCGAGGGCTGAGGTCTAGTTCTATTACGAGCTGGCTTCAGAGAGGTAGGTCCCAGGCGATCAAAGACGGGTTGTCAAGTCCCGAGCCTGCTTGGTTCACCTCGATTACAGAGGTTTGTTTACTGGACAGTAATACCCTCAGCGAGCAGTTAAAGGCGGATGTTTTCCACGAGGGCCGCCGTTTGTTGGTCAAGCATGACCTGGCTTTCCGTAAAGAGAACTGAAGCCCTCACAGTGGTTGGCTGGTCTAGGACCTGGCTATGGAGTCCGAATTTTCTTTATTTCTTCAAGACCTGTTGACGGGACCCACCCCGACTTCTCTCTTTTGAGTATGAGGGAGGCCCCGTGGGCTGCCCCGACTCCTCTCTTGAGTACAAGGGAAACCCTAAGGGCTCTACATTTACTAGCATGATAAAATGACTCTGCTGAAATTTCCATTCGGAAATACTTGTTTTTAATCAAATAAAATGTAAGGAGAATATTAGAGAGTACAAAATGTACATAATTGCAATTTCTTTACATATTTTCGTTCCGTTACAAAAAGTTTATCAAAAATGACCGTTCGGACCAAAAACCGACCACTTTAAAAACTAAGTAACCAGTCATCCCGAGTGGGAAATGAAACAAGCCGAGTAAAAAACCGAGTAGACCGAGTAAGAAAATGAGTAAGCCGTGTGGGCCGAGTAGGCTGAACAGACCGAGTAGAAATCTGACCACGTTCTGACAATGCCTACCATCCCGACCATGTCTACCGTCCCGACCATGCCTATCGTCCAGACCATGCCGACCTCACATTTATAAATATGTACAGAAATTAAAAATGCATGATTCTTGATGTCGTCGAGTGGCCCACCTCAAAACTTCTGAGTCAGCACAACCGAGCAGCTACCTGAATAAATTTTTAAGAATGAAAGGATGAGCGCTAACGCCCAGTGAGTGAATGAAAACTTTTAAAAACACGTTTCTAAACTACTTTACAATAAGCATTCAGTAATTCATGGTATAAGATAATATATATACTTTCGTGCTGAATAAACTGAATGCTTCTCTTTGCTGAACAAGAATAAATACTTTATAAAATCTTAATCTTCACCAAATTCGTACCGGGGATATCCTCCATACGTAAGCCGAAATACTTCAGGCAAACACAGTCATGAATAACTTCTGGTCATACCCGAACAGAGCGACTCAATTACTCTTTCTCTGGTCATGCTCGGGCAGAGCGACACTCTGGTCATACAAGTGCATAGCGACTCTATTACTCTTTCTCTAGTCATGCACATGTAGAGCGACTCATGACATACACATGTATAGAACGGTCCCAAAAGCCAACCATAATCATAACTGGGAAAGGTACATACATGGTGCTTTTATAGAAATCATAATCTCTTATTGATAATTCATAAAAATAATATACTGATTCTGAATGCTAATATAAGCATAAAATATATATTTTTGGTTCTCTGTATACTCACCATCAATCATAAAAAGCAATAAAAAGCTTAAAATGATTTACAGCAATTAAAGCATAAAACTGTAAACTTGAGTTAAAAACAAAACTGAAACTTAATTCACTCACAACTTAGATGTCAAGCTTATCGCAGACTGAGTATGCTAGGTTCCCTTCGTCTTCTTTCCCTATCAATCACAAAATCCAATTAGAAACTGGACATCAAAGAAGAACTGAAATCTGTAATTACGAGAGCTTCACTGACTTTTCTCTTTTCTTCTCTTTCCTTTCTTCCTCTTGATTCTACTGTTTTCTAGCTCTCACAACATTTATCCATATATATATATATATATATATATATATATATATATATATATATACTTATGGAAGGACACAGCTGAAGTTGTGAGCTAATTAACCAAGTTCATTGCTGCCTGTCAGCCATGCAGTTCACTTGGCTTACTCGCCTGATGCCTTTTCTGCTTCAGGCTTATCCCATTTTTTTTTTCAAATTGGGCTTTTCAATTGTGCCTGAAAAACTGGGTGTTACAATTCACCCCTCCATATAAGATTTTCATCCTCGAAATTTACTTACTTAGCCGAAACAGATTGGGATACTGAGTCTGCATCTGATCTTCATGTTCCCAAGTCGCCTCTTCCACTGCATGATTTCTCCATAACACTTTTACAAGAGGAATGACCTTTGTACGTAATACGTGTTCCCTTCTATCTAGAATCTCACTAGGTTCCTCTCCATAAGTTAAATCTTCTCTTAATTTCACTGGTTGCTTGGTTAAAACATGCATAGGGTCGACTATATATTTTCGAAGCATAGAAACATGAAATACATCATGAATTCTTGAAAGTTCTGAAGGCAACGCTAAACGGTATGCCACTACTCCTACTCGGGCAATGATCTCATACGGACCAATGTATCGTGGACTTAACTTACCACTTCTTCCAAATCGAAGTATACCTTTCCAAGGCGAAATTCGTAGAAATACATAGTCACCTACTTTAAATTCAAGTTCCCTTCTCCGCTTATCTGTATAGCTTTTCTGCCTATCTTGAGCAACCTTTAATCTGTCTCTGATTATTCTGATCTTTTCTGTTGTGACTTGAACAAGTTCTGGACCTAACAACTTTCTCTCACCTACTTCATCCCAACACACCGGTGTTCTGCATTTTCTTCCATACAGAGCTTCATAAGGTGCCATTTCGATGCTCGCTTGATAATTGTTATTGTAGGCAAATTCTATCAAAGGTATATGTACATCCCAACTACCTTTGAAATCCATCACACAAGCTCGAAGCATATCCTCTAATGTCTGAATAGTACGCTCTGATTGACCATCAGTCTGCGGGTGAAAAACAATACTAAAATGCAATCTAGTTCCTAAAGCTTCTTGTAAACTGGGCCAAAATCTAGATGTAAACCGATGATCTCTATCTGACACTATGGATACTGGTACGCAATGAAGACGAACTATTTCATTTACATAAATTTTGGCTAATCTGTCAAGAGAGTAAGAAATACCGATTGGAAGAAAGTGTGCAGACTTTGTAAGTCGGTCAACGATCACCCATTTACTGTCGTGACCACTTTGACTACGAGGGAGTCCTACCATAAAATCCATGGTAACATGTTCCCATTTCCATTCAGGAATAGAAAGTGGTTGTGATAGTCCTGCTGGTTTCTGATGTTCTGCCTTGACTTGCTGACAAATCAAACATTTAGAGACGAATTCTGCTATCTCTCTTTTCATACCTTGCCACCAGTAATGCTCTTTTAAAATACGATATAATTTAGTACTTCCTGGATGCATTGCATAAGCTGAAGAGTGAGCTTCCTCTAAAATTTCATTCTTGAGTTCCATAATGTTTGGTACACACAGTCGGTTACCGAGAACCAATGTACCATCACTTTTCACTACAAAATCAGCTCGTAAACTTTTCTGTACTTCTTCCTTCAATTTAACTAAATAAGAATCTTGAGTTTGCAATTCCCGTATACGATCAATCAAAATAGGTCTAACCTGAAAGGTAGCCAGTAATGCTCCACAATCTCGCGCTTCTAGCTTAACTCTCAACATTCTTAATTCAGCTAATAATGGAAGCTGAAGATGATTTACCTTCCAATTCATCCTCAAATGAGCCATCGAACTTGAAGACTTTCTACTGAGTGCATCTGCCACCACATTTGCCTTACCGGGATGATATTCAATCGTACAGTCATAATCTTTAATCAACTCAATCCATCTTCTTTGTCTCAAATTTAGTTCCTTCTGAGTGAAAAGATACTGCAAGCTTTTATGATCTGTATAAATCTGACAAGTAACTCCATAAAAGTAATGCCTCCAAATTTTTAATGCAAACACCACTGCAGCAAGTTCTAGATCATGGGTTGGGTAATTTTATTTATGCTTCTTTAATTGTCTTGATGCATAAGCTATCACTTTCCCATGTTGCATCAAAACGCAACCAAAACCATGTTTAGATGCATCACTGTAAACCATAAATCCATCACTTCCGGTTGGAATAGCAAGTATTGGAGCAGAAGTCAATCTCTCCTTGAGTTCTAGAAAACTCTTTTCACAAGCTTCTGACCACTCAAACTTCACATCCTTCTGAGTTAATCTTGTTAATGGTGAAGCTATTTTAGAAAATCCCTCTACAAATCTTCGATAGTAACTTGCAAAACCTAAGAAACTTCTAATTTCAGTCACACTAACTGGTCGTTCCCAATTCACTATAGCTTCAACCTTTTGAGGATCAACATAAATACCATCACCAGAAATCACATGGCCTAAAAATGTAACTCTATCGAGCCAGAATTGACACTTGCTAAATTTGGCATAAAGTTGATTCTCTCTCAAGGCTTGTAGAATAATCTCTAAATGCTTTGTATGCTCCACATCATCCTTAGAATAGATCAAAATGTCATCAATGAACACGATAACAAATTTGTCTAGATAAGGATGAAATACCCTATTCATCAAATCCATAAAAACTGCTGGAGCATTTGTTAATCCAAAAGGCATAACTAGAAACTCATAATGCCCATAACGAGTTCTGAAAGCGGTCTTTGGTAAGTCACAGTTTCTAATCCTCAATTGGTGATAACCTGTTCACAAATCTATTTTGGAAAATACCTTTGCTCCCTGAAGTTGATCGAATGAGTCATCAATACGTGGGGGTGGTTATTTATTACGCACCGTTGCTTTATTCAATTGCCGGTAATCGATACATAAATGTAACGTTCCATCTTTCTTCTTAACAAACAGAACTGGCACTCCCCATGGTGACACACTAGGTTTAATAAAATTCTTGTTCACCAATTCTTCTAATTGAATCTTCAACTCTTTCAATTCTGTTGGAGCTATTCTATAAGGTGGAATAGAAATCGGAGTTGTGCCTGGGACCAAATCTGTCACAAACTCAATATCTCTATCTTGTGGTAATCCATGAGGATCTTCAGGAAATACATCTGGAAATTTCCTTACCACCGATATATCTTATAGTTTTACCTCACCATCCCGAGTATCAATTACATAAGCCGGATAAGCTGAACATTGTTTCCTGAGCAACCGTCTGGCAGTAATAACAGATATAACACAAGAAGGAAGAATCCGACGTTCACCACAGAAAATAACATCCGATTCTCCTTGGAGTGTAAATTTTACCTATTTTTGAAAACAAGCTACAGTAGCATGGTGTATAGCCAGCCAATCCATTCCCAAAATAACATCAAAATCACGTATGTCAAGTGGGATCAAATCAACGTGTAGCTCATGCTTACCGACTATAACCTTGCTGTTTCTATATATATTCTTAGCCAATAAAGATTCATCAGTAGGTGTGGCCACTACCATACTAGAATCTAATGGTCTTAATTCTACATCCGCATACACCATAAAAGATCAAGATACAAAAGAATGAGTAGATCCAGGATCAATGAGAACATGAGCATCGTGGCCAAAAATTGTTAACATACTTGTAACGACATCTGGAGTGGTCTCGGCATCTTGCTGAGTCATAGCAAAAACCCTTGCCTGAGTACGAGATCTACCCGACTAACCTCTCTGTTAGTTGCCTCCAACCCCTACTGCGCTAGCTTGGGTTTTCCCTGTAGTTGTAGATCCTCCTACTCGGGATCCTCTTTGTCCTTGCATCTGACTAGTGCCACTTTGCATTGGTTGAAAACCTATCTTCCTCTCTTCATTGCCTGCCTGGACTAACTCGGGGCAATTTCTTTTTAAATGACCAGGTTGCTCACATTGATAACAACCTGATCTCCCCAAATGACACTCACCATCATGGTGCTTTCAGCAAGTCGAACATAGAGGACGCCAACTTCTACCCATACTAACACTCGGTTGCCGACTACCCATTGGCTGCTGGACTGAGGCTTGGCTAGAACCAGATCCACGACTCTATTGATAATTACTAGTCTGACCTGAAAAACTGCCTATTGCCTTAGGCATTTTGTTATAAGAGCCTCCTACTGACCAGTTACTGCGCTTTTGTTTCTGTTGTTCAAATCTGCGAGAGTCATTAAGGTCTCTCTCCACTCTCAATGCAGCTTCAAACAACTTACCAAACTCAACATGTCCAGAAGTAGTCACTATTGTCTTAATTTCCGATCTAAGTCCATCCTCAAATTTTCTGCACTTATTTTCTTTATCAGCGACTACATACGGAGCAACCCTCGAAAGTTCTGTAAATTTCTTCGGATACTTCTCTACCGTCATAGATCCCTATACTAGTTTGAAAAATTCAGATCTTTTCAAATCTTGATAGAAACGGGGATAATAATGATCATTAAATTGCTTCTTAAAATCCTCCCAAGTAATTCCTTCGGGAGTTCTTTGTTGATCTGAGGCCCACCAATCATATGCTTTCTCTTTTAGCAAAAACGTAGCAAAAGAGACCTTTTGCTCATCTGTGCACCTCATCACTTCAAATATCCGTTCCAGCTCATTCAACCAAGAACTAGCACTATCTGGATCTCCTGCTCCATCAAAATTCGTAGCTCCCAATTTTCATGCACGCTCAATAGAATTCTCTGGCACTCACGTTTGGTGCTGAACCATGGCAGTCAACAGTTCTGCAATTCTATCCATTGGTTCCTCCCTAGGTTCTGGTACATGAGGTTGAGCTATAGGTGGTTGAGGGTGTGATTCTATCTCGTTTTCACCTTGGTTACCACTCCTCTCTCCAAGGTCAGCTAACAGTCTTATGCATAGGCGGCCAACTAGACGCATGATGCTGTTACAAAATCAATGTTATGCTTAAATGCATGAAACTAAATGTAAACAATTATTCTATGGTCTAAGGAATTATAAACCATGAGCTCTGATACCAAGTTGACGGGACCCACCCCGACTCCTCTCTCTTGAGTACGAGGGAGGCCCCGTGGGCTGCCCCGACTCCTCTCTTGAGTACAAGGGAAACCCTATGGACTCTACATTTACTAGCATGATAAAAGGACTCTGCTGAAATTTCCATTCGGAAATACTTGTTTTTAATCAAATAAAATGTAAGGAGAATATTGGAGAGTACAAAATGTACATAATTTCAATTTCTTTACATATTTTCGTTCGTTACAAAAAGTTTATCAAAAATGACCGTTCGGACCAAAAACCGACCATCTTAAAAACTAAGTAACTAGTCATCCCGAGTGGGAAATGAAACAGGCCGAGTAAAAAACCGAGTAGGCTGAGTAAGAAAATGAGTAGGCCATGTGGGCCAAGTAGGTCAAGTGGGCCGAGTAGGCCGAACAGACCGAGTAGAAATCTGACCACGTTCCGACCATGTCTACCATCCCGACCATGCCTACCGTTCCGACCATGTCTACCGTCTCGACCATGCCTATCGTCCCGACCATGCCGACCTCACATTTATAAATATGTACAGAAATTAAAAATGCATGATTCTTGATGTCGTCGAATGGCCCACCTCAAAACTTCTGAGTCCTTACAACCTAGCAGCTACCTTAATAAATTTTTAAGAGTGAAAGGATGAGCGCTAACGCCAGTGAGTGAATGAAAACTTTTAAAAACACGTTTCTAAACCACTTTACAATAAGCATTCAGTAATACATGGTATAAGATAATATATATACTTTCGTGCTGAATAAACTGAATGCTTCTCTTTGCTGAACAAGAATAAATACTTTATAAAATCTTAATCTTCACTAAATTCGTACCGAGGATATCCTCCATACGTAAGCCGAAATACTTCGGGCAAACGCAGTCATGAATAACTTCCGGTCATGCTCGGGCAGAGCGACTCTCTGGTCATACAAGTGCAGAGCGACTCTATTACTCTTTCTCTGGTCATGCACATGCAGAGCGACTCTTGACATACACATGTGTAAAACGGCCCTAAAAGCCAACCATAATCATAACTGGGAAGGTACATACATGGTGCTTTTATAGAAATCATAATCTCTTCTTGATAATTCATAAAAATAATATACTGGTTTTGAATGCTAATATAAGCATAAAATATATATTTTCGGTTCTCTGTATACTCACCATCAATCATAAAAAGCAATAAAAAGCTTAAAATGATTTGCAGCAATTAAAGCATAAAACTGTAAACTTGAGTTAAAAACAAAACTGAAACTTAATTCACTCACAACTTAAATGTCAAGCTTATCTCAGACTGAGTATGCTAGGTTCCCTTCGTCTTCTTTCCCTATCAATCATAAAATCCAATTAGAAACTGGATATCAAAGAAGAACTGAAATTTGTAATTACGAGAGCTTCACTGACTTTTCGCTTTTCTTCTCTTTCCTTTCTTTCGCTTGATTCTACTGCTTTCTAGCTCTCACAACATTTATCCTCATATATATATATATACCTATGTAAGGACACAGCTGAAGTTGTGAGCTAATTAACTAAGCTCACAGCTGCCTGTCAGCCATGCAGTTCACTTGGCTTACTCACCTGATGCTTTTTCTGCTTCAGGCTTGTCCCATTTTTTTTTTTCAAATTGGGCATTTCAATTGTGCTTGAAAAATTTTGTGTTACACCTTTCGTGTCGACGTAGCTGAAGGTTGTCACGATATGCCGAGTTGTCCTTGGGAGGAGCGAAGCCTCATAATTACTGCAAAACAATTAACTTGTGAATATAAATATTATGGTGTGGTTATTTCCCATAGACGGTGCCAGAAAGTGTTAATGGGAAATTTGCTCAAGATGAGAAATTCCAATCAACACCCTCAAGACCACTACTACGGAGGTGGTGGCCAGTGTTAGTGCCTTAGATATCTGACCTCTTAAGATAAAAATGAATATTCGAAGGCTAATGTGATAGCAAATGCGATTTTTATTATTGATCACTCGTGGTATACAGAAATCTCTCAAATGCACTCACAATCTCTCTAGGACATAGGAGGGTGGCAACCTCGTGCCTGTCGAATAGTAGATACAATGGTGGCCGTGTTATGATAAAAGAATTTAGGTTATCTTCCCTCTCTTCATCTCCCTTTTCTTTTCTTCTCTTTTCTCTACCTCTTCTCAATTGTATTTATATATGGTCCAAGCCATTTGAACGAGTGTATCTCTTGCCACGATTCTCTGAATCTACTCCCTCCTTATTGGGCGGGATCCTCTATTTAAAAGTCATAGAATTCGAATAAATAATGGACTCAAGAATATGGCTCAAGAATATCGTTGACGAAGATAAGTTTGTTTCCATTTTGGAATCAAACTCTTGTCTTACACGTTGGCAGAGTTTATTGTTGGTTATAATGTAGATATAATCTTGTGTGTATTCATGACATGATTCTTCATGGAGGTCGTCGAGTTAGGTGCTCGTTGCTTCGTAAGGTGAGGTAGACCCACACTTTAGTTCAAGTCTCAGAAACTTGGGACAGCCTTGTGGGCACTCATTGGGGGTAGTGTGGATTAGGCGGGATTATTCTTTCATGTCCAGGTAGGTTACAAACGTCCCTTAGCGAATTGGAACATTAGCTATAGCATGAATATGATCCACTTAGAGGCTCTCTCTTCGTATCTGACAGGGACATCGGGCTTCTGGAGAGGTTAGTGGGCTTCTGGCTTAGGCTACGAGTTAAGTTTGACCTCGGGAGGCATTGATCTGGAATGAACTCACTCTCATTTTGTGTCGGGCTTCACTTTGAGTGCCTCCTCAGCTCGGTGACCTTTCCTTGCTTTCGCAGGATGGTTCTAGAGGCAGACCCTAGAAACTGGGGTTCCAGGATAGGTGATCTTGAGAAGCCTAGAAATACATGCATCAGGCTTTTCCCGAATTCCAGGCGTTTATATGAGGGCTGGACCTGGTCGTGTCGAGCTTCATTTCTGGTAGCTCTGAATCCCGATTACCCTTCCCCACTTCTGCGGGGTAACTGTATGATTTGCTCGAGATCCCATAAATGGCGAATTTGGGATTTGATTCGAGCTAGGAGAGTGGAAAATTTCTCTTTGGTCCCCTAGCCAAATTTTACTATTAACAAAAATTATGATCCCAAGTTCACTAGTTCCTGATTATGATATGTATTAAAAGTTTTAAACCTATTTCCGCTGCGTTAAGTGAACGAGGTTCCAACAAGGGCTCCTCCCTCTACCTCTCTGATGCCGGGAAGCAGCGTGACAAACAATAAACATCCAAAACACACACAAAAGAACAATTGCTTTACTTCCTATGGGATACAGAGATCACCACCCTATGGAAACTCAGCATGATAGGTAAGGCTCACCACCAAAAGTTAAGTAAAAAGGTGTTAATAGAAAAATTTGGCCAGGGGTCAAAGAGAAATTTTCCACCAATAATTGATAATCATGAAGCTCGAAAAGACTGTAAAGCCACCCCGCAGGAGCAGGAAAGGCCGGTTCGGCTTCAAAGCTACCAGAGGACAAGCTAGGCGCGATCGTGACGAGCCCCCACAAGAGTACTAGAAGCCAGGTTTCTCAAGGCCATCTATCGGGGAACCTCGGCTCAAAGGTCAGGCTTCACAACCTTCACGTGAATGCCAAGGGAAGTCTCAAAGCTCAATAGACATTCGAAAGAAGCCCGCCAACCTCTCCAGAAGCCCGCTGTCCATGCTGGACATAAATGAAGAGTCACGCCTAAATCTACACTACCCCAGCTACCTCCCGGGAAGGTATACAAGGGCACCTCAAGCCCTCATGGGTCAGGGAAAATCCATCTTTAGCTTCTAAGAACAAAGCCAGAGCAGGGGTCTACCTCGCTTTACGGGGCAATAGGCAGCTGGCAGGGTGACCTCCATGAAGATCCATGGCACAAGTGCACACAGGATCATCTCCACATAATATTTACATGCACTTTAAGAGTTTAATTCAAATAAGGGAACAAACTTATCTTCGTCAACGATATCATCGAATCCGGAAATAATTCAAATTTAAATAACGAATCCTGTCTGATAAAGAGGGAACGAATTCATGAGATCACGGTAGAGTATTCGCGAACAAAAAACTTACTTGGACAATATACATATATATATATATGAGAGGCCAAGCATGACAAAAAAAGAGATAGACACAGACAGAGAACGAATGACAGATACAAGAATCAAAGACAGAAAATCATAAACAACAGATATACACATAAAAGGAGGGCCTAAATTCGGGATTCAGAACACGGTCACCTTCATCTCCAATATTCGACAGGCACCGAGTTGCCACCACCCTACACCTCCGAAAGATTGTGAGCAAACAAGAGAGCTATTTGTATCTTAAAGCAATATATCAATAATAAAGCTCCCATTTACTGTTATTACATTTCAGCCTCTCGTCTCTCTCTTAACTAGGTCTGGAACAAACGGTACCGACCCTGGCCACCACTTTCGTGGTAGTGGTCTCGAGGGTGTTAACAGGAATTTCTCATCTAGAGCAAATTTCCCGTCAACACTTTCTGGCACCGTCTGTGGGAAACATCTCACACCACCATCTTTTTACATTCAAAAAGTTCATTATTTCAAAGTCATCATGAAGCTCCGCTCCTCACAAGGGCAGCAGGGCACCTCAGGGCAACCTTCTGCTACATCGATACGAAAGGTCCCGAAGAAAGGGAGAAAATCTAGCCTCCATAGCCAGATTCCCACCCAGCCAGCTATTGTACGGGCTCTGGATCCCCCTCTGGGAAACGAGGTCGAGCTTTACCAACAAGCGGCGGCCTTTGTAGAGAATGTCCGCCTTCGATTACTCGTTGAGGGTATCACTATTCAACAAACGGGTCTCTGCAATCAGGGGAAATCAAGTAGGCCTGGGGCTAGACAACCCGCCTTTGATCGCTTAGGACCTACCCCATTGGAATCAACTCGTAACAGAGCGGGGCTCCTGACCTCAATCCGGGATAGGCTAGGGCTCATGCCCCATGTTCCCGAAGCGCTGCCACGCTACCAACCACGACAAGTCAGATCCGAGGCATATGTCATTCCCTGGGGATAGGAAGAGCTCTTCCACCCAACAACTACATGGAGGGAAGCTCGAGGTAGAGAATAAGAAAGTCAGCAAAGCCCCCGAGCGAGCCTCTTCCGAAGAAGGAATCTGGTAGAGGTCACCAGTTCATCAGAGGAATCTGATGGTGAGGAATCCGAGATCGACTCAAGGAAATCCGAAAGCAAGCGACTAAGGGGCCAATTGGCAGAGCTACAGAAAGAGGTCCAATTGATGAAGAAGGGGAAGTACAAGGAGGACAAGAAAGATCCTCTAAGTGAAATGAACGCCCCTTTCACCTAAAGGATCCGGGAGGCAGAGCTCCCGTCTAAGTTCAAAATGCCAACCGACAGGTTCTCTGGGACTGAAGATCCGCTGAGCCATTTAGAGAGCTTTGTTCAACAGATGGAGGTCCAGAACACAACCAGGGCCACTATGTGTCGGATGTTCCCCACTACCCTCACGGATTATGCTAAGACCTGGTTTAGGGAACTACCCACTGGGAGCGTGGATTCTTTCACCAAATTATCAACCGATTTCTGCTCATAATTCCAAGGAGTTAAGCCCCGATTGAAGGACCTGATTCATCTATAATACGTGATCTAGGAGAGAGAAACCTGGGCTTATATCGAGCGTTTCCATAAGGAAGTTATCCAGATGGGGGTCTTCACCGAGAGAGAAACAATTGCCAACTTCAGAAGAAACTTGTGGGTGGGAAAAATATTCCGGTCTTTTGCCAAAAGACCTCCGGAAACCTACCAGGAAGCCTATGATTAGGCTCTGGAACAGATCGAGGTCGACTAACAGCTCAAGTTTAAGATGGACCATGACGACATGAAAGCCAAAAAACGATAAAAAAAGGAAGCTCCCAGACCTGAGCAAGCTAAGAAAAACCAGAACAAACCCCCTAATAAATCAACATACGATTTTCCTTTTCCTCAGCCCAGATCAGAAAGGTATTCAGATAAACGGGCTCCTCCTCCACAAGCTTTACCACCTCCCAGGACAGTAGACCCTATAGCCCGCGATGAGAGGGGGTACGACCATTACACTCCCTTAAATACATCCCGAGAAACAGTCTACCTCACCATTCTGGATAAGGGTTTGTTACAGAAACCCGCTCCTATGAAAGCCCCGGTCGATAAAAGAAATCGTTACAAATATTGCGACTTTCACGAGGACATAGGGCACAATACTTCAGAATGCTACAACCTGCGGAACCAGATTGAGGCTTTGATAGGGGGAGGATGCTTGATAAAGTTCTTACAACAAGTCAGGGAGAACATTCAGACTGAAAGGGAGGTGCAAGCTGAGATCCGGGAACATGATGAGAAGTTGAAGGGAGAGCAGATGGACCTGATGTAAGAAATTCAGGTAATACACACTATCAGCGGAGGTCCCACTCTGTTCGGCACCTTCAACAATTCCAGGAAAAACCATGCTAGGAAGGTCCCTCGTACGGACGAGGGGCTGGATATCTTCAAGGTCGACCAAAGACCGACCAAAGACCGACCAAAGACCGACCAACCCTTCTTAGCTGTCTCAGATCATCTTCACCAAAGCAGATGTCTTTAACACTGTGCAGCCATATGATGACCCCATGGTCATTACAGTACAAATTGCCAACTTCATGGTGCACCGCATGCTCGTCGACGTTCTGTTTAAAGACACTTTGGAAAAACTAAACTTGAAGCAATGGTGCTACAATAGTTGTACTACTCCATTATATGGTTTCACTGGGGACTCCATCACACCCGTAGGATCAAAAATCCTACCAGTGATCATCGGAGCCGTACCTCTCCAGCAAAATATCATGACCGCCTTCGTGGTGGTAGAGGTTCGAGGTGATCAGCAAGCAGCTAGGAAATGCCATGCAGTGTCAACTAACCCAACAGCTCTAGCTAAACAGCTCGCCTAAGTAACGACTATCCAAGGCGGGATAACCCCGGCACTAAACCTGGAAGGTGTGGGCTCCACCGATTGTCCCGAAAAAGGCCTTATGGTACCCGATCTGAAAGAACAGAGAAGGGAATGGGCCAGCAGCCATCCGGTGGATAAGTTAGATGAGATTCCTGTTCGACTAAGCAATCCCTCGAAGGTCATCAAGATCAGAGCTACCCTTGAGCCAGGAATGAAAGAGGGCTTGATTAGGCTCCGCATGGAATTCAACGATATTTTCGCCTATAGTCATGCGGAGATGCAAGGGATCCCGATGACATTAGCTGCACATCGACTAGCGGTGGATCCGACCTTAAAGCCAGTTAAACAGAAAAATTGCCACTTCAACACTGAAAAAAATATGGTGGTTCAAGAAGAGGTGGATAAACTCACCCAAGCAGGCTTCATTCGTGAAGCCCGCTACCCTGAATGACTTGCCAACGTGGTCATGGTAACGAAGGCAAATAGGAAGTGGCGCATGTGCGTGGACTATACCGACCTCAACCGGGCATGCCCGAAGGGCAGTTTCCCTCTGTCAAAAATTGATCAGTTGGTCGATTCCACCTCTTGGAACAAGCTCCTGAGCTTCATGGACGTATTTTTCTGCTACAATCAGATTATGATGCATTTTGCAGACCAAGAAAAGACCAATCTCATCAATGCGCAAGGCCTATACTGCTACAAGGTGATGCCTTTCGGGGCTCAAAAATGCTGGAGCTACTTACCAGCGGTTAGTCAACCGTTTGTTTAAGTCCAAAATTGAAAGGTTGATAGAGGTGTACAATGACGATATGATCACTAAATCTTCGACCTCGGAAGGCCGCCTGGACGATCTTCGTAGGGCCTTCACAATCCTAAGGGAAAACTAGATGAGGTTGAACCCTTCTAAATGGGCCTTTGGTTTAACTGCGGGGAAGTTTCTGGGCTTCATGGTCCACGAGAGAGGCATAGAGGCTAACCAAGAAAAAATCATGGCTATCCTGGATCTAGAATCCCCCACATCTCTTAAACAGGTTCAAGCCTTGACCGGTCAGGTAGCAGCGCTCAACAAGTTCATCTTCCGGTCTACCGATAAGTGCCTACCATTCTTCAAAGTTATCAAGCAAGGAAGAAACATGAAATGGGATCAGGAGAGCGAACAGGCTTTCCAAGCTTTGAAAAGATACCTAACAAGCTGTCCACTGCTCGTCAAGCCAAATTTTGGAGAAGAGCTCCAAATATACTTCGCCGTTTCAGAAACCGCTGTGAGCGGGGCCTTGGTCAAGGAATGCGGGGACAGGATCCAGCGACCTATCTACTATTTTAGTCACGATCTAACCAAGCCCGAAAAAAACTATACTCTATTGGAAAAGCTCGCTTACGCCTTGGTGACCTCGGTAAGGAAACTCTGTCCTTACTTTCATGCTCATTCAATAGCAGTGGTGACGGACCAACCTCTCCATTAGTTTTTGCAAAGGCCGGATGTTTCTGGAAGGCTAGTTCTATAGGCCCTAGAGTTTACCTAGTTCGATTTAAGTAAAAGCCTAGGACCATGATAAAAGCACAAGCACTAGCGGACTTTGTAGCCGAGCTTTCAGTACCTTCAGATCAGGCAACCCTCGCAGTAACAGATGTCACCCTTGAGAGGATTCCAGAATCTGACAACTGGCCGGAGAGCTACGAGTGATGGACTCTCTACACTGATAGAGCTTTTGGGAAGTCCAGGGGAAGAGTGGGCATAGTCCTCATCGACCCAGAAGGAACTGAGTGATGCCATTGTTTCGGGTTCGAATTTAAAGCCACGAACAATGAAGCGAAATACGAAGCCCTGCTAGCGGGGATAAACGCTGCAATAGAGCTCGGGGTTGATTACAGTCAGATTATGATGCATCTTGCAGACCAAGAAAAGACCAGTTTCATCAATGCGCAAGGCCTATACTGCTACTAGGTGATGCCTTTCGGGGCTCAAAAATGCTAGAGCTACTTACCAGCGGTTAGTCAACCGTTTGTTTAAGTCCAAAATTGAAAGGTTGATAGAGGTGTACAATGACGATATGATCACTAAATCTTCGACCTCGGAAGGCTGCCTGGACGACCTTCGTAGGGCCTTCACAATCCTGAGGGAAAACTAGATGAGGTTGAACCCTTCCAAATAGGCCTTTGGTTTTACTGCGGGGAAGTTTCTGGGCTTCATGGTCCACGAGAGAGGCATAGAGGATAACCCAGAAAAAATCATGGCTATCCTGGATCTAGAATCCCCCACATCTCTTAAACAGGTTCAAGCCTTGACCGGTCAGGTTGCAGTGCTCAACAAGTTCATCTCCCGGTCTACCGATAAGTGCCTACCATTCTTCAAAGTTATCAAGCAGAGAAGAAACATGAAATGGGATCAAGAGAGCGAACAGGCTTTCCAAGCTTTGAAAAGATACCTAACAAGCCCTCAACTGCCAGTCAAGCCAAAATTTGGCGAAGAGCTCCAAATATACTTGGCCGTTTCAGAAACCGCTGTGAGCGGAGCCTTTGTCAAGGAATGCGGGGACAGAATCCAGCGACCTATCTACTATTTTAGTCACGCTCAAACCAAGCCCGAAAAAAATTATACTCTATTGGAAAAGCTCGCTTACGCCTTGGTGACCTCGGTAAGGAAACTCTGTCCTTACTTTCATGCTCATTCAATAGCAGTGGTGACGGACCAACCTCTCCATTAGTTCTTGCAAAGGCCGGATGTTTCTGGAAGGCTAGTTTTATAGGCCCTAGAGCTTACCTAGTTCGATTTAAAGTAAAAGCCTAGGACCATGATAAAAGCACAAGCACTAGCGGACTTTGTAGCCGAGCTTTCAGTACCTTCAGATCAGGCAACCCTCGCAGTAACAGATGTCACCCTTGAGAGGATTCCAGAATCTGACAACTGGCCAGAGGACTACGAGTCATGGACTCTCTACACTGATAGAGCTTTTGGGAAGTCCGGGGGAGGAGCGGGCATAGTCCTCATCGACCCAGAAGGAACTGAGTGCTGCCATTGTTTCAGGTTCGAATTTAAAGCCACGAACAATGAAGCGAAATACGAAGCCCTGCTAGCGGGGATAAAAGCTGCAATAGAGCTCTGGGTTGATTACCTGAATATCAAGAGCGACTCTTCATTCGTGGTCAACCAAGTTTCCAGGGATTATCAGGCCAAATGGGATAACATGATCGCTTACTTGAAATTGGTGCAACAACTTAGGACCTGATTTAGGGGATTCAGAATCGAACAGATACCTCGACAGCTAAATCATCGGGCTGACGTCCTAGCCAAGATAGCAGCCTATGGTGGCCAGACCCTACCTCATGGAGTCCCTCTTCAAGTAATCCCCATACCTAGAATTATGACTGGTAAGAAAGCTTATACCCTGGACCGACAGCCATACTGGATGGATCCAATAGCAGAATATCTACAGGATGGGA
Organism: Dipteronia dyeriana; assembly: GCA_032871835.1. Taxonomy (NCBI): domain Eukaryota; kingdom Viridiplantae; phylum Streptophyta; class Magnoliopsida; order Sapindales; family Sapindaceae; genus Dipteronia; species Dipteronia dyeriana. Next base: position 72,086,812 of record CM065301.1, on the reverse strand, counting down.
AACTCCCCGGGGAGCCCAACCAAGCTAGGAGGGTTAAAAGGCTCTCGATCCGGTATTGTATGGTGGATGGGCATTTATACCGAAGGGGAAAATCCCTTCCCCTGCTCCGATGTCTACACCCTGAAGATGCTAAGTGGGCTTTGAGAGAGGTTCATTCCGGGGAATATCAGGTTCTCTGCATGGGGTATTATTGGCCGACCATCCATCAAGATGCTAAGGACTTGGTGCAAACCTGCGAGGCATGCCAGAAGGCCGCAAACTTGAGTCACCTCCCTCCGGAGCGTTTTTCATCCCTTAACTTGCCATACCCCTTTGCTATGTGGGGAGTTGATTTGATTGGACCACTTTCTACAGCTTCGGGACAAGCGAAACACGCTATCGTAGCGATTGATTACTTTACAAGATATGTTGAAGCCGGACCACTGTCCCAGATATCGGAAGAGAACACAATAAGGTTTATCAAGACCAATGTAGTTTGCATGTTTGGAACCCCTCTTGCCATCATAACCTACCTCGGAAAACAGTTCGACAATGGCCGATTCAAAGATTTCTGCCAAGGTTTGGGAATCGACCTTCGGTTTGCTTCGGTAGCTCACCCTCAAACCAATGATTTTGTGAAATCCACGAACAAAACCATCAAGAAGTTGTTGAAGAAAAAGATAAAACAAAAGAAAGGCAAATGGGAAGAGGAGCTTCCTAAGGTACTTTGGGCTTACCGCACTACAAGGAGAACAGCTACCGGGGAAATGCCCTAATCGCTGGCTTTTGGGGTTAAAGCAGTCCTACCTCTAGAGCACAAGTTGACCTTCTTTAGAATCCAACGATTCGAATCAGGAAGCAATGAAAGCAAGCTCCGAGCTAGTTTGGACCTCCTAGAGGAAAAGCAAGATCGAATAGCTGAAAAGGTAGAAATCTACCAAGTCAGGATTGCCAGGTACTTCAACATGAGGGTTAAAACCCCGAAGCTTCACAGAAGAGGATCTGGTCCTCAGGAAAGTGATGTTGAACACTAAGAAGAGGTCAGACGGGGTCCTAGGGCTCAACTGGGAAGGACCCTACCTAATAAAAATGATGATCCGTAATGGGGCGTACAAGCTCGATGATATGGATGGCCGACTCATCGAGCATACTTGGAATACGGATCACCTAAGAAAATTCTACCCGTGAACAGGGGACTCAGGAGCAGGCAACCTCTGATTAGCTTCTTTTATTTTTTCTGACAGTATTGTACTCCATCTTCCATATCAATAAAGCTTGTCTTTTCCTGTTTACTCCTTCTTCAACTATGTCTTGCAATGATTTGGGTCTACATGGAAAGTTTCGACATTATTGCCTCAAGACAAGGGGTAAGCTGAGGAAGCCCCCTCGCTACTCCTGATGCCTCGGCTGGGCACCACCCCCCTCCAAAAGGGTCTGAGTGTAAGAGCATAGTTTCCATCCAGATCTCAAGACCAAGAAATAGCTAGATATCGCTCCTGATGCCTTGGTCGGGCTACATCCCCTAAGAAGGGTCTGAGTGTAAGAGCATAGCAACCATCCAGATCTCAAGACCAGGAAATAGCTAGATAGCCCTCATGATGCCTTGATCGGGCTACCACCCCTAAGAAGGATCAGAGTGTAAGAGCATAGTTGCCATCCAGATCTCGAGACCAGGAAATAGCTAAATAGCCATCCTGATGCCTTGGTCGGGCTACCACCCCCAAGAAGGATCTGAGTGTAAGAGCATAGTTGCCATCCAAATCTCAAGACCAGGAAATAGCTAAATAGCCATCCTAATGCCTTGGTCGGGCTACCACCCCTAAGGAGGATCTGAGTGTAAGAGCATAGTTGCCATCCAGATCTCGAGACCAGGAAATAGCTAGATAGCCCTCCTAATGCCTTGATCAGGCTACCACCCCCAAGAAGGATCTGAGTGTAAGAGCATAGTTGCCATCTAGATCTCGAGACCAGGAAATAGCTAGATAGCCCCCTGATGCCTTGGTCGGGCTACCACCCCCAAGAAGGATCTGAGTGTAAGAGCATAATTGCCATCTAGATCTCAAGACCAGGAAATAGCTAGATAGCCCTCATGATGCCTTGGTCGGGCTACCGTTCCCCCCAAGAAGGAATCGAGCTTGAAAGAGCGGAAGCCTTTCTGTTACAGAGCCTAAGAAGGGGGCTAAACAGGTCTTTACTTAATGTTCTACTCGGGCTACAGCCCCCCAAAAGAGCTCGGGGATAGAGGGCTCGATTTACTTAAACTCTAAATACTCCTGTTATTGCACTAGATCTCATTGATACAGGGTTACTTACTACAGCAGACCCTCAATCAAACAAGGGGACTGTCAGCTGAAGAAGTTGAGCTAGGAGTTTCATTAGTTTGGGGGCTCAATGCCAATAACCTTTTTTCTTATCATATTTTTTCCAAAGATAGCTTGTTTCGATATAAAAGCTGGACGATCAAGAAAGTACATGCAAGCCAGAGTTAGATCTGAGATTAAAATTTTATTATCAAGTAAGGGAGCCTATTCCCCAACAAGGCTACAACAAGCAAGGGGGGCCCAATCCCTGGTTCCGGGCTACAAAAGATAAATAATAAAAGATCAAACACAGTTGAAAATGGAATGCCCACCCCATTTTTTGGGCATTCAAAATAGGTTACATGAGAGAGAACTCAAGCTTCTTCGTCTTCCTGAGGATCTCCAGCCTCCTCCTCCACAGAATGAACCTCGCACTCTGCTCTCCTCTCCAGTCGCGACTTGCCCTTGTCAACTGCATCTGCTGCCTCCACCATCTCTTCCTGGGATCAGCCCAGCCTGCCACAGGGTCAATAGGATCCTCCTCCATGATTTCATTGATTACCGCCATAACTTCAGGCGGTATAGCTGAATCAAGAAGAACGGTCACCGACTCAAGCATGTTCCCACCTTTTGTTGACTCCATTCCTGAGAGCACTGCGAGAGGATCTCGGGTTTCAGCAAGGCCTCATTCTAGCTCTTCGATGTGAACCTCCTTCGAGGATTCACCGGGACCAGATACTGGAAAGGCTGGAATATGAGGAGGCAGATCTGGCACCTCCAACTGCTTCTCAGCTTCTTCACCGAAAGGACCAGCTCCATCAGTTTCGGGGCGAGACATCTCCAGCAGCCCTTGACATGATTTCTTCTCTATCCCAGCCAGCGATGCTAGAGAGATCGAATGATGAAGGAAGAGCCTCTGCAACCTGATAAGAGGCATAGAAATACCCCTCGCTAAAAGAGGCTTCCACTTCGGCCTAGAGTTGGGTAATTCGAGCCTGCAAGTTTTGGTTTTCAACATCTAGGGCCTTCGCCTATCCCCTCCAGTCATCCTGCTGGCTAGCCTGCCGCTTCGACCAGAGAGTCTCCTGATCAAAAGCTCGCTTCAGCCTCTCATGATCGCATTGAAGCTCAGCTAGCTGCGTCTCCATTCCTTGTTGGCTGGAGGTCATCTCCTGGACCAGGGTCTGAGCCCGCATAAGCAACCCTATGGCTCGCTCAGCTTTAGCCTCAGCCTTGGCTGCCCGATCAAGGAGGAAGGCTACCTGATGCCCCATGGCCACCTGAAACTTGAAAACCTACGAAGGAAAATCATGATATAAAATGACAAGTCAAGCAACTGAATGAAGAAATAAAAGCGACAATTACCTCGGCTAGGAGGGCGGACCCTTTGGTGATCAAGATGTCCACGGGCATCGCGGTCATCCTAGAAAGCCTACCGCCCGGACAGGATGTGACAAATTGCTTCAGGACCTCGTTCTGACCCGCCGAGATCAATTGTTGATGGGGGCGAGAAGAGGTGACCTCAGGAATATCGACATCAGGCTTCCTGGGAACCTCGACTGTCCGGGATACAACCGGATATGCAGAGAGAGGTAGTGTGACTCGGGGAGCATCATTTGTAGCAGTAACTATTGATGAGGGGGCAGGAATGGACTTATTGATAACTTAGGAGGCAGACCCTCCTCGGTTTAGAGCCTTCGCAACCCGAGATGCCAGAAGGGCCATTTTGGACTTCACCTGGGAAGGAGAGATGGAAGGGACTTCGGAACAGCTGGGAGATCCTCAAGGGACGATCTGGAAGGAGGATGAGGTATCCTAGCTTATCAGGCTTTACGAGTGAAATTCCCTTTATCTTTATAGTGTGAATATACCTAGAAGGGAGGTGAATAAGTATATGCTCCAATTTTTAACTTCTTTTTAAAACAATGCAATTCTAAATGCTTAATGAAAATTGCAAACAAAGACACACAATATTTACGTGGTAAAACCTCCAAAGGGGAAACATCCACGGGTTGATTCCACAACCACCGGCAAAAGCAAATCCACTATTTCAAATAGAGTTACACACTCAAGCAATCACACATGCTCTACAAGCTCTCACTCTCACTCTATCTTGAACCTAGTGATCTACTAAGCCGACTTCCTATCCAAGACCCCCTGTCTCTAGGAAGATTTCTTACTCACCTATCCAGATCCTTCCGACCCTAGGCAAGACTTCTTGCTTGAATATCCAAGGCTTCACACCTCTAGCCAATACTTCCTTGCTTGACAATCTGAGGCTTCACACCTCTTGCCAAGACTTCCTTGCTCAACAATCCTAGGTTTCACACCTCTTGTCGAGACTTCCACTTGCTTAGCTATCCAAGTCCTCCCGACTCTAGCTAAGACTTACAAATGCTCAAATCAAAAAATCACTCTAAGATATAAGAATTTCTATCTCTTCACAAGGCATCTAAGTGATCATGAATGCAAATCGCAAACAAGCACTCAACATAAAAAATGATGATCAACAAATTCTATGGACATGCAACTAGTTGACTAGATTATGCTTTCAAAGATCAATCACAAATGAATCTAGACAATTTAAGCATGTTATCAACTAAGAACCAAATCAATGAAATGAATAAATCAATTGACATAGATCTAGTTCTTAGAAAATGAAATTAAATCTAGAAATAGTCAATCAAGCATAAGAACAAAAGATTTCTAGAAACAATTTCATATTTATCGAGTTTAGCACAAATCATTCAATATATCACAAATCTACCTAAACTTGAACATCAAATCAACAAACCACAAAATGATATCAAAATCATCCTAGTCATGTTTCTTAATCAAATAACATCAATCAATAAGAAGATCTAAGAAGAAAACTAAGAAGAAGATGATTTTACCAACAAGGATGCAATCAAGAACTGAAGATCAGATTAAAACGAACAATGTAGACATAATTTGGTTCTGGAAATGCTTGGGTTTTGTAGAACTCTTCAAGACACTCGAAATCGGTTTTTGAATCAAGTGATTCGGAGTAGAAATGAAGAAGTTATCAAAAAAACACAATTCAAAATGGTGAGAGAAAAATTCTGCAATTGTTCTTCAATTTCTCAACTTGTTCTTATCTTAAGAAATGAGAGGGAAAGAGAGGTTTTAAAGAGAGAAAAGTCAAAAGACCAATTTGCCCCTTCTTCATTAGTGTCTCCCCGAGATGGTGCGTGGGAATCTCGGGGCAGAACACTCTTGGGGCCGAGATGGCCACGCGCCATCTCGGGTTGGTGTATGTTGATGGCTTAAGCCATTGCACCTCACCCATTGCGCTCTCCTCGCGTTCTTCGACCGTTCTTTGGCCTACAAACTCCGAATTCAAATCCGTTTAAAGATTATGAACCAGGAATCCCTCATGGACATGGAAATATAAGATACTCAACCCAAAAAGTAAGAATTTGACTTGATATACGAAGACGAAGACAATGTATGCAACATCAGTTGAAAGTGTAGTATCTTTTGTCTTAGAACTTGAAATCAATATAATGAATAACCGAAATGACCGAAACTCAATCATGAATAATATAAGACTAAAACTAAATTTCAAGATCCATGTTATACAAACATATAAACAAACTAACACATTTCACACAAGAATGCAAACTACATAGAGATAGTCTCCAATCATGCATTTTCCAAAACATGCTACTTTCATACCAATGCATGAGCATTCAACTTCAAGTGTGTGAACATGTTATACCAAATGATGCGCTATGATGCAGTTACACAAATGTATGAATTGTGTGTGTGTGTGCCATTTAAAGATGCATAACAAAGCAGGGACACATGATTGAATTGTGTGTGTGTGTGCCTACTGACATGTCCTAAAGAAGTGTTCATACTTTCAAGTATAAGAGTGTCAAAGTAATAAATTAACCAGTAAGACTGGGTCGAACCACTGGGAGGTTGTTCACTTGTCCTTGTAGAATTAATTATCTAAATTAAATTACTAAGCTTGTTATAAAATGTAAATCAATTAAAATTAATACTGGGGCTAAGGGATACACTGTTGGTAATTCGAATATGATCCAATTATTAATATTTAGTCCAGATTAATGGGATGGTCTTCCACTCCACTGACCACTCTCTAATAGATGTGGGTAAAAGTACTCACTGTGCTAGACAATATCTGTCTATCTACAGTGAGTCAAAACTCCACAAAGATTAGAGGGGATAAACCACTCTCTGATAGATATGGGTAAAAGTATTCACTGTGCTAGACAATATCTGTCTATCTACAGTGAGTCAAAAACTTCACAAAGATTAGAGGGGAAAAAGCATAAAAATAATAAACTTACCAAAATTGGATCATATTTTCCATACCAACAGTATCACCTTTGGCCCTAGCTATATAAAATTAGCCTGACATAATTTAACTAGAAAATAACTATTTTATTTAAACTGAGAATTTGAGAACAAAAGAGATAGAATTTCACAAATCTAACATCAGATTTGGATTCAGAACTTGAAAATTAGGGGGGAGAGGCCCCCTATTTATACAAAATACGGATGAAAATTGACCATCGGATGAATTTAGAATGGAGCGTCCAGATTTTGCCACGTCATGAGTGAACAGTAACCCATCCATGAGTGAACAGTAATGCATCCGAGAGTGAACAGTAATGCATCGTGAGTGAATAGTGAATGTCAACTGTGAACAGTAAAAGTCAACTGTAAACAGTGAATAGTCAAATTTACGAAAATGCCCTTCGTGGTCTTCTTAAGGTTTTTTGACGTTCTAAACTTGAAAATGATGTTTGTTTTGTCATCTGACTTCTCCATGATTCTGAATTGATCGAATTACCTCTGAAATACAAAGAAAAATACACTGTTACTACACAACACATTTATTTAAGCAAACAAACGTAATTATGTCTAAATTGGGGAATTAATCATATTGGAAGTGTAAAATGATGATATTATCCTTTAGTAAACATACATTTTTCAGTGTTAATCACCTACGCCTTGCAAGAGGAAGAAGGATCTCGATACCTTAGCATCCAAGAATAGTACCAATCCTCTTGAAGACGAACTTTGCATCATGAGAAGTTGCTTTTCTTCCTTGAATCTCTTATCATCACGAACCACTTAAGCAACTAAGCAATAAAAAGAAATGAAGTTTTGTTATGGAATCAAGCCAACACAAATCTAGGACCTAACAATCTCCCTTAGGACCTAACAATCTCCCCCTTTGGCTATTCAATGACAAAACCTCTACCTCACCATACAATGATCTCTCATAATCAATGTTGATTGCATTCTCACATCCTCACATTACAAAGAGATATTCCTAGACTAAAATGACTTCATGAGTCTTCGAGAATATCTTCACACATTCAAAGCACCTGTGGGACAAGAACAACCAAAAGAAATCTTCTACAAAGAAGATAGGTGAGATAAACAAACAATATACAAATACCAAACAAAAGATCCCTTAACACTTCTAATCTCATGCAAACACAAAAATTTTCTCCCCCTTACTTTCTTTCCCTTAAGCCAAAATTTCTCCCCCTTAATAAATTGTCTCCCCTTTATATCAAAAACTAGTAACATGGTGAGGAAACACTTTCTCCCCCTTTTTGACAAGGAATAGACAAAAACATATTACACAACCTAGAGAGATAAATGCCAATTGAAAATGTCTACAAGGGTATAAGGGATGCACAATGAAATCATGAGATAGTGAGCAAACAAGTTGTATAGAGAACTATGTTTAACAAACTAAGCTCCCCCTTAACATATGCTCCACATATTATTAAGCAAAGTAACTTGTTCACAAGGGACTTACACAATCACACATTTCAAGCAATAAAAGATAGTAAATCATTATTTTTCAACATTAAACAAGAAAATCATAGATTTTCATTATTCTCTCAAAAATAATCCCTCATTGCTAATGAATCAAGCACATTAAGCAAAAATGTGTGTGTGTGAAAAATGCTTCTAGCATATATAAAAGGAGTTATTGTGATATCAACATGCAAACTATTTCAACACTTATCCATCTAAAGCTTTTCCAATCAAGGTCAAACCAATTATCATCCGGATTTATTTTTTGCTTTAAAGAGAATAGATTTCAACATGTGAGCGTGTGTGTGCATGTGGCTCGTCATTCCATTTCTGTTTTTCAACCCTTGCAATCACAATTTTCAAATATACTCCATTTTAAGCCTTCCTCCATTTCTTTTTAAGCTTTGTATCAAAGCATTTTTTTTAAATTGATTCTTTTTCAACATTTCTTTGATTTTTCTAACATAAACATATACTCTTCATGACGGCTTTCACTCATCACAATGGTGTAGCCCTTTCCTACATTGGGCGGCTTTACAACCATGGTGTGTAGCCCTTTCCATGAAGGTGCTCATTGAGTTCTATGTAGATGCCGAAGCAAAATGGATACTAACCATAGGTCATCTATTATGTACTAGACAATGAACTTCAAAATGCATCCATAATCTACATGCTTTCAAACTCAAATACTCAAAACTTAAACATATAAGAGAAGCATTTGTGCACTTTTTTAAAAACAAGATTTATAAAAACTTAAGTGCATGATCTAAAAGCAATAAAGCTATTTTATCAAGATCACTACTTCTCACATGAGTAGCTCTCAAAGAAATAGATATACAATATAGTTTTGCTTATCAAGCCACTCATAACCACACACAAGCATTAATCAACACAAATCATGCCAATGGATCTTCTAAGAGATACAAATCCCTCTTTGTCCAAGGGCTTTGTGAACAAGTCCGCAAGTTGATTCTTAGTAGGCATATGTTCAAGAGTTACTATTGAATGTTCAACAAGTTCTCTAATGAAATGATGCCTAATGTCTATATGCTTTGTGCGTGAGTGTTGAACAGGATTTTTAGAGATATTAATGGCACTCATATTATCACAATAGAGAGTCATTTTTACCTTGATTTATCTCATAATCCTTGAGAATTTGTTTCATCCATAGAAGTTGCGTGCAATCACTTCCGGCCGCAATGTACTCGGCTTCGGATGATGAAAGAGAGACGGAATTTTGTTTCTTGCTTAGCCAAGCAATCAAATTATTCCCCAAGTAAAAGCAGCCGCTCTATGTGCTTTTACGATCATCAATGTTTCCCACCCAATCCGCATCACAATAGCCCACAAGAATATCATTAGTATCAAAGGAATAGAATAAACCAAGATTATGTGTTCCTTTTATATACCTAATGATTCTTTTAACGGCTTTCAAGTGAGATTCTTTTGGATTAGCTTGAAACCTAGCACACAAACCTACACTAAAACAAATATTCGGCCTACTTGCCGTTAGGTAGAGAAGGCTACCTATCATGCTCTTATAGAGACTTTGATCAACATTTTTTCCATTTTCATTTTTGTCAAGTTTTAATGTTGTACTCATAAGTGTTTCAAATTCTTTTCCACTTTCAAGGCCAAATTTCTTAACAAGATTTCTAGCATATTTAGATTGTGACAATATGATACCATTGCTAGATTGTTTCACTTGCATGCCTAGAAAGTAATTGAGTTCACCTACCATACTCATTTCAAATTCTCTTGACATAACATTCACAAAATCATCAACCTTGGTTTTACATGTAGACCCAAACACTATGTCATCAACATATATTTGTGCAACAAAAATGTCATTGTTATAATGCTTGACAAATAATGTTCTATCAATACCACCTCTCCTATATTGGTTGTCAATAAGATATTGAGTCAACCTATCATACCAAGCTCTAGGAGCTTGCTTAAGGCCATAAAGATCCTTTTTCAACTTAAACACATGATTAGGAGAGTGTGGGTCTACAAAACCCTTAGGTTGTTCAACATACACTTCTTCTTTAAGGTATCCATTGAGAAAAGCACTTTTGACATATATTTGAAACAATTTGAATTTCTTAAGACATGCAATGGACAACAAAAGCCTAATGGACTCAAGACTTGCAACGGGTGCAAAAGTCTCATCAAAGTCTTCACCTTCAACTTGAGTGTATCCTTGAGCCACTAGCCTTGCTTTATTTCTCACAATCTTGCCACATTCATCGGTCTTACTCCTAAACACCCATTTTGTACCAATCACATTGATATCTTTTGGTTTAGGAACTAATGATCACACTTCATTCCTCTCAAATTGATTTAGTTCTTCTTTCATGGCATTAACCCAATATTCATCAATAATTGATTCATTAATATTCTTGAGCTCAATTTGAGAAGTGTAGCAAGCATATGAAATTTGGTTAGCTAGTTGCCTTCTAGTTCTTCATTCAAATCACCTATGATGTCTTGTTGGTAATGCATGTTCCTAAGTCTAGAATTGGAATTTTCAACATCTTGTTCGTCATCATTCAAACCATTTTCTAACTCTTGACTTTCTTCTTTAGCAAACACTACCATTATCATCATTATGACTATATTCACTTTCATCACAACTAGTCACATCAATAGGTGCTTTAGTGTCATTCAACAAATGTTCTTTAGGTTCATTGACACCATGATTATCACACAAATCAAATATGATAAGATCATCTATTTTTACATTAATAGATTCTATAATAGTCTTAGTTTTTAAATTGAACACTCTATATACACGACTATTATTAGCATACCCAAGAAAGAGACCAATATCACTTTTAGCATCAAACTTTCCTAAGTGATCACTATCATTCAAAATAAAACACTTACTCCCAAAAGTATGGAAGTAACTCACTTTGGGCTTCTTGCCCTTCCAAAGTTCATAGGAGGTTTGTTTTGTGCCGAGCCTTCTAAAAACTCTATTAGTGACATAGCATGCGGTATTGACCACTTCGGCCCAAAGAATTCTAGGGACTTTCTTGCTATTGAGCATGACCCTTGCCATCTCTTGCAAGACACAATTCTTCCTCTCAATAATACCATTTTGTTGAGGAGTTCTAGGAGCCGAGAACTCATGTGAAATCCCATGATCACTCCTAATGTAACATATTTTCTTAATTCCATGACCTTTTTCATTTTGAACTTGATTACAAAATTTCTTAAAGTAACCAAAAGTTTCGGTTTTGTCCCTAAGAAAATATACTCAAGCAAACCGAGAAAAATCATCAACACATACAAAAATGTATTTCTAGCCATTTATGCTTTCGGTTTGGATTGGTCCCATTAGGTCCATATGCACAAGTTCTAAGGGCTTCTTGGTAGCAAAATTGGTGTTCTTTTTATGAGACACTTTTGTTTGTTTACCTAATTGACAAGGTTCACAAACACCATCAAGCTTCTTACCAAGACTAGGAAGACCTTTAACAATGTCATATTTTTCAAGCTTTCTTAAATCTTTATAATTCATGTGGCCCAATCTTTCATGCCATAATTCAAGTTTGTTGCACTCATGTGCCATATTACATGTTAGTGGATCAACCTCTAAACAATAGCAATTGTCCGAAGACCTTTTGACTTTCAAAACAATTTTGCCCTTTTTATCAATTATCATGCACACATCCTTGTTAAAGCTAACTTCTTTAAAAATTTCACAGAAGTGAGTGATGCTTATAAGATTAGCTTGTAGACCATCTACATACAAGGTGTCACGAAGTTTAGGCAATCTAGAGATACAAATTGTTCCCTTACGTAGAACATGTTTTTTGGTGCCATCACCAAATGTAACCCATCCACCATCATTCATAACAAGATTCTTAAAGAATTCCTTGTTACCGGTCATATTCTTAGAGCAACCGCTATCTAGGTACCAACAATAGGATGAATTAGCTCTTAAAGCATATTGTGCAATCAAACATTGTGTTGTGTTCTTCTTAACCCAAACTTTCTTGACAAGTTTCTCATTCCTACTTTTATTAACATGCTTTGACTTGTTTTTAGGCACATTGACTCCATTAATCACATTTTCAAACAAATCAAACAAAGCATTATCAACTTTCTTATGCATAGTAGAACGAGGCACAACACAAGATTTAACAAACAAATCATCTACACATTTATTCTCAATATGCTTTTCCACAGTCTTCTTAGGTCTAATTCTAGATCCATACATGGATGATTGCCTAGGACCATTTAAAGGCATATCATGCAAATCAGTGGCAATTCTACATTTACGAATGTATTCATAACATCTAGGTCTTATGTATCCTACCATGTTGCAATAATGACAAATAGGTATGAATTTGAGAAGTTTGCCATTTGCTTGAGCATTGAACTCATTTTGCCTTCTCACATTTTTACCTCTTTGGCGTGCAACACTAGATGTCATGCCTTTTGCATTTGTTGACGATGTAGTTTGTCTTTGGCATTGTTGAGTCTTTTCTTTGACTTTCATTGTTGATGTTGAGGCACCTCCGTAGCATTCATGGCTTTACCGTTTAAAGTGTACCTACATTTAAATTGCTACAAGCTTTGACAAAAGTAGATTTGTTAGATGAAGGATTTGATTTTTCATTAACATATCCTAAACCTATTTTGTCGCTTGAAGGCTTTCCAACCTTAATGAGAGCTTTCACTTTGTTAGAGCTAGATAACATCTTGTTAATCATCTCTTTAGCCTCATTAAGTTTGTCATTAAGCACTTTCTCTTGATTCTCATGCTCATTTAGTTTTGCTCTAAACACATTTTCAATTCTCCTAGCACGATCAAGAGATTCATCTATTTGCTCAATTTCATGCTTCAAAATACTTAATCTATCATTGCTATCAATCAAGTTTTCTCAAGATTAAGAATTTTGTCATTTAGATCAATAACACATTTTGAGCTACAATCATGATTTTCTAACTTCTTAGTGAGAGACTTATTGATCTTAGAGATCCTTTCATTTTCTTGAATAAGATCTTTGATCTTTTGATCATCTAAGTCAATAGACTCATTTTCAACAAGAGAAGCCACAAAAGAGTTTAGCACAAATCATTCAATATATCACAAATCTACCTAAACTTGAACATCAAATCAACAAACCACAAAATGATATCAAAATCATCCTAGTCATGCTTCTTAATCAAATAACATCAATCATTAAGAAGATCTAAGAAGAAAACTAAGAAGAAGATGATTTTACAAAAAGGATGCAATCACGAACTGAAGATCAGATCACAACGAACAATGTAGACATAATTTGGTTCTGGAAATTCTTGGTGTTTGTAGAAATCTTCAAGACACTCGAAATCGGTTTTTGAATCAAGTGATTCGGAGTAGAAATGAAGAAGTTATCACAAAAACAAAATTCAAAATGTTGAAAGAAAAATTCTGCAATTGTTTTTCAATTTCTCAACTTGTTCTTATCTTAAGAAATGAGAGGGAAAGAAAGGTTTTAAAAAGAGAAAAACCAAAAGACCAATTTGCTCCTCCTTCATTAGTGTCTCCCCGAGATGGCGTGTGGGCATCTCGGGGCAGAACACTCTTGGGGCCGAGATGGCCACGCGCCATCTCGGGTTGGTGCATGTTGATGGCTTAAGCCATCACACCTCACCCATTGCGCTCTCTTCGCTCTCTTCGACCGTTCTTTGGCCTATGAACTCCGAATTTGAATCCGTTTGAAGATTACGAACCGGGACTCCCTCACGGACATGGAAATATAAGATAATCAATCTAAAAATTAAGAAATCGACTCGATATATGAAGAAGCAGACATTGTATGCAACATGAGTTGAAAGTGTAGTATCTTTTGTCTTAGAACTTGAAATCAATAGAATGAGTAACCGAAATGACCGGAACTCAATCATGAACAATATAAGACTAAAAATCAAGTTCAAGATCCATGTAATACAATCATATAAACAAACTAACACATTTCACACAAGAATGCAAACTACATAGAGATAGTCTCCAATCATGCATTTTCCAAAACATGCTACTTTCATACCAATGCATGAGCATTCAACTTCAAGTGTGTGAACGTGTTATACCAAATGATTCGCTATGATGCAGTGACACAAATATATGAATTTTGTGTGTGTGCGCATTTAAAGATGCATAACAAAGCAGGGATGCATATGAATGAATTGTGTATGTGTGAGCCTACTCCTTGCAAGAGGAAGAAGGATCTCGATACCTTAGCATCCAAGAATAGTACCAATCCTCTTGAAGACGAACTTTGCATCATGAGAAGTTTCTTTTCTTCCTTGAAGCTCTTATCATCACGAACCACTTAAGTAACTAAGCAGTACAAAGAAATGAAGTTTTGTTATGGAATCAATCCAACACAAATCTAGGACCTAACAACGAGAAGTTGGAGCAACAACAAACACTGTTAAGGAAAAGAATCAAGATCATCAGAACTGAACCATCCAATAAAAAAAAGATAGATCGACATACTTACGATGGGTAGCACCGAATATCCACAGATACCTGTTTACCCTACGGGGATCGAAGGGGTCGGCGGTCAAAAACTTCAGATTTAAGTAGTTCCGAGCTATGATTGTCTTCAGCACGACTTCAGACTCAGCGGGCAAGGTATCCCGACCCTAGGTTGCTTTATCACTAAAGACGGTGGGAACCTCGAGCTAATGCCCTCCAACGAAGACGGAGCTCCCCCAGTCTCCCCCCGCTAGTACCCATTCTTTTTTCCAAGCTAAGTCCTTCTTTGAATCCTCTGTTCTTAGCCTTGACATAGAATTGGACTCGTGGGACTTCTGCTAGGCTACCGATCTGGAAAAGAAAGGTGAGCTCCTTAGCCCCGTGCTCCCTGGTTACGCTGCTCTGCTTGCTTTACTCCCTCCAAAATACCAGAAAGTCAATAAGATACCTCCAGAAGCCGGGCGTCAGTTAATGCAAATCCAGCTGAAGGGCATTGAGAGCCTGCAGAAGAGTGGGGTGAAAAGGGAGCCTCACCCCGCTCTCAAAATCTGGGACGTTGATAGGAAGCACACCTTTGGGCGCGCTAAAAACATCGTAGATCCGATGGGGACAGTTAGTATCAGGAATACCATACTTGTCCAGTAGACTGTCAATCGACTGAGGGTCGACAGTAGAGTCGGGGATGACCCTGGGTTCGAAAGGAAGGGTTATCACTGGAGGAAGCTCCGCCACTATGACTTGAACCCTCCCAACCGCATCTAATCTCTCCCCGATGTCAGAGTCTTCGTCGACTAGGTTCAGAGGATTGTCAGGCAGGTTCGAAAAGCTAGAGCCGATAGAAGCGTTCCTGTTAGAACGACGGTACTGGCGGAGCGGGGAAGATTCCTCGTCTCTTGAAATCCCTCGCACCCGCTTAAGAGAAGCTAGGTTAGGGACCCCGAAGCCCTCCACCAAGGCATCAACACTATCTATGGAAGTCGACATTGATGGGAAAGAGAGGTGAGAAAGCAAGCGGAAGATTTCGACAGAGAAAACAGGGAAGAAGAAATTTGAAAGTTTGAAGGTTTGAGGAAGTATGAAGAAAGTGACGGTCAGGCCGGGCTTAAATAGAGGTTTATTGGCGATATCCTCGGGAAGATTACCTGGAGTTGTATTGCAACCGTTTTTCTTTGAATAACACTCAGTTTCAAATTCAAAATGTTGGGTAATTAATGAGAAAATTTCGCTCTCATTAATTATCTTTATGTCGAAAACTTTCTTAATTAAACAAGGAATCTGACTTTAACCCCTAACTCTACCACCCGTGTTCAAGTCAGAGGGGACTTCTGTTAATAGGAAATTTGGCCTAGGGTCAAAAAGAAATTTTTCACCCATAATCGACAATCATGAAGCGCGAAAAGAACGTAAAGCCAGCCCGCAGGAGCAGGGAATGCCGGTTCAACTTCAAAGCTACCAGAAGACAAGCCATGAGCGACCTGGATGAGCCCCCACAAGAGTACTGGAAGCCAGGTTTCTCCAGGCCATCTATCGGGGAACCTCGACTCTGAGGTCGGGCTTCACAATAGCCCCGTGAATGCCAAGGGAAGTCTCCAAGCTCAAGAGACATTCGAAAGAAGCCCGCTGTCCATGCTGGACATAAAGGAAGAGTCACGCCTAAATCTACTCTACCCCAGCTACCTACCAGGAAGGTCTACAAGGACACTTCAAGCCTTCATGGGTCAGGGAAAATCCATCTTAAGCTTCTAAAAACAGAGCCAGAGCAGGGGTCTACCTCGCTCTACGGGGCAACAGGCAGCTGGCAGGGTGACCTCCATGAAGATCCATGGCACAAGTGCACACAGGATCATCTCCAGGTAATATTTACATGCACGTCAAGAGTTTAATTCAAATAAGGGAACAAACTTATCTTCATCAATGATATCATCGAATCCGGAAACAATTCAAATTTAAATAACGAATCCCGCCCGATAAGGAAGGAACGAATTCATGAGATCACGGTAGAGTATTCGCGAACAAAAAACCTACTTGGACGATATATATATATATATATATAAGAGGCCAAGCATGGTAGAAAAAAAGAGATAGACACAGACAGAGAACGAATGACAGACACAAGAATCAGAGATAGAAAAGCATAAACAACAGATATACACATAGAAGGAGGGCCTAAATTCTGGATTCAGAACACGGTCACCTTCATTTCCACTATTTGACAGGCACCGAGTTGCCACAACCCTACACCTCAAGAGATTGTCAGTAAACAAGAGAGCTATTTGTATCTTAAAACAATATATCAATAATAAAGCTCCCATTAACTGTTATTATGTTTCAGCCTCTCGTCTCTCTCTTAACTAGGTCGGGAACCAACGGTATCGACCCCGGCCACCACTTTCGTGGTAGTTGTCTCGAGGGTGTTAACAGGAATTTATCATCTCGAGCAAATTTCCCGTCAACAAAAGGGATATAGAAAATCATCATCCAAGAGAACTAACCAAGGATACATAACCAAAAGGAAACTCACCACTCAATGGAAATCCACCTAAGAGATACAAAGTAAGGATAACACTCAAAAGAAATTAATTTATTCAATAAAAATCATAAGTTGTCCTCTTACAAAGTAGAAGAACCAAATATAAAGCCTAGCCTTAGAACAACCCTCCAAGTATGGGAAACACACGAGCCAAACCTTGGAACAACCCTCCTAGTATAAGGAACACAAGAGATTTAATTGAAAAAATCAAATTACAAGAAAATATTAAAGCTGAAACAAACAACAAGTAAAACTCTTCAATCTGACCACCAGAACAAATTCAGTCATAACTTCTTCTTGGAAGCTCCAAACAATGAAATTCATAAAAGGAAATTGTAGTTAAGATGTTGACCTTTCCAATGACATAAAGTACGTCAGCCAATTTCACCAAATTCAAAAGTTATAAAGTCCCCAAACTACCCTTCAAACATGATCTAATGCTTAACAAATTAAAGTGAGAACTTGGAACCTTTTTGTATCTTGGTCGTGAGTCATGCAAATGGACACTCCCGTGTCAATCTCTCCAGGTTGAAAAAGGCTCGTCTTTGAGTCTAAACTATTAGGCTTGCCATGGTATGGAAAGAGATCAACAATATTTAAAGTGGTAGAGACTCTATAAGTGTCCGGTAACTCAATCTTATATGCATTCTTTCCAATCCGCTGTAGAACTTTAAATGGACCATCAGCTCTTGACTTTAAAGGAAAATGATCCTCTTTTAGATGAATCCATACCAAATCACCCTCTTTAAATTCAGTATGTTTGCGGTGCTTATCTGTGGCTTTCTTATACTTCTCATTTTGCTTTAAAATCTTCACTTGGACTTTTGCATGTAACCTCTTAGTTTCACAAGCTCTTTCATTAGCATCACCACGGAAATGATTAATAGTAGCAATTGGAACGAAATCTAAAGGGCTGTTAGGATTCTTACCATACACCACTTCAAACGGGCTATGTTTGGCTTTTTAAGCAATTGTAAGCAAACTCGATTTTTGGTAAGACCAAATCCTATTGCCTAATATTTCTTCCCATATAACACCTAAAAAGATTTCCTAAGCTGCGATTAACAAACTCTGTTTGTCCATCGGATTGTGGATGATAAGATAAGCTAAAATTGAGACTAGTACGAAGCTTTTTCCAAAGTACGCCAAAAATGACTCAAAAACTTTTTATCGCGATCAGAAACAATTGTCTTTGGAACACCATGAAGCTTCACAATCCCTTTGAAGTACAAATCTGAAATATATGAAGCATCGTTAGTCTTGTTGCAAGGAACAAAATGAGCCATTTTCAAAAATCGATCAACAACCACCATGATAGAGTCTATTCCTTTGTGTTCTAGGTAAACCCATCACAAAATCCAAACTAACATCTTCCCATAGAGCATGAGCTACTGGCAACGGTGTGTACAACCCTGTATTTTACCCATGAATCTTCGCAACATGACATACCCTACATTGTTGAACATGTCTAGTTACATCTCTCATCATCTTAGGCCAATAAAACTTTTCTTCCACAAGAGCAAGAGTCTTATCTCTCCTGAAATGACCACCTATCACACTATCATAGGCTTCCATAATAATGGATTGCCGAAGTGAACATTGAGGTACACATAAATGATTGGTCTTTAATAAATACCCATTATGCCTAAAAAAAAGCTCACACGGACCTTTTTCACACTTTTTCCAAATGCTACCAAAGTATGGATCAGCTGCATACAATTCTTTCAGGATTTCAAACCCTACCACTTTAACTTCCATAGTGGATATCAAGGAATGCTTCCTACTCAAAGCATCAGCCACCATATTTTGAACACCCACTTTGTGCTTAATTATGAAGTTGTAAGCTTGAAGAAATTCCACCCATACTGCATGTCTTCGATTGAGCTTGTGTTGGCTGTTGATAAACTTCAAGGCTGCATGATCCAAATAAAGAACAAATGGTTTAGCAAAAAGATATTGACTCCAATGACTCAAAGCTCTATAGATTGTGTAGAACTCATTGTCATAAGTAGAGTATTTCTTGAAAGAACAGTTCAGCTTCTTACTAAAGAATGCAATCGACTTCCCTTATTGACTTATAACAGCACCAATACCCTTATTTGAAGCATCATGCTCAACCTCAAACACCTTTGCAAAATCTGGAAGTGATAGGATTGGGGCTTCAGTCACCTTTCTTTTGATTAGCTCAAAGTTTCTTCTAGCCTCTTCTGTCTACTTGAAACCTTTCCTTTTCAAGCACTCAGTGATATGAGCCACAATAGAACTGAACCCCTTGATAAAATATCGGTAAAAAGATACAAGTTCATGAAAACTACGGATGTCATGAACTGATTTCGGTTATGGCCAGCTTAAAATTGCATCCACCTTGCTAGGATCCATCTTTAGACACAACATAGCCTAAGAAAATAAGGCTGGTAGTAAAGAACTTGCACTTCTTCAAATTAGCATAAAGCTTTTGCTCTCTCAATATGCGAAAGATCTGTTCAAGATGATTCAAGTGATCTCCTTCATCTTTGCTATATACTAAGATATCATCGAAGTAAATGACAATAAAGTGCCCAATGCAAGGTTTAAAGATGTTGTTCATGAATCTCATGAAAGTGCTAGGAGCGTTAGATAACCCAAATGGCATCACCATCCACTTATAGAGGCCATCTCTAGTCTTGAAGGCTGTCTTCCACACATCTCCTTATCTTATTCTGATCTGATGGTAACCACCTCGTAAATCAAGTTGCCCCATGAAGTTGATCAAGCAAATCATTAAGCCTTGGAATCGAAAAGCGATAATCAATTGTTATCTTGTTCACAGCCCTGCTATCAATACACATACGCCATGAACCATCTTTCTTAGGCACCAAAAGAGTTAGTACTGCACAAGGGCTCATACTTTCCCTCACCATTCCATTGGCTAACAATTCATCCACTTGACGTCGCAACTCTTCATGCTTTTTAGGACTCATTCGATAAGCTGTTTTGTTCGGAAGTGTTGCACCCGGAACAAAATCAATGCAATGTTGAATGTCGCTCAATGGTGGTAAACCATGTGGTAACTCATCCGGAACCACATCAAAATATTCTTCAATAATTGTCTTCATAATCAGCGGAAAATCATTGTTCCCCTCATTTTCTTCCACCACAACCAGCACATACACTTCACCCCCTTGCATCAACTCTATCCTACAATCAAATATAGTAAGCAAGCTATTTCCCTCTTATGGTCTACTAGGACCCAACACAATCTTACAACCATCTTTAACAAAAGAGTGCATGTGTTTAAAACCATTATACAACGCACGCTTATCATAATGCCAAGGCCTCCCTAGTAGTAAATGACATGCATCCATAGGGGCTACATCACACCAAACTTCATCTCTATAATTTTTACCAATTGAAAAAGAAACAAGGCAATGTTTATTCACCTTAACCTCGTTGTCCTTTTGAAGCCATGAAAGCTTGTAGGGATGTGGGTGCTGCACTGTTTTGAGGTCTAACTTGTCAACCATATAAGAAGAAACTACATTCTCAAAACTGCCACTATCAATAATAACAACACACACCTTGCCATGAGAAGTGCACTTGGTGTGGAACACATTCTTTCTCACCCAATTCTCCTTTTCCTCTTCTCTAACCACACTCAAACTCCTTTGAACGACTAGAGAAGCACCATTATCTCCATAAGTCATGTCTTCCACAATGTCTTCATTCTTATACTCATCTTCTTTCAAATTTGTTGGTAAGTCATTTTCATCAGTCTTCTTCAACCAATGAAACGATCTTGCGATTTGGACACTCGGAAGCAATATGTCCAAACCCTTGGCACTTGAAACACTTGTGAGAATTGGTATTAGAAAAATTAGGTTGTTGTTGTTGCTTAGACACCACGCCTTCTCCCTTTAATGTTGAAGCTTCTGTATTGATCTTGTTTTCTGCAGTAGGCTTAGAATTTAAAGTGGTTCCTTTTTAGCAAAGCCTTCCCTAGAACCATATTTAGATCCCCTGCTATGCATTTCTTTTTATTGCTTCTCCACCTTAAGAGCAAGCTTAAAAACTCCAATATGGTTGTAGTTGCACCACATTAGAAATCTCATAATTTATACCACTAAGATAACGCGCAATAGACTGTTCTTCTGGCTCCGCTGCGTCCCCTTTCAAAATGAGATTATCAAACTCAGCGGTATACTCCACAACTGAAAGGTCTTTTTATCGAAAGTTGTGGATCTTCAAGAATATGTCCTGCCTATAATTATCTGGAAGATATTTCCTCTTCAACTCTTTCTTCATCTTTTCCCATGTAACGGCCCTACTTCTTTATTCTCTTTCTCGTTGCCTCTTAAGATTCTCCCCACAAAAATGATGCATGTTTCCTAAGCTTGATGGCAACAAGCTTTACCTTCTTGTTCTCAGGCACATCTTGATAATCAAATATACAATATACCGTACTTAGCCACTCTAGGAACTCATCCAGTTGCATCTTCCCTTCAAACTCCAGAATCTCTACTTTGACATTGAAACCTCACTGAGTATCACGATCTCTATACCCATAAAATCTCAAATCACGTGGATGGGGATGAGTACTATCATCATAATCATGGTTACGTGTTTGATGGAAAGGATTAACATCATCACCATCATTTTCAGATCCTTCATTCTCATCGTGATCGCAATTCTCGTAGAGATGCAAACATTGCTGGAGATGATGATTTGTTGTCTCAAATAATCCATAATAATGTTCCGTTGATTCACTTGAGGAGTTGATTGTTCTTTACTAGTTGATGCACGATAACGGTGACTCACCATTGTTCTTTGCTCTGATACCAATCTGATACCGGGAAATAGGGTGACAAACAAGAAACAGCCCAAACACACATAAAAAAACAATAGGTTTACTTCCAAAGAGATACAGAGATCATCACCCTATGGAAACTCAACAAGATAGGTAAGGCTCACCACCAAAAGTTAAGTAAAAAGGGATATGGAAAATCACCCTCTACAGAACTAACTAAGGATACAAAACCAAAAGAAACTCACCACTCAATGGAAATCCACCTAAGAGATACAAAGTAAGGATAACACTCAAAAGAGTTTAATTCATTCAATAAAAATCATAAGTTGTCCTCTTACAAAGTAGAATAACCAAATATAAAGTCTAGCCTTGGAACAACCCTCCAAGTATGGGAAACAAACGAGCCAAACCTTGGAACAACCCTCCAAGTATAGGGAACACAAGAGATTTAATTGACAAAAGCAAATTACAAGAAAATATTAAAGTTGAAACAAATAACAAGTAACACTCTTCAATCTGACCACCAGAATGAATTCAATCATAACTTCTTCTTGGAAGCTCCAAACGATGCAATTAAAAAAAGGAAATTGTAGTTAAAACGTTGACCTTTCCAATGACAAAAAGCATGTCAACCAATTCCACCAAAATCAAAAAGTTATGAAGTCTACAAACTGAAGATCTGATGCTTAACAAATTAAAGTGAGAACTTGGAACCTTTTTGCATCTTGGTCGTGAGTCATGCAAATGGACACTCTCGTGTCACTCTCTGACTATATCTTCATCAAGGACGTGAACCAGATAATAAAGATTGTTACTGAAACCCACCCTGATGGATGTATTTCTGTTGGAGCGGTGGCGTTGAGACAGGAAGAGCTCACGGTGCCATCATCTCTATCTCGTCCTATTTTTCTTCTATGGGTTAGACCAGAACTGTCAGTTGAGTTGCCAATGTCACTAATTTCAAAAATCATTTCAAGACTGTCAAATGACATCATCGAATTTGAAAAGAAAAAGAATGAAAGGAAGTTAGGATTTTCTGGGTGATAGAATTTTTTTTTCTTATGAAAGGAAATAATACGGATAAGGAATGAGGAGGATTGACGTATTTATAGAGAAAGGGGGTGATTACCGGGACATGAAAGGAAAGGTATCTTAGTGGATGAAACAATCATAAACATGGAGATAGGTTTGAGAAACGCACACTATCAAATCCTTTCGTTTAGAGCAACGAGCCTTCCCCTGCTTGACATGTGGAGAAATCATTATGGCTCATTAATTGTGAGAAGACAAGTGTGTTAGGAACTGTCCAGGTGATGGTTGCCAGAAGGTAGGATGAACAAAATCCTTCAAGCTTTACAAATATCCTAACTTCAAGCCAAACCAGGTACTGGTATTCAAGTCAGGGAGAACTTCTATTCACCGCTAAAAAGGGCAAGAGCCTAAATAATAATTTTCTCTCCTAACAAAACTGCATGGAATATAAGGACGCTACAGGGAGCACCTGGCCACCTCATGAATGAACCAGGATTGGTATGCCCACAATGACCATGTGAGAACTAGGATCGAGATCGGGGTCATCCCGGTTCTCTGTTACTAAGAAACACTTATTTTAAGGCTTATAAAGCTTCGATATCACAGCACGCTAGTTCCTTGATACCTAGAAGCACTAGTAACACGGACCATGGTATCCAATACCCCAGTGCCTTAGTTTATGTCCCGTACCGGTCCTCCAAGTACCTCCCGACCACCTAGCATAAAGGACTTCAACAAGGGAAATCCTAATACATCATTTGTCAGACCACCTAGGAAAGAGGAATCAGTATACCAGGAAATCAAACCTAGAGCAAGATCAGGTCTTAGGAAAGAAGCTTGCAGTATCATGACACCTACAACAAGAAAAGAGGAAAAGTTGACAATTTTCTTACCATTTACAATGCAATTAATGAGGAAATAGTCAACCTCATCAATCCTACCAAAATGGAAGCAATTTACTTGATTATGGGGACAATTCTCGCGTTTAAACACGACCACTATTAATGCCAAATCAGTGTTTCTTTGATTGCTACTTGATTGACCAAATTAACAGAATGGACAACGAGAGTTGGAACCTATAAATATTATAACGCTTTCTCTCTTATGGAGGGAGAAAAATATACTTGGCTACTAGATATACATAAACCATCGTCTAACGAAAGAATTCTACTAATCGACTAATACAAGTTCCCCACCACCTATTGTGTTAGAAAGACCTTACCTAGATCTCATCCATACCCCCATTGTATCATCAAATTGTATGTGATTCATAGTTTATTAATAAAACAATACTCCTTTTGTTAATTACATTATTTAACCATTTCGTACTGTAACCATTTTCATCTAGCTGTACTGTGGTATCGAGTGGTACCTCTCCAACCGTGACCTACCGAGTTGCAATTTGAAAGCGTTAGTCGAAAATCATTCTTACGATATTTTGGTTAACATGAACTTTTCATCCATGTGTAGCTCTCCCTAAGAATATACAATAAGTTTCAAAATCAATTAATAACAATCTCAAGTGATCATATGTGACTGTTTTTTATTAAAGAAATTTCTCTGGTCATGACGGTTATGAAATTTTTCATGTACGATCCATAATTTGGCATCGATGTAAATGAAAAAAATATACATTTTACATCAGTATTAATTGAGATTACGCATGAAAAATTCCAAGACCATCTTGACAATAGAATGAATTTTTTTTATTAAGACTCATTATGACCAATATTTAACAAAGAAAGAGAAATATGACGCCCCTATTTGTGTGTATCATCATATTAGCTATATATATCTCGTATAGTGTGTGGCTATTAACACCCATAAAACTTATTAGTACACCCATTTTTATAAGTATTGTTAACGGGAAATTTACTCGGGATGAGAAATTTATATTAACACCCTCGAGACCACTAACACGAAAGTGGTGGCCTGGGCCGGTACCTTTGATACCGAACCTGTTTAAAGGTAAACGAGAGTCTGGGTTCTAATAATAACAAATGGGAGCTTTTATTATTGATTACTCATTTTGGTATACAAAATTCCCTCTCATATGCTCACAATCTCTCTAGGACCTAGGAAGGTGGTAACTTTTTGCTTGTTGAATAATGGAAACAATGGCGGCCGTGTTCTGAATACAAAATTTAGGTTCTCCTCTTCTCCTTTCTTCTCGTCTCTCTGTCGTTATTTTTCTCTTCTCCTCCTCCGTTTTTTTTCTTGTTTCTTTCTCTACCATCCTTGGCCTTACTTATATATGGTCCAAGTAGGTTTTAAGTTCACAAATATCTTACCGTGATCCCATGGATCCGTTCCCTCCTTATCGGGCGAGATTCATCATTTGAATTTGAATTGTTACTGGATTTGATGATATTGTTGACGGAGATAAGTTTGTTTCTTTTTTGGAATCAAACTCTTGACTTGCACGTAAATATAAGTTATTACATGGATACGATCTTGTGTGTACTCTTGACATGATTCTTCATGGAAGTTACTAGACTATGCTTCGACTCTAGATAGATCTATGTTTTGGTTCTATTCAGAAGAGCTTGGGATAGACCCATGGGCGCTTAATAGAGGTAATATAGACTAGGCGAGATTCTTCTTTTTATGCCCGACGGGAACAGCGGGCTTCTGGAGTGGTTGGTGGGCTTCTATCTTAGACGACGAATCAAAATTGGCTTCGGGAAGTGCCCACGAGTGGAATGAGCTTACTTTTGTTCTCTTCGGGCTTCGCTTTGAGTGCTTCCCGAGTTCAGCGATCTTTTTTTACTTTCATGGGGTGATTTTGGAGCTCGATCTCGGGAGCCGAGGTCCTTGGGTAGGTGGCCTCGAGAATGCCGGACTCCTATGTTCGTACTTAGGCTAGATTTGGTCATGCCCAGCTTCATCCCTGATAGCTCTGAAGCCTGGCCACCTTCCCTGCTCTTGTGGGGTAGCTTTATGGTCTGTCCGGGGTCTCATGAATGTTAACTATGAGCTTTGACTTGGGCGCGAAAGTGGAAAATTTCTCTTTGACCCCTGGCCAAATTTTACTATTAACAGAAGTCCCCTCTGACTTGAACACCGGAGGTAGAGTTGAGGTTGGAGTCAGATTCCCTGTTTAATTAGGAAAATTTCTCTTTACAAGATAATTACTGAGAACTTCGAATAAAATCTTCTCATTAATTGCTCAAGTGATGTGTCGAACTTAAATTGTTGTGTTTTTCGTGAAAAACTGGCTGCGTTAAGGCCCTCTCCGTTGCTCGCGGCCATTTTCCCGAGGATGTCACCAACGTCAGTATAACTCTAACGTCTATTTAAACTCAAACTCGCTGTCTCTTCTTCACGCATTCTTTCAATTTCAAATTTCCATATTTTCTCTCTTCTTACCCTCTGTCGATTTCCCTACTTTCAAGCTCTCTCATTCAGCAATGTCGAACTCTTCCGATAGCATTGAAGCTCTGGTCGAGGGCAACGATAGCTCTAACTTAGTTCCTCAAAAACGGGTGTGAGAAATTTTGAGTGATGAAGACTCCTCCCCGGTCGCCAGCATCGTCGCTCTGGTAGGAACATCTTGATCGGTTCCGGCTTCTCGAATCAACCCGACAACAATCTAAACTTAGTTGATGAGGATTTTAATGCTGGAGAGAGGATTGATGCCACCGGGGAGGTTCAGGTTACTGTGGCGGGGTTTCCTTCAGTGACACCTTTTCCTTTAGAATCTAGGGTTATTCCCGATTCTACTGTTGACCCACAATCGATTAACCGCCTTCAGGATAAATACGTCATTCCTATGGGTGTTACTCTTACAATTCCCCATAGGAACTATGATGTTTATAATCATTCCACAGGTGTGCTTCCCATTCATCTGGCGGCCTTTGAGAACAGGGTCAGGCTCCCCCTTCACCTCACTCTTCAACGGGCTCTTAATGCCCTTCAATTAGCTCCCCTTCAACTGACGCCCAGCTTTTGGAGGTATCTGATTGGCTTCCTCGTGTTGCGGAGGGAACAATACGAGCTGGGCAATGTCACCCGGGAACCAGGAGTAGAGGAGCTGACCTACCTTTTCCAGATTGGGAGCTTGTCTAAAGGTCCTCAGGGACAGTTATACGTGAAGGCCAAAAACAAACTCAACTTTATCATCCCCGATGCTTCGAGAAAAGACCTCGCTTGAAAGAAAGAGTGGATACTAGCAGGGGGACTGGGGGAGCTCCGTATTCATCGGTGGGTAAGAGCTCAAGGTTCTCACTGCTTTCAGTGACAAACCCCTCCTGGGATCAGGACTCCCTACCCGCTGAGTCTGAGGTTGTGCTGAAGACTATCCTGGCCTAGGAATTATCTAAACTTGAAGTTTCCAACTGCTGATCCCTTCGACCCCCGTAGGGTGAACAAGTACCTGCGGATCTCCGATGCTACCCCTCGTAAGTAATCTCAAGTCGTTATCCTTTGTCCTTGTTAGTTGGTTTGCTTCTTACATATTTTTTCTCTTTTTTTAAACAGTTTCTGTTGTTGTTCCAGCTTCCCGCGAAGCTCAGCAAGCTCGAACCCCTACCCCTCCTACTAGATTGTCCCGAGGGGTCTTCTCGATTACCTTGGAGAAAGAGGGGCCTGTCACCCCAGCTGCTGCTTCACCTGTTCCGGCTCAATTTCCTACCCTAAGCTAGGTCCATGCTAACCAAAGGAGGTTGTGTTTCCCAGGTTGCTAATACGACCACATCTACCCCTTCATCAGCGGTCCTCGCTACAGTTATCACTCATTCAATTACACTACCCACTGCTCTAACTGACCTACCTGCGTCTAATTCAGTTCAGGCTACGGGGGACCCCAAGGCTAGTGTTTTGGAGACTCCCCCATCTTGCCCCTAGCATCTGTCAAGCTTGATTGGCCAGGTCGAGGTTCTAAAGCAGTTTATGGCGTTTTACCCGGGTGGTAGCTTTCCATGATGGACTCAATGCCCGTGGACATCATGCTTACCAAGGGGTCTGCCCTCCTGGCCGAGGTAGTCATTGCCTTTGTTTCCTGTGATTACGAGCTTTGATTGCTCTCTAACCTTTGTTTCATATTTTACAGGTGTAAATAGCAAAATTTGGCTAGGGACCAAAGAAGAATTTTCCACTTTCCAACCTTCCTACATGGGTCTAAATTAGGGCTTATATGATGGGGTATCAAGGTCCCCAAGGTCGAGCTACCACGCTATCCTACAGGAGCAATAAGAGGCCGCCCATACCATTTGAGCATCTCGCACGTGTCTAGGCTTACCAAATAAAGCCTGACGAGACCGCGTCAAGCTCTTTATACCAGGATAAAAGCCTGAAGCTCCGTCGACGTGAAAGGACCTGGGTCCCCCGAAATTAAGGTATCTCGTGACACTCTCTTAGAGCTTGCTACTATCTCTACTTTCACTAGGACACCTTCAAGGTGCCGAACTTGTCTTGCAAAGGCCATTTTGCCTCGTCAAGGTATAATCTCGACCTGTCCGAGCATAAAAGGAAGAAGCCCGTAAAGCCACATCGTTACCAAAAGTGCCAAGATCCAATATAGATCCTGGCATGGTTAAATCAAGTAGCGAGAGCAGTACTCGAGCGTACCTCTCCACCATTCCAGAAGCAAGCCAAGGTCGCATGTTTATAGCGAAGCCTGTATAATTAGGCTAAGCTCCATGATAAAGCTCGGCGTAGCTAAACCAAGCTTCCAACTGCAAGGTTGGAACCTTATGGGATATTTCGCCCCTAAAATGGTTAGCGCAAGCTCCATAGAAGACCAGCATTATCGATCTAGCTCCGTGACAATCGAGAGGTCCCTAGGAGACCCCGCCAGTGTACTGGATCCTAGGGTACCTCACCCTCAAGGAATATCACATGTCACCTCAGGTAACCACCATGAAGTACCTCTCCAAAGTGACATACAGAACTAGAGCTCTCCTCTCAGCAAAGTAGGAAGAGAGGGTTGACTTTCATGACATTTAAAGTACCATTAATGAGGTCAAACGTATTAATGGAGGTAGTCAACCCTATTAATGAGGTCAAATATATTAATAGAGGCAGTCAACCCAATTAATGACATGATCAACACCATTAATAAGAGAATATTCAACTCTTTAATGACCATCATTAGTGAAAGAGTCCAAAGAGAAAACAAATACCTTTTCCTCTAAGATATCCTCCACAACCGATTATTGGGGGTCAACTATAACAGAAAATCCCGCCTATCAAGGAAGGAAGAGTCCGAAGAGGAAACAATCATATCTTCTCCAAGATAATAGCTACAAGTCGATCAACTACATGAAAGGAAGAATCGTATTCGATAAGGAAACGAAGACTAATTGAAGAGTCCTGGACTTGCACGCCAAGGTAGTCACCATGTATAAATATGCTTGTAAAAGGCATAGTGATCGGGCTTCGATCAATGACAGAAGACACATGCTTCTTTAAAAGTTCTTTCTACATCATCACTGTATGTGTACCCAGACCAGGAAAATACTGGTATCGGTAAACACTCATTGTTGTAAGCTCCCCGGAGCATATATGTTGTACTACTTTGACATCTTTGTAACCTTCTCGGAGCATCTCATGACATATATATATATATATATATATATATATACAAGGAAGGGTATTCCTCCTTCCTCTGGATACTGCCTAGGGGTTTTTCAGCATGTGATCACTCATGATGCTTTTTTCCCCCTTGGTCAGTCCACATCCATCTACATAAGACTTGTGTTTTTCCTATTATCTACTGTGTTACACATGTGTGTATGTGGGCTAGGTACCGACCCCATTGGTCCTAGCTCTATAATCTTTCTTACATGAGATCGGGAAACAACAACGAAGACCTAAGGAGCCGAATCTAGATTCCTACCCCGCTGGACCTAACGTTTTTCTTCTCTCATCTACTCTCCAAAGTACCTCATCAAGATGAAGAGAAATCTCCCAGACCAGTTCGAAGGGAGTCTATCAGCTCTCATGTATCCTCTCTATTGAAGCAATCAAGCTCTCTAACACTAGAGCTAGATAAGCCCCTCCTTCTTACTTGTTATCGAGGTCGGGGTATTACAAGAAGCAATCAGGCTCCAGAACCAGGCTCTAGGTATCAAGATGGGCTCCGACCCCGACCGAGGAACAAGGTCCAGGATAACCCCCTTCGCACCAGCAAGAGAACCTCGAGCTCCCAGATCTACTTCATAAGCAAAAGCCCGATTGGCGTGATGGTTTGTCTCCTACCTCTTATTTCATCCTCTTTCATATTCATACAAGATCAGGTCAGGTATCAACGATACCAGTCCCGGCCACCACCTCCGTGGTAATGGTCTCGAGGGTGTTAATAAGGATTTCTCATCCTAAGTAAATTTCCCGTTAACACTTTCTGGCACCGTTTATGGGAAATTTCCACACCCCTTTTGAAAGTCTCTATGTCTCTACATGAGTATCATTATACTATCGAGGTAACAGATTAATTTTTCATGGAATATCATTTACTATATATGATGTCTTTTCTCATACTTGTCTATCTCGCCTATGCATGGCATGTGGTGCTCATTTTATCATTTAACGAGTTTCGTTCATTGTGGAGCAAATATGGTACATAGGATTCCTGGTGGAACCAGTTCATTTTGCTACTCCTATGAAGTTAACCTGCTCCGATAATCGTGGAGCTCCAATACAGTAGCTCTCCGCTTGAAGATCACTTATACAGATGATCCATTCTGATACATCGAGAGCTCCTACACAGTAGAACTGCACCTCTCTTGCTTCTTTACAGAAGATTTGTTCTGCTACCAGTAGACCTCTTATCCAGTAGATCTGTGGGACTTAGATCCTGGTCATACGGGACCCTTCATGTCACCGTATCCACCTTTCAGAAGCTCCTAAGTAGAGGTAGCAGGTCGACTCATGAATCTAAGAAGTCAACTCAGCTATGTAACTTCTAGAGCAGCACGACCAGTAGAAGATTAGTGGTTCCACGCCTCATACACCAGGCCAATCAACGTCCAAGTGAGCCACTGAACTCTCGGTTCGCTCTAGGAGGGTCCAGAGCTTTCTCTCAATTGCAGGGGACTCCAAAGATTCCAAGCATGCTTCTGGACCAGTACCAGACCAGTGGCTTCATGTTTACCAGGCCATTCACCACCCTAGCAAGCCACCGAAGCCCGATCCGATCGAAGAGGTCTCAGAAGCTTCCCACATTTGGTAAGGCCACCTACGTGCCTAAGCAAGCTTCTAAAGCAGTAGCACCACTACAAGACCGGTGGCTTCGCTCTATATGTACCGGGTCATTCATCGCCCTAGCAAGCCATCGAAGCCCGATCTGATCGAGGAGAGCCCAGAGGTTTCCTACTCTTGGTAAGGCCTCCTACATGCCTAAGCTAACCTCTGGAGCAACAACCTCACTATAAGGCAAAGTGGCTCCTCACTTCTTATACAGGGTCGGTCAACGGCCAATTGAGCCACTGAGCTCCTATTTCGTTGCAGCATGAACCAGAGCCTCATTTCAATTGCAGAGGACTCCAAAGATCCCAAGCATGCTTCTGGATCAGTACCAGACCAGTGGCTTCATGTTTACCGGGTCATTCACCACCCTAGCAAGCCACTGAAGCCCGATCCGATCGAGGAGGTCTCAGAAGCTTTCCACATTTGATAAGGCCACATACGTGCCTAAGCAATCTTCTAGAGCAGTAGCACCGCTACAATACCAGTGGCTTCGCTCTATATGTACCAGGTCCTTTATCGCCCTAGCAAACCACTGAAGCCCGATCTGATCGAGGAGAACCCAGAGGTTTCCCACTCTTGGTAAGGCCTCCTACATGCCTAAGCTAACCTCTGGAGCAGCAGTCTCACTGTAAGGCCAAGTGGCTCCTCACTTCTTATACCGGGCAATTCTTGGTTCATTCCAGGAGGGTCTAGAGCTTTCTCTCAATTGTTGGGGGCTCTTTGAAATCACAAGTATGCCCCTGGACCGGTACCAGACAGGTAGCCCATCTCCATTCGTATAGTGTCATCCAATGCTCTAGTGAGTCACAACTCATCCCGGAGGGGTCCAAATCTTCCCTCCTGTCACGGGAAACTTCTAGAATCCCGAGCATGTCTCCAGACAGTTACTAGGCCGGTGTCTCCTCTCCACTTGTATGGGGCCATTCATCACCCTAGCGAGCTACCTTGGTCCTGATCTACCTCTCTGAGCCAGCTTCCACCACTTTGGTTGGCTCAGCCTTGACCTCTCTTACCTCTCTTACCTTGGTAACACCAATTTGGACCTCTACTTTGACAGATTCAGATAGAAAGGTGGGCAGACTTGAATCCCCTCATGCATCTACAACAACAGAGGACTTCAAGGTAGTTCCTACCTCAACACGACTAGACATGAAAGCAAAAATGGGAACCAAGTTCTCCTCATCATCTGCGCATCCATCATCTCAATAATTTTCTGCTTGAATCAGAACGGACCCAAGTAACTCTCAACTTTCTCTGTGATCTATTCAAGGTATCCATCATCCAATGATGATCAAGTCAGAGGGAAGAAGAGCTCGAGCTGCCAAGCAAGCAACACAGAAGCGTCCTTCAGCAAATAAAGCACCCACCTTGGCTCCCAAGGTAGCCACGCCGCCATGTAGAGTTTAAACCACTCCCTCAAGAGTTTACCTCCTCCTTCGGAGCAATCCTTGCATGGCACGATGCATGGACCTGATTCTCTCCACATCATATGCATGTTGGATCCACTCCAGGTTACCTGCACATTAGCCATGGTTGCCTCAATTCTGGTCATGACTTCATTCAGAACAACTGCGCTCGTCACTACCGTGGTCAGCTCCTTCTCCTTTTGGTTTGACGACCCCTAAGAGAGAAGTTTTCTCCATTCTAAACATCTACTTCAGGATCAACCGGGGCTCATTTTCCATATAAACAACCACCTCAGTTATGCCCTTTATTTGAATGAGAAGCTCCCTATTCGGATTGATCATTTACTGTACCATGGGATTTCAAACCGGGTCTGCTTCAGCAACCTAAAACTTGCCAGCTACGATGGGAACATACACAACCATCTCAGCAGCTTTTCTTAATCCCCTCCCTTTTCCGTCCATCAATGACTTTTAAGTCAAATGGGGGAAGTAGAGCCAGCTATACCTGGAAGGTTGTGAAGAAGTAACCATCCTCCTAGGCAGGCATGAGCTTGACCTTAGCAAACACCAGCTTGCTCTCGAAGATTATCATACTTATAACTCCTCTCACTTTGTACTGGGCCTTCCAATGCCCTAGTGAGCTATCGAGGTCTCGATCCGTTCAGGGAGCACCCAAAGATCCTGATTCGTTCACAGGTCGAGCTCGATTACGATTGTTGAATACTCTCATCTACCCCAAGCGGACTTCCAAACTGGTTATATCACTTGGGGACTAGAAGATCAATATTTTCTCAGTACTCCAGTGTGGGGCGATGACCCTAGTGTGAAACAATTTCCTCTAGTTCGTAATAAAAAGCTTCTTTTACGGAGCCATTCTACTATCTACACGCATAATACAGATCATCTCAAGAGAATCTATTTGTTAAAAAACTCCTAGAGCGAGACTAGTTATCAATCGATACCACCATGCATCGATACAACTTCGTATTAGCTCGCCGTGAGTTTGCATCTCTTTCGATTTCGGTATCCGTAGTAGATCTCATGTGATCACCATCACTAGGAGATCTACACCGCACTCCTGATGCCCTAGACCGAATCAAATCCTTCTAGGAGGATCGCCATTACAAGGAGAGCTACATCGCACTCTTGATGGCATGGACCAGATCAAATCCCTTCAAGAGGATCACCATGACTAGGAGAGCTAGATAGCCCTCCTAATGCCTCGGACTGGATAAATCCCTCCAGGAGGATCGCCATAATATTTCGACAGTGTTCTCCTTATGACCAGAGACTTGTGGGGGAAGCCCCCTTACTACCTCTGATGCCTCGGCCAGGCACCACCCCCCGCCAAGAAGAGTCTGAGTGTAAGAATATAGTTGCCATCAAGATCTCGAGACCATAGATTGATCGGGGAAGCCCCCTCATCACCCATGATGCCTTGGTTAGGTGACCTCCCCAAGAAGGATCCGAGTGTAAGAGCATAGTTTCCATCCATATCAAAATACCAGGATATAGCTAGATAGCGCTCATAATGCCTTGGTCGTGCTACGATCCCCAAGAAGGGTCTGAGTGTAAGAGCATAGTTGCCATCCGGATCAAAATACCAGGATATAGCTAGATAGCGCTCCTGATGCCTTAGTCGGGCTACGAACCCCAAGAAGGGTCTAAGTGTAAGAGCATAATTTCCATCCGGATCAAAATACCATGATATAGTTAGATAGCGCTCCTGATGCCTTGGTCGGGCTACGACCCCCAAGAAGAGTCTAAGTGTGGGAGCATAGTTGCCATCTGGATCAAAATACCAGGATATAGCTAGATAGCGCTTCTGATGCCTTGGTAGAGCTACGACCCCCAAGAAGTGTCTGAGTGTAAGAACATAGTTGCCTACCAATTCCAGGAACAGAAATTTTAGGCTCTCAGCCATTAAAGCTTCATCCGA
Source organism: Dipteronia dyeriana (assembly GCA_032871835.1). NCBI lineage: Eukaryota > Viridiplantae > Streptophyta > Magnoliopsida > Sapindales > Sapindaceae > Dipteronia > Dipteronia dyeriana. Next base: position 72,052,346 of record CM065301.1, on the reverse strand, counting down.
CATGATCGAGCAATACAGTTTGTGACTTTTCTCACTTACCAAATTTTACACTGACTAGAGCGTCGGAAATTCCACAAAGGGAATATCCCTTATGTGGTCCGCCATCGCTCATTTATTTTACAGGTTTGCCGAATGCATCTATGTTTCGCCTATGTATAAAGAACTGGAGAGAAAATGGCCTTAGTTTCCTACAAGGATCTTCTTCGCCAAATGTAACAAGACTCCTAAAAGAGGAATGACTAGTACCCCGGTTCGCTAATCCAAACACTGGGAGCGATTCTGGTTACAAGTAAGAAGCGACAAAAAAAATTCTTCATGTAGTACGAGATTCAGACTCCAACCCCAAATACTTACCGGTGTTCAAGTCAGAGGAGACTTCTGTTAATAGCAAAATTTGGCTAGGGACCAAAGAAGAATTTTCCACTTCCCAGCCTTCATACAAGGGTCTAAATTCGGGCTTATATGACGGGGTATCAAGGTCCCCAAGGTCGAGCTACCACAAGATCCTATAGGAGCAAGGTGAGGCCGCCCATACCATCTGAGCATCTCGCACGTGTCTAGGCTTACCAAATAAAGCCTGACGAGACCGTATCAATCTCCTAATACCAGGATAAAAGCCCGAAGCTAGGTCGACGTGAAAGGATCTGGGTCACCCGACATCAAGGTATCTCGTGAAACTCTACTAGAGCTTGCTACTATCTCTACTTTCACTAGGAGACCTTCAAGGTGACGAACTTGTCTTGCAAAGGAACTCTTGCCTCGTCGAGGTATAATCTCGACCTGTCCGAGCATAAAAGGAAAAAGCCTGTAAAGCCCCATCGTCACCAAAAGCGCCAAGATCCACTGTAGATCCTGGCATGGTTAAATCAAGTAGCAAGAGCAGTACTCGAGCATACTTCTCCACCCTTCCAGAAGCAAGCCAAGGTCGCCTGTTTATGGCGAACACCTTACTAGGGCTTGCCAGCCAAGCTCGCTACCACACTAGGAAGCCTGCATAATTAGGTCAAGCTCCATGATAAAGCTCGGTGTAGCTAAAACAAGCTCCCAACTACAAGGTTGAAACCCTATAGGATATTTCGCCACTAAAATGGTTAGCACAAGCTCCATAGAAAGACCAACATGATCGATCTAGCTCCACGACAATCGAGAGGTCCTTAGGGGACCCCACCGCTGTACTGGATCCTAGGGTACCTCGGCCTTAAGGAATATCAAATATCACCTCAGGTAACCACTATGAAGTACCTCTCCAAAGTGACATGCAGAACTAGAGCTCTCCTCTTGGCAACGTAGGAAGAGAGGGTTGACTTTCATGACATTTAAAGTACCATTAATGAGGTCAACCGTATTAATGGAGGTAGTCAACCCTATTAATGAGGTCAAATATATTAATAGAGGCAGTCAACCCAATTAATGACATGATCAACACCATTAATAAGAGAATATTCAACTCTTTAATGGCCATCATTAGTGAAAGAGTCCAAATAGGAAACAAATACCTTTTCCTCTAAGATATCCTCCACAACCGATTATTGGGGGTCAACTATAACAGAAAATCCCACCTATCAAGGAAGGAAAAGTTCGAAGAGGAAACAATCATATCTTCTCCAAGATAATAGCTACAAGCCGATCAACTACATGAAAGGAAGAATCGTATTGGATAAGGAAACGAAGACTAATTGAAGAGTCATGGACTTGCACGCCAAGGTAGTCACCATGTATATATATGCCTGTAAAAGGCATAGTGATCGGGCTCTGATCAATGACAGAAGACACATGCTTCATTAAAAGTTCTCTCTACATCATCACTGTATGTGTACCCCGACCAGGAAAATACTGGTATCGGTAAACAATCATTGTTATAATCTCCCTGGAGCATATACTTTGTACTACTTTGACATCTTTGTAACCTCCTCAGAGCATCGCATGATATATATATACAAGGAAGGGTATTCCTCCTTCCTCTAGATACTGCCTAGGGGTTTTTCAGCATGTGATCACTCGTGATGCTTTTTCCCCTCTTGGTCAGTCCACCTCCATCTACATAAGACTTGTGTTTTTCCTATTATCTACTATATTACGCATGTGTGTATGTGGGCTAGGTAACCCCATTTGTCCTAGCTCTCTAATCTTTCTTACATGAGATCGGGAAACAATAACGAAGACCTAAGGAACCGAATCTAGATTCCTACCCCGCTGAACCTAACGCTCTTATCCTCTCATCTACACACCAAAGTCGCACATCAAGATGAAGAGAAACTGCTCAGACCAGTTAGAAGGGAGTCGATGAGCTCTCTCGTATCCTCTCTATGGAAGAAATCGAGCTCTCCGACACTAGAGCTAGATAAGTTCCCCTTCTTACTTGCTATCAAGGTTGGGGTAGTACAGGAAGCAATAGGGCTCTAGAACCAGGCTCTGGGTACCAGGACATGCTCCGACCCCTACCGAGGAACAAGGTCTAGGATCACCCCCTTCGTACCAGCAAGAGATTCTCGAGCTCCTCAGCTTGATAGCTTTGAAGAATGGTAGGCACTTATCGGTAGACCGGGAGATGAACCTGTTGAGCTCTGCTACCTGATCGGTCAAGGCTTGAACCTGTTTAAGAGATGTTGGGGATTTTAGATCCAGGATAGCCATGATTTTTTCTGGATTAGCCTTTATGCCTCTCTCGTGGACCATGAAGCCCAGAAACTTCCCCGCAGTTACACCAAAGACGCATTTGGAAGGGTTCAACCTCATCTGGTTTTCATTAGGATTGTGAAGGTCCTACGAAGGTCATCCAGGTGGCCTTCTGAGGTTAAAGATTTAGTGATCATATCATCGATATACACCTCTATCGACCTTCCAATTTTGGGCTTGAACAAATGGTTGACTAACAGCTAGTAAATAGCTCCAGCGTTTTTGAGCCCGAAAGGCATCACCTTGTAGCAATATAGGCGTTAGGCGGTGATGAAGCTAGTCTTTTCTTGGTCCGCGAGATGTATCATAATCTGATTGTAGCCAGAAAATGCATCCATGAAGCTTAGAAGCTTGTTCCCGAAGGTGGAATCGACCAACTGATCAATTTTTGACAGAGGGAAACTATCCTTCGGGCATGGCAGGTTAAGGTCGGTGTAGTCCACGCACATACGCCACTTCCCATTCGCCTTTGTGACCATGACCACGTTGGCAAGCCATTTGGGGTAGCGGGCTTCTCGAATGAAGCCTCCTTGGGTAAGTTTATCCACCTCTTATTGAACCGTCATATTTCTTTCAGTGTTGAAGTGACACCTTTTCTGTTTGACGAGCTTGAAGGTCGGATCCACCGTCATTCGATGTGCAGCTAATATCATCGGGATCCCAGGCATCTCCGTATGACTTCAGGAGAAAATAACGTTGAATTCCGTGAGGAGCCTAATCAAGCCTTCTTTCATTCCTGGCTAAAGGGTAGCTCCGATCTTGACGACCTTCGAGGGATCGCTTAGTCGAACAGGAATTTCCTTTAACTTATCAATGGAATAGCCGCTGGCCCATTTCCTTCTCAGTTCTTCCATGCCTGGCACCACAAGGCCTTCTTCGGGACAATCGGTGGAGCCCGTATCTTCCAGGTTTAGTATTGGAGTTATCCCGCCTTGGATAATCGTTACTTAGGCGAGCTGTTTAGCTAGAGCTGCTGGGTTAGCTGACACTGCGTAGCATTTCCTAGCTGCTTGCTGATCACCCCGAACCTCTCCCACTTTGTCTCCTATAGAAAACTTCAGGACATTGTGGTAAATAGAAAGGACCCCCTTCAGGGATGATAGGTATGGCCTCCATAATATTTCGTTGTAGGTCGACGGGGTATCCATCACCACCACGAAGTCGGTCATGATGTTTTGTTGGAGAGGTACGGCTTCGATGATCACTGGTAGGATTTTTGATCCTACAGGTGTGATGGAGTCCCCAGTGAAACCATATAATGGAGTAGTACAACTGTTGTAGCACCATTGCTTCAAGTTTAATTTTTCAAAGTGTCTTTGAACAGAACGTCGATATTGCTATCTGTGTCAACGAGCACGCGGTGCACCATGAAGTTGGCAATTTGTACTGTAATGACCATGGGGTCATCATGTAGTTGCGCGGTATTAAAGACATCTACTTCGGTGAAGATGATCTGAGATAGCTGGGAGGGGTTGGTAGGTCTCTGGTCGACCTTGAAGATATCCCGCCTCTAATCCATACGAGGGACCTTCCTTGCATGGTTTTTCCTGGAATTGTTAAAGGTGCCAGACATAGTGGGACCTCCGCTGATAGTATGTATTACCTGAATCTGTTGCATCAGATCCGCATGCTCTTTCTTCCTCTTCTCAGCATGTTCCCAGATTTTGGCTTGCACCTCCCTTCCAGTCTGAATGTTCTCTCTGACTTGTTGTAAGAACTCTATCAAGCACCCTCCCCTTATCAAAGCCTTAATCTGGTTCCGCAGGTTGTAGCATTCTGAAGTATTGTGCCCTACGTCCTCGTGAAAGTCATAATATTTGTAACTATTTCTTTTATCGACCGGGGCTTTCATAGGAGCGGGCTTCTCTAACAAACCTTATTCTGAATGGCAAGGTAGACTGTTTCTTGGGATGCATTCAAGGGAGTGTAATGGTCGTACCCCCTCTCATCGAGGGCTATAGTGGCAACTGTTCTGGGAGGTGGTAAAGCTTGAGGAGAAGCCCGTGTATCTGGATATCTTTATGATATGGGCTGAAGAAGAGAGAAACCGTATATTGATTTATTAAGGGGTTTGTTCCAGCTCTTCTGATCTTGCTCGGGTCTGGGAGCTTCCTTCTTTTGTCACTATTCGGCTCTCATGTCGTCATGCTCCATCTTGAGCTTAAGCTATTCGTCGACCTTGATCTGTTCCAGAGCCCGATCATAGGGTTCCTGGTAGGTTTCTAGAGGTCTCTTGGCAAAAGACCGGAATAGTTTCCCCCCCCCCCCCCACAAGTTTCTTCTGAAGTTGGCGAGGGTTTCTCTCTCAGTGAAGACCCCTATCTGGATGACTTCCTTAGGGAACCGCTTGACATAAGCCCGAAGAGTTTCCCCTCTCTTCATGGATCACGTATTGTAGATGAATCGGGTCCTTCAGTCGGGGCTTAGCCCCTTGGAACTGTGAGCAGAAATCAAAAGATAATTTGGTGATTGAATCCACGCTCCCAGCGGGTAGTTTCCTAAACCATGTCTTAGCATAATCTATGAGTGTAGTGGAGATCATCCGACACTTGGCGGCCCTGGTTGTGTTCTGGACCTTCATCTGTTGAATGAAGCTCTCTAAGTGGCTCAGCGGATCTTCAGTCCCAGAGAACCTGTCAGCTGGCATTTTGAACTTAGGCGGGAGCTCTGCCTCCCGGATCCTCCTGGTGAAGGGGGTGTTCATTTCACTTAGAGGATCTTTCTTGTCCTCTTTGTACTTTCCTTTCTTCATCAATTGGACCTCTTTCTGTAGCTCTGCCAACTGGTCCCTTAGTCGCTTGCTTTCAAACTTCCTATAGTCGATCTCGAATTCCTCACCATTAGATCCCTCTGATGAACTGGTGACCTCTACCCCGGTTCCTTCTTTGGAGGGGGCTCGCTCGGAGGCTTTACTGACTTTCTTCTTCTCTACCATGGGCTTCCCTCTTTGTAGTCGTTGGGTAGAGGAGCTCTTCCCGTCCCTGAGGAAGGACATCTACCGCGGATCTGACTTGTCGTTGTTGGTAACATGGCAGAGCTTCGGAAACATGGAGCATGGGCCCTAGCCTATCCCGGATTAAGGTCGGGAACCCTGCTCTGTTACTAGTTGATTCCCGAGAGGCATGCCCCAAGCGATCAAAGGCGGGTTGCCTAGCCCCAGACCTGCTTGATTCCCCCTCATTGCAGAGACCCGTTTATTGGATAGAGATACCCTCTGCGAGTAATCGAATGCGGACTTTCTCTACAAAGGCCGCCGCTTGCTGGTCAAGCTCGACCTGGCTTCCCAGAGGGGGATCCAGAGCCCGTACAGTAGCTGGCTGGATGGGAATCTAGCTATGAAGCTCGGAATTTTTTCCTTTTTCTTGGGACCTTTCGTGTCGATGTAGCAGAAGGTTGTCCCGAGGTGCCCTGTTGCCCTTGTGAGGAGCGGAGCTTCATGATGACTTTGAAATAACGAACTTTTTAAATGTAAAAAGATGGTGATGAGAGAGGTTTCCCACAGACGGTGCCAGAAAGTGTTGACGGGAAATTTACTCGAGAGAAGAAATTCCTGTTAACACCCTCGAGACCACTACCACGAAAGTGGTGGCCTGGGTCGGTACCGTTGGTTTCCGACCTAGTTAAAAGAGAGACGAGAGGCTGAAATGTAATAACAATAAATGAGAGCTTTATTATTGATATATTGTTTTAAGATACAAATAGCTCTCTTGTTTGCTCACAATCTCTCGGAGGTGTAGGGTGGTGGCAACTCGGTGCCTGTCGAATAGTGGAAATGATGGTGACCGTGTTCTGAATCCGGAATTTAGGCCCTCCTTCTATGTGTATATCTGTTGTTTACGATTTTGTCTCTGATTCTTGTATCTGTCATTCATTTTTTTGTCTCTATCTCCTCATATATATATCATCCAAGAATATTTTTAGTTCACAAATAATCCACCGTGATCTTATGAATCCGTTCCCTCCTTATCGGGCGGGATTCGTCATTTAAATTTGAATTGTTTCAAGATTCGACGATATCGTTGACGAAGATAAGTTTTTTACCTTATTTGAATTTAAACTCTTGATGTTCATGTAAATATTGCGTGGAGATGATCCTGTGTACACGTGTGCCATGGATCTTCATGGAGGTCACCCTGCAAGTTGCCTGTTGCCCCGTAGAGCGAGGTAGACCCCTGCTCTGGCTCTGTTCATAGAAGCTTAAGATGGGTTTTCCCTGACCCATAGGTGGCTTGAGGTGCCCTTGTAAACCTTCCTGGGAGGTAGCTGGTGTAGTATAAATTTAGGCGTGACTCTTCCTTTATGTCCAGCAAGGACAGTGGGCTTTAGAAGAGGTCGGCGGGCTTCTTTCGAATGTCTTTTGAGCTTAGAGACTTCCCCTAGTATTCATGGGGCGGTTGTAAAGCCCGACCTCAAAGCCGAGGTTCCCCGATAGATGGCCTGGAGAAAATCAGCATCCAGTACTCTTTTAAGGGCACATCCCGGTCGCGTTTGGCTTGTCTTCTGGTAGCTTTGAAGCCGAACCGGCCTTCCCTGCTCCTGTAGGGTGGCTTTAAGGTCTTTTTAGGCTTCATGATTGTCGATTATGAGTGGAAAAATTCTTTTTGACCCCTGGCCAAATTTCCCTATTAACAGAAGAAAGTGTTGACGAGAAATTTGCTAGAGATAAGAAATTCATGTTAACACCCTCGAGACCACTACCACGAAAGTGGTGGCCGGGGTCGGTACCGTTGGTTCCCGACCTAGTTAAGAGAGAGACGAGAGGCTGAAACGTAATAACAATAAATGGGAGCTTTATTATTGATATATTGTTTTAAGATACAAATAACTCTCTTGTTTGCTTACAATCTCTCGGAGGTGTAGGGTGTTGGCAACTAGGTGCCTGTCGCACCTGGCTTGTCTTCTAATAGCTTTGAAGCCGAACCGGCCTTCCCTGCTCCTGCGGGGTGGCTTTACGATCTTTCCAGGCTTCATCATTGTTGATTATGAGTGGAAAATTTCTCTTTGATCCTTGACCAATTTCTCTATTAACAGAATTCCCTTCTGACTTAAGCACAGGTGGTAGAGTTGGGGTTGGAGTCAGATTCCTTGTTTAATTGAGAAAGTTTTTCGCCATAAAAATAATTAATGAGAGCGAAATTTTCTCATTAATTACCCAACATTTTGAATTTGAAACTAAGTGTTATTCGAAGAAAAACGGTTGCAGTACGGCTCTAGGTGATCTTCCCGAGGATATCGCCAATAAACCTCTATTTAAGCCCGGCCTGACCGTCACTTTCTTCATACTTCCTCAAACCTTCAAACTTTCAAATTTCTTCTTCCATGTTTTCTCTACTGAATCGTCCGCTTGCTTTCTCACCTCTCTTTCTCATCAATGTCGACTTCCATAGATAGTGTTGATGCCTTGGTAGAGGGCTCCGAGGGCCCTAACCTGGCTCCGAGGGCCCTAACCTAGCTCCTCTTAAGCGGGTGTGAAGGATTTCAAGCCACGAGGAATCTTCCCCGCTCCGCCAGCGCAATCGTTCTAACAGGAATGCTTCTATCAGTTCTGGCTTTTCGAACCGGCCAGACAATCCTCTGAACCTAGTCGAAGAAGACTCTGACATCAGGGAGAGATTAGATGCGGTCGGGAGGGCTCAATTCACAGTGGCGGAGCTTTCTCCAGTGATAACCCTTCTTTTCGAACCCAGGGTCATCCCCGACTCTACTGTCGACCCTCAGTCGATCGGCCGTCTATAGGACAAGTATAGTATTCTTGATACTGTTTCTTTAACTGTTCCCCATCGGAACTACGATGTTTTAAGCCCGCCCAAAGGCATGCTTCCTATCCACATCGCAGCTTTTGAGAGCTGGGTGAGGCTCCCTCTTTACCCCACCCTTTGGCGGGCTCTCAATGCCCTTCAGCTGGCTCCGTTTCAACAGACGCCCAGCTTCTAGAGGAATCTAATCGGCTTCCTGGTAATGTGGAGAGAGAGAGTTACGAGCTGAGCGGCGTAACCAGGGAGCCTGGGGCTGAGGAGCTCGCTTTTCTTTTCTAGATTGGTAGCCTAGCAGGAGTCCCACGAGGCCAATTCTATGCCAAGACCAAGAATAGGCTCAATTTTATCATCCCCAAGGCTTCAAAGAAGGACCCCACTTGGAAAGAAGAATGGGTATTGGCGGGGGGAGACTGGGGAGCTTCGTCTTCGTTGGCGGGCATGAGTTCGAGGCTCTCACCGCCTTTAGTGACAAACCCACTTGGGGTCGGGATTCCTTGCCCGCTGAGTCTGAAGCCTTGCTGAAGAGCATCCTAGCTCAGAACTAATTGAATCTGAAGTTTCCGACCGTCGACCCTTTTAATCCCCGTTGGGTAAACAGGTACCTGCGGATATCTAATGCTACCCCTCGTAAGTATCTCGGTCTATTTTGTTTTTTTTTATACTGGACAGTTCAGTTCTGATGATCTTGATTCTTTTATCTAACAGTGTTTGTTGTTGCTCCAGCTTCTCATGAAGCCTGACAAGCTGGGATACCTCCTCCTCCTTCCAGATCTTCCCCTGGAGCTCTTCCGATTGTTCCGAAGAAGAGGGGGTCAACCACTAAGGTAGCTGCTCCTTTCGTTCCTTCCTCCTATCCTTCCTATGTGAAGTTCAAAATGGCTCTTCTGGCATCTCGGGCTTTGAAGGCTCTAAACCAAGGAGAGTCTGCCTCCTAAGTTGTCAATAAGTCCATTTCTGCCCCCTCATCAGTGGTTACTACTCCAAATGATAATCCCCGAGTCACACTACCCCTATCTGCAGATCCGGTTGTATCCTGGGCAGTCGAGGTTCCTAGGGAGCGCGATGCCGATAAACCTCACGCTGTGATGAAACTGGTCTTTTCCTGGTCTGCGGGGTGCATCATAATTTGATTGTACTCTGAAAATGCATCCATGAATCTCAAGAGCTTGTTTCCGGAGGTGGAGACGACTAGCTGATCAATTTTTGGTAGAGGGAAGCTATCATTCGGGCATTCCCGGTTAAGGTCTATATAATCAACACACATGTACCACTTTCCATTTGCCTTTATGACCATGACCACGTTGGCGATCCACTCGGGATAACGTGTTTCTCAGATGAAGCCCGCCCGGGTCAGTTTGTCTCTTTTTTCCTGAACAACGACATTTTTTTGTGTTAAAGTGGCACCTTTTTTGTTTAATGGGTTTAAAGGTCGGATCTACTGCCAGTCGATGAGCAGCCAATGTCATCGGGATCCTTGGCATCTCAGCATGACTCCAAGCAAAAATGTCATTGAACTCTGTGAGGAGTCTGATCAAACCCTCTTTCACTCCCGGCTCAAGGGTGGCTCTGATTTTGACGACCTTCGAAGGATCTCCCACTCGGACAGGAACCTCTTCTAACTTATCCACTAGATGGCCGCTGGCCTATTCCCTTCTCTATTACTCGCCGTATGTCATTATGGGGTCGTCCTCAGGCTGATTGGTGGGCCCTTAATCTCTTAGGTTCGATACAGGGGTTGCTAGGGCCGTTGGGTTGGCCGACACTGCGTAGCATCTCCTGCCTGCTTTCTGATCACTCCGAACTTCCCCCACCTTGTCTCCTACTAGGAACTTCAGGATGTTGTGGTAAATGGATATGACCCCTTTCAAGGACGATAAAAATGGCCTCCCTAATATTGCATTGTAGGCCAATGGGGTATCCACCACCATGAAGTCTGTCATGATATTCTGCTGGAGAGGTGTGGATCCAATGATCACCGGTAGGATTTTTTATCCCACGGGTATGATTGAGTCTCTAATGAACCTAAATAGCGGGGTAGTGTAGCTATTGTAACACCACTGTTTCAAGTTTAGCTTTTCCAGAGTATCTTTAAATAGGACGCCAACGCTGCTACTTGTGTCGACAAGCACACGGTGTACCATACAGTTGGCAATCTGTACCGTGATCACCATGGGGTCATCATGAGGTTGCACGGTGTTGTAGACATCCGCTTGGGTGTAAATGATCTATGACAACTGGGAGGGGCTAGTCGGTCTCTGGTCGACCTTAGGGATACCCCGCCCTTGGTCCGTACGAGGGACTTTCCTCCCATGGTTTTTCCTGGAATTGTTGGAGGTGCCAGCCAGAGTAGGCCCTCCGCTGACGGTAAGTATTATCTGAATCTATTGCATCAGGTCCGCCTGCTCCCCCTTTCTTTTCTCGGCTTACACTTTCCTTCCATTATGAATGTTCTCCCTGACTTGCTGTAAGAATTCCACCAGACATTCTCCTCTTATCAAAGCCTCGATCTGATTCCGCAGGTTGTAGCACTCTGAAGTGTTGTGCCTCACATCCTCGTGAAAGTCACAATATTTATGGCGATTTTTCTTATTGACCAGGGCTTTCATGGGAGTGGGCTTCTGTAGCAAACCCTTGTTCTGAATGACGAGATAGACTGTTTCACGGGATACATTTAAGGGAGTGTAATGATCGTACCCCATCTCATCTCGAGCTATTGGGGCCACTGTCCTGGGAGGAGGTGAAACTTGTAGAGGAGTTTCGATCAGGGTTGAGAAGAGGGAAGCGGTATGTCGATCTATTGGGGGGTTTATTCTGGCTTTTCTGAGCTTGCTCGGGTCTGGGAGCTTTCTTCTTTTATCATTTTATCGCTCTCATGTCGTCGTGTTCCATCTTGACCTTGAGCTGTTCGTCGACCTCAATCTGCTCCAGAGCCCGATCATAGGCTTCTTTTAGGTTTCTAGAGGTCTCTTGGTAAAAGACCAGAAAAGCTTGCCCACTCACAGGTTCCTTCTAAAGTTGGTGAGGGTTTCTTTCTCAGTGAAGACCCTCATCTTGATGACTTTCTTGTGGAAACGCTCGACATAAGCCCTGAGGGTTTCCCCTCTCTCCTGGATCACGTACTGTAGATGAATTGGGTCCTTCAGTCGGTGCTTAACTCCCTGGAATTACGAGCAGAAATAGGTCGATAGCTTGGTAAAGAAATCCACACTGCTGACAGGTAGTTTTCTAAACCAGGTCTTAGCGTAATCCGTGAGTGTAGTGGGGAACATTCGACACATATCGGCTCTGGTCATGTTCTGGACATCCATCTGTTGAACGAAGCTCTCTAAGTGGCTCAGGGGATCCTCAATCCGGAGAATCTTTCAGTTGGCACTTTGAATTTAGGATGGAGCTCTGCCTACCGGATCCTTCTGGTGAAGGAAGGATTCATTTCACTTAGAGGATCTTTCTTGTCCTCCTTGAACTTCCCCTTCTTCATCAATTGGACCTTCTTCTAAGGCTCTGCCAACTGATCCCTCAGGTGTTTGCTTTCGGATTTCCTTGAGTTGTTCTTAGTTTCCTCACTTTCGGATCCTTCTAAGGAACTGGCAACCTCTACCCGGTCCCTTCTTTGGAGGAGGTCTGCCCGGGGGCTTTGCTGACTTTTTTCTTCCCTAATTTGGGCTTCCCTCATTGAAGTCGTTGGGTGGAGAAACTCTCCCCGCTCTCAGGGAAGGATGTCCGTCGCGGATTTGACTTGCCTGGGTTGGTAGCGTGGCGGTGCTTTAGGAACGGAGCGCATAAGCCCTAACCTATCCCGGATCGAGGCTGGGAGTCATGTTCTATTATGAGTTGGCTCAGGAAGGTTAGGTCCCAGGCGATCAAATGCGGGTTGCCTAGCCCCGGGCCTGCTTTACTTCCCCCTATTACAAAGGTTTGTTTGTTGGATAGTAATACCCTCAGCGAGCAGTCGAAGGCGGACGCTTTCCATGAAGGCCGCCGCTTGTTGGTCTAGCTCGACCTGATTTCCCATAGGGGGATCCAAAGCCCGCACCGTGGCTGGTTGGTCTAGAATCTGGCTATGGAGCCAGGATTTTCTCCTTTTCTTCAGGACCTTTCGTGTCGATATAGCAGAAGGTTATCCCGATGTGCCTGGCTATCCTTGTGAAGAGCGGAGCCTCATGATTCCTTTAAAATAATAAACTTGGGAATATAAAGATGGTGGTGTGAGAAATTCCTACTAACACCCTCGAGACCACTACCACGGAAGTGGTGGCCGGGGTCGGTACCGTTTATACCTGACCTGTTTAGAAGTAAACGAGACGCTGGATTGCAACAATACAAATGGGTTCTTTTATTGATTACTTGCTTCGATATACAGATCACTCTCTCATATGCTCACAGTCTCTCTAGGATATAGGAAGGTGGCAATTGTGTGCTTGTCGAATAGTGGAAACGAAGGTGGCCATGTTCTGAACACAGAATTTAAGCCTTCCCCTCTTCTTTTCTTTTCTTTTCTTCTATCTGTCGTTCTCCTTCTGTTTTCTCGTCTGATCTTTTTTCATATCCTGCTTGGCCCTATTTATATATGGTCCAAGTAGGTTTGAATTTACTGATATCCTGCCACGATCTTACGAATCTGTTTCCTCCTTATCAGGCGTGATCCTTTATTTAAAAGTTGTTGACCTCGAGTAAATAACGGAAATGATGATATTGTTAACGAAAATGAGTTTGTTTCCTTTTAGGAATCACACTCTTGACTCACACGTAAACGGAATTAATGTTGGTTATCACATATATATGATCTTATATATCATCGCGACATGGCTTTTCATGGAGGTCACCGAGCTAGCTGCATGTTGTCTCATAGAGCGAGGTAGATCAATGCTTCGACTCTGTTCTTAGAAGCTCGTGATGGATTTTCCCTGATCCTTGAGAGCTTGAAGTGTCCTTGTAGACATTCCTATGAGGTAGCCGGGGTAGTGTAGATTTATGCGTGATTTCTCTTTCATGCACAGCAGGGACAACGGGCTTCTGGAGAGGTTGGCGGGCTTTTATCTAAGACTAATGTTAAGTTTGTCCTTCGAAAGTCTTAACCCAGAGGAAGCCCACTTTGCTTGTCGGGCTTCTCTTGAATGTCTCTTGAGCTTGGACACCCCCTGGCTTTCATAGGGTGGTTGAGGAGCTCGACCTCAGGAACCGAAGTTCCTTGATAGGTGGCCTGGAGAAGCTCGGGTTCCAGTGTTCGTGTGGGGGCTCGTCCTGGCCTCGCCTAGCTTGTTTTTTGATAGTTTTGAAGTGGGGTCAGCCTTCCCTACTCCTGCAGGGTAGCTTTATGGTCTATCCGGGCTTCATGGACGTTGATAATGGGCTTTGACTTGTGGCGGGTAAGTGGAAAATTTCTCTTTGATCTCTGTCCAAATTTTACTATTAACAAGTTATTTTCTAGTTAAATTATGTTTGGCTAATTTTATATAGCTGTGGTCAAATGTGATACTGTTGATATGGGAAATATAATCCAATTATGGTAAGTTTAAAATTTTTATGTTTTCTTCCATCTGATCTTTATGGAGTTTTTGACTCACTGTATATAGACAGATATTGTCTAGTACAGTGGGTACTTTTACCCATATCTATCAGAGAGTGGTTTCTCCCCTCTGATCTTTGTAGAGTTTTTGACTCACTGTAGATAGACAGATATTGTCTAGCACAGTGAGTACTTTTACCCATATCTATTAGAGAGTGATTTATCCCCTCTAATCTTTGTGGAGTTTTGACTCACTGTAGACAGACAGATGTTGTCTAGCACAGTGAGTACTTTTACCCACATCTATTAGAGAGTGGTCAGTGGAGTGGAATAGCATCCCATTAATATGGACTAAATATTAATAATTAGATCATATTCGAATTACCAACAGTGGATCCTTTAGCCCCAATATTAATTTTAATTGATTTACATTTTTATACAACCTTATTAACTAATCTAGATAATTAATTCTACAAGGACAAGTGAACAACCTCCCTGTGGTTCGACCCGGTCTTACCGGTTAATTTATAACTATGACACTCTTATACTTGGGAGTAGGAACACTTCTTTAATACGTGTCAAGTTTTTGGCGCCGCTGCCGGGGAAGTAAGTCCGCCTTTTCTTTGTAGAAGTAATTTCTTTTTAATTTTATTTTAGTTTTGTTATTTTTTTTCTATCTTCTTTGTTCTTCTTTTGTATTCAATTTTGCATCACTCATCTCAATCATAAACTTCATTCACTTTAAAAAAAATTGTACTTTTAATCATTAATCACATTTTTACATTTTAGTCATTCAACTTTTTTATTTGCATTTTAGCTTAGATCTAGTTTGTATTTGCATATAGGTCATTTTATTTTCATTTTTGCATATCAGTCCCTGTAATTATCGTATTTTCACTTTAGTCCCTATATTTATAATTATTTGCACTTTTGCCGAAACACTTGTGTATACTTACATTTACACCCTTAGAATTTTGCATATTGTTATTTTTATCACCTTTTCTTTTATTTTCTTCATTTTTGGGTATTTCATCTCCATGAACCCTCATTAAATTTGCATGAGACGTTGGTCTCGAACATCTAGTGGTAGATTAATTAGAAGATCACAATCACCCACATTCACCAATAACATGACTGAAAACCCACATAGACATCCAACAGGAAACAAAGTCGAGAACCTTTTAGACAACCTTGACAACATATCTCAACACAGCAACCATCCGCCTTATGTTGACCATGACCAACACATTAACCCAAATCCACCTAGAACTCTTAGAGACTACATGAACCCCACACGTACTGGAGTACCTTCATGCATAGCTTTCCCACCAAATGCATCACACTTTAATTTTAAACCGGGAATCATTCAACTTTTACCCAATTTTCACGGTCTTGAATCTGAAAACCCATATGTGCATCTTAGGGAGTTTGAGGAAGTCTGTAACACTTGCACTGACCAAAATGTTAGCATTGATATAATCAGGCTTAAGTTTTTCCCTTTTTCCTTAAAAGATAAAGCTAAAACTTGAGTAAGAGTTATGGTGAGGCAAGTTTTGCAAAATTTTGGGTATGGTCCAATTGCTTTTCTATCCTGTCCCATGTGCGATGCGGAAGAGGAATCGATTGATCACCTATTTCTGATGTGCCCTTGGTTGTGGTAGTTTTGGAACAATTGTATGGATTGGTGGGATGTGGTGATGTAATAATGTGTACAAGGTTACACTAAACAACCTAGAGGGGGGTGAATAGGTTGTCTCTCACTTATGACAAATCTTTCGAGACTAGTGACAAAACCTTTGATAAGCATACAAATTAACATTCAACATGATTGTTATGAAAAAACAATATATTCATGTATGCTCAAATCTCCACTCTTAGTCTACAAAACATACAACAAGAATCAAAGTATCTTATGAACAAATATATTCAATGTAGATAACATTCCATAAGTTGTACTTAGAGTATTACAATGTGATACTTTACAACTTGAATGAAATATCACAAGATACAAAGTTATCAAACATACACAAACAATATTGTATAAGGAAGTCAACTTACATATAAAGTTCTATCCACATTATTCAAATAACAATTAGCAATATAAGAGAGATAGGGATAGAGAAAAGTTGACACAAGATATAATGTGGTAAACCTCCGAAGAGGAAACATCCAAGGGCTAGCAGCCACTGGCAAATAAAATCCACTAGTAGATAAGACAAGTACAATCTCTCAAGTGACCCATTCACCTAGAAACTATCTTCCTATCCTACTCTAGAAGTTGTCGCCCTATGCTCAACAATCCGAGGCTTCACACCTCTTGTCAAGACTTCCTTGGTCACCTTATCCGGATCCTCACAACCCAAGGCAAGACTTCTTGCTCAACTATTCGAGTCTTCCCGACTCTAGTCAAGACTTACTTGCTCACTTATCCGGATCTTCACGAACCTAGGCAAGACTTCTTGCTCGACTATCCAAGGCCTCACACCTCTAGCCAAGACTTCCTTGCTCAACAATCCGAGGCCTCACACCTCTTGCCAAGACTTCTTGCTCAACACCATAGGTTTCACACCTATTGTCAAGACTTCCTTCTCACATGGCATCTAGGTGATCATGAATGCAAAACATAAACAAGCACGCAATATAGAATAAGATGATCAACAAATTCTATGGAAACTAGAATTAATCAATGAGCACACAAAGTATATTTTTCTAGTTTAAAATCCAAAAATGACACCACACAAGATAATGCATGAACATATGAAATGTATGGATTAGGTACACTCCATAAAGATACAATAAAGTTCACAAAGCAAGATTGTCTAAATCTTATGCATGAATAAAAATCTAGAGCATGCCAAATTTCCCAACACATACTTTAAACCTAGATTTTATTCATGTTACTAAAGCTTGAAATAAACATGTTCATGAAGTACATATTCAAGACTTTAGTACTAACACAAAAATGCTAGAAACACAATATATGATCAATCAAATCTCTAGCAATCATTTAAAGCATATATTCACAAAATAGTCAATTCAACTCTAATAAACTCTAAATATAAAATCAAATGTGCTAATTCTATATCTATTCAACAAATGAGTTCTAGCACATGATAAGACTATTAATCATGAAAATAAAGTCAATCAAAGCACAAATAGTCCTAGATAAGATGCTAGCACAATACAACTCACAATCATATGAAAACATAGGTTTGATGAAACCTAACTCACAATCAAGTATCTAATTAAGCATAACTAGCATTTAATTGAAGATCTATCACTCATCAACATATGTTCAAGTCAAATACACACAAGTAGGAAGAAGACCCAAGGTATTTGAACATTAGAATCAAGGAAATCAAAAGATAAACAAATACCTTGACAATTTCGAGTGCAGTCACGAAAATGGTGTGATCCACCAGAAAACTTGAACAAATGACTTCAAGGTTGCTTGGAAATGATAGAGGACTTCAATACAAAACTTCTCCAACTTGAATCACTCAAATCGGATAAGAAATGAGAGAGATATGGTGATTCAAAGTTGAGAGAAAAAATCTGGAAATTTTCTGCACTACATTTTCTTCTTCCTTGAATTCAAATGAGAGAGATAAGAGATATATAAAGAAGAGGGAAGAGATATATGTGAAAAGACCAAAGCTACCCCTTCAAGATGTTTCCCTTAGATGGCGTGTGGGCATCTCGGGGCAGCAAGGAGTTGCAGCCGAGATGGCCACGCGCCATCTCGGGCTTGCACCTCTTGTTGGCCTTTCGGCCATGGTGCAACTCCCATGCGCTTCCCTCGCGTTCTTCGACTGTTCTCCGGCCTCTGAACTCGAAATTTGAATCTGTTTGTGGATTATGAACTGTAACTCTCTCACGGACATGGACATAAGATACTCAATCCATTAAATAATAATTCGACTAGATATACGAAGACGAAGACAATATACGCAACATGACTGAAAAGTATCATAACTTTTAACTCAGAACTTGAAATCATTAGTATGAGTAACCAAAATGACCGGAACTCAATCAAGAATGTTTTAAGACTAAAATCAAGTTCAATATCCATGTTATACAAATATATACACACACAAACAAAATTCACACTAGAATGCAAACTACATAGAGATAGTTTCCAATCATGCATATTCCAAAACATGTTATTTCCAAACCAATGCATGAGCATTCATCTTAAAGTGTGTAAATGTGTTATAAATGGTGCAGAATGATGCAAGGACACATGAATGAATTGTATGTGTGTGTCTATAATGGTGCACAACGATGCAGGGACACAAATGTATGATATGTGTGTGTGTGCCTAAGCCTTGAAAGAGAAAAGAAAGGTCTTAATATACCTTTGTAGAATCATGAAGCACTTTTCCCTTTGAACACTTGAACTTTCTTGAATAGTTGTCATTTTCTCTTTGAAGCTTGAATCATCATGAATCCTAGACAACTAAACAATACAAAGGAAATGTTGTTTTGATATAGAATAATGCCAACAAAACTCACAGACCTAACAGGTGAGTTGTGTGAACAATTCTCTGAAGCACTGGTTTCTAGGATGGTCAGACTTGTGTAAGTCAGTTAAGCTTTGTCGAGCTTGGTATTCCTTGTTCTTTGCTTTGTCTTGGACAATTTGGGAGGCTCTAAACCAGATGGTCTTTAAACTCCGTGTAGCTTAGTAGTTCAAGCATCATAGAAGAGGCTTAAAGCTTCCCATTTTCACTATGCTCTTGAATATTAAAGATAGTTATCTCAATTCTAATCATGTGAAGCACATGAATGAATCGGTGTGGTTACCTTCTATTGGCGACACTCCAAAATTTAATGTGGATGGTTAGGCTACGGGTAACATTGACAATAGTGGGATTAGTGGGGTTAGACAATTCGGGCTAGCTGTGGGGTCTTTTTTCAGTTTTTGTTGGGACACTTGACTCAAATGTAGTAGAGATTCTTGTTATCCATAGGTGATGTAGAGGGAAAATTCATGCAAAACAATGATCGATAAATAGAACAGGTAACCAATTCGAATCCGTTGGTTCTCACATGAGTATCGGAAATGAACCCTACTATTAATCTGTTGATCTGCACATTGATACCACACCCGCACATGGTACTGAAAATGGTCGATAAAAGAGAAAATTCTTTAAATTTTATTAATTCAACAACCGATTCTCAAAACCTAATACAAGCTACTTAAATAGTAAAAGTAAACCAAATTCATAAAGATTTTGTTTCTCTTAGAATTTAAACAAGAAAGAAATCTAAACAAAAATCATAATCAAATATGAAAGAATCTCAAATGAAAAAGATATCAAATCTCTTAAAAAAAGTCAAAAAACAAAATCAGATTTGATAATAAAAATCAAATCATAAATAATTAACTACTTAATTAAATATACAATGAAAAGAAACATTAAAATAGAAGTTAATTACAAATTATTTTTAAGATAAAATTTCTTCAAGAAAATCATCAATAATATCTCATACATCATTGCCAAAAAATCTTTAAGAAAATCTTTGATAATATCTCTTGCATCAACATGGATGTTTCCTTGTGTGCTCAATCTCAGGTTACGGTAGGGAAGGAGATAAACATTGTTAGTGATTCAAAGGTGGAAGTATTGTGGGTGAATTTTGAGGGCATAGGAAATTTGAAACATGTTGACATCATCTTTGACATTCGCAATCTCTCCCGAGTATTCTAGGAAACACTCGTGTCATTTTCAACTCTAGAGCTAACAACACCTTTGTTGACTTGCTAGCCAAAAAAAGGTCTGCCTTAGAGGGGGATGGAGAGATTCGGGAGGTGCACTGATTTCAGTAAACAAGCTTTATCTTTTTCCTTAGATTTCGGTGGCTTTCATAAGTTTTAGTTGGTTGCATCAGTGCTTGCTCTGAGGCTGGTGTTTCTTCTATTGGTTGTTTTTTGCTCTGTTTCTTGTCTTCCTTTCTATCCTGGTTTATTTTGTGGCTATTTCCTTTTGTTTTTAGCGTGTGTTGTTGCATAGCCTATGCCTCTTCTTTTCCGGTGTTGTTGTTGTTTGGTATTGTTATTGCCTGTTTTGGCATTTTTTGGCCTTAGTATTTATAAAAACTCTTGCAGTAAAAAAAAATTGTAATGATGAGAATGTTTGATGCTTGAAATAAAGTTAATCATATGTTAGAGTTTATCATAAGTTTTTTTTTAAATAAAGAAATATAGTTGAAAATATTAATGTAATTATTGAATGTATATAGTATTTGGTTAATATTTAATTAAAGTAATTTGTACTTATTAGTAAATTTCTATTGTGATATTTTTATAATTAAATTTTTTATTAAAATATGGGTGCATTAATAAGTTTTATAGATGTGAATATCACTACTCATCTTGTATATGGCTTGTATCTAATTATTGCGGTTATAATTATTCCTTTTTAGTTTTTTTTTTAGAAAGTAATTATTTCTTTATTCCAGTTTTATGTTGAGTCATGTATATATATGAAAATTTAGAATTTAAATTCTATTTAGATCTGCTGATATGTATAATCAATGGTAATCGATGAATGTAATTTATTTTACTTATTTATTTTAATTTTATTATTTTTAAAACATATTTTATTCTCAAATGCTTTTGATTAGGGAAAATATCAACACAGTAAAAGTTTTTGATCCGAAAATTTAGTATCATTTTTTAGACTCCATTCGGCAATCGACATAATTTCACGAACATTTAATTTTCAATGGATGCTACAAAAAAAAATAAAAAAGACCCTTGATTATCAAACTTCAATGGTTGATCTTGAGACTTAAGATTGAATCTGTTCTCACTTTTCCAAATGTATTGTACACGTTTATTCTACGTACGTGTCCACAGGATTGCTTGAGCATGACACGTAACTATAGCGTCCACTCGTATGTGTGAAGGGCCGATTGATATGCAAGCACCGCCTAAAAGTCTAAAACTAAAAGATTAAAGGTTTAACCGTACGAATACCTCCTGAATTAATCACGAATTGTTGTTATATCATCTGAATTTTTAAAATGGTCACTAAACCCTCTGAATTTTTAAAATGGTCACTAAACCCTCTGAATTTTCATTTTCCTTATAGTTGAGGTCCAAAGCCTAACGTCGTCCATTTTTATGTTATGGCATATTACAATGTGTTCCTCTGATTATATAGATAATTGCATAAAACCAGAAACTATATAATAATATGTCTTAAATACCCCTCTGACTAAATTTTACAAATTAATTTTTTAATTTTTTTTGAAATAATGGTTAAATAATAATAAAATTATGAATTTAAATTTCTGACTAATTAAATGATCTTTAAATATTTAATAGTAATAGTAATAATAATAATAATAATAATAATAATAATAATGAATAAAATAAAATAAAAATAATAACAAATAATATTAAAAATAAAATAAACTAAAAATAATAGTAGTATAGTGGTAGTAGTAGTAGTAATAATAATAATAATAACGTTAATTAAATAATAAAAATAATAAATATTTGAAAATCATGGTTATTAAGTCATAATTATTTCAATTCCATCTCATTAGTCAGTACGTGTGTTTTGGGATTGTAGTTTATAACGTAACACGTGACGGAGTTTCATGACATATTTTAATAACCAATTTATTCAAAACATTGAAGTTTCTAGATTCGAAGAGATCTGATTTGTTTTTTAAAATAAAACAAGAAAAAATTAAAATTATATTTCTAAGTTTTCAGATTGGATATCCACCATCCATTAATAACCATGACTTTCAAATAATTTAAATTTCTAAATAATTAAATTATCTTTTTTATTTATATATCCTTAAATATTTAATAATAATAATAATAATAATAGTAAAATTAATTAAATAATAATAATAATAATAATAATAATAATAAATATTTGAAAATCATGGTTATTAATGGATGGTGGAGATCCAATCTGAAAATTTGGAAATATAATTTTAATTCTTTCTTGTTTTATTTAAAAAAAAATCAGATCTTTTCGAATCTAAAAACTTCAATATTTGAATAATTTGGTTATTAAAATATGTCATGAACATCTGTCATATATGTTACGTTATAAACTACAACCCAAAACACACGTAATAACTAATGAGATGGAATTAGAATAATTATGACTTAATAACCATGACTTTCACATATTTATTCTTCTTCTTCTTCTTCTTCTTCTTATTTATTTATTTATTTATTTATTATTATTATTATTATTATTATTATTACTACTACCACTACCACTACCAATATTATTATTATTATTATTATTATTATTATTATTATTATTATTATTACTATTACTACTACCACTATTATTATTATTATTATTATTATTATTATTATTATTATTATTTTATCGTTATTATTATTACTATTACCACTACCACTATTATTATTATTATTATTATTATTATTATTATTATTATTATTATTATTATTATTATTATTATTATTAATATTATTTATTATTATTACTATTATTTTTATTTATTTTATTTAATTATTATTATTATTATTACTATTAAATATTTAGGGATATTTAAAGAAAAAAGATCATTAAATTATTCAGAAGATTAAATTCAGAATTTTATTATTATTTAACCATTATTTCAATTTTAAAAAAAATTAAAATTTGGTCAAAGGGGTATTTAAGACATATTATTATATAGTTTCTGATTTTATGTAATTATCTATATAATCAGGGGAACATATTGTAATATGCCATAACAGAAAAGTGGATGACGTTAGGTTTTAGATCTCTGATGTAAAGAAAATGAGAGTTCAAGGGGTTTAGTGATCATTTTAAGAATTCAGGGAGTATATCAGCAATTCGTAATTAATTCAGGAGGCATGCGTACCATTAAGTCAAGATTAAAAGAAGCAAAGAAAGGAATAAAACCCATTTGCATATGCACCCAGCAGCCTCGATTTTCTGCATATATTTATAAACTTTTTCAGTCCAATTGGCGACTGGACTGGTCTGGATCACATCAATTTAAAGAGAAAGATTTTTCAGAACATTCTCCGGATCTTCCATATCAAAGCATCCAATACAACCATCTTCTCCATATTTATTCGTTCTTTAAACCTTTTTTCTTTCATCAAAATTTCCATAGCAGATATTGAGTGAATATATTTATTCTTGGTTGTTGAAAAATAAACTTGACCTCAGCCCAACCACTTTCAGCCAACCACCTTGCCGCCCACTTCTAGAAACCGGCCATTGAAATGGCTCCAACCACCTCCAACTCCCAGCTGCTTCCTAACCACATTTGACTTCATTGTTTTGCATTTATTTTGTTTGTAGTTTACCTCATCTCAGTTTCTTATATAAAGGGATGAAAGTTGTATTGAAAATGTGTGGAGTGGTGAATGAAATATAGAGAGATATAAGAAAAGCTTCTCCTTTTATTGTTTGTGTTCGAATTCTCTCTCAGAGGTGCACCACAAGTGACCTCAAACCATACCATCCCACCAACAGTGGTATCAGAGCTCAGGAGAACCAGAAACTCGAAAAACAGAGGTCGAAATCGAATTCGCCCAGAAATCAAAGTGATCAAAATCCATTTTTGGTCACACCAGAGTGTTCTAAACATCGTCAAGAGTTCAACGGATAAAACGCCATTCAAATCTAAGCACCAGAGAGTCCGTACGCGCCTTTAGAAGTTGGAGAGTGAGATCACGCGCCGTCCACACGCAGCACAATCCCCGGCGCGTCACCAACACGCGCCGATCGTCTTTCTCACCCGTTTTACAGGATCCGACCCGAAGTCCGATCCATCAATCGTACCAGATCCGAACCGATAAACCGACCCGGTATTCGGTTGCTGCTGGCAGACCCTAAATCCGACCCGAAGACCTGTCACCTATTCACGGGTTGCTGACGTCACTAACGCCGTTATAACGGCTGGAATATTCCGTCAGTCAAAGGAATATTCCGTTATCTTTGGTTGACTTTTCATAAAAGTTTGACCGCTCGTTTCGGACGCTTCGAACTCGTTATTTGACAAACGCGGACTGGTTTCCAAGGTTTTTGACCATTCTGGATGCAACGGTGCCCTTCCATTTTGCAAATTCGGACTCCAGATTTGTGATCTACGCATTTCAAGTCACGATGGCCAGCGGAAACGCACATGTTGTCATCCCGAAGCTCACCAAAGACAACTATGATAATTGGTGCATACAAATGAGAGCTTTACTAGGCTCTCAAGATGTTATGGATATTTTGGAAGATGGATATACAGAAGCTGAATCCAAAGAAGCTGAAGGAACCATGACAGAAGCTCAAATATCGACTCTCAAAGCCGATCGAAAGAGGGATTGTAAAGCAAAGTCTATAATCTATCAAGGGCTAGACGAAGCAATATTCGAGATTATAGCATCAGCTAAGTCGTCAAAAGATGTCTGGGACACTCTTCTTAAAACCTACAAAGGTGCTGACAAAGTGAAAAGGATCCGTCTTCAAACTCTACGGGGAGAGTTCGAATCCTTACGAATGAAATCTAGTGAATCTATTGCTGAGTTCTATACACGAGTTATGGTCGTTGCGAATCAGCTAAGAAGAAATGGAGAAACTCTCACAGACATGAGAATTTCAGAGAAAATTTTACGATCATTAGATCCAAAGTTTGACTTCATAGTTGTGGCGCTGGAAGAAACAAAAGATCTAGAGACGATGTCCGTTGAAGAACTTGTGGGATCATTGCAAGCCCATGAGCAGAAAGCCATAAGAAGAAATGATGATAGAGTAATGGAGCAAGCTCTCCAGTCAAAGCTCTCCCTCAATGAAAAAAGATATGAGCAAGGGGGGACCTCACAACAAGGAAGAGAATGAGGTAGAGGATCTCGTGGAAGAGGTTCAGGAAATACTGAAACCAGGAGTAGAGGCAGAGGAGGAAGAGACCCAAACAGAGGAGGACGTGGACAACAGAACTATGTCCCACGAGGAAGAGAACGAGGAAGAAGAGACGGGTACAACAACGTCCGAACATTTTTGACAAAAGAAATGTTCAATGCTATAACTGCCACAAATATGGCCAATATAGCAACGAGTGCAGAAGCCCGCCAAATGAGGTAAATGAAAATTCTAACTTTGCAGAGAAAGAGCAAGTTGAAGGAGAGTCGTTGATGTTGATGGCACACAACTCAACATATCAAAACCAAAATGTTTGGTTTCTTGATTCTTGAGCCAGCAACCATATGACTGGCAGAAAAGACTTATTCACTGAACTTGATGAGAAAGTTCACGGAGAAATCTCATTTGGCGACCTCTCTAAAATCCCTGTCCAAGGAAGAGAGATGTCATGATCAAGCAGAAGAATGGAGATCATGCTTTCATCTCAAATGTCTATTATGTTCCAGACATGAAGACAACTCTCCTAAGTCTCGGACAACTCTTGGAGAAAGGCTACCATATTAGCCTTCAAAATATGCAACTCACAATCACAGATGCTCGAGGAAAGCTGGTTACCCGAGTCCAGATGATGAAGAATAGGATGTTCCCTCTCGCAATTCATCATGATACGACAAGATGTTTGACAGCCATCATCGATGACAAAGACTGGTTGTGGCAACTAAGGTATGGACATCTCAATTTTGAAAGTTTAAAGCAACTGGGAAGTAAGAAGATGGTGAAAGGATTGCCAAACATCCATCACCCAAATGAGATGTGTGAAAGCTGTGTTCTCAGTAAACAACACAGAAATAGCTTTGGAAAGGAGGCAAATTGGAAAGCAACCATTCCACTTGAGCTCGTTCACACGGATGTGTGTGGTCCATTGACGCCAGTATCAAATGGACAGAATCAATACTTCCTCACCTTTATTGACGACTACAGCAGAAAGACTTGGGTTTATTTCTTAAAAAGGAAATCTGAAGTATTTGATTACTTTAAAGAGTTCAAAACTCTTGTAGAGAAGCAAAGTGGCTACTACATCAAAACACTGAGATCAGATCAAGGTGAAGATTACATTGCAGGTGCTTTCCAGGAATTCTTTAAGCAATAAGGAATCAGACATCAGTTTACACCAGCTTATACTCCTCAGTTAAACGGTGTAGCTGAAAGGAAGAATCGAACAATCCTTAACATGGTCAGAAACATGTTAAAGGATAAAAACATGTTAAAGGATAAAAACATGCCTAAGAGTTTTTAGGCTGAAGCAGTCTTGTGTGCGGTATATCTACAAAACAGATGTCCTACGAAGAGTCTTGATACAAAGACTCCGCAAGAAGCATGGAGCACTCACAAACCAAGTGTGAGCCACCTTAGAGTTTTTGGCTCCATTGCCTACATCAAGGTCCCAGAAGCAAGAAGAACGAAGCTTGAAGATAAAGGAGAAAAGTGTATCCTGGTTGGATACGGTGATAGAACTATGGGTTACCGGCTATACAACCCCATCACCAAGAAAGTAATCTTCAGCAGGGATGTCATTTTTGAAGAAAATGAATCCTGAAATTGGGATCAGAACAAAGCTTCCAGAAGTGCAGAGTTGATATCTGAAGAAGAGACAAGAGAAGTGGCTACAGAGCCACATGTACCCAGAAATCAGCAGACTCCTCAACGTGGTTCCTTTTCATCACAAAGGTATGATTCTCCATCACCGATTGAACGTGATTTTTCAGATATGATGCCTAGAGGGGACACATAGCCTAGAAGATCTGTATGAAAATACAGAACAGATGGAAGAAGACATTACTTTGTATTGTCCGCTGATGACAAGTGATCCAGTTAGTTTTGAAGAGGCTAACCAAGAAGGAAAATGGAGAAATGCAATGGATGAAGAGATTCGATCCATTGAAAAGAACAAGACGTGGGAGTTGACTAATCTCCCAAAATGCCAAAAAACCATCGGAGTAAAATGGGTCTACAAGACCAAAAGGAATGCGAAAGGAGAAGTCCAGAGATACAAGGCAAGACTTGTAGCAAAAGGCTACAAACAGAAAGAATGAGTTGATTACGGAGAAGTCTTTGCCCCGGTTGCCAGACTAGATTCCATCAGATTGCTAATATCATTGGCAGCCCAGAGGAGTTGGAAAATTTACCAACTTGACGTAAAGTCAGCATTCCTAAATGGCTTTCTTGAAGAAGAAATCTATGTGGAACAACCACCTGGATATGTGCAGAAAGGCAATGAAGATAAAGTTTGCAGACTGAAGAAAGCTCTATATGGTTTGAAGCAAGCACCCCGTGCATGGAACATGAGGATTGATGATTAATTTCAAGAGAATGGATTCGAGAAATGTCCGTATGAGCATGCACTATATTTGAGGAAGGAGACTGATGGAAGCCTGTTATATGCATGCCTATATGTTGATGACTTGATCTTCACCGGCAACAATCCAACCATGTTTGAAGATTTCAAACAGAGAATGGTGAAAGAATTTGAGATGACTGACATTGGTCTAATGGCTCATTTTCTTGGTATTAAAGTTGTACAAAGCGAAAAAGGTATCTTCATCTCCCAGAGTATCTATGCAAAAGAAATTCTGAAGAGATTTGGTATGGAAAAATGCAATCCTGTCACAACTCCAGTAGAAACAGGATTGGAGTTAAGAAAGAATGAAAGAGGAGTTGTTGATCCAACCTATTTCAAGAGCTTGGTTGGAAGCCTGAGATACTTGACGTGTACCAGGCCAGATATACTTTATGGAGTTGGACTAGTAAGCAGATACATGGAGACTCCTGACCAGTCTCACCTAAATGCTGCAAAGAGGATACTTCGCTACATAAAATGTACAATTGATGATGGTATATTTTATACCAAATGTGAAGATTGCAGGTTGATTGGCTATTCAGACAGTGATTGGGGAAAAGATCTGGATGAACGTAAAAGCACGACAGGCTTTACGTTTTTTATGGGAGATACATCGTTCACATGGTCATCCAAAAAGCAAGCCATTGTGACACTGTCATCATGTGAAGCTGAGTACGTTGCTGCCTGCTCAGCTGTTTGTCATGGTATCTGGATCAGGAATGTGTTGCAGTACTTGAGATTTCCACAAGATAATCCCACAGAGGTCTACATCGACAATCGGTCAGCGATTGCGCTAGCAAAGAATCCAGTATTCCATGAAAGAAGCAAACATATCGATACGCGGTATCATTTCATCAGAGAGCATGTGAAGAATAAGGATGTGGAACTAGTCTCTTGCAGGACATATGATCAAGTTGCTGACATTTTCACCAAGCCTCTCAAACATGATGTGTTTTCAAGATTAAAGACAATGCTTGGTATGGCGAAACATGGGGAGTCAAGTTTAAGGGGGGATGTTGAAAAATAAACTTGACCTCAGCCCTACCACTTTCAGCCAACCACCTTGCCGCCACTTCTAGAAACCGGCCATTGAAATGGCTCCAACCACCTCCAACTCCCAGCTGCTTCCTAACCACATTTGACTTCATTGTTTTGCATTTATTTTGTTTGTAGTTTAGCTCATCTCAGTTTCCTATATAAAAGGATGAAAGTTGTATTGAAAATGTGTGGAGTGGTGAATGAAATATAGAGAGATATAAGAAAAGATTCTCCTTTTATTATTTGTGTTCGAATTCTCTCTCAGAGGTGCACCACAAGTGACCTCAAACCATACCATCCCACCAACATTGGTCACTAATTTGTGATGTATATTGTACGGATGTAATGGATATCATATATATGGGCCGAATAAAGTGAAGAGTAGCACCAGAATTTAAAGTATTGTGCCAAAGTATATGCTTGTTGAAGGATGACATAAATAGGAGGCCTCTCTAGTCTCTAGGTCATGTACTCATGTTTCTGCAACACTGTACACACCATGAAGTGCAGTTGCATTACAGGGCAGGGTCTCCATTGGCAGGCGGCCACTACTTATTAGATTGTACATGCATAATAGTAATACAATGCAATGTTCATTAGTGTGCTCTCTGCCAAAGGAGATTTGCCCGGCAATTCTTCTGCATTATCGCTTCCATATGATTTACAGGTTGGTTTAGATCAATTCAGACATCAGGAGATTCATCATTCTATACATTACGTACATATTATTTGTGTATGCAACAGGGGAAAGTACGCATTTGCTTGCAGTACTACTTGCAACTTGTTATATATGTGCATGCATTACCTGATATGAGTATTCATCAATACTTTTCATTCTCATTTCAAAACTATATTCTCCTACTCCATATATCACTTCCATATATATATATATATTCACGACTCAAAATAAGTACAGTACTCTCTCTTAATTTGTAGCATCAAGGTTTGTGCATGCACATAATATAATTGTGTGCATGCACATAAAATAATTGTGTACGCAAATGCACGTGTTAAAGAAACAGTGTTTGCAGGGAACATGTATTTGCTTTTCATGCAACTTGTTAATATATATGCATACATGCATGCGTTATCTTAGTACATGAGTATGCATGCATCAATACTTTTCGTTCTCCATTCAAAACAATCTCTTACTCCATTTCAATTGATATTCTATTAATGCAAATGTTTAATGTATACAAATATGTAGGGATGGGCGTAGGACCCATTGGACCATGTGGGCCCTCCTACCCCACCCCACCTTACCCTACCCTACCCTATCCTACCCTACCCATCTTTCCTTTTCCAAAACCCATTTGGAGGAATTGGGTATGGGGCGTTTTGGGGAAGGTTCCCCCACCTCAACCTCCAAACCTCATTTTTTCAATTCTTTAATTTTCATTTCCATTATCAAAATCCTAATTTTCAATGAGAAAATCCGAATTTAGTACCTAATCATTCTGATCTCTAGTTTGACTCTATTAATATATTAGTTTTTATTTTATTTTAATTATTTAAACTTTAGATATAAATATATATATATATATATATATATATTGACGGATGGGGTTTGGGAGGTCTCCCACCATCTCCCCCATTTATAAAATTGGAGGTCAAGTTTGCCCCTATCCCACACTTTCCAAACCCATTTAGGGGTAAAATCTACCCCAAAACCCCATATGACCTGTGGGGGTGGGGGCCATGACAAAACTCTCATCCCCACATATATTACCCTTTTTTTCCAATATATATTTTATATATTTGGGTATGCTATAGCTACTACACTACAATTCCAAAAAATTAAAATACTCCAAACTAATTTCTTATCATAAATTAATTTCATTCCTCTTTCCTTCCCCAAAACCCATTTGGGGGAACTGGGTATGGGGCTTTTGGGGGAAGGTTGCCCCACCCCAACCCCCCAAACACCATTTTTCTCATTTTTTAATTTTCATTTCCAATCTTAAATTCTTAATTTTCAATTAGAAAATCGGAACTCATAATCTAATCATCACAATCTCTAGTTTGATCATGTTAATATATTAGTTTTTATTTTTATTTTTATTATATATATATATATATATGAATGTAGTTAGAGGGTCCCCACCATCTCCCCCATTTATAAAATGGAGGTCAAGTTTGCCCCTATCACCCACCCCCAAACTCATTTAGAAGTAAAATCTGTCCCAAAACCCTATAGGACCCGTGGGGATGGGACCCATGGTCATGGTGAAACTCTCATCCTTACATATACTATTTTTTTTTCAATATATAGTTTATATATTTGGGTAATGCTATATCTACCACATGACAATTAAAAAAAATTAAAATACTCCAAATTAATTTCATACCATAAATGATAAATATATGATATATATGATACTTTTTTATTTTTTTGAAATAATATATATGACACTTATAAGTTAGTATTGTTATATCAATTCATTAGGGATGATAAAATTTGGGGTATTTTTAAGAAACTAATGTGATGTTACTCATAGTTTTTAATGCACCTTTGTTTTCTCTTGATCACCTTTAATAAGGAGCTTACTGCGGTTACAGTTTGATGAGCAGGGTCATCTCCATCCATTTTGGGGTTCGAGCCATTTTATGATATTAAGAAAAATCAGGGCTCCAAAAATGGGAGGCGAATAACAAAAATCGGGTTAGAGAGAGAGAGAGAGGGCAGCGATTTTAACTCAGATGATGTCAAACTGGGTTACCAAAGGAAGGTTAACAATTTAATTGGACTCTCTTTCATAAAAAGAAAAAAAAAAGATGAATTCAGTTAGAGTTAGACAATTTTGACTCAGATGATGTCAAGCTAAGTATGGTATGTTAGAATTCAATGGAGTTTTGATGTTTATTTTTGCTCAATTGAATTAGATATAGATAATTGGGCCTTGTTTTTTTTATAAAAAAAAAAGTAAAAAAGGTTTGAGATTGGATCCTTCTTAAACTTAAGGTTAATTGACACAGATACCCCCAGACTATACCCTGATTCGCATGTTGCCCCCTGAATTAAATTTTTAGGCACTAAACCTTCTGAACTATCGAAAATTAGAAAAAGTAGATGAAAACCTAACGTCATCTACTGTTCTGTCACGGTAAATTACACTAAGCACCCTTACTATATACATAATTGAATCAAATAAAAAAATATAATAATATGACGTAAATACTCATCTTGCCAAATTTTTAAAAATTATATTTTAAAAATAAAAATTTAAAATTTAAAATTGAAAGATCGGTTAAATAATAGTAAAATTCTGAACTTTTTGATAAAGAAAATTAAATAAATAGAGAAATGAAAAAAATAAATTGATTTTTTTTTAAATTATCATTTTTATATATTTAAATATCCTTAAATATAAAACCCAGATGAATATATAAATTATTTATTATGAAATATCATTTAAACTATCTTTTTAAAATTTAAATACCTCTAAATATTACTTGTTCGTTTACAATAACAAGACTATTAATAATGTAAAAAACAAAAATTAAAAATTAAATAATAATAATAATAAAATAAATAATAATGCAAATAATGATAATTTAAATACCCTATATTTTTTTTCGCCATTATCATTTTTATTTAAACATCCCTAAATATCATTTGTTCAATTACAATTATAAGGGTATTGATAATGTCAAAAACAAAAATAAAAAATGAAATGATAATAATAATGGTGATAATAATTAAATAATTAAAATAATATAATAATACTAATAAAATAATTAATGATAATAGTAATAATAATAATAATAATAATAATAATAATAATAATAATACTTTATATACCCTATAATTTTTTGAACCATTATTATTTAAATTATCTTTTTTTTATTTAAATATCCCTAAATATACAACCCAGATGAATATTATAAATTATTTAATACGTATTATCATTTAAACTATCTTTATTATTTAAATATCTCTAAATATTACTTGTTTGTTTATAATAACAAGATTATTATTAATGTAAAATAAATAATAAATAATAATAATAATAATAATAATAATAATAATAATAATAATAATAAAATAATAATAATAATAATGATAATAATTTAAATACTCCATACTTTTTTTGCTATTATCATTAAATTATCTTTTTTATCTTTTTTTATTATCATTATCATTATTATTTTATTATTTTATTATTACTATTATTTATTTTTTATTTTTTATTTTTTACATTATTAATAATCTTGTTATTATAAACAAAAAAAAAATATTTAAAGATATTTAAATAATAAAGATAGTTTAAAAGATAATTCATATTAAATAATTTATATATTCATCTGGATTTTATATTTATGGATATTTAAATAAAAAAAGATAATTTAAATGATATGGCTAAAAAATGTATAGGGTATTTAAAGTATTATTATTATTATTTGTCGTATATGAATTCTACCAAGCATACACGTCATCGACAAGAGGGAGAAAATTGCCAGGTGGACGCCCAAATAGGCACTCAGGAAACATCCTACAAGACATCATTAAAGAGAAGAAGCCCGAGTAAACAAGTAGTTTGGCAAGACCTGCTCGGGATCAACTAAACTACTTCGAATAAATTAAACGTACTCGGGGTTAGCAGAAATGCATATTCTACTCGGGCTCAAAAGACGCTACTCGGGACCAGCAAGTGTTGTTCTTACTCGGGATAAATATGAAAACCGAATAAGAAACTTAGTGCTTAGTTCACATGGATTAAGTTATAAAATACACGAAGATATCCATCATGAAGGAATTTCAGAGAAAACAGAATACTGAGCTAGAAGAGTCCCCAATCAGAAACAACTTGATTTCGTTACAAAGACTACATTCTTTTAAGGAAACAAGCCCAAAATGGACTGTACTACTAGAATCCCATTCGACTTCTATACAAGACTCCGAAACAGGAAAGAAAACAATCAACCTCCAGCAAGTAAATAATTCTAATTAAATACAAAGGTCCATTACTTGTACAAGGCATATTAGGGCTCTATAAATATATAAATAGACCAATAATCTCGTCAGAAAAGAAGATACACAGCAAGCAACAGAAAAATACAGAGAGAAAAAGAGAGATCGAGAGCTTGTAAATATCATATTTTCATAGTGGATTTGGCTCTGTTGATCCTTCAACGACCCGTGGACGTTTCTCCCGTCATCGGAGTTTTACCACGTAAAACTTGTGTCTTGGTTACTCTCTCTAAAATCTCTTTCACTTTGAATTGATTGCCGAAATCAAATCCTTGTTGGCTTTTCTGATACGATCCAGAAATCAACGTCAACATTGTTATTACTGCTGCTGCTACTATTTTATTATTTTATTAGTATTATTATTTTATTTTAATTTTTGAATTATTATTATCATTTCATTTTTTATTTTTGTTTTTGACATTATCAATACCCTTGTTATTGTAATTGAAAAAATAATATTTGGGGATATTTAAATAAAAATGATAATGGCGAAAAAAATACGGTAATTAAATTATTATCGTTATTATTTATTATTTATTTTTATTATTATTAATATTATTATTATTTTTTATATATATATATTATTAATAACCTTGCTATTGTAAACGAACAAGTAATATTAAAAGATATTTAAATAAAAAAAAAGATAGTTTAAATGATATTTCGTATTAAATAATTTATATATTCGTCTGGGTTTTATATTTAGGGATATTTAAATATATAAAAAAGATAATTAAAAAATAATAATAAATTTAATTTTTTCATTTATCTATTTATTTATTTTTCTTTATCAAAAAGTTCAGAATTTTATTATTATTTAACCAATCTTTCAATTTTAAATTTTAAATTTTTATTTTTAAAATATGATTTTTAAAAATTTGATAAGAGGGGTATTTATGTCATATTATTATATATTTTTTTGATTTGATCCAATTATGTATATAATAAGGGTGTTTATTGTAATTTATCGTGACAGAACAGTGGATGACGTTAGGTTTTTATCCACTTTTATCAATTTTCGATAGTTCGGAGGGTTAGTGTCTAAAAAATTAATTCAGAAAGCAACATACGAATCGAGGTATTATCTGATGGGTATCTGTGTCAATTAATCTAAATTTAAATAGATTGCACTTGAGACATCTTATTTTAAAAAGATGAAGAAGAGAATTTGACTTTTAAGAAACCTCAGCAAAATGTTAGGTTTACTGCTTCCATGGGCCGGCTCTGTTGATGACTACATGCAGTTGATGGTATATATCTCTGTCAATAAATCACGAGAAACTTCAATCCTTTGGCGTTCTCTCCATGACTAGTTTCTGAAGTAATTTCAATAAACAGATAATTTGTTCTTCCTCTTTTGGTTTGGAATGACATTTATGTATGTATTTCATAAATCCTCAGTTTGCCATTTCCATTTTTTCTAATTGAGCATCTTAATTTATTTTCTTGTCTTCCCTTCTGCACAATGCACCCATGTCAGAATAGATTACACAATTTGATTAGAAGATAATCCACGATCAAATTATTATTATTATTCAAATTTACCGTTCGAAATAAATAAATAATAATATTTATTTATTTATTTATTATTTTCTGAACTGGCAAAATTGTTTCGAGCAACAAGCCCAAATGAAGACACAAGTCCCAAACCCAACACCAACAAAACCAAACCAGTAAGAGAACAAAAGATGAAAAACAGCCCACTAAACCCAAACACAACAGCCTGCACTCCCTACAGCTTAAAAACAAGAGCTGGAAAAAAAGGAAAATCAAGAACACCACCAAAACTACACAACAAAAACAAGAAACGTTATGTATACCAATCATATGATAAGATAGCTATATTTTTGTTTGTGGCTGAGATGATCATATAAATATAGGAAAATTAATCAATGGAAAGCCTAAATATATACAATCACAC
The DNA here is from genome assembly GCA_032871835.1 of Dipteronia dyeriana. NCBI lineage: Eukaryota > Viridiplantae > Streptophyta > Magnoliopsida > Sapindales > Sapindaceae > Dipteronia > Dipteronia dyeriana. The sequence goes on along the minus strand of CM065301.1, from coordinate 72,017,208 downwards.
AACAAAGGCATTGTACCATTTAAATTTCCATCTTTTAAACTGACATGAATAACATAGATCCATGCCATGATCCATCGCTCTGAAACTTTTTAGGTATATATATACTGATGCATTACAAGGAAAACCTCTGCATAGTCACATATACACATGCATGCATTCATAGATACATGCAAATAATTTTCTGTTTACCAGCAATAATTAATGGTACAAGAAAAAATATATCCCATATCTCAATGCTGCTTGAAATCTACGAAAAATCAAATGTTAGATCGCGTTGCAGCTCTTTACAGCCAATAATGAACTATTAAGGAACATATATGCATGTAGAAGATTACAACATTGTCGAGAACATGCTCTCGAATCTTCCATTTTTAAGCATCTATATATTAGAACCTAAGTATTATCTCTGTCTTCCACGTCTTTTTAGATTTTCTGTCTGTCAAATCATCACCTATGTTTCAGCAAAATGAAGCCTCAAATAGATACTATATGTGAAAATTACACACTGTCCCTTACTAATAAGATTTAGTAAAGTTAAGTGACACAAAATTATAATATTTGAAAGGGATATATGTTATATTGATATTTGACTAATTATATATCTTTTTTTATTCCAACCATAAATCTCCCGTAAGTATTTTATTCCAAAGTTATAATCCACGCTACAAATATGTTATTGCCATAGATAGAGCAAAGCAGCATACAAGTCACTAACCCTTTTTTTTAACAGTCAAACTTTATTCATCGAGCTAAAGAGACTGGAAAAAGGTAAAAACGATCTAAGAAGGCAAAACCAGGGCCCAAACACAACCCGTGCCACAAGAAGAGACACCCAAAATAGCATCAGACCCGATGCAACCAATGTTAAAAGAGCAACATACCTGAAAACAAAACAGCTCCCCCCTCCCCCAACGCATCAAACAAAAACTAGACAAAAACTGATCACTAGCCTTTAGAATCTGTCATATGTGAATTTTATCGTACGTACACGTCATCAACAAAGAGGATAAATTGTCAAGTGAACATCCGAATAGGCATTCATAAAATATCCTACAAGACATCACCGAATAAGAGAAAACCCGAGTAAGCAGATGTTGAACAAAACCTACTTAGGGTCAATCGACATCATATACTACTCGGGATCAGTTAACGACATTCGGGACTGGTTAAATGACGTTTCTACTCGGGATCAAATAATGTTACTCGGGACCAGCGGGTATTGTCCTTACTCGGGATAAATATGAAGAAAACTAAATAAAAAGCCCAACGCTTAGCTCACACGGGTTAGGTCATTAAATACACAAAGATATCCATATCAAAAAGGAATCTCAATGAGAACAAAGTACTGAGCAGAAAGGGTTCCCAATCAGGCAACAACTTTATTTCTTTAAAAGACTACGCTCTTATAAGGAAACAAGTCCTAATTGGACTATATTATTAGAGTCCCTTTCGATTTCAATACAAGACTCCGAAACAGGAAAGAAGACATTCCGCTTCAAGCAAGTAAATAATCATAATTAAATACAAAGATCTATTACTTGTACAAAGCAGATTAGGGTTCTATAAACATATAAATAGACCCATAATCTCGCCAAAAAAAGGAGATACAACAATCATAAAAAAATATAGAGAGAAGAAAGAGAGATCGAGAATTGTATTTCTATTATTTCATAGTGGATTTTGGCTTGGTTGATCATTCAACCACCCGTGGACGTTTCTCCGGTCATCGGAGTTTTACCACCTAAAAAATTTACGTCTTGATTACTTTCACTTATCTCTTTCTCTTTGAAATCACAGCTGAAATTCAATCCTTGTTGGCTATTTCTCACACATCTAGAAATCGATGTCAACAATTGGCACTAAAAGGAGGGGCTCGCGGAACCTCCGATTTAATTAAGGATAGTGACAGGAAGCAGAAGCAGTTTCGGGGATGTTCAAAAATCTCCAGATAACTTCCATGTCGGCAACAGCTCGGGAGATCTCGCTGCAACCATGGGGAACCAACCTATATTCCTGGCGGGGATCCATCATGTTCCTCCAACCAGTGGAGACCTGACACAAAGCTTCCGAGAAGCGTTGCAACAATTGGTGGCAGACGCAACAAAGGAAGGAGTTGATCTACTGGCTGTAGAGGCACAAACTCCTAACCTCCCACCTGTGAGGCTTTTTTCGGTTGTGGTAGGGCCATAACTAAATGCACCGGAAGTTGAAAGGAACTCTGTTCCAATCAATCAGGCTGGACGTGAAACACCTGAATAGGAACGACCACACCAGAAACAGAACCAGGATCATACAGTCTGTGCTAGACACCGCAAACATGATCGGCACAGGGATCGATCATCATCAGAAGGTAGCGATCGGCACTATCGCAAGCGTCATCATGGAATCATAAGTGAAACCCGGCATCAAAGTGAAGAGCCTAAAAAAGGAATGACAATCACCCAACGGTTCAACCATCAGGGAAGTCCGGTGGAAAACAGGGACGTCGTAATCCAGAGCCTAACTCGAGAAGTCGAGAACAATAGGCGTCAGATGGACGCACTTATCAGAGGTTATTGGTACAATGATCTATCTGACGAGGATTCTGACAACCCATTCACTAGAGACGTCCTGCGGATTTCATTCCCAGAAAGATTCAGGATGCCACACGTAGAACAGTTCAAGAAGGATACAGACCTAAAGGAACATGTCAAACACTATAAAAGTGCTATGGCCCAGTATGCCCATAGTAATCCCTTACTATGCATTAACTTTCCACAAACTCTAGGAGACATGGGCTCAAGATGGTTCGGGAGATTGCCCCCAGCAAGCATCAAAAGTTTCAGTGAACTGAGCAGGAGTTTTTCAAGGCAATTTCTGAGCAATGTTCACAGGAAAAAATCAGAGGCTTACCTTTCTTAAATAAAATAAGGGAAAGATGAATAGCTGAAGAAATACCTGGGGAGATTCGGCTAAACGGTGTCATAAATCGGCAGTGCAAATGATGAAGCAATAATTGCTGCATTCATCAACAACCTACAGAATGGACGGTTATCTTTTGACTTAAGAAGAGCCTGTCTGACCAGATATATAGATATGATGGACATGGCAGGAGGATATGCACTAGCCGAGGAAGAAGAGTTAGCCACTAAAGGATGCTACATGCATGAAGGAAAACCCGAGAAGGATGCCGAGTTTAAGGTGCAGAACCAAAAGGGGAAACATAAAGGAGTAAAGAAAAGAGCAAGGACAGGGGAAACGGGCGTAATGCCGAACAGACCATGAAAAAATACCGAGGTAGATATACCAACTACACCCCTCTTTGGAAAAAGCAGAAGAAAATCCTAGCCATTCTGGAAACAAAGAATATGGTACAAGAGACACGATGACAGTCTCAGTTCACCCAGAAATATACAACAAAATACTGTCGATTCCATAAAGAAACCGGTCATGAGACATCCAAGTGTTACCAGCTCAGAGATTACATAGAAACCCTCATTCGGGAAGGACATCTAAAGGATGTAATCATAAAAAAGGATGAGAAATTAGAAACAAAGAAAGAGATCAGGACCGATCACAGCTCTGGTCGAAACCAAAGGGCCAGTCCAAAGGCTAGTCAAGTAATACATACGATATTTGGTGGACCATCCACTGGGAGAAGTAACCGAGAGCGAACACAGGAAATTTGAGAAGCAGTAGAAGCAAGACAGAAACTTTGATGTGAACTCGGTGGAGCCATACCAGAAAAGGGTAAAGAAAGGATAGGACCCAATAACATTCACAGAAGCAGACTCATATGGGGTCGACATTCGGCCAAATGACGTCTTAGTCATAAGTGCCCGGATTGGTCACCGGAAAGTTAGGAGAATCTTGATAGACAATGGAAGTTTGACAGACATTCTCAATGTAGTTGTCTATTATCAACTCTTGTTGGACCGAATGGACCTACAACCTTTCCACACTCCACTCAAAGGATTCGAGGGAATTGAGGTCAGATCACTCGGGACGGTAAAGCTACCTGTGAAGATCGGAGTGGCACCTTGTCAGAGAACTGTGTTGCTCAACTTTTAGGTAGTAGACTTAGACAATTGGCCGTATAATGCGTTACTGGGTCGACCATTCTTAAATAAAACTAAGGCCGTAACAGCCACTTATGTCTTAATGATCAAGTTCTCGACCGAACATGGGGTCAGAATAGTCAAGGGATCCCAAGAGATGGCCCGAAGAGCTAACCTGTCAGTATACAAAGACAAGAATGATGAGCATGTTTGCTCTATAACACAGCCGAGTCAGAACAAAGAGCCACTATCATTCGAATTAGATCCAAAGGAAGAGCCGAATGAATCCAAAACTGAACAGGTCGAAGAAATCATCTTGAAAGAAGATGAACCAGATAAAAATATCAAGATCGGGGCTAACCTGGAAGAAAAAGTCAAACAAAGCCTCATTGATCTACTTAAAGAATACAGGGATGTGTTCGCTTGGAGTCATGAAGACATTGTCGGGATAGATGCCCGAATAATATCTCACCATCTCACAGTAGACCCGAATGCAAAACCGGTGATACAAAAGAGAAGATCATTCAATCTCGAGAAAAGTCAGGCAATCAAACAGGAAGTGGAGAAGCTACTCGCTGTATGATCGATTAGAGAGGTCAATTACCTTCAATGGGTAGCTAATGTAGTCATCGTCCAAAAGAAGAATGGACAGTATAGGATGTGCGTAGATTTAACAGATTTAAACAAGGCATGCCTAAAAGACAGTTTTCCACTTTCGAGGATAGATCAGTTGGTAGACGCTACATCAGACCATGAGTTGCTCAGTTTTATGGACGCCTACTCGAGATACAACCAAATACGGATGAACAAAGCTGACGAAGAAAAGACAGCGTTCACAACTGATCATGGTTTGTACTGTCACACAGTGATGCCCTTCGGATTAAAAAATGCAAGGGCAACATATCAAAGGCTGGTCAACAGAATCTTCGCACAGTAAATAGGAAGATACATGGAAGTATACATTGATGACATGTTGACCAAGAGCATCACGACAGACAAGCATACTTCAAACCTGCGAGAGACATTTGATGTCTTGAGGAGATACCAAATGAAGTTAAATCCGAACAAATGTTTATTCGGAGTTCTTTCGGGAAAATTCCTAGGTTTTGAAGTCCACAAAAGAGGAATCAAAGTCAACCCTTAGAAGATCCAGGCCCTGTAGAAAATGACTTCACCAAGGACCCTCAAAGAAGTACAGCGCCTAACAGGATGCTTAACTTCCTTGGGTAGATTCATCTCAAAGGCCATAGATAGATGCATACCCTTTTTCAAAGTATTTAAAAAAGGGAAAGGACTAGAATGGAATGAAGAATGCGAGTAGGTATTCTTAAAAATTAAAGAATACATATGACAGGCTCTCATCCTTTCAAAACCTCATATAGGAGAGACACTTCATCTGTACTTATCAATTACAGAACTAGCAGTCAACTCAGTCCTAGTTAGAACAGAAGATGGAGTACAGAAGCCAGTATACTATACCAGCAAGACACTTCTACCAGCCGAGAGCAGGTATTCACAGGCAGAGAAAATGGCTATAGCATTGGTTTCAGCAGTAAGGAAGCTAAAGCCATATTTTCAAGCTCATACAATCCAGGTACTCACTGACTGCCCATTAAAATAAATTCTATAGAAGCCAGAAATTTCAGGAAGACTGAACAAATGGGCTATAGAGCTAAGTGAATTCAATATCCACTACGTCCCTAGGACATCGCTCAAAAGGCAAGCATTGGCAAATTTTATAGCAGAGTTCACATAGCCAAACCTGGAAGAAAAAAAGATGTTGGGAAAAAAATTCCCATGAAAATTGTATGTTGATAGCTCTTCAAACATTCATGGCAGCGAGACAAGGATCGTAGTATGCACTCCAGAAGGAGATGATGTCGAATGTGCCATGAGATTTGACTTCAAAGCAACCAACAATCAAGCCAAGTATGAGGCACTACTAGCTGGACTCAGAATTTGCATAGCTCTCGGGGCAGATGAGGTCGAGATATTCAGCGATTCACATGTAGTTGTCAACCAAGTCCTGGACGAGTACCAAGCCAAGGATGAAGGCATGATAGCCTACCGCAACATTGCAAAACAACTCCTCTAGAAATTCAAAGAATATAAGATCGCCCAGATCCCCAGGGAGGAGAATGAAAAGGCATATGCATTGTCCAAACAAACGTCAGCAACAACCACAATCAGGCCAAAGACTATTCCGATGGCACATCTTCTCAAACCGAGCACAGCTGAACCATGAAACTTAGAAATTTTAGAAATTTGAACACCGCCAAACGGTTGAATGACTCAGCTAAAAAGGTTTCTAAAAGAAGGCATGCTTCCGGAAGATCCCTTACAAGCAAAACGTATCGGGTATAGATTAGCAAGGTACACATTGGTTGGAGAAGAACTATACAGAAGGTGTTATTCCCGAACACTCAAAAGATGTGTGTCAGAAGAGGATGCATATCGGATATTACAGGAAATCCATGGAGGAGTTTACGAAAACCACACGGGGAGTAAAAGTTTGGCACATAAGGTACTCAGGCAAGGCTATTATTGGCGTACTCTGTTCTCAGATGCACAGCAATGTTCGGAGAGTTGCAATACTTGCCAAAGGATTGCTAATGACATCCGATAACCCCCTGAGCAACTTAGAAACCTCACATCCCCATGGCCATTTGTCATGTGGGGTGGTTTGGATTTAATCGGCCCAATGCCAGCCGGGACAGGGGGTGGAGCAAAGTATGCCATAGTTGCCGTTGACTATTTCACGATGTGGGAAGAAGCCGAAGCATTGGTGCATATCACAGAAGCAAACACCACAAATTTCATGAAAAAGAATATACTTTATAGGTTTGGAGTCCCAAACACTATAATCACTAACAACGGCACCCATCTTGATAACCTGAAATTCAGACAGTTGTGCAAAGAGTACCGGATTGCCAATTACTATACCACACCTACCCACCCTCAAAAAAATGGGCAGGTCGAAGAAGTAAACAAAATCATCAAGCACACAATCAAAGCAAAGCTAGATGCCAAGAAATGAAGCTGGGTTGAAAAGCTTCCCGAAGTATTATGGGCAACCGGACAACAACAAGAACGTCAACCGGAGAGACTCCATTCACTTTAGCGTTTGGAACAGAAGCTATTATCCCCATAGAAATGTCATATGCGTCACACCGGGGTCAGGTTATATGATGAAGAACAGAATGTTGATATGTTATTGCAAAGTCTAGATGAGCTAGAAGAGCAAAGGAAGAAGTCCCGAATACGAAATATGGCATATCAGTAAAGAGTAGCTCGCCACTACAACTCTCATGTTCGGGTCAGAAAATTCTAGCTAGGAGACCTGGTACTCAGGAAGGTGTCATTGAACACAAAAAATAAAGTTGCAGGTTCCTTGGCTAATAAATGGGAAGGCCCGTACAAAGTTGAAGGAATAGCTAGTCATGGAGCATATTGGATTGCACGACCCAATGAAGGGGTTTTACCCCGACAATACAATGCCCAATATCTGAAGATTTTCTATCCTTAAAATCATTTTTTGTTCTTTTTTCTAGTCAGGACAATTTTAGTTAGGTTAGATATTAGTTGTGGAATTTAAAACTTTGTTGATTTTGCAGTTATGAATAAAAATCAAACTCGGGATTTCTGAAAGAACATATGATAATAAGAACATATGGAAGACAAGCATGATAATAAGAACATGCAAATAGAATACTCGGAACCATTGATTCCCGAATGGGCGGAGAAGCTCGAAGGAGCATGTCATCCGAGCAAGGTCAATTCACCTTAGCAAAAAGGCAAACCCGATACACCAGCTCGGGACGCTATCGGAAAAAATTCCTGTGAAATGCATAGTTGTGTTAAGCAATTCAAAAACTTAACAATTCGGCAAACCCTTGCGCATAAAAACTGGGGAGACGTCCTCGGTAATGCGTAAGGACTCGAACATATGATCATGGTGAGCCTTAATGTAATGTTCAGGTAGCAACCGTGTATGAAACACAAGTATAAACCTACTTGTCTGTTTTAAGATGACTCGGTTAATAATACTAGTCAGTTTAATAAGATACTTGGCATTTAAATTATTTGGGTGACAACCGGTTTAATAAGTTACTCGGTGAAGTTACCTGAACATCAGAATTAGCCAGTTTAATAAGATACTTGGCATAAAGATTGCAAGAGCCAGATTAATAAGATACTTGACATTAAAATTATTCGGGTGACAACCGGTTTAATAAGATACTAAGGTGAAGTTACCCGAACATCAGAATTAGCCAGTTTAATAAGATACTTGACATAAAGATTGCAAGAGCCAGTTTAATAAGATACTTGGCATTAAAATTATTCGGGTGACAACCGGTTTAATAAGATACTCGGTGAAGTTACCCGAACATCAGAGTTAGCCAGTTTAATAAGATACTTGGCATGAAGATTGCAACAGCCAGTTTAATAAGATACTTGGCGTTAAAAATTATTCAGGGAAAGAAACCGGTTTAATAAGATACTCGGTTAAGTTACCCGGACAGAAATAACTGGTTTAATAAGATACTCAGCAACAAGAGTCAAAGAAGAAATTTCATGAGCAATGGGATCAAATTAAAAACCACTCAGTTCAGAAGCTACTAGAAATTTTATTGATCTTTCAAAAGAATGGTTACAGTTCTTTTACAAAAGAATTATTACAAAGAATTATTACAAAGAATTGTTAGTCTACAAAAAATCCTATCTACAAAAATCAGGATTGCGAGGATTTAGAACTCTTGCCAATACTCGGGTCAGGCACCATCTCATATTCACGGAGCAGACTTTCATTAGAAGGCTAAGCAATCGTGTCGACTGAATCATCCATCCATTGGCTGTAGTCTTCTCCTAGGATCAACTCGACATCAGGCACCACACCTTCCACAACCGACTCTTGACTGGCATAAAAAGTTAAGATGGAGTGCTAATATGGAACCTCTAGATGCATAGGATGGGGCTCTTTGCCTCGGCTATGACAGTAAGCTCTCCACTCCTTATATGAGTCCGAAGAGATTCCAAGGACCGATCCACATGATGTTTAATCGATAGCTCCCAGTTGGTTCGGGCCTTCTCAGTCACCCTATTCTTAACTTTGAAGAATTCGCCAGCTGAAACTCCCGTAGGCAGGTGATCTTTTAAAACGATCAACCCCCTGGACTTCAAGTTCCAACCTAGCCTCTTTAGATAGGGATTCGACTGTCAGAGCTTGGAGTTCCAAGTCCTCGATCTTCTGTTCATATGCAGACTTGGACTCCTCCGCTTCTTGCTCGGCCTTAAACATTGATTCTTGTGCAGAAGACAATAAGTTTTGAAGTGATGTAGCCTTCTCTTCTGCCAAAGAAGCCCTCTCCTTGGCCTCCATCTGCTTCGCCAGACAATGGTCGGTAAAAACTTGGGCAGAACCAACTTCTTGTTAATAAGCCGTTTTGACCCGAGCACGGCTATCCTCACTTTCCTTCAATTGAGCCTCGAGACGCCTTATTCTATCGGCTTGATGTTGCTACGTCTGAACCATCTCAGCGAACTCGGCCACCATCTACAAAGAAGTTTAATTTAAAACCTAGCAAGCAAAAATGAGCAAAACAATTGAAGTTAAGGATAACTTACATAAGATGCACCGTTAAAGATGTTCTGAAGACGGTCTGACAGGGAGCCATCATGAAAACAACTCCAGTGGTCTTCCTTGATGAAAGCCCGATCGGATGACATCTGCGGCAACATATCCTGGGGAGAAGGATGTGAAGGAACCCCCGAGGGTTCAGCCCCTTGAACTTCAACCTCGGGTGGAGGGGAACCCTTGTTCGGCTCCGAAGTCTCCACATCTGTCAATGCTCCAACATCAATGCTCGGGGGAATGTCAGCCACAATATCTTCATCGCTGGAGTCGATGAAAGAGACCACCCGAGGGACCTTGAGAGGGCGAGTTGGAGAGCTGACTGTCTTCTGCTTCTCAGCCCGAGAACGATGGAAGCTGAGATCAGCTACGGGATCTTCCTGAGCCTCATCCTGAATAGACTAAAAAAACTCAGGACCTGAAGGTACTTGTCCCGCGGAGGAATTACCTCCATCACCGGTGTCTGACTGCACAGCAGGTCCACCAAGACCCTCACTCTACCTCTCCCCATTATCAGGCAGTTGAGTATCTGTAGGGCCGCTCGGACCACTAGTCTCCCCTGCGGTCGGTTGAACGACGTCCCCGGAGATATATTCAGGAACTTGATCTTCGACCGCATCAGGTTCCTCGTCAGACTCAGGCTGGGTAATGCCGTCATTGCTCTGACGAGCTTCTTTTCGACTCGCCTGAAGAATAGACTTCACCTGGCGAGCCTAAAGATCGCAGACGATGTCCGTATCGTACACTTAGAAGAAAAGTGGAACCGTGTCCGAATATAAAAGCAAAAAATAATAATAGAAAGAGGGCCATACAAATCACTTACATCGCCTGTGGTAGCCCAAAATCTGTTTGAAGAAGCCGAACTCTATCATCTTCGACTCAGTAAAGAGATAAGTCTTGCTCCTCTTTTTCAGAGTGTGAACTGCTGCCCGAGTAAGTCTGGTCAACTCAGTATCGCTGTAATCAATTTTCTTCCTGTTCCATATCTCGGGGGAACAGAAGAAACGGGGGACTTTCAACACCACCCGAGTATCCTCAGATCTGAGGGTGACTTTAAGACCGAGACTCTCTCCGGTGAAAAACCAACTGTTCTTCCAAAACTTGTTAGATGTAAGGAATCTCTATACGAAACCCCTCTTTTTAGGGTTATCAGAGATATCAGTTCCCCGATTCACCTTTGTCCCTTTGGGGACCCAACAGTCTGGTGGATTAGACATGAGGAAATAGGTTCCTATCTTGCCAGACAGCCTCAGCCGTAAAGAAATGCCTGATTTCATTCGGGGAGGGCGGCAACAAGTTCATCCGGCTGTACATGTGCCACAAGCACATCAAGATTTTGTAGTTGTTCGGGGCCAGTTGGGCCGGAGCAATCCATACTTCAACCAGAAACCAAGCAATGAATGGCCGAATAAGGAGAGTGATGCCACAACAGAGCATGGATCCATAGCTCGCCACCATGCCTGAGGGAGGATTCAACGCTGCTCTATCACCCGCTGGAATCAGAATGACCGAATTGGGCAGATCAAATCAGGCACAATACTTCTCTACCTCATCTGGCCCAACCATATTCGGCTCGGTGTCAAACCAACTCGGGCGGTCAGCAGAGAAAGTGAGACGAGACGCCCTGAACGCCTCTTCGACATCGTTCTCGTTAACAGTTTGCTCCCTAATCCGAATACTGCCCGAGCTGTGCTTGTGAACTTCACTTCTACTTTGATGTTTTCTCATCCTTCGTAGAGGTACCCTGTGATTAGAAACATCAGATTCAGAACTAGATGAAGAATCAGAACTGGACACAGATAAATGAACGTCAGGGTGAAGCTTAGAAACATCGACTTCTAAAAATGGAGGTTCATCAGCAAGGATTTCCCCCAGTAATCTTCGAATGAAAGAAACTAACTGAAAATCCCCACGATCTAATGCATCAAGAGCAATATTAAAAAGTTGATGACGGGAAGACAGATCCATTGAAACTAAACTTGAATAAAGAAATGGTGTAAAATCTTCTACCGAAAGGTGGCGATTTTATGCGTAAAGAAATCTAGGTTTGAGAAATTTTTTCTGCCTGAATTTTTTTGAGAATGAACCAACGCTGTCACTCAGTGAATAATTTAAGGAAATAATAGCACGAAACCCTAGGATCTCAAGGCGGGAAAAAATGATGATGAGGTTTGATGACAAAGGCGACGCACGGGGAAACGCGTGGGTCGTTTCTCATAAATGATATCGAAAAACGAAGAGACAAGAGACACGTGTCAAAAAGAGAACTGGTTTTCGCCGTTAGAACTCCAAAACGTCGCCATCATTAAAGATCTCACGTGAGGAGGCAACTCGAATTTACAGGGTCACCATTAAGACACGCCATTATGACAAGACATTTACTCGGGTACTGAAAAGATATTGAAAAACTAATTAAAATACTTTTGCCAGAAGTAAAACCTTGTTCAGCAAAAATATTTTAAGGGGGTATTTTCATATGTGAATTTTATCGTACGTACACGTCATCAACAAAGAGGATAAAATGCCAGGTGGACATCCGAATAGGCATTCAGAAAATATCTTACAAGACATCATCGAAGAAGAGAAAACCCGAGTAAGCAGATGTTGAACAAAACCTACTTATCTGCTTACAAAACCTACTTAGGGTCAATCGACATCATATACTACTCGGGATCAGTTAACGACACTCGGGACTGGTTAAATGATGTTTCTACTCGGGATCAAATGTTGTTACTCGGGACCAGCAGGTATTGTCCTTACTCGGGACAAATATGAAGAAAACTGAATAAAAGCCCATCGCTTAGTTCACACGGGTTAGGTCATTAAATACACAGAGATATCCATATCAAAAAGGAATCCCAATGAGAACAAAGTACTGAGCAGGAAGGGTTCCCAATCAAGCAACAATTTTATTTCTTTAAAAAGACTACACTCTTTTAAGGAATCAGGTTCTAATTAGATTACATTACTAGAGTCCCTTTCGATTTCAATACAAGACTCCGAAACAGGAAAGAAGACAGTCCGCTTCAAGCAAGTAAATAATCATAATTAAATACAAAGATCTATTACTTGTATAAAGCAGATTAGGGTTCTATAAACATATAAATAGACCCATAATCTCGTAAAAAAAATAGAGATACAACAATCATAGAAAAATACAGAGAGAAGAAAGAGAAATCGAGAATTGTATTTCTATTATTTCATAGTGGATTTTGGCTTGGTTGATCATTCAACCGCCCGTGGACGTTTCTCCGGTCATCAGAGTTTTACCACATAAAAAACTTGCGTCTTGATTACTTTCTCTTCTCTATTTCTCTTTGAAACCGCAGCTGAAATCCAATCCTTGTTGGCTATTTCTCACACGTCCAGAAATCGACGTCAACATAATCTAATTTAGACTTAACCATTTCACTTCATATTAATATTACCAAATCTTCTGTGAGATATCCATTAAAGTGGTAACTTTTTCTTAGAGAAGTACTGGTTTTAAATTGATGTATCAATTATCATGTACGGAATAATATTAACTTGATGGAAGCCTTCTAACACACAATGAACGGTTTTTTTTTTCAAAATTCCATTGTCCTTATTTGCTTCTTTTAGGTTAATAAATCTGAAAATGCAAACCCTGCAGGATGTACTACACTGTGAAAATTAGTCACGAACCCTCAATTATGTTAAGAGGGTTTACAGCTGAGAAGCTTCAGATTATGTTGCATACTTGCATCACAAGGTTTTTGATCAAAAAAAAAAAAAAAGAGTTCTAAGGTATTCAATAAAGTACTTGAATAGCGATTTCCTTCTTTAATTTGACTCAACATAGTTCATGGATTAAGTTTTTATATTGATGCAGCAGTTGAAGATATGGCGTTGTATTACTTGGATAGGTGGGATAGGAAAAAGGGCAATAAAAAAGATCAAATCAATCCTACTAGTCCGGGCGACGGAGTTAGAATGACGTGAATCTTTCACAAGTTGAAGTGAATCGTCGAGAACTTTCAAAGTCACCATCATTGGTCGTGAGGCATGCCCTTTTTTGGGCAAATTCCGTCATTTAGGGTCCGAACTTATCGTTTTGCCGTTTTAGGAAAGTTTCGTTTTTGCAATAAATTTAGTTTTCCAAGTCCAAATTGACTTCCGTCAATTCTGGCTTGCTTAGGATTCTTTTTAGAATTAGTTTCCATATTAATCTCAATTTTGCCTTTATTGGTAATTTTTCGTTTTATGCATCGTTTTTCTTGTTTTGTAAGGAAAACAATTAGAGTTGGAATTTGTTTGCTATAAATAATCATGTAAGCCGAAAGGTTATGCAGTTTTTGATGAATAAAAATTAGAGTTTCTCTATTATCTCCTAAATTTCGGTATTCTTTGTGAATGAACGAATTTGAAACCTAAAATTCCGGTATTCGTGAACGAATCAACAGAACTTTAGTAGGTTGTTTCAATTTGTTTCTTACAGGTTTTTCTCAACAAAGCTTCCGCTACATCATATATCTAGAAATTTCTGAGGAATTCAAGATAAACCAAGCACAGAGATCATAATAGTAAGCCAGAAGTTCCTTCAAGGGCGGGTGGTCCCTTACATTTGTTCCGCGCTAACTAGAAGGCCAACCATTTAGAAGAATAAAATGCTTTTGCACCTTTTCATATCCTCATGCCTTGAGCATGTAACACCTGGAACCGTGGTAACTTTGATTGCAGGAATTATCTCCGGACAATTGGATTTGTCAGAGTAAAAGCCAATGCAGGCAACTATAGTATTGCTAATACATATATATATATATTGCATTCAGGGTTTTCTTTGGTTTTAATGTGGTTGAACGGTTCATACAAACAAGCATATATCGAGGGTCATCTCCAGACATTTTGGGGTCCGAGTCATTTAATGATATTAATAAAAATCGAGGCTCTATATAAAAATTAGAACGATGTTTAGGTATTATTGACCGGTCAGTATCTAAAATACTGACCCTATCAATGGGAGTGTAGCACGTGTCTTTTGTTCTTTTACTTTTTACATAAATCTCACAAATTGGGTACTGATTGGTCAGTATGCGAGTTGTTTTAAAAATTATTATCATTAAAGAAAGATTAAAAATTCAATTGGACTAGGTTAGCAAATAAAGTGGACTCCGAGAGGTTAGCAAATAAAGTGGACTCCGACAGAGTCACGGAGTGAGTGAGTGACGATTTTGACTAGGTTAGCAATTCAGTTGGACTCTCTTTAAAAAAAAAAGAATTCAATTGGATTCTCAAATAATGTAAAATTAAGTCTAATATGTTAGAATCAATTGGGTTTTGATGTTTATTTCTATAAAATAGAACTAGATATGGATAATTGGACCTTATTAAAAAAAGTAAACAAAGCTATGATTAAAATTGAACCCTTCTTATACTAAAATAAATTGGACATGAGACCCCAAAGACACGTGTCCAATTTGGTGGCCTTAGCAAAATGCTGGGTTTGCTATACCTATGGGCCGACCATGCATATACTCTAGGTTAATTGAAGAAAATTTGCTTGATTTGTATATATTGATGGAAATTAAACTTTGAAATTCAGTACATGCCCTAGAGGGAGTCCAGTGAGACGACCGCCTAGGGCCCCCGATCTGTAAAGAGCTCCAAAGTTCAAAAAAAAAAAAAATGGATATAACTTATATATGAACTTAAATTAACAGGTCTATAAAAATGAGTTTAAAAAAGCCCACTAAACATTTAATTTTTTCAAATTAATAAACTCATCAAATGAATTCAAAATAAGTCCATCAAATATATTTCTTTTTAAGAGACCCACAAATTATAAAATCCAATTATTAGAATGTTGAATACTTGAATTCTGATCCTAACAATAATTATCTTTTATATATATTAAAAAAAAACGGTATAACACTCTTGTTATATTGATAGTCTAGTAAACATATATAATTTATTAAGGACCTTATTTTTTATACTTCGTCTCAAGGCCCGAAAATCTCAGGGCCGGCCTTGGTACATGTACTAGTACTTATAGTTCGTGATCATCCCTTTTCAGTGTCAATTGAGCAGAACTTGTATTTACATTTAGACTGATCAATGAAGCTCATGATTATCTTGTTTTCGAAAGAATTCTTTGTATTAGAGTAATTCCAGTATTCTAAAATGCGCCTACAAACAAAATTTGTTACAATGTAGATATTTAGAAACTCAAGCTTTAAAATTCTTCAATTCGCTTATCATTAATTGTCATCTCCACTTCTGTCACCTGCTAGTAAATCCAAAAAATAGAAAAACAAACACAATTTATTAGATATCAAAGAAGAAATTAAATAATGCTTAACAAAAACAGTAGCGGCACTCCAGAAAAATAGTGGTAGTGTTGAATGGCAGGGCAATTCTCTTTTGCCAGTATATAGCTATAGCACCTGTGCTAATATTTTCTGCCAAAGGAGAATTGCAATGTGATTCTTCTCAACCCTCAAAACTTGCTTGCTCTCACTTACTGTAGCCAGAACTTCCATTGCCACTTTTATTGCTACATGATATTTCCTAAACCCGAATATTTGATTGAAATTAAACCGGTATATGCTAGGGGATCATTCCACTTGAACTTGCCTTTCACTCATGGTCCCCCTTCTCTTCAAAAGGGCAATGTCCAATGTGCAACTTCCTTTTCTCATATATCATGAAGGCATATTTACAACCATATGTGATGTTTCAGATGCAGTGCTAGGTCTTTTAAACTCAGTATTAATTAGTTTGGTATTTCCATGCATATACACACAAATTAATTGGGTACAAATTGATATTTTTCTTTATCATTAATTATGGTTTCATGAAGATATTTAATTAGCCACATTAGTACAAATTGGTTAAAAATGACTATTTGTCATGCTCACATTCATGCATGCACTGCCTAAAACTTAAAGAAGCAACGAAAATAATAATAAGCAGTAATTGATCATGCGGCGTGAATAAAACAAGAATATATAATCAACCCATTTGCACATACAGCCAGCAGCCTCGATTTTGTTCATATATGTACATATCAACTTTTTGGGTCCAATTTAAAGAGAAAGATTTTCAGAACATTCTCCGGATCTTCCATATAAAAGCATCCAATACAAGTATACAACCTCTTCTCCATTTTTATTCTTTCTTTAAGCCTTTTTTTTTTCTATCAATATTTCCCTATCAGATATATATATATATATATATATAGTGAATATATTTCTTCCTGGTCACTAATTAATTTGTGATGTAGATTGTACGGAATGCGATGGATACCATATATTTTGACCGAATAAAGTGAAGAGTAGCACCGGAATTTCAAGTATTGTGCCAAGTATATGCTTGTTGAAGGGATGGCATAAATAAGAGGCCTCTCTAGGTTATGTTTCTGCAACACTGCACACACCATCAAGTGCAGTTGCATTACAGGGCAGGGTCTCCATTGGCAGGCGGCCACTACTTATAAGATTGTACAGGCATAATAGTAATACAATGCAATGTTCATTAGTGTGCTCTCTGCCAAAGGAGATTTGCCCGGCAATTCTTCTGCATTATCACTTCCATACGACTTATAGGCGGGTTCAGATGTGACGTATTATTTGTGTATGCAAGTGTACATCTTGATTAACAGTGTTTTGCAGGAAAACATATATGCACTTGCATGCATTTCTACTTGCAACTTATTATATATATGCATGCATTAGTGCATTACCTGACATGAGTGTGCATCAATACTTTTCATTCTCATTTCAAAACAATCTTCCTTCATATATCAGTTGATATCCTATTAATGCAAATGTTTATTGTGAATTCCAAAAACAAATACTCCAAATCAATTTCATGCCATAAATGATATTGTAAGAGTTCATCTGTAACTGTCATGTGTATGTATGTATATATATATATATATAGAGAGTGAATGATAGTAGATATATGTGACACTCATGAGTTAGTATTGTTATATCATTTGGGATGAGAAAAATTGGGGTATTTATAGAAAATGTAATGCTACTCATAATTTCTATGGCACCATAATTAATTTGTTTTCTCTTGATCACATCAAATAAGGAGCTTGCTGCAGTTACAGTTTGATGAGTAGGTACATTCAGTTGATGTAGCTCTGTCAATAAATCATGAGAAGTTTCGATCCTTTGCCGTTCTCCATGACTATATTATGAAGTTAATTTCAAGAACAGATAATTTCATATATATAAATGCACAGTTTGCAATTTCCATTTATTCTAATCGAGTATATCTTTATTTTCTTCCACATTTTCTTGTCTTCCCTTCTGCACAATGCACCCCCATAACCATCTATAACAAGTCAGAGTAGATTACACAATTTGATTAGAACTAATTAGAAGATAATCCATAATCAAATTATTTTAATTGTATCCCAATATGATAAGCTATATATTTTCTTATTTGTGGCTGAGATGATCATATATATATATATATATATATATAGAGAGAGAGAGAGAGAGAGAGAGAGAGAAATTAATCATTGGAATGAAAGCCTACGTATATACAATCACACAACAAAGGCATTGTATCATTTATATTTCTATTTTTTACACTGACATGCATGAACAACATGGCTCCATGCCATGATCGATCGCCCAGAGACTTTTTAATAAATATATATATATATATAGTCATACAGATGCAGCAAGAGTTGTCGTTAGCTTTTATTTTATTTTTTATTATTTTTATTATTATTGTTTTTTAACAGCTATTTTATTCATCGGCTAGGCTAGCCGAAAAACGAAACAGAGAGGAGTAAAAAGCCCCGAGCAAAATCCCGCATACATCAAAGATTAAACAGCAGACAAACAGAAAAGGAAGCCAAACAAGACATCACACAAAGCCAAACAAGACATCACACAAAGCCAAGGCTCTAAAACAGGACGACACACACAAAAAAGCCAAAAATAGGCGATGACAGCAAAACGCGAAGCACTCCAACACTAAACAAAACTCAGTGATTATATCTTTTGTAGTGTTTTAAATACATTGTTAGTTTTGCCTTGTTGTATTTTGGGAGAAACGCTGCGTTTCATTCTACATGCATGTACATAATTAATTGTTAATTCTTGGCTTTAATTGTAAAGAGCTGCAACCTATTATCGAGAACAATATTATAGAGAATTAAAGCATCTATTATATTACAACCTATTAACTCTTTGTCTTCCATGTCTTTTTTAATTTAAATTTTCTACCTGTCACATTATCACCTATATTTCAGAAATAATGAAGCCACAAACATATGTTATATGTGAAAATTACACTGTCCTTTTCTAATAAGATTTATCAAAGTTAAGAGACGTACGGATACAGAAATTACAGAATAAATTTGAAAGGAATGTTATTGATATTTGTCTAATTATATATCTTTTTGGATTCCAATCATAAATCTTCATTAAGTATTTTATTCCAAAGTTATAATCCACACTATAGATATGATACATATCATTTTCATAGATAGAGGCATAGAGCAAAGCAGCATACAAGTCAATATTATCAAATCTTCTGTGAGATATCAATTAAAGTGATAACTTTTTTCTTAGAGTACCGGTTTTACAATAATGTTATTTTGTCTAAATTTGATGTCCTAATCTGATGTCCAAATAATGTGACATCGATATAATCAATTCATTTAAATTGTATTAGTTTGCATGATTTAAATGAATGGATTACGTTGATGTCATATCATTTGGATATCAGATTTAGACATCAAATTTGAACAAATTAGCATTATTGTTAATATATATATATATATGGAATAATTATAACTTGATGGCTAAGGTTTCTAACACACAATGAACAGCATTTTTCAAAATTCCATCGTAAGTATATGCTTCTTTTAGTTTAATAACTCTATAAAAATTATCAAGTGCAAATCCGGGACGTAATTTATATATGTCCAGGTTTACTAATTATTACGTCCGAGTTTACTAATTATGATAGTACTACAATGTGACAATTAGTCATGAACCCTAAATTATATTTGGGCGTTTGCACCTAAGAAGCGTACAACACTGCAGGTTCAGATTCTGTTGCATACTTGTATCACAAGGTTTTTGAAAGAAAAAAAGGAGTTTTAAGGTATTCGATAAAATACCTTTAATTTGACGCATGCATAGTTCAAATGTTCAGTTTCAACTTTCAACATATAGAATGTTTTATTGCTTCTAGAAGTCATTATATCTATAAATTTCTAAGGAATGAAATTTTCATTTGAGATAAGGCAATTCAAGCAAAGAGATATCATAGTACACAAGAAGTTCCTTCAAGGGTTGGTGGTCCCTTACATAGTTACATTTGTTCCACGCTAACTAGAAGGACAACCATTCAGAAGAATAAAATGCTTTTGTACCTTAAACACCTGGAACCGCGTTAACCTTGATTGCAGGAATTAACTTGATGGCGCCGGACAGTTGGGCTTATCAGAGTAAAAAGTCAATGCAGATTATGCAGGAAACTGTAGTCTATTGCTAACATATATGTTTGCATTCATGATTTTCTTGGGTTTCAATATGGTGAAAGGTTCATAGAAACAAGCATATACAAGGTTAATTGAAGAAATTTTGCTTGATTTGTATATATTGAAGAAATTAAGCTTTGAAATTCAGTACATGTACAACTTATAGTTATCCCTTTTCAGTGTCAATGGAGCAGAACATGTATCTACGTACATTTAGACTGATCAATATTGAAGCTCCTCTTGTTTTCGAAAGAATCCCTTCTGGATTAGAGTAATTCCAATCTAAAATGTTACGATTTTGACAACAAATTAAATTTGTTATAATGTAAATTTTTAGAAACTCATGCTTTAAAATTCTTCAATTCGTTATCATTACCATCTCCACCTCTGTCACCTGCTAGTAGATCCAAAAAGAAACACAATTTATTAGATATCAAAGAAGAAATTAAATAATGCATAACAGTAGTGGCAATCCAGAATAATAGTGGCAGTGTTGAATGGCAGGGCAATTCTCCTTTGGCAGCCAATACATTGCTAGCACACCTGTGCTAATATTTTCTGCCAAAGGAGACTTGCACTGTGATTCTTCTCTACCCTCAGAACTTGCTTGCTGATCACTTACTGTAGCCAGAACTTCCATTGCCACTTTTATTGCTGCATGATTCGCACAAAACTAGAATATTCAATGAAAATTAAACCGGTATATGCTAGGGATCATTCCACTTGGGCTAGCCCTTCACTTCTCTGTTGCCTTCATGGTCCCCCCTTCTCTTCAAAAGGGCAATGTCCAATGTGCAACTTCCTTATCTCAAGGCATATTTACAAGCATATGCATGTAATGGTATATGTGATGTTTCAGATGAAGGCCAGGTCTTAATTTAAGCTGAATATTAGACCAACCGCTTGTACGTGACATTTATATTGATTAAAAATGTAAAATGATCATCCACAACCAAACATAAAACACTAGTATCATGAGTTTCCATGTACCAAAAAACTTCACATTCATGCATATCAGATTATTATAGATAAAACAAATGGAATATTTTGATAATATATATATGCTCATGGATATCTTCCCTTATATATTGTGCTAGCTATATATGCTCTAATGCTCCTATTAATTTCTTCAGGGTTTCTTCGCGATAATCATATTGTAAAAGCAAACACATGCAACCACACCTGTTTTGATTCTCATCTTAAAAGGATAAGTAGATATCTAAGCTATCTTGACCTTAATTTCCAAGGACCACATATATATTGGACCACTGCCATTTTGGAAGTTTTTCAAGTATGTCGATTACCTCATATCTTTCTTGTGCACGCTTGCTGTATGAATGGCGAAACCATTACATTTTATGTTGTTTGTATGACACTTAACTACAAAATCAGGACTTGTTCCACACAAAATGATTTATTATTTTTTTTTGTTAAGATTTTGTACGTACGAGGATGCATTACAGATAAGAGAATAAAGGTGGGATAAAATATTTTAACGTATAATTCTATCAACAATTCCTGTACGTCTAGTTGAGGGCACATCAATCTACTTCTTCATTAATTTATACATTTAGATATCTGATCATTGCTTGTTTGCTCCATAGCAATTTCAATTCATCACACAAACTGCAATGGATTGCTGAGCAAATCTCCCCTTTGGCAGGCATATATCCATGCACACGCTGAAGTAAATCATTGTCTGCCAAAGGAGATTTGCTCACCAATTCTGCTGCAATATATGATCTTCTTCCCACCTCAAACTCATTCAGAGATAGTAGTACTCTTCATCAGTAATAGTAATAATGGACAGTGGAATTAATATCTATCTGTTGCTTATTTTGTGTAATTACCATTTAATTATATGTAGTGACAAAAATATGCTCAAGAGTACGTGTTCTGTTGATTAAGGATACACAAGTAGTCACTAATCCTCACTTTCATGCATGTGTTGCAGATCAGGTTGATCACATGCATTGATTGCTGCTTTCCAAGATTGTGTTCCAGCATTAACTTCTGATGATCAATCTACAGTGTCTCATTTCCTCTAATTTTCTTTTTTCCCAAACCCTAATTCTTTTTCTATTCCATTTTTCCTGTATTGGCTCTACACCATCAACTTGATTATTTCTTGTTGTGTTCACTCAAACACTGTTTTTATAAACACACGCAGAATTAGATTAATTACATGTATGATGTATCCAAAGCATGATCATATAAGATTGCAACAAGAATTTTGTTTGGGAAACAAAATAATTTTATGTCTAGATTGAATGAACAGTTCACTAGCTAATATTGAAAATTATGATTTATTGAATATTAAGATTTTTTTTGGGGGGTTTAGGCTTGAAGGAGCATATATCACTCCTAAGGAAAAACTACAACTGAATTTAATTTGCTTTTAACATCAATGTACTTAATTGTGAGTCTGGAAATAAGCCTAAATAGCACCAAATCCATTGTGAATTTTAGGAATAGCAATAGATTAATAATTTGAGTTTAAATGATACCAATGGACAAAAATACCTTCGACTTCTTCTTTTATTATTTTTCTGCAATTAGGTTTAATTTTTTTTTTCAAAAACCTCTATTGATAGAGAACCGATGGAGGTCCTCCATTAACAGAGGTGGAACAGACCTCCAATGGTGGTGTTCAACTTCTATTACTGATTTCGACGAGGTCTATTACACATCCAATTGATGTCGGTCAAAGTCTGTTAGACCTCTATGGATGTCGAAATCGACCTCTAATGGAGGTTGAAAAAAAAGATGATTTTTTAAGGAAAATTTTGTATTTTACCTTGTAAGTCTTGAAATTTACAAAAATAGCCAATAATTTTTAAATTTTATAAAATAAGTCTAGAAAATACTAAATAAGACTCAAAATATATAAAAAAGTCCCGAAATACTTAAATAAGTCTCAGAAATACGAAAATAAGTCTTAGGAATACGAAAATAAGTCTCGAAAAAAAACGAGACTTATTTTTATGATTGTATTTTAAAGGTTTTTTTTTAAGATTCACATTTTAAGTGCTATTAAATTTTAAGTTATTAAGTTAGTGCTAGTATTAAAAGTATGAGAATAACGAGTGCTAGAAAATTTTTAAACTCCATAACAGTAAGATCTTGAGATAAAACTCATTAGTTCATCGAGATAGTGAGATAAAATTAATTCAATGGGTTCGTCGAGATAGAATTAAAGGCTCTTATTACAATAAATACTACTTTTTTAATTTATTTCTTTTTATAGAAGTAAAGTAGTTGTTAACCTGCCTTAACAATAAACAGATATATAAATTGATCATATATAATAATGATGGACAATTTTTTTTTTTTGAAATAATTAATGATGGACACTTGAAGTTGCTATAAGGTGAAAAAAAATGTTTTATCATATAAGAGCATCCTTAAAAGACTCTTCAAATTAGATATTTATTGAAGTCAAACATACTCCATCAGTATATATATTTAGCTTCAACAGACTCTTCAAATAATTAATGATGGACACTTGAGGAGTTGAGTGTTTTTACTAAAATAATATAAATCTATTTCTAATTGAAGAGTCTTTTAGAATAACTTTAATTTTTTCACTCTTCAAATTGTCACATAGGTAAACAAACAGACATTTGAAGAGTGAAAATAGAAGAGTATTTTAGGGATGCTCTAATGATATAATATGATAATATTAAATGGATGAAAAAAAGAAAGATATCTTCTTCAAAAAATAAATATTTATGGTTAACATCTATAAATATGCTATAAATAAACAATAAATTTTTTAGACAATAAATATTTCTATATTACATTAACTAAGACCATAATTATTTTCTTTATAGTATTTTTGTAGTAGTAACGCTACTCTATATTTATTAATAACAAAATAGAGCAACCCCACTATATTATAAGGCATTTCCAACCCATAAGAAATAAATGTTTATCTACTTTTAATAAAGTGGTGGTGAAAATAGTTAAGTCCCACTTTTATATACTAAATTGCAAAATTTGGGTTTGAGTTCCACCGTGGGGCATCCCTGCCGCGAACCAGGAGTTGCGAGACCTCCCTGGCTGTGCCCGTTTCACTTTACGGACGGGGGAGGATTGAGATCCATGGAGATCTCACATGTATCAGACTATCAAGCCCATTAAAACAAATCAAATACCCAACAGGCCTAAACTTAAGACCCCCCCAAATGAAGTAATGACTTGGACTGAACCAAAATCAAAATGTATTTTGGGTGATTTTCTAATTAAAAATCCAAGCTCAAACCAGTTTTAAGTTGTAACCCAAGCCCAAAGGAAATAAATAAAATAATAACAATTAATTCAAACAACAAAACAACAGTCCACCGAAAGCAATTCGGAAGGTGCTAATAAAGTCAAAAGACAAAACTCACGTCATAAGTCAGGGAGAAGCAAGGGGAGAAGGGAGAGAACCAGAGAGGAGAGTATCAAACTCACTTCTAAGTTTTAAGGTCAGTGCTCATTATCCCTGTATGATTTCGTTTGCAAAATTTTCATGTTTGTTTTTTTTTTTTTTTCAGAAATCTCTCTGTAAGAACTCTCAGATCTCCTTCAATGTAGTTGAATTGCGTTCTACGTTAAGGTTTAGAGTTTGAGTAAGCGATTTTTAATGAATATATTAAATTGAGTTGAGAGGAGACAGATCACATACCTGTTATGAGATGAGATTTTAGATTTGAGAGTTACATAGGAGTGCCGACAGATCTGGGAGCAGTGGAGGCGTCAAAGAGACTTTTGGTTTGCATTTAACAAAAAAGAAACGTTGCCGTTTTAGCATTAGCTGCTATCTCCCTCTTTTTCCATATATATATATATAATAACAATAATAATTCTCCTAGGTTTTATTATACTAGGCTTTTCAACCGTAACCAGTATTTACGGATGATCCACAACTTCGTATTAATATATACACACCGATGTGTATCGATCCAAAAATTTAATCCAAATTTTAATGTAAATAATATTCATACTCATATCCAATGCGTGGCTGTGGTTAGACTTCCTTACCTATTTTAATAAATGTTCAAATCCATATCCAATGTTTGGTTCTTAACGGGGAACCAATATGTATATACAGTCTTTTTCCTATCGGTGCGTACCGATAGAATTATATAAAGACATTGAATGTGAACCACTCATTTATAAAAGAGTTTTGACAATCGTATATATGTCAAGACAAAGTATGTAAAATGAGTGACTCACATTCAATATCCTCATATAATTCTATCAGTGGGACACACCGACTTGAAAATTTCCGTATATATATATCCTTCCACATTTTACAGTTTAATTGCACTTTAATTGATAAAAGGGTGTTTATATTTAAACTATAGGTTTTGAACCACCGAACCTTGTTTGAAGTCTCCGACTGGGCAGGGGACCCTTGTAACATCATCTGCAATTATTATATATTTTTATTTTCTTATGTTACAATCTTATATGAATAATATATAGAATTTGCAAGGGGGAAGTGAAGAGAATCATGGTGAAGACTCTGACGGACACGGTCACCGTCACCGGAGAAGACACTGGAGATGTGCAAGCTGCTGCTGCCGTTTCATTGTTTGCTACAAGCAATTGGAACAAGGATGGAGAATGGGTGAGGAAGAAATATAGAGGAGTTAGACGGAGGAAGTCGGGAGCGTGGGTTGCTGAGATTCGGGACTCGAATACAAAGGTTCGAAAATGGCTTGGCTCATTTGCTAATGCTGAAGATGCTGCCAGGTCTTATGATGAAGCCTCCATTGGGATGCATGGAGTTAAAGCCAGGGTTAATTTTCCATTATCAGACTTCAATGTGGAGCAAATTTTACAACGTCAACGAATTAATACCGAGACTAATGTGGCAGCTGCAGCAGAGAACCAAACAAAGGAGCAATACGGATTAAGAGAAACCAGTACTAAAGATAAGAGAAGGAAAATGGAAATCGGAGAAAGTAAGTGATAGAGACAGTGAGGAAAGTCGATATGCTCTCCTCTTTCTAAATGTGTAAGAAATCAAACTTTTTCAGTTTTCTGTATTTTATTGAAACATCTCAATATGTGTTGTGTATTATATGGTGCAATGCATCATCCTATATTATATATGATATAAAGAAAACACATGATCTTACTAGCTAATATGATATAATTATCATTGGACAAGTGCAATAGCATTGCAATGGTGTACAAAAGCTTTTAGACACTTTCACTGACAAAGCGGTTGGATACCAGGGTCTCACTTTTATTCTTAAAATCAAAACGTTTGGAAAGAGAATTGCTTTTATAACCGTGTTTATGGTTGTTGAGATCTTATTAGGTTCGAAGAGGATTGCTTTTAGAACCGTTCTTGTCAGGTACGTCTTTTCGGGGAGGCAAATCAAAGATGAGTATCACCAGAGATGTATAAGGATTAAGGAGTACCCTGCATAAGCACAATTTAGAAATTTGGTGGCATATGTTGAAGAGTGAACGGATAGGCTGAACGGCTTGTTTTGTTCAAATCCCCTCCTGTCGGTAGCTCACAATGTATTCAACTTCCCAATATGAAATCAATCTGCAAGAGCAAATTATTTTTGGAGATCCATACCAGAAACTCCGAAGGAAACAAATAACCTAAGGAAAGAATAATAGCCTGCATGATAGGTACAACATTAGAACATTACCAACTTCCAGGCTTCAGTTCAAGTTCTCTCTACGAAGATGTGTTTGTCCTTAAACGTTTTTCATTTGCTGTTTTTCAAAATGAAAAACAATGTTTTTAGTTTAAGTTTCAAAAACTAAAAACGCGTCTACATATACTGAAAACTGTATTTTTTAAAATGAAAATAGAAAAAAAAAAACGTCTGGTAGGTTATCCGAAAACTATCAAAAATTAAAATATCAATTTTTACATTTTGTTTAATATTATAACAATTATAAATTGATTGATTAAATAATTAACCAATATGATTTTGTATTGTAATTTATAAAATAAACAAAAGAACACTTCACAAATTACTTCAAAAAAACATATAAAAATCAATTAATCAAAATGAAACTCTTAAATAAAAAAATTTAACATATATATATATATATATATATGTATATATATATATTATTACTATATAATAAAAATATAATTCTATATTATAATAATATAAAAAAGATATATTAAATATTATTACATATTTTGTAATTTATATTTTTTATAATATATTATATTTTTATATATAATAACACATAATGTATTACAATATATCTTGTATAAATATATAATATTTGATATATATATAATATTATATTTTTAATATATATATTAATAATAAATGAATATATATGATAATATATATTATGAATATATACTTATTAATATAAATAGAATATTACATTTATAGTTTTTATATACAACAATATATTATAAAATACTATATATATTAATATATATATATATATATTCATAATATATATTATTTTATTTATTCATTTATTTATAGTATATATATTTAAATAATTTATTATATATTTTCATAATATATATATATATAAATGAATATATATAATAATAATATACATATTATTAATATATATATATATATATATATATATTCATAATATATATTATTTTATTTATTCATTTATTTATAGTATATATATTTAAATAATTTATTATATATTTTCATAATATATATATATAAATGAATATATATAATAATAATATACATATTACAATATATATATATAATATTTACAATATATTAGTATATTAATATTCCATAATATATATAATATTATGTATATTGTTAAATATAATATTAAAATTTTATTAATATAATATATATTAAAAAAATTTAAATATGATAATATATATATTATAATATTTTTACATTATAGTAATATACATTAATATATATATAATATTTAAATTATATTCTTATATTAATATTCTATAATATATTATTAAATATTATAATATATATTTATAAAATATATATGTAATAATATATATATATATATATATATTATTGCATGAATGTTTTTAATTCTAATTGGAAATAAAATATTCTAGAATATATATATATAAGAGGGCCACTTTGATCATTTGAAATTGTTGTCTCGTTCTATCATGTCCTTATCATACCACGCGCATAACATTATACTTAATAGTTTTAAAAAAGTGTTTTTTTATAAAATAAAAAAAAAACAAATATTTTGTGTTTTTAAAATTTTTTTATTATTAACATTGATTTTGTTTTTTGTATTTTGAAAGTAAAATAAAAAACGGATAACGAACTCAAATTCGAAATTATTTCTAAAATACAAAAACAAAATTGGATTGAAAACAACTGCATGACGACACCTTATTTGTAAAGAATACACTCTCACAACTGAATGAATTTTATCAAAACATCCCAATCATTACTTATTAATCAAATTTGGGCTCAGTTTCTTTGTCAACTTAAAAAATATTGTCTTCAAATTAGGTTTATTTTTTAAAATTATATGGATATAGAAACATATATATATATATATATATATATATAAATTGGCTAATTTAATTTTAAAATTATAGTGTAATTATACAGAAAATAATAATAATAAGTGCAATATTAAGAGAATAAAAAAAAATCGCTATAGCTGAACATCTACAAAAGAGAAATGTAGTTGAATTTTACCTTCTTGGCTTGTAAAAGTTTGATAGGAATTCACAAGAATGCTCTGGTATCTTGTTAGTATTTAATTTGGTTCGAAATTGAACACTTGAACTCAAAAAAACAAAATTGTTATATTCGAAACAATAACAACAAAAATTATATATTGAAAATTGAAACCTTGCATATAAACAAATGTATGCATAAATGAAGCTATTAATTGTAGTAAACAAGATCGCATTATTATATAATGATATAAGCAGCAGCATTATGATATAATTGTGCGAGTGAATGGCAGGGCAAATCTCCTTTGGCAAAATAAAGTATGCATGAGCATTGGAATTTTGCTAAAGGAGATTTGCTCTGTAATTCCTCAACTCCACATGATTCAATCTTTCTTCACAAGCTGAAATATGTTCACCCTTGACTGGCTCTCATTGCAGAAATGCAGTTCCATGGAGCACTTTATATACTATTATTCAATATGCTGACCAGTACTCTAGAGTTTTCAGGGTATTTCTTGAAAGAAAATGATAAATTATTATTAGGTAAAAATAAAAAAAAATAAAAAAAAGTCCGGATATGCCGAAGAAAGGATTGGCATATACCAAGGGTTCAAAGCCTGTGAAGGTTCCCTTTCTCAATCATGGAATCGTGGTCCCAATAATTTCCACATCATCAGCTCTTCATTTCCAATTGACATATATCTTCAATTAATTCTTTCACCATTTTACACATTTAGATTTTCTTTAATTCTGATGAATACAGTACAGTCGTGTTCTCTTATATATGTTTATGTTGCATTGATAACTCAAAGCATTTCCAACTTTAAAACTTGAATAAATAAATTAAACAGAGAAAATTAAGTAGGTTAAATATTCTTTGGTCTGTCAAATATTATTTTTTGTAAAAATTTTGTCACATGGATCGTTGCACAAACAAAGTGATCGAAGAAAAGAGTAGAATGAGTGGTATAAACATTGGTGATCAAATTAACTTGGATAACGTACAATTGTAGTGTGCATTGCATTGCATGTTACCCGTACGTAAAAACATGCAGGAGGCAGAAAAGGAAAGGTTATCACTTGACTGCTGCCCCACCAACAAAAGAAGAATGAGAACATGCCACCGGATCTTCCTTTGATCTTTGATGTTTGATCTTCAATTGCCCACTTTTGATCTTGTAATATCGTCTCTGGCTCTGCATAGTAGTGTTGGGACAAAAGCCAAGCACACTCATATTTGATGCTTCCCTTTTTCAAGTGATTTAATCTACACTACCCCTAGCTACCACACGCATGTATTTTGACCCTTGGAAGATTGAGGGGGCCTAAAAAACGACGAACCATAAATAACTTTTGGACACGTACGTAGTGAATATATCAAAGAAAGCTTAACAGTTACACTAGTGAATTAAATTTCTCTAATCATTTTATAATGTTATGGAGTTAACATACTTAGAAGCTAAATGTTAACAAAGTAGACAAGTTAAGAGAAAAACTGTATGTGTGTATGTTTGTGATCTAGATATGTTTAGTCAACTATATACCATATAGTTTAAACTTGTAAAATAATTGCATGTACATTTCTAGCCCCTTCTTGTATTATAGATTACTGGTTAAGGATGTACAGAACTTGAAGTAATCAACATGGAATTTTTTATTTATTTAAATTTTAAATTATAAATATAAGAGACTAAGCTGAATAAGGTGAAGGCTAGATATCAAAATCGAGCGGTTTTAAATCTTGCAAGAACATGTTGTTCAATTTGATTATTAAGGGTAATTAATGAATCACTAATCAGTTGACAATTTTGAATCTTTATTTCGTTGATTAGTTTCGTATAAAAGAATAATGCAACAATGCCTAGGGTTCTCTCTAACGCTTGCTTTTTGGACAAATTGCATACCCACTCGTGCTAATTAACAATTAGTACATCCACTTTCAAATCAAGTCAGCTGATCAATACTGAGAAAGTAATTAATTTAATCATAAACATGATTCCTCTTGGAGCAAGAAGATGAAGACGAGTGATAATATATATATATATATATATATATATATATATATAAATTTTCAAATCAGTATGCACCGATATAAATTCGTCAGTGCGTTGGATATGGATCATTAGATTTACATACTTTGAATCAAAGTATATACACTTGTCAAAGTTTCTCCCTAATCAATGTTACACATGCAACGTACTGATATAAGTTATATAATATACATAAATTTTCAAACCAGTACGCACTGATATAAATTCGTCAGTGTGTTAGATGTGAATCATTAGATTTACATACTTTGAATTAAAGTATATATACACTTGTCAAAACTTCTCCCTAATCAATGTTCCACATGCAACGTACTGGCATAAGTTATATCGATATATACCGATAGAAAAACCATTATATATATAAAGGTTTCTCATCTACAAACCCCCGATATAAAATTATATATAAACCCACTTTTCATCATTTTGATCAAAATTTAAGGATTGTTGTGTAAGTGGTGGGCCAAAGAGAGAATACACAACAATCATTGGATTTTGATCCAAATGATGTGGATTTATGTATGATTTTATATCATGAGGTTTGTAGATGGATGTGGATTTATATATGATTTTATATCATGAGGTTTGTAGATGGAAAGCCTAATATATATATATATATATATATTCTTCTCAATGCGCACTGCATTGTATATAGATCATTAAATTCAATTGTTTTAACTCAGTCTGTAAACATTTATCGTTACTTATCTATAATAAATGGTCCATATATAATGCACTGATATATTTTATATCAGTGCACACTGAGAAGAAAAGAACTGTATATACATATATTCAAGTAAACTAGTGAATATTAATAGATTAATTAAGAGGAACGTGAAACCCTTTATATGTTTTAGTAATTCTCTCTCATCAATAACAAGAGATTAATTAGTGATATTTCCAACAACAAAAAATATCAAGATATTAATTAATTCATTATCGTAGATAAAAAGGCTAATAGCATTTTCAATACAAAAGTGATTAGCATATGAAAAATCGTTAGCATGACAATAATTTCAATAGATTTGCTTTTTATGTGGTATAAAAATAGATTTAGGCTCCGTTTAGAAGAGTTTCTCTAAGTAGATTTTTTAGAAGTAGATCTTTTAAATAGACATTTTACAAGTAAAACTTTTAATAGGAAGATGTTGGTCGTTTGATTATCAATTAGAAAAAGTCTTTTAAAATGGTAGAATTACCAAAATATTCAAATACTATTTTAAATGATAGGATTATATTAGACATTTTAGTGTTATTAAAAAAACTAAAAAAAAATTACTTGGAAAAGCTTAAAATTTGAGTTTCTCCAAGTAGACGTAAAACAACTTTTTTAATCATCTAAAAGCTCTACTGAGTGACAACCAAATGATACAATATTTTTTTAAAGAGTTTTTTTAATTAAAAAACTCGTTTAGCCAATAAACAAGCTCTTCCAAACGGGCAATAGACAATCAACTCAAAATTTGATCTCCAATATTTATGTTTAAAACACCTTTATTTGTAATGACGTGTCCATTTTTTTCATTTTTTTTTTCATTTTTATTTTATTTCCCTATAAAAAATAGATGAAAAATTAACATCAATTTTAAAAATTTACCGAGTCAACCTAGAAAATTTGAGCAATAGGCCGTCTGAAATTAGACGTCCATATTGACAATGTCTAATGTTTTTTTACCACATTAGTGTGAGGTTGAATATGTGTAGCTACATTGGAGATACATTTTTTAATAAACCGTCTATTTATCATATTTGTCATCTCTATTCACAAGTCATCCTAGCATTGGAGATGCTCTCAGGATCTCTGCTTAAGAGGCTTTTTGTCATCCTTTGGTTTACTAATTATTTTAGATCAGAATCCTCTACAAAGCTTTTTCTCTGTTGAACTGTACTGATCTTTTTGGATATTCATACACGTGGCACATTAACAAAATTGATGGCCAAGATTTATTTAATTTTATTTTTGTATCTTCCAGTCTCAAAAGACTGTCATTTCAAACAAAAATGTTGAAAGCCCTTTTAAGTTTCAACGTCTTCTCTTAGCTGCTTCTCTCATGATTTCCAAGGATGAATTTGGTAACCATATTCATTTATCTATTGATTATTTGTTTTGATAATTTGACAACAAATATCCATTTATCTTGTTCAAGATTCTTTATCCAACAATACCCAAACTGTGGAAATGGTGATGATTGTCATCTTTTTTTATTGTGTTGTGATGATGTCATCAGTTTAATAACTTATGTTTAAAATACACCTATTATGGTGAACTACCCAATTTGCCCTTAAAAGTTATATTTTTGCTTTGATCTTCGGTTTGAAAAAGAGAAGTTAGCTCTCTCTCCAAAAAAGTAGTCCGAAAATAGATCTAAAGTGGTTGTGAGAAACATTTTTCGAATATGCAGGTAATAGATCTTTATGATGTCCCTAATTTTTTTCACGCATTTTTTAGGGTTTTAAGATGTATTCAACAAATGCATGAACATATAGTCTCCAGTTCACCAGGTTGTTTTTATCTTTGTCCGAGAAATTATTGTATTGGGTCGAGCTTTTATTAAGCATTTCAGAGAAATTGTTGTATTGTGTCGAGCTTTTATTATGGTTTTCTGAGATTTTATTGTATTGGCTCGAGCTTTTATTTTAATTTTTCGAGAAATTGTTGTATTGGTTCAAGCTTTTATTAAGCATTTCTGAGAAATTGTTGTATTGTGTCTAGCTTTTATTATGTTTTTTTGAGACTTTTTTGTAATGGCTCGAACTTTTATTTTTATTTTCCGAGAAATTGTTGTATTGGGTCAAGCTTTTATTAAGCATTTCCGAGAAATTGTTGTATTGTGTCGAGCTTTTATTATGGTTTTCCGAGATTTTATTGTATTGGCTCGAGCTTTTATTTTGGTTTTTCGAGAAATTGTTGAATTGGTCCGAGCATTTATTAAGCATTTCCGATAAATTGTTGTATTGTGTTGTGCTTTTATTATAGTTTTTCGAGATTTTGTTGTATTGGCTTGAGCTTTTATTTTGGTTTTTCGAGAAATTGTTGAATTGGTCCGAGGTTTTATGAAGCATTTCTGAGGAATTATTGTACTGTGTTGAGCTGTTATCATGGTTTTTCGAGATTTGTTGTATTGGTTCGATCTTTAAGTTAGTTTTGGCCAATGTGTTTGAAATGAATTTTGTAGGGTGTTTTTTCTACAATTCGAGGCTTTTTCTTTGTTATTTAATTTGAATTTAGATATTGATAATAATGGTTCGTGGTGATTATTTTGACAGGAGAATAAATCAGGTGAGAATAGTCATCTCTTACAACGGTCGATGAGAGCAGTTACCCGATGAAAGTTAGGGGTTTTTTGGTTCTGATAACCAAGGAATATATGTGTCAAAGAGTATGACTTACCATGAATTGGTGTCGATTGTACAAACCGTTGTGAAGTATGATATGGACAAATACAGTGCAGGTCTACAGTCTATATCAATGGTTCCTGGGACTACATGTCGCACGTTTATAAGAAATGATGATGATGTTCAGTTTATTCTAGGGGAAGATAGGGTGATCCATCAAGTATGCGTCAGTCTAATTGAGAGGGCAACATGAGGTGTCATTGATGAAGAAATCTCTTTTCGTGATAACACACAACAATTTTGATCTTCTAGCGGAAGCAATCAGTTGTTCACAGAAAGAAGTGGGATTGACTGTAGAGAAAACCTGTGTGGGGTC
This sequence comes from Dipteronia dyeriana, assembly GCA_032871835.1. Classification (NCBI taxonomy): domain Eukaryota; kingdom Viridiplantae; phylum Streptophyta; class Magnoliopsida; order Sapindales; family Sapindaceae; genus Dipteronia; species Dipteronia dyeriana. The sequence continues at coordinate 71,982,676 of CM065301.1, read as the reverse complement.
CCACCGCAAGTTGCCAACCACGGTCAATTAGTCGAACCTCAATTCGACGATATGTTTGGATGTCAAATTGAGATGAATGATGGGCAGTTCAACCACCATTATAATGACTTCTATAATGACATGAACAATGAGCAGAACAGTAAACCGAATGTTGGGCCGACATAATAGATGAATGATGAGGAAAATTTGCATCCGGTTGATAATGTAGCTAACAATGAGGAAGAGGAAGAGGCTGTCGAACCGGAAAGACGTGCAAGACGTGTACAAATATTTAGTTGCAATGCAGTAGATATAGTTGGGACTTTTGAGGCCTGACCTAATTTAACTCCATTTGATTCTGATAATGTCAAAACGTGGGTTATTCCAGGAGCAGAATCATACTCGTTTGGTATAGGTGGAAGTAGGAACTCGGTTGAAGAAGAACCTACAAGTAGGGGTGGCAATGGGGTGGGTCGAGGCGGGTAAGAGCCGCCCCAAATTAGACCCGTAACCCGGTCGGGTAAAAAATATTTACCTCAAACCCGATTCGAACGGTGAAAGGGTGCCCCAAACCCGCCCCGTTTGAATCCGTTTCATTTACCAAAAATTAATTTTAATATAACACATAACTAAGTTTAATAAACATTAAATTCATACGTAAAGTACAAAATACAAATTCCATAATAACTTGAACAAAAATACAAAATCCATACAACATAAATCCTATAATGGCTTGAACAAAACAACAAAATCCATACAACATATTCACCTAAATAGTTTAAACATAAATAATTCAAATAACAGAATCCATCCAACATCTTTTGTCACTCTCATCTTGAAAACAAGGATGATAATTTCATACACAAATCTGTAGCAAAAAAATAATTAGTAAAATTAATTAATTGACATTATTAATGTACAATATTAATTATAATATTTACCTCTTCACCTTCACCATCAGTATCTTCTTCAAAACAAGCTTTTTTGGAGTATTTGACAGTGACCATGTATATATGAACAAGCAATATATTTATTGATATTCAACAAATAAGCATCTAATTCCGACATTAAAGTTGGGTTGGTTTCATTCACATATGCATCAAAACTGGACATACATTCAGCTTGTTTGGACCTACAAATGGATTTTGCCAAACGAGAGGATGAAGACGAAGATGTTGATTCACCATAACCAGAGGATCCTTCGCTCACTTTAAACTTTAAAGTGTGCTCATCCACCAAATCACCACATAGATTAAAAGCTCTTTTAATATGAAATTCAGAATCAGACTTTCCAAAAAGAGAATCAAAATAAAATCCAATCAATTTAAGCTTATACCTTGGATCTAAAATGGTCGCCACAACCATTACTCCATGAAGAACTCCCCAATAATGTTCATGCTTTTGTATCATGTTTTTTGCCATCTTCCTTATCACTTCAGTCTTAGAAGTAAGCCAATCAGATAATGATAATCTAATTTCACAAACTTCTAGAAAAAAAAGATTAGTTGTCGGATACTTTGTACCAGAAAACATTTCAGTCACTTCGTAAAATTTTCTCAAATTGTCATCTAGTTTAGAAGCCAACTCCCAATCTTTTTCTTGTGGCACACTTCTATATTGTCGTTCGCGTGCACTTAAACAAGAGAAAACCGTTTTATATTTTGATGCAATAGTGAGCATAAGATAAGTGGAATTCCATATAGTTTTACAATCAAGAACTAACATTTGCTTACATTCAATATTCAATTGTCTCGCTGACTCCACAAACCTTTCTTTTCTTTTTGGTGTTGCTACCCAATAAGCAACACCATCACGTATTCTCTCAATCCCATCCCCAATCACCGCTAACCCATCTTTGACAATTAAATTCAAAATATGTGTGCAACACCGCATGTGATACAATTGTCCATTCAACCATAAATCATTTTTATTGAGTTTTTCTAACATAAACTCAATGACTTTGCCATTTGTGCTACAATTATCAACGGTTAATGCAGACAACTTACGATCAATATTCCAATCCATCACACAATCATGCAAAGCTTCACAAATTGTATCTGCGGTATGTGGACAGGGCACATATATGAATCTAAAATATGCTAATGCAATTAGAAACAATGAAACATAACAAATTAACTAAATGATATGAAATTAAACAATCATTAAATAAATATAAAAAATAAGGATCATAGTATCATACCTCAAAATTCGGCTTTGCAAACACCAGGACTCATCAATAAAGTGTGATGTGACAACCATATATCCCTTCCTTTAACTACTAGCAGTCCACTAATAAGTAGTTAAGGCTATTCTACAATTATTAGCATCCAATATACTTATTGTCTTCAACTTTTCGACATCATAAATTTGTAAAATCTTTTTTTTATTGTATTCCGAGAGACCGATTTAAAAGCAGGCTAAAGAGCGGTAGAAAACTCTCTTAATGCTTCATGTTTAAGCAACCATGCTTAAGGGATATTCATGCATTATAATCATATTTGCAAGTTTTTGCTTTGCAACATTTTGATCAAAAGCATACGATGTCACTGCATCCTTCCCACTGTCTCTTTTTCTCTTTACCAATTGGTATTGCTTAATGTCAGTTTGTACTAGTTTAGACCTTTGACATCTAGTAAGATGATTCTGAAGATGAGTTGTGCCATCATTTGAACCACCATTCAAAGATGATTTGCAATAATTACATATCGCTTTAATCGGCCATTAATAATTTTTTGTCTTTTATAATGATGTCACACATGTGATCTTAGCCTTGAAGTATCGAGATCAAGTTCCACAACAGAACTATTTCGAGGATTATACGATGGTTGTACATCATCTTCTAAATGAGGTTGAGACATTACTTACACCCTATATAAAAAAAATTAAAAATACAAAATAAATACCAAAACAATAAAAATACACAATGAACATCACATACCTGACAACTATAGTGTTTTATCCAATTTATATGTGGTTAATTAATCACAATTATCGGTGAGCACAAGAACATTTCCACACTCAAATAAGGACGAAATCACAAGGCACCAGTAATTCGAAACAACAAATAGACATTTAGTGAATGTAAGTTTTCTTCTTTCCTGTAAATTTAAAGATAGTATCAAAGCTTGACAATGAGATCTCATTAACATTAATTATTACATAATTTCATGATAAACCCATGTTCATATACAAGTAAAAAAGCAAACCCACTTAAAAAAGCAAACCCATTTGAAATATAAAAACAAAATTTCCAAATTTCATTTTTCGTCAGTTGAACTAAAAAAATAGGACTGATTTTATTTTTTGTCAGTTGAACTCAAAAACAAATATGGCCATTATAGTCACTATAAAAAGTAATCAAATTTTATATACAAGAATATACAGAGATGGAAATCGAACACAGTTTGAGAGAGAAGAAGAAGAGGAAACCAGAAGTTACTTGAGCGAGCAGCTGAGCAGTGCGACTCCGTGACCGTGACTCCGTGAGTGGGCTCCAATCCAACTCTCCAAGCCTCCAACCGACTTTGTTAAGTCTCTGTGTCAACAAATTTGTTATGGGAAGACTAAAGAGTAATGAGTACAGAGTAGAGACTAGAGAGTAAAGACCAGAGTACAGTGTGGTACTGTGGTTAAGAGAATGTGGCGTGTGAAGTGAGAAGAGTGAAAACTGAGTAGGGTTTCCTTTTCTTGGTTTATTTCCTTTTTTATTTTTATAATATAATATAATATAATATAATATAACATAATATATTTATTACGGGTCAAAAAGGACGGGTCGGGTTGGGGCAAAAAGGACGGCTCCATACACGACCGGTAATCCGGTCGGGTCAAGACCTTTGCCCTAAACCTGCCCCAAATAGACCTGGGCCCGCGGGTTTGGGGCGGGTGGGGGAATTTTACCACCTCTACCTACAAGCATGATATATAAAGGGTAATTATTTCCTACCAATAAGGATTTGAAGAGATTAGTTGGGCATTTTGCAATGCGGCAGAACTTCGAGTGGAAGGTGAAAAGGTTGAATAAGATAACGTTACATTTGGTTTGTTTGATGAACAACTGTACGTGGAAATTAATAGCGGTTAGGAGAGATGAAGGGACACACTTCCAAATAAGAAGTTTTGTGAACGAACACACATGTCCTTTAGAGGAGATTCACTATCGTCACCGACAAGCTAGTGCAGTCATAATTGGAGAAGTGGTTGCACATAGATTTTAACAACAAGATGGTCGACTAATGCGTTCGAAGGACATAATCGTCGACATGAAAACAATGTATGACATCCAAATCTTGTATAGTAAGGCACATCAAGCTCTGCAATATGTGTTGTCACTGACCTATGGAACGCATGAGGAAACCTTTAAACTACTGCCATCATTTGGTTACGTGTTAGAGCAAAAAAATCATGGCACAATAACTGACTTACAGCGCAACGAATATGGTAAATTTCTCTATTTTTTATGTCGTTGGGTGCCTCACTCAGAGGATATCGGAGGTGTATGCATCCAGTTATTGCAGTAGGTGGTACCCATTTAAAGGGACGATTCGGGGGAACAATGTTTGTTGTAACTGCACAAGAAGGGAACGAACAAATGTATCCAATTGCTTTTGGGTACAGTGACTTAGAAAACAACCTGTCATGGGAGTGGTTTTTGGATTGCTTTAAGGGTTCCCTAAGCCATATTGATGATATGGTTTTCATTTCGGATCGACATGCAAGCATTAAAGATGTGATTTCTAAAGTTTTCCTCGATGTAACCCATACGATTTGTTGATGGTACTTTTCTGAAAATGTCAAGAAGCGGTTTCACAGAAATGATGTAGCAGGCATAATAGATAAAGCAGCTAGATTGTACACTGAGTTGAAATATAATCATCACATGGAAGAGTTACGTAACCTGTACCAAAATGCATTCAATTACATCATTGAAGCTGGTTCACACAAGTAGTCCCATGTACATTGTCTGGAAATATTTTATAGGGTCATGACAATAAAGGTTGCTGAACGCATAAAATCATACCTAAAATTCACACTGCAACTGCCCATGCTGACACTGACAGAGTTCATTAGGAATATACTACATTGGTGGTTTCATGATCGTCATCGTGCTACACAGTCCATGTGTCATCTGTTGACTGACGTAACACATCTTGTGATCCTCAAACGTGTTGACAAGTGTGGTTATATGACTGTCAATCCAGTTGACTGAAACATATTCTCTGTGAAACGGTCCGGCAAGCAATGGACTGTTGGCTTAGCCCGAAAGACATGCACATGTAACAAATTTCAAATGAACATGATTCCATGTTCGCACGCACTTTCAACGGCAAGGTATATTACTTTGATTTCCTATCTATCTGGTTGTTGCAAATGAGTTTGACACCTAATTTTTAATGTTCATGCAGGGACCGAAAGTTGGATTTCACTACTTTGTGTGCGGACTACTACAAGAGACAAACACTAATTGATGTATACTGGATTCCTATTATGCATGTTTGATGCGTCCTCGATTCCTATTATGCCTATTGGTCATCCTTCTTCATGGGTGGTGCCAGCCGATATCGCTGAGTGGGTGGTCTTGAATCCATTATCCAGAAGACAAGCTGGACATCCGAGAGGCGGAAGACATGTCTCATCTTCGGAGAGGACAACCACACAATCGTGTGGAAGATGTGGATAATCAGGTCATAATAACAGGAGGTGTTCTAACCCACCTATGATTAATGATGGTCTGGGCAAAGTTGTTCCTCAAGAATATCGGCGCAAGTGTAGCATCTGTCATTCAGTTGGACACAACAAACAGACGTGCACTGAAAAATGACTGTACCGAAGTATGAATGGACGCGGATAGGTGGATGCCATTGTCATTAGTTGCACTTGTATGACTTGTATGTCAATACCGTTTTAATTTGAATTGGGCCTCATATGTTTAGGTTTTCTTGTTATTACTGGTATGTATACAATGCGATAATACGACAATTTTAAATAATTATGTCAATGAACTAAATGATTAATTTTATTAAAATAAATGTGATGTATAATATCTATATCCGGACTTGTGGCTCGGAATTACAAAAGACCTCAATAGCCATCTTTTCCCAGATGGTGGACATATCATCCTCAGTCCAATCGTACTGGACCTGATTTGTCAAAACGTACTCGAGCAATCGTAACGTATGCGCCCCACAGTTACCGATGCAATGCAGGACATCAACAATCGTTAGAATGTTACTCGTTTATACATGAAGTGAATTTCATGTTCAATAATTCATACATTTTCTCCTGTTATGGCACAGCTGATCTGGCCACCAGGCTCACCCCGAAGGGCTTATTCCACCTCTGGAACTTCTGCTCATCGGGTTTCCTATGCCCGTGGAACCCAGACTAATACAATATAGAGGGCAGAATTCATCTCAGTGGTCCTACCTGGCGTTTCCTTATACTGACGGGGATTTCCTGTTTGAAGAGGTCTAGGATGTGTATGATCTCACTAATAAGGTCCACGCTAGCCAAAAGCCAAAGCTGCCAGTCAATGTTGCACGGAATAAGAACCTGTACAACACATATAGTTCATTTAATCTTTTTCTGAACACCGCATTCACAATGGAACATAGTTAGACCTAAATTGTAAAACACTTACCATGCTAACCTCGTGCCATGGTTGGGTTCCAGGCGGAGTCAAACCATATACGCTGAGAAGGTCCTCAGCGGACCACCTGTACTGCAACACTTTCCACCCTAGCATATGTACTTCCCTGTCATAACCACGAGGCATGATTCTTTCCCACTGATATTCCAACAATGACTGTTCAAATAAAAATTTAACCAAAGTAGGATCACGTAAAACAACAAATATAAAATCGAAATGAACATTACAAAAAACTTACAAGGAACTGAGTGCTCATAACGCTCATCCTCTGATTGTACACAATGGGGTATGCTCTCTGACGCTTCCGTAAGATGTTCAAGTACGCGTCCATATGCTGGCAAAGATTTTTATAAATCATGATTAGAATAATTTATTGTAAAGATCGCCGGTAGAGTTTAAGTTAGGTACGTACTGTGTCAAACAACTCTATGTAGTTCTCTTGGAAATGCTGGAACCAAGTCACCGCTCCTGGCTCCAAAAGATCCACATCGCGCCTGTAATATTTTTACAAAAAACATCAAAACGAGAAAACCAATTGAAATAGCTATTTCAATAAACTAAACAATCTCATACTTACAATTCCCCTGTGGTGTTCCTCTTGTATGAATTGTAGGCCTCCAGGTTGGCCATGGTCCACTAAAGCATTCAGCGTGAATGCATGCTCTGCAGCTGCCGGCGCTATCCTTGGCCTCTTCGGCCGATATGGATCAGAGTATGGGCCCATCAACTGCCACCCTCTCTTAAGGGTCCAGGGAATACGAGGGGTGCGAAAGGATAGCCCTGTGGGGTCCATGAGGGGGGGATTCAAGATGCGCTCCTAGGGTCCCTAGGGGGCTCTGTCCGGATGATCTTGATGTGTCTGTATGGGGCTCCATCGGGATAGTGGCGATGTGTCAAAGGGAGAAGGGGAGTGAGGAGGGATCCGGCTAGATGGACCGGAGATGTCCATCGGAGGGGTCCGTCTGATAGGCCGAAGATGTTTCTAGGCGGAGGGGTGTCATGCGATCCAATTGCTGACACAACTCGGTGGAGGAAACACTGTGACGATGGGATCGCTCAGACGAAGTCTCATACACCTCCATTAGTAGGGAAAACTCATGAAGAGCTGCAGTTACAGTGCCCTGCTCGGCTTATGTAACTCCAGTTCCGGTAACCTCGGCCTTAGATATGGTACCCTGCATTTGATGGACGGTGCCACTCTCTGTCTCCTCTACATGAGTATAATGCTCGTCGCTTCTTATGGGTTTGGAGTCTCAATCCTGAGATGGTGAACCATCCATATCTGACCGTGATGTCGATCCCAACCGCTCCCGGAGATAGTCAATCAACTCTTGATGCTACCTTTGTCGTTCCACTTCACTGTTCAACAAACCATCCTGTAAACCAGTGACGACAGCCTCAAAATCTTGGATTCTACACTCTAGACGGTCCTGAATCAAAATGATATTTGTCAGTCGTTTAACATTCACATGGGTTTAAAAGTAAAATTCATGCAGAGTAACAAATTGTAAGTACCTCGTACTCTGCTCCAATGTCTTCTCTAGAGTCATGTCCAGCAGGCATCCTAAATCGAACTCGCCTCTGCCTCGACTGTTGACACGTCCTAAAGAAGTTTTCCTACTCTCAAGTATGAAAGTGTCAAAGTAATAAATTAACCGGTAAGACCGGGTCGAACCACAGTGAGGTTGTTCACTTGTCCTTGTATAATTAATTATCTAAATTAATTACTAAGCTTGTTATAAAATGTAAATCAATTAAAATTAATATTGGGGCTAAGGGATCCACTGTTGGTATTTCAAATATGATCCAATTATTAATATTTAATCCAGATTATTGGGATGATATTCCACTACACTGACCACTCTCTAATAGATGTGGGTAAAAGTACTTATTGTGCCAGACAATATTTGTCTGTCTACAGTGAGTCAAAAACTCCACAAAGATTAGAGGGGATAAACCACTCTCTGATAGATATGGGTAAAAGTACTCACTGTGCTAGACAATATCTGTCTATCTACAGTGAGTCAAAAACTCCACAAAGATTAGAGGGGAGAAAGCATAAAAATAATAAGCTTACCAAAATTGGATCATATTTTCCATACCAACAGTATCACCTTTGGCCCCAGCTATATAAAATTAGTCAAACATAATTTAACTATAAAATAGCTATTTTATTTAAACTGAGAATTTGAGAACAAAAGAGAGAGAGAATTCCACAAATCTAACATAATATTTGGATTCAGAATATGAAAATTAGGGGGGAGAAGTCCCCTATTTATACAAAATTCGGATGAAAATTGACCATCGAATGAATTTAGAATGGAGCGTCCAGATTTAACCACGTCATCAGTGAACAGTAACTCATCCATGAGTTAACAGTAACGAATCGAGAGTGAACAGTAACGCATCGTGAGTGAACAGTGAAAGTCAACTGTGAACAGTGAATAGTTAAAATTATGAAAATGCCCTTCGTGGTCTTCTTAAGGTTTTTTGACGTTCTAAACTTGAAAACGATGTTTGTTGTGTCATCTGAATTCTTCATGATTCCGAATTACCTCTGAAATACAAATAAAAATACACTGATTACTACACAACACATTTATTTAAGCGAACAAAAGAAATTATGTCTTAATTGGGGAATTAATCATACTGAAAGTGTAAAATGATGATGTTATCCCTTAGTAAACATACACTTTTCAGTGTTAATCACACCCCCCAACCAACTTATTGTTAGTCCCTAGCAATTAAAGCGAAAATAGTAAAAACTCAAATTCAAATCTCTAAACTACCAAATAGACAAACTCTCTCATACCTCTTTTCTCACCCTTTGACAACCAGTCATTAATTGAGTTATCAATCAAACTTTCTTATGCTCAATAAAGATCAACACGATAACTATGAGATTCAATTGAAATCAAACAACATTTTTATTTTGAAATATCACCAGGGCTTTTTCCTTAGGCAACAGTTTTTTTTTTTTAATACCATAAAATTGGAAACAAACATTGTATCTTTAATCCATGTAGCGAGATTTAGGCCAATGACTCCCAAACCAGTTGGCTTTAGGGAATTAAGTGTTAAAACACTCCTACGGGCTTAATTACTCGGATTGCAGATGTTTTTTTTAGTACAATTCCATTAAGCTTTCTCTTTAACCCGTGTAACTAGCTTTGGGTCAATGACTCTCAAACCAGTTGGTCTTAGGGCATTAGGTGTTAAAAGCACCCATCGGACTTAATTGCTCGAGTTAAAGAGGCTACAGAACTGCACTTTATTATTATCCAGACTCCACCGTTTTACGCGAACACTCTATGCTTACTGAGGCATGAGGCCCGGCTACTAAGTAAGAGTTTTGGTCACAACACACAAAATTATTATTATTATTATTACTATATGAATTTTTAAACAAGACTACTGTCTTCGGTTGTTACCCTTAAATGATGTTTCAGAACTCAATATCGTAAAATCTCAACTTACTGCACATAATCACGTGTCAATATGCGTGTGTGTCTAGAATAGTTCGAAAAATTTATCAAGATGACTTAATGAACAAAAGGATTAGTCAATGATATCACAATTGAGAGTTTATAAATTTGAATAGTCAGAAGTGAGGAAAAAAAATGCATAAGAACTATAAAGATGCGTCTCAGAAGTATCTTAAAGATCTCCTTACTTGGCCATCTTTACAAAAAAAAATGGTCAAAGGTTAGTTTTTTTTTTTTTTTTGAAAAACAAAAGTTATTGAATCAACTATCCCCTCTCCCTAACCAGAATGAGACATTGTCCCCAATGTCTTTAGAAAGAGTTAAGGTTTAGAATATATCACCTGAACAACTTGAAAGACAACAAAATCCTGTAAAACAACAAAAGAAATACAAAATAAAGGAAAATAAAATGCATAAAAACCATGGGACAATAACAAACTGATATTCAGATCAATTCTGCATTTCTTGTTCTCTTCATCAGTGGACTAATCAAATTTGGAGGTTGAAGGATCTGGCACATAATTGAAAGCTTGTAACTGGCCAATCAGCTCATGAGGACTTGAAGCAGATATAAAGATTTTTCGGATTGAAGGTGGAATGTAATAATTTTTCTGAGCATGATCAATAAATGAAAGCAAACCATCATAAAATTTATTAACAATTAACAAACCGATGGGTTTCTCATGGATGTGTAGTTATGCCCAAGATGCCATTGTAAAGATTTCTTCTAAGGTTCAAAAACCACATGGCAAAGCTATAAACGCATCAGCATGATGTAACATAGCAGTCAATCTTTCAGGCATACCTGAAACAACTAGCTATTCGCCGTTTGTCTTTCCGATGATGTCTGCTGCGGCCATAGGTTTTGGGACAATACCCAGAACTTGACTACCTCCGTCTCGTGGAGCTCATGAAACACACCCCATTAATCCCAAGTTACCTCCTCCATACAGTAGGTGTATTTTTCGCTCAGCCAAAACCTTACCAAGATGAGTTGTAGCATCAACAAACTCTCTGTATTTCCCATAATTGGTGCCACCAAACACACAAATGTTTGTGAATCGTTTAGTTGAAGATGACGCCATTAATGCACTCTCTGAATTTTTCTTTTTAATGTTTATGAGTGCTTGAAGCAAAAAGGAAAATAAATGCTTGTATTTATAGATCCTGAAAAGGTAACACAATGATACACCTATATGTATAGGGCGGCGTATTTGTCAATGATATTAGATCCAAATGGTTCAAAAATCAAAAGTAAACAACAATAATTACAAAAGACATTAAATGCGGAAGGAAAAAGATAATAAAAACAAAAGGATATTTATCGGTAGTTGTGATTATGGCTCACATCTTCCTCTGGTTTTACGTCCAGAAATGACTTCAACGCCCTCTATGGGTCGGGGATATGCTTCCCATCCAATTTTCTTATAAATTGGCAAACATGGTCTATTAAAGTCAGATTCCCAAGACTATATTGTGCATGTTCTTTTTGAAATTGTGGTCATAATCAGTCAATTTCCATTTGCACATATCCACTAGGATGTGGCACATATCCACTAGGATGTGCATCAAGAGTCGTTAGGATATTATCTAGTGACTCCCTACGCAAACCATGCCTAATGAATAAAATTTTATCTTCCCGATTATTAGACACCATTCCTAAAGAACGACAACGTGTGTTGCAAGTTGTACGTGCACATTTGTGACAAGTAACCCCTAACTTCTTAACTCTTCATTTTTTTTACAAGGTTACTTCTTCCAAAACCAGGCATGTAAGATATAAATGAATCAACAGACTCACCTACTAGACGTACCTTAGCTTCGATCAACCAGCAAATTTCAACAGGAATGTTGTTTATCATCAGTAAGCGTAATCTTTCGAAACGTGCTTTGTAAATCTTTTTCATAGCATTTTGGGGCAACAATGGAAAATGTTTTCGCAGGTTTGTGAAAATTTCGTCCATGCCTTGTTTTGGGGATCAATTATTTGGGAAACTAAATTAAACCGACTGGAATTGTCACGGAGTACCGTTATCAGCCACTTAACCGGGGTTATATAGCAAAAAACACCAAGGAAAAATTGAACCTAGAAATTAATCCTATAAAAATTCAAAACATAAAAGCAAACAAAAACAAAAATAATAATTGCAAACACAAATAAAGTCAAAAGCAAGAGATTTGTTTACTCACCTTTGTAACAAGGGTCAGAAAGGACGGCAGAGTCTTTTTGAAAATCTGTATTTTCAAAGAATGGTTTCACACGTTGACCATTTACTTTAAACACATTACTATTCCTAAGATTTTCAATATCAAGGGCACCATATGGATACACGTGTTTCACAACAAATGGACCACTCCATTTCGATTTCAATTTACCAGGAAATAAATGAAGTTGAGAATTATAAAGCAAAACCTTTTGACCAACTTCAAATGATCTTCTTAAAATTCGTTTGTCATGAAAGGTTTTAGATTTTTCTTTAAGAATTTTTGCATTTTCATATGCATCATTTCTTAATTCTTCAAGTTCATTTAATCGCAACTTGCGCAATTCACCAGCATCATTTAGGTTAGAATTGAAAGCTTTAACGGCCCAATATGCTTTTTCTCAAGTTCAACAGGTAAGTGGCAAGGTTTTCCATAAACTAAATGATGAGGAGACATACCCAAAGATGTTTTGAATGCAGTACGGTAAGCTCAACGTGCATCATTTAGTCTAAGAGACCAATCTTTTCGATCATGGTTAACCGTTTTTTGCAAGATATGTTTTATCTCCCTATTTGCTAACTCAACTTGACCACTTGTTTGAGGGTGGTATGGTGTGGCAATTTTGTGTATGACTCCATATTTCTTCATTAAAGACTCAAAAGGTTTGTTACAAAAGTGTTTGCCTCCATCAGTGATAATGACTCGAGGGATTCCAAATCGACTCAAAAGATTTTCCTTTAAAAACTTAATCACTGTTTTGTGATCATTATTTCGACAAGGAATTGCCTCAACCCATTTTGACACATAATCAACGGCAATTAAAATGTACAAAAATCCAAATGACGGTGGAAATGGACCCATAAAATCAATTCCTCAACAGTCAAATATTTCGATGACAATAATGGGTTTAAAGGCATCATGTTTCGCTTGGAAATGGATCCTAACTTTTGACATTTTTCACAGGTTTTACAGAATGCATGTGCGACTTTAAACAAGGTGGGCCAATAAAATCCACACTATAAGATTTTTACAGCCGTTTTCTTTGGCGAAAAATGACTATCGCATGCTTCAAAATGACAAAATTCAATGACACTACTTACCTCATTGCCTGGAATACACCGTCGAACAATTTGATCAGAACAATACTTGAATAAGTACGGGTCATCCCAGTAAAAACGTTTTAGCTCGGTCAAAAATTTCTTTCTGTCCTGTGCATTCCAATCGAGTAGCATCATTCCTGTTGCAAGATAATTAACAATGTCAGCATACCAAGGCAAAGTTGTGATAGAGAATAAAAGATTATCACGAAAAGAATCATTGATGGTTGCTTTTTCTTCTGGCTCGTCATCTTTCTGTTCCAATTCTTCAAAATCTAAAGTGTTTCTTTCTTCTTCGGCAACCTGCAAACAATTATCAAGATGTGAATGCAAGCTTGACTCAGCTGAATTGATCAAACAAATTTCAGATGAGTTAAAAGAATCCTTTTAAACATGATCTTGAACAATGGTTTCAATAATGTCTACATCTTCATTTCATTTTCTTCATTAAATGGTTCATTAGACATGTTGAAAACATTAAGCTTAATTTCCATATTTCCAAAAGACATGCTCATTATTCCATTCCAGCAATTAATCAAGGCATTAGCAATAGCAAAAAATGGTCGGTCCAATATAACAGAAATTGATTTATGCTCATTAACAACAGGTTGTGTTTCTAAGACAATAAAATCTACTGGGTAGATTTATTTATCGACTTGTACTAACACATCTTCCACTATTCCTTTTGGTATTTTAATTGACCTATCAGTAAGACAAAGTGTGGTTGAAGTCGGCTTTAACTTACCAAGTTTAAGTTGGTGATAAAATGAGTATGGGAGCAAATTTACACTAGCACCTAGGTCAAGCAAAGCATGCTCAATTTTACAGTTACCAATTGTGCAGGAAATAGTGGGACAGCTCGGATCTTTATATTTCAAAACATTTTTATTGGAAAGAATGGAACTTACCTGTTCAGCCATAAAGGCTTTCTTTCTTACCTGATGCTTCTTTTTCACAGTGCACAGATCCTTCAAAAACTTGGCATAGGAAGGTACCTGTTTGATTGCGTTTACAAAGGGATATTGATCTTTACCTGTTTGAAATTTTCAAAAATCTCTGGGGAATGCTTCAATTTCTGTGAATTTTTAAGTGCCTGAGGATATGGGAGTGTAAGTGGGGCTTCAATTATTTTTTCGTCAACAGTGGTTTCATCAACTCCTTCCTTACTCTTGGAAAGTGACTCATCATCATTTTTACCAGATTCAAGAATAGGTTTTTCGATGACCTTACCACTACGAAGAGTGATAATTGATTTGACTTGATCTGGGCATTGGTTATTATCATAGGAACTTAACTGACTCTTGAGATTTGGTTGTGGTTGAGATGGAAACTTACCTTTTTCGTGTGTGGTGAGTGTAGAAGCAATCTTTACCAAAGTATCTTTAACATCTATCAAGGTTTGTGCAGTTTGACAGTTAATGGATTCTTGCTTCTCAATGAATGAGTGCAAAGTGTCTTCAAGGTTTTTCCTAGATGTTGGGATATAAGGTGCATAACCTTGAGGGTTTTGGAAATTCTGGTGTTTTTATGATGTGATGGACCTGGTGGTTGTGAGGACTGGGCTTGATTGATGTTCCTCAAACTAAAATTTAGGTGATTTCTCCAACCAGGATTGTAGGTTTGTGAATATAGGTTGGAATTTGGCTTGTTGAAAGTGTGCAAAATATTGGCTTGTTCATGAAGGTAATTTTTTTATGGCTGGCAAAGTTAGGCAACTATGAGTGATATGATCATCATAATCACATACATGGCATGCAATTTCTTGTACAGATTTTACATGTTCACTCATTTTAGTTTCTAAAGCTTCAATTTTTCTAGCTAGGGATGTGAATCTAGCTTGAAGGTCATGATCTTCCCTAAGATTGTAAATGCCTCCACTAGATGGAGATGGTTGTGGTTTGCTCATGGACTCATAGGAACCAATGGTGTCCCAATTTTGAGCACTTTCGGCGATATGGTCAAGGTATTCAAGTGCTTCTTCAGGATTTTTGTCACTGAACTCCCTATTACACATCATTTCAATGGCTTGTCTACTTTGGGGTGTGAGTCCCTCATAGAAATGTGACACTATCCTCCATGTTTCAAAACCGTGATGTGGAAAGACATTTAACAACTCTTTGAACCTATCCCAACATTGGTAAAGTGTTTCCCCAGGTTTTTGGGCAAATGAAGTGATTTGCCTCTTAAAAGAGTTTGTTCTATGAGGTGGGAAAATTTTCTTTAAGAACTGTTGTTGCATATCATTCCAAGTTTGGATTGATCCTGACCTAAGGTTTTGTAACCAAGTTTTAGCTTTATCTTTTATGGAAAAAGGGAAAAACTTAAGCTTGATTATATTCATGCTTACATTTTGGTCAGTGCAAGTGTTACAGACTTCCTCAAACTCTCTAAAATGTAAAGATGGATTTTCAGATTCAAGACCGTGAAAATTGGGTAAAAGTTTAATGATTCCCAGTTTAAAATTAAAATGTGTTGCATTTAGTGGGAAAGATATGCATGAAGGTGCTCCAGTACGTGTGGGATTCATGTAGTCTCTAAGAGTTCTAGGTGGATTTGGGTTAATGTATTGGTCATGGTTAACATAAGATGGATGGTTGCTGTGTTGAGACACGTTGTCAAGGTTGTCTAAAAGGTTCTCGGCATGGTTTCCTACTAGATGTCTAAGTGGGTTTTCAACCATATTGTTGGTGAATGTGGGTGATTGGGATTTCCTAATTAATCTACCACTAGATGTTCGAAACCAACGTCTCATGCAAATTTAATGAGGGTTAATAGCGATGAAATACACAAAACTGAAGAAAGTAAAATAAAAATGATAAAAATAACAAGATGCAAAATTCTAGGGGTGTAAATGTAAATATGCACAAGTATTGGGGCAAAAGTGTAAATAATTATAAATGTAGGGACTAAAGAGAAAATGTGATAATTATAGGGACTGATATGCAAAAATAAAAAATAAAATGATCTATCTGCAAATGCAAACTAGATCTAAACTAAAATGCAAATAAAAAGTTAGAGGACTAAAATGCAAAAAATGTGATTAAAGATAACAAGTGAATATAAAATAAGAACAAAGAAGATTAGAGAGAAACAAAATAATAATAATAATAATAAATAACAAAAAAAAAAAATTAATAATAAAATACCTCTACAAAGAAAAGACAAACTTACCTCCCCGGCAGCAGCGCCAAAAACTTGATACGTTCTAAAGAAGTGTTCCTACTCTCAAGTATAAAAGTGTCAGAGTAATAAATTAACCGGTAAGACCGGGTCGAACAACAGGGAGGTTGTTCACTTGTCCTTGTAGAATTAATTATCTAAATTAATTACTAATCTTGTTATAAAATGTAAATCGATTAAAGTTAATATTGGGGCTAGGGGATCCACTGTTGGTATTTCGAATATGATCCAATTATTAATATTTAGTCCAGATTATTGAGATGGTATTCCACTCCACTGACCACTCTCTAATAGATGTGGATAAAAGTACTCATTGTGCCAGACAATATTTGTCTGTCTACAGTGAGTCAAAAACTCCACAAAGATTAGAGGGGATAAACCACTCTCTGATAGATATGAGTAAAAGTACTCACTGTGCTAGACAATATCTGTCTATCTACAGTGAGTCAAAAACTCCACAAAGATTAGAGGGGAGAAAGCATAAAAATAATAAACTTACCAAAATTGGATCATTTTTTCCATACCAACAGTATCACCTTTGGCCCCAGCTATATAAAATTTGCCCGACATAATTTAACTAGAAAATAACTATTTTATTTAAACTGAGAATTTGAGAACAAAAGAGAGAGAATTCCACAAATCTAACATAAGATTTGGATTCATAATATGAAAATTAGGGGGGAGAGGCCCCTTATTTATACAAAATAAGGATGAAAATTGACCATCGGATGAATTTAGAATGAAGGGTCCAGATTTTGCCACGTCATCAGTGAACAGAAACAATGAACAGTAACCCATCCATGAGTGAACAGTATGCATCGTGAGTGAACAGTGAAAGTCAATGTGAACAGTAAAAGTCAAATGTGAACAGTAAATAGTCAAAATTATGAAAATGTCATTCGTGGTCTTCTTAAGGTTTTTTGACGTTCTAAACTTGAAAACGATGTTTGTTTTTCCATCTGACTTCTTCATGATTCTGAATTGATCGAATTACCTCTGAAATACAAAAAAAAATACACTAATTACTACACAACACATTTATTTAAGTGAACGAAAGAAATTATGTCTGAATTGGGAAATTAGTCATATTGGAAGTGTAAAATGATGATGTTATTCCTTAGTAAACATACATTTTTTAGTGTTAATCAGCTGTCTCTCTGTAGCTAACCCCAGCTCTGAACTCTCTGTATGCATCTGTGGCCTCCCATCACAGAACTCTGCCTCCGAACCATCGGTATCACTGGGTACGACACTAGTACGCCCAACGGAATCACGATCTAGTATGTCCACTGTAAATTCCGTAAAATATGGTTCATCCCTCTCAGTTGGTATGGGCACTAGGTTCGTCATCATAGACATCTGAAACCGTTGTTAGACCCTTGAAAATTGTAATAATAACTTTTAACATTAACAAATAAGAAACATACCCGCGATGTGAATATCTTCGACAGCTTATCCCCCCTCGATTATATATTTAACACCCACTTCAGAATACGGGGAGATAAATCGGTAACCATCTGAGTCCCGAACTGAGGCCCAAGTGTGGGGATCACCTCAAAAGCAAATATCTATAAACAAAAAAATTACAATAAAAATCTATATAAACGATTACAAACGTAAATTTCGTAATTCACAAAACTCTTACCAGAAGGGCGTAAAATAGTCCATAAATGTTGTAGGTCTCTTGCATGTGTTTGTCAGCTCCCTTTAATTATTGGCATCTCTGGAACCGCTCTCCTAGCCCGTCGAGTGCATGCTTGAATGAATATATGGAATGACTATACACGTGTGCACCCCACGAGAACGTGTCAAAAGCATCGAGATCATCCACCAGCCGTATCTGCCAAACTGGAATTTTTAATCTCTCGTCCAACCCCATAAGTATCCAGTTTAGCATATAGATGAGAAATAGCTTCACACAATCGTAGGCCTACTAAAACTCGCCGAGCCTCAGAACATCTCTCAACTCCATGGACGAAATCTCATCCTTACCACCAAAGTACCGGTGATGTAGGCCATTGTCCATGTTAACGTAGCGACTCATATCCGATACTACTCCGAACCGTAATCCAGTGATCAGGCAGAATTCTACCTTCGAGAACCTCACCTCATTAGTGCTTAACATAACCCCGTATCTCATATGACGACCCATTGTGATGCACCTTCTGTAGAAGTAGCTGGTGGACAACAGCACCCGAAAACTTCACCGGTCAGTGCATGGTCAAGAAATGCCCAAAACAGGACACCATGAATCAATGCCGATCTTCTACAACCAATTCTGTAAGGATCGGTTTAAGTGCGTCATTTATATGGCCAAGAGCATCAAAATAGTCTTGGCGGGTGACTTTGCCCACGTACCACTCTTTCTCCGGAGTTTTAAGTGACACTCTTATGATTCGTCATCTGAAATTTAACAACAACATCATTAAGTACAATGTCAAATCCTCAGAAATAACAAGCTCGAAGCTTATATCCTCGGGTCATTTATTAAAAAACTCGTAGATTTTTTTTTTTAAAAAGCTCGGACCTTTTATACAAAAACTCGAACAGTCAAATAAAAGCTCGGAGATTATATATAAAAGCTCGGAGATTATATATAAAAGCTCGGAGCTTTTATAAAAGCTCGTAACTTATATCTAACAGCTTTTCAAATAAAAGCTCGAAGCTTAGAGCTTTTATATATAAGCTCCGAGCTTTTATATAAATGCTCGAGCTTTTATATAAATGCTCGAGCTTTTATAAAAGCTCGGACCTTTCGTATAATCTTGGAGCTTATATAAAAGCTCGAATGAACTCAAAAATGCTCGAATTAACTCAAACAAATTTAAAAAATAAAAGCTCGGAAACAACGAATAAATACTCGGAAACCCAGAATATCATCTTCCTTAACAACTTTCAACAAATCCAGAACCATGACCTAACCCATTATCATTCTCAGATCCAAAAATCAAACCTAATCTAACATTTCATTCACTTACTGAACAACCAAAACGATAGAAAATATAGGTCAACTAACCTCCATCGATTCAAATCTTCCGTGCAACTCTCGATGTTCTGGTTCAGTCGCCGTCGAATACGAAGCCGTCAATTTAACTCCGGTCGTGGATTCAAGCAATTTCACTTTTTCTCACTTTTTCTCTCTTTGCATAACACGACAAAGTCAATTTCGAGGTATTTTGGTCTCTATACGTTAATTAGTACCTTTTAAATATGGATTATTAATATGGTGATATTTACACAAAAGGCCCCAAAAAATGTGCCATTAAATTTTCGAACCCTACCTAAACTCAAAGTTCTAAGTTTTATGGCTTCGGGAAGATTTTGGGTTTACTGGGTTTATAAGAAGTGGGTTTTCTTGAATTAATTTGAAAAAAAAAATAGAAATTGATTGTAAGCTTCAATCGAAATATGTAAGAAACAAGAAAACCGATGTGGGTTTGACGTAACTGTTGAAAAGAGGGTGTGTTTTTGGAGATGCAATTTCGAAGAAAATGGAATGGAGAGAGAGGAGGCCATTGTTGATGTGGTTTGAGCTACCATCTCGTTCGAAAAGAAAAAAGAAAGTATTCCTGTTTTGAGACTTAAGTATAGAAAAATAACTAAAATAAATCTTGACCATCGAATTTGTTAATGTGTTATGTGTACGAAGATCTAAAACGATCAATACAGTTCGGCAAAGAAAAATATCAGGAGAGGATCCCTGATCCATATTACATATATATCTAATTGCAAGTTTAAATGTAGACAATTTTAATTGATTTACTAAATTTCTTTTCACCAAGGGAAAGTTAAGATCATATCATATTTATGTACCGCTATCTTTTTTTTAAGCTATGATAAAAAAAAAAAAACAATAACAATAGAATATTAAGCTATGATAAAAAAAAAAAAATTAAAAAACAATAACAATAGAATAGAATTACTTTTCTAGTTAGGTTAAGATCGATCATACAGAATGAAGAGGAAATTAAGAAAAACACTTGAAGTGGGATTTGTTATGATTTACATGTTTCAAAACCCTAAAATAGGTCATCTTACGGATGGATACCAAAATAAAAATAAAATTTGGAAAAGCATGAAAAATCTAGCTAGTCAATTAATGGAAATGGAAAAAAATAAATCTTAAAAAGTGATCTACCATATTATTTCTTGAGATTATACAGTACACTTGCTTGAAAATTAAAATATCAAAAGAAATCTGGGTCCATCTGCCCCATAAAAAAATTAAACTCTGAATGCATATCTGGCTGCTCTGGTACATGCAACTGACCAGTAGTTCTTTTGTTTTTTTAAACGATATCCTTATTGAGAGCCAAAAGGCAAGAACCAAGCAAACACCAGAAAGACTAACAGAAGAGGCGCAACACAAAAAACCCCAGACAAACCCAAATAGAACAACCAAAACCAGACTCTCAGCCAACAATGGAAGCCAACAAAAAGCAACAGAAAAAACAGCAAAAACACGTACGGCAAATTGATTGAAGGCTCTCGAACTAAACTTCACTTTTACATATATAAGTATCCATTTATCTTCTTCTCATAGCTTCAGGATTTTTAAGAATGACCGGTGAAACAACGCTCTTGCACTGAAGCCATATATTTCAATCCGAATTGATCCCATCCCATACGGTATCAACATTCAAATTTCCTGAGCAAATTAGATAAATACCTCGATCAGGATTTTAATTAGACAGTACTTGTCGCCATTGATCCTTGATCTCTACCGGCTGGTTCCAATTCAAACATGTCATGTTCAGCACTCATGCACCTGTAGGTAAAATATTATAAAGTAAAACAACATTAACTATCATGAAAATAATATATAGAATATTACAAGGTTTAATTGAAGCTGCAAATCCAACTAGAATATTGTTAAAAAAAATTGGAAAGAAAATGAGGAAGGAGGAACCACAGAGAGGGTGAATAGCAGGGCAATTCTCCTTTGGCAAACAGATCCAGTAGAGTAAATCATGTGCATGCAAATATTTTCAAATGCAAGCATCATATTTATATAGATAGATAGATATATATATATATGACCTCTCTGCCATAGGAGGATTGCACTGTTATTCCTCAACCCACACACTTGTTCATCAATAATTTGTTTGTTTCGATATCCAACGGTAGCAGTACCCGAGTCTTCACAGTAATATAATTCATACATATTTATACATAGTTTGATGCACGTAATGATTCGCACCTGAAGATGGATATGCTGGAAGAGAAAAAGAAATTGGATAAGCGAGTACAATTCTCTGTAGCTGTAGATCATCATCTTGACATCTTTTTTTCTGCTCTTCACGGTCCCCAAAACCTCCTTTAATTTACTCAACACCAAAAGATATGACTTGTCCACGTCTCCTTTCATTTATATATGCTGCCACACCAAATGAAGATATAGAATTATACTTTTGCAGTTTTGCCAAAATGAAGCAGAATTTCTTGTTTAATATTTTATATTATTTATTGACCAAGACCAGTCAAAACCCTATCCTACTTATCTTACATATAAGAATATTAAAATATTTCAAAATTTTTACGTATGTAGCTTTTGTCGTGGCAAATTTTATATACTAATTACAATATTTTTTATTTTCTTATTTTATCATGACTGAAGACTACTTTTTTAGAGACAAATATATAACATATATATATATATTCCGGTATGTACTCGTACGTATTACGTAGATCATTGATTATGGAAAAAATTTAATAAGTATATACACTTTGAATTAAAGTATGTAAATCTAATGGTTCACATCTAACATACTGATAAATTTATATCAGTACGTATTGATTTGAAAATTTCTATATATATATAACCATTTTCTTCTTAATATAAAATATATTGGTGTATTATATATAGATAAAATTACTATACGTATTTATCAATAAACAAAGAGAAAAGTTATATATATAACTTTGTTTACCGATAAATATATATCAGTATTTTGAGCCATATATAATACACCCATATATATATCATATTTTTTATTTTCTTATTTTACCATGTCTGAAGATTACGTTTCAGAGCACAAAAGGAGGCTACAATATTTATATATATATATATATATATATATATATATAATTATTTTCTCTTCGACATAAAATACATCGGTGTATTATATATGGATCAAAATACTGAATATATTTATCAATACACACGGAAGAGAAAAATTATATTATACATATATATATATATATATATATATATATATATATATATATATAATGCAATGGAAAACACTAAAGAAATAGACCGTCGTCTAATTTCTATGAAAACTGGAATCCACAAGAAATTAAAGAGAATACTTCTAAAATTTTATTGAATAATAAGCTAAATAAGCATTTTGGCTACATGGCTATTTAAAATGAAAAACCATAATCCGAATCCTTGTTGGACAAGAAACGGGATTACATAGTAAAAATTACCAAAAATTATCAAAAATAGTAAAAAACTGTCAAAAATAACGAAATCACGAAAGTTACGGAAATAAAATATACTAACGACCATAAACAAACCAGAATTGACAGTAGATAATTTCTGACTTGTCAAAGTCAACTTATAACTAAAAGGAAAGTTTTCTAAAATGAAAAAAATTACAATTTCGGAACCCAAACGATGAAATTTGGTCGAAAAACGACGTGCCACACAGTCAATGGCTGTGATTTGAAAAGATATCGTCGATCCGTTTCAGGAGAAGTCAATTAACCTTGAATTTAGGATGGTCTCTCAAAATAATGTAAGAGTCGGCTGCCTATTCTACATCAATATATATATATATATATATATATATATATATATATATATATATTACGAGAACTATCCCTAATCATATGTGATGTATTAGAAATAACAATTATTGACTATCATGTATTAAAAAAATTGACATATCATGGGACATTAATTATACTGTATATTTTCTTCCTCGTTAATTATAACTGATACTTCAATTTATCAAACCATCTAACTGAGCTGACTATGCGAATTATTTTCATTAAAAATAAAAACTATGTACATTTATGTGTGTATTCAAATTTCCAATATCACATTCAACAATTTTAGATTAGAGTAATGCTAGACTTTCCAAAAACTTTCTGAGATTTCTTCTTAAATGGTATTGATATGTGAGGTGTTAATATCTTATAAATTATGAAATTATATGGTGGGTGATAAGATGTTGACACCTCACGTGCCAACACAATTTGGGAGGAAATTTGGAAAAAAATTAGAAAGTCTAACATTACTATTTAGATTATATAAGAAGTCTAATTAAGAGAAGATGAGATTGATCTAGTGGTAAATCTTCTCGTATCTGCACTCCAAGATTCTGGGTTCGAATCATCCTCGTTCTTAAAAAAATACCAAATTTATATAATAGTTTAATATGTACTTCCAAAAAAAAAAAAGTTTATCTAAAGATTACACACATAGGACTTATAAATTTTGTAGAAAGCCAAAATCTAAAATGCAAGCATTTAATATTGATGTTTAATTTCAAATTGAAAGTCCATAACAAACATAATACCAACATGCTAGAACATTTGATATAAGATTTAATACAATTTTTTTGCACATCCCCTCTTAGCTCAGGTGGTGTGTATCTCTTCTTTCATGTTAACGGTAGGGAGTTCGAGTCCCACCATACTCGAAAATCTTCTACCTCAAACATTGAATGAGATTGAATGAGAGGTGCACATCACTTGAACTAAGAGGAGATGT
The DNA here is from genome assembly GCA_032871835.1 of Dipteronia dyeriana. Lineage (NCBI taxonomy): Eukaryota > Viridiplantae > Streptophyta > Magnoliopsida > Sapindales > Sapindaceae > Dipteronia > Dipteronia dyeriana. Next base: position 71,958,358 of record CM065301.1, on the reverse strand, counting down.
TTTTTTTTTAAAAAAAAACTACTTTAATTTAACTCAGGAAAACAATAAAATATGTATTTTTTTCAACTTTTTAATTTAAAAATATAACAAAATTTCACATACCGGTGAAACACTATTCTAATTTAACTTTTTTTTATTATTATTATTACTATTATTGTTGTTGTAGTATTCTACTTTTTAAAATTAAGTTTGGAATAAAGGGTAGACCCATAAAAACTACTTTAATTTAACTCAAGAAAACAATAAAATATGTATTTTTTTCAACTTTTTAATTTAAAAATATAGCAAAATTTCACATACTGGTAAAACGCTATTCTAATTTAAGTTTTATTATTATTATTATTACTATTATTGTTGTTGTATTCTACTTTTTAAAATTAAGTTTGGAATCAAGGGTATACCCATGTTGAGATCAGGTGGGGCACATGCACCATCTCAATTTAAAAAAAAAAAAAAAGGTTTATGTTTATGTTTATATATATTAAAAATAATACAGTATCACATTTATTATTACTCGCACAGTTGTAATATTTTCTTTAATTCATCCTTGATTGTCGATGATTCAATTCTCAAGCAAAACAAATATTGCTTTTAATATATATTTTTATTTTACACTATTTTTCAATTTCATTCGTAAATTTTTGCCATCTTCTACGACATATCCGATCAATAAACTCTAAAATCTAAAAATTTAATTTATTGATTTTCAATGGTTCAATTCTCAAGCAAAACAAATATTGCTTTTAATATATATTGTTATTTTACACTCTTTTTCAATTTCTTTTTTAAATATATGTCTTCTTCTACAACATCCAATAAATAAACCTTAAAATCTAAAAGTTTAATTTATTGTATAAAAATAGTCCATATATTATTATGATTCATTTTATTTTATCCTTTATTTTTTCTTTATTTAATTATTCTAATGTATTTTAAGAATAAAGAATTCAAAAACATTTCTAATAATATTTATTAATCATTTATTTTTATATAAATTTATACAGAATTCATTATAAATACAAAACAAAAAAATTTCATTATAAAACTATATTTTAATTTTTTTAAGAATATTTTTTTTTCATTGTTTATGTTTTTTTTTCCTTATTATTATTTATTTTTAAAATATTGTATTTCTTGCTTTTAGTTCTTTTAAATGTAAGATTGTTTAGTTCGTCTTGAGTAAATGTTCTATTTTCATATATATATAAACTCATTTTATTATGATTTTAAATTTTCATTTTTTTTATATATTGTTATTTTGTTTATGTGCCCCACCTCGTTAAAATTTCAGAGTCTGCCACTGTAACTGGAATATCAGTTAAATTTAAAAACGAGCTTGGATCCTTAGTTGAATTCCTTCTCTTTTGAGTTGTGCTGTTCAAATCAAAATTTGAAAACAATAAAATAAAAAATATTTTTTTTTCAAATTTTTAATTTAAAAATTTAACAAAATTTATAAACTCATTTTATTATGATTTTAAATTTTCATTTATATATATATATATTGTTATTTTGTTCATGTGTCTCACCTCGTTAAAATTTCAGGGTCCGCCACTGTAATTGGAATATCAGTTAAATTTAAAAACGGACTTGGATCCTCAATTGAATTCCTTCTCTTTTGAGTTGTGCTGTTCAAATCAAAATTTGAAAACAATAAAATAAAATAAAATAAAATTTTCAAATTTTTAATTTAAAAATTTAACGAAATTTCACATACCGGTAAAATACTAATCTAATTTAAATTATTTTTTTATTATTATTATGATTACAATAATAATAATAATAATAATTATTATTATTATTATTATTATTATTATTATTATATCCTACTTTTCAAAATTATGTTTGGAATATCAATTAAATTTTAAAAGAGACATGGATCCTCTGTTGAACTCCTTCTCTACTGAGTTGTGTTGATCTCTTAAGGATTTGATGCCACATGTACATATATTAAAGTGATAGACAGTCTGAATTATTTCCTTTATAAAAAAATCCATTTTATACTTTAAACGACAACGTATCAACAAACCTAACAATTTTATCAAACCTAAAAACGAGTTCACTGTTCCTCCTTGCTTCTTCTTCATTTTGACTCGATCTTCTCTTCTTTGCTGATGAGTTCAAGCCAGAGGCTTCAAACCCTCCAGCCCCTCAAGTGCAAACAATTAATATTTCCCTCCACTCTCTAACCATTGTTCTGATAAGCCTCTACTCTAGTTTTTTTTTTTAAAAAAAATTTATCTAAAATTTGACATATCGATCGATTGATCATACCATAACAAAATAGCTGGTTTATGACACTTAATAATGATGATTTCTTAAGAGTCTCATAACTTCTGACGCTTTTTAAAAACCATCACAACGTTATGATGGTTTTTAAAAACCTTCAAAACGTTATAATGTGTTTTTAAAAATTACAATAAGGTCTTGATTGTTATTAAAACTGTCACAAAAGTGTGATGGTTTAAAAAAAAACCTCATGAAGTTATGATGATTTTTAACCATCATTATCCCTTCTAATAAAATAAATATATTTTACAAATCCTAATTACCCTACACTTTATTTATCTCTTACATTCTCTCACGGTAGCCTTCATTTTTTCATTCTCTCACTCTATCACAATCTAATTTTCCTTTATATCTTCATTATCTTCTTCTTCATTCACCACAACTTGAGGTTTCAATTACATCTTACTTCTTTTCTTCTTATTTACATTTTTAATTCTAAAGTCATCTTCAATCTTCATTGCCTATTTTTCATTTTAAGTCATTAGAAAGTAAATTTCGATGAGAGAGAAGAAGAGAAGGAGAGAGAGAAAGCTAGATAGAGAAGGCCTGATTCCTTTGGTTGTGAAGGGAATCAAGAAAAGTTCAACAACTGGGATTTTTCAAAGAAAAGGTATATCAGAGAAAATCTTTTCATAGTCTTCATTGATTATCAAATCTCAAGGTAGATATGGGTAGCTTGTGGGGTGTGTTCAAGGTCTTTGGAAGAGTCAAGGATGTGTACCTTTCATCTAAGAAGAGCTTAGGAGAAGTTCATTTTCTTTCATTCGTTTTGAAATGCATGAAGAAGCAAAAAGGGTAGCGATCAAGGTGAATGGGATGAATATGTTTAGGTGGCTAGTTGTTTTGAAAATTGCTTCTTTGGGGTGGAATCATAGGAACTCGGTTTTTGGCTCAAGGCGAGCTCTGTTCAAGGCGGAAAGTGAGTCAAGTAAAGGTAGAGGCGGAGGATGCTACTCTCAATTCTCAAACCAGAGGCAACCGTCTTTTATGAAGGTATTGAAAGAGGATCAAAATAGAGGTCATGAGGCACCCACTGTTAAGGCAGATGAGTGTTTAAATGTCTTTGAGTAGCAGAGTGGGGTAGAGGATAAGTTATCCAGATGCGCGATAGGTGTCTTGAGAAAGTTTGTGAATATTTCAAGTGTCAATAGAAGACTAAACAGCAGATGTCTCAGTTTCTCCTCCATGTATCTTAGTGACAAAAGTATATTGTGGTGTTTTGAATCTTAAGTTGAAAGGGAAAGGTTCTTAAGGAACTTCTTTATCTAGGAGGACTGCTTTATTTCTATATCCATGTGGTCTGATTCTGTAGTACCTATTATTAACTTGGCGTGGATATTAAAGTGTTGGGAGATCTTTTGAGCTGTTTGGACCAAATTTTCTTCATGAATATATGGGGTCTGATAGGAGAGCATCTCTTTGTTAAGGAAGACACTGGTTGTAGACGAAGAGTGGACAAAATAACGGTATTGGTGTTGATTCTGAAGGATGGCCTAAACTCTTGGAAAGTTAATGTTAAGATGGGTAATGACTTTTTTTTATGGTGAAGATGAAGAAAGATGAAATGTGTGTGTGAAAATATCTACAAGGTTATACTAAACAACCTAGGGGGGTGAATAGGTTGTCACTCTATTTTTTTTTAAATCTCTTTTTAAACTTTTGGCAAAACCTTGGTGAGCATACAATTTTATGTTTAACATGATTGTTATGAGAAAACAATTAACACATGTATGCTCAATTCACCACCATTAGTTTACAAAACATATAAGAAGAAACAATGTATCTTAAAAACAAATATATATTCAATACCAAGCACATTCCATAAGCTATACTGTGAATCTTACAATGTAAATTCACTAAGTAAAACTTTACAGCTTGAAATGGAATATCACAAGATACAAAGTTCAAACACTTACAAAGATACAATATATAAATATTGATTCAACAAATAATGTGTACATCTTTTTCTCTACAAAAATCTTGTTTACAAAGATGTGAAGAAATGAAGATCTTTAAAATAGATATATTAATCATACATACAAATATAAAGAGATAGAGATAAAGACATTCGACAAATGATTTTTACGTGTTAAAAACTCAATAGAGGAAACATCCACGGGTTTGAATACAACTATCTGGTACTTTTATTATTGGAAAGTAGACAGGACATTCCTCAAAGGTGACCAACAAATGACCTACTCTATATTGGACTCAACGTCTACCCAATCCCTATTAGTATTTTGGAAACTCCTCAAAAGTGATCAACAAATGACTCACTCTCTATTGGAGTCCGCTCTAACCAATACCAATAAGAAGATGGAAATCCTCAAGAGTAATCAACAAATGAAACATTCTATCTATGGACTCCATTGCATCTTAATATCCCAGGTCTTCCAATAAAGAGTCTACTTTATATCCAAGGCAGTCATGCCTCCAGAAAGTCTCTCATGCTTGATTATCTGAACCACATGTCCTAACCAAGACTTCTTGATTAACTATCTGGAGCCTCACACTCCTAGCCAAGACTACCACCTTTTGCAAGACAAATGATCTCAGTGTAATGCAAACGATGCAAACAGATGTAACATAGAATATATGATCAATACATTCTATGGAAACTAGAAATAATCAATGAGCACACAAAGTATATTTTTCTAGTTTGTAATCAAAAAATGACACCACACAAGATGATGCATGAGTATATGAAATATATGGATTATGTACACTCCATGAAAATCTAGACATTGGTAACAAAGTTCACAAAACAAGATTGTTTAGATCTTATAAATGAACAAAAACCTAGAGCATGCCAAATATCTAAAAACAAACTTTAAACCTAGATTTTATACATGGCACTAAAGCTTGAAATTAAAGTATATACATTAAGCACATATTCCAGGTTTTAGTAACAAACAAAAACATGCTAGATTCACAAGATATAATCAATCAAAAGTCTAGCAAATATTTAGAGCATATATTTACAAAATAATCAATTAAATCATAACTAGCTCTAAATACAAAATCAAATGTGCTAATCCTAGATTTATTCAACTAATGAGTCCTGGCACATGATAAGACTATTAATCATGAAAATAAAATCAATCAAAGCACAAATAACCCTATATAATAAGCTAACATAATACAACTCACAATAATGTGAAAATATATATTCAAGTCACATACAGAAAAATAGGAAGAAGACCCAAGGTAATTGAACATTCACAAGTGCAAATAACAAATGATAAACAAGTACCTTGTTAATTTGTGTGCAGTCACGAAACTGGTGTATAACCTGCTTATAATTGAAGCTTTATCACTCATCAACATATATTCAAGTCACCTACAGAAAAATAGGAAGAATACCTAAGGTAATTAAACATTTAAAAGTGCAAATCATAAATGATAATCAACTACCTTGTTAATTTGTGTGCAGTCACGAAACTGGTGTAGAACCACCAAAATACTTGAACAAAAGACTTCAAGGTTGCTTGGAGATGATAGAGTACTTCAAGACGAAACTTCTCCAACTTGAATCATTCAAATTGAATAAGAAATGAGAGAGATATGAGAAATGTGTTGATTCAAAGTTGAGAGAAAAATCTAGAAATTTATTGCACTCAATCTTCTTCAAATGAAAAAATGAGAGGGAATGAAGAATTAAAGGAGAGGGAAAAAGAGAAGTTAAAAAAAAAATGTCCCAAGCCTCCTCCCATCCTCGAGATGGTGTACAGGCTTCTCAGGGGCAGGGAGGGCTCCTCCCCGAGATGGCCACGCGTCATCTCAGGATGGAAGGCTTGGTGGCCTTTAACCACTTGCTTACTTCCACACGTACCTCCGCGTTCTTCTACCTTTCTCCGGCCTCTAAACTCCGAACTCCGAATTTGAATATATTTATGGATTAAGAAATAAGACTCTCTCACACACATGGATAAATATAAAACTTAGACCAGAAATTATGAATTCAACTCAATACACGCAGACGAAGACAATGCATGTAAAATGATTGGAAAGTTTTGTAACTCTAGACTCGGAACTCAAAATCAAATGCATGAGTAACTGAAATGACCAAAACTCAATAAGGAACAATGTAATACCAAATTCAAGTCCAATGTCAATGTTACATAAACATACAAATACATAACACACAAAAATGTTATTTCCTAGACACATTCCAAGTACATGAAAATTTCAAAGCTTGTCAATTTAGCACTAATGCATGAGCAATCAATATCAAGTGTGTGAATGTATTATAGAAAATGAGCATAACGATAAGGGATGCATATGGATGTAATGTGTGTGTGTGTGCCTTAAAGCGTTGCAAGAGGATAGAGGTCTTAAAATACTTTTGTATGCAATAACGCTTTCTCCTCTTAAAGGCTTGACTTTGCTAGAAGAGTTGTCCAACTTCCTTAAAACTTGATAAACCATGAATCCTAGACAACTAAACAATACAAAGGCAATGTCGTTTTGATATAGAATAATATCAACATCACTCAAAATCCTAACAATATCCTCTTTTGGCAAATTATATGTCAAAACACTTATACAAGATACTAAAACATACAACATGAAGATTGGTCACATTGGTCATAAAAACTCACCCTCACATTACAATGAGTTAATACACCTAGACTAATCTTTAACAAGTCTTGAACATCTTCATGTGAGCTTATCTTGATATTACCTAAAATAAACTTGAAGCACAAGAATATACAAAATAATATATGGCAATATATTCTTGACAAGAATATGGCATTTAAGTTCAATATGGAATATGACAATCAAGTTCAAAATTAAATGGATACATGTATGCTCCCCCTAAATACATGCATATCCATCAATGATTTCTCATCCAAGATATTACATACCATATGAAGTTCAATACTTGACAAATACACAAAGAAGATATGCTAAAATGATATCATATTTCTCCCCCTTTTTGACATAAAATGAAGCCAAAAGGAACAAAAGAAAAATATACTTTGAGATCAATTTGTTCTCCGGTATCTTCTCCATTAATTCTAGTTTGCTCTTCTATGTTAACCTAGCAAAGGTTATTCAAATCTATACACCACAACAAATTAATCAAGGTATAATAAATTACAAATGCATAAATTTTACTCTTAAGCACATAGGTCATTTCTACCAAGTTCAACAATTACATTAATAATCATATCAATCCCATATATGAAGAAATTGGTATCAACAACAATCATATCCACCTCAAACAATGAGAGATTTGATTACAACCACAACTACTATCATTCTAAGCAAGGAGGAATTTTTTACAACTACAATCAATATAATTGATTAAAACCACAATTACCATCACCCTAAACAAGAAGGAATTTTTTACAACTACAATCAATTGGATTGTTTACATCCATAATTACTATGGACCTGATCACTCCTAAATGAGCACCCGTAATAGTACGGAGTCGTGGGAGTAGTACAATGATAATAAAGTTTGTTCCACAAGGATTGATGATTGATTACCACAATTGATTGATTGACTACTATTTAGACAAGTAAATGTTTGATGACTAAATTATACTACAAACATCAATTAAATTAAACTACTACTAGAATTCAATTGATGAAACTTAAACAAACAAGCAAACAAGGAAAACTCACACACAAGCAAGTGATTGTATTACTTTTAGGAACTAATGCTAAGACCTTAAATCCACCTTACAAATTCTCACCAATTTATAGATACACCATTAAGGATGAATTATGCAAGTGCGTATGTAGACTCGTAACACTCTCCATTAGTCTCCACTCTCTCTCGAGTAATAGAAACAACACTTATATGCACCAATAACCTATCTCTCGATGGTCAACCGAAATACACATAAGTTCAATAAGCTTAGTGGTTCACTAAGTGAGTCCTAGATACTAGCCTCGAGTATTTCTACCTTACTAGACCTCTATCATGCCTTTTATCGAGCACGTTGTGTGCTTCTCCTCTCAATACATCACACAACAACTAAAAAGACACTAAATGCTAGCCAAACACTCAATGTTAATTAAAACATGAAACACATATACATAAACACAAGCAATATGAATAAAGTGGTGATCTTTATTAGCAATTCATGGTAAAGGTTTCATCTTGGCCTTAGCCAAGATGGATTTAGTTCATAATGGAAGGTATGGCCATACAATATATGAGATAAATACAAGCCATAAGTGAAATACAAGTATAATAAAGAGAGAAAGTAAACGAGTAAATTAAGTGAAGAACTACTTATCCCTTGCTTGGATGTGCTAGACTTCTTCTCCTTGACTCCTCTTACTCCATAATGTGGTCTTGGTGCTTGTTTTAAGTGAGGAAATGGGTATTGAATGGCTGGTAAGGTTGTATTGGAGTTTAGATGGTGATTTGGTGAAAGGCGGTGTCTTGGAGGTTTTAGACTGTAATAAGAGAAGTTAGAGCTCAATGGTCATGGTAAAGGTGTCCAAAAAGAGCTAAAAGTGGGGTATTTATATGTTTAGAAAGGGGGAATAAAACCCTAGAAGTTCTGCTGTGTTGGACACATGCGTTGGTGTTACGCTCACCCTACTAGAGAATGTGCTCTGGTGAAGGTATGCTGGTCGACTAGCACTTCACCAGTACCAACCTACTAGAGAATGTGCGATGGTCGAGTGGCGCCTCTTGATTCTTTGCTTCTTCAGCGGTTCCAGTAACACGTACTGTTGCGGAAATGATCATAACTCCCTTTAGAAAATTTGGAATTGCAATTCGGAAAAACCGCTAGCAAGTAGACATCTGGGCTTTCAGAATATATATGGATCTTAACTTGATTCATTCTACACTGGAAGATATGGCTTTCCGAAGTTGGATGGCATGCACGAGCCTTCACAAATTCAGCCCATAAAATCTCCAAAACTCTTCAATTAAACTCAAATACCTTATTTACGGTATGATACCTACACAAACCACACAAAACATATTTTAAACCAAAATATACTCGAAAACAAGAACAAATGATAGAAAATGAGGATCTTAAATAGGTATAATTATGGTCCGATCAATACCCCCAAACCTATCTTTTACTCATCCTCGAGCAAACAAAAACGAAAAATAACAAAATGTATAAACTAAAAAAAAACTAGGTTAGTTCACTTTCATAGGAAACACGATGACACTTAACATGTGCCATAAGCCCTTCAAATGTAATTTCTATCGAATCAACTAGAGATGAGATGCGACGTTGGCCGACCTACATTGTAGTAAAAATGGATGCCAATATATGTAAACCAAGGTGCTACAACACTAGAGATTATAATTCTGGACTTCTTTGTGGAGTTAGTTTCAAAAGCATCAAACACAAGAGTCAATAGATAACATTTCACCTTGACTCTAAGCCTTTCAAGATTTCTCTCATTTTTCCACACTGAACCTAGGCTCACTCATAAAACATATGCGAGTTGGAGTTTATGTACAAAATGTTTCAAAGTTACACGCATATGGAAATTTTTTTAGGACGCTCATAGTTTCGTGCAAATAGACATCATGGATGGAATCAAACATTAAGAACTCCCTTGTTTTCAAGCTAGATATCAATTAGGACTTCTTTTTAAGTGCAAGTGAGGTTGATGATGGATGTTGATGGAGAGGTCGGGTGGGTAGGGTTTTATTGGTAAGACATCGATCATGCTAAAGTCTTTTCTTTGATATCCTTTATATATTCCCCTTTTTAGCGCCTACGCAATTTATTGATTTTAAGAGCTTTATATACTTTAGTGGTTGCTTTACATTTAGGCAACTTTTTACATTAGATTTTTAAGGCTCTTCACTTTTTTTCTTTTTTCGTTTTGCATTTTTCATTTTTTTTTCTATTTTCTTTTTTGAATAAGGTGGTGCAATTTACACAATGAGCCTAAGTACACGTTATTTGAATACATTTTGGTACATTACTCTTTGGGGCTTCCATCTTCATTTTCTTAAGACATGATTATTGTTATGGGAAAGTCAATAGTTTAGTCTAGTGTGGTGTAGATGTAACATGGGGTGGATATGGTGATTGGGTTTAGCATTTAGGTTCACATTCTTTGAACATTTAGGTACACACACAATGTTTAGGAACGTGATTGGGTAATTTTAAGTGGCTAACACACATTGCCTATGTCATCTCTATAGGTACGAGTCTAGTAATAAAACAAGGCAAATCATACGAGGCGAACTTTTGAAAATTTGTTCTTTAATGTTCAATACAATGAGAAGATATCCTTTTTCTCATTCCTAATATCTTCATGATGAGTGTTTAGAGAATAGAATTGGAATTCACTCTTGTAGACGCAATTTTAGGGTTATGAAGCTCACATGGGTAGTATCCACTAATGATCTAGACATCTAATGATCTAGACATCTCAAGCATGCTACCTCATTCATTAAAGCACACCGAGTCCGGTAGGATACGTGTAAGCAATATGATGCAGCTTTGGCCAACACAGCCCTAGGGTGATACATGACATACCAAAAATTTCCTACAACGGCTTAGGCCAAAAACATCTCAACAAGCAACCCTTGTTGCTCAAAATTGGTAGAAATTTGACTCGAAAACACGTAATCATGCAAAAATTTTAAAAAAATTAGGACAAAGCACACGAAGCACATGAAACAATAAAGCAAGACACACAAAATAAAAGCAATTCACTAAATGGCCCCACCCAAAAACCTAAACGAAACATTGTCCCTAATGTTTGTACATATATAAGAATTGGACAATGTAGGCTTAGAAGCGGGAAAGAGGCCAAATGCAATGCTACATGACAAACAAGCACGACTAAAACTTAAAATCTAGGCACATTACAACTCCACACACCTAGAACTATACGAAAATATAAATTGCATATAAAAGCATGAAAATAGAACTACTATTTACAAGAGTTGTACCTCCCTTGGTGATATCAAGTTGGATCATCAAGCAAGGCTATTGATTTGGGTTCATCAAACACCCCTTTCATTTTCAACTTATGTGAGGCATAAAACGACCACACCCAAAACCCATTCACTCTCTTCAACTGCACATCTGCTCTTCCTCTTATCTCTTTTTTCACTTTTCTCTCTCATATATGAGTTTTGCTTCTTGCTCGTGTCACCACATGAGACTGGTTTACGACATCCTTCACCATATTTATTAATCACATTTTGAACCACATAAGCTTCAAGTGGTTTCTTCGAATTGTCCCTTTTCAAAACTTCCACCTTTGGAGGACTCGAAGTATCAACTTTACAACAAGATTCATATAAAGAGGGGTTCTTGGTGACCTTAACATGTTGAACACAAATTTTTCATCCTTGATCCTTAAGATCAATTTGTCTTCCTTGTGATAAACCAAGGCCCTATTAGTTTTCAAGAATGGTCTCCCAAGAATTATCGGGATCTCAGCATCTTCTTCAACTTCTAAAATTACAAAAACAACCGGGAAGAAGCATTTACGTATTATCATCAAGACATCCTCTATAACTCCATATGGTTACTTGATAGATCGATTCGCCAATTGGAGAGTCACCCTTGTAGGCTTCACTTCTCCCAATCCCAACTTTGTAAATACGGAGTACGACATCAAGTTGATGCTCGCTCCCGAGTCAATTAGTGCTTGACCGAACTCCAAATTCCTTATTTTGCACGAAATTGTAAACCTTCCCGGATCTTTTAATTTTAGAGGGAGTTTATTTTGGAGAATAACACTACATTTTTATATAAGAGATACCGTCTCACAATCCTCTAACTTCTTCTTATTTGATAGGATCTTTTTCGAAAACTTCACATATATTGGCATTTGAGCCAACACTTCGGTGAATGGGATGTTGATGTGTAGTTTCCTAAATATCTGTAAAAATTTTGCCAAACTTTGAGCATCCTTATGTTTCTTGAGGCGTTGTGGATATGGGATTGGAGGCACATATGCCTTGACTTGTGGTGGAAGAGATAGATCAAAAGATGTGTTGGGTAGATCATTTTTTTTTTCTTTTCTTCCTTTCCATGGAATTTAAAGGTACAATCTTCATCTCTCTTTCCCCAACCTTTTTTCTCAACTTCTTTCTCTTGGCCAAATTCCTCAGGTAACTTCACTTGTTTACCACTCCTCAATGATATCGCCATACATTGATCTCTTGGGTTGGTTTTCGTGTTGCTAGGCAACACACCTTGTTGCCTCTCTTGGATTGCCTTGGCCATTTGCCCCATTTGCACCTCTAAATTCTTGATCGAGGCTTGAGAGTGTTGTGTAACTTGATCTATCTTTGCATTGAGCTTCTTCAATGCCAAGTCTTGAATTTTCATCTGATTTTCAAGCTTAACCATGTAATTAGACATCAAGTCTTCAATTGTCGATTTTCTCTCGATTAGATTTTGGTGGGGTTGATTTTGGAAGTGGGGTTGTTGTGTAGGGTGAATCGGGGTGGTTTGAAATTTGTTTGGTGTTGTTATGGTTGTAGGTTGTATTTTCATGATAAGTTAGGGTGATTTCTCCACCTTGGGTTGTATGTGTTAGAATAGGGATTATTGTTTGGGTTAGGGTTTTGGTTGTTGGAATTGTGGTAAGGAAATTTTTTATTGTAGTTCACGAATGAGACTTGTTCCGTTGATCTGGTTGCAAATGGGTTTCCCGCTTGGCAATCTGCACTTGCATGAGGCCCCGAACACCAATCACAATTCACCATATTCACTTGGGTTGCACTAGTATTGCCAACTTACTAACTTGGTTAGACAAAGCCTCCATTTGAGCTTGTATTGTGATCATTTGATCGATTGCCAACACACCGGGTGCTTTCTTTGGCACCTTCCGGTCATCGTCTCCCCAATGGCTATTTGCATCTGACATGTCTTTAATTAAATCATAGGATGCATCCATTGACTTGTTCATCAAAGAACCACCGACCGAAGCATCCACAAATTGGCCAGTGGTTAAGTTCACACCCTAGTAGAATTTCTCTACAATTGACCATTTCGGCATCCCATGACATGGACATTTCCTCAACAACTCCTTGTATCTCTCTCAAGCTTCATACAAGGATTTCGATTCAGATTAATTGAATTCATGAATTTCATTCATCAATTGAGCCGCCTTTCAGGAGGGAAGTACTTGCTTAGGAATGCTTGGGCCAACACATCCCAAGTAGTGATCGATCCTGGTGCTAATGAGTCATACTAAGCCTTAGCTCGGTCTTTTAATAAGAAAGGAAAGATCATCAACCGAATCGCATTGTCCGTAGCCCCGTTGATTCTAAATGTCGAGCAAATTTGATCAAAATTCCTCAAATGTCTGTTTGGGTCTTCACTTGGTAAACCACCAAATTGTCCCATCATTGTCAACATTTGAAATACATGGGATTTGATCTCGAAGTTGTTCACGGTTATCATCGGGAGTTGAATTTGTGAAATGTTTTGGTCTACCCTTGGCATAGCATAATCTTTCATTGCCCTTTCATTTTCTCCGTTTTGCTCATTTTGCCCTTATTGGGTTGCAGCTAGAATGGGATCTTGATCCCCAACACCTCTCTCCATGGCTAGTCTTCAAATCGTTCTATTTCTCCGGGTCGTTCCTTCAATATCCGGATCGAACCTCAAATCCTATAAATTGTTGCTCCTTGTACTATGATACATACAAGAGCAATCGCCTACAATCATAAGAAAATGAACACAAAGTAAAATGTCTAAATTAGTAATGAATCAACTAGTAGTGATCTCAATAAACCGCTCAGTCCTCGACAACGGCGCCAAAAATTGATCAATCCTAAATAAGCACCCGTAATAGTATGGAGCTATAGGAGTAGTACACCGATAATAAAGTTCGTTCGACAAGGATTGATGATTAATTACCACAATTGATTGATTAACTACTGTTTAGACAAGCAAAAGTTTGATGACTAAATTATACTACTAACACCAGTTAAATTAAACTACTACTTTAATGCAATTAATGAAACTTAAACAAACAAGCAAACAAGGCAAAGTCACACACAAGCAAGTGATTGTATTACTATTAGGAACTTAGGCTAAGATCTTGAATCTACAACCAATTCTCACCAATTTATAGACACGCCATTAAGAATAAATTATGCAAGTGCGTATGTAGACTTGTGACACCCTCCACTAGTCTCTACTCTCTCTCGAGTAATTGAAACAACACTTATATGCACCAATAACCTGTATATCGATGGTCATCCGAAATTAACACAAGTTCATTAAGCTTAGTGGTTCATTAAGTGAGTCCTAGAGACTAGCCTCGAGTATTTCTACCTTACTTGACCTATATCATGCATTTCATTGAGCACGTTGTGTGCTTCTCCTCTCGGTACATCACACAACAACCAAAAAGACACTAAACAATAGTCAAACACTCGATGTTAATTAAAATATGAAACACATATATATATATATATAAACACAAGCAATATTAATAAAGTTGTGGTCTTTATCAGCAATTCATGGTAAGGTTTCATCTTGGCCTTAGCCAAGATGGATTTAGTTCATAATGGAAGGAATGGCCATACAATATATGAGATAAACACAAGCCATAAGTGAAATATAAGTAAAAATAAAGAAAGAAAGGAAAAGAGGAAACTAAGTGAAGAACTCCGACTCTCTTGAATGGATGTGCTAGACTTCTTCTCTTCTTGACTCCTCTTGCTCCAAAATATGGTCTTGGTAGTTATTCTAAGTGAGGAAATGGGTATTGGTTGGTTGGTAAGGTGGTATTGGAGTTTAGATGGTGATTTGGTGAAGGATTTGGGTGATTTGGTGAAAGATTTGGGTGAAAGGTGAAGGATTTAGGTGAAAGGTGGTGTCTTGGAAGTTTTCGATTGTAATGGGAGAAGTTTGTGTGTCAACGAAGAGCCTAAAATGGGGAATTTATAGGTTAAGAAGTAGGGAACAAAACCCTAGAAGTTCTGCTGAGTAGAACACGTGCGTTGGTGTTACGTTGGTCGAATGGAGCTTCACCAACGCCACCCTACTGGAGAATGTGCACTGGTGAGGGTGTACTGATCGACCAATGCCAACCTACTAGAGAAGGTGCATCGGTAAGGTTGTGCTGGTCGAGTGGTGCCTCACCAGTGCCACCTCTTGATTATTTGCTTCTTCAGTGGTTTCCAACGTGTACTGTTACAAAAATGGTCATAACTCCCTTTAATAAAATTGGAATTGCAATCCATAAAAACTACTAGAAAGTAGACATCCGAGGCTTTCCGAATATATTTGGATCTCAACTTGATTCATTATGATCTGGAAGATATGGTTTTCCAAAGTTGGGTAGTCTGCACGAGCCTTCACAAATTTAGCCCATAAAATCTCCAAAACACTTCAATTAAGCTCAAATACCTTATTTATGGTATGATACTTATACAAATCTCACAAAACATAATATAAACCAAAATATACTCAAAAACGAAAACAAGTGATAGGAAATGGGGATCTCAAATAGGTATAAATATAGTCCGATCAGGACCCCAAACAAAGAGGAACCCAATGCAACTACAATCAATTGAATTAATTACAATCACAATTACTATCAACCCAAAAAAAAAAGATCGTTGCAACTATACTCATTTCAATCTCAAGAATGAAGGAATTGATTGCAATCTCAACTAATATACAACCACAAACAAGAAGAAGTTTTTTTTTTTTTTTTTAAACTGTAAAGATTTTATTAATAAAGGTGAGCAAAGGCACAAAGGCTACAGCAAAGGAAAATAGCCAAAATAGGGGAAGAAAAGCCACAATCAAGGAGAAGTTGATTGCAAACACAATCATACAATTATTACCAAAAGTTTCATGCATTATTTGTGATCAAAATACAAAGGCATATGGTAATACAAGAATCATCATGCAAATCAAAAAATATGAAATAGCATCTACAAGATTCATATCAACCGAAGAATAAGCCAACAAATATCAACTTGAAACATGTGAACATATCATAAAAAAGAACAAGGTCTAGCATAATATGCTTCCCCTTGATAAATGTTCTATCTAAGATCAAGATAGGATAATATTCACAATGAAATCCACATAATCACACATTCAAACAATTTTAAAGAAATCCAACAAAATAAGCTCCAAGAACTATGAGAGATGCACCAAGATTTTCAATCCCTCTCATAATTCTTCTAAAATTGCTAGAATATCAAATACTTTATAAGCAAAAGTGTGTGTGTGTGTGTGTGTGTGCATGTGTGTGTGAATTTTGCTTTAAGTATATGTAAAGAAGTAATTTGATAATCAACATGCAAACCATATCAACATATATTCATCTTAAGCTTTTCCAAAAAAGATCAAACCAATTATCATCCGAAATTTTAATTTTAAGAGAATATATTTCAATATATGAGTGTGTATGTGCATGTGGTACGTCACTCCATTTCTATTTTTCAACCCGAACAAACTTGATTTTCAACCAAACTCCTTTAAGCCCTTTTTTTTATATTTAGGCTTGAATCAAAAAGTTTTTTTAATTGATTCTTTCTTTTTCAATACTTCTTTGATTTTTCTAATATAAAAATATATGCTTCATGATGGCTTTCACTCATCACAATGGTGTAGCCATTTCCTACATTAGACAGCTGAGCAACCAAGGTGTGTAGCTCTTTTCATGAAGGTTCTCGTTAAGTTCTGTGTAGTTTTCGAAGCAAAATGGATACTAACCATAGGTCATCTTTAATGTACTAGTCATAAAACTTCAAGGTGTATCCAGAACTTACATATATTCAAACTCAACTTACTTAACAAAACATATAAGAGAAGCAAAATGCATTTAAAAAAAAAAACAAGTTTTATGGCTTACAAGCACATGATCTAAAAGCAATATAAAAATATTTTCTTAAGATCATTACTTCTCAAGAGGGTAGCTTTCAAAGAATATGAAGTTTATAATTTTCAAAAATAAATGTCACTCAACATTCGAACAAATAATTCACACATCATGATTAAGATTAATGTGAACAATATCACTAAGAGATCTTAAAAGAGCAAATATCAATGAGAACCATCTGAATACTTTACTAGTTCTTTAATATGGTATGTTACATGATGTAATGCAAACATAGATTCGAAAGATGAAACGCTAGAAAGCAAGCATTAGGATATAAAAATATCTTAGCAAGCTTTTTTATCAAATGCAAAGCCTTCGCTCTTTTTATGAGCTCTCTTGGCTTGTTTGTCCTCATGATAACAAGTTGTTGGTGTGTCATTCCAAGAAAATAAAGACTAAACACTTCAACTCAAACACAAAAAAAAATGATCTTCTCTAAAAGTCTTAACAAAATTCATCACCATATAGATGTCAAGAATTCAATTTCTCTAAAGTTAATCAACGAATTTTGAATATCATAGTGATTTGTGAGATAGCTAAGTTCATGTCAAATTATAGAGAAACAAAGCTTGCTTGCTTAATTTCTTAACAACTTGAAACTAATCTTAAAGCCAACTCACATGTGCACCTTACACTAATGGTAAGAACACTCACCCTTGACCCATTTGGTCTTGGGTGCAGAAACACATAAACCATCATGATCATTTCACATGGCAATATTATATCTAGAAGATAAATCATCAACAATCTTTTCAATAAAGATATTACTCATGTTAAACATATCATTATTGCCATCAACAAAGATATTATCAAAACTATGCATATGATCATATGAAACACTCATTTTTACCCAAATCTTCTTGACAGTTTTCTCCACATGATTATCATTGTCACGCACAACATTCAAAATGTTATCATGCTTAGAAACATTCAAAAAAGATTCTCATCTCACTAGCATGCATCTCTTTCCCTAGTTTTCATTGTCTAATATACTCATAGCATATAGTTTTAATATGCCCTATAATATTGCAAAAATGACAAACCGGAATAAATTTAGAGCTGTTATTATTAAGGTGAGAGTGTACCAACGTTGAAGGCTCCTTACTCTTCTTGATTTTGCTTTTGACCTTGGAAGGATTGGCTTTTGAGATCTTCTTATTCCTTAGTGACTTGCTTTTAGCTGTAGGAGGCTCCACTTACTTATCTACAAAGGCAAAATTCAATTGAATCTCCATGAAGTATACCATATTCTTTGGCCTTCATGATTTCTAATTCCTTTTCCTTACCTTTGATTATTTCCTTCAAGAAAAACAAATAATTAGCAAAATCATTTATTAACTTTTCTAACATATGAGCATCTTCAACCATCTTCTTTTCTTGACATTTGATCACTTCACTCTTCACTTCAACTTCCTTCGAAGTTTCATCTCTTTCCTTCTCAAAAGTTTGAACTCTTGCACTTCATCCCCAAGATTCTCTCTCACACCACAACCCCAAACCATAGAGCCTTATCAAGTCCCTAAGCTCACAACAGAGCTTTTCATCATGACTCTCAGCTCACAACACTCATAATATTCTCACCAAGAACTGAAACAACGATGAAACAATTTAAGGTACAAAATCGAAAAAGCAAAGCGCCTAATTACCATCCGTTTCCATAAATTTAATCATCATAAATTTAGTACTTTGAGCAAAATTTTAATTATAATATCGTACTCAACAATTTAGAATTCTCAAAACAGGTGATCATAACTGAATAATACAATGCACAAATCTCTAGAAACATTTTATGGGTCAAACCGATTCTTACTACAAAATAAATAAACCAAAATTATTTACTAGAGATCAGTTTATAAATTATTAATGCTTTCTAAAATACGAGACTTATTCATTCTTACTTCCCATATTCATATCGATCACCCCGAGAAAGAATCTCCAAGTCTTCACAACTCATCTAATTTGTCATTTTCTCAAATCTTGGTCCTCTTTCTCATGTGCAATAACTCATGTGCAATAACTCATGTGCCTAGTACTATGAATATTCATTGTGGATTAGTAGATCGCTTTACATTCTCAAGAATGTAGCGCTCCTCTACAATTTCTAGTTTACACGCTATCTAACTAAAATACATCGTGGTACCTTGCTTTTGTTTTTCCAACCTTATAGATCTATTAATTTGTCAGAAAATTTCATTAAAAGACATTCACTTCATCTCTCCACATAAAAATCACGAGTCCAAATTGACTGCGGTCATATGTAATTAATAAGATTCATGAAATCTTCTTCATTATGACATATGAGATGATATAGATTTATCTCAAAAAAAATTCTAAATCAATTAGAAAAAATTGTCTTTTAATAACCTTGTCATATCCAACGTACATTCTAATGAAATTACTTATTCCTGATTGCATAATTAATTAGACGGAGAATTACAATTGAAGGCTTTTCATTATATATAGCTATCACTGAAGCCAAATTTCGGTGATCAAATTTTCATAGGAAAATTCCATGATCGTCAGAAAACAATGTCAAAATTCCTATTGGAAAATTCCATGGTAGTCGAAAAATATCACTGGAATCCATCAGTGGAATATGTACCGGAAACTATAACCAGAAACCGCATTGAAAACCGTCACCGGTATTCGTGTGGGAAACCGTCATCGAAAATCATACCTGAAATTGTCATTGGAAGCAATGTCGAAAATTGTCACCATAAATTGCATAGGAAACAATCACTGGAAATCGTACCATAAACCGTAATCAGAAACCATCACCAAAATCTGTCATGGAGACCGTCATCGAAAGACACGTCAGAAACCATCATCGGAAACCACGTCTTAATCCGTCTCTGGAAATCTATGCCGAAAATTACATCGGAGACTGTCATCAGAATCCGCCTTGGAAACCGTGATCAAAAGTCACGATAGAAATTGTCATCGGAAACCGTGACTAAATCCTTCTCTGAATATCGAGTCCGGGATTTGTAGGGCATTAATTCAATTCTCATTAGAGCGAAACAAATCAATAGAATTAGAAAATTTTAAAAAACTTAAGAAATTAAAAATAAAATTAAAAAAAATATTCACCTTAAAATCGTCATCAGTTGCCGAAAACCGCTTATGGTGGCCAGAAAACTGCTTTTTGGTCATCAGAAAATTGCGATCGCTCGACACGTTGCCGGAAAGCAAATCCATTTTGTGAGTCGACAACGGAACCGGTCCGAATGGTGAACCATCACCAGAAATCGGTCTGGTCGGTGATGATGTGGCGGTGATGATGTGGCAATCAGAAACCATTCAAATGATCGGACCACCGTCGAAAACCTCCGCGATAGCAGGTATCGTCGTAGAAACCGCTCAGATAGTCGAAACCGTCGATGGTTTTCCTTAACCGACACACCCACACCACATGTCAGAGTGGGAATGGGCCACGTGTCACAATGACAGAACATCGCCATGGGTCACCTTTAAGTGCGTCCACTTGTCAACAACAAACCACTCAAGCCTGTTACCCTCATCGCCCACTCGCACCAGAGGCACGTTATAGCCTCGTGTCGCCTTCCTATACTTTCCCCATCACAGGACCACCATAATCCGACTCCAAATTTAATTTTAATTCCAACAATGCCTTTAGATATGACTTTTGGGGTAAGGGTGAAATGCACTCTCCGATAAGTGGGTCGTGGAACATGTTCTTCATGTTCTTCACCCAAATTCAAACACAAATGAGTTTCAAGATTTTAATCTTTGATAATAAAAAAAATCGAAATCGTTTTTCTCCTTCGTTTCTAATCCAAATTATGCAAGAGACCTATCTTTGGAAGGCTCTCGGATGGCTCTATCTAATGGTACCATTGTCGTAGAGAAATAAAAAAAAATGACAATGGGTTATCACCCGATTATAGACATTCGTTTCATAATTTAATTCTTCAAAATTCTCTCAATTTTGAAGTTTTCACATGGCAAGCATATCCAGAACACATTATCATGTATATATGTACAAATATATTCCAGAAAAATGAAATTAAACACATGCATGTGTGTGATGTCATTAGTGTTCATTTATTGTTCTACAAACAAGAAGTAAAAAAAACATCCTAACATGGCATATACTACCAAAATACAATCTCAAACATGAGTTCTGATACCAATGAAAGTATAATTTGATAGAAACAAAACGAATTCGGATAATTACTGTTCACCAAACAAAATCCCAACTTTCTAGTAGAAGCTGGATCGAACACGTGGGACTGTACCACTGGTCAAAGGACGACCATGCATTCGGAAAGTCCATTCTAATCATGAAACAAATACCCACACTCTAATCTTGGATGGGAGAAAATTCTCTCATGATGTTCTCCACATCTCTTGTGTTTTTCTGTATTTTGTTCTCTGTTTGCATATAAGCACATATGTACTATATTCTCTGTATGTTGCCTACACATTCGTTTAATGTTTACATCCTCTCTATTACATATTGTCTTGCACACAGAATTTCCAGACATGCTACATACCAATACACGTTATGTGTATATATATCAAACTACCCATGCAGTTGTATTTTCGGTAGTTATCAAATGATAACATAATAAGTGGGCTTGCTAGATTGGCAAGTTGTGCCTCATACACATGATCCATGTATTTGGGTTTGGACACATCTTGGATGTACCCAAAACATAAATGCCAACAATGTTTTTATATTTTCTTATATATATACCCTACAATCTTAAATGAATAATATATAGAATTTGCAAGGAGGAAGTTAAGAGAATCATGGTAAAGACTCTGACGGACACGGTCACCGTCACCGGAGTAGACACTGGAAATGTGGAAGCTGCTGTGGCCATGTCATTGTTTGCTACGAGCAGTGGGAACAAGGATGGAGAATGGGTGAGGAAGAAATACAGAGGAGTTAGACGGAGGAAGTCGGCAGCGTGGGCCGCTGACATACGGGACTCAAATAAAAAGGTTCGAAAGTGGCTTGGCATGTTTGATAATGCTGAAGATGCTGTCAGGTCTTATGATGAAGCAGCCATTGGGTTGTATGGAGTTAAAGCCACGCTTAATTTTCCTGTATCAGACTATAATGTGGAACAAATTTTGCGACGAATGAATACCGAGACTAATGTGGCAGCCAATGAGGAGAAAATCATGGTGAAGTCTCTGACGGACACGGTCACTGTCACCGGAGAAGACGCTGGAGATGTGCAAGCTGCTGCAGCTGTGTCATCGTTTGCTACGAGCAATGGGAACACAGATGGAGAATGGGTGAGGAAGAAATATAGAGGAGTTAGACGGAGGAAGTCAGGAGCGTGGGTCGCGGAGATTCGGGACTCGAATACAAAGATTCGAAAATGTCTTGGCGCGTTTGCTAATGCTGAAGATGCTGCCAGGTCTTATGGTGAAGCCTCCATTGGGATTCTAATTTTCCATTATCAGACTACAAGGTGGAGCAAATTTTACAACGTCAACGAATTAATACCAAGACTCATGTGGCAACTGCTGTAGAGAACCAAACAAAGGAGCAATACGAATCAAGAGAAACCGGTACTAAAGATAAGAGAAGTAAAACGGAAATTGGAGTAAGTAAATGATAGACAGAGAGGACAATCGAAATTCTCTCCTCTTTCTTAATGTGTAAGAAATCAAACTTTTTCAGTTTTCTGTATTTTATTGAAACATCTTCAATATGTGTTGTGTATTACACTACAAAAAAAAAATGTGGTCATAGAGGGCTAAATGCCATCGAAAAAAATGGTTTTATGTCGAAAATACGTTTTTTTCGACGGGAAACTGCCGTCGAAATTAATGAAAATGATAATCGGTAATAATATTAAAAGTGGACGATGAGCCATAGAAAATATCATTTTTTTCTACGGTCATTTACCATCGATAATAATAATAAAAAATATTGAATATTAGTTGAATTTTCATGTTTCACCTCCTCTTAGACCCTTCTTTTTTAAGAAGCCCCCAGATCAACCAGGTACACCACACATAACCCTGATCTATTGTTAACTTCTAAATAATTCATGCAACTTCAATGGACCTTAAAGACGGTAAGTGTTACTTTTGCTATTTTACTATAACTTTATATATGATATATTTTGCATACTATTTATATAAAAACTATTGATATATTTTACACATTATTCAATTGAATCTATATTTTACATACTCTTTAATACGTTATGACATTGTGTTTCAAATTAAATATTTTTATTAAATTATTCTCTTATCTGATAGAAAAGTATAACTTGATTTTACCATTTTGCTATGGCAATATATTTTAATAGGTAATGCATTTTATGTCCATATTTTTTTTTATAATCAAAATGAAGAATTAATAATTTTTATAAATTAATAATATAAACTCATTTCAAAAAAGATTTATATTTATTTTGTAAAATATACAAATATATATTAAAAAAAATCTAGAGCATTCTCTTTTTTTTTTAATATAGTCATGTTTAGTAGACATAATTAAAAATAACCAAATATTTTTGTAATTATTGATAATTTTGATATATTTCATACTTGATTAATTTACTTTGATGTGTCCTTACGTCTTTTTAAATAAATTGATATTTCAAAATTGAACTAATTGATATTCCACACCACCAAATGTGTCTTTCTTGGGTATAGTGATGCTCACAAGGGTTACAAATGCCAGTTCTACTGTAGAAACTACATTTCCAGACATGTTATTTTTAATGAAATATAATTACCATTCCAAAATGCCTTTCTCAACTCCTAGCAACCAGAGACATCTTATGTTATTTCTTAACATCACTAGTTCGTAAATATACCCAATTCTAGTGTCATTTGTACACCAAACAAATCTTCTTCTATTCCTTACTCTCAATCAACTGCTACAGACCAACTTTTAGATTCACCTGGGACTACTTCTTCCTCTGCTGACTCTTCAATGATGTCATCACAAGAGCCAGTAAGGCAGTTATCTACATCAGGGGGAGTGTTTGCTGAATGGGGAGAAGATATTGAAAATTTGGAGGTTATAGAAAGGTCTACTCAAAGGGTATATGATGAACACAAAGATGAAAAACCTGTTGATATTGAAACTAATATTGAAACAATCAAGAGCAGGGCCATCAGATGGTGACAAGAGCTAAACTTGATATACATAAGCCCATGAGGTATCCCCAAGAGTATCAAATGTATACTGTGAGCAAGAGTAATGTGCCTATTGAACCTAAATCAGTCCAAGAAGCCTTGGATTCAAAATTTTGGCTTACTGCAATGAAAGAAGAAATTAGTGTATTGAACAGGAACAAGACCTGGGTGTTAGTTTCATACTCATCATCTTATAACATAGTTGGTAGCAAATGGGTTTACAAGGTGAAGTACAATGTAGATGGAAGCTTTCAAAGATGGAAGCTTTCAAAGATGCAAGGCCAGATTAGTTGCAAAAGGTTTTACTCAGACACTAGGAATTGATTTTTCAAAAACTTTTAATCCAGTAAATAAAGCAACTACAATCAGGGTCATACTTACTATTGCTGTTTCTAGAAATTGGGTAGACAGACAATTGGACATCACTAATGCATTTCTAAATGAAATCTAGGAGAAACAGTTTACATGCAATAACAAGATGGATTTGTAGATAGCTCTAAACCCAATTTTGTTGCGAACTTCAAAAGGCTTCGGATGGCTTAAAACAGGCACCTCTAGCATGGTATGGAAAGTTGAAAAAGACACTTGTCACCTGGGGTTTCAAGAATTCAAAGTGTGATACCTCATTGTTCTTCTTTAAAGACAAGGATCAAGAAATTATAGTCCTCATTTACGTCGACGACATGTTAGTGATAGGAAGTAATCCGAGTTCTCTTCAAAATTTTGTTAAGCAGTTGCACAACTTATTTGCTCTAAAAGACATGGGAAAGCTGAACCATTTTCTGGGTATAGATGTCAAAAGAGATGCAACAAGCATGTATCTCACACAAACTAGGTATATTGAAGAGTTACTCAAGAAGACAGAATGGAAAACATTAGACCTTGTCCAACACCAGCTGTAATTGGTAAACCAATGACAAATTATGATGGAGAACCTCTGAAAAATCCCACCTGTTACAGAAGTATCATTGGAGGTTTGCAGTACTTGACCAAAACCAGGCCAGACTTTTCCTTCATTATTAACAAGCTAAGTCAATTCTTACAAAATCCTACTACTGTTCACTGGCAAGGAGCTAAAAGAGTATCAAGATACCTTAAAGGCACAAGAGACATAGGGTTACACATAAAGCCTTGTAAAAATCTAACCTTGCAAGGGTTCTCAGATGCAGATTGGGCATGTAGTTTGTATGACAGGAGATCTATCGATGGATATTGTGTGTATTTTGGTGACACCCTTATATCATGGTCTTCCAAGAAACAAAATGTTGTGTCTAGATCTAGTGCTGAATCAGAGTATAGAGCTTTGACTCTAGTGTCGTGTGAGTTTTCCTGGCTTGAATCCTTACTGAAAGAACTTTCTTTCCGTTGTTTCTCAATTCCTATAACATGGTGAGACAATATGAGTTCGAGTGCAAGTGCTTTAGCTTTAAACCCAGTATACCATGCTAGAACAAAGCACATTGAAGTTGATATTCATTTTGTAAGAGACAAAGTTCTACCAAGCAGTTGGAAGTGATGTATGTTCTTTCTCATGATCAAATAGCAGATTGTCTTACCAAACCACTGTCATACTCCCATTTCCAGTGCTTCAGAGACAAACTTGAAGTAGTTCAAAGACCTTCACCACCCACAAGTTTGATAGGGAACGTTAGAACATGAACTAAAAGGAGTTCTTTGTCTTTATATGTAATGGGCCTGATGTGAGGCCTATGATCCAATGTTGATACTTGTTTTTTATTCTTTGACACTTGTTCTCTTATGATTAGTTGCTATGTAGGGAAACCTTGTACTTTTAAGACATAAATACAATTGTTTCTCCTCTACTTTTAAGACATAAATACAATTGTTAGCTGTATTTTTTAGCTGAGAATTGTCCAGGTTATAACTTTCTCTAAAATTTAACTTGAAGAGGGGGTCCAAATCTCAGGAATATTCAAATATACTTTACAAACTATGTTAGTTAACAATTCAATAAAAGTATATTGCACTTTGTGGATGTTGGAACCCCGTTCACCGGTCATACTACGGAAGTAAGGTTTTTAAAATTTTTATACAGATCATAAACGATCTGGGACCAATGAACTTGGGATCGTAATTATTTTCGAAACTAATACATATCAATTATTACAGTAATAAAATATACGTATATACAAAAAACTGAAACCAATATAACGAGAAGAAAATAGAACCTTATCAACATTTAAATGTTCCTTCACTTTACGATATGCACATGGTCATTATCACTGATCTTCCTTACTATATCCTAGGATTGGTAACTGCGTATGGGTGCATCAGGAACTCAGGATCTTAGAATGGAGGATATAGAAAAAATAAGAAACTTTTTCTTTTATATCGGTGCACAAAACTTGCACATAAAATCTCGCACAAATGTGTCTCACACACAAATATAAATTGCATCTCATATAAAAATAATTGACTGATGCGTTTTCTCTCCAGTGAAATGATCAATTTTTTATATATATTTTTAAACTTACGCACACATCTTAACCAAAAGTCAAGTGTTTTTCTCTAGTACAATGTTTTTGTTTTTTAGATATCATCATTTAAAAAAAAAAACGATATCCATTAAAAAACAAAATCTTTGATTCGTTTTTTAAAAAAATATTTTTTTAAATTCAAAAAACCGATCATATCTTTTAAACAAAAATATCAATTTGATTTTAAAACCATTTTAAAATAAAGATATCTCATATCTTTTTATTTTAAAAAGATAATTAAATATTTATTTTTTAAATTTAAAGATTTTAAATTAAATTTCAATTATTTAATAAAATAAAATAAATATATTATCTTATTCTATTCAAAATCAAATATCAACCCACACCCTCCATTTAGTGGTTAATAACATAATTAAATAATTTTATTATTTAACTTATATTATCATCATTATCCATTAATCAAATAATCTCATTATTCAATTAATTTCTGAATAAATACGTGTCACTTTCTTAACAAAATTAATTGGACAATCCAATTAATTAACCGTGACCCTTGTTACCTAAATCGATCGGACTAGCAAAAGGACCTAATAGACCCACGGTATTTTGAGCTCCAATAATCATCGGAATCATTAATTAAACTCTTTAATTAATATCCCTTGATTATTAACTCTGGTGTTTTTCACTATAAACCCGAAACTGCACTCTCTCAACTGTAGACGCTTTTACACAGACTGATACAACTCGGTGTCCAACGATATAGCTACTACATATGGTGTAATCCTCCACAGTAGTTCATAATTAGAGCTGGGTCATAATGTCCGTTATACCCTTCTAATTACATATATCCTTTAAGTTCCATTGATTCTCTAATGGACAATAAATCCTATTTTCTCACGGAATTAGGAGAGCACTCATATTGTCCAAGCCCCGAATCAACCCTTAAGGGGACTACTATCTAGTTCTCACAAGAAGGAGTGGATTCCACTATTGTGTACAAACCTTTCCAGCCATAAGCCAAATCGCAATCCCAACATACAGAGCATATTGATCTGGGATTGCATCCGACCTCACCCATGGTATATCAAAAACCAGGATCTAACCTGAAGGAGTCGATAAGACACTCAGGATTAAGATCACCCACATATAGCCATCATTAGTTGATATATAAGAATCTCATAGGTAAACAGATCTTGGTGAGAGATTCATATAGATCATGGCTCAGTCCTATATGATCACATCATACTGGGTGTCTCCATTCTCATATCTCATATAGACGATTCAGGATAGAATCACTGTATATTACGAAATATACCGCAGCTATAGATTAACCACAAATAAAGCACCCAGCTTTATTTGAAATAAATGGACTCTTTAGATTGCACGTCTTTTACTATATTCATCTGTATATGACACTCCTAGACACAGTTCGAGATTACATCTGGCAATCTTGGATGTTAAATATATGCCAAAGTTATAAAATAAACAACACAACAAGAATGAATTGAACTTTTCTTTTATTTATTTCATAAATCCATTTATAAATTACATCTTTAGGGCATAAACGCCAATAATCTCCTATTTGCACTAAAGCATGTGAGGCATATTTCGTAACCCTAGACCATTTAGGTGACCCGAAAACACTTTAGCCGGTAAGGTCTTCGTAAATGGATCAGCATGATTGTCTTGTATAGCTATCTTAATGACGATCACATCTCTTCTCTACACTATCTCTCTAATAAGATGATACTTTCTCTCTATATATGCTTCCCTCTTTTTTGGCTTCTTGGTTCTTTAAATTAGCCACAGCACCACTTTTATCACAATAAAGTGTGATGAGCTTATCCAGATCTGGAATAACTTCCATATCAATTAAGAACTTACAGAGCCAAACAGCTTCTTTAGCAGCTTCACGAGCAGCTACATATTCGACTTCCATGGTAGAGTCAGTAATACAATATTGCTTGATACTTCTCCACACAATGGCTCCACCACCTATAGTGAATACTGATACAGACGTGGATTTATGATAATATCTGTCTGACTGAAAATCAGAATCTGTGTATCCTAACGGGATCAAATCCTGTTCGAAATACACTAGCGTATAATTTCTCGTTCTCCGAAAATACTTGAGAATAGTCTTGACAGCAACCCAATGATCCAATCATGGGTTGGACTAGTATCTGTTGACTACTCCCACTGCATAGTAGATGTCCGGTCTCGTGCATAACATAGCATACATGAGACTACCTACTGTCGATGTATAGGGTACACGTCTTATATCCTCAACTTCTTGAGGTGTCTTAAGACACTGTTTTTTAGACAAGTGAACTCCATGTCTAGAAGCTAAATTACCTTTCTTGAAGTTTTGCATCGAAATTCGCACAAGAATCTTGTTAATATATGATGTCTGAGACAGTGCTATGTGCTTATTCTTACGATCCCTTATAAGTAGGATCCATAGAATATAACTCGCATCTCCCAAATCTTTCATTTGGAATTGGCTAGCCAATCAGCCCTTTACATCAGATAACATCACACATCATTCCCAATGAGTAGGATGTCATCTACGTAAAGGACCAAGAAAACTACTTTCTTGTCAATGATGCACTTGTAGACACAAGGCTCATCGACATTCTGCTCGAAGCCATAGGTTTTGATCACATCATCAAACCTAATGTTCCAAGATCTAGATGCTTGCTTGAATCCATAGATGGACTTTTACAGCTTGCATACCTTTTGCTCTTGATCTGGAGTCATGAATCCCTTTAGTTGCATCATATAGATGCTCTCGTCAAAATTGTCATTCAAGAATGCAGTCTTGACGTCCATCTATCAAATTTCATAATCGAAATAGTCAGCAATGGATAAGAGAATCCTAATAGACTTAAACATGGCTACTGGTGAGAAGGTCTCTTTATAATCGACCCTCTCTTTCTGGGTATATTTGCCACTAGCCTTGCTTTGAAGGTCTCTACATTCCTATCTACTCCTCTCTTTCTCTTGTAAATCCACTTACACCCTATGGGTTTTATCCAATCCGGTAAGTCTACAAGATCCCAGACTGAGTTAGAGTACATGGACTCCATCTCTAGATTCATGGCTTTAAATCATTCCGCTTTATTAGGATCTTCCATTGCATTCTTAAATGTCAATGGATCATCAACACTATCAGCAGAGACAACACATTGTCTCTCACCTATAAATAGCATTCAAGTTGTCTTACAACCCTCTCACTACGTCTAGGTGGTAGTGTATCCTGATCAGGAACCATCTGACTCTTAGATGTTTCTGGATCAACAACTCTTATTGATAGAGCACTAGTCTCACCAGGCTCTAACTCACTCAATACAATTTTAGAACGAGGTTTAAGGTCACTAATATAATTTTCCTCTAAAAACGTTGCATTTGTCGATACAAATACTTTGTTATCTTTGAGACTATAGAAGTATCCACCTCTGGTCTCATTTTGAGTATCCTACAAACAGGCAGACCACATGCTTAGAGTCTAGCTTTCCACTTCTGTTCTTCAGCACGTGTGCTAAACACCTCTATATGTGGAAACTAGTTTTACGACCATTCCACAACTCTATGGGAATCTTAGGAATATATTTGGATGGCACTACATTCAAAGTGTATGTCACTATTTGTAACGCATATCCTCAAAAAGAATTTCGTAATGATAAGAAACTAATCATAGATCTCACCATTTCCATCAGGGTTATATTTCTCCTTTCCGCTACACCATTTTGCTGAGGTGTACCGGGAGCTGTGAGTTGGGAAACGATCCCATGCTCGACCATAAAGTCTTCAAACTCTTGGTCAAGGTACTGACACCCACGATCTGATTGTAGTGACTTGATAGTCTTACCTAATTAATTCTCAACTTCAGCTCAGAATTCTTCGAACTTTTCGAATGTCTCGGACTTCCATTGCATTAGGTAGACGTATCTGTATCTTGAGTAGTCATCTATAAAAGTGACATAATACTCATAACCACCCATAGCTTTAACATCCATCAGTCCGCAGACATCTGTATGTATAAGCTCTAGTGGTTCTTTAGTTCTAAGCCCTTTTTCCAGTAAAATGTCTCTTAGTTATCTTACCTTCAAGACAAGATTCGTAGACAGGTAAGGTGTCAACCATTAACTCACTTAAAGGTCCGTTTTTTACTAGTCTATCTATCCGGTCAAGGTTGATATGACAAAGCCTTAGATGTTAGAGATACGTGTCATTATCTAGAGAAATCTTATGTCGTTTAGTTTTTAGTTTAGTTTTTAGTTTTTCAAACTTAAACATTTCGGTGTTGAGTAGTGTAGTATGCATTAACGGTCATAACACATACAAATTGTTTTCATTAATTTCTGAACAAATATTTAGACCATTCTTTCCAATAAAAACAGACTTATTATTAAAAGAAACAGAATATTTTTGTTCTAACAACTAAGAAACGAAAATCAAATTCCGTGTAAATCCAGGAATATAAAATACATTGTCCAACGATATATAATTATTAATAAAACGTAATCTAATTACGCCCACTGCTCGTGCCACACGACATCCCCTGCCCCCACACATATTGAGAAGGCTCCATAATCTAGCTGTGTCCATGAATCCGTCCATTGCAAAGAAGAACAAACATGGTTAGTGGCCTCCAAATCAACTATCCAGGGTGAAGAATCATCTTCCACAAAACATGACTCAAGAACAAGTAAATCATATTTACCTTTATTTGACTTCTTCTTGTTTTGGGCTTTCTTGGGTTTAGGCTTA
Source organism: Dipteronia dyeriana (assembly GCA_032871835.1). Lineage (NCBI taxonomy): Eukaryota > Viridiplantae > Streptophyta > Magnoliopsida > Sapindales > Sapindaceae > Dipteronia > Dipteronia dyeriana. The sequence continues at coordinate 71,926,877 of CM065301.1, read as the reverse complement.
CCATTCGCCTTCCCAACAGACCTCTTCCTCTTCTTATTATTTGAGGAGGAATATGGTTCAGTAACATTTACCTCACCGGTCTTACCCTTGTTGTCCTTAGTCAATGACTCAAATGTAGCAAGCTCATTAAGCAATTGTGTGAGACTGAACTTTAACTTGTTCATCGCGTAGTTGCTTTTAAATTGGTCAAAACTCTTCGGAAGAGTTGTCAGTATGATGCTAACTTGACTGGGTTTGTCAATGGACCCGCCATTGACTTCTATTGTGTTGAAGTAGGACATCATACTCAGGACATGTTCCCGAACTAACGTACCTTTCTTCATGCAAGCAAGCATAGCGTAACGAACAGCTTCATGTCGCTTTCGCTCGGAGAGCTGCCCAAATATAGCTTGCAATGACTCTATGATTTCGAATGCTAAAGTCATTGTTTCATGCTTTGTGACAAGCATGTCTGTCATTGAAGCAAACAGATATGTTCGGGCCTTCTCATCTAATGAGACCATTGCTGGTATGCCTCACAAACAGTTCGTGTGGCATTGGCAGCAGGCGCTGGAGAACATTCCTCCGTAAGCACAAACTTGAGGTCTTTGGTGATCAATATTGCATTAACGTTAAGTTTCCACTTAGTGTAGTTATCACTAGTTAATTTGTCATTGGTGAGAATTTGAAGTAATGCAGAAGACATTATTGCTTAAATAAATAAAACATTCATTCAGTCAGTTATTTAAAACAGGTGCGAGTGATTTGGTAAAAATTTAAACATGACGCATGAACATGTTTAATGAATTAGAACTACCCTAAAACTAGTTACTATACCACGACAATCCAACATACCACAAAGAAGTGCCGCCTTAGGGTCGGTCAAGTCTTTACATGTTGGACCGAGACATTCTCAATTAAATGATATTCTATAATAACTCTCATTCCATATCATTCAACCGTCGTTTATTCAATCAGGTTTTTAATAAACAAACTTAATCAAAACCTTCGTGAGTTTAACCCACCATTTCAGATCTCACAAGCTTAACTCGAGAATTACCACCTTAGGGTCAGTCAATCCCGAAATACCCACAGAAATCATGTCCGTTAGGAAGTCAACCTTGGTATTCACCTTTTTGAAAACCCACCTTAGGGAGGAAGACAACAAAGCCGTCACGAGACCCCACTCGGATCTCACGGTGTTGAACTAATGATGGAGATTACGGGATATATATGTCATATATCCCTCTCCCACTCACTATTTTAAAATTAAGGTTTTCTATCATCCATTAAAGCACCTAGATTCTACAGGATCAAACGGCTAACTTTAATCAAGTTATCTAGCACATTAACTATATAGAATCAAATTAGAATTAACTAATAAATTATTAATGATTTTTAACAATTAAAAATCTAACCTATTAGTGAATAATCTAAGCATTCGTAAACTATTTACTAATGTTGGATTATTATGTTAGTGTTTACCAAGTTTTAATTATTAAAACTCTAACACTTTATTTAGTTCATTTATTATTAGGAAATTAATCATATTAATCATAATTATAAAAATAACCCTATTAATCTAACTTATTAAACTCTTTAATAACTAGATTAATATTTAATGAGAATTATCAAGTCTTTTAACTATTAAAAAACTAATCTCATTTTCATAGCCAATTTATGTATATACCCGCTTTAACCACATAAAAAAAATACGTAAAAAAATTGGATTATGATGCATGTATGACATATCAAATATATTTGTGTAGGCACATCTAATCTAAATGATATACGTATGCATGACAATGCTTTTATCATTACATAATATAAAGCATACATGAATTAACCGAGTACTGTGGATTATTTAAGCCAAAAAAAAATTTGGAATCTAAAATTACAAAAATACCCCCAAGGCATTCATTGATCTTCTTGTAATTTCCGAGTCTTCTAGTCTTTTCAGGTCACTCCAATTCATCTCATGGATCCTTCTTCGTGATATTTCCAGGTCTTCAATATGGGATACAATTTTTTTTTACAATACAATAACAGTAAAAATAAATAAATAAATAAAATAAAATTTTATTATCCATAAACCCTAAATCCACAGCACCATAAAAAATTATGATCAACCATGTTTAAATTAAACAATTTAATTATAAACATCCATACAATCATAAAGATGGTGCCTACACGTTCATACATACAGAAGCATCGACAATAATTTTCAACTCCGAAAATTAAAAATTGGCTCTGATACCAATGATTGGAATCCCGTTTACCGGTCACGCAACGGAAGTAAGGTTTTTAAATTTTTAATACAAATCATAAACGATCTAGGACTAGTGAACTTGGGATCGTAATTATTTTCCGAAACTAATACATATCAATTATTAAAATAACAAAATATACGTATATACATGAAATTGAAATCAATATAACGAGAAGAAAATATAACATTATCAACGTTTGTAAGCTCCTTCACTTTACGATATAATCCTGGTCTGTACCATTGATCTTCCTTATTATATCTCGAGATTGGTAACTGCGTGTTGACACGTCACGGACTCATAATCTTATAATGAAGGATGTAGAGAAAATAAAAAAAAAAATAAAAAATTCTTTTATATCAATATACAACACTTACACACAAAATCTCATATACATACGTCTAACACACACATATAAATTGCGTCTCATGACAAAATAATTGAACCGGTGTGTTTTCTCTCGAATGAAATGATCGGTTTATATATATATATATATATATATATATATAAACTCCCGCACACATCTTAACCAAAAGTAAAGTGCACTGATGTGTTTTTTCTCTAGTAAAGTGTTTTTGTTTTTTGATATCATCATTTTTTTATATAAAAAAACGATATCCGCCAAAAAAACCAAAACTTTGATTCGTTTTAAAAAAAATATAATATATAACACATATTTTTTAAAATTCAAAAAACCGATCATCTTTCAAACAAAAATATCAATTTGATTTTAAAACCTTTTTAAAATAAAGATATCTTATATCTTTTTATTTTAAAAAGATTAATTAAATATTTATTTTTAAATTTAAAGATTTTAAATTTAATTTCAATTATTTAATAAAATAAAATAATCATATTATCTTATTCTATTCAAAATCAAATATCAATTGACCCCTCCATTTAATGATTAATAACATAATTAAATAACTTATTATTTAATCTATATAATCACAATTATCCATTAATCAAACAATCTCATTATTCAATTAATTCTCGAATAAATATGTGTCACTTTCGTAACAAAATTAATTGGACAATCCAAATAATTAACCGTGACCCTTGTTACCTAAATCGATCGGGCTAGCAAGATGACCTAATGGACCCACTGTATTTTCAGCTCCAATAATCATCGGAATCATTAATTAAACTATTTAATTAATATTTCATGATTATTAACTCCGGTGCTATTCCACTAATAACCCGAAACTGCACTCTCTCAACTGTAGACGTTTTTACACAGACCAATATAACTCGGTGTCCATCGATATAGCTATTACATATGGTGTGATCCTCCACAGTAGTTCATAATTAGATATGGGTCATAATTTCCGTTATACCCTTCTAATTACATATATCCTTTAAGTTCTATTGATTCTCTAATGGACAATAAATCTTATTTCCTCACGGAATTAGGAGAGCACTCATATTGCCCAAGCCCCAAATCCGACCCTTAAGGGAACTACCATCTACTTCTCATAAGAAGGAGTGGATTCCACTATTGTATACAAACATTCCCAGCCACAAGCCAAATCGAAATCCCAACATACAGAGCATATTAATCGGGAACTGCATCCGACCTCACCCATGGTATATCAAAGACCACGATCTAACCTGAAGGAGTCGATAAGACACTCAGGATTAAGATCACCCACATATAGCAATCATTAGTTGATATATATGAATCTCATCGATAAACGGATCTTGGTGAGAGATTCATATAGATCATGACTCAGTCCTATATGATCAAATCATACAAGGTGCCTCTATTCCCATATCTCATATGAATGATTCAGGATAGGATCACCGTACATTACGGAATGGACCTCAGCTATAGATTAACCATAAATAAAGTACCCAGCTTTATTTGCTATCTATGGATTCTTTAGATTGCATGTTTCTTACTATATTCATCCGTATATGACACTCATATACACAGTTCGAGATTACATCCGGCAATCTTGGATGTTAAATATATGCACAAGTTATAAAATAAACAACACAACAATAATGAATTGAACTTTTCTTTTATTTATTTCATAAATCCATTTACAATTTACATCTTTAAGGTATAAACCCCAACAGTGGATTGCAAGAAACAAAAGACCAGCCCAAGTTGTATAAATTTGCAATATTCAGTTTTTTGCCCAAGCTTTGCCATAGCCTAAACCTGTTCGAACCCAAACTTCGCTAAATCAATAGGGGAGGTTCGGAGATCAAGAAGTACCGGCCCTTTCCTTCTTTGAAAAATTGGCTACAGAGATGCCTTAGGGCTTGTCGAACTTTTCAATCGTAAATTGTTTGTCATGACACTCAACTGACCAAAATCCACGCATGCAGCTGCAAGTGCAAGCAAGCAACACCAATTATATATGTCATCACTGAATAAATAATTTTGAATAAGTAAAAAACAAATTTCAATCCTTACCTATACATAAATACTTCACATCCAGTGACACTTCTCAATAAAAGTTGTAAAACTTCCATGAATAGTCTTCTCTACTACTATAGCAGATGGGAATGTAAAAATCGCTGGTTGAGGAAGCTCAGTTGACAACCTCTTCGAAGAGACACCATGGTTGGGGTTGTGGGCACAATTGTTTTGCATGGCCAAAAGGTCGTCTCGAGCTGTAAACAATTTGAGTAACATTTAAAGTTGTTAATAGGGAAATTTGGCCAGGGGTCAAAGAAAATTTTCCACCTACAATCGGCACTCATAAAACCCGGGAAGACCGTAAACCCACCCCGCAGGAGCAGGGAAGGCCGGTTTGGCATCAAAGTTACCAGAAGACAAGCCAAACGAGACAGGGACGAGCTCCTACAAGAGCACTGGAACCCGGGTTTCTCCAGGCCATCCATCAGGGAACCTCGGCTCTAAGGTCGAGCTCCACAATCGTCCCGTAAATGCCAGGAAAAGTCTCCCAGCTCAAGAGACATTTGAAAGAAGCCCGCCAACCTCTTCAGAATCCCGTTGTCCTTGCTGGGCCTAAAGGAGGAATCACGCCTAAGTCTGCATTACCCTAGCTACCTTCCAGGAAGGTATATAAGAACACCTCAGGCCCCCACGGGTCACGGAAAATCCATCTTAAGCTTCCAGAAACAAAGCCAGAGTAGGGGTCTACCTCGCTCTACCGGGCAATAAGCCGCCGGCAGGATGACCTCTATAAAGATTCATGGCACGAATGCACACGGGATCGTTTCTACGAAATATTCACATGCACATCAAGAGTATAATTCAAATAAGGCAACAAACTTATCTTCGTCAACCATATCATCAATTATTCTGCTTGACCCGCCTTCAGTTGACCCCATTCCTAAGAGCACTGGGGAGGATCTCGGGCTTCAACAAGGCCTTCTTCTAGCTCCTCGTTATAGACCCCTTTCGAGGATTCATCGGGACCAGATGCTGGAAAAGCTAGAACATGAGGAGGCAGATCTAACACCTTCAACTTCTTCCCAGCTCCCTCCCCAGAAGAGCCAGCTCTATCAGATTAAGGGCGAGACATCTCCGAAGCCCGCAACATGACCTCCGCTTTATCCTAACCAACAATACTAGAGAGATCGAATGGAAGGGGAAGAAGCTCTGTAACCTGATAGGAAGCATAGAAGTACTACTCGCTAAAAGAGGCTTCCACTTCAGTTTGGAGCTGGGTAACTCGATCCTGTAAGTTTTGGTTTTCAACATTTAGGGCATTCGCCTCTCCCCTCCAGTCATCCCGCTGGCTAGCCCGCCGCTTCGACCGGAGAGTCTCCTGATCAAAAGCTCGCATCAGCCTCTCATGATCGCATTGAAGCTCAGCTAGCTGCGTCTCCATTCTCTGTTGGCTGGAGGTCATCTCTTGAACCAGGGTCTGAGCCCGCGCTAGCAACCCCATGGCTCACTCAGCTTCAGCCTTAACCTTGGTTGCCCGATCACGGAGAAAGGCTATTTGATTCCCCATGGCCACCTAAAACTTGAAAGCCTGCAAAGGAAAATCATGTTAGAAAATGACAAGTCAAGTAGCTCAATGGAGAAGTAAAAGCAACATTTTACCTCGGCTAAAAGAGCAGACCCTTTAGTGATCAAGATGTCTACGGATATCCTAGAAAGCCCGCCGCCTGGACAAGATGCTACAAATTACTTCAGGACCTCATCCTGACCCCACCGAGCTCGATTGCTAGTGGGGACGAGAAGGGGCGACCTCAGAAAAATCAGCATCGGGCTCCCCGGGAACCTCGACTACCCGAGATACAACCAGATCTGTAGAGAGGGGTAGCAGGACTCGGGGGGATCATTTAGAGCAGTAACTTCTGGAGGAGGGACAGGAACAGACTTATAGACGACTTGGGAAGCAGACCCTCATCGGCTTAAAGCCTTCGTAGCCCGAGATGCCAGAATAGCCATCTTGGACTTCACTTGGGAAGGAGAAGGAGAAGGAGAAGGGGAAGGAACGAACGGGGCAGCTACCTTAGTGGTTGACTAGCCCTTCTTCGGAACAGTTGGGAGAGCTCCCAGAGACGATTTGGAAGGAGAAGGAGGTATCCCAGCTTGTCGGACTTCGCGAGAAGCTGGAGCAACAACAAATACTGTTAGAGAAAAGAATCAAGATTATCAGAACTGAACCCTCAAATAAAAAAAAATAAAAAAAAAAGCAAGATAGATCGAGATACTTACTAGGGGTAGCACCGGATATCCGCAGGTACCTGTTTACCCGGTGGGGATCGAAAAGGTCGGTGGTCGGAAACTACAGATTCAAATAGTTCCGAGCTAGAATGGTCTTTAGCACGGCTTCAGACTCATCGAGCAAGGAATCCTGACCCCAAGTGGGTTTGTCACTAAAAGCCGTAGGAACCTCGAGCTCATGCCCGCCGAAGAAGATGAAGCTCCCCCAGTCTCCTCCTTCCAGTACCCACTCTTCCTTCCCAGCAGGGTCTTTCTTTAAAGCCCCATGGACTATAAAATTGAGCTTATTCTTAGCCTTGGCATGGAATTGGCCTCGTGGAACTCCTACCAAGCTGCCAAGCCGCCAAGCTGCCAATCTGGAAAATGAAGCCAAGCTCCTCAGCACCGGGCTCCCTGGTTACGCCGCTTAGCTGGCATTGCTCCCTCCACAATACCAGAAAGCCGATTAGATGCCTCCAAAAACAGGGTGTCAGTTGAAGCGGAGCCAACTGAAGGGCATTGAGAGCCCGCCGTAGGGTGGGGTGGAGAGGAAGCCTCACCCCGCTCTCAAAATCCGCTACATGGATAGAAAGCCCGCCATTGGGCAGGTTAAAAACATCTTAGTTCTGGTGGGGGACAGTCAAAGAAACGATATCAGGAATACCATACTTGTCCAGTAGACGGCCGATCGAATGAGGGACGATAGTGGTGTCAGGGATAACCCTGGGTTCAAAAGGAAGGGTTATCACTGGGGGAAGCTCCGCCACTGTGACTTGAGCCCTCCTAACCGTATGTAACCCCTCGTCGACGTCATAGTCTTCATTGACTAGGTTCAGAGGATTGTCAGGCCCGTTCGAAAAGCCAGAACAGATAGAAGCATTCCTGTTAAAACGGCGACTTTGGCAGAGCGGGGAGGATTCCTCGTCACTTGAAATCCCTCGCACCCGCTTAAGAGGAGCTAGGTTAGGGCCCCCAGAGCTCTCCACCAAGGCATCAACACTATCTGTGGAAGTCGACATTGATGGGAAAGAGAGGTGAGAAAGCAAGTGAAAGATTTCGGCAGAGAAAACGGAGAAGAAGAAATTTGAAAGTTTGAGATTTAAAGAAGTATGAAGAAGGTGACGATCAGACCGGGCTTAAATAGAGGTCCATGAGCGGAATCCTTGGGATGTTCACCGCCGTATTACAGCCGTTTTTCTTCGAATAACACTCAGTTTCAAATTCAAAATATTGGGTAATTAATGAGAAAATTTCGCTCTCATTAATTATCTTTATGGTGAAAAACTTTCTCAATTAAATAAGGAATCTGACTCCAACCCCAACTCTACCACCGGTGTTCAAGTCAGAGGGGACTTCTGTTAATAGGGAAATTTGGTACCTACAATCAACACTCATGAAACCAGGGAAAACCGTAAAGCCACCCCGCAGAAGCAAGGAAGGCCAGTTTAGCTTCAAAGTTACCAGAAGACAAGCCAAGCGCGACAGGGACGAGCCCCCACAAGAGCACTGGAACCCAGGTTTCTCCAGGCCATCTATCGGGGAACCTCGGCTCTGAGGTCGAGCTCCACAACCGCCCAGTAAATGCCAGGGGAAGTCTCCCAGCTTAAGAGACATTTGAAAGAAGCCCGCCAACCTCTCCAAAAGCCCGATGTCCTTGTTGGGCCTAAAGGAGGAATCATGCCTAAGTCTGCATTACCCCAGCTCTCTTCCAAGAAGGTCTATAAGAACACCTCAGGCCCCCACGGGTCACGAAAAATCCATCTTAAGCTTTCAGGAACAAAGCCAGAGCAGGGGTCTACCTCGCTCTACGGGGCAATAAACTGCTGGCAGGATGACCTCCATGAAGATTCATGGCAAGAGTGCACACGGGATCGTTTCTACGAAATATTCACATGCACATCAAGAGTATAATTCAAATAAGGCAACAAACTTATCTTCGTCAACCATATCATCAAATCCGAAAACAATTCAAATTCAAATGACAAATCTCGCCCGATAAGGAGGGAACGGATTGATGGGATCACGGCAAAGTATTTACGAAATTGAAACCTACTTGGACGATATATATAGATGAACACAGAGAGAGATAGATCGAGTGACATACAGAAAATCATAAACAACAGATATACACATAGAATGAAGGCCTAAATTCTGTTTTCAAAACACGGTCTCCTTCATCTTCACTATTCGATAGGCACTGAGTTGCCACCACCCTACTCCTTCGAGAGATTGTGAGAAAATAAGAGAGTTATTTGTATCTTAAAACAGTATATCAATAATGCAACTCCCATTTACTGGGTCACCACTTTCGTGGTAGTGGTCTCGAGGGTGTTAACAGAAATTTCTCATCTTTAGTAAATTTCCCGTCAACAAAAGTTATCCTTGATAGTCATCTGCGTCTTAAAGTAGTTATACTTCAATCTTATGCTAGACTGATTTTATTTACTTTTTTCTTTTAGACTAGAGAAAACACTAATTTACTGTATAATGTAATATAGCATGTAAACTATTGCCATTAATGTAGCAAGACACTGAACACAATACTATAGTAGACCATCTTTTACATATTTTGTCCTTTTACAGGTACTTTAACATAAATTTTAATAGTCCGGAGTTGTTCTTGTTAAACCTTCATAAAAGCCTGTAATCTTCTTGTGTTTTCATAACAGTGGAGGATTGATGATAAACTTGCAATCTTATTTTTGCTTTTGTACAGCTTGGTCTACATATTTACCTATTTTTGTATCCTTTTATCAGTTGATACAAACGTTTGTTTTTTTTTTGTACATTTAGAAGTAAAAGTCTAGAAAATAGAATAACTAAGGGGAAGAAAATAGCACATGACACTGTCTAAAGCAAGCATCACCATTATTATTAGCATCCAAAAGAGGACTGATTGAGGGAAGGGGGGTTCATAGAGCCATAAGCCAATTCCTATCTTTTGACCAATGTGGGCTAAACCATCAGCAAGAGTGTTACCTTCCCTGCAAATATGATGCACAGTGTAGCTTCAATCAGCATCAATAGCTTCTTTGCAGCTTTGGGTAAAACTAAAAATGGGGTGGTTAGGATTAGTATCTTGAGCAAGGTGTTGCACAAACGTAAGGGATCGATTTTAACAATAATTCTTTTGACACCTGTGTTCCATGACATAGTGAGCCCTTCAAAGATTCCCTATAATTATGCTGCAAGTGCACACTCTAAGCCTTTATTCAGCACAAACCCTCTCACATAATCCTTATGGTTATTGCGCAATACTTCTCAAGTCGTTATGGCATCATACACAATATCATAGCTACCATCAGTATTTAGCTTAACCCATCCCTCATCTAGAGGTATCCACACATTTGATAGAGGCGCAACAACTCTGTTGAGATCAAAGTTGTTAGCATTTCACAATTCGTTAGCAAATTGTTTGATAATTAGCTGAGAGGACTGAGAAGGAGAGAAGCTAGTGTCAAATACCTTCTTACATCTCCACTTCTATAAGAACCAAAGAGCAACTTAGAAAACCAAGAAATTAGGAGGCTTTCCAGGGGCTGATTTCCTGTTATGCAAGTTCGCATTCATCTAATCTTTAAAATTCCACTTGAAAGAAGCAGTCAAAGTGACACCCTTCGAAACCTTCTCCTAGACTGAAATGGAGCCATTACACCCAGGTAGCAAATGATCTATGTTTTCTATCCCTACATAACATCTGGGGGAAGAGATATCGGTGCCCAGACCTCAGATAACTCTCAGATGGTTTGTAAGAAGTTTAACATGTAGCAAGGTCCAAAGGAAAAGTTTGACTCTATAAGGGATTTTGAGGTTCTATATAAACTTTCAGTCCCACTTTGGCATCCTATTAGCCTCAATAATACCACGATAAGCAGATTTGATAGTAAAATTACCACTACTATTCCATCCATAAATAATCTTATCTAGGTCACTTTGATTTCTACCAATATATAGGCTTAAGATTTTGTGTTCAATATTCCAAAGAGGCATCTCTTTAAGCCGATCCACCTGCCGACAGTCATTAGTCATAAAGTTGCCCATAATTTGTTTCAATTCATTAGCATTGACCCTTGTAATGGCATGGTCCATGAGTTTTCCAAATTCTATTACCCAGTTGTCAAACCAAAACCAGATGTGATCATCAATACCAACTCTCCAATATAGACCTTTAGCTAACAACTTAGCACCAAACACAACTCTTTTCTAGGTGCTTGAACTGGTGACACCCTTACTAAACTCAGCCTCAGCTATACTCTTGTTTTTTAGATACTTGTAGTGAAGAAGTTTACACCACATACCGTCCTCACCATAAAACAACTATCGACCCACTTTTACAAGTAAAGCTTGGTTCATGATCTTGTTTTTCGTTATTCTCAACCCATCATTCCTTTTGGGAAGGTAAACATTGTCCCACTTGATAAGGTGAGCCGCACTCTTGTTAGAAGTGTGACCCCAAAGAAAGTTTCCATTGAGTTTGTCCAGTATAAGGTAAGTCTCATTGGGGAGCTTTACAGATTGCATAGTATAGATAGAAGAGCGAATGTAACCACTTTAATGAGGGTGACTTGTCCTGTTAAGGAAAGAGAATCACTTTTCCAAACCGTAAGTTTTTTCTAAGTTTTCTCCACCAACTCTCTATAGGTTTAATTGCTTACCCTAGCATGTATGAGGGGGATTCCCAAATACTTACCAAAGTCTTTAATAAGGAGGGAACGACACACCCTAGCAATAGCTTTAGCATCACCATCTTCCATGTTACTATAGCAAAACACTCTTAACTTAGGAAAACCAATTGGCTGCCTAGAGAAGTCACAAAAAGTGCTCAAACAGTCTCTCATAACTTCAGTTTGCTTAATGGTAGCTTACCCAAATAAAATGAGGTCGTTAGCAAAAAAGAGGTGAGAATCCTTATGACCTCCCCTAGAGATCTTAATGCATTTTCAAGATCCTAAAGCTCTTCTTTTCTTAATCAAATGGAAAAGCTTTTCCATACAAAGGACAAATATGTATAGAGAGAGAGGATCTCCTTATTTAATGTCAAAACTAGGCATGAAAGCATTTGAAACTTCCCCATTCAGTACCACCTTATATCTAACACTCGAGATACACCACGTGATTAGGTCCAAAAGGTTCCAAACAATACCAACTTCCATACAAACATTTCTAATGAAACTCCATTGAAGATTGTCATAGGCTATGGCCAGGTCGATTTTCCAAGCAACATACTTTTTTTTCCTTTTCATTGTTTTGTATTGATGAAGGACCTCTTAGACTACCAATATGTTGTCTTGGATACATGGGATAAAAGAAACCTAATTGGGGCTTATAAGATCAAGCAAGAGGATCCTAAGTCTTTGTACTATAATTTTACTAATGATCTTATAGGTGGTATTGCATAGGCTAATAGATCTAATTTGAGTCATATCAAAAGGGCTAGGAACTTTAGAAATTAGGGCAATAATGGTTTGGGTAAGTTCTATCGGGAAGGTTCTAAACTTACAACTATCCCTCACAAGCTGAATCAAGTCATTTTTACAAACCTCTCATTAACCTTGGAAAAAATAGGTGGGAAGGGCATCCGGACCAGGCGCTTTAATGCCTCCAATGCCAAAGAGAGTAGTCTTGACCCCCTCCTCATTAACATCTCTGGAGATATCCACAATTGTGCCTTCCTCAAGTCTAGGGAAGAGCCAAGGAAAATTATCATAGTTGTCCAACTTGTTGTAGCGTCTTCTAATCATATTTGCAAAATGAAAAAAAAAAAAAATCGTCCCCCTCTTTAAGATATAGATTCCTCGACTTTTGAAGCCAAAAAATCTCTTCTTGCTCAATGATTTGATTATACTCCTCTTGAAGTTTGGTTTCCAATTTAGCTAAGGTAGGCTTGAACCTATCACCAAAACTTCTTTGAATTCCTTGTGTCTTTTCTTGCAAAAAAATATAGCCAAAGTTGGTCTTATTCCACTATTTGAGCTTGGATTTTATCAACCAAATAGTCCTTACAGTTTTTCCAGTAATGTTGCACCAGACTGTTGAAATCCTTATGCGTCGACCACGTGGCTTCAAACCTAAAGGGTTTAAGCCCACTTCTAGGTTTATGGAGGCTATGAAGGTTCAACAATATAAGGCAGTGATTAGAAGACACTCTAGGGAGATTTCTAAGGAATCCCTTGGCAAAAGTGATTCTCCAATCTTTTAAGCAAAGAGTTCTATCTACTCTCTCCCATGTACTCTCTGCAATACCTCTCTTAGTCATCCACGTAAATTTCTACCCAATGAAACCAAAGTCCATCAAATTATTGTCACTAACCCATTCCATAAAACCTGTCTTAGAGAACTCACTCCTACCACCTCTTTTCTTAGAATCACAAGTAATTTCGTTAAAATCACCAGTAATTATCCAAGGGCCTTTGAAAAAACTTCTTATGGTATTAAGGTATCTCCATAATCTTTTTCTAACAGCAGCAATTGGGTTGGCATACACAATGGTGAGCACCCATAGTCTACTTTCCTTAGCCACCACAGTCGTAATGGTGTGTTTAGAATTGGCAATAATTTGAAGCTTTACCTTGTTGTTATTCTATAGAAACCAAATATCCTCTGAGAAACCAGTGGCTTCCACGATGAAATTCTTAGTGAAACCTAGTCTATCAACTATTTTAGACGCCATATCTCCACTAATTAAGGGCTCTAAAACAGCAAAGACATCAAAATATGTAAATCTTTTCAGATCAAGCATTACCTTATCAAATCCCTTCTTACCATCACCTCGAGCGTTCTAGGAACAAATCATCATAACACAAGGGAAGGGAGTACTCAAAGGGAGCCTATTACTCCAATGCTACCTTCATTGCCTCTTTATGCTTAGAGGCAACAATTTCAAAGTTAGAAGATTCAGCCACACAACCTGGATTTAAGGTACTGCCTCGGAAGACTAGTTCTCACTCATCTCTGTTTTCATCATTTTCTTGTGAAGGTTTTGAAGAACTTCTGAGTCATCCATATCTTCCTCCAAGACTACAGAAAAATTTTCTCAGTGCTTTTCCCATTTTTCTTGATTCACATTTCATTGTTATTCTCTTTGGAAGATTTGATGAGATTCTTAACAATATATGTGTCTGCCAAGTATTTGGGATCACTAGTACTTAGCTGCCTCCTACTAGAGGGATTCTTGTTAAAAATACCATCCAATACTTTAGTGGAAATGGGCATATTCTGTATATCATCATGAACTTGTCCTTTCCTCACGTTGTTCTCCATATCAAGATTATCACTGAGAATTGAAAACCTAGACCATTCTGCTTCTTTGGTATTCAACTTGTTATTCTTGGTAGCAGACACATTTTTCTTAGAACTTCTATCAATAGTAGCTTTGCTCATTTCCTTTTTATTTTCCATATCCTGCCTAGACTTGTCTTCTCCAACAATAGGAGTCTCACTTTTATGCCTGACACCAAATCCTTGTTTCCCACCATTGACCCGGTTCCCATATCTCTTCCCATCAGGGAGACCCTGATTACCTATCTGAATCTGAATTTATTCATGTAACCTCTACCATATGACATCTGCATCCAAGGCCCATAAGGATCACTCCCAATGTCATTGCCTCCACTTGTCACCTCATTCTGTTTCATCACCTACTCTTGCTCAACAATTCCTTCTTTACAGAAAGCTCTTTGGTATGTCCTACTCTCCCACACTTAAAGCAAATCAGACCCAAATTTTTTTATTCCATTTTGATTGTTCTATCTTATACAAGGATGGAGCTCTTTAATGGCTTTGTGATATCATTCTCAATACAATTCCTGGCAAGTCTACCTCTAGCTTGGGATTCAGAGATAGAATTGACTTTGAATGTAGTACACATCATCCCATTTATGTTCCACAGCAGGTCAACATTAATCCACTCCATTAGGGAGCCTAACCCAAACCGACATCCTATGAATTTCATCCTCCCCAGGTACAAAATTAGGTCTCCATCGTTGCACAACTAGGTATTGGTTAGCAATCATTTAAGGACCTCCAGTTATAACAAATTCAAAATTAGCAAGCATTTGGAACCTAGCAATGAAGTAACCATCCTCCAAATCAGTCAACTGTCAATTCCCACTAAATGGCCACTTTTGTCTTAGTTTCGAAATCATGAAGTTCAATGTGTGTGTGTTTTTCCCATGACTTTCAATATCAGTGCATTCTCACATGGTTTTTTCAACTTTAGCTTCAGATCTTTTGAGAGTTTCATCGTAGTTCCATCTGGTCCGTCAATAAATGAAATATCTCCTTCCTCAATCTTCAATTTGTCCCTATCGGTACCAAATCCTTGCCAATTAGTTGGATTAGAGGCGCTAAGAAGTTTAGATTTGAAACTCTCAACCACTGGTTCCTTTAATTTCTTGGGAGCGAGCTCTTTTGGCACTAATCCACTGGTCGGTCGGCTTCTCTTTCCTTTTCATGCTCTTATCAGGCGCAAGTTGGGCTGAGAACATGAAGACATCTGCCATTTACACAAGAAAACAGCAGAAGAAAGGGTGGTACGTGGGTGAATAATCTCATATCTCAAACTTACTCTAGCTAGTAGACTCACGGGTTCAATTTTTTATGCACTTTTTTACAATAATAAAATAAAATACAAACATCTGTTTTTACTAAAAAGAAGAAATTGCTTATTCACAAAAGGTTTCCACAAAACAAAGAGAGAGCTAACCTTTGAGTAACTGCAAGCATACTAAGGTAGTGGATTATATTCTAAACGACAAACTCCTGAGAGAGAAAGAGAGAGAGTGAAAGTGGGATTGAATGAAGGGAAATGGAGAGTGCAGGGGGTGGTGGGGTTGTGGGCCAAATTTAAATGTGTGGTTACGGTTGAATGTACTGAAATTATAAAGTTAAGACGTCCAGACTAAAGAACCGCCGTATGTGTGTGATTGTGTGTGTGTGTGTGTGTGTGTGTGTGTGTGTGTGTGTGTGCGCGTATATATATATAAAGGATTTAAAAATTATGTTTCCAACTAGGGTATGGTTACCCTTTTTGGAAGACCGGTTCCAATAACTTTGAAATGACTTTTTGGATAAGAATAATCAAATAATTGTCTTGTGATTTTTGTCTGTTGCCATGGGTGCTGGGTGGTCACAACAAGATCAGTTTGTCTGTAATAACATTGATATAGTATAGCATTGTAACAGTACAGTGTAATAGTATAACATTGCAATATATGTATTGGCTTTTTTGACTAAGAGAGGGGTGTTGGTGTGTGTTTTAAGTGTTTTTTTTCCTATGTGTTGGTAAATTACGCTCAAGTGGTAAAAGAGTCTGATAATTAATTGAATTAATTGACCAGATAAGATACCACATGATAAGTTTGTTTTTTAATTAAAGAGATAATTCAAATTAAATTCAAACTTATCAATTAAATGATAGATAGAGATAAAAAGATATTAAATTTAAATAGTGATTTAAATTTAAAGTGTATCTCATCTGATAGAGTTCTGGACTCTATAAATAGCAAAGAGTGCTATTCATTTAATTCATTCAATTCAGAACGTACTTTTATAGAGTAAGAAAAAAACACAGAGTGTTTTTATTAGTTTTTATTTTTGCTAGTCTTCTCCAAGTTACAGCAAATAGCACGGTGAGTCGAGTGTATTTTTCTTATAATCATACACCGATCGTATGTAACAATCCCGGTATCCATTCCGTTGCGATGATCTTTGATATCCAACATTGGTATCAGAGCCTGGTTTTAGGATTGTTCATATGTTTAATTTTATGTATATTATTTATTTTATGCATATTTAAAATACATGTGTTCTCTGACTTCTGCTCTGTAATTATTATTGGGTTCGTATGTGGATTAATCTTTCAAAAAGGAATATTTTGTAAATATTTTTTGGCCATCTTATCAAATTTTTGGTAATCTGGGCAAAATGGCAAAACAACATTATTTTTTTTGACGCTTTCTTTTAAAGAAATTAAATTGTATTTTTTAAAAGGCCTAAACAATTCGGTTCTTATCACCGTACCTATCGAAGTTTTTTTTTTTAATGCGCGCAATGAGTATTGGATTTGCACAGCAGATGTTTCTGATAATAATATTGATAAAAAAGTTTTTTCGGTATCTGTGTGCCCCACACACACATATATAATTTATTTGATAAATAAAAAAATCTACTTCAATGTTATTTCTCGATAAACGTGTATAAGAATTGTACATGATTTTTTAAAAAAACATGTACAATAAACTGATGCAGTTATACGTGTAGATTTTTTTTTTTTTTTAGAAATATGCTTTACAAATTTTAAATTATTAGTACATACTTTTTAAAAAGAAAGGTGCACAACTATTTCAGTTTTGTGTAGAAATAGTTATGGAAAGCGTGAAAAAAAATATTTCAAAAAGGGAATTATACGCATATTGAATGCAACAACAGTTCCAAAGAAAATATTTTCAACCTCCTCTTTAGTGAGTAACGAAAGCCGGAAGAATGACACATTATAATATAATAAATATACATATTTTGTTCCATTAATAATTTTCATTATAAAATTATTCTGATAATATATATATATATATATATATATATATATATATATATATATATTGTTGTGTAGATGGAAAATGATCAGATTTATTTCGTTGAGGAAAATCAAGAAAAAGCTAATTTTTTAGAGAAGTTAGGGGAGTTCAAAATGAATTCTGAAATTTCTCTTCATGAAAATATTATGGTTTTTATGAAAATAGGGGATAAGTTATGGTCATTTCAAAATATTACTTCCTATGATTATTAGATCCCAGTTGCGAAGATATTGTTGAAAGCTCTCCCACAAGAGCTACAATATATAGAACCTATTATTCTTGATAACATTAATAAAAGCAATATTGTTTTGCTTAATAATGTTATTGATGAGATAGAAATAGCAGAGGAACGTCGTGTTATGATGAACATGAGGCGTACTGTAGCTTTGAGCATGTTTCCGAACCTTCGTAGCGCAAAACACATGGGTCATTATGCAGCCGAAAAGGGTCCATGGTTTGGAAAAGTGGCAGCTGCAAGGGCTAATAAGTCAGAGAAATTATTACGATATGCATGATAGAACTAAGTTCAAAGTTTCATATTTCAAGAATAGTTATTAGATTTACATTATAAATTTTTTATTATTTATTTATGTTTATTTAATTTTTCCTTTGAACTTATTGAATCATGCTTGATTGTTATTGATTATAATAATATTTATTTAGTGGGAGTTCTATGAATTGTTAGAACTGTTATAATTGCGCAAAATACACTAATACTATATGCTAGTTTTAATATTGGAATTAGATGATGATTAAAAGCCTCGACTGATTTTCAAATCTATTCATATATACTACTCTATTATATTTCTTAGTGTAAATAATTGATGCAAAAATAAGTGTGAATTTGAAATATGCTAGCACTAAAGAAAATTTATCCTTTTGTCTAAATTACAGAATATGTCTTCTGCTACCAAAAATATTGTGGCCGAGTTAAACAAATGAGAGAAATTGAACGGTGAAAATTATGATATTTGGCACCGCAAGGTTCAGTACATCCTTACTGAGCAAGAGGCTCTTGAAATAATAACCAACACCATGGTTGAACCTGCAGCAGGAACTACTGCTCAACACAGAAGGGACATGGAGGCTTACCAAGCCTGGAAGAGGAAAAACAGCATAGCTCACATAACGTTGCTGAGTAGTATTGCTAATAACCTTATGTGTGAGTTTAAGGAGTATGAAACTGCTCAAGCAATGTGTATTGCTCTGAAGGAAAAGTTTGGTGGTACATCAACCAATAAGCTTAGGAGGCTCACAATCAAGTTCGACACATATAGGAAGTGCCAAAATCATAGGATGAGGCAGCACCTAAGAGAGATGTCAAACATGATGCGCGAATTGAAAAATGCCAAGCATGTCCTAACTGACAAGCAATAGGTTCAAGCTGTTATCCGATCTCTCCCTGATAGTTAGGAACACATGAAGATAAATATGACACATAATGATAGTATCAAAACTTTTGATGATATCTTGCGCCATCTGGAACTAGAAGCTGAGCGCCTAGAGGATGCCAAGGCTTCTGGACAGCTTTATATGGCGACACCAGATTCGCGTAAGGCTTCAGGCCCAAAGCGCAATAGAGGAAAGAAACCTTTCCAAAAGGGAAAAGGTCCTGGTGTCAACAATAAGAAAGCTGGGTCGGAAAACAGAAAAGAGGCAAGCGTGCTGGAGTTAAGAAGGATAAGGATAAGGCTAAGGCAACTTGCTACAACTGTGGCAAACTAGGTAACTTTGCTCGTGAATGCACTGAGCCGAAAAATGTAAAACCCAATTCCATAAATAAATATGCTTATGTTTCTAGCACTGTTTTACTGGCAGAATCTCGTCCTCTGTGGACTGTAGACTCAGGAGCAACAGACCATGTAGCTAGAGACCGGGGAGCATTTGTGGAATATCGTCGGATCCCACAGGGAACGAAGTGGATATACGTGGAAAACAACTCAATAGTGGAAGTCAAGGGTATAGGCACGTGCAAACTAGAGTTTCGCAATGGCAAAACCCTCTATCTCCATGTTGTGTTGTATGCACCAGAGATCCGACGAAACTTAGTCTCTGTTATTAATCTTCTTAGCCTAGATTATGCTTTAAATTTTGATGGGAATAATTTGAACATTTATTTGAATTCTATTCAAATTGGTACTGGTTATTTATTAAATGGTTTTATGGTTTTGGATACTGGTTTTAACAGTATTAATAATGATAGTAGTTTTTCCTTGATATATGCTTCTGATAATATTGATGTTTATACTTAGCATGCTAGACTAGGCCATATTGGGCAAGATAGAATGAGCAGATTGGCCAAAGAAGGTCTATTGGGCTCACTCACTATAATAGAGATGTTTATTTGTGAGAAATGTCTAGCAGGAAAAACTACAAGAAAACCATTTGGTAAAGGAACTCGAGCTGATATTCCATTACGATTGGTTCATTCAGACATCTGTGGTCCAGTGAATGTAAGAGCGAGGCAAGGAGCTTCCTATTTCATTACATTCATAGATGATTACACACGTTTCGGTCATGTCTATTTGATTTCTCATAAATCCAAAGCATTGGATTGCTTCAAAATATTTATGAATTTAGTTGAAAATCAATTAGACAAGAAAATAAAAGTTTTGAGAACTGACCAAGGATGTGAATATCTTTCCAATCAATTCAGGGAATTGTGTAATGAGAAAGGTATAGAAAGACAATTGACTATTCCTTACACTCCGCAACAAAATGGTGTAGCAGAAAGAAAGAATAGAACATTATCGGAAATGGTTAGGTCTATGATGGCACAAGCAAATCTACCAGTATCATACTGAGGAGATGCTTTATTGACTGCAGTCTATATACTTAACCGTGTACCTTCAAAATCAGTCACCTCCACCCCATATGAGTTATGGACAGGTAGAAATTTTTTTTTAACAAATCTGAGACCTTGGGGGTGTGCGGGTTATGCTCATGATTTACCAGTCAATATGGAAAGCTGGGTGCGAGAGGAAAAAGGTGTATCTTTATTAGATACTCTGAGCACTCCAAAGGATATACACTTATAGGTGAGAATTCTGATGGAAGTGTGACTGAATTGGAATCACGAGATGTCAATTTCTTAGAAAATGAATTTCCAAACAGAGGTAGGGTTGATAGAAATGTTCGATTCTTTGAATTGGATAATCTTAACGAATATGTAAATCTAAACACTCCAATTGAGGTAGATACAAATTCACTTGGGACTACTGTCCCTAGTGGGAGTAACACAGTTGTTGAACCAGCTTCTATAGATTTACAAACTCGAAAGAGTAACCAAAGATCTATCCCACGTCGTCGTTTTGAGATTGAGGGGGAAACATTTATGGTTGCTTCACATGACAGTGATGAACCTAAAAATGCAAATGAAACTCTCACCTCACATGCTAAGAAATTTTGGATGAAAGCCATGGAAGAAGAGATGGAGTCAATGAAAAATAACCATGTCTGGGACTTGGTTGATTTGTCGTCTGATCGTCAAGCTATTGGGAACAAATGGGTTCTTCACATCAAATGAAAGGCGGATGGTATGATTGAGAGGTACAAGGCGCATCTAGTCGCAAAAGGATATACTCAACAAGAGGGTATGGACTATGAAGAAACCTTTTCTCCTGTAGTAAGGTTTTCTTCGATACGCCTTATTCTAGCAGTCGTCGCACATATGGACCTAGAATTGCATCAAATGGATGTAAAGACAGCATTTCTCAATAGAGAATTGGAGGAAGAAATTTACATGGTACAACCTGAAAATTTCATTTCAAAAGGTCAAGAGCGTAAAGTTTGTAAGCTCAAACGATCGATATATGGTTTGAAACAATCCTCCAGACAGTGGTATCTTCGGTTCCATCAGTCAGTAATGTCGTATGGATTTACAATGACTGAAGAAGACCATTGTGTATATATGAAAAGGTCTGAAGGCAATTTTATGATATTATCATTATATGTGGACGATATACTGTTAGTTGGAAATGATAAGAGGTTTGTCATGGCCATTAAAAAATGGTTATCTTCAAATTTTGAGATGAAAGATATGGGTGAAGCTGCCTATATTTTGGGAGTAAAGATTGTAAGAGATCGTTCAAAGAAACTTCTAGCTCTATCATAAGAGCCCTACATTAGAAAGATTCTAGAACGATTCAATATGGCTAACCGTAAGCTTATGGATACTCATATCTCAAAAGGACAAAATCTTAGTCTCGAAATGTGCCCAAAGACTCCGGAAGAACGAGATAAAATGAGCAGAGTTCCTTACTCCAATGCCATTAGGAGTCTCATGTACACAATGATGTGTACAAGGCCTGATATATGTTTTGCAGTTGGGTTTGTAAGTAGATTTCAATCCAACCCTGGGCAGAAACATTGGCATGCAGTTAAGAGGATTTTAGCATACCTCAAGGGAACTGCAGACTATTCTCTATGCTACCAATGAGGAGATTTACGCTTAGTCAGAAATACAGATGCTGATTGGGGAGGTGATCTAGATGAGCGAAAATCAACATCAGGGTATGCATTTTTGCTCAGTCAATGTGCTATCTCATGGTGTAGCAAGAAACAGACATGTATTGCATTGTCTACAATGGAAGCTAAATTTGTGGCGTGCTCAACAGCAGTACAAGAGGGTGTTTGGCTCAAACGATTCATTGAGAATCTAGAGATTGTTACCGGTGCTTCAAGACCAATAACTATTTACTGTGATAATCAAGCAGTCATTGCTTACACAAAGGATTCAAAATATCACAATAAATCTAAACATATAGAGACAAAATATAATTTTGTCAAAGATGTCATAGGAAAAAAGAAAGTGATTATTCAATACATATCTACACATGAAATGGTAGTCAATCCATTTACCAAAGCAGTGACTAGAGATGTTTACTTGTCACATGCTAAGTATTTAGGGCTACGTAGATTGTAATCATGATGATTTGTTTTAATTTCACTATTTTATATGAATAAATCCTTTTTCCTTGCTAGCATATATTTCACACAAATGTTGTTTAAATATGTCATCAGGTTGAGACCGGCATTCTTACACGTTCGGTCGCCTCGGATACTAAGATAGTATGCTGAGATGAGACACTTATATAAAAGAGAATAAATTAGAGGATTTATTCTCATGGAGCTTATATATATGATTATGTCGCCTAGACTATGTCAAGATGAGGTTCTTGCATTTTTTTT
The DNA here is from genome assembly GCA_032871835.1 of Dipteronia dyeriana. NCBI lineage: Eukaryota > Viridiplantae > Streptophyta > Magnoliopsida > Sapindales > Sapindaceae > Dipteronia > Dipteronia dyeriana. The sequence goes on along the minus strand of CM065301.1, from coordinate 71,904,228 downwards.
TGAACCGATCATGACAAAGCCTTACTGTTGGCGTCGATTTCTGGATTATGCCAAAAAAAAGTCAACAAGAATTGGATTTCGGCTATTGAATTAAAGAGAAAGAGAAGCAGAGAGAGTAACAAAGACAAGTTTTACGTGGTAAAACTCCGATGGCTGGAGAAACATCCACGGGTGGTTGAAGGATCAACCAAGCCAAAATCCACTAAGAGAATAAGATGTTTACAAACTCTCGATCTCTCTTTTTTCTCTCTGTATTTACTATAATTGATGTATGCAATATTGCCTATATCTTTTATAGACGAGATTATAGGTCTATTTATATGTTTATAGAACCCTAATCTGCCTTGTACAAGTAATACAGGATCTTTGTATTTAATTGTGATTCGGTTACTTTTTGAGGTCGATTTGTCTTCTTTCCTGTTTCGGAGTCTCTTATGGAAATCGAGTGAGATTCTAGTAGTGCAGTTTAATTTGGACTTGTTTCCTTATAAGAATGTAGCCTTCGCAAAGAAATCAAGTTATTTCCTGATGGGGGACACTTCTAATTTAATGCTCTATTTTATTTGGGATTCTTTCCTGATGGATATCGTCGCGTATTTAATGACTTAATCCGTATGAAATAAGCACCAGGTTCTTACTCGAGTCGTATTTATTCTCGAGTAAGAGTAATACCTGGTGGTCCCGAGTAGCACCGTTTGAACCCGAGTGGAAGCGTTGTTTAACCAATCCCGAGTGCTGTTAACTGATCCCGAGTAGGTTTTATTCAATATATGCTTACTCAGACTTTCTTCTCTTTAATGGTGCCTTATAGGATATTTCCCGAATGCCCATTTGGGTGTCCACCTGGCTATTTTTTCCTTCCTGTCAATGACGTGTATGCTTGGTAAAATTTACATACTACAATACCCCCTTAAAATATTTTTCCCTAGAAGATTTCACTCGGGCAAGAGTATTTTAATCATCTTAATTTTCTCTAGTCAGGATAGCCGCATTGTCATAATGGCGCGTCTTAATGGTGACTCTGTAATTTCGATTCGCTTCATCACGGGAGATCTTAAATGATAGCGACGTTTTGAAGTTCTGACGGTTGAGGGCTACTTCCTGTTTTGACATGTGTCCCTCGTCTCTTCGTTTTTCAATATCATTTATGAGAAATGATTTTTGCTTTTCCCCAAGCGCCACCTACGTCATCGAGTTTCGTCATAAATTTTTTCCCGCTTTGAAATCCTAGGGTTTCGAGCCGTCTCATCTTTAAATTCTTCGCTGAGAGTCATTATTGGTTTATTCTTAAAAAAATACAGCAGAAATTTCTTTAAACTCAGATTTCTTTATCCAGAAGTTCGCGATTCTCCGCTTGAAGATCTTGCATCAATCTCAATTCAAGGTAAGTTTTAATGGGGCCATCTTCCCACCATTGTCTCTTTAAAATCGCTTTTGATGCATTAGAGCGTGGGGATTTCCAGTTAGTATCTTGCATTAAACGATTAATGGGGGATATCCCAATAGATGAACCTCCCTTCTTAGAGGTTGATGTTTCTGGGCTTCACCCTGACGTCTCTTTCAGCCCTGTATCGAGTTCTCCATCTAGTTCTGATTCTGATATTTCTGATCACAGAGTATCTTTTCGAAGGATGGGTAAACATCAGAGCACAAGTAAGGTACACAAGCACGGCTCGAGCAACGTTCAGACCAGGGAACAGACTGTTAACGAGGGCGACGTTGATGAAGTGTACAGGGCGTCCCGTCTTTCGTTTTCTGACACTCGCCCAAGTGGCTTTGATACTGAGCCGAATGTGGTCGGGCCAGCTGAGATAGAAAAATATCACTCCCGATTCGACTTGCCCGACTCAGTCACTTTGGTTCCTGCGGGGGATAGAGCAGTATGGAATCCTCCTGAGGGCATGGTCGCGATTTATGGATCGATGCTTTGCTGTGGCGTCACACTTCCCCTTTAGCCTTTTATTGCCTGGTTTTTGGCTGAGGTAGGGATAGCCCCAGCTCAGTTGGCCCCGAATAGTTACAAAGCCTTGATGTGTATGTGGCACATGTTCAGTCGATTGAACCTTTCGCCGCCTTCCCCGAATGAAATCAGGCATTTCTTTACACTGAGGCAGGTTAGCAAAACGGTGACCTATTTTTTTACGTCTACGTATTCGACGGTTGGGTCCCCAAAGAAGCAAAGGTGAATCGGGGGGTCGATGCTTCTGATGACCCAAAAAAGAAGGGTTTCATATGGGGATTCCCTACATCCAACAAATTTTGGAAGAACAGTTGGTTTTTTTACTGGAGGGGCTCTCGGGCTTGATATAACTGTTCGATCTGGGGATTCCCAAATGGTGTTGAGTGTTCCCCGCTTCTTCTGTTTCTCCCGAAGTGTGGAACAAGAAAACAATCGACTATAGTCATTCAGAGCTGAAGAGGCTGACTTAGGCAGTAGTTCGTACTCTGGAAAAGATGAGCAAGAGCTATCTTTTCAAAGAGGATGACTTGATAAAGCTCGGCTTCTTCTGACAGATTTCGAGCCATCGCAGGAGATGTAAGTAACCCGGCCCCCTTTCTGTTGTATTTCTCTGCTTTTCATTTTCTTTTCAAACATAATAAAAAAAAATTAATTATTATTTTTTTTAGTGTTTGATACGGACGTTGTCAGCGATCTTCAGGCTCGCCAGGTGAAGGCGATTCTACAAGCGAGTAGAAAAGAATCTTCCCTTCAGGGCGATGATGGTATTGCTCCACCCGAGCCTGATGAGGAAACTGACATTGCTGAGCAAATTTCCGAGTGCGTTGATCGGGGTGCTCAGCCTTCTACTCAGGATTTTGCTTGTCCAAGTGGCCAAGGTGAGTCGACTGACACCCAACTGTCTGAAAATAAGGAGAGGCAGTATGAGGATCCAGGTGAAGAGCCTGTTGGACGGTTTGAAGCTAGCGACAGTGGTAACGTCTCGACGGATCAAGTGCCTGCTGGTGCCAAATTCTTTGAGTCTTTTTGGGACGATCTGCAGGAAGATCCTGCTGCTGATCTTAACTTCCACCGTTCTCTGGGTAAGAAGCGAAAGGCAGTTAGTTCACCGTCTTATCCTCTCAAAGTTCCTCGGGTAGTCTCATTCATTGACTCCAGCGACAAAGATGTTGCGGATGAGATTGCCCCGAGTGTAAGTGCTGGAGCATCAATAGATGCAGCCACTTCAGAACCGAGTAAGGCTTCTTCTACCCATGAAGTTGTAGATATGGGGCTGAACCTTCGGGGGTTCCTTCTCCATCCTCAGAGCCGAATAGGGCTTCTCCTGACCCCGAGTTTGGAAATCTGGGAGCTGAACCCTCGGGGGTTCCTTTATTCCTTTCTCCTCAGGATATGCTACAGGAGATGTCCTCCGGTCAGGCTTATATCGAAGAGGACCGCTGGAGCGGTTTTAGAGATGGTTCATTGACCGAACGTCTCCAAAACGTTTTCAACGGCGCATCTTATGTAAGTTAAATCTGACTCAGTTAATTCTGCCAGATTTCTAAGTATATTCCTTTGCATATGGTGGCCGAATTTGCTGAGCTTGTTCAGACGTAACAATGTCAAGCCGATCTGATAAGGTGTCTAGAGGCTCAGCTGAAGGCGAGTGAGGAGGGTCGTGGTCGAGCTGAGCAGGCTTATCAGCAGGAGGTCAGCTCTGTACAGATATTTACCAACCACTGCCTGGCGAAGCAGATTGAAGCCGAGGACAAGGCATCTCTGGCAGAGAAGAAGGTTGCATCGCATCAAAATCTTCTTTCTTCTGTTGAAGAATCCATGCTTAAGGCCGAGCAGGAGGCGGAGCAGGCGAAGTCGGCTTATTACCAAAAAATTGAAGATCTGGAGCGCCATGTGCTGACAGTTGAATCCCTTTCCCGAGAGGCCCGGTTGGAACTGAAAGTCCAAGGGGTGGATCGTTTTAAAAGATCCCCTACTTACGATGCCCTACTTTTTTGAGAATTTTAACATGGACTAGTTTCGGCCGGTGAATTCTTCAGAGTCAAGAATAGGGCGACCGAGAAAGCCTGTGCTAATTGGGAGCTGTCAATCAAACACCATGTGGACCGGTCCTTGGAATCTCTTTGGATTCAGATGAAGGAATGGAGAGCCTACTGTCGTAGTCAAGGCAAAGAGCCCCATCCTATGCATTTAGAGATTCGTCCGAGCATTCTCTCTCGACCTTTTACGCAAGTCAAGAGTCGGTTGAGGGTGTAGTCCCGGATGTCGGGCCAGTCCCGGGTGAATATTACAGCCAGTGGAGGGATGATACTGTCGACGATATTACTTGGCCGTCTAATGAGAGCCTGATTCGTGAGTACGAGATGGTGCCAGATCCGAGTATTGGCAAAGGCTCGAAATCCTCACAACCTTAATTTTGTAGATTTGTAGAAAATGCTGATTCTTTATTTTTCACTTGTAAATAACCATTCTTTGAACTGTAACCATTCTTTTAGGAGCAATAAAATTCACTTTTATTCTGATTTGAATGGTTTTGGTCTATTTTGTTGCTGATTATTGCCGAGTGTTGTATTAAACTGGTTGATGGTCGGGTAACTTAACCGAGTATCTTATTAAACCGGTTATTATCCGAATAACTTCAATTGCCAAATATCTTATTAAACTGGCTTCATCGATGTTTGGGTAACTTAAACGAGTATCTTATTAAACCGGTTGTTACCCGAATGACTTCAATTGCCCAGTATCTTATTAAACTGGCTCTTTATTATTAACCAAGTCATCTTGAAACAAGCAAGTTTGCACTTGTGTTTCATACCCAGTTGCTACCCGAACATTACATCAAGGCTCATCATGATCATACGTTCTAGTCCTTATGCAATACCAAGGACGTCTCCCTAGTTTTTATGCGCAAGGGTTTGCCGAATCGTTGAGCTCTTTTTTTAAAAAAAAAAAGTTGCTTCAACACAACTACGCATTTCACAGGAATTTCTCCCGATAGCGTCCTGAGCATTTTTCCAAAGTCTGGTGCATCGGGTTTGCCTTTTTGTGAAGGTTATTTTGACCCTGCTCTGCTGGCATGCTCATACAAGCTTCTCCGCCCATTCGGGATTTGATGGTCCCGAGAATTCTATTTGCATGTTCTTATTATCATGCTCTGCTTCCATATGTTCTTATTATCATATGCCTTTTTTTTTTTGAAATCCCGAACTAAATGTTATCCTTTCAGAAATACCGAGTAATTTTATTTATTACTGTAAAAAATCGACAGATTTAAATTACAGTTTAATATTTATCCTACCAATAAAAGAATAAAATATTCAATATAAATATATATATATATATATATATATATATATATTAAGGATAGAAAATCTTCAGATATTGGGCATTGCATGGTCGGGGTAACACCCTTCCATTGGGTCGAGCAATCCAATAAGCTCCATGGCCAACTATCCCCTCGATCTTGTATGGACCTTCCCATTTGTCAGCCAGGGATCCTGCGGCTCTATTTTTTATGTTCAATGACACCTTTCTGAGCACCAGGTCTCCTAACTGAAATTTCCTGATCCGAACACGAGAGTTGTAATGGCGAGCCACTCTTTGTTGATATGTTGTATTTCTTATTCGGGACTTTACCCTTTTTTCTTCTAGCTCATCCAAACTTTGTAGTAGCGTATCAATATTTTGTTCTTCATCGTATAGCCTGACCCGGGGGGACACATACGATGTTTCTACGGGGATGACAGCTTCTGTTCCGAACGCTAGGGTGAACGGAGTTTCTCCTGTTGAAGTCCTTGCTGTCGTCCGATATGCCCAAAATACTTCAGGAAGCTTTTCAACCCAGCTTCCTTTTTTGTCATCTAACTTTGCTTTAATGGTGTGCTTGATAATTTTATTTACTGCTTCTACTTGCCCGTTTGTTTGTGGATGAGCTGGTGTCGCATAGTAGTTAGCAATACGATACTTTTCGCACAACTGTCTAAACTTTTGGCTATCAAACTGAGTGCCATTGTCGGTGATTATAGTGTCCGGAACTCCAAACCTATAAAGTATGTTTTTATTTACAAAATTTGTGGAGCTGGCTTCCGTGATATGCACCAACGCTTCAGCTTCTGCCCATTTTGTGAAATAATCGACAGCTACTATGGCGTGCTTTGCTCCACCCCCTGTCCCAGCTGGCATTGGCCCGATCAGGTCTAGGCCCCACATGGCGAATGGCCATGGGGCAGTGAGATTTCTGGGCTTTTCTGGGGGTTGTCGGATATCATTGGCAATTCTTTAACAGGTGTTGCAACTTTCCAACCATTGATGTGCATCTGAGAAAAGTGTAGGCCAATAATAGCCTTGCCTGAGTACCTTATGTGCCAGACTCCTACCCCCAGTGTGGTTCCTGCAAACTCCTCCTTGGATCTCTTGAAGTATTCGATGTGCATCTTCTTCCGGTATACATCTTTGAATAGCTCGGGAAAACCCCCTTCTGTATAATTCTCCTCCGATCATGGTATACCTAGTCGATCGATACCTGATGTGCTTTGCTAATACAGGATCTTCCGGGAGCACGCCTTCTTCCAGGAACTTTCTCAGCTGGACCATCCAACCGTCTTGCGGTGTTCGGATTTCTAAAATTTCCAAATGCTTAAGTTCAGCTGTACTCGGTTTAAGGAGGTGTGCAACTGGAATGGTCTTAAGTCTGATTGAGGTTGTTGCTGACGCTAATTTAGATAAAGCGTTTGCCTTTTCATTTTCTTCTCTTGGGATCTGAGCGATCTTGTATTCTTTAAATTTTTGAAGGAGCTGTTTTGCGATGTCACGGTAGGCAATCATTCCTTCATCTTTGGCCTGGTACTCGTCCATAACCTGGTTGACAACTACCTGTGAATCACTGAATATCTCAACTTCATCTGTCCCAAGAGCTACACAGACTCTGAGTCTAGCTAACAATGCCTCGTATTCGGCTTGATTATTGGTTGCTTTGAAATCAAATCTCATGGCACATTCAACATCATCTCCTTCTGGGGTGCGAACTACGATCCCTGCCCCGCTGCCATGAGTGTTTGAAGAACCATCAACATATAGTTTCCATGGGAAACTTTTATCCAATAGTCTTTTTGCTTCCAAGTTTGGTTCTGTGAACTCGGCTATGAAGTCTGCCACCGCTTGTCCTTTGAGGGAGGTTCTGGGGACATAATGAATATCGAATTCACTTAACTCGATTTCCCATTTAGTAAGTCTTCCTGATATCTCTAGCTTTTGTAAGATTTGTCTTAATGGGCAATTGGTGAGAACCTGGATCGTATAGGCATGAAAATATGGTCTCAGCTTTTTTGCTGCTGAAACCAATGCTAAGGCTATCTTCTCTACCTATGAGTACCTGGTCTCGGCCGGTACGAGTGCCTTGCTAGTATAATGCACTGGTTTCTGCACTCCATCTTCTGTTCTGACTAAGACTGAACTTGCTGCAAGCTCGGTTATTGACAGATACAGCTGAAGTATTTCCCCTTTTTACGGTTTTGAGAGAATGGGAGCTTGCCCCAAGTACTCTTTTATTTTTAAGAATGCTTGCTCACACTCTTTATTCCACTCCAGGCCTTTCCCTTTTTTGATTATCTTAAAGAAAGGTGCGCACCTGTCTATAGCCCTTGAGATGAATCTTCCCAAGGAGGCTAAACACCCTGTTAAGCGTTGTACCTCTTTCAATGTTTCAGGTGAGGTCATTTCTTGCAAAGCCTGGATCTTCTCGGGATTAACTTCGATTCCTCTTTGATGGACTTGAAAACCCAAGAATCTTCCCGAATGGACTCCAAATAAATATTTGTTTGGGTTTAATTTCATCTGGTATCTTCTCAAAACATCAAATGTCTCTCGGAGGTCGCGGGCATGCTCATCTGCTGAGACGCTTTTAGTCAGCATGTCATCAATGTACACTTCAATGTTCCTTTCTAATTGCCGAGTGAAGATTTTGTTGACCAACCTTTGATACGTAGCTCCTGCATTTTTTAAACCGAAGGGCATTACTGTGTAGCAATATAAACCCTGATCCGTTGTGAAAGCTGTTTTTCTTCATCAGCTTTGTTCATCCGGATCTGATTATATCCCGAGTAAGCGTCCATGAAGCTGAGCAATTCATGACCTGTTGTGGCATCCACCAACTGATCTATCCTTGGAAGTGGAAAGCTATCCTTTGTACATGCCTTATTTAGATCCGTGAAATCTACGCACATCCTTCATTGTCCATTTTTCTTCTAGACGAGGACTACGTTGGCGACCCACTGAGGGTAGCTCACTTTTCTGATTGATCCAGTCGCTAGTAACTTTTCCACCTCTTTTTTGATTGCTTGACTTCTTTCAGGATTGAACGATCTTCTCTTTTGTATTACCGGTTTTGCATTCCGGCTTACTGCTAGGTGGTGGGATATTACTCCGGCATCTATCCCGATCATATCTTCGTGACTCCAGGCAAATACATCTTTGTAGTCTCTAAGCAGATTGGTTAAGTCTTGCTTGACTTTTCCATCCAAGTTGGCCCCTATCTTGATTTTCTTGTCCGGATTATCTTTTTCAAGTACCACTTCAACCAATTCTGTTTTGTATTCATTCGAGCCCTCCCTTGGATCCAGTTCGAATGACAAGGATTTTTACACTGATTTGGCTGCATTATGGTACACACTTGTTCAGCATCATGCTTGTCTCTGTATACTGACAGATTTGCTCTTCGGGCCATCTCTTGGGATCCCTTGACTATCCCAACCCCTTGTTCTGTTGGGAACTTGATCATTAATGCATAAGTGGCTGTCACGGCCCTTGTTTTATTCAGGAATGGCCGGCCCAATAATGCATTATACGGCCAATTATCCAAGTCAACTACCACGAAGTCGAGCAGGACAGTCCTCTGGCATGGTGCCTTTCCGATCTTCACGGGTAGTTTTACCGTCCGGAGTGACCTGACCTCGATTCTCCAAATCCTCTTATTGGAGTATGGAAAGGCTGTAAATCTTTTCAGTCTAGTTGTAGCTGGTCGTATACGGCCACACTTAGGATGTCTGCTGAACTCCCATTATCTATTAAAATTCTCCGGACTTTCCTATGGCCAATCTGGGCACTTATAACCAAAGCGTCATTAGGTCGAACAGCGACGCCATAGGAATCTGCCTCTATAAAGACTATTGGGTCCCATCCTTCCTTTACCAATTTCGAGTCTGGTTCAACCGAGTTTACGTCGAAGTTATTCCTTGCTTCTATTGCTTCTCTGATTTTCTGAGTTCGTTCTCGGTTGCTTCTCCCAATAGAAGGTCCTCCGAAAATTGTATGTATTACTTGATTGGCTTCGGGGCTGGTTATTTGGTTTTAACAAGGGTTGTGATCAGCCTTGACTTTCTTGGTTTCTGGTCTCTCATCTTTTTTCAAGATTACATCTCGCAGGTGTCCTTCTCGAATAAGAGTCTCTATGTAGTCTCTGAGCTTAAAACACTTTGAAGTCTCATATCCGGTTTCCTTATGAAACCTGTAATACTTGGTTGTATCTCTCCGGGAGAACTGTGATTGTCGTCGCGGTTCTTGCACCAGATTCTTTTCTTCCAAGATGGCTAGAATTTCTTCTTGTTTCTTCCAAAGAGGGGTGTAATTGGTATATCTGCCTTGGTATTTCTCTGTGGACCGTTCGGCGTTGAGCCCATTACCCCCATCCTTGTTTTTCTCCTTACCATTCCCTTTCCGTTTTTCCTTTTGATTCTGCCCCTTGGATTCAGTATTCTTCTGTTCGGGGCTTTCCTCTATGCATATAGCTTTTTCCTGTAGCTAACTCTTCTTCCTCGGCCAGAGCGTATCCTCCCGCCATATCCATCATGTCGGCATACCTAGTCAGTCGTGCTCTTCTCAAATCGAAGAATAGTCATCCATTCTGCAAGTTATTGGTGAAGGCAGCAATAATTGCTTCATCATTAGCGCTGCCAATTTCTGATACTGCATGGCCGAATCGGCCCAAGTACTTTTTTAATGACTCGTCCTTTCCCTGTTTTATTTGAGAGAGGTAGGCCACCGGCTTCTTCCTGTGAACGTTGCTCAGGATATGCCTTGAGAAGCTCCTGCTCAACTCGGTGAAATTTCTGATGCTCGCCGGGGGTAGTCTTCCGAACCATCTTGAGCCTGTGTCCCCCAGTGTTTGCGGAAAGTTGAGACACAATAGGGGTCACTGCGGGCATATTGAGCCATGGCACGTTTATAGCGTCTAACGTGCTCCTTTGGATTTGTATCTTTTTTAAATTGCTCTACATGCGTCATCCTGAATCTTTCTGGGAAAGGGGTCCGCAAAATCTCCCTGGTGAATAGACTGTCAGAGTCATCATCGGATAGATCGTTACAGCCATAACGTCTGACTAGTGCCTCCATCTGCCATCTGTTATTCTTTATTTCTCGAGTTAGTCTCTGGATTATGACATCTCTGTTCCCCACCGGGCTTCCTTGACGGTTGAACCGTTGGGTAACTGTCATTCTTTCCTCAGACTCTTCACTCTGATACCGGACCTCTCGTGTGACTCCATGATGACATTTGCGATGGTGTTGATCACTGTCTTCTGATGATGACCGTCCTCTACGTCGGACGTATTTACCATGTTTGGCACTTATTGTTTGATTGTGATCCAGCCTTTGGTGATTTTCCTCTTCTAGTGTTTTCTGTCCAGCTGGATTGATTGGGGAAGAGTTCTTTATGGTTTCTGGCATAGTTATTCCTGGCCCCACCACCATCGAACGGAGCCTTACGGATGGAGGATTGGGAGTATGTGCTCCTGCGGCTAGTAGATCAGTCTCTTCCCTTGCCGCGTCCGTCAATAATTGCTGCAAGGCCTCTTGAAAACGCAACGTAAGATCTCTGCTGGTTGGAGGAACTTGCTGGATCCCCGCCAGGTGCGTAGGCTAGTTTTCTGTGTTTGCTGTAGGATCTTGTGATGTATTGCCAATATGGAAATCGCATGGTGATTTTTGGCCATTCCCTGGACTACTTCTACTTTTTGCCATCGCTTTTTAACAAGTTCGGAGGTTCAACTCCTCCTTCTAGCGCCAACTGTTGACATAGATTTCTGGATTATGTCAAAAAAAGCCAACAAGAATTGGATTTCGGCTATTGAATTAAAGAGAAAGAGATGCAGAGAGAGTAACAAAGACAAGTTTTACGTGGTAAAACTCCGATGGCCGGAGAAACATCCACGGGTGGTTGAAGGATCAACCAAGCCAAAATCCACTAAGAGAATAAGATGTTTACAAACTATCGATCTCTCTTTTTTCTCTCTGTATTTACTATAATTGTTGTATGCTATATTGCCTATATCTTTTCTGGATGAGATTATGGGTCTATTTATATGTTTATAGAACCCTAATCTGCCTTGTACAAGTAATACAGGATCTTTGTATTTAATTATGATTCGGTTACTTTCTTGAGGTCGATTCGTCTTCTTTCCTGTTTAGGAGTCTCTTATGGAAATCGAGTGAGATTCTAGTAGTGCAGTTTAATTTGGACTTGTTTCCCTATATGAATGTAGCATTCGCAAAGAAATCAAGTTATTTCCTGATGGGGGACTCTTCTAATTTAATGCTCTATTTTATTTGGGATTCCTTCCTGATGGATATCGTCGCGTATTTAATGACTTAATCCGTATGAAATAAGCACCAAGTTCTTACTCGAGTCGTATTTATTCTCGAGTAAGAGTAATACCTGGTGGTCCCGAGTAGCACCGTTTGAACCCGAGTGGAAGCGTTGTTTAACCAATCCCGAGTGCTGTTAACTGATCCCGAGTAGGTTTTATTCAATATATGCTTACTCAGGCTTTCTTCTCTTTAATGGTGCCTTATAGGATATTTCCCGAATGCCCATTTGGGTGTCCACCTGGCTATTTTTTCCTTCCTGTCAATGACGTGTATGCTTGGTAAAATTTACATACTACACCCACTATCATGAAACCTGATTAAGCCATATGTGAGTACATAATTGGCGCCTAAGTAAGAATTGGCGAGCTTTATAAACTTAGGTTAGGCGTTGAAGATAGCGACTAGACTCAGATCTGTACAGTGAATAGTTCAGACATATACAATCTTTGTAATAATGAAATTTACTGTAGCACATGATTCATACCATGTGTGCTTTGTGATCAAAAGGAAAATGAGAGAATGAATCCCTGCTTCCTCATTGTATAAGTTCCTTGAGGTTTGATTAAACCTCAAATGGTGTCCTTATGACCATTGATTTTTATGACCACTGATTTTGATTCAAGGTGACAAAACAATGTTAGCTTCTTTAGTGTGTTTTTCTATGGCTATGGTATTATTCGGTCTATGAAACATGACTAGGATAGCAGTTGTCTTTGAAACTGAGATTCAAGTGTTCGATGGGAAGACATAATGTTTCTTCATTAATTTTTGGTATTCTTGTCGACCAATTGTATTGTCTATGATAGAATACAATTGTGAATACGTAAAGATTTCAAATGGACAAGTATGACTTTGTATACTGGGGGGTTAAGTAGCTTGGACTAATGAATGAAAATTAAATCTGGGACACATATGAACAATGATTTTGATATATGAAATATCAAAATTTTATGCTCCAATACTTTTGTAGAATATTGTTCATCGATCACACCGTGCGTTTGCTTGTATGAATGATCTGTGAGTAGACCCAAAAGTTAGAGAAACATGACTCTGTAAAGTTTACATTATTCCACTTGTGCGAGTGGGAGATGTTGGTAAATTACGCCCAAATGGTAAAAGAGTCTGGTAATTAATTGAATTAATTGACCAGATAAGATACCACATGATAAGTTTGTTTTTGAATTAAAGAGATAATTCAAATTAAATTCAAGAGATAATTCAAATTAAATTCAAACTTATCAATTAAATGATTGATAGAGATAAAAAGATATTAAATTTAAAAGTGATTTAAATTTAAAGTGTATCTCATCTGATAGAGTTCTGGACTCTATAAATAGCAAAGAGTATTATTCATTTAATTCATTCAATTCAGAACGTACTTTTACAGAGTAAGAAAAAAACACAGTGTTTTTATTAGTTTCTATTTTTGCTGGTCTTCTCCGAGTTACAGCAAATAGCACGGTGAGTCGAGTGTATTTTTCTTATAATCATACACCGATAGTATGTAACAATCCCGATATCAATTCCGCTGCGATGATCATTGATATCCAACACTATGGATTGTGAAATTAGTGTTTCAAACATCTTAAATTTGGATTTATTTTGAAAGTATTCAAAGTGATTTTTTATAACAAATTTGAATGGAGGAGAGATACAATATTACAATTTGAAGCCAAAAGCTGGTTCACACCGGTATGAGGATATTGAACCACATTAATTTCTGATATTGTTATATTTGAGTATCTTAAATTGCATTATCACCTACCAACTAGAGTCAAAGACTTGTTTGACCTTACTTTAGGTGTGCTTAGGGGTGGGCAAAAATCCAATGAACCGAACCGAACCGAACTGGTGAACCGAACCGATCCAATCGGTTTTTTTTTTTGTTTTTCTTTAATCACCGGTTCAGTTCGGTTTAATTTTTAAAAAACCGGATTATCCGGTTCAGTTTTCAGTTCAATGGGTCGAACCGAAAACCGAACCGAGAACCTGTCTATATAATCAAAATCCCCTAATTTTTTACACGATCCTCTTTGCTCTCTGCCTCACTCTCATCTAAAATCCCTAACCCTAAATCTCTCAACTCTAGGTCTCTCAACTTCACCGTTTGTCTCTCTTGTCCGACGTCCTAGTGCATCACCGTTTCTCTACTTCGTCGTTTTGCTCAGGTTTGTCAAGAATTGTCATCTCTAAATCTTTTCTCTTTGTGGTTCTGTATAGCTCTCTCATCTCTCTATTTCTTTATAGATCTGGTGTTTCCATGATGTATTTCATATTTGTGGCCCTCGAGAGAGACGATGATGCTTTCACGATGTATTTCGGCCCTTGAGAAGGTCGACGGTGCTGCTAAGATGGATGGTCTTCATGCTAGATGTGGCTATCCATCTAATGGAGGCTTCATCATAAGCTCCATTGACAGATCTTTCCAGATCTCTTCTAGGTTTTTTTTTTTAATATTTTTTGTTTTAGGAAACTTTTGGAAGATTTTTCTATATGTCTGTTAAGTTTTGTTTTAAGATCCAGATCCCTTATATATTTTTTTCTTTTTGTTCGATAGAGCTCTTGGAAGATTTTTCCATATTTGTATTAAGCTTTTTTTTTATCATTTTGCTTCGTGATAATTACTTTGTGTTTTGATTATTATTATTATTTTTGAAAATGTGTTTGTGTTTTGATAATTATTTTGTTCTTGATAAATAGATCTATTCAATCTATTACCTTGGTACAAATGTGTGTTTGTTGTAATGTAGACAAATCTGGTCCAATTGGTTTAAAAAATAAGCAAAGTGCATAATAATTAAAGTCCATAATTTTGGCCCACTAGGCCCAAACCGAAAAAACCGAACCGAACCGAACCGAACCGATTCAGTTTAATTGGTTTTTGATCAGTTCACATTTGTATATTGGATTTGATCGGATTATTTTTTAAAAAAACCGAATAATATCGGTTTTTTATCGGTTCACTCCAAAAGTGAACCGATCCAATCAACGCTCACCCCTAGGTGTGCTTATTACTGTGCAACAAAAGGCAAGCGCATTCTAGATCGCTTCAGTCTTAGTTTATTTATTTTTTCTTAAAATATCTTTTAATTTGATATCAGATATTTTTATGAAAACTTTCGATATTGGTAGGATTCGAACCACTAATTTAAGAATTATTTATCCAAACCTCAAACTCATCCATCTACCAGCTGAGTTATGCCCATAAAGGCCGCATCAGTCTTAATAGAAGAGATAATAGAATCTTTTAGTGAAAGGAAAATTAGTGAGTCCATATTCAATATTAAGGAAAATTAGTGAGTCCATATTCAATATTAAGGCACTCTTTAATTATATATTCAATTAAGGTATTGAAATTGGTATAAAGATAGTATATTCAAACTTATACATGCTATATATAAAAAATTGTTTTTATATTAATCATTCTTGATTCTTCTTTAAACTTTTTTTAATAAAGAAATCCAAGATATATTATGGTCAGATGAATTATGAATTCAAAATTTATTATTATTTTTATCTTTATAACCGTTTTTAATAGATAATTACGGATTATATTAGGTTTATTGAAAAGTTAAAATATTAAATTTGTGGCATGCCATTCTAAATTCTATAGAGTTGCAATGTCAGTTATAAGAAATCATGATATTACTTAAGATGAAATTTACTAAATTGATGCGAAATTAACGAAGTAGTAGGATGGATATCTCTTTTATTTTTGTGAGTAGAAAATTAGACATTACAAAACCTTAAGTCCATATTATATACATATGGAGGAAGGATAACATTACAGACTTTACGTCAAAAGTCATACAATATATCCAAAAGAAAGAAAAAGAAAATTACCATATAATACGATTGATTGTTTAAAAGAAAGAAAAAGAATAATGAGATAAGAGGCCAGGAGATTGAACTTTTTGTTTTAAAATGTGGACAATGCAATCAGTCTGATGTAATGAAAGGCAAGAGAGGTTAACGCATGCGATTCGATACGATTGAATTGTTTTAACTCTATGAAGATGTTACCAAAATTGATATTATTAATTGAATAGTTTTATACCTAACATTCAGTACAAGTCATGTGGATTTGGGATATCGTATATAGAATCAATTGAGAATAATTAGGAGATCAGAGAGATCACGAATTATCTAAAATCCTGCCATTATTGATCGAAAAGTGCTTGGGAAGAGTTTGGAGAGGATTTGAATGTGTTTTGAGCTGCCTTGGATGAAATGAAGAACTGATTCTTCATCGACCTTTTACATGCGAAAATTACCTCCTTCGCGGGTTTTTTGGCCTCCTAGTTTAACAAACTAACCAGCGAAATTGCAAGCAGCTGTTTTCGCTGGAGAAATATTCGCCGGTTAATTTAGCGAACAAAGCAGCGAAGTTGTGAGCAGCATTTTTCACTGGAGAAACCTTCGCGGGTTATCTTGACTAAAAAACTAGCATCTGTTGTAAACGTGGCTTCCCACCACAAAGCTAAATGGGTTGATAATTACGGTACACCTATTGTATACATGTCATCTTGAAAATAATGATACCATATATTTACACAATTATTTGCCTATAAAAATATTAAAACACACTACAAATCTATACAAAAAGGTATATATATTCTGACAACTCGCATCTCTCTCTTGCCTTCCTTCTTTTGTTTATTTATTATTTTATATATTATTAATACATATTGATTTATCTTTTATTTTAATTTAATTTATAACACTTTATCAGCATGATTTCAGAACCTAGAGCTTCTGAATTTATTACCATTTGGAACCTGAAGTTCCTAGAATTATTTTCAGAACTTGAAGTTCCTGAATTTTATTTCCATTAGGAACCTAAAATTCCTAAATTTATTTCCAAAACCTGGAGCTTCTGAATTTATTACCATTTGGAACTTGAAATTTCTAAATTTATTTTCAGAACCTGAAGTTTCTGATTTTTATTCTAATTGGAACCTAAAGTTTCTAAATTTATTTTCAGAACCCGAAGCTTCTGAATTTATTATTACTAGAACTGAAGTTTCTAGATTTTTATTTATCAATACCAGAACCTATAGTTCTGGATTTCGTGTTTCACATTTTATTTACTTTTACGCAATTTAACTTCTCGTAATTTATCTACTTTTATGTCATTTTTATTTAAACAGTTTGGTCACTTATCCAAAAACCTGAAGTTTATGGATTTATTTATCATCACTGGAACTTGAAACTGTTGGATTTATTTACTCACAAATATTTCTTTATATATCTAAAATTTTAAATTCCTCGAATTTTTATCAGACCAGAAGTTCTGACTCCGATTCTGATTTTCAGATAACCAAAAGCTATAAGAATGTCAAAACTTGCAAGCTTGAAGTTTGCTGCACTGGAAGTATCCGGGGACAACTACATGTCCTGTGTAATTGACGCAAAATTATTGTTAAAATCAGAAGGCTTATATTACACCATTGAAGAAGGGGCTGAGGCAACTGAACAAGATAAGTTCACTGCTATGGTCATTATCCGACACCATCTACATGAAGATCTAAAATCCCAGTACCTAACTATCACGGAACCAGAAGTTATATGGCAAGAATTAAAAGACCGTTTTGATAACCAACCCCGATATTGCATTACCAAATGCCAGGTATCAATGGCAACATTTACGTTTCCAAGACTATAGGTCAGTCTCTGAATATAACTCTGCTTTATTCAAAATTGCTACACAGCTGAAATTGTGTGGTTAGGAGGTAACAGAAAATGATATGTTGAAAAAAATATTTACAACATTTCTTACCTCAAACATGATATTACAACAACAATATCGAGAACGTTGATTCTCAAAACATTCAGAGTTAATCTCATGTCTCTTAGTTGCAGAGAAAAATAACGAGTTGTTAATAAAACAAATCGTGAATCACGCCCGACCGGCTCTACATCATTCCCAGAAGTGAATGATGTTACTGTTAGGGGACAAAATCATGGGCGTGGCCGTGGTCGTGGCCGTGGTCAGGGTCGTAGGAGAGCATATGATTATTCTAATCAGGTTGATTATAATCAAAACATTCCCAAGAAGCAGAATGTTAACAAGGTCAGGTCAGGTCAGATAAAGGACAAAGGGAGCTGTATCGGGAGATGCATCGGGAGATACATCGGGAGATGAAGTTTTCGGGTGGTGTTATCCATCGGTTGCTTTTAAGGGAGCTGCATCATAAGTGCTCAACATATGAGATACAGTTCATGTTAGGGAACCATTCGGTGAGGTTTTCGAAGGTGAAATTTTACCTGATCATCGGATTATGGTTTGGAGTCATACCGGACACGAGCGTGTATGCAGAAGTGGAGAATGACATACATCAGTGGTATTTTCTAGAGCCGATAAGGTTTCGTTCGAGGAGATGAGGGTTGTTCTCACCCTCGGAGAGTTTTAGGAGGCGTACGATGATGTGAAGCTCACCTCATATATATGAGGAACTGGATACTAATGGGGGTGGATGAGAGATTCAAGATTCCAGTTTGACAGTTTCGGCTGGTGGAGGACCTCGATGCGTTCCCGTGGGGTGCCCAAGTGTACAAGCATTCCATTTACTCATTCAAGCATGCGCTTGAAGGGCAACTTGACGGGTTCGAGAGACGCTAGCAAGAAAAGGGCGCTCATGTATATACGATGAAGATCTACAACATTTACGATCTATCTCGCGCTCTATTGGTAAGAACTTTGAATTACAACATGTACTTTATTGTTGGTGTCCTAAATTTTATGGATTCTTATCGTATTTATCTTTGATGCAGATATTTGCTTTCAATGTTATCCCCGATTTGGGCCTCTAGTTCGACACCCAGAGGGTGACGGACCTGTCTCCCCATATTTTGAAACGGCAGTTGAGCAAACAACCGAGAAAGAAGAAGCTGGCTAAGATTTCCAAAGCCATGGTATTTATTTAATTTGTTAATATTTATATTAGTTACTAAGTATACAATTACATTGTTCTAACCAAGATTTCAGATGTTTGTAAGGACGGAACTGGTGCCCACACCAGCTGAGATAGAGGCACCGTACTATGCGGGGCTAAACGAGGGTGGAACCTGTATGTAGAGGAGGACAGGCTTCAGATTTCACCTTCGATCCCTGATCAGACTACCTTTTGTTGGAACATTGGGACAGAAGAGGTGGGGGTTTCAGGTCTAGGGCTAGTGACACTGTGACAGTGAGGGATCTAACATAGAGGCTGGGTAAAGGATATGAGATGGAGCCTCAGCGAGGGAGGTAGAGGTGGGTTCGGTTTACCACCCCCGGACCTGCTACATCTAGAGGGAATTCCCATGGGGGCGTTGGACGTGATGGAGAGGTAAGTTGAAACGATAGTTTTGTTTTTTATTAACGTGGCATGTTGATAGTTTTTTACTAACAATATAGACATGATTTCAGGCCCATGGGAAGATCTGTTGAACGTTGTGTGTGAAGCCCTCTGGAAGAGTGAGGAGGATCAACAACAGCATCACCGGGAGTTACTGGACATGATCCAGAAGAGTGATAAGGACCAATAGCAGTAACACCGAGTGTTGTTGGATATGATATGGGGGTTTTCGGGTCGATGACGTATACGAACAGGGATAGTCCACCACCTAATGATCTAGACTTTAGTCCCGAAGATAGAACATGTGGACATAGCGAGCACCTGCCTACCGGGGGGCAGGTTAGGAGAGTGAGGCTTAGCTGCATACCGGGGCTACTTGGCCTACTACACATACAGCAGTCAGATCAGACCTCCTAACAGTCCTGTCTAGGTCCACCCAAGCCCACTCCCCCCACCACCTAGCACATCGACTGAGTTCCCCCCTCCCTCCATCCCTCCATTCCCCCGTTACCTCACCCATGGATCAATGCCAAATGGTCCCCTCCACCCCGCATATCGATCTAGCCACAGCGGTCCCCTCCACCACCCATCACATCGACCGAGCTCCAAAGCTCCTTCCCACCTCGCTTATCAATCGATGTACAGTGGTCCCCTCCACCCTGTAAATTGATCTAGCCGTAGAGGTCCCCTTCATCCAGTATATTGACCGATCCAACCAATATACGGGCACAGAGCTTTTTGTCATAACACACCCCGGAAGCTGGAGTTTTGATCGGAACGATTTATATACTTATTTGAGGTCCCCCCATTACCTAAATTTTATTCTCGTTTTTGAGAATATTTTGTTATTTTATGTGTTTGTGAGTCTTGTGTAGGTACATGTTCCCTACGGAAGGTATATGAGCTTAATTGAAGAGTTTTGGAAGTTAATTGGCAGAATTTGGAATAGCTTATACAGACACCCCAACTTTGAAAGGTCATATCTCCCTCTTCCAATCAAACTATATTACTCATAATCACTCTGCGAATAGCCCCAGAAGTCTTCTTTCCAATGCACTTTACAGATTGTGATTCTGAGGTTTCTAGAGGAAGTTATGGCCATTTTTGTAACGGTGCGCAGAGAATTATGGTACGCAACCGCGTGAGGCCAAGTTACGTACCGCATTTCGTACCGCACTTATGGGCAGCAAGCTCCAAAAAGTGATGTGCAATACGCGTGTTGATGCATACCGCATCACATACCGCATTTCTGGGCTATACGTTTTTCAGACATTTTAGAGTGGTATTCTTGTCTTTTCATCCCAAAGTCATGCCCTAACCTCCCACACTATAAATACCCCCTTTTCTTCTCATTCTTTAAACAACTCTTCCCTTTTTTTCCCCTTTCACACCTCTTCTTTTCTCTCTTCCATTTTCTTCATCTTCTTCATCTCTTCTCCACAAATAAGGAGATATCTTGCTCCCATGGAGGTTTTTCCTTCATGGGAGCTCATCATACACCTTCACCCCACCATTTTACATCTCCTCCATCCATCTTAGAGTAGATTACAAAGGAAATATGAGTCAAAACTGAGCTAGGAAGGATTTGAGCATCTTTAAGGGTTTATCTTCAAGGGTTTGTTTCTTTTTATTCGTTTCTTTTTATTCGTTTCTTTGTATTTCTTGTTTTCTTTGATGTATTCCACCAATTTGAGGATATTGTAAACCTACACTTGTGTAATAAATGTATTGATTGTTCTTAAATTCATTTGGGTTTTGTTTTGCTCTTTGATATATGTGTTTTTATACTCTTAATATGATATGTATGTGTATGAATTGTTAGAAATCAATATGTGTCCATGATTGGGTTTAGGGGTAGTTGTAATTTAGAGTAGAAATTAGATACTAATGATTGTTGATTGATTGATGGATGATTTGAAATTCCATGTATTGAGTAATTTAAGTAATAGGGATTTTAACCCCAAAGAGTAAAAAAGGATTCAGTTCAGGCTTTTAGTTGCTAAATTGACGTTGGTTCATATCCTTGTTCTTAATAGGTCTTTGTATTAAGACACGATTATCCATCCACGTGACAGGATTGGGTGATGAATTGATTGTGGAAGAATTCCCTAATCAAGATGATAAACCTTTAACCTAAATTGAATGTTCTTAATGATATAACTATCACATTGTTACATGTAGTTGTTAGGTAAACTTGTTTCCCATGTTTAGCCATCCTAGGAAGTTGACTAAACCGAATCTTTTACCTAGAAGTAAACGTCACCGACATTTTTCTTGTGCTTGTGTTATTATATGGATGTTTTGAGTGTTTAAATTCTTTGATTAATTGATCAATTTGTAATTGATCTATGGTTAGATGCTATGTACCGAGAGGAGATGTGTTTGACAATGCTTAGATAAACATTCACAATGCTTGACTAGAAAGTGCTATAACCACTAGGCTAGCGTATAGGGTTCGATTTGTATTCCACGTGCTTAATGAGTTCATATATATTGTCTGGATTGCTCGAGAGAGATTTCGTGTATATATGGATACTATCTCTAAGACATCGAGAGATAATAGAGATTAATTAAGGGGATACAAGCCTATGATATACTTGCACATTTGAGGATTAGGTGAGTCTAGAACTTAATTAAGAGGATTGTCACGGTTGAATCGTGTCCCTAGTGTAACCACATTTTATGCATATCTCCATTCCATCTATCATTGTATATATTATTTATATAAGTTATCTAGTTATATTATTATTCACTTTTTCTCACACGCAACACACGAATCCGCTCATAGTGTTATAATAATAGCTAGAACTAGAAACGATCGGTGAATCCTACCTCCCTGTGGATCAACCACTTGCTTGTCATTGTGCTAGTCTCTGTGACTTACGCCCTTGCGAGGCCGAACTTAAATGTTCATATTTGACGACACTGTAACGACGTGTCCCGTCAAGTCCCGCCTGGGAAGCGTATACTCAAACACAATTGGCAGTTGCTCAGTCCTTACACATATCCATGTTGGCCGAAGAGGGTGGGGACACAACCCCAGTCAGCGAACCACATATTTGACACCCACAGACTGGTGGACACTGACTAGCTAGCGACGTACAAAGCCTTCAAAAGGAACATCAACGAGGAACGGTGATTACAACTTTATCTATGATTTTGGTAGTCTTTTTTTTGTTTAATAAATTTATTATAAACCTAATCCAACAATTAAGCAGACGTGATGTGGATTATCTGGCACCAGTCGAAGCCAAATGGTTCCAGCGAATGCAGTCCAACTTCATGGACTTTGAGGACAAGATACGTACTTACCTGATTTTGTATTTAACGTTTGTTTAAGTAATGTTGTATTGCTAACAATTCATAACATTTATATATTGTCAGCATATGGACGCATACCTCCATATTCGTCCATATGCATCGGAAGCGTTAGCGAGAATTCCCCAATGTGTACAACCAGAGGATCAACGTATTGGATATGCAATTCTATGTAAGTATTTATAACTTATTGGTTTCCCATATAGTTTTTTGGTTTTTTATTGTTGATAATTTCCTGTCAATGAATATTTATACAACAACTTATGATGGTGCAGTGGGAGAGAATGATGTCTTGTGATGCTCGCGGGCCTGTTATCATGGCGAGGTGGAATGTGTTACAGTCCTGGTGGTCGGATGAAAACCTTCAGACAGTCCGTGGAGCTACCACGAGTGGAAGTTGTCGGTGGCACGAGGTTGACTTGGTGAGTGTTGCACGGTGTAAATGATTTAAATTAAAATGTGTTCATATACCCTAACACCTTCTGAATACCATTACAGGTCCTGATACCGTGCAACGTTGGGTGCAAACATTGGCTCTTGGTGACCGTCAACCTTACTGTCAGGAAGATGAGCATACTGGACCCCTGGAGACAGGATGTCCCCGTGCATATTAGGAAGAAGCAGGTCTGCCGGTTGCACTGGTTTTTGCCATCGATGTTGAATGGCACAGGGTTTCACACTGCACGATGAACTGGTCGTGGGACGTTCCCCAAGTAAAATAAGCCCTTCTTGGTCAGCTTAGTCTCCACATCAACAGTCCCCCAATAAAACCAATCTTAATACATTATATTTCATTAACTAACTTAGAGATTGTTTTATTAAAAACGAATTGTAACCCGTGTTAATGTGTTCAATTGCAGGGGTAACTGTGATCCCTATACATTGAGACTGATCGAGTACTTACTGGCGGATCGGCCTGCTTTCGATTGGTTGGAAGACAAGATGGGGATCATTTTGAAGAAGATGGTTGTGGAGATTTTTTATAACTCCAAGCACGCCTAGAGATTGGTTGTATATTAATTGTTGTTTATTATTTTTGTTTGTACAATTTGTTATGTACAAAGACATTCTATTTCATTTACATTATTTCAATTTTTTTAATGTTTCTATTTCAAGTGTCTGCCATCACAAGTACGACACAGAGTGCAAACCTTGAACATTATTATAACTGAAAATAAAAACTCCCTTTTAATTACAAAATAAGTTAATGAACAAGTTATACAAATCCAATATATTACAATGTCATACAATTCCAAATTATTATAATGTCATAAATGGAAACGCCACCATTCATTCACTGATAGAGTCTCTATTAGAGCATGTCTGTTTGTTGTGTCCAATTAAATGACAGATGCTAAACTTATAGCGGTATTCATCAGCAACACCTCTACTTGGACCTTGATTAATCAAAGGTGAGTTAGAACACCTCCTGAAATTATGACCCGATTGTCCACATCTTCTACACGATTGTGTGGATGTCCTTTCCGAAGACGGGACATGTCGACCCACCCTCGGACGTCCTACTTGTCTCCTAGAGATTGGATTCAAAACCACCCGTGATGTCGTATGGAACTACCCATGTTAAAGGATGTTCAATCGGTATAATAAGAAGCGAGTACGTATCAATAAATGTCTGTCTCTTTTAGTAGTCTGTACACAGGGATGTGTAATCCAAGTTTCACTCCTTGCACCAACAACACCAACAATGAAAATGTTGGTTTTTTTACGTTTTTGTAATATTAACCATGCAATATAAATTGTAATGTACCTTACAGCCGCGAGAGCGTGAGAACATGGAAAATGGTTCATTTGAAATTTGTTGCATGTGCAGGTCTTCAAGGCTAAGTCAACAGTTTTCCAGACCGCTTCACCGAGAATATGTTCCAATCCATTGAATTAACTGTCATATAACCTCACTTCTCCACACGTTTTAGGATCACAAGATGTGCTGCGTTGGTCAACTGATGACGCATGGACTGTGCAGCTCGATAATGATCATGAAACCACCGTTGTAGCATATTCCTAATGAACTCAGCCAGAGTCAACATAGGCAGTTGTCGTGCAAATTTGAGGTATGAGTTTATGCATTCTGCAGCATTTGTTGTCATCACCCTGTACCTTCTTTTGGGACAGTGTACACGGGACCACTTGTATGGATTGGTAGCATTGACATAATCATATGCATTATTGTGCAAGTTACGTAACTCTTCCATATGCCGGTTATATTTCAACCCAGTTTACGCTCGGACTGTTTTGTCTATTATTATGGTAACATCCTCTCTGTGATATCGCTTCTTAATATTTTCAGAAATGTACCGGCAATATATGGTATGGGTAGAAAAAAGGGAACACTGTGGAAATCCCTGCTTCAATGCTTGCATATCGATCGGAAATGAAAAACAGATCATCAATATAACCTAGGGCACCCTTCAAGCAATCCAAAAATCACTCCCATGAAAGATTGTTTTCTGAGTCACCGTACCCAAAAGCAAATGGATACACCTGTTCATTCCCATCTTGTGCAGTTGTAACAAAAATTGTACCCCCAAATCGTCTCTTCAAATGGGTACCATCAACGGAAATAACTAGACGCATACACCTCTGGAACCCTCTAAGTGAGGCACCCAATGACATGAAAAGTATAGGAATTTACTATCTTCATCGCACTGTAAGTCAGTGATTATGCCAAGATTTGTTTTGTTCCAACACGTAACCCAATGATGGAAGCTGGAAGGTTTCCTCATGCGTTCCATGGGTCAGTGACAACCCATAATCGAGGGCTTGATGTGCCTTACTGTACATGATTTGGATGTCATACATTATTTTCATGTTGGCAATTATGTCTTTCGGACGTATTAGTTGACTATCTTGTTGTTGAAGTCTAGGTGCAACCACTTCTCCAATTATGACTGCACTAGCTTATAGGTGGCGACGATGAATCTCCTCCAACGGACAAGTGTGTTCGTTGATAAAACTTCTTACTTGGAAGTATGTCCCTTCATCTCTCCTCACCGCTCTTAACTTCCACGTATAGATGTACCTTTTCACCTTCCACTCGAAGTTTTGCCGCACTACAAAATGGCCAACTAGTCTCTTCAAATCCTATGTCGTAGGAAAAAATTACCCTTTATATATCATGCTTGTAGGTTCATCTTCAACCAAGTTTATGCTTTCACCTATACCAAACGAGTATGGTTCTGCTCCTGGAATAACCCACATTGTGGTATTATCATAATCATCTGGAGATACATTAGGCCGAACCTCGGAGGTCCCAGTTATATCTAGTGCATTAGAACTAAATATGTATACACGTCTTGCACGTCTTTCCGTTTGGACAAGTTCTTCATCTTCCTAATTGTTCGCTACATTATCTACCAGATGAAAATTGGCCTCATTATCCACCTATGAATCGGCCCAACATTCAGTTCAGTATTCTGTTTATTGTTCATGTCATTATAGATCTCATTGTATTGGTGGTTGTACTGCCTAGCATTTATCTCAATTTGACAATCAAAGACATCGTCAAATTAAGGTCCCACTATAACAGTATGGTTTGCTACTTCCGGTGGGACACCACGCATGTTGTCCCGACCTTCGATCCCACATCTTTTGGTCAACAACTGATTGCTTCCGCTTAACGATAGAAATTGTAGGGTGTTCTCACGATGAGGGATGTCTTCACTTATCACATCTCATGTTGCCCTCTCAATTAGACTGACACATACTTGAGGGATCACCCTATCTTCCTCTAACATATACTGAACAACATCGCCGTTTCTTATAAATATGCGACATATTGTCCTAGGAAATATTGATATAGATTGTAGATCAACAATGTATTTGTTCACATCATACTTCACAACGGTTTACACGATCGACATCAGTTCTTCGTAAGTCATATTCTTTGATACATACAATCCTTGGTTATCGGAAACTAAAAACCTCTGACTTCCGTCAAGTAATCGCTTTCATCGACCATTGTAAGATATGATTATTCTCACCCGATCATTATTTTGTGAAATTCATCATCACAAACCATTATTATCAAAATATAAATAAATGTTCAATTTACAATTACAAAAAATTATAAAATTTTCCTTCGTATTTTTTAAAAGGATTGAGTTTTTTTTGTAAGTGATCGAGCTTTTTTATAACATGATCAAGTTTTTTTGTAAGGGATCGACCTTTTTACAACAAGATCGAGCTTTTTTATAAGGGATCGAGCTTTTTTGGTAAGGGTTCAAGCTTTTTCAAACATGATAGAGCTTTTTTCGTAAGGTTTCGAGTTTTTTTCTTAATTATCGAGCTTTTTTCTTAAGGGTTCGAGCTCTTTTAAACATGGTCGAGATTTTTTGTTAACTGATCGCGCTTTTTTCTTAAGGGTTCGAGTTTTTTGACCAACACTATTAACTTGTTTGCACCCGTTTAAAAAAGCTCGAAGACATACAAAAAAAGCTCAAACCAACATTAAAAAAGCTCAGTCAAACATAAAAAAAACTCGGTCCAACATAAAAATATTTGGTTCAAAAAAAAAAAAAACTCGATCGAGTCTAAAAAACCTCGGTCCAATATAAAAAATGGTTACATTGTTTTACCGTACAGAAATGCATGAAAAAAATAAAAGTGAAGATTTTGAATATTTGTTACCTTCTTGTGTAGAATCTAAAGAGAGAGGTTTTCAAGAGAGAGCGAGGAGTTGTAGATCGATTTTCAGAGAACTTTTTTGGATAGAGAGAGAGACGAGTTACTCAGGTGCCTTTTAAAGAATCAAGTTTATAGACAATTTGGGTTGTTCACCATAATAGGTGCATTTTAAACTTAAGTTATCCAATGACATCATTACAACACACCATAAAAAAAAAGGTGGCATATCTCACAATTTCCACTATATACGTACATTTTAAGACCCTGATGATGGAATTTAAAATTTGAACATGTTAATGATGTTTAATTAATTAACTATATACCTTTTCGTTTTTCTCTCCTCTCGAGCCATGCATGGGTAAAAGTCGTTTTTCAAGTTACATATTTCTGGATTATTTATTAAGGTTAGGTGACCCGAACCGAATCTCTTAACCCAAATCGATTATATGGACCCACACCCTAAAATAAAATAATAATAATAATAATAATATATATATGTGTGAACTCACACTATTGGGTTCATTTGGTAAGCGGGATGGGACGGGACAGGACTGGACAACTTTTCGTTGTCCCACGTTTGGTGCCCCATTAGTATAGGACGGGACAGAACAGTATGGGAAAAAAACCATAAAAACTTGTTCCACCTTACACCCTCGGCCAGACTTGTCTCATGCATGGGACAAGTCACGAAAAGATATTTTTACCCTCAAAACTTATAAAAAATACAAATTTTTCCGATATAAATTAAAATCCAAGCATTTCCCTTACTCACTCTCGCCCGCTCGCCTCTCTCTCTTCTTTGTCTCAACCAATACTCAGTCTCTCTCCCTCTCAACCGTTGCTTGGCCACCGGCTAGGAGATGCGATATCCCTCTCAGCGACCCTCTTCTCTCTCTCTCTCTCTCTCTCTCTCTCTTTCCGTTTGACCTCTTTTGATTTGAGCCGAACTGGTGGGTTTTCGATTTGGGATTTAAGGATTTCGATTTAGGGATTTCTCTGGGAGGTTTTGTGAGTTCACTTTTGTGCGTTTGATCGTTGCCTCCAAGGAAGAGAAAGCTATGATCAGAGCGCTAGATTTTCCAGCCGTCGAAGCCGGACAGCGAGTTGTCGGCTCGAAGATTGCATTCGCGCTTCTGAATCTTGTATGCGCAGAAGGGAGCGATTTTACAGATGAAGGAAAACGGATTCAATTCAGATGAATGGAAACCTATTGAGTGGAGAAACTGAGAGACGTTTCGATTTCATTGTTATTCCATCGACGGAGCGGTACCTGCTCCATTACGACAGGGTTGCTCCATTAATGGAGCAATTTTGCTACTTTTTTCCATTTCTTTGTTGGATTGATTTCTTTTTTGAGGAATTTGGTTGATGATGAATAGGTGTGTTTATATATGGATCCATGAAGAAGATGAATCTTTTTTTTTTGTGCAATTTGATGAAAATGTATTGATCTGGAATTCTGGATTGATGGTTTTTTTTTTTTTTGAAATTTGATGAAAGCGTATTGCTCTGGATTGATGATTAAAAATAATTTATTTAACAAGTTAATTAAACAAAATTATATTAAACTTAAAATAAACAAAAATAATAATTATGGTAATCGATTTGAAGATGTTTGGTAATTAAAGTTAGAGAGAGGCGGGGTTGACTGAAATGATGAGATAAGATTGAAAAAGTTTCTAATTGATATTATTATTAAAAAAATTAAGGGAATGACCATAATAATATTATTATTATTTGGAAAAAAAAATTAACATAACTTCCAAAAAATTATTAATTAAATTATTTTTCAATTATATTACTATTATTTTTGTTAAATGTTATATATAAAAATATTTATTTAATAAAATAAAATAAATAAACTTGTCATGTCCCATGTTACTATTATGTGGTAACAAACATTGGACAGGACAAGAATGACACTATGGTCATTTGAACCTCTTGTCCCGTCCAGTCCCAATTATACCAAACGCATAACAGTACAGTGAACAGTTCTGTTCCAGTTCTATCAAACACAATACAGAACAACCTATCTCATCCCGTCATATCCCGTCTTATCCCGTCCCGTCTTATCATGTCCCATCCCGTTCCACATTATTATGTCTTATGTTCGTGTCAAACGCGCCCATTGTGAACACCGAAGTGTCCAATTTCTCATACCAGTTTTCGGCATCCACTTGGCGAGTTTAACGACGCGTGGCAGTTAGGATATCTACGCTTTTCCTTTGACTCGGAATATAATTAATAATTTAATATATCAGATGTGATCGGGTCAGGGTTCACATAATAAAAGTATAGAATTAGAATCGGTATATTCCACTAAACCAGTCACCCATTTACCATAATATCCCTACTAAGTACTAATTTATATGATTATTCCTTAATCCTTATATTGACAATTGACTTTTGAAATAAACGATTCTGGTTTGCGAATTCCGCCATATTGATCCACAACAGGTAATTTACTTGTTCTTCGTTTTTTAATTTTTTATTATTAAGTTTTACACGTGATTTTCTTCTCTTTACAGGATTTGTATAGTTATTTAGAATGATCTATTTTATTTTATTTTTTGATATAATATTCAATTTTATTTTAATTGTTTTTTATTTCAAATTTTTATTTGGGTAAATCATTAAAATATAATTCAATAACTAATCACTGTAACTCTAAAGAGTAATACTATACGACCCCTAAAAAAAACTCAAATGATATGGTAAATGAGTTATCATCATCATATAAATCATGGTGTAATGTGGTGAATGATATGTTAATAACAAATAACTAACCACATCATTTGAATTGATTTTTAAAATAAATATTTGGATCCATTAGTATTAGTGTATAACTAATTATGTGACTATATAAGATCTATATCGTATGACCTGTTAGGTTTTGACTCATATTTTCAAGTGATTCCATTATTAACCAAACAAAACTCAACTGATGTGGAACTTTCTGGAGACGTGGGATAACGTGTGGAAGTTGAAGATGGTGTTTGAGGGAGGTTTGAAGACGAAGAATAACTGAAGAAACGAAATCTAGCAAGTGGAACGCGGTATGGACAAGTGTCTAGACCGCGGCACAGGGAGCGGTCGACTCCAGTGGTTTCAACGCGGCGCAGACCACGGCAGAGGCAAGTGCACCAACCGCGGTACTGGAAGCGGTGGTCGACAGTTTTTTTCTGTGGTGTTGGGCGCGAGTGGCCAACCGCGGCAATAGCGGATCTTACCCAAATTAGGAATGTTGTGCGAAAATAGGAAAAGTGTTTTCTTCTGGAAGTTCTTGTACTAATCAGAAAAGAAAAGAGTTTGTCTTCATGAAGAATAGAAAAGTCATGTACTTGAAGGAAAAGGATTTCTTCATAACAAGAAGACTTGTCATAAATGGGAAATAGTATTTATATGGAACAAGTAATTCTTGTACGTTTATAAGTAGGATTTCCTCTTATATTAAACTCCTTATAACTAGTATAAATAGACTTTGTATCTAGGTTATTTTGGGTGGAGCAAAAAAAAGAACACCATGTAACATTAGAGAGTGGAGAGATTCAGGTGAGAGACCCGTGGGAATATCCGGGGAGGGATCAAAGGGAATATCAGTGGATCAAGTTAGAGATCCGTGAGCGATATTCAAGGGAGACCTATGGGATATTGTGAGGTTATTGGTGAGGATCTTGTGAGCGTGGTTTGGGGTTTGGGGTTTGGGTGTAAGAGAGAATCCTGAAATATATGGTTGTAACAATTTAGCATATAGTGGAACTTTCTCTATCGTCCTAACGGCCCGTGGTTTTTTACCCGATTTGGATTTTCCACGTATATCTTGTGTTGTGATTTGTTTACTTTCTCTCATCTATTTTTCTACTATTAATCTCATTATTTGCTATGAGTTATGGGCATATATTAGGCACGATGATTCTGCGATTCATCGAGTTCCGAAAATCATTCATCCCACCAACATGACCTCATAATAAAAAACAAGAATTTCCTTCTCTTTACGGCTTTTGATATTATCTATCTAATTACTATAATAATAAATAAATAAACCAATTACTCTATTAATGTTACAAAAAATAATAAAAGAATTTTCTTATTTTCTTATAACAAAAATACTTTTTAATATTGATTTATTGTAGTTAAAAATAATAATAATAAAATCCATTTAGATTATATTTCAAACCAATGCTAATTTTTTAATAATGTTTTGACCTAAAAAATAAGGGAAAAGAAAAACAAAGTACAGCCACGTCAATTTTCATTTTATTTTATATTTACAGTGTAGTTACCGTACAAAGTACATTATATATATATATATATATATATATATATAATAGAGAAGGTCATAATATAAGAGGTAACGACGTCTAAAACCATCTCCAATGTATATGCTAATACCAATATTAAATTTGGTATAAAAAATAGTAAAATACTATATTTGGTACATCATTTAGTATTGTACTCCAATATATAATTTCATTTAAAATGTTATTTTTATTTTTTTTATTATTTAAAATTATAGAAATTAATAAATATAATTAATGTATTAAATTTATATAATATATTTATTAAATTATAAAAGTCAACAATTAATACATTCAATGTAATTAAACAATGATATTTTTTTAATTTAAAAAAGTAGCATTTATTGATATGTCAAATTTGGTATATGCTATTCTTTATGTCAAATTTAGAACAAATAATATCATATGTCAAATTTGGTACAACCTTTTGCATTGCAATGGAGGATTTTTTTTTTTTTTCCTTTATGCTAAATTATAAAATTAACATATTCAAATAACATTGCATTAGAGATACTTTAACCACAACCACACATTATGTATGGGTGTGAGTATTTATTAATGTGAAGTTGTGGGTTCACTGTGAATGTGTGGTTGTGATTGAATGTTCTGATATAATAAAACGTTGACGGTCCTGATAGGAGAATTATTATATATATAAAAATATCTCACCTAAAATTTCAATTTTTTTATACAACATATGTGGTATTTAAGATGTCAAATCATAAGTGGATATATATTAATGATGTTTTATCTCATCTATCACGTATATCCACTCATCATTTGATAATTCAAGTGTCATATGTGTTTGGATGAAAAATATGGGATTTTAGATGACATGTCTACCGTTAGTGATGCAAAAACCATATAGTTGTAGTGAGAGTTTCTAGAGGAAGTTGTTTATTTATTAATAGCTTTTTAATATAAACCATTAACCATACGGTGTGGTGACTTAGGTTGAATGAACGCCGTTACATCAAGACATATATTTTACTCTTCTTTTTTTTTTTCAATTTTCAAAATTTTGTTTGTAGCCCCTTGACTAACAAAGTAACAATTAACCTAATAATTGACTATATAAAAACCGTGTAGTACCTGAATCCCGTTTTGGATACAGTATATTCTTCAGCTTTGAGGAAATTTCTTTTGATAGTCATGAATCACGTGATGGGTGCATGATAATTGTTTAATCAATCGTCACTTAAAAAAAGATTAAAAAAAAGATGTCACGTTGAATGGTACATAATTAATTATTGAAATAATGAAGACTGTTGATTAATGATTATTGGTTGATATATATATTAGCATCCACACTAATCCCTGTCTCACCACACGCAATAATTGATTTTTGCTTCTGCTTAAAGCCACGTCATACCAACTCCACACGTTCCCATCTCTTTTACTTTCAGGAAAAACCAACATCTATTAATTAATAGGTTAATTACACAAACATACCTAACTTTAAGTGAAATTTAATACATATTTAATATTTTCTTTTATTGCACATACATCCCATGGAAAATGTTTACCGCCATTGGAAATATTTTTTTACTAATGTTATGTCATGAAATGTTAAAAATACCTCCCAAATTTTATTTTAAAATTAAACTATTAAATTTAAATATAAAAGCAAAGAGGAAGAACTTCCTCGATGGTGGTTACATCACTATATAATTATTTTACAATTAGATCTTCTTTGATTAAAGTAAATCTATCACAATTCACAATATTCACCCATTATAAGAGATATGTCGTGGATCTCCTCTAATTGAAGAGGAGATCTAACCTACAGTTCATAAAATAAACTCATCTATGAACTAAAGGAGACTCTATCGACAATAAAATTATTCATTTATTTTTTAAAAAAATCTTTTTCAAATTTAACTTTTAATCTTTATTTATTTATTTTGTAATTTTAATTATGATAGATTAGTACGTTCAAAGTTGTTTGAGATTATTTTGCAATTTATTTTAATTTGCATTAATTTTTTATATGTAAAATGATAATATTACCCTTGAACCATTATGTTAACCATCAGTCAAACCATTGTTCAATGTTTTTCAAAGGAAGTTTGTGTAATAAAATAAACTGTTGAATAGGCCTGCAATTTGACCTAAAGTTAGAGGTGTTTGTGAAATTAACCCTTAATTAATTAATTTACACTGCTCGCTAAATAAAGCGGTACCAAATATTATTCAACTATGATAATAATATAATGTTGAAAACGTGAGTTTAATTTTTCCTGTAATATTCCAAGAATCTGAAGGGCATTTTGTTACCAACTAACCCGCAATATATATATATATATATTAAAGCCTAC
The DNA here is from genome assembly GCA_032871835.1 of Dipteronia dyeriana. Lineage (NCBI taxonomy): Eukaryota > Viridiplantae > Streptophyta > Magnoliopsida > Sapindales > Sapindaceae > Dipteronia > Dipteronia dyeriana. The sequence continues at coordinate 71,870,711 of CM065301.1, read as the reverse complement.
AAGTCCCCAACTTCTCTCAATACACAAATTTACAGATTCTTGACTTTCTTCAAATCGAGTTCTCTGTTCTTGGCCGCCATTGATGGACTTTGAGAACGTGATAAAGATATTCGATTCATGCTGGTTCGAGATGGAAATCTTAAAAAGTCAACCAAGTTTATCAGTTTTTGAAGCAAACCCAGATCAAGAAAACGAAGAAAAGCAATCAAAACCAGAGATTTCACGCATTCCAAGTCGCCATATGAGGTCCATGAGTGCTGATTTGACGAGCTTCGATTCTGTACTCTCTCTGTCGCCGGACTCTGTTTTGTTCGCGCCAAAGCTTCAAACCATTCTCTCAGGAAAAGAATCCATTGAAGGAGAAGAAGAAGAAGCAGCAGAACCAAAACCAGCTCATGATTTTCAAGAACAAGTCTTCGAGAAAAAAGCTGCTGCTAGAACTAGGAGAAGAAAGCGAAATACTTGTGGTGGTGGTGAAAGCAAGAGCTTGTCTGATTTGGAATTTGAAGAGCTAAAAGGGTTTATGGATCTTGGTTTTGTTTTCACTGAAGAAGATAATAAAGATTCAAGATTGGTGGAGATTGTTCCTGCATTACAAAGATTAAAGGGAAGAGATCAGATTAGTGATGATCATATTAATGATGATCATGATCATGAGTCAGCTAATAATATTTCAAGGCCTTATCTCTCTGAAGCTTGGGATGTTTTGGACATGAAAAAGGAAGAAGAAGACAAATCTCCATTGTTGATCATGAATTGGAAAATTCCTGCTTTGAGTAATGAAATTGACATGAAAGATCATCTCAAGTGGTGGGCTCATACTGTTGCATCTAATGTTAGATGATCATCATCAAGATTCATGATTCTTCCAGAATCAGAAATGATTTGGGTTTTTTTTTTCTTAACATGTGTAATTTTTATTTTCCGGTTCAATCATTTGTAATTGTAATAATTGTACAAATTGGTGAATAGAATTTTTGTCGACTTTTCAACATTGATAATTCTAATTTGAGGAAGAATCCAAGGCCGGTTATAGAAAAGAATTTCAATGGAATATTATTTCCGGTCCTCTAGAGAACTCCGGAAATGTCACGTTTTGGTATGTGTGAGCTTATCAGATAAAATCAATGTTAAACTCAAGTGAATTGAAAGAAAGAAAAAGAAAAACTATTTATGTACGATGGTTAAAATTTAAATAGATTTGAAGTCTTAAGTCATAAATTTAAGTCGGTTTAATATGACCATTTATATATATATATATATATATATATATATATGTTCTATTTTTGTTATAAAAAAAAATCTATCTTAAATGATGTGGTACGTGAGGTGTTAACATCACATCGGTTGTCTTATAATATCATGTTTTATAAGATGTTGACACCTCATATACCACATCATTTGAAACATAATTTGATAAAGAATTTTAGGATGTCTATCGTAACACTATGTTTTCTATATTTTTTTAAAATAATATTGACATATGAGATATCAATATTTTTATATCGTGATTTTAATATCTTATGTACCGATACTATTTGAAAAGCTTAGTATTACCGTGTATATATATTATATTTTCTCATGGTACTAATATAAATTTAGTTTTCCAACTATTTACTATGATTAAACTAGTTTGATTTAATCAATATTTACTAATATTTAATCAATACTTTATATGTAATGCATTACTTTAACATTAGTGTGAAATCCGGAGAAAACTAATATATATATATATATATATATATCTGTTTTGATCTGTATATATATATATATATAATTTAAATCAATATATTATATTTATACCATAATTATAGAGAAATATCGATAAGCTTATAAACACTATATCGAGACATGTAAAGCGGTTTTTGTTTTATATATATATATATATATATATATATATATATATATATATATATGGATTTCAAGTTTTATTTTGTTTTACTTTTTAATTGGGACATTTGGATATTAATTGCTTGAAAAGATGAAAGATACCTTCATGGAGAACCATCATGTATGATACATAGTGTTTCCTGACACGTCACTGACTATTAATTAGTTTGATTTTGACCTTGCAATGATGACATGTGAATCACATTATTCAACATTTCTCTATATGAGCCACCGGTGTAAAATAAAAAAGGGTTTATATTATATACCTTCATCACCTAAAAACTATTATTGTATATATAATTAAAAATACTTTTATTTTAGAGATCCCCCTTTATAAACTATCACAGTTAGAGTTTCTTTAATATAAATATAAATTTTTAAATTTTTAAACAGTATCACATAAATATTTCTATTTAGTCAATTTTTTTTTTAAAAGAAATATATATATTCACATCTTTAATATAATTATCTAAAATTAAATATGTATCCATTTTATAAATAATTATAATAAATCCATTTTATGACCAATTATAATAAAACAATTATTATATTCTTTTTTCTATTTTATTTTATAATTAAATAAGTTTTAATATTATTAATGGAAAGAGTTATAAATCTTAATCAATATTTCTAAGAGAGTTTCTAGAATTAGAAACCCAACTCCATACTCTCTAACTCTTTTTTTTTGTCATAACATCTCCATATTAAAGTTAGATAATTGCATTGGAGAGAGTTTTTCTAACTTTTTAACTTATTATCCTATGAGACATTCAATTTTCTCCAAATACGTATTTGTATTGGAGATGCTCTTAGCATTCCGTATGCTTGGATTTATAAAAAGGATAAATAAATATATAAATAAATATATAATCTGGTTTATTTTCAATTCTTTTGGTTCATTTGTAATTTTGTTATTTTTAGAGATAAAATTATCTATAAAATAACTTTTTCTTTACATGTTAACATTCTCGCTTTTTGTATCATTTTATTAATTTTTATTTAGTAAACGTATGAGGGTATAATTATCAATTTATACTATTGAAGCTTAAATATAGACATTTTTTACTTTTTAATGGTCAACACAAACGGAATGTTAACGATATTAGTTTATAGGGTAGGTTTCTAAAATAAAAGTATTTTTAACTATACATTCAATAATAGTTCAAAGGTAAGGGGAAATTTTTAATATCAAGCCCAAAAAATCCTAAATTTGAACATGCACTCATATGTTAGATGTTACATGATGAAAACACATTACTAATTAATTTTTGGATTCGGCGTCACCGAAGGTCAAAGGAGGTCGATCCTCCTCGACAGATCCACCGCTACTGGAGTTGGATAGATCCACCACGGGCAAAGCCAAATCTTACTTCGGAGTTGGCCACGTACCTTGATAATTCAAAATTTATTTTATTTTTTTATAAAAGTTGATATAAAATTTATATTTATTAATTTATTTATTTGATTTTTCATATACAGTATAATATCCCTAAATTAATACCTCAATAATTAATACTCTCTGACATTTAATAAATTTATTGAAACCAACCACATTCCATATGCATAATTTAATATTTCTACTATCTAATAATTAATACAAAATTTCAACAAACAAAATTAATTAGTAAAGTCACGTTTCTTAGAGAACCATCTATCTAGAGTTGCTTGTTTCTTTCCGGTTGTCATGATCTCGAATTGCATACCTCAAAGTATATTATGTTGTTGATGATTCCTTGTGTCGGGACTTTTGAAAGTTAAAATTGCTCCATTGCCGATTTGGCAAGAGAGGACTGTGTGATGGAGGGATTCCTTTCTTTATAAAAACAATTCAAGTCTTTGAGCATTGTTGAGTGAAGAAGAAGACTTCATTTTTGGAATAAATGACCGGGTATGATTGGGAATATAAAGTTTAGAAACAAACTTTCACTTTTCCAGGTTTTTATAGATTTTACATTTTTTTATATGTTGGTCTTCTCATACTTCTTGTATTTAATTTTTAATTAGAAATATGCACCATTCTTGCGTTTAATTTTTTTGTTGGAGATGTATAATAAGCTCATTGGTAACTTACAAACAATAAATATATAAGAGTAAATTAACATGATGAAGACTTTCTAACTACCTAGAAGTAATGGCATTAACAAATATACATGAAATATTTTTTTGAAATAGATGTTCTACATATTAATAACCTCAGCTAATTAATAAATTACTATACATCGAATCGTATTAATTTAAAGAGGTTAGACTAAAAGCATTTTATGTCAACTATATATATTGATAAAATTGGACTGACCTATGCATCACAAGCGATCATATGCTGAAAAACCACAAGGTAGTATCCATCAATAATATAAAAAGAATAAAATGAAGAGTAACAAACACCAGAAAAACGCAAAAACCAAGGGAAACAACCCTAACAAAAACATTGGCACGCAAGCTATAAAAACAAAAAACAAAAAACATCAAGAAAAATGAAAAGACTCTCTACCCATGCAATCATTGTCAACCAATAAAGGGCAGAAAGACGGGGAGTTTGCCCACCACGAATCGACCTCTAACCCCAAAGTATGCTTAGAAAGAGCGTCTGCAACCTGATTCCCCTCCCTAAAGATATGAGAAACCTGAAACTCCATTTTTGATATCTGATAGATACAGCGTTGCCAAGCTGCCGAATTCGCCAAGGAACCTGTTCAGAGCGAGAGGAGAGTAGCTGAACCACATAAGAAGAATCACTCTCAAGCCAGATCCGATCTGCCAAGCAAAATTAATAGCCATCGAAGCTGCAAGAAGTTCCGCCTTAAATGTAAACACATGATCAAGAGGAACAACAAAACAACCCTTTACAAAAGCTTTACAATTACGGAAAATACCCCCACAACCCCCAGCACCTGGAGAACTCAAGGCGGCACCATCATTATTAACTTTGGTCCAACCAGGAGTCGGAGGTGACCAAATCACACTCCTGATAACAGGGGCCCTAGCCGGACGGCCACGAAGATTAAAACGATAAAGAATCAAAAGATCATCTACACAATTACGCATACACCCAATCTCTAACCGATTAGCGTCAGACACCGTACGGCAACCAAAAGACAAAGCATATCTGAAATCCATAGTCTTACTCTTAAAAATCCACTGATTACGGGCAAGCCACACACTCCAAACCACAACATGAATAGCTGGCTTCCATAAAACACTCACATGATCGCTAAACGAAACTGACATGGCCTGAGAGAAGAACGAACTCCACGTATCAGCAGAAATACATCGCTGAAAAGCTGAGAAAACTGCCTCCCAAAGAGCATCCACTAAGGGGCATCAAATGAAAAGATGACCAGACGACTCACTGCTAGGGGTGGGCATGGTTTGGTTTGGTTCTGTTTTGACCAAAACCATATTGAACCGACATATATTCAGTTTTTAAAAATGTGAATCAGTTTGAACCGTTTGAACTTGAAAGCCGAATTGAACCGAACACCTTTATCTCGGTTCGGTTCGGTTCAATTCGGTTTTGGGCCTAATGGGCTTTAAAGATCTTTTAATATGATTTTTTTTTAATTTTTCAAGTTTTTAAGTTGAATTTTTGGCATTTAGCCTTAAACTTTTTTAAGAAAGCATAATATGTAAAAATTAATTTAAACAAAATACAATCCAATTTTGAATCCGAAACTAAAATTTCAATCATATTCGGTCTGCATACTCAATCAAAATATAAAATCATCATAACTTCTATAAATAGAAGTAAAAAAATGTAGTATATATATGTAGTCCAAAAATAAAACATCATCAATAGACAATCCATAATAAAATTGAACCTTACAAAATAATTAATTAAGATAATTCGGTTTATTCGGTTCGGTTCGGTTCGGTTTTGTATGTTCAAAACCGAAACCGAACCGAATTCAATTCGGTTTTTAAATTTCAAATCGGTTTGAACCGAATAGAAGCTATGAACGGAACCAAACACCCTTTTTCGGTTCGATTCGGTTCGGTTCAATTTGGTTTCGATTTTTATGCCCACCCTTACTCACTGCTAACCCCACAAACATTATATTGGGAAGCTAAGTGAAACCCAGCCCTACATAAGCGATCCTCTGTAGGAAGCCGATTCAACAAAAGAAGCCATGTCAAAGCTGACCGGAATGGAGGGATAAAACGACATAAAACATCTCTCCACCAACGGACTTGCGAAGAATCACGAATCATACAGGAATAAGCCGACTTGCAAGAAACCTGTCCATCCCGAGAATGAGCCCACACCAAAGAATCTGTAACAGGAGAGATAGCAACACTATCGATCCGAGAATATAGATCTGGAAAACGAACATGAAAACTATCGTCAAGAACCCACTTACCCTCATAAATAAAATCAGAAACCCATACCTTGAGAAAGGTAGCCAAGTAATCAGAAAATGGGAACCCCCAACCAATTATCGTGCAAAAAACCTTACTGAGAATTCTCTCCAATGAGCCAAATGCTCTATTTGAGAAGATCTGAATAGTGAGTGGAAAGAAGGCCAAATCGACGAAGCGACATACCCCCCATGAGATTTCTGAAGCTGCGTGAGATACCGCTCCCTCAGAAATGAAAAAGCAAAACTCTCAGAGATCATAAACTTCTAGGTGAGCTTTTTTAAAAGAGAATCATTTAGTAATCCCATATCCTTCAAACCAAGACCACCTTGAGAGTAAGGCTTACAACAACAACCCCAAGCAACCCGAAACAGTTTAGTCTCCTCACAAGAACCTGTCCATAAAAAAATTCTCAACTTACGATTAACCAACCGTAGCAAAGAAGAAGGCCATTTGTAAATCATGAATGAATGCACAAAGGATCCCGTAATGACCGATTTGATCAGAGTAGCGTGATCGGCCAAAGAAAGGGCTTTCCCCTTCCAATTAGCAAACTTAGACAGGATTTTATCCGCTATAGGTTGTAACACAGACTTCTTGGGCTTTCCTCGAAATAACGGTACCCCCAAGTATGAGAAAAGCAACCGACCAATCTGCATACCAACCAAGGACTGCAATCTACCAATCCGGGAAGGGGAAACAGAAGATCCAAAATAGATAGATGACTTACCTCAATTAACCAGTTAACCTGAAATGTTACCATAAACCTCAAAAGCACTCATGATATTCTTCAGATTCTGAACCGTGCCTCTGTAAAAAATCAGAACATCATCTGCATAAAGCAAATGAGTAGGAGTAGAAAATCCCCTCAGAGAAGAAATAGGTAATAACTGAGAAAAATCCACCATCCTCGACAACAGTCTACTAAGGAAATCCTCCGCAATACCAAACAAGAGAGGGGTTAGAGGGTCACCCTGACGAACCCCTCTAGAACAATGAAAATAATCCTCTGGGGACCCATTAATCAACACCGAAAGTCTCGAAGATCTTAGGATGCAGTAAATCCAATCCATAAAAATTAGAGAAAACCCAAAAGCTTGAAGCACTCTACAAAGAAAAAACCAATCCAAAGTATCGAAAGCTTTGCGGATATCTATCTTCATGGCCAAATTACCTCCATAACACTTCTTATGCAACACATTCACACAGTCAGAAGCTAAAGCGATACAGTCCTCAATGTGACGGTCCCGAATAAACCCAAACTGATGAGGAGAGACTATTCTAGCTGCAATCTAAGCTAACCAATCTGCAAAAATTTTGGAAGAGATTTTGAACAAGAAGTTACTAAGCACAATCGGACGAAACTGGTCTATCGAAATAGAATCCTTCTGCTTCGGAAGAAGAACAATGAAACTGGAGTTCAAGCCTGGAAAAATAACAGATGTACGGAAAAAGTCTGAACCGTAAGAACTACGTCACTACCTATCACCTCCCAGCAACGCTGATAGAACCTTCCAGAGAAACTGTCTTGCCTAGGAGCAGAGGCTGCATCCATAGCAAAAACCGCATCATGGATATCATTCATCGAATGAATGCTAATCAGAAAAGCATTTTCTACATCAGTCACCAAAGAAGGAATCACATCCTCCACCACCGAGAAATCTGTCTCAACCCGAGAAGAATCTGAAGAAAAGAGATTAGAATAAAACTCGATGATATGATCCCTGATAATCAAACAATCATCACTAAACACCCCATTAATCGAAAGAGAAGACAAAGCGTTCTGGTACTGTCTACGTCTGATAGAGGCATGAAAGAATGATGAATTACGGTCACCATCTTGTAGCCACTTCACTCTATCACGATAAAAGCACTCTTGTCTGCGTAACAACACATCAAGCTCATGATGAACTCGAGACTCGGCCAAGAAAAGCTTCTCTGAAAAACCCATATTAGACATTTGAAGCTGAATAGACTGAGGCTCTTTTCCCAGAAATCTTGGAATTTAGATCCCCGAAAACCTCCCAATTCCAAGTCTTTAGTGCATCATTTAACCTCTTCAACTTGTTGATAACCACATGAGGAGGATTACCCACATAAGAGGAACTCCAAATACGACGAACTAAAGCCATCGAATCTGGGTGATCCAACCACATGCTTTGGAACCGAAAAGGCCTAGGACTAACGTTGACAATATCCGACAACCGAATCACCAACGGACAATGATCCGAAAATCTACGACGGAGAGCCACACAAGAAATGTCCTGCCAACAAGAAATACAACACTCAAAAACCAAAGCTCTATCTAACATCCTCTCAACTCTAGTACGGGGATAACGACCCCTAGCCCAAGTAAAATGAGCACCCTAGGATCGAACACCAACCAAATCAAAATCCTCAATAACATACTTGAAATCCTCACAAGAGCTACGAGCTGGAGAATGAAGGCCTAAAGACTTATGAGCTCCCAAAACCGCATTAAAATCACCCACAACCAACCAAGATGAAGAAACCAAGCTGACCATGTCCAGAAGAGACTGCCAAAGCGATCTTCGGACAACCGTCAACGTACTCGTATAAACAAAAGTGAAATAATACAACTGAGAGTTAACCGTGATCGAAACAGTAAGCTGCTGCTCATGAAACAGGACAATCTGAGCATCAGAAAAAGAATCACAAGAAAATACCCAAATTGTCGATAAAAGATCACCCCTATCATTCAAGCCCACTAAATAATGACAGAGAGAAGAATAGAAACAAGAAGAGATAGAAGTAAAAGCTACCATAGGCTCGGCAATACAAACCAAAGAAGGTCGGTGTAAAAGACATAAATCTCTAAGAACACACCTCGTAGACCCATTCCCAATACCATGACAATTCCAGTAAAGGACCCTAATCATTGGAAACACCAGAAGAAGTCCGCATCTTGGACTTTAGCTTCGTCAGCCTAAGTGTAATCATCGTCCTCCTATGAGAAATATTGCTAGCATCTAATCCTTCCGCCTCAGTTTGAGAAGCCCATGAAGAACCATCAATGAGACGGAGCTCAGCCTGGGAGTTAAAGGTCGAAAGTCTAGAACTCTAGGTAGAAGTAGTAACTGAAGAGTAAATCTGAGAAGATCCCAAAAATTCATTCCTAACCCCATAAGCAGCATGTGGAATCGGCGGACGCTGAAGTGAGAAAGGTCCCAAAATAGTAGGAACCGTCTGAACCAATGAATCTATGACCGGAAGAGCCTGGTTCGGAGCAGTGGAATGACCATCAAAAACCAGACCCGAAGTAGAAGAGGACTCTAATATCATCTCAGATCCAGAAAAGGAAGAAGCCTGATCCACTGACAAATCCAAACTCAAATCAGACATAATATCCACAGGAGAATCATGAACCACCAAGACATTAGAAATCGGGACTACTGTTGAGGACCTAGAAACTATCGAGATTACATTAACACTCCTAGACTGCTGATCATGTGAAACCATTAAAGATATAGAATCAGATAAAATAGCTGAAACAACTAGATCTGAAGAAGCCAACAAAACATCATTAAGAGAATCATCGCTTCGCCCCCTTTCTTGCGGCTGACCAACCTGTGCAGCCACCACTGAAATAGTAGGACCCACCGAAGAAGTTAAACTTGGTGAAGCAACTACACTAGTAGAAGAACCCATACTCAAAACCGGATCTGAACCTGCCGAAGAATGAACCACTATAGAATCCAGAGACCCTAAATCTTGATGAATGGCGGCAAAGACATTAGAAACCGGAACTTCCGTCTGAGTATCAGAAATAGGACTATAAACTAGTTTAGAAGCACGGTTTTGGGGAATCTAAAACCCCTGATCAACAACAATCATGGTCGGACAATCTCTAGCTGAATCGGGCTTACTAGAGTTAACAGGAATCACTTTGCCGGATTTGTTCCAACGACAAGCATTGGGCAAATGACCAATTGAGGAACAAGTAGAACAGAAAACCGGAAGATTCTCGTATTCCACTGAAATAAAATAACTATGAGAATCGTCTCTCTCAAGAAGCAAAGAAGATGGAGGCATATTAGACACATCAATATCCACCAGAACACGTGTAAAATGTCTTAAATCACCTTCCACAGTAGCTCTATCCAGTCGAAAAGGCACTCCGATCCCTCTAGCTAAATCAGAGACAATCTTCGGATGCCAGTATTCCTATGAAAGATCATAAAAACGGACCCAAACCTGAGCATTTGAAGACTTTTGTAATGCCGGATTAAAATCTGGAATCCAAGGCTGAAGCCGTAAAACACCTGGTTTAAGACTAAGAGACCCCAAACTCCAAACCATATTCTTGTCAACATCTGAATTCAACATAATTTGAAAGTACCCCTTACCTAAAGAAATCAGTCTCCAAGCAGAGTTTAGCTTCCAAACAGACTATAACTTGGCTTTAAGATCAACCAACTTCCAAGGCTTCTCACCACTAGAAAGAACAACCCGACCAATGAGAGAATACTTACAAGCTTCCAATCTAGATTTATAAGCAGAGGGATCCACCCAAACAGCCACATAACCACCCTTTTTCGAAAGAATCGAAGGATCAAAAACATAATAAATGACGTAGGCAAGGTGCTACCCACATGCGGATCCACCCCGCCAACAACAACTTTACCTCTAGCACACACCTCACCAGATGTGAGAGGAACAACTTAGGAAGAGGAATTCACTCCACTCACCGTACTCAAACCAACCTGACTGGTCGAGATGGAAGCCACTGCTATCAGAGAACACAAATCGGCCTCCATGCACATAGGATCCATGGTGCCCGATATACTGTAGCGAAATCATTGTAGCATAATATTATAGTAAAAGTACTGTAACGAATCACTGTAGCAGAAAATACTGTAGCAAATCACTGTAGAATGTAACGGAAACACTGTAGCAGTGAAAAAACACTGTAGCGAATCACCGTAGGATGTAATGGAAACACTGTAGCATTGGCGGAACACTGTAGCAGTGACCACTATTCAGTATATTTAGGGATCCCTCATCTATCCAAAAACAAACCAAAATAGAAATCTTGAAACGGACGTAACTCACTGCCGCAAACCACAAATCATAAGTTTCTTGATTCTAAGTTGCATAAAAAATCACGATCTACAATCTTAAAGAAGGTAAAATGAACAGAATCTTACCGGAAGAGGGCAAAAAAAGTAAAACGGCGGTGTAACCCTAAAATAAAAGATAAACCAGTACAAAAACTTAAAATAGACATAACTCTATGAAAACAACTCCAAATCACCATATCCTTGATTCCAACTTGCATAAAATTTTACAATCTACAACTTTGATAAAGAGCATAAGATCCGAGTCTGATCGGAGGAGGCTCGAAATCACAAAACGGCACCCAAAACGTCTTAGAAAAAACCTTCTCTATTTTAATCATATATATATATATAACAATATCTATTTTAATCATTTTGCTGGGTAGATTTTCTATTCAAAGTGTAATTTTAATAGTATCATTTTTTTTAATAACTTAAGTTTAAATAGCACATAAAATGTATATATGACAAAAATACCCTTAAAACACTTACAAAAATAAGTCTCACTCTTTTTTGTCTTTCCGAGACTTATTTTGGTGTTTTTAATACTTATTTTGTATTTTCGATACTTATTTTATTATTTTTGAGATTTTTCAGATAATTTTCGAGACTTTTTAAGTAGTTTTTAAGACTTTTTACAATTTTCGAGACTTTCAGGATAAAAATGATTTTTTTTTTCATCTTCTTCTATGAAACCTCCGATGGAGGTCTATTACGACATCCATTAGAAGTCTTTCATCTCTATTGATAGAGGTCCCCCGTGTATCAATGGAGGATTTTGAAAAAGGAAAAAAAAAAAGTAACTTAGAGCTAAAAGAAAGAGAGGTTGAAGAAGGGCATTCTTGAAAATCAATTAAATAAGTGTTATGTAAACTCAAATTTATAACTTGCTGTTATTCTCAAAACTCAACTTCTAAATGGTGTCATTTGGTCCCATTACCATGATATTCCTTTCATTTAATTTCAAAAGCTAAATAACTTTATAGTAAATTTATGAAACATATGCTTGCTTTTCTTAATTTTGAGATGATTATTTCATAAGTAAATTTATAAGTGATTAATTATTAGAGAAAATATGGGTATATAGTACTTTTTCAATTTTGACTTGTGCAACTATCACCACTTTAATAACTCTTGTTTTATTAGCACCAAAATAGGTGGTGAGACCAAAATACCACCACTTATTCATTTACTTTTATTTTTAATTTTTAATTTTCTCTATTGTACTTTCTCCTTCTTCCTCTCCTTTCATAACTCACAGACACTTCTCTCTGAATTTTATTTTCGTTTTAATTCGTTCTCACTTCGTTGGGAAAATTCGATATCAAAATCGAAGTCCATCTAGGTTTTTCCTTTGTATTTTTTTAATGCAAATTCAAGACTTATTTACATTTTCTAAACTTATTAGGTAAAATTCGATACTTATTTTGTAAATTTTAGACTTATTTTACAAATTTAAGACTTATTTTGAAAATTCGAGACTTATTGGGATAAATTTAAGATTTACTGGATAAAATTTGAGACTTAGTTGAAAAAAATTGATACTTGTTTTTGTCTTCTTCTTCATCGCGATGGAGGTCTGTTCAGCCTCCAACAATGGAGTGATGAGCTGACGATGGTGCCGATTGACTCCGGAGATAGTCGGTTTGACTTCGTTTCTCTCTCCACACAACTCGAAACTGAAAACGAACACTTCGGTTACAACGATTGACACTCGATGAACGTTTTTTCGATGGTTTTATCGATCAACTCACCGGTTGGCGGTGAAAACTCCATTGATGGAGCTCCATCAATAGAGGTTTTTGAATAAGAAAAACAAACAAAAAATGAATGATAAAAGAAAATAACATAATAACAGGGGGTACTTTTGTCTAAATTCCATATTTTGTGTTATTTAAATTAGAGTTATTAAAGTGATGAGCAAATCGATTCCCAAAAAGTGCTATATAATTTTTCAACACTATTTATTAAGTTAAAACAATTTCAGTGTAGCCTAACAATAGATTGGTTATGCTTATCAAGATTGAAGATACGAGCATGCGTTAGATAACTTAGATTGTCCCTTTATTAGTCTTTACAAGTCTATAAAATCATTGCAAATGTTTTAGCTAGTAGGTGTCACTTATATTTGGATACTATGATTTTTGAGTCGTGAAGTAATTTCATTCTAAGTCGCCTAATAACCGATAATGTTGTAATTGGGTTTGAGTGTATTTAATATTTATACTATGGAAAGAATTGAAGAAACATAAATTAAGGTCCAGTTTGACATTGTTGTGCTGTGGAGAGAAGTTCATTTGGAATTGATGTTGGAAGTATCAGCTAAGTGTTTGGTAAAATGATTTTCAAAAGTACTGTGAAAGCTAAAAGTAATTTCAATGTGTTTAATAAACTGAAGTAAAAAATGTTGTGAGTGTATAAAATTACTAAAAGAACATAGACATCTAAATGGTGATAATGTGCTATACTTTGTATTTTTCTTGTTTATTTGTGTTTAGTGTTAAGTGTTATATAATTATGGTACTTTATTGAATTAATTAATCCTATTTTTTATTCTACTTTATTGAATTAATTAGTCTCATTTATTTATTTATTTATTTCTTATTTTTTATTCTACTTTATTTATTTATTTCGTTTTTATTCTACTTTATTGAATTAATTAGCCCTATTTTTTTTTATATAGCTATGACAACAATTTTTTTGTATAACAATGTAAGCTCAATTTTTTTTGATAAATTTCGTTAAAGGCTAGGATAAAGTTGGAAAGTTGGTAAAATTTCATTTAGTATCACTGTAACACATTTTCTAAAAGCAGAAGCCAAGATTCAAAAGCATGTATTTGTAGTTTCTCAAAAACTTAGTTGGGAGAAGCTAAAAGTGACCAAAAGCACTTCCCTACGATTTTACCAAACACCCTATCTTTAATCCGGAATCACATTTGGCCCCAAAAGTAGCTGGGAAAGCAATACCAAACTAGGTCTAAGGGCCAGTTTGTTATTGCTTTTGAAAAGTAAAAATCAGATTATTTTATAATTTTAACATAAAATGATGTTTGGTAAAACTTCCAAAATTGATTAATTGATAATCTAGCAAGTTTTAACAGTGATTTTATGAAGTATGTGAGTGACTACTTTTTGAAAGTAATTATGAAATAATCTATTTCAGCATTTAATGTTTTTTTAAAAAATATTGTTATTATCCTTATGAAATCAAGTTAAAATCATTTATATTCCTTATTTCATCTCAAAATTTAATATTCTATTTAAATATTGATTTGATTTATAAAATCTTTTAAAAATATTTTTGTTGTTTTTTTTCCAATTTAAATATTCTACTTAAATATTCATTTAATATATGTAATTAATGAAAAAAAATGAAATATGGTCTAAACCTATATACATTTTAGTCATTGTAACTAATCTCAACACTTTTGTAATAAAATTACCAAACATATGTATATTGCTTTTGAGTTATACAGTGATTTTAAAAATACAATTAACCAAACATCTACTGATTAATTTCATAGCTGATTATTCCTTCAACACAGTTAACAATGATTATTACAAAAGTTACAGCAATACCAAACTGGCCCTAAGACACATTGCTTTGAAGACATGTTTAAAGCATATATAGTTAATACTGTCGAATGGATTTTTATTGTAAATATGATGTATAAACTTGGTTTTTTTTTATGGATCGAAAATAATACGTCGTATATGAAAATTACACAGTCTTTAAGATGATTTTAGACTTGATTTTAGACTTAGTTAAATTGGAATTTCTAAGAGACAGATCCAAACGGAAAGGAATTGATAAATTCCACCTAGAATTATGGAGTTTTTTATTTCGTCTAGGATATAAAATTCACTTTATACCATTATTAGGATATTACATATTCCAATCCGATTGGATATCAGTAAAATAAATGGATTGAATGGAGTGCATTACGAAATTATCATGTCACATAAAGGTTTATTACACAATATATAAATTAATATTGAATCATTGTAGTTCAAAAAAGGAAAAATACATTGTTGTGTTCTTGTTTATATATATTAATATTTTTCATAACATTATTTAGCCATAAGATTTTTAATTTTGATGGAATCAAGCGTTAAAATCAATCTATATCCACACTTCAAAAATATTCAACTCAATTAAACTTTGAGTCTTTGACAATCACAATATGATATTGTTCCAATGATATATCTCTTACACTCAAATCACAAGATTATGGATTTAAGTCTCTCCCTTAAAAAATCTCGAATTATTATAGTATTTTTTTTTAAAAAACTCAATTAAACTGATAAAAAAGTTCAAAGAATTAAATAGGAAAGAAATTAAAAAAAAAATGTCATTACTCAAATAACAAATTACACCCACTACCCGAGGTTTGCGCTTTTATATTTGAAAACAACATATTGAAAACTTCACACTGAAGTCTCTTTTAGAGTTTCGACGAAATTTATCGTTAAAAGTAATCATAGACCATCTAAAAACAGTAAAAATATAAAAAAAAACAATAAGGCTCTGTCCTGTAACTGTTTTTCAATCCGTTTTTGTTTTTATTTTTCAAAAACTATTTCGAAAACGCGTTCGTTAACCGTTTTTCATTTCATTTTTAAAAATAAAAAAAAAATGAAAAAAAAATCAATGTTAAAAGTGAAAGATTTGAAAAACATAAAATACTGGTTTTTCGTTTTTGTTTTTGTTTTTGTTTTTCATTTTGTTTTTCACTTTTTATACAAAAAAAAAAATATTATTTTTTTAACCGTTAATTGTACTATTATGCGTTTCATATGGCTAGGATAAGACATGACAAGATTTTTAAATAACCAAAGTGACCCTCTCTCTATATATATGTATAAGAATAATTTATTTCCAACTAGAACTAAAAACATTCATACAATAACATATATATATATATATATATGTGTATGTATGTATGTATGTATATGTATATACATTATAATTATTATTATATATATTATAATAGTATATATTATAAAATATTATATTTTATGTATATTATAATATTATATATATAATATATATAATATTATAATATTTATATAATTAGTATATTAATATTCTATAATTAAATATAATAATATATTATATATTATTGACGTCGATTTTTGGATGTATGAGAAAAACCAACAATTATTGGATTTTAGCTATGATTTTAAAGAGAAAGAGATGGAGAAAGTAATCGGACGTAAGTTTTTACGTGGTAAAACTCCAATGACCGGAGAAACGTCAACGGGTGGTTGAATAATCAACCAAGCCAAAATCCACTATGAATCAAATAATTATTACAATTTTCGATCTCTCTTTCTTCTCTCTGTATTTTTCTATGATTGTTGTATATCTTTTTGTGACGAGATTATGGGTCTATTTATATGTCCATAGAACCCTAATCTTCTTTGTACAAGTAATAAAAATCTTTGTATTTAATTATGATTGTTTGCTTGTTCGAAATAGTTTGTATTCTTTCCTGTTTCGGAAACTTGTATTGAGATCGAATGAGACTCTAGTAATGTAGTCCAATTAAGACTTATTTTCTTATAAGAGCGTAGTCTTTTTGAAGAAGTAAAATTGTTGCCTGATTAGGAACCCTCTGCTTGATAATTCTGCTCTTCTTGAAATTCCTCTTTGATATGGATATCTTCGTGAATTTTAATGACTCGATTCGTTCGAGCTAAGCGATGGGCTTTTTATTTTTTTTCATGTTTGTCCCGAGTAGGAAACAATATCAGTTGGTCCCGAGTGACATCATCTGATCCCGAGTAGAAAATGTCACCAACTAGCTCCGAGTATGTTTAACTGACCCCGAGTAGTATATGGCGTCAGTTGACCCAGAGTAGGTCTTTCTTCAATACTTGGTATTCGGGCTTCTCTTATTTGGTGATGCCTTGCAGGATGCCTATTCGGACGTCCACCTGACAAATTTATTCTCTTTATCGATGACGTGTACGCCTGGTAAAATTCACATACGACAATACCCCCTTAAAATATTTTTACCGAATAGAGTTTCGTTTCGGGCAAAAGTATTTTAATCAATTTTATTTTTATTTGTGTGCCAGAGTAAATGTCTTATCGTAATGGCGTGTTTTAATGGTGACCCTGTAAATTCAATTTTCCTCCTCACGCGAGATCTTCAATTATGACGATGTTTTGAAATCTGACGGTGAAAGCTTGTTCTCTTCTTGACACGTGTCCTATACCGCTTCGTTTTTCGATTCCATTTATGTGAAACGACCTTCGTGTCTCCCCGTGCGCCGCCTACGTCATCAAATCTTATCATAGATTTTTCCCATCTTGAGACCCTAGGGTTTCGTGCTATCACCCCTTTAAATTCTTCACTGAAGGGTTACGCTGGTTCATTCTAAAAAAATAACTCTCAAACCAGAAAATAAAATTGCAGCCCAGGTTTCTCTTCGTAGAAAATCATCATTCTTCGTTAAAGATTCTGCATCAATTTTCATTCAAGGTTAGTTTCAATGAATCCATCTTTCCGTCATCCACTTTTTACCATTGCTTTTGAAGCACTCGATCGTGAGGATTTCCAGCTGGTTTCCTACGCTCAAAGATTATTGGGGGAAATCCCCCCGGACGAGCCTCCATTTTTAGAAGTTAACGTTTCTGGGCTTCACCCTGACGACCAATTTTTTGTATCCAGTTCTGATTCTTCATCTAGTTTTGAATCTGACATTTCTAATCACAGGGTACCTCTACGAAGGATGGGAAAACATCAAAGCAGAAGTGAAGTCCATAAGAATGGGTCGGGCAGCGTTCGGATCAGGGACCAGACTGTTAACGAGAACGATGTTGAAGATGCGTTTAGAGCATCTCGTCTCACCTTCTCTGCTGATCGCCCGAGTGGGTTTGACACCGAACCGAATATGGTCAGGGTAGAAGAGATCAGGAAGTATCGTGCCCGATTTGATTTGGATAACTCAGTTATTCTAGTTTCCTCTAGTGATAGAGCTGTGTGGAATCCTCCCCCGGGATTGGTGGCAAACTATGGATCCATGTTCTGCTGCGGCGTCACACTTCCCCTTCAGCCGTTCATTGCCTGGTTTTTGGCTGAAGCAGGGATTGCCCCAGCTTAACTGGCCCCGAACAGTAACAAGATCCTGATGTGCATGTGGCACATGTACAACCGGATGAACTTGTCACCGCCATTCTCGAGTAAAATCAGGCACTTCTTCACACTGAGGCAGTATGGTAAGACAATGACCTATTTCCTTATGTCTAATCTGTCGGTCTGCTAGGTCCCTGAGGGGACAAAGGTGAATCGGGATGTCGATACCTCTGACAACCCTAAAAAGAGGGGGTTTGTATGGGGATTCCCTTCATCCAACAAGTTCTGGAAGAAGAGTTGGTTTTTCACCGGAGGGAATCTTGGTCTTGAAGTCACCCTTTCGGTTGAGAAAACTCGGAGGGTGCTGAAAGTTTCCCGCTTATTCTGTTCTCCCAAGGTATGGAACAAGAAGAAGCTTAAATTTAGCGAAGCTGAGCTGACCATACTTGCTCGGGTAGCAGTTCCCACGCTGGAGAAAAGGAGCATGTCTTATCGTTTCAACGAGATGAAAATGATAGAGCTCGGCTTCTTCAGCCAGATTTCGGCTTACCGTAGGAGATGCAAGTGATCTTTGTAACCCTCTTTTTTCCTTTTTTCTTTTATTGTTATTTTTTGCTTTTCGCATTCTGACGCGGTCCCCCCCTTTTTTTAAGAGTATGACACGGACATCGTCTGCGACCTTCAAGCTCGCCAAGTGAAGTCGATTCTTCAGGCAAGCTGAAAAGAAGCTTCTCGTCAGAGCAATGATGGTATTGCCCTGTCTGAGTCTGACGAGGAAACCGATGTAGCCAAGGAGCAAATCCCTGTATATGTCTCCGAGGACATTGTTCAACCGACCGTCGGGGAGACTAGTGGTCTGAGTGGCCCGACAGATACACAACTGCCTGATGATGGGGAGAGACAGAGTGAGGGTCTTGATGAAGGACCTGCTGTGCTGTCAGACGCTGGTGATAGATGTAATACCTCCATGGGACAAGTACCTTCGGGGTCCCGAATTTTTTGAATCTAACCGGGATGATGCTTAGGAAGATCCCGCAGCTGATCTCAGCTTCCACAGTTCTCTGGCTGAGAAGCGAAAGACAGTCAGCTCTCATACTCGCCCTCTCAAGGTCCCTCAGGTAGTCTCATTCATTGACTCCAGTGATGAAGATATTATGGTTAAGATTCCCCCGAGCGTTGATGTTGGAGCATCGGCGGATACAGAGACTTCGGAGCCGAACAGGGGTTCCCCTCCCCCCGAGGTTAAAGATCAAGGGGCTGAACCCTCGGGGGTTCCTTCATATCCTTCTCCTCACGATATGCTGCCAGAGATGTCATCCAGTCAGGCTTTCATCGGGGAAGACCGCTGGAGTTATTTTCGGGATGGCTCCCTGACAGACCTTCTTCAGAACGTTTTTAACGGTGCATCTTATGTAAGTTATCCTTAACTTCTTTAATTGTTTTGCTTGTTCGCCAGATTTTTAATTATATTCCTTTACAGATGGTGACCGAGTTTGTTGAGCTGGTTCAGACGCAGCAACATCAAGCTGAACGAATAAGGCATCTTGAAGCTCAGCTGAAAGAGAGTGAGGATAGCCGTGCTCGGGTCGAATCAGCTTATCAGAAAGAAGTCGACAGTGCCCAAGTGTTTGCCGACCACTATTGGGTGAAGCAAGTTGAGGCCGATGAGAAAGCTTCGTTGGCAGAGGAGAAGGCAGCTTCACTTTAAAATTTGTTGTCCTCTACCCAAGAATCAATGCTTAAAGCCGAACAGGAAGCGAAGCAGTCTAAGTCGGCGTATGAGCAGAAGATCGAAGACTTGGAACGCCAGGCTCTAACGGTCAAGTCCCTATCCAAGGAGGCCAGGCTGGAACTCGAAGTACAAAGAGTAGATCGTTTCAAGAGATCCCCTGCCTACGATGCCCTTCTCTTTCAGGAGTTTCAGGGTGGGTTGGTTTCAACTGGCGAGTTCTTCAAGGTTAAGAATCGGGCAACTGAGAAAGCTCGAAACAACTGGGAGTTATCTATCAAGAATCATGTGGATCGGTCCTTGGAATCTCTTCGAACTCAGATGAAGGAGTGGAGAACTTACTGCCGTAGCCGAGGCAAAGAGCCCCATCCTATGCATTTTGAGGTTCCATCCGAGCACTCCCTCTCAACTTTTTACACCAGTCAGGCATCGGTCGTGGAGGGTGTGGTCCCTGATATCGGACCTATCCCAAGAGAAGATTACAGCCAGTGGATGGACGATTCAGTCGATACGATTGCTTGGCCTTCCAATGAATATCTGCTCCGCGAGTAGGAGATGGTGCCCGACCCAAGTATTGGCAAGAGTTCAAAATCCTTACAACCTTGATTTTTGCAGAATTTTCATAAGTTTTTTGTAGAAATTCTTTGTAACAATTCTTTGTAATTCTTTGTAACAATTCTTTTGTAAAGAATTCTTTATAACATTTTTTTTTGTAATGATTCTTTGGAGAGATTAATAAAATCCTGAGTTTAGCTTTTATGAACCAAGTGGTCTTGATATGATTTATTGCTTCAAGGAATTTCACCTTCAACTTGACTCTATTGTTACCGAGTATCTTATTAAACCAGTTATTTATGATGTTCGGGTAACTTAACTGAGTATCTTATTAAACCGGTTTCGTTCCCCGAATAATTTTTAACGTCAAGTATCTTATTAAACTGGCTCTTGCAATCTTTATGCCAAGTATCTTATTAAACTGGTTATTTCTGATGTTCAGGTAATTTAACCGAGTATCTTATTAAACCGGTTTCGTTCCCCCTATAATTTTTAAGGCCAAATATCTTATTAAACTGGCTCTTGAAATCTTTATGCCAAGTATTTTATTAAACTGGCTAGTATTATTAACCGAGTCATCTTAAAACAGTTATACTTGTGTTTCATACACGGTTGCTACTCGAACATTACATCAAGGCACACCATGATCATATGTTCGAGTCCTTAAGCATTACCGAGGAAGTCTCCCCAGCTTTTATGCGCAAGGGTTTACCGAATCGTTAAGCTTTTTGAATCGCTTAACACAGCTATGTATTTCACCGGAATTTTTCCCGATAGCGTGCCGAGCTGTTGCATCGGGTTTGCCTTTTTGCCAAGGTCAATTGACCTTGCTCGGCTGGCATGCTTCTTCGAGCTTCTCCGCCCATTCGGGAATCAATGGTCCCGAGTATTCTATTTGCATGTTCTTATTATCATGCTTGTCTTCCATATGTTCTCAAAAATCCCGAGATGCTTTATCTTTCGGAAATCCCGAATTTGATTTTTATTCGTAACTGCAAAATCAACAAAGTTTAAATTTCACAGCTAATATCTAACCTAACTAAAGCTTCCCTGACTTGAAAAAAGAATAAAAAATAATTTAAGGATAGGAAATCTTCAGATATTGGGCATTGCATGGTCGGGGTAAAACCCCTCCATTGGGTAGTGTGATCCAATATGCTCCATGACCAGCTATTCCTTCAACTTTGTACGGGCCTTCCCACTTGTCAACCAGGGAACCTGCAGCTTTATTTTTGTGTTCAATGACACCTTTCTGAGTACCAGGTATCCTAGCTGGAATTTCCTGATCCGAACATGAGAGTTGTAGTGGTGAGCTACTCTTTGCTGATATGCCATACTCAAATTCGGGACTTCTCCATTTTCTCTTCTAGCTCATCTAGGCTTTGTAATAGCATATCAACATTCTGTTCTTCATCAAATAGCCTGACCCGGGGTGATGCATATGACGTTTCTATGGGAATAACAACTTCTGTTCCAAACGCTAAAGTGAATGGAGTCTCTCCTGTTGATGTTCTTGTTGTTGTCCGATATGCCTATAATACTTCGGAAAGCTTGTCAACCCAACTTTCTTTCTTGGCATCTAGCTTTTCTTTGATTGTGTGCTTGATGATTTTGTTCACTGCTTCAACCTGCCCATTTGCTTGAGGGTGGGCAGGTGTGGCATAGTAATTGGTAATCCGGTACTCTTTGCACAGCTGTCTGAATTTCAGGTTATCGAACTGGGTGCCGTTGTTAGTGATTATAGTGTTTGGGACTCCAAACCTATAAAGTATATTCTTTTTCACTAAATTTATGGCGTTTGCTTCTGCGATATGCACCAATGCTTCAACTTCTGCCCACTTCGTGAAGTAGTCAACGGCTACTATGGCATACTTTGCTCCACCCCCTGTCCTGGCTAGCATTGGGCCGATTAAATCCAAACCCCACATGGCAAATGGCCATGGGGATGTGAGGTTTCTGAGCTGTTCATGGGTTGTCGAATATCATTAGCAATCCTTTGGCAAGTATTGCAACTCCCCGAACATCGCTTTGCATCTGAGAATAGATTAGGCCAATAATAACCTTGCATGAGTACCTTGTGTGCTAAACTTTTACCCCTAGTGTGGTTTCTGCAAACTCCTTCATGGATTTCCTGTAATATCCGATATGCATCCTCGTCTGACACACATCTTTGGAGTATTCGGGAATACCTCCTTCTATATAATTCTCCTCCAACCAATGTGTACCTTGCTGATCGATACTTGAAATGTTTTGCTTGTAGGGGAACTTCCTGGAGCATGCCTTCTTCCAGGAACCTTTTCAGCTGAGTCATCCAACCGTCTGGCGGTGTTTGGATTTTTGAAATTTCTAAGTTTCTCGGTACAGTTGTGCTCTGTTTGAGGAGATGTGCAACTGGAATAGCCTTTGGCCTGATTGTGGTTGTTGTTGACGCTAGTTTGGACAATGTGTCTGCCTTTTCATTCTCTTTCCTGGGGATTTGGGCAATTTTATAATCTTTGAATTTTTGGAGGAGTTGTTTTGCAATGTCACGGTAGGCTATCATACCTTCATTTTTGGCTTGGTATTTGTCCAAGACTTGGTTGACAACTACCTGTGAATCGCTGAATGTCTCGACTTCAACAACCCCGAAAGCTATGCAGACTCTGAGTCTAGCTAGTAGCGCATCGTACTCGACTTGATTGTTGGTTGCTTTGAAATCAAACCTCATGGCACATTAGACATCATCTCCTTCTGAAGTGTATACTACGATCCCTGTCCCGCTGCCATGAGTGTTTGAAGAGTCATCAACATACAATTTCCATGGGAAATTTTTTCCCAACATCCTTTTTGCTTCCAGGTTTGGATTTGTGAACTCTGCTATAAAATCTGTCATTGCTTGCCCTTTGAGAGATGTCCTGGGGACGTAGTGGATATCGAATTCACTTAGCTCGATAGCCTATTTGGTAAGTCTTCCTGAAATCTCTGACTTCTGTAGAATTTGCTTCAATGGGCAGTCGGTGAGAACATGGATTGTATGAGCCTGAAAGTATGGCCTTAGTTTCCTTGATGCTGAAACCAATGCTAGGGCCATTTTTTCTGCTTGTGAATACCTAGTCTCGGCTGGTAGAAGTGCCTTACTAGTATAGTACACTGGCTTATGTACTTCATCTTCTGTTCTAACTAGGATTGAGCTTGTTGCTAGTTCTATAATTGATAAGTACAAATGAAGTGTCTCTCCCATCTGTGGTTTTGAAAGTATAGGAGCCTGCCCTAGGTATTCCTTGATTTTTAAAAAAGCCTGTTCGCACTCTTCATTCCATTCCAGTCCTTTTCCTTTTTTAATTACTTTGAAAAAGGGTACGCATCTGTCCGTGGCCTTTGAGATGAATCTACCCAAGGAAGCTAAGCATCCTGCTAGGCGTTGTACTTCTTTCAGTGTCCTTGGTGAAGTCATTCTCTGTAGAGCCTGGATCTTCTCAGGGTTGACTTCAATTCCTCTTTGGTGAACTTGAAAACCCAGGAATCTTTCTGAAGGAACTCTGAATAAACACTTGTTCGGATTTAGCTTCATTTGGTATCTCCTTAAAACATCAAATGTCTCTCGCAGGTCTGAAGTATGCTTGTCTGTCGAGATGCTCTTGGTTAACATGTCATCAATGTACACTTCCATGTTCCTTCCTATTTGTTGTGCAAAGATTCTGTTGACCAGCCTTTGATAGGTTGCCCCTGCATTTTTTAATCCAAAGGGCATCACTGTGTAACAGTATAAGCCCTGATCAGTTATGAATGCTGTTTTTTTTTCGTTAGCCTTGTTCATCCGGATTTGGTTATATCCCGAGTAGGCGTCCATGAAACTGAGCAACTCATGGCATGATGTTACGTTCACCAACTGATCTATCCTCAGAAGTGGAAAACCGTCTTTTGGGCATGCCTTGTTCAAATCTGTGAAATCTACGCACATTCTCTATTGTCCATTTTTCTTTTGGACGAGGACTACATTAGCTACCCATTGAGGGTAGTTAACCTCTCTAATCGACCCTACATCGAGTAGCTTTTCTATTTCCTATTTTATTTCCTGACTTCTCTCGAGATTGAATGATCTTCTCTTTTGTATCACCGGTTTTGCATTCGGGTCTACTGTGAGATGGTGAGATATTATTCGGGCATCTATCTCAACCATGTTTTCATGACTCCAGGCGAACACATCTCTGTACTCTTTGAGTAGATCAGTGAGGCTTTGGTTGATTTTTCCTTCGAGGTTGGCCCCGATCTTGATCCTCTTATCTGGTTCATCTTCTTTCAAGATAATTTCTTCGACCGGTTCAGTTTTGGATTCATTCGACTCTTCCCTTAGATCGAATTCGAATGACAGTGACTCTTTGTTCTGACTCAGCTATGTTATAGTGCAAACATGTTCATTTTTGTCTTTGTATACTGACATGTTAGCTCTTCGGGCCATCTCTTGGGATCCCTTGACTACATCGACCCCCTGTTCGGTAGGGAACTTGATCATTAAGGCATAAGTGGTTGTTACGGCCTTAGTTTTATTTAAGAATGGCCGACCCAATAACGCATTATACGGCCAATTGTCTAAGTCTACTACCACGAAGTCAAGCAATATAGTTCTCTGACAAGGTGCCACTCCGATCTTCACAGGTAGCTTTAGCGTCCCGAGTGACCTGACCTCAATTCCTCCGAATCCTCTGAGTGGGGTATGGAAAGGTTGTAGATCCTTTCGGTCCAACCTGAGTTGATCGTAGATGGCTACATTGAGAATGTCTGCCGAACTCCCATTATCTATCAAGATTCTCCTGACTTCCCGATGACCAATCCGGACACTTATGACTAAGGCATCATTTGGCCGAACGTCGACCCCATGTGAGTCTGCTTCTATGAATATTATTGGGTCCTATCCTTCCTTTACTCTTTTCGGGTTTGGCTCCACCGAGTTCACGTCAAAGTTATGTCTTGCTTCTATTGCCTCTCTGATTTCCTATGTTCACTCTCGGTTACTTCTCCCAGTGGATAGTCCTCCAAAGATTGTATGTATTACTTCATTGGCCTCTGGACTGGCCCTTTGATTTTGGCCAGAACTGTGATCGTCCCTGATCTCTTTATTTGTTTCTGATTTCTCATCCCTTTTCAAGATTACATCCTGCAGATGTTTTTCCCGAATGAGGGTTTCTATGTAATCTCTGAGTTGGTAACACTTGGAAGTCTCATGAACGATTTTCTTATGAAATCTGCAGTATTTGGTTGTATCTCACCGGGCGAACTGAGACTGTCGTCGTGGCTCTTGTACCATATTCTTTGCTTCTTGAATGGCCAGGATTTCCTCTTGTTTTTTCGAAGAGAAGTGTAATTGGTGTATCTACCTCGGTATTTCTCTGTAGTCTATTCGGCATTACGCCCGTTTCCCCCTTCCTTGTTCTTTCCTTTGCTGTTTCCTTTCTGTTTTCCCTTTTGGTTCTGCACCTTGGACTCAACGTCCTTTTCGGATTTTCCCCCATGCATGTAGCATCCTCCAGTGGCTAACTCTTCTTCTTCGGCTAGTGCATATCCTCCCGCCATATCCATCATATCTGCATATCTGGTCAGACGGGCTCTTCTCAGGTCAAAAGATAACTGTCCATTCTGTAGGTTGTTGATGAATGCAACAATTATCGCTTTATCGTTTGCACTGCCGATTTCTGATACTGCTTGGCCGAATCTCCCTATGTATTTCTTCAGCGACTCATCTTTCCCTTGTTTTATTTGAGAAATGTAAGCCACTGATTTTTTCCTGTGAACATTGCTCAGAAATTGCCTTGAGAAACTCCTGCTCAGTTCATTGAAACTTCTGATGCTTGCTGAGGGCAATCTCTCGAACTATCTTGAGCCTATGTCTCCTAGAGTTTGTGGAAATTTGAGGCATAGTAAGGGATCGCTATGGGCATACTGATCCATAGCACTTTTATAGCGTCTGACATGTTCTTTTGGGTTTGTATCCTTCTTGAACTGCTCCACATGTAGCATCCTGAATCTTTATGGGAATAAAGTCCGCAGGATGTCCCTAGTGAATAGGCTGTCAGAATCCTCATCAGATAAATCGTTGTACCTATAACATCTGACCGATTCGTCCATTTGACGCCTATTGTTCTCGACATCTCAAATTAGGCTCTGGATTACGACGTCTCTGTCTCCCACCGGACTTCTCTGATGGTTGAACCGCTGGGTGATTGTCATTCCTCTTTCTAGCTCTTCACTTTGATACCGAGTTTCACATATGATTCTGTGATGACGATTGCGATGGTGCCGATCGCTATCTTCTGATGAAGATTGATCCCTGTGCCAGTCATGTTTGTCGTGTCTAGCATGGGCTGTCTGATCCTGGTTCTGCTTTTGGCATGGTCGTTCCTCTTCAGGTGTTTCACATCCAGCCTGATTGATTGGAGCAGAGTTCCTTTCGGCTTCTAGTGTATTTAGTTCTGGCCCTACAACAACTTAAACGAAGCTTCGTAGGTGGGAGGTTATGAGTTTATGCTTCTTCTGCAGCCAGTAGATCAGCTCATTCCTTTACCGCATCTGCCACCAATTGTTGCAACGCCTCTCGGAAGCGTTGTGTCAAGTCTCTGCTGGTCGGAGGAACTTACTGGATTCCTGCTAGGAATCTAGGTTGGTTCTCTGTGGTTGCAGCGAGATCTCGGGAGCTACTGCCAACATGGAAGTTATCTGGAGATTTTTGGACATCCCCAGGACTTCTTCTGCTTCCTGCCATTATCTTTAATCAAATCGGAGGTTCAAGCCCCTCCTTCTAGCGTCAATTGTTGAAGTCGATTTCTGGATGTATGAGAAAAGTCAACAATGATTGGATTTTAGCTATGATTTTAAAGAGAAAGAGAAGGAGAAAGTAATCGGACGTAAGTTTTTACGTGGTAAAACTCCGATGACTGGAGAAAAGTCCACGAGTGGTTGAATAATCAACCAAGCCAAAATCCACTATGAATCAAATAATTATTACAATTCTCGATCTCTCTTTCTTCTCTCTGTATTTTTCTATGATTGTTGTATATCTTTTTGTGACGAGATTATGGGTCTATTATATGTCCATAGAACCCTAATCTTCTTTGTACAAGTAATAAAAGATCTTTGTATTTAATTATGATTGTTTGTTTGTTCGAAGTAGTTTGTCTTTTTTCCTGTTTCGGAAACTTGTATTGAGATTATGGGACGGTAGTAATGTAGTCAAATTATGACTTATTTCTTTATAAGAGCGTAGTCTTTTTGAAGAAGTAAAATTGTTGCCTGCTTAGGAACCTTCTGCTTGATAATTCTGCTCTTCTTGGAATTCCTCTTTAATATGGATATCTTCGTGCATTTTAATGACTCGATTCGTGTGAGCTACGCGCTAGGCTTTTTATTTTTCTTCATGTTTGTCCTAAGTAGAAAACGATATCAGCTGGTCCCGAGTGACATCATCTGATCCCGAGTAGAAAATGTCACTAACTAGCCCCGAGTATGTTTAACTGACCCCGAGTAGTATATGGCGTCAGTTGACCCCGAGCAGGTCTTTGTTCAATACTTGTTTATTTGGGCTTCTCTTCTTTGGTGATGCCTTGCAGGTTGCCTATTCGGACGTCCACCTGACAAATTTATCTTCTCTGTCGATGACGTGTACGCCTGGTAAAATTCACATACGACATATATAATAATAAAATATTGTTATATTATATATAATATATATTAATATAATTTATAATATATGTAATAATATTTAATAAATATTTTTATTATATAGTAATATATATATATATATATTATAATTATTTATAATTTAAAAGTTTAGTTTTGATTAATTCATTTTTTGATATGTTTTTTTGAATTAATTTTTGATGTATTACTTTTGTTTAATTTAAAAATTACAATACAAAAATTATATTGGTTAATTATGTAATCAATTTTTGATAGTTTTCAGTTAACCTACCAGAAGCGTT
The DNA here is from genome assembly GCA_032871835.1 of Dipteronia dyeriana. NCBI lineage: Eukaryota > Viridiplantae > Streptophyta > Magnoliopsida > Sapindales > Sapindaceae > Dipteronia > Dipteronia dyeriana. The sequence continues at coordinate 71,842,064 of CM065301.1, read as the reverse complement.
TTTTCTGTTTTTATTTTCAAAATACAGCTTTCAGTATATGCTACCAGACGCGTTTTCGGAATTCAAAACTGAAACCTAAAACATTGTTTTCATTTTCATTTTCATTTTTATTTTCGAAAAACAGTAACTGAAAAACGCTTACAGGACGGACCATAACTTCTCCTATTTGGCGCTCGGTTTCATCATGTATAAGGAGGCTCAAGCCTCAAGATCCATATGGATCTTTGTTTAGATCTCCATCCATTTTTTTTCTTCGTGTTCTTTTTTAATGAAATCTAATGGTGATCTAATTTTTTTTTTATATATATATATATATTCCTTTTTTTCATCGATGTATACAGATATAAAATACATCGATACATTGTATGTGGACCATAGATTATGAATAAGAATTGAACACCGATATATATATATATGAAGGATAATATTGTTTTTATACTATATTTTTTAAAATTAACGATTACATTTAACAGCTACATTTGACTCGAGGGAATGTCACCCAGGGTAATTCTATTAGTTGTCTTCCAGTGTAAAAGACTGACCCTAGTGTAAGCCGGGTGTAATTTGTTGTTAGTTAAAAATATAAGTTTATGCCTCACATGACCTACCAAAATACAAAACAGGGCCCCAATTAATAAACACAAATATTCACAAAAATATCGAAACATGTGTCATCATCACTGACCCTCAAGTCTCCTTCACCAGATAACCAGAATATTACCTGCTAACCAATAATTAGTTAACTGTCTCACCAACATATCCTGTTAGTTGCAACTTCACAGCGTTAAAGTTATAAATGAGGCCCCAAAGCATTTCGGCATAGGATATATATTATTGAAGGTTTTTGAAATTAAAGCCTTATTAATCAAGAAAAAAAATAATACTAACCATTACCATTAATTCGAGATTAGGGGGAGAGACATATGACTTGAATCTACAATCTCAATAGTATGTGTGAAAAATATATCGTTGGACTAATGTTATATCGTTGGAGTACGAGTACTTCAAATAGAAATTAAATGTAAGTATTCTTTTAAAAAATATATACTATCACTTGTAATGTTAGTTTTGATCCTTTTTTTTTTATATAAACAATATGTATGTCGGGGGTTGGGATTTACAGATCCATCAAACATCATTACAGTGCAATTAGCTCCGATTTCAGATATCTACTTCATAATCGGAAAAAGTCGGCTATCAATATTTGAAAATTGTAAAGTCTTCAACCGCCAAAGCAATAAAACTTCAACTACTAGTTTTGAATTTCAACTCATATGAATGTATACAAGATACGGTATCTATATATATGATGTATTATAGATTTATAGTATATATATCCATCTTATTGAAGTTTTCTTTTGGCAAAACAAAGTTAAAGTTAATAGAACTACTTTGTTTGAGTACCTATAAATGGATGGGTCATGATTTTGAAGCTTGCCGAAAATGGTTTTCAATTACTATATTATTTTGAAAACCTATATGAAAATTTGCCAAAATTTCTCTTGAAATTTATCAAAAGCCTCTTTCATGAAGAATTGATTTTGACAAATTGCATAACTCACCTAAAATCATTTGAATTTAGTTCAAAAAATAAAATAAAATAAAGTCAATATAAAAGCACCATATATAGAAGCAAAAGACAAAGAATAATGGTCAAACACAAGACAAAATATACGGAAGGGAAAGACATAAATATATAATAGCTCACATGTGAATGCACAATTAACAAGAAGAAGTGATTAAAAATTAAAATATCAGAAATTATATATATTGATCGAGTAATACTTGACGTCTTAAATTTCTTTTCCAAATTCTTTCTCAAATGATATGGTATGTGAGGTGTCAATATCACATCAGTTACTGTATAATATCACGATTTATAAGATGTTGATATCCAACGTGATACATCATTTATAATAAAATTTGAAAAAAAAAATTATGACCTTTAGCATTACTCATATTGACCGGTGAGCTTGATTGCTTATGGAAAATAAACCACAAACATCTTGATGTTCATATCAAATCAAAACCAAATTTAGGTATATGAGAATTATTATTATTAACAATGTTTGCTGACCCTAATTAATTAACTAATGAAACCTTGAACTAAGTCCAACCCTAATCGATGGTTCTAACTTCTTATCAGATTAAGGTGGCTCAATTACAACTTCAAGTCTATGATTCTTGTACCTCTTTAAGTCTATATATCTGATTATAATAATCTCATCTTTTTTATCTTCTTATCTGAACATATTGTTTAAGATTTGTTTAGTTACATTTCTTAACTATTGTAGTTACACAAAGTTATGCACATCACCTCTCGATATAGGTGGTTCTGCACTTACTTTTCATGGTAGTCAGATATTTGAGTCCTACAATGATTTTGACATGTTCCAGTAGTATTATTGTAATAGTTTGTAATATATTTTTTTAAAAAAAAAACTATAAGAAAATATCTCTCTTTTTAACTTTTTGTTATTTAAATCTTTTGAAAACTAATTTAAATTATTTTTTATTTTAAATGTAATGACAATTCAAAACTACAGTCATTAATAAGTTATAAGTAGGGTTTATTGTATGGAGCAGGAGGTTATGATATAGATCAAACACTGCATGTTCAAGTTGTAAGTATTTTTATCATCGGGAGTCAAGGGTTTCAATCGAGAGATCAATCACTATATATATAAATAAACATTGTAAGTATGTTTATAACAACGAATCAGAATATTCCGAAAGAAATTAAGTATTAGATATATAATCCGAACATAAAAAGAAACTTCTCATATATACTTATAAAATACATATGATGTTATTCAAATTTCTCATCATTAACGTGAAAGAGGATACGTACCATCACATTTACAGGAGGTGATGCGTTGATCTAAAAGAGCTGGTTAGTCACAAGAATAGTTTAAATCAAATAATTTTAATGGGAGAACAATTTAATTAACGAAACAAACACAAACTTAATTTTACTAATTACTTGGCAATTATTATTAGTGCCCACAAAAATTTAAAATAATAAAATGAAATTATAGAATTGTCCACGTAGCTGTCGACCGTTGGTTCAACTTTTCTTCTCAACCAATGCAATTACGGCTTCCCAGTTCCACCACCAGCTCACTCACTCACTGTAGATTAGTTTTATCATAAAGACCAAAATATCCTCAGATATTAAACACGAATCATGCAGACTTACAGGGTCAAATTAATCATTTCAAAACAAAAAATAAAAATAATGTGACCATATTCTTTGTTTCTTTCTGTGGGCTCTCTGTATCCGAGTCAGTCCCACGTATAATTATATAGAATTTGTTTACATGGTGTAATATATATATTATGTTATTGTGTTATAAAATATAAATAATTATTTGATTTATAAAAATTAAAAATATTTAAGAAGATTAATTTCAAATAATTTTTATTATTTATTCTTTTTAATTTTAATATAGATTTTAAAAATAAATTTATTAAATTTATTACTTATTAAATACAATTATGTACTATATATTAGGGATGACAATTTGATCTGTACCCGCGGGCATCCATCCGAACCAGACCATGTAGGGTCGGGTGTGGATGGTGAATTTACGACCCTGTGAACCCGTTTAATGAAAAATCCAGTGGGTTCGTGGTCGGGTACGGGTTGGAAAAACAAACCAGCGGATTGGATCTGCGAACCCGCATAAATAAAATACTTGTATATAAACATACATAGACATTTGAATTATTTTTAGTCGTTTTATTTTTATAGTTATTATTGTTTTGTAATGTATGAAGTAGAGAATTAGAAATGAAAATTTAATTCAATTAAGTATCCAATAGCTAAACATGTGGAAATTTATAAATGACAAATCGTGGGTTCGTGGGTATCTCGTGGGTGAAGTATCCACCCATGAACCAATATTGTTTCGCTCGTGGGTTCGAGGGTGAGGGTATGGGTGCAGCCATAACCCGTGGGTTCAAACCCTCCCGCGAACCCGCTTACCTACGCGGGTTAGAGGGTGGACGTGGGTGAGGAAAATTTTCACGGGTGAGGGTTTGGAATTTACAAAACCCATCTGAACCCGACCCGTTGTCATCATTAATATATATATTTAACGTATTATATAAATTTGGGGTTTTCTTAGAGCTGTGAGCTCAAACTCACAACCCCGTAGTATATGTGTGAGAGGTTTACCACTATACAATAACTTACTAAACATTTATATTATTTAATATAGTCTAATACAATATATCATCAAACACATGATTGTGCTAACAATAATACAATGTAGCCATACAATACAGTACAGTATAATCCAATCTAATCCAATACAATACAATACAGTATAATACAATACAATACACAGTGTGTCGAACGAGCCTTTATGTTTCTTAGAAATATGAAAGTACCCTCGGTTACTAAACACAAATCATATAGACCTAGAAGGTCAAAGTAGTCATTTCAGAACACAAAAGACAATAATTGACTATACTCTACGATTCTATCCGTGGGCTCTCTGTATCTGAGTCAGTCCCACGAGAAAACCCGTTACAAAATTGCAAAACAGTGCTCCTCTGTTTTATAAATCTCATAAATCATTACATATTCTGCTCTTGATTAATAATGGCCTGGTTATAGATAGGTCTCTGTTGTTGTTTGTTTTGGTTCTTTGGGTCTTCCATGGCCATGGATAGTTCACAGATCATATACAATCTTGATTCTCTCTGGTTCTTCTCTAATATTTTCTCAATATCAACAACAAGTCAAGAACAGGTGGGTTTGGGTGATCAAGAAGAAGAAGAAGAAGAAGAAGCAGCAAAACCCATGAACCAGGTTGAAGAAAACAGCCAAAATGATGAGAGTTTGGTGAACAAGTGTCACAAATGTGGAGAATTTGCAGCTGAAATTGAGTCTTTGAAAGTTGTAGTAGAGCAACTTGGAAGCAAGACAGAAGAGAGAAAAAAGGAGCTTGCAAGCAGTAGCAGCAACAGCAGCAGCTCTAGAAGTAGAAGAAGATCAAGAAGAAGAAGAAACAAGAGTAGCAACTTATTACATGATCAAAGAAGACAGGTTTTTGGTGATGTGGGTTTTTATCATAATGGGCAAATTGAATCTCATTCTCATGTTGAGTCTCCATGGTTGTTGTTGGATGATCATCATCATCATGATGACACAACATCAACATTTGGGTATCATGATTTTCACAACATGAAGATGAAGATGCCTCCATTAAATGATGGTATGGCAATGAAACAACATCTCAAGTCATGGGCCTATGCAGTTGCCTGTACTGTCAGATAAAATTAATTCAATTGACTTCCAACTGTGGGGGCCTTTGATTCATCATCTCCAGTCTTCACTAATGTCTAATTTATCTTTTAACTATATATGTTTTGTAGACTCTCTAAATAACTCTAATTGATCAGCTTTTTTCTAGTTTTCCTGTTTGATCTGGATTCTGGAGATGTCCCAGTTAGATTATCTGTAACAGCCTTGCTTTTCTTCTGTTTTATAATTAATTAATTACAGTAAAGTTCAATGTTTTTGCTCCTTTTTTACTCTCTTTTTTTTTTCTTCAAAAAAAAAATAAAATCAAGTTCTTGGGAGAAACATATTGATATTGGTATCTGAAGCACATCAAACACAAGAAGGACGAACATTGGAAGGTTCACATTTATTGTACCTTGTAATTTTCATGTAAGACTAAAACGAAAGTGACAAATTTCGGTGTAGTTTGGAAATTTTCAAATGTAAGACTAGAATGATGACAAATTGTTGAACCATCCTGGAAATTTCTAGTTGTTTTTTTCCAATCAATGTTCTGTAAATAATATCCACTTATTATTGTAAAAAAAAAATAAAAAATCTGTTTAAATAGATTTATTCAATCTCAACAGACTGATTTCGATGAGTTTTGATGATTCCAGAGCTCATCAAATGTAATCCAATTGAGATTGGATTAGATTAAAAATTTAAATTCAAAGTTAGATAGGACTTGATTGAAATTCTCACTTACCATTATCAACATTCAATTTCAATAGAGTTAGTTTTGAAATTGACAAACAACCCCACTTTTTGTATGTAATTTTTATTTTTATTTTTTTAAAAAAAACACTTTCAATTTGTGCAACACAACACAACACAACTGTCCCCCATAATTTGGAACTCCAACAACACTAATGCCAAATCATTTTCTCAAAGAAAAATGGTCATGGTCACTGACCAACAAGTATACTCAAAAAAAACATGTCTTCATTTTGCACTTTTGGTTTCTTCCCTGGTTATCATTAACCCCATTAACGTATATATTCACAGTATTCCAACCCATCTGATGCATATATCCTTTTCATGTAGCTCCTGTCAACCTCTCAAAGCACTGTACATCAGTACATGGGTAGTGTAACTTCAACCTTTTTTTTTTTCAACAGAGGTCTAGTTGATAGTACAACTTTCACAGCCCATTGTTAACTGCAAGAGCTCTCTGTTGCAGCTTCTGCTTTTACCAATTAGAGAAGCACTTGTTTGAACAGTACTACAAAAGATAAGACATTTTGTAAAGGCAAAAGCTTTTTTTTCACAAGTGCTCCCAAGCAATGCTAGTCCAAAATTTAGTTCACATGCAACCTCTAGGCTCTAGCTATATATCTAATAGGTACTTTTGACATTCTTGGTTTAAAAACACAAGCAGGAGAATATATATATATATATACACTATTGTATTGTTAGCTATTCAATATATAAAAAAGATAGATGGTTGATGATTGTAAGTCAAAAAAGCCATGATTTTGGCATCTTGTTATTTTTAGGTGTTCATGAGTTGGTCCGTTCTTGAGAATCAATATCTTTATTGATCATTCTTAGATTTTATATTCGGTTGTAAATTGTAAGCAATATGGATTCATCATTCACATGTGTTTCTCAATAATTAAGTTGAAGTAGATCATATGAGGTTGGTTTAATGATATATTCTTCACATTTATACTATAAGATCAATAATATATTTTTCACACTTATATTATAAGAGTATGGGTTAGAGTGGAACAATGATGAAATTTGAACAACTTTCCATACAAAGTTAAATGAGCTTTTTAAATGGGTAATTCAATGCAAAAAGTTATTAGATAAAAACGTTTTGATAATGACTATTAAAATTACCCTTTCTATCTATCAAACAACACTTTACTTGTTTTGCTTGTAAAATTGTAAAAGTGCTAAATGTTAGAAAAAATTTCTCCTCGTTTTTTACTCTTAATCTGGTGGGAAAAAAATAATAATAAAGATAACTAAACAAATAGTATGATATTGAAGTGATGCAATTTAAGTAAAACTTTTAAGTTGATTTAATATATATAGTAATTTTTGAACGTGAGGTCCTGTACTTGAATTTCGGATCTCGCACTTGAATTTCGTGCAATTTTACTAATCATTGTGAATTTGTATAACACTAATTCTCGTCAGTCATCCTTAATTTAATTTTAGTAAAGACTATAATAAAAATATATTGATTTTAATGAATTTTGATATGATTTTTTTTAAAGATGAATTCATTGAAATCTACCTATAAATAAAAAAACTTAAGAATTTTTATACTATAACTATTTTTTTTGAATTTTCATATATTTCACATATTTCTCATGCCTTCATATAAAACAAAATTTGGATAAATAGTTTTAAAACTTAGAAAATTCTCAAATTTTATTTATATGTAGATTTCATTGAACTCATCATCCATACCAAAATTTAGTTTAAAATTCATTAAAATCGATACGTTTTCCTTTTCTTATTAGTGCACACTAATATAAAATACATCAATACATTATATATGGATCATAGATTATGGATAAGTACTGACAAGTGCATATATATTGGATTAAAGCAATTGAATATAATGGTACGTTCACATGCAACACACTTATAAATATTTATCAGTGCTCATTGAGGTGAAAATTTTCATATATATATATGAGTAATTATCAAGTGAGGTATACTTCAATTTAATTTCAGTAAAGAGCTTAATGGAATCACATCGATTTTTAAGTTAAGTTGTACTATAAGATCGTTGGTTTGAGTGGGACAGTAACGACAAAATGTGGGTTTGAATCGGACAATAACAATAAAATTTGATGTGTTTCTCAATAATTAAGTTAAAATGGACTAAATAAGATCGATCTAATGATATATTCTTTACACTTATACTATAAAATCATAGGTTTGAATCGGATAATAACGATAAAATTTGGGTTTGAGTCGAACAATAATCATAAAATTTGAGTACTTTTCCATGCAAGGTTAAATGAGCTTTTTAAATGGGTAATTCAATGCAAAAAGCTATTTGACAAAAACATTTTGAATGATTATTAAAATTACTCTACTCTCCATTTCTACCTATCAAACAAAATTTTTACTTCTTTTGCTTATAAAAGCGCTAAATGTTGGAAAAAAATTCTTCTCATTTTTTACTCTTAATCTAGTGTAAAGAAAATAAATAAATAAATATAGATAACCTAGGATATAAGATATTGAAGTTACGCAATTTAAGTAAATCTTTTAAGTTGATTTAATTTGAACAATATCGATCTTATTATTAATAATAAAGGATAATTACCCCGGTGACCATCAACTCTTACCACCATTATCAAAATGGCCACCGGATGGGGAATTGGTTTCAAAATGGTCATTTTTGGTAAACAGTGTTACACTAATGACCATTCCATCTAATTTCATCAATTTCCATCAAATTCCATCCAATAAGTGGCATTTTGGTAAATAAGGGGATATCATTAATTTACTTTAGATATTTTTTTGAAATCAATTTTTTCTTTCGATTTTTTAAACAAATAATTATATTTAATATGTGTATATACATATAGCATATCTCAAATATATATATATTTCTTTTCAACTTATCTCAAATATACTTTTTAGAATTTTAATCTTCTAAAAAAAGAAAAACAAATTTATATATATATATATTTCTATTCAACTTATCTCAAATATTTTTTTTAGAATTTTCACATTTTGTAACTTTAATATTCTAAAACACACACACACACACACATATATATATATATATACATGTTTGATATATATGTTATACATATATACATACACTAAATATAATTATTTGTTTCAAAAAATAAAATAAAATTTGATTTTCAAAAATATCTAAAATAAATTAATGATATCCCCTTATTTATTGGATGGAAATGGATGGAATTGGATGGAATGACCATTAGTGTAACATTGTTTACCAAAAATGGTCATTTTGAAACCAATTCCCTATCCGGTGGCCATTTTGATCGTGGTGGTAAGAGTTGATGGCCACCAAGGTAATTATCCATAATAATAATTAAATTCAATAGTAACATTTACATGAAAATATTTAGAAATGATAGACTAATATTTTCTTAAGAAACATTTTAATATAAACTTAGAGATTAACCGGTTGTTTAAAAATAGAAAAAGAGATAAACTCTTTTATATATATGTATATATATATATATATATATATATATATATATATATATATATATATATATATATATATATATATATATATATATATGAAACTTTTCTCCTCTGTGAACCGATAAATATATATATATATATATAAGTACCTTGTATATAGGGATGAGCGTTGATTGGATCGGTTCACTTTTGGAGTGAACCAATAAAATATCTATATTATTCGGTTTTTAAAAAAATGATCCGATCAGATCCGATATACAATTGTCAACTGATCAAAAACCGATTGAACTAAACCAGTTCGGTTTTCATTCGGTTGGTTTTTTTGGGTTTTGGGTCGATTGGGCCCAATTATTGGGCTTTAATTTATAAAATCTGTTATAGTCTCAACATTTGAAAAAAAAAACACAAAAATTTCATATGTTGGGTCTATTGGACCGAATATGATTAAATTACTGCATAAGTCTATAATACAAATAAAAACATGTAAGCAACTAAAAATTATTCAAACAATAAATCCATAATAGTATAATACAAATAAAAACAACTATAAATTACTCAAACAATAAGTTCATAAAACAAATAAAAACAACTACAAATTATACAAACATTAAGTCCATAACACAAACAAAAACAACTACAAATTATTCAAACAATAAATCCATAATACAAATAAGTCCATAATAAAAATACATCCATAATACAAATAAAAACAGCTTTTGAATCCAAAATACAATAATGTCCAGTAGCCCTTGAATCCTTCAAACAATAATTCCCAACAGCCTTTGAATCCTTGAATATTCAAGAGGCAAGACACACTCCAAAGTTCCAAAGTTCCAAATCAATCTATACATTACTAGAAATAATAAGAAACATGTTTTCATTGAATTAACTTGACAATAAATCAGAGACAAAAAAAAATCATAATAACATAAAATTCTCACCATTGACAAACTCGAATAAATTCTACAGTACTTTTAAGAATCAAATGTTGGCATTGATGACAATGCTTTTGACAACTTCTCAAGCTCTGTATAGAGATAAAAGTAAAGTTTAGTATTTTGAAATAAAACAAGAAAATATTAAAAGATAAGCTTGTTATCAAATTGATTAATAAATACTAATCGGTTTCAACATCTTCAATGAATTGCAAATTTTCTAACGATGAATCATCATTTTGAGTTAGCATTACTTCTTTTTCAAGTTGACTCGTACAATACTTGGCTTGCAACCAATTTTGTGTACAAATCAAACACTCAACCATTTTTGGAGTCAATGAACTCTGAAATGGATCTAGAACTCGTCCTCCACTACTAAATGCATACTCAGATGCAACAGTGGAAATCGACATTGCAAACACATATTTGGCAATCAATGCCACAATGGGATAATGTGCACTAGAAACACTCCACCAAGTCAATACATCAAAATTAGAAAGTTTACGTTCAAGAGACTCTAACAAATACCTCTCCACCTCATTTCTATACATAAGATTATCTTGATTCTCAACTGTTTCTGAAAAGGCTATCGAAAGGTCAAACACACTACTATCATCACTTTCTAGATCACAAAATGTGGGAATTTCACCACCACCACTGAATAATATGCACTATAACATTCATATAACTCAACCAATACATTTTTTATGTTTGAAGTCATTGATTCACGATTTGTAGCACCATCGAAAACCGAAAAATAGTAAGGCACATATTGAAATTTGTACCTAGGGTCCAACACCACTGCTACTATCAATAACTTGTTCGTCTTCTCCAAACTCCCCCAATATTTTTCAAACTTAATTTTCATACAAGAGGCCATTTGACACACAAGGTGATTCACATCACCACTCATTGATGTTAATTGGTTGTTAATTGTGCTCAATTTATGAAAATATAAGTTTGAAGTGATAGTCAATGAAGCACTAAATTGCCAAGTAACATCATAAAATGTTTTCAATAATTGGACAAATCCCTTATCATTCTCCTAATCTTCAAAATTGCTTTTGCTCATTTTCATCCTCCTTAAAATAGTTCTGGTAGTGTAAATCTTCATCATCCAACCGATCAAATGCTTTGACAAATTTGAGTGAACTTGCCAACATTAGATAGGTTGAATTCCACATTAGGCACATCCAACACTACAAGCCCTTTGTTTTGGATTTTTTCACTCTCAACACACTTTTTGAACTTCTCGAATCTACTAGGAAATGATTTTACAAATTTCACGGCATTGTGTATGGCACACACCGACTCATCCATCTCTTTTAATCCATCGTTTACTATTAGATTCACAATATGTGCAAAACACTGTAAATGCAAATACTTGCCACCCAAAATCGCACCATCTGCATGCCAACTATTCAACTTTCTTTTCACATAAAGAATGGTTGTATTGTTAGAACTTGCATTATCCACAGTGATTGTGAAAACCCTATCAATACTCCAATCGATTAACATTTTCTTAATACACTTCCCAATGGTCTCCCTTTTATGATCGAAAATTTGAGTAAAACTCAAAATCTTCTTTTGTAATTGCCAATTTTCATCAATAAAATGGGCTGTCACAACCATATAATTGATATTTTGGATTGATGTCCAAGTATCAATGGTAAGACAAACCCTTACTTTTCTCTCTTTAAATTGTTTCATCAAAGACGTCTTCATATCAACGTACATTTACAAAATATCCATAATTACTGTTCTTCTAGATGAGACCTCAAACCTAGGCATACCCACACGACAAAATTTGTGAAAACCCCGTTTCTCTACAAATCTAAATGGTAATTCGTCAATAATCAACATCTCTGCTAATGCATTCCTAGCATCCTCATTATTAAAAATACCCAAACCTAAACTACTACCATAACCCTCATTTGATGATGTTGTAAATGAAGTGATAGAGGCTTATTTTACTAAACATTTTTGTTTTGGGTCAGTTGCAGCGAATTTAGCATGATAATTTTTGCACTGATAATCTATATGCTTATTCATATCGGTTGTCCCGTTGATATTTGAGTCACAAGCATAGTTTGTTGGACAGTAGTTGCATTGTGCTCTCATTCTCCCACCATTTAGGTATAATGTAAAATGATTCCATGTATCAGATATAGATCTACCCTTTTTACCCACGGTTTTAAATTTCTCTTATAGATGGGGTTTTTCTATTGACTCACTGTTAATTGCTACAACATTATCAATATCATCATTCATTTTCTGTCAAAACATAAAAAATAACAAATAATTAGAGCATATTTTAACATAATTGAAATTCTACACTCTTTAACAATAACCACATAACACAAGCAAATTAACAAGTGTTCTAGAGAGAGAGTTACCTCCTAGTAGTAGACACTAGACAGCAGCTACGAAGTTGAATCTCACACGTATAATAAGTTGGATGCCATAACTAGAAATAACCCATATACATGTTAATTTAACTCATAATCCATATACATGAGCAATTAACCAATATACATGTCAATTTGGCTGACAGCCTGCACAACTAATTTTTTTTTTAAACCTAACAAGTAATTATAGATGGAAAACAAACAAAAGCTGAGCTAAGCTTAATACATTTTGCTGTTTGAGTCAGCATAATAAATTTTTTGAAAGACAATATTATTCAAAGGCACCGGCCATTCAAACTAACAAGAAGGAACAAGTAGACAAAGGCAATCAGAGGGCCATGCCACAGACATCAGCAAAACGAAATGAAGAAAAAATAAGAGCATGCAGAAACAAGTCACAACGAACAGTCGAACACCATAAGAAAAAACTCAAAAACCACAAGGCTAATAGCAATTACAAATCACTCCAAGAAAGAACATTTCCATTTTTCAAAACCTCTAGACCCTTGAGCAGTAAACCACAGAGACCTGACCTCCATTCCTCAACACATCATAGATATTGAAAATGGTTTGAGCATGAAAAAAAAACACACATATAAATTGAGAAATTGTAAAAGAAAATAATAGGAACACAGAAAAAACATAAACATAAACCGAGAAATCGTAATCCAAGATCGAAATGGAAAACAAAAAACTATAAAGTAGATAAGAAAGACAGAGAAGAGAATCATAGGCTCACCGCTCACAAGCTCACATCGTTGTTGAGAGAGTTTGGGATCGTCTAAGCCAGAACATCGATCCAAGAGTCGAGCAAGTCGTCGAACGTAGACCAAGTCGTTGAGCAAGCCATAACGTCGGACGAGAGAGACGACGAACGGGAGAGAGGGAGAGAGTGAGAGACGAAGTTGATTAGTTGAGAGATTTAGAGTTAGTTGAGGTTGGGACTGAGAGGTAGAGAGAGAAAAGTCGTGGAAAAAATGGGTTTTTCTTTATATACCCGGTTTTCGGTTTAAGGCACCGAACCGGAAGCCGAACAGGAAAATCCATTTTTCTATAATTTAAACCGAACTGAACCGGACCTTAAAGAAAAACAGGAAAAAGACCGATTTGATCAGTTCGGTTTGGTTTGATGGATTTTTGCCCACCCCTACTTGAATATAGACCAATAGATTCAATTGCTTTGAATCGGTCTGTATATACTTATTAGTGCTTATCCTTAATCTATGTACTTGTATGACTCACATACAATGAACCGATATGCTTAAAGGACCACATTATATATATATTAATTTTCAAGTGCGTGGTCTTACACTTCAATTGCGTACGGTTTGACTAATTCTTGTGAACAAGAATTAGTGATTCCGCTTAAATTTCTATACCACCCATTAGTTAGACGATGGTTCATCGAACCCTAATATTTTAGAGAGAGAAAAGAAAAACTAATTGGTATGAATGGATCAAATTGGAGACCAACATGGTTTGGGCCTTGGGCCCAAACCCAACAACAAACCAGACTCACACAACCTCCAACAAACAAGCAGTCGATAATCTTGAGACGGCCAACGGCATGGCGGAGGAGGCAGAGCCACGACGGTTGAGAGGTCACAAGGCCACTGCCACATGCTGCATCGCCTCACGTGACCGCCCCGGACTTATCGCCACTTCCGGCGAGGTACCGTACTACTTTATTTACCCTCTCTCTCTCTCTTTCTCTCTCTCTCTCTCTTTCGTTTAATTCGCTATCTAACGATGTAACTCAATTACCTTGTTAAAAAAATTGTTTGATTGATGAAAAAAAAACATGCATAGGATGGTTGTATTTGCTGGTTTGACTTGCGATGCAAGGATGTGCAACTTGTTATTGAAGTTGGAATTGAACCTATTACATCTTTATGTTTCAAGTCTGGTGAGTTTCTGTTGTAGATTCTTATCTCTTTTTTTTTTTCTGCTGTTATTGTGGTTTTTTAAGCTTATGAGGTAATGAATTGTTGGCTCTATATGGGTTTTTGCCTATAGTTGTGGAATTTAATGTTAACGATTGACTCTGATTCAGTTGATAAATGTGGTGTATTTTTTTTTATGCATAAAATTAAGGATAAATTAGCAACTCATGAGTAAAATTACATTACAATCTTGCTTTTCAAGTTATAAGCATAAGGTCGGTACAGAGAAACGGTCTATTATTTCTTGCAAATGATGTTGTTTGAAACAGGTAATGAAGATGTAGTCTATGTTTCGTCTGGAAAGGAAGTGAAATCTTTTGATCTCCACATGGTAAGCCTTTTTATTTTGTGGCAAAATTAAAATTTCTTAATATTGTGTTTGTGACCTACACTTGTTTTTAATCAATAGAACATATTCAAGCATCTTTTACTAAAATAGCTTTCGTCAAGCATTTGCAGGTGACCTCATGGAAACCATTAGAGAGCTACAACTATAACAAAGGGGAGATAAATCAGGTAATACATTAATGTTAAAAAATCAAGTTTTCTAACTCTGTTATACCTTCCATCTAATCATTTTCATTTTTTAGTTAAGTGTTTTCTTCTTTAATAAGCAAATTCTGAGATTTGAAGTTACTAAGACTAACAATGACGATGCATTAAAAGCTCTTTATAAAGTGAAGTTTGTTTTCACTTATGCAGATTGCATGCAACTCTAAGTCATCTTTTCTGGCTTGTGCAGACGACAGCGCTGATGTTAAGGTATAAAGGTTTAGAATTCAGTTTTTTTTTTACCCAGATGTAACTTAGGCTACATCGTTTTCTCGCTCTTTTTTATGCATTTACGCAGACAAGCCTTATGGTGTCATCTTCTATTTCATTTAGCCTGAACTAGAAAAAACCATGCTTGACGTGCAGTAAAAGCCTGGTGCGTTTGGGGCTATAAATGCTGATAATCGTTCATTCCTGTGGCAGATCATTGATATTCGCCAGCATTGTCTTTACAAAACGCTGAGAGCAGGCCATTCAAATGTATCCTAATTTATATGCTTACTTTCCTGATTGACTCTTTTCTCAACAATAATTCTGCTGTGCATCTGGTATAACGCCAGTATCTTATAATTTTATTTTAAATTTTTGCTCTTTTTAATGTAGAATTTTATTTAAATGTTGTCTAAAGATGTCTATGTACTACTTTGGAGAATAAACTTCCTAATTTGCTTATGCTACTTTCTGAATTAAAGTTCGTTGTGCAGTTTTGAATAATCTCTCTTATTTAGTTATTTTGAGACTTTTTTTCATAATTCTGTCACCTTAACTCTACAATATAGATCTGTAGCAGTGTGCAATTCATTCCTTGGAGACCTTGGGAAGGTATTCTTTTTAAAATGGACTATTAGTACCTTTGATTGTGCTGTAAAAATTCAGAACTGCTCAAACACCATGATAATCAAACCACTAAAGCTTCTGTTGGAAAATCGAATCAGTGCTTAACTAGTAAATCCGTGCATTTATGGAGCACCGAGTGTATATTATGGTTTAGTTTGCCAAGTTTGCTAGTCTAATCTACTGAGTCTCGTATCCATGTGTAAGATGTCCCTTTTTTTATTGTTTCTGTAGTAGACTAGCTTAACACCGTTTGTTGATGATCTTGAAAGGCTACATGCTTAAAATACATTGAGAATGTTACTTTTGGATGAATGTAAAATACCTCTAAAAAGTTATCATATGATGTTAGTGTTTGTAAAATTCTGAATGCTATTAAAAATGGTGTTATGTTAAGGGTAAAATCAGTATGATTCTGAAGTAAATAAGTTAGACCAGTAAATTTAAGTAAAAGTATAAATCATTTGCTCTTGTATCCTATGTAGTTAAACTTGCCTGTAGTGTAATTTGTTATTGATTACTATGTTTTCTTTTTGGTAATTTTGACAGTCATTACTGGAGGTTTGGATTCAAAGCTTGTAATGTGGGACTTCTCCAAGGGGCGTCCAAACAAGATTGTGGATTTTGGTATGAATGTATCATAATTTCATTTGTCTTACCTATATCATCTCGTCATGGACTTTCCACAAATTTCAAGTGTGTTTAATGAATATAATAGCAGTTGCTCCTATATGGAAGGGTTTCAGGAGAAGGTTATATTAGATGGTAGAGTGGCAACACAAATTCTCTTCTAACAGAGCTAGCAATTTTTAGCTAAACTAAGCATTTCTCTTGTTTTTTTTAACTAATAGCAAATTATCTAATCGTATACATATGAGCATCAAAAAGTAGCATCAGCAAATAATTATTAAGATTGGAAGATGAGGAAAGTAAACCTAGAAAATTTGGACACAGTTCAGGCATAATTAAAATCTCAGTGCAATTGAGGAATTTTCATGGCTTGGTGAAATGAAATCTTCAATCACCAGAAAGATGGTAACTGGAGTTACATATCTGATATCCCCACTGAAAATCTATTTGAAAAGAAACTTAAATTTGATCGTTCACATTTATATCTTACTAATAGTATAATGAAATTGCCAAAGACCAGAAAGAGCCTTGTCCAAGAATTGATGAATGGATAGGCATCTGTCCATGAATCTCTGGAATTCTTAGCTATGAACCCTGTATGTGCAAAAGGTTCTGTTTTAGAATATAACCGAGGGTTCTGCTTATCTCTTCCATTTAGGGTAGATTGGTGCATCCTCATCTTGATGGTTTAATCATCTATTGAAACATAGTTATTAAAGGCGTGCCTAGGCTCCGGGTGCCTTCGGGCACAGCTTTTGCACCTGTAGTTTGGCTAGACGCACAATTTTCGTCTAGCGCACGCCTGGCCTTCGTTGGCGACAAGCGGCGCCTAGGCACGCCTGAGTAAAACATCCCCATTATGATGTTTTTCTTTTAAAATCCAAGTTATACATTTGATAAAACCCAGCTTATACATGTGGGCTTTTGCAAAAGCTTAAGCCCAAACACTCTCTTGCCCACCCAAGCACAAAAAGCGCCATCTTCATCAACGCCAAGGCCGGGGTGTCACAATCGCAAGTTCGATCAGTTGGACTTTTAGATGAAGATGAGACTGAGGAAAGAGTGTGAAATGGAAGAAGAGGGAGATGAATTTCAAGGGGAGGATCAAGTGGAGATAGAAAGGATGATGATTTGGGTCCTAATTTGGATGATTGATGTTGCATTGAATTCGAATCCGTGATAGCTATATTCTTGAGCCTGGATTCGTAGAAACTAGAAAGTAGAAAACTAGAAACTAATTTGAACATCCTTTATGTTTTATGTGTTTTGTTTGGTTGTTTGCATTTGAAACTTTGAAGTTTGAATCTTAATATGATTGATTGCATTTTCATTATTTTATAATTCTTGTCTTGTTATAGAAATTTGTAAGATATATTAGGTTTTTAAATGTTTTATGAATGTTTTCCATGTTTTTTAAAAAAGTGTGCCCGACTTCATTTGGGGGACCCCTAGCACCTAGGTGCGCCTAACACCTTTAATAACTATGTATTGAAACCGGTGGAATCTAGATGTAGTGTTATTGTTGAACTAATTTTTTTATATTTTTCCTCCCATTTTTTCTTTGTTGCAGGCTTACCTGACATGAACAATAATAATGGGGGGCAATGTTACAACCCTGCCTTTGTTCATGCAATAGCAGTTCCAGATGTTGATATGTTAGACAGAACAGACGAGATATGTGTGGTTGCTAGGGGTGATGGTGCCATTGATGTGATTAATATTGAATCAGAACTTAACACAGGTAGGCCAAAAAATTCCACAAAAGCTCGGAAAGGATCTAAATCAATATCAAAAGATAATACTAGAGCTGCAGAGAATGAAAATCTGGATCAAAATGGTGGAAAGAGGTTACATCTGGATTACTCTCTTGGCGGCCATACTGCTGCTGCTTCTTGTGTTGCATTTTCATTGTTCGGGGAGAGGGGAAAGTATGTAATTTCAGGAGGAAACGATAAGTCGGTGAAGGTCTGGGATTGTTCCAGATTTCCTTATGCTGGGCAGACTACTGGTATTAACAACAATCTTGTGCGTATGAACATCAATTTGGGACGAAAGGTGAGCTTTCACTGCATTTTCTGATTGTGGTCTTGGTGTCAGGCTTTTGTTACTCGTCATTTTAATTTGTGAACTTTTTCATTGTTGGCATCCCACTTTGGCAGGTCAATTGGCTCTGCACCTCCCCAAATAACTCAGAGAACCTTGTTGTCTGTGATACTTCAAGAGTAGTAAAGGTTTATTCGGTTTCATAGAACAGAGACGTTGTCATCCAAGACTCCCATTATTGAAATCCCTGGAGATCATAGCCCCACGTTTTGGTGCAAAAAAAAAAAACATTGTTACTGTTTCTCTTTGTATAATTTCTATAGAACATTTTGGTTGACCACATGCCAACATTCATATATATGTTGCTTATTAACTCCACATCTCCACCAACATCCTATCAAAGGAGTGATTGGTGTTTACACAGGTTTTGAATCCCATCTAATAGTTGAGCTTTTATAGGTGAAGTTAGAATCAGGTGAAAATTCTCCATGTGATTTACGTCTCATTGTTCATTCAATGATTTTAGTATGATATTCTACGGATGTCTACCAAATTTTGGATACCCACAACGAACCTTAATTGGCAATGAAGCAAATGAATCACTGTACCGTACACATGCTCATTCACAGTCCCTCGAAATACTTTAAACGGCAATTTATTCTGAAGAAAAAGCTTTTATCGTTTTGGGTATAAGCGGAAGGTATTTCGACCTGTAGATCCTAATAAACTCGTGACCCAATCAATCGTAGATCCCAACAAAATCTGGAAAATAATAGTAGTAATAAATAATTGTAGCTTCTGTGACACATGACCGTTTCAATGAACATGCTAAAATAAGCCCATTCATATAAAATAGGTAAAAATATTATGTATTTGTGTGGGAAATGGACTTCAGAGGCAAGCCAGGTTAGTTAAAGATGTACCCCGCTCAACTAAAACCTTCCTTCAATTTCCCGCAAAAATTTCAAAATCTGGTGTCACTCACTCACCAAATGAAACAACACAGCACAGACGTTGCTTCTCATCTCTCTCACTGTCTGCAAAACTTTGACACCAACACCTAAACTTTCCATATCACAACCCACCACCAACCACCACCCCCCTTATTACCATTACAAAATTGCCTCCACCTCAGAGACACACAGAGACACACCCCGTTGCAAGCATTCGAGTGTTGGGGTATTTTTGGAGAAGTTGCGAATATCAGGACTAAGGATGATGCAGTCTGGGGATCCAATTTGCAACACCTGTGGTGAGCAGGTGGGGTTTAATGCTAATGGTGACCCTTTTGTGGCTTGTCATGAGTGCAATTTCCCCATTTGCAAGGCTTGTTTCGATGAGGAGATCAAGGAGGACCGCAAAGTTTGCATGCGCTGTGGAGTTCCATATGAAGGTATGTACTATATTTCTACCTTCAATTTTTTCAAATTTATTTTCATTGATTGTTTCATTCAAGAATGTGAGCACATCAGTTTATGTGGTGTTGTGTAACTAGCTTTAGTTGTTGATTCTTGTTCATTATGAATATGATACTAGTAATTTTTGAACTAGAAATATCATGGATGATCATATCTGGATCGACAATGGTCAAAGAACCAAAAACTTAAAAATCTTCCAATTTCATGCGGTTGATGTTTGTTTTCTATAACATATTGTTTCTGTGTTAATGTACTTTTCTTTGTAAGTCAATAATATCCCCAGCTAATTGCATACTTGTGAATGCTCCAGAGAACTTGTTGGATGATGTTGAAGCAAAGGCTAATCGATCCACTATGGCATCCCACCTCAACGAGTCTCAGGTACGATTGTCTTTGTGCAACTCCCCAACGCATTTAAAACTCCACACGAAACATAACACTAGTCGTTTCTTATACAGGATGTTGGACTTCATGCTAGACATATTAGTAGCATATCTACTGTGGATAGCGGTTAGTAGTTTTCTCTCTTAACATCATATTCTTACATTTTCATATTCAATATATCGTTGCTGATTCTCGAATCTTACGTTTTCATGAAGAGTTAAATGATGAATCTGGGAATCCAATTTGGAAAAATAGAGTGGAGAGTTGGAAGGATAAGAAGAGTAGGAAGAAAAAGACTGCAGCTGCTAAAGCAGAAAAAGAGGCTCAAATTCCACCTGAGCAACAGATGGAAGAGAAGCAGCAGTAAGTATCATCTTTTATTGATGCATCGGTTTAACTCACTATTGTTTTAATAGAATTCAATCAATGATGTTAATGTTTGCTTCTTCTGTTTTTCCAGGTCTCCAGATGCTGCGGAGCCACTTTCAATCCTTATTCCGCTTTCAAAAAGCAAGCTCGCGCCATATAGAACTGTGATTATAATGCGACTGATCATTCTTGGTCTTTTCTTCCATTACCGAGTGACACATCCTGTCGATAGTGCGTTTGGTTTGTGGCTCACTTCAGTCATTTGTGAGATATGGTTTGCTTTCTCTTGGGTGCTTGATCAGTTTCCTAAATGGTCTCCGGTTGATAGGGAAACATTCATCGATAGGCTATCTGCAAGGTAATTAACAGTCTTAAATACAAAAATCGTATTGCTAAATGTTTTCATGTTGAATGTGTTGTAGATGAAGTGATTGTATGTATTTACTGCTCATGTCAGGTTTGAAAGAGAGGGTGAACCTTCTGAGCTTGCTGCTGTTGATTTTTTCGTGAGTACGGTGGATCCATTGAAAGAACCACCATTGATCACCGCCAACACAGTTCTTTCAATCCTCGCGTTGGATTACCCTGTGGATAAAGTCTCCTGCTATGTATCTGATGATGGTGCTGCTATGCTTTCATTTGAATCTCTTGTAGAGACAGCTGACTTTGCAAGGAAGTGGGTGCCATTTTGTAAAAAGTTTTCGATTGAGCCACGAGCACCTGAATTCTACTTCTCACAGAAGATTGATTACTTGAAGGACAAAGTGCAACCTTCTTTTGTGAAAGAACGTAGAGCGATGAAAGTAAGTACTTGAAGCTAAAATTTGTTACTAACTCTTGAATACTATGCTGCTTGTGGTAAAAAGTATCTGATAAAACCCTTCTCTTGGGCTACAGAGAGATTATGAAGAGTACAAAGTTAGAATTAATGCTTTAGTTGCAAAGGCTCAGAAAACACCTGAAGAAGGATGGGCTATGCAAGATGGAACACCTTGGCCCGGAAATAACTCCCGTGACCACCCTGGCATGATTCAGGTTAAATTTTCTGGATTGATGTGTATATATAAAACTTCAGACTGTTTAAGGTTAAATTTTGACACAAGGGCTTTTGCAATTCTTTTCAGGTTTTCCTTGGACACAGTGGTGCTTGTGATATCGAAGGAAATGAACTTCCCCGACTGGTATATGTTTCAAGAGAGAAGAGACCTGGCTACCAACACCACAAAAAGGCTGGTGCTGAGAATGCTCTGGTATGTACTCACATTTTAGGATCAATAATTATTCCTACAACAGTTGAATGTCTAATTAATACTTCAATGAACGGTTTTCTATAGGTGAGGGTGTCTGCAGTTCTTACAAATGCTCCTTACATCCTCAATCTTGATTGTGATCACTACGTTAACAACAGCAAGGCTGTTAGAGAGGCAATGTGCTTCCTGATGGACCCACAAGTCGGTAGAGATGTATGTTATGTGCAGTTCCCACAGAGGTTTGATGGCATAGACAGGAGTGACAGATATGCCAATCGCAACACAGTTTTCTTTGATGTAAGCTTAAACCTGACTCAGCCTCCTCATTGATGTAAAAAATAGTCATATTGGATTCTTTGAAAACTGAATAAGTTGCTGAATTCATTCTATTGCAGGTTAACATGAAAGGACTGGATGGTATTCAAGGACCGGTTTATGTGGGGACGGGTTGTGTATTCAACCGGCAAGCACTTTATGGCTATGGACCTCCTACGATGCCCAATTTAAGCAAGAATAATTCCTCATCCTCCTGCTCATGGTGTGGCTGCTGTTCCTGTTGCTGCCCTGCTAAGAAGGCCACTAAAGATCCGTCAGAGCTATACCGAGATGCAAAACGGGAAGAACTAGATGCTGCCATCTTTAACCTCAAGGAGATTGATAGTAAGTCTGAATTTTGTAGGGAATCAAAGTTACATTAATAGTTCAAAGAGTTCTTATAGCAATATATGCTTGACTTTCTCTTGCAGATTATGATGAGTATGAGAGGTCAATGTTGATCTCCCAGATGAGTTTCGAGAAGACTTTTGGCTTATCCTCTGTCTTCATTGAGTCTACATTATTGGAAAATGGAGGAGTACCTGAATCTGTCAATTCATCAACACTCATTAAGGAGGCAATTCATGTGATAAGCTGTGGCTATGAAGAGAAGACCGAATGGGGAAAAGAGGTTGGAGTTTCTGTTCCTGCTCTTATGAAAATCATTTGTTTTTATTACAACCAATGGACTAATTAAGATGTTTGTTTTTTTTCTTCTCAGATTGGTTGGATATATGGGTCAGTCACGGAGGATATCTTAACAGGTTTCAAGATGCATTGCCGCGGATGGAGGTCACTTTACTGCATGCCTTTAAGGCCTTGTTTCAAAGGATCTGCACCCATCAATCTTTCTGATCGTCTCCACCAGGTTCTTCGATGGGCTCTTGGGTCCGTAGAAATTTTCCTGAGTAGACATTGTCCTCTCTGGTACGGGTGTGGAGCCGGCCGCCTTAAATGGCTTCAAAGAATGGCGTATATCAACACCATTGTCTACCCTTTTACTTCTCTCCCTCTTATCGCTTATTGTTCGTTGCCTGCTATTTGCCTTCTCACCGGAAAATTCATTATACCAACGGTAATTTCCTTCACTATTCTGTTTGTGATAATTTGTGTGCTACAATCTTACTTCACAACTGTTTTTGAACTTGGTCCAGCTCTCAAACCTTGCAAGTATTCTGTTTCTTGGCCTCTTTATGTCCATTATCGCTACCAGTGTACTCGAGCTACGGTGGAGTGGTGTCAGCATTGAGGACATTTGGCGTAACGAGCAGTTTTGGGTGATTGGAGGTGTTTCAGCTCATCTGTTTGCTGTCTTTCAAGGATTTCTAAAGATGCTGGCAGGTGTTGACACCAATTTCACTGTTACATCAAAAGCGGCAGAAGATGCAGATTTCGGAGAGCTGTATATGATCAAATGGACAACCCTTTTGATCCCTCCAACAAGTCTTATAATTATCAACATTGTAGGTGTTGTAGCTGGTTTCTCTGATGCATTAAACAAAGGATACGAAGCTTGGGGACCCCTTTTCGGCAAAGTGTTCTTCGCCTTCTGGGTGATTCTTCATCTGTATCCATTCCTTAAGGGTCTCATGGGACGACAAAACAGAACTCCAACCATTGTTGTTCTGTGGTCAGTGCTGTTGGCTTCTGTTTTCTCTCTTGTCTGGGTCAAGATCAATCCTTTCGTTAGCCCAGTCGACAGCAACGCCGTTACTCAAAGCTGCATTTCCATAGACTGCTGAGAGAGAGAGAGTGTGACACAGAACAAGTTGTCCATTTTTTGGGTTTTGAATTCAAGTCAAGATCATGGAATATGATTGCTATTATATGAATAACAGTTGTTACTAGTGATGTTATTTTTAAATTTTTGAGCAAAGATTAGAACAAGTATATGAAATGTAAACAGAATCAAAACAAAATGAAATGACAAGATTGTTGTCAGTTTGATGTGCAATTTCTTGAAGAGAAATCATTGAATGTGTCGCTTCCATTTTATAAAGAAAAAGACTTGTCAAAGTCTGGAAATTTAGCACCTTTACTTGCTTTTGGGGTGCAGATATAAAAATATTGATAAGACCAACAGGCCCCCAACGGTCACATGACAACTGGTCATCAAATTTTACCGTTTCTTCTTCACCTCGAAAAAATTAGAAAAATTAAAAATTTATTTCACTGAATCTATTCTAATTTGATATTTTGATCAATGAAAAAAAAAAAGTTTTTTTTTTGTGGGGAACAAGTTTGGTTGGCAAATCATGGTGGCTTCTTTGCAATATGGAGATTATGACTATGCTTTTTTAATTTGGAAACGTAAGGGAGAGGAAACTAAAAAACCCCAAGCACAAAATAGAAATGAATTTGAGCTTGTCTAACAAGTTTTTTTTTTTTTTTTTTTTTTTTTTCCTATATTGGTTTGCCTTGTGTGAATCAAAAGCAAAGCATCACTTTCTTGATTATGGCAACTACATTCCCAGATTCCATAGAAAAATAAATAAAAATTATACGTATAAATTTAATTGTAGAAGGGGAGATTTCCAAAAAATAAAATAAGAACATCTCTACTTTATATTATTTTTTTCATAATAACCTTTAATATAAATTCTCTTACTGTATATCAAAAATAGTTTTATAGTTTCAATATTTAGTAAAATAAATTCCTTCATGAGTACCAAAAACACCCCATGTCAAGGGGATTTTTATTTTTTATAATTTGAAACTAAAAAAAAAATGATTTTTTTTTTAATAAATTTAAATATCAAGATGATTTTTGAAATCTTCCCATGACCCATAATACAAAAATGTTTAAAAGGATGGAAAGGAGCTGGAAACCACACAACTACACAAGTCCAGCCGAAAAAATATTGGCTTTTATGTTCCTTTAAACAGACAACTTTTTTTCTTTTTTGAAATGGTTTGTTTATAAATTATTCTTTGTTTGTTGAATTTTCAATTGATTTGTTAATCACCTGTTAAAAGTTGACTGTTGTACTTTCAATTAACTGAAAATGCTTCCCAGAATCAAGATTATTGTATTTCTTTTACAGAGAAACATGTGGTCGCCACGCCACATTAAGATTCTAATTACCCTTTGCTTACCTTATATATTATTTGCATCACTAACACACCTTATTTAAGTCCTTTTCATTTTCATACATTATATATAATCTAAACTCAAAATCTTGTTCATGATTTCACTCAAAGGCATTACAAAATTCAATCTTTATTCGTTGATTCTTTTTTCAGTTTCAATGTCTATGATTTAGGGAAAATTTCTAGTTTTGAGAAGGAACACTTGTACAAGAAATGTAGCATGTAAAGCAAAGCAATTGGAATATATAGATATATCCACATTTGTTATGGGCGTTCAAGCTCTACCATAACTCCATATATAATTACTGGTATGTGCAATGTGATTTCTCTCGTGTTAAAATATAATATTTGATCTCAACTAATATTAACATTTCCTTTAAATGTGTTTTTTAATAGGAATTAGATTTATACATCAGTCCTACAATACAAACCCTTCACACAAATGTTTAATCTTAATAGATTTCAGCAAACTTCCGAACAGATATCCTAATAAACTTCTCATATGTATGATTGATCTCAGTACTCGTTACAACCGGTTCATGTTACAAAAATAAAAATAAATCAACAAAACGGGTGGAGTTGGTAATAACTAAAAATCCAAGTCCAAGAGCATAAATTAAACTAAAAATCCAACTGTCGAACACTCAACACCCAATGACCCAACACTCCCTCAAATCTAAACGACCAGCTCTCTAGTTTCTCGCTTCTCACTTCTACATCACTACCCCACACTCTAAAGCTCTGTCTTCACTTCCATTCTCTCTCCAACAATGAAGCCACCACCACCACCACCACCATTCCTTCTCTCTTTCCTCCTCCTCCTACTCATCCTCTGCATCACCACAACCACCACCACCACCACCACCGCCGCAGCCAAGACTCTTCCTCCCAGCCCCTCCCCCACCTCCTCCCCAACCGCAAAACCACCCATTACCACTCCAACAACTCCATCTACACCATCCACACCGTCCACTCTAGACCCCAAACAAGTGACAGCTCTCCAAGCTCTGAACCTCCCCTCCAAGAACCCATGTTCTCTCTACAAATGTGACTCTTCAAGACCCTTTAGCCACCTCCTCTCCCTCCACCTCTCCAATTGTTCTGATGACATTTCACTCTCCTTCACTGCTCTCAAATCTCTCTCCACTCTCCAAAACCTCTCCTTTTTCAACTGCCCTGTTGCTCCTATTCACTTCCCTACTGAACTCTCTCTCTCCCTCCACTCCTTCTCTTGCATTCACTCTCTTCGACACCTCTCTGGTGTCTTCCTTGCTCGCTTTGTTAACCTCACAGATCTTACCATCTCCAATGTGCCTGTAAATGCCAGTGGTCTCTATGTGATTCTTGGCAACATGAAGAAACTCAAATCAGTAACACTCTCAAATGCAAGTCTCACTGGTTTCATCCCCAAACACTTGCATTTGAACCTTACCCACATTGATTTTTCAGGTAATAAGCTCAGAGGAAAAATACCCACTTCAGTTACTCTTCTGGAAAATCTTGAAAGCTTGAATCTTTCTTCAAATGGGCTAAATGGAGAGGTACCCTCTGAGTTTGGTGACCTGATTTCGTTAAAAAATGTGTCTTTGGCTTCCAATTCGTTGTCTGGATCGGTCCCTGAATCTATCTCAGCAATACCAGGTTTGGTTCATCTTGATCTGAGTTCAAATCAATTGAATGGGACTATTCCTATGTTCTTAGGTGATATAAAAGGTTTGAGGTACTTGAATCTTCAAAGCAACAATTTTCATGGTGTTTTGCCGTTTAATGCTTCTGTTATAAAGAGATTGAATGTGTTTAAGGTTGGTGGGAATAGCAATTTATGTTACAATCACACGGTTTTGTCATCAAAAATGAAGCTTGGGATTGCTCCTTGTGATAAGCATGGATTCCCAATGTCTCCACCAGCAGCTAAGGATTCTCCATCAGATGGTAGTGAAAGTGATTCATCAGATTATGATGATGATGATTCTAATCAGAAGGGGGACCAACATCATGGGCCAAACAAGGTAGTTCTTGGTGTTGCAATTGGACTTTCTTCTATTGTCTTTCTCATTATTTTCCTTGTTCTTCTCTCAAAATGGTGTGGTTAAAGAAAAAAAATGAACTACTATTTGGTTTGGTTAGATTTTAGAATAGGAAAATGGTGATTAGTATTTAGTAGTGAGTTTTTTGTTTGATTTATTATATACATTGATTTATCAAGCATTGTAGAGGGAAAACTTGAAAAGGAAAAGAAGAGGAGGAATCATTGAATTGGTGTGTTTATTTTTTTAATGTTTTGATCATGAGATTTGAACAAAGCCATTGATTTACCATTTTTTTTAATTGTTAGGTGGTGTGAGTTGTATTATTAGAAGCTAAAGAGGGTTAATGTGGTTGATTTGTTATCTTGTAAAAGGAAATTATGTTTTTTTTCATGAGCTACAAGCATTTATTTTCTCACACTTTTCATAAACTCAACCTCCCTGTCCAGTGTCCATCTTATATCAATCTTGATGTGCTTTAGTTGAAAATAGTTTGTTTGGTACAATAATAAAGCTAAAATTTTGCATTAATTGGGTTTGTTGTGTTATTATTATTTTTTTTTGTTATCTTTTCTGTATAACATAACAAACCCAATTAAAGCAAAATTTTGGTTTAACTGGATCGTAAAAATAACATAACAAGCCCAAATAATACAATAATACCAAAATTTTGCTTTAATTTTGTTTGTTATGTTAGTATTTTTGGCAATTTGTTCTTTATTATTGTATTAAAGCCAAGAATGGAAGGTCCTTACAAGTTTGAAGTTTTGATTTTCTTTCATTGATCTTAATTCATGTGAATAGTATTATATTGATGGTTTAAACATCTCTTATATAAGAAAGGAAAACATTAAGTAGATGTGAGTTGCTGAATTTAATTGATTGCAACTAATCATTTATGTCTGAAAATTGTTTCTATGCCATTAGTCCACTGTATATGTGATGTGCTGTATTGACTTAAGGTGATAATGATGTTTAAGATTTAAGATCATGTTTTTTGCATGTGGGCGCGGCCTAAAACGATTGATTTTAGTAATTATTGACTTGAATAGAGACAAAGATGAAACCAAGTTGGTGGTGGTTGATGTGTTGATGATGAATGTATAGTATAAATGGAAAGATTGTGTATAAAAAAAATTGATGATATATGATAGGATCCAGCCTCATTTTACATCTTGGATGGTTGGATCCAGCTGCATATTAGCTCAGTCCTAGCTAGAATAGAAATTGGATGTTGAGGTTCTATGTTGCTTTAGTTACCTTAGAATGGGCCACCCCATGAGGATGAGTTTCCAGGGTCATCAACCATGTTTTTTCATTACAGGCATTGAATCTCATTGTTTTTTAGATGGAATGAAATTCACTTATCCAAATAGAGAAGTTTACAATTGTGTTATGATGAATACTTCAAACTGTGTCATGGTAGATTAATGTTTCAAATTGGTGCTTATTGTTACTTCCATTGAACTGCAAAAATTGATATGTAGAATGATGCCACTAAATTAGGGTTAATCAGGTGCTGGGTCCCGATTAGCACCGGTTTAAAATGCAGATTTTTTCATTCATTTTATATCGGTGTCAATTCATTTTACACTCGTCCCAATTCTGTAGGATTCTCTCACCTGATAGTTTTCGCATCTAGAGTTAAGAAGAAGAGTTTTGGCATTGCTTGTTAGCCGACCTGAATTTAATTAAAAGCTTAATTAAATGCTCCCCTTGTTTATATATATATATATATATATATATATAATGATCAGTGGATCTATCATCAAAAATAAGGTGCTTATATCATATTATTAAACAAAACTAGTGATGATCATCATTGCCATCTCCTTCTGCTTCACTTCAGGAATAACCCACATACAGTTTATGTTTATTTATTTTTTTAAGTGTTTTAACTATTAAAGCATTTATACAAGTTAAATAGAGTGATTCGTTAAGCTTTTCTTACAAGATTCTTATATTGGAACTTGGAAATACACTTGGAGTATCTTAGCTTTCTTTCCATCTTTTTGTCTAAATGTTTGTATATGGAATAATGGATACGCACGAGGGGTATATCTTATATGTACAAGTACATTAATCGTACAATTATATTCACAAAGTAAACTCTAGTCTGAAAAGCTATTATTTACTTGTTATCAAGTGAAAACATTTTCAGATCTTGCCATACAAGCATGCTTTTAGCATATAAACAAAACCTTATAGATGCCTCAGAAGCCATATCCGTTACCATTTTTAATATAAAATAACGATCAAGTAGATCGGATGATATCTCATGCCATGCCAGAGCTGACCCATCAAATTCAATCTGTCTACAATGGTGGCCCTCAAAAAAGGGTCTAATGCAAGAAAGCAGAATATTAATTAAGGATGCCTTTTCATTTCCCTTTTTACTTGAGGGGTCTCGTCCCCATTTGATCCATTGACATTTCGTGGGCCCTCTCGTCCCCATTGTCGTCCCTACTCAAAACTGTCTCACGAGTTGTTACACGGGGTGGTGGGTGGTCATCTTGGAGAAATAAAAGTAGTGCAAAAAATATATCACATGGGTTGTTAACATGATTCATATTTCATAGAATTATCAACTCTCCTAGACTAAAAACGATAGATATAGATACTGTGTACAGCCATGTTGAAACTATAAATCAGCATGTCTTTCAATTGTGTTACAGAACCTAACTCTAAAATTTTGAATCACAGACAAATTAATTGGTCAAAGATTCGTAATATACAACAATCTACCTTGATTAATTCTTCTTTATATGCAGACTCCTTGTGCTTTTTTTGGTTCACCAGAAACCTCTGCAAGAACAATGCCCATCCTTAAAATGGTGAAAACGATTAGAATCTCTCAAGAGAATTTCCTTCCTGGCTTTCTTGGAGATAAACTTGGCCATCTCATGACACTCGCTGCATACTCTTGCATTCTTGGTGACCTGAATAACGGTTTTTCCCTGTGGCAAGCTCAATATTCCAAAAGCCATGGCTAATTGCTCACTATGTCCACAGAGAGCCACTTCGTTTTCTATTTCATCTGCATTAATCAAAGCATACCTAATTTTAGGACAGTGACCCTCCTCCTCCATCTTCAGCCTTAGCTTTTTCAACAGAGACTCTATCTTTTTGGCTTGTGGATGTGCATTACCTGCAGCAGTAAATATACTCACTTTGCCCTTGATCTCTATCCAACTGCAACCTTGGTTATTTTTTACGCCACGCCGGCTAATTTTGTCCCTCAATTTTTTCACTTCTTCCCACTTTTCAGCCTCAGCATAGACGTTTGCTAAGAGCACATAGGATCCCTTGTTCTCTGGTTCCAGCTCGAACAAATGTTCCGCGACTTTCTCTGCTAATTTAACATCATGGTGAATTCTGCAGGAACTGAGTAAAGTTCTCCAGATTGTGGCATTTGGAGCAATTGGCATCATCTCAATAAATCGATAAGCTTTTGATAGGTTTCCTGACCGGGAAAGAAGATCCACCATACAGACATAATGTTCCAACTTGGGTTCGATTTTGCATTCGTATCTCATTATATTAAAGAATCTCAGTCCTTCATCAACTAAACCAGAATAAACACAAGCAGACAGCACAGATATGAAGGAAACCTCATCAGGCTCAATACCTGCATGTCTCATGTCATTGAAGGTAGCAATAGCTTCACTACCAAATCCATGCATACCATACCCAGCAATCATAACTGTCCACGAATAGATATCCCTCTTAGGAATCATGTCAAAAAGTAAATGTGCCAGGACTAACACCCCACACTTTGCATACATATCAATAATCGCGTTCAAAACATGTCTATCGGTCGAATATCCATTTCTCAAAATGTAACCATGGATCTCTCGACCTCTCTCTAAGGCAGCCAAGCTGGCACAAGCAGGAAGAATACATGCCATTGTGATACCATCAGGTTCTAGTTCTTGTATCATTGCAACAAAGAGATTAAGAGCTTCGTTGGGGAAACAATTCTTTGAGTAACCTCCGATCATAGTATTCCATGAAACAATGTCCTTCATAGACATCTCAGAAAACACTGACTCAGCATCTTCCATGCTTCCACATTTGGCATACATATCCATGAGAGCATTACACACAAACAAATTTGATTGCATATTATGTTCCTTTATGTAATCATGCACATCCTTACCAATTTCCAATGGCCCATCACGAGCACAAGCATGAAGAATACTGGTTATGGCAAATACGTCGGGCTTAACACCGTCCCTTTCCATGGCACAGAACAATCTGATAGCTCCATCAGATACACCTTCTCTAGCATAACCTGCTATCATTGATGTCCACGACACAACACTTCTTTTTCCCATCTTCTCAAAAACTCGAACTGCACTATCTAAATCACCGCACTTTGAATACATATCCAGTAAAGTATTATCGAAGGTGATTTCTTTATTGAAACCAGATTTCATTGCGAAAGTGTGAACTGTTCTACCAAATACTAAAGCACCAGCGCCACAACTCGCACAAACTGAAAGAACAGTGACCATAGTAGCCAAATCGACATCAAAATCCGAATTTAACATTTCAATGAAAATCTCAAGTCCCGTCTGACCAAGGCCATTAGCTACATATCCACTTATCATAGAGTTCCACGATACAACATCTCGATCATTCATTTCATCAAACAACTTACGTGCATTGTCAACTTTTCCACATTTGAAATAAAAGGCAATCAATGAATTCACAACAGTACTGTCACATCCAAAACCCAGTTTCAGCAGATACCCATGAACCAATGGACCATCTTTAATACTTCCTAGAGCTGCAAGACACTTCAAAACACAAGAAAACGTATAGGAATCCACGTAAACTCCCAATTGTATCATTTTATTAAACAAATGCACGCTTTCTTTGAAATCACCCACCTTTGAATACTCATTCATCAAAAAATTCCACATGAAAACCTTTTCATTAGCAATCGTATCGAAAACCCGTCTCCCTTCTTTTAAATCTCCACATGTTACATACATAAAAGCAAGTTTTGAACCCAAAATACCATCAATTACAACGTCATTATCACGAATAATCGAATGGACCTTTTTACCATCTACTAGTGAGTTACAATCAGCACAAAGCTGCAAAACGGAACAGTAAGTCTCTGAGTCAAGTCTAGACCTTTTAGAGCTGTAAAACAATTCCATGGCGTTTTCAAGATTACCCGCTAAACAAAATCTACGAATCTTAGTAATGTAATCTGTTGTTGTGTCATCAATGGCTTTGGTGAGTGAAGCAGAGATGGGGTTTGTGATACAACAACTCTGCAAATTTGAGGATAAAAGACCAAACTTTGAAGATGGATTATAGCAAATGAAACCATTTTGCGATCTGGAAAGTTCTTCTCTATGGGGTCGGATAGATGGAGATATACACATGTAGTTTAGCGGAGTTTTGGACATGAAAATCAACATTTTATCCGATTCTCCAAGGTGAGCGAAAAAAAACAGTATAACATGACCTTTTTCTAACAGGATTTCGCGCGTGTCATGCACGCGCTTTAGAAATTTGTGGTCCTAACCATTTTTAGTATTGTATAATGAGAAAAATAGGGGTGGACAACTGGACACCGTTCAATTTGATTCGAATTTGGGTTAAGTCCGATTAAACCTAAAATATTTTGATTCATCTAAAATTGAACCGGTTTAAATCTAATAAAAAATAGAAACCAAATTGAATTGAACCTATTTTAATCGGTTCGATTCTGTTCGATTCAATATGATTTGAGGTCTAATGGACCGGCTAGCTTAATTGATTTTTTGAATTTATTTTTAACATTAATAAGTTGTTAGATACTAATTTTGGATATTTATATAGCTCAAACCAAACAATCGAAATCAAACCTAATTTAAAATTATATATATAAAAAATAAATCAATTAAAAATATATTAAATAATAATAAATTAATAATAAATTCATTCTAAACTCTTTTAAATTATATACTCGGTTTATTAGATTTAATCCGGTTTTTATAAATTTAAACCGGTTTAAACCTAAAGAAAAATTTGGTTTTCATTTTTTAAACCGATTTAATACTATAAATCGATTCGAATACCTATTTCTCTTCCTCGATTCGATTCGTAACTTAACGTCCACCCCTTTTAACAAATAGTGAGCCTCCCTCTATTGCTAAATTAGGCAAATACCCTTTTGGCTTTCTCTTCTTTATCCATTAGCAGATACAGATACAGGAATCAAAATCTGGGATTTTACAGGAAACGTTATGGGTGTAATTGCTTTTTATCCTCAATCTTTGTTGTTTTTCCACAAGCAACTCAAGCTGGGAAATCCCATTTTTTCCCGAAGAGGTATGTATTTACTTGTTCCTCTTCTCCTTGAATCACTTTGGATTTTTAGCTTTGAAAGTTTTGATCTTTTTTGTACTTTGTGCTTGTTTTCTAAATATTTGCTTTCTTTAAGTTCAATAGGGCTCCAGAGACTCAGAGAGTCTTCCGGTCTCTGGATGCTGGGTTTTCTGTGATGTTCATTTTTGTCATGACACAACCGTTAAATGTGATGCAATTTTTTTTTTAACTATATGCTAGTCTCATTGTGCTTAGCCGTTGAGATTGAATGTTAATTATCAAGGGTTTTAGTAGTATAGTTAAATTCATGCTGGAAAATTTATTCTGAAGTTAAATTTTGAGTCTGCTACATCACAAATGACATATAAACCCTAAGCAAGTGCATTAGACTTTGGTAACATGAATGTTCACGATCGAATGCAGCTTTGGCCTGGATGTTCTGAGTTAGGTTTGGTTCAGGTGTTCATGTTTTCCGGGTGAATTTGCATTGGTCAGGTAATATCTAGTTTACTCTAAGCGGTATGTCCCTAGACAATTTACTAGTTTATATTGTTAATGTTGTTAAATGTGTTGAGATACCATGAGTAGTTCAATGATGCATGTTCTGAGCGGAGTTTTCCCATGGTTTGTAATTGCTTAAAGCTCTGATGAGAAACTGTGTCAAAGCCTAAACTTAAAGCTAGTGTTGGATATTCTTCTTGTTGTTAAGGGGTATAAAAGAGATTTTGTTTGACCGAATAAATATTGGTATCCATTCCTAACTATGATTGAATCGTAAAAAACTCCAACTTCTTCTGATCTTTGTCAGTAAGCTACGTGGTTACTATGATTGAATTGTAAAATACTCCAACTTCCTCTGATCTTTGTCGATGAGCTATGCAGTTCCAAAGTCAAATTTTTAGTTCTAAAAATCAACATCAGGCTATTTCTTGCTCTTTTTCTTTTTTTTTTTTGGAATGTCTGAAATCTATTGGAGTTGTTTTATGTGTAGTGCTTATGCTGCTTAGGGTGATAGCTGTTGCTATTTGTTATTTTTTTGAACAGACCATCATTTGTTATTGTTATCATCTTTTAAGTTTGTAATACTTGAATTTCTCGTTGTGTATATACATCGTATACAAAGCTTAAGCATTATTTTCCTTGCTACATTGTTGTTGATTACTTTTTTGCTGGCTAGAATCTAGTGCTTACCATCTTATTGTTTACTTAGAGCTTCTCCAACCCATCATCAAACACCACACCAATCTCCAAAACCCACCATAAATCACCTCCAACCCACGCCATTCTCTGAGCAAAACTTCAGCTGGTGAACAGTGTCGCACAATAGATTGCGCGACACTGTTGTTTTGCGCAAAAGAAATCTGTTTTTTTGTTATCCAATACTTTTAAATAATCACATTTTAACCCCATTTAATAAAATGTATTTTGATTATATCCTTCATTTCAAGGTTTTATTTAATCACAGTTTTACCCTAATCAATTTAATTTATTTCAATTTGGTCCTTTTTAATATTTAATGATTTTTTTGTGAATGAATTATTATTGTTATATTTATTTATAATAAACTAAAATGTAGTGTATATTTACAAATTTAAAATGCAATTTTTTTAAATAAGTAACTTCATTCAATACGACGGAAATTAAAGCAAAATACATTAAGAACAAAATACAAACTTCATAGTGATAAAATAAATTACCACAAATTGGAATACAATAAAATGAAGAAAAAATAAAATATAAATTACAAGAACCCATTAGTAGTCTGGAAGACCATTTCCGGGTCCTTGAAGATTTTCGAAAAAATCACCAAAAGACCCAGATGCATTTTGAGATCTCTTGTCTTGTTGTTAGCTCGTTTTGCTTCAATTTTTAATTGTTGTCGATTCATAAACTCCCGTTTATTTGGATCAGTTATGGTATTCAAATCTATCATCATAATTTTTGTTTCACGATACTCCACTTTTCTCTCCAAAATATCGTAAAGTCTTTCCCTCTGCATAGCGTTTCTATTAGAAAATTCCAAAAATTTCTCTTGTCTTTCTTTCAAAGTATTGAAGTCGGTTGAATTCAGTTCCTCAACCCTCCTTTTTGATTTTGCTTTCTTCACCCCAATGGGCCTTCAAGATGAACTACCCCCACCGTCATCACTACTTATATTTAAGGAAAACAGAGATAGTCCAGGATATACCGTGGTGGGAGACTCTGGAGTTGGAGAGTCTTCTTGTGATGAAACGAAATGACCAGTTTCCGGTTGAAAGGGTGATGTTTTTGTCTCGTTGTCTTCAAATTTTTCCATGTCTTTTAGGATGGGCCACACATGGTCAAACCTGAATCCATGTTTATATTTGTTATCCTGGGATAATAAAATTTTTGTCTAGTTCATCTGTAAAATGATACAAAAATATTGTTAAAATCAAATATGAAATTTTGTTTTTTCTACATATTGAATTTTAACAAATACTCACAATATCAGCTTCCGAGGCACCACTAGGTTTCAGCCTTTCAATCTGTCGTATGCATCCTCGCATTTTCCCCATGGAAGTAAGGATAGTCTGCATGCGACACTGTAAACTTCTTTTGTTACGAAGTTCAGTGATAAAAGATGGTCTGCTATTGTTGTAATCATTCTCCACTCGGCTCCAGAACATATCCTTTTACTGGTAAATACCTATGATCGGGTTTTGCGAAACATCAAGATATATGTGACAAAGATGTGTGTCTTCTGCATTTGTGTATGAAGAACTTCTTTTCGTAGACATATTGTGGAAACAGGGATTTGAAGGGAAAAGTGACTTGGATAGAAAAGTGCTTTGAAGGTATAAGAGATTTGAAGGGAAACGTGACTTGGAGAGAAAAGTAGTTTGAATGTATAAAAGATTTGGTAGGATATGTTTAATTTAGTGTGGGTTGATATTTATAGAAACTTGAAGGTACTCTTTTCAGATTTCATCCTACGGTTCAGATGGCGAGGAAATCCATCCAATGGCTGACATTTAACTACTCAGATATCTTATCTTCATATTTTGGGAAATACGAAGATAAGATTCCTTGAATGAAATTATTGCTAGATATTTTTTTGTCCGTTTATACTTTTTCCATGCGGGCTTGCAATTATTGTCGGTCACATGGACAAATAGAAGATGTTTTTGTAGAGATTGAATCCTACGATTCAGATGGTAATGCAATCCATCCAACGGTTAACATTTAACTACTCAGATATCTTATTTTCATATTTTGGGAAATGCGAAGATAAGATTCCTTGAATGAAATTATTGCTAGATATTTTTTTGTCCGTTTATACTTTTTCCATGTGGGCTTGCAATTATTATCAGTCACATGGACAAAGAGAAGATATTTTTGTAGAGATTGAATCCTACGGTTCAGATGTGTTGGAGGCATCCCATCTGTTTTCCAACCTTACTCAAGGTATTGCTCCTTCAGCTCATTATGTCATTCAAGGAAAAGAATATAATATGGGTTATTATTTAGCTGATTGTATATACCCAAAATAGTCTACGCTTGTACAAACCATTCATGATCCACGTGGTCCCAAAAAAAAATTATTTGCAATGAAACAAGAAGCCTGTAGAAAAGACGTGGAACGTGCATTTGGAGTTCTCCAATCACGATTTGCAATTGTGGCAGGACCGACGCGTTTTTGGCATAAACATATTTTACATGATATAATGACTACGTGCATTATTATGCACAACATGATAATCGCGGATGAGCATGATGTAACTGCATCAATTAAGGATCATATGGAAACACCAAGTCCAGAAGTTGAGATGGTGTTAGATGAAAATACCCGATTTCAACAATTCTTAGCTCGACATAGAGGAATTAGGGATAAAGACGCTCACATTGCACTCCGAAATGCGTTAATAGATCATTTGTGGGATGATTATACTAATTCAGATAATTAGATGATGATAAATATGTACTTTTATTTTTATGTTTTTTCTTTTATATTTCCTGAAATGTAATGTTCTAGTTATTTTAATAATAAATGCAAAATTTAACCTAATCAATTTAATTTCTTTTCATGTATTAATTTCACATGTTCTTATTATATTGTAATATTATGTTAATTATGGGGTGAAATGTTAATTGTGTAGAAATATTAAAAAAAATGAAAGAAAGGGAATATTATGGGGAATATTCTCTTTAATGTAAAGTTTGGTGTAATGGGTTGGAGATGAAATAGTAAAATAGTGCAACGGTTGCACTATTTTAGTACAAATTTTGCACCAAAGACATTATTCGGGTTGGAGATACCCATAAAATGAAATCTGAATATCTGCATATGGATATGTTGATGGAACTGAATTCTTGTAAACTACAGACTGAAAGAGCATTCTTTGATGCAGCTTGTTGAATTTGGCAGAGATTGCAGATTGGCCTTCTTCGCCTTTTGCATTCCAAAAGAATCCTTATAAGTTGACTGTTCTAAACATAAACTATGATGGAAGTGGAAGAGGTGGACCACTTCACAAAGTTTCTGCTGCTGGAAGATCGAAGAAAGGGGAAGGAAATGAGATACCTCAGTTATCTGAAGGTAATGAATCTTCATCTAATCAGGATGAGATAATCGCGCTGTTCAGACGGATTCAGTCTTCAATCTCTGAGAGAGAGACTGTGAGCAAGAAGAAGAGAAATCCAAGCTCATCTAAGGGCAAGACCAGAGATGAATTGAAAGGTGATTCAATTTTATGATATATTTATAGCTGTAGAAAAAGATTAGCATAAACTTAACTTGTAAATGTTCTTAATGGCAGGGCTTGAAATCTTGTTGAAGTGGTCAGTTTATTTATGTTCCAAGGATTGTGTAGCGGAAGATTCACCTTCTCTTTTCTCTCTATCATTTTCTAACTTAGATGCTTGTAATGGCAGACTCAAGTCCGGTCAAGGATGTGGTGATCAGCAAATGGAGAAGAGAAGATGTGCCTAGTAAAGAGCAAGAAATACAGAAAAATGGACCAGTTGCGGACAGAAAGTTAACTCGGTTGCCATCTAATTTTGTGAAGAGATCTCCCATACCATCTCCATCAATCCGAAGTGATAAATTCCCGGAACTGAAGAGTGAATCTGAAGTTTCAGCCGGCATATCAGGAAAGGAGCAGTCAAAGTTGCCTAGAGTAGAGGAATTGAAACTTCCTCAGCTTAAAGAGCTAGCCAAGGCTAGAGGAATCAAAGGTTACTCAAGAATGAAGAAGAGTGAGCTTGTTAATTTGCTGAGGTCCTGAAAATCCTTGAAGTCTTGATGGACTATGTATTGACAGACAAAACAGGGGCATGAAGAGAGTGAATATTGAAGAAACTGATCCTTGCTTTATGTTTTTCCAAGTCGTTTTTGTTAGAGATTCTGTTTTTTTTGTTGAATGTTGAAGAAACTGATCTGATTACTGCTTTTGCACAATTGACTTTTACCAAGTTTAACCATCTTATGCAGAAATTTTGCCACTCAAAAGAAATTCATTATGGTAAACTCAAAATAAACAGCACAAACTTCTTTTTGTCGGTGTGTCGATTTAATAGTGCCCCCAATTATACAACCCTGCTTCAATTAAGCATTTTCAAATCAGTAAACATATAAAAACAATTCCAAAGTACTGATAAGCTTGGTCCCGATGACATTTAGTATACAGAACTCCATTTAAAAATCAAAATCAGAAACCTTTGCGGGAATCGACCACCATCAACACACCCATTTGGCGATAAAATAAGCTTAAAAGTGCCAAATACCAACAAGTATCAAATCGAAGGCGTAGGCATTACTACTACAATAGTTTAATAAAACAGTAAAAAGATAACAAATTGAGGATCGCATATAGTACTTTAGAATCCATGCTCAAATCTCATCAAGCAAAACATAACTTTCTAGTAAACAAAACAACCGGCTAAAACTTAAAAAACAACTCAACAAATTTGTAAAACATCTCCCCTAAGAAATGTTTTGGGACTTGTTAAGGATGACTCCTTCATATTTAACCTGGAACCATTTCATTGCATCATCCTTGGTAACTCTATGCTGGATTCCAACTCGTGCCTTGCATCTGCGGCGACGACCAACACGGTATCCTGGGCGTTCAAGAACAACAAAGAAGTCCATTCCATAGATACCAGTAGAAGGGTCATACCTGGAATTATAAGATAAGATATGTTGAGTTTACAGGGCACAGTAGAGATCACAATACACTAATAAGTTAATAACTACAAAACAGAATTGAAAATTTCATAATATTTCTTTGTACTACTCTCTTCTTATGAAAGCGACATTGTCTGCTTACCAAGGCACCCCAAAGCCCATGAAAGCGACAATGTCAATAAACATTGAAGGCGGAACAAAACAAAAACATATCTTGTTAGTGAAATACTCTGCAAAGTAAGCATATCGCTAACCCAGGAGTGATCTTGTTCCATTCCAAAATACTATTTTCAACAAGCTGGCATGGTCCTTAAAAACACCAAAAACCAGAACGAATGAAAGTAACACAGAAGCTCAAACCAACATCAAGCATACGACAAGTTCATGCATTTCAATTTTTATAAGGAGTGCAATTCAGTTAAAATTGTGCATTGCAATTTTACTTGAACAAAAGCTTAATTCTAATCCCCTCCAAATTGTAATTTAATTTCATACATTGTATCAAAGTAAGAATTTGATGTACCATCACTGAATCCTAATCGAATGTCTATTAGGGAACTAAAAATTTAATTCTCAGGAAACGACATAAAATGAAATTATAGAATGAACTGTGTATGTAATATGGATATTTAAGTGAAAGTGAAACTAACTTGATGCCAAGATCGATGTGTTCCTGGATACCAAAGCCGAAGCAGCCGGTATCGCTGAAGTTACGCCTCAAGAGCTCGTACTCTTTGACCTTCAAACCGCTCTCCAAAAGCTGCATAGCCTTGTCTCCTCTCACCGTCACGTAACAAGCAATCTTCTCATTACGCCTGATTCCAAAAGACCTCACAGTGTACCTAGCTGTTAACAACAAAATAAATCAAATCTCAATTTGAAATAAATAAAAAGAGAAGATATAATATTGAAGCTATAGAAAAAAAAAAGTACCCTTGGAGAAGACAGGGGTTTGGCCACTGAGTTGTTCGAGCACCTTGGCGGCACGAGTGAGACGATCGCCGCTCTCGCCGACGGAGATGTTGAGAACCAGCTTTTGCACTTTGATTTCCCTCATTGGGTTCGCTAGCTTCTTCTCCGCTGCCTGATTCATTATTCACAAACAAGCGCCATAAACGCAAATCAATAAAACACATCAAACATGCATCATCAAACGATAAAAGCAGCTCAGGATACAATGATAGAGAGAGAGAGAGAGAGAGAGAGAGAGAGAGATGAGAACCATTGCTGTGTTTGTCTTGTGTCGAGACTCGAGAGATGGAAGGGGCTGTTGCTGAGAAGTTAAGAGGAAAGCTTTGGAGGCGGCAGCAGCTAAAATAGTACGAGTGAACCAGGTAGGGTTTTGTAATCGCAGAATTTTGTAACGACGAAAATGCCCTTTATACAAAGGAGGACTAGATTGAAAAAAAAATTAAAAAACTTTCCGTTTCCGGGACTTGAACCCGGGTCTCTTGGGTGAGAGCCGACTATCCTAACCAACTAGACTACAGCGGATTCATGTGATGTAAGTGAATATGAATTATATAATATATAATTATATTCAAGAGCTCATCTTAGATCCCTGAAACCCTAATCGAGGGTGTGAGATTGCATCTCCCTCCCCTAAATCTCGAATTAACCGTGATATCTTTAAAAAAAAAAAACCATAATTGTTTTTTTTTGTTCTACTTTTTTTTTAAAAAAAAAAACATAATTTTTTCATGAGTATAGTTACAGTACAGTAACCGTAGAGTTGTTGGAGTGAAAATTAGACATCGGGGTTTTAATCCAAAAGTCCTCAAAATTCAATGGATTCTTATGATGTAAGTGAATATGAATTATATAATATTTAATTATATTCAAGAGCTCTTGCTTTAACACTATGGAGTTAGATCCCTCAAACCTTAGTCGAGGTTGTTAGATCGTATCTTCCAACAGCTTTAAAAAAAAGGCAAAATTGTTTCATTTGTCTACTCTTAAAAACAATAAAAAAATCAATAGTTTAGTTACAACACAATAACTGTACAGTTGTTGGAGTGAAAATTAGACATTGGGTTTTAATCCAAAAGTCCTTAAAATTCTAAGGTTAAAAAATAAAAAATAAATAACTAAATAAATAAAATATTTGCTTTTGTGTTAAGTTCGTATTTTCGTGTTAAGCAAAGAAGAATAGAAATGAGTAGGAAAAGATAGAAGAATTTGAGGTTATTGGAAACAATACTTTTTACATAATCTCATTCAATCCATTATAGAATCAATGGCATTTAATGGAAAAGGTATAATTAGAAGGGTAAAACAGATTTTATGACATAACTCTAATTATGAACTACTTATGAAGGATAAAACCATATGCAATAGTTATATCGACGGACACTGAGTTTTTGGTTTGTGTAAGAACTTCTACAGTTACGAAAGTGCAACCTTAGGTTTTTAGTGGAGTAACTCGAAGGTTAATAATTATGAAATATTAACTAAAGAGTTTAATTAAATTTTCTAATGATTATTGGAGCTCAAGATTGTGGGTCTATTAGATCCCCCAAAACGATGATGGTAACAAGAGTCACTGTTAATTAATTGAAAGGTCTAATTAATTATGTTACGGAAGTAATAAGAAATTTTTTCAAAAAATTAATTAAATAATGATATTATTTAATTAATATATTAATAAT
Source organism: Dipteronia dyeriana (assembly GCA_032871835.1). Lineage (NCBI taxonomy): Eukaryota > Viridiplantae > Streptophyta > Magnoliopsida > Sapindales > Sapindaceae > Dipteronia > Dipteronia dyeriana. The sequence goes on along the minus strand of CM065301.1, from coordinate 71,799,286 downwards.
TAATAAATTACTAATTGAGAATTATTAATTAGAGGTTACTAGTTCGAACAATGACTGAGACAAAGGATAAAATAATAAGATTATTTTATTTCTCAACTAGGTCAAGTGTTCAAGTCTTTGTGAACTGGGGTTATGTGGGATTTAGAATCCTATACGAACTTGGTTACTAAAACACTAATTATTGGAAAAGGATTAGTATCTTGGTTTTTAAAAATGTATATAAAGATAAATTATTAATTTTTTTTATAAAAAAAAAAAACAATATCAACATATACATGAAACACACAAAAAAATGGATATTATCATTTTGGTCCTATGTTTTCATGCGAAATGATTTATTTAGCTGCCTTTCTAATTTTCACTAGTGTGGTCCCTCTATTTTCGAAAACCCATCAATTTGGTCCCTCTGACCAGACTTTCGACGGTAAACCCTAACAGAAAAAAATGAATGACTATTTTAACCTTGACCATTTATTTTCTTTTAAAAATAAAATCAAATAAAAGAAAAAAAATACCCTTATTTTGATTTTTAATTTATATATATTAATGGATTAAGAAATTAAAATATTAAAAAAATCATTTTTTTCTTCATGTTCTTCACAATTCATCTCTCGTCTTCAAAGTTGATGGTACATTTAATTTTCAATTTTTCAGTTCAATCAATTTCAACTAGAATTTCAACTTCGTTTTCCTAATCCAATAATCAATCTATTCCTCTATACATTTGTTTTTTTTTCTCCAATAATCATCCTATTTTGAAATCAGCTCATTCTTTTCTCGAACAAGATCGAGAAAGATGAGAGATGAGATGATTTAGGGCGAATTTCTTCAAACCCATCCATAGGTGGCCACCATCGACGGTACTGAAATTTCCTCCCCTGTTTTCTGTCTCGCCGTGTTCGGAATGTTGATTGGAAATTTCTACAAAGAGGTATACACTTCAAACAAACCACACTCGAATTTGTGCTATTCAATCTCTTATTTCACTTGTTGATATTGCATATTTGTGTTAGTTGTACTATTATCTCTCTTGTTTCACTTGTTGATACTGCATATTTGTGTTAGTTGTGTTAATTCTCTCTTGCTTCACTTGTTGATATAGCATATTTGGGTCTTGATGATTTATTGAGGTTTAAATGTATAACGATTGCTCCCATATTAGAAACCTCTATGTGGATGTGATTTTGTGTTTCTTTTGTTGTTGTTGTTGTTGATGATGATGATGATGATGATGATGATGGGTTGTGAAGTGAAATTTGTTATTGCAAAAAATGATAGAGGAAGTGTGTTGATTGTGGATTGTTTTGTAAAATTGTAACGTTTGGGTGAGAATTTTGAAATGATTCTTTTTGTATTAGATTCTAGACTTACAAAGCTTTCATTCATGACTCTTTTCACCTAAATTGGTTATATATTCTATTTTTGGCGAATTTTGAAGTTGAACAAAAGTTACTGGAAATTTTATCGTAACAATGACAGATTGGTATATCGAGAGAGAGAGAGAGAGAGAGAGAGAGAGAGATGAGATCGGGAGAGATGATAATGGTGATTGACATACTTTTTCATCAATGTAAAGCATTCGATCTTTTTATTAGTTCTCTTGGCTTGCTTGTCCTTATGACAACAAGTTATTGGTATGTCTTCCCAAGAGAATAAAGACTAAACATCTCAACTCAAATAAACATATAAAACGGCTTTCTTCAAAAGTATTAACAAATTTCACCAAATAGATTTCACAATTAGACTTCTCTAAAGTCAATCAATAAATTTTGACCATTATAGTGAATGTATGAGAATATGAAGTTCATGTGTTGACTAAAGACACCAAGTTTAAATACTAGACCTAGCATATTTAAATAGCTTAGTCAAAAGTCAAACTTAGAACTCTTATCAAATAAGAACAAGAAAAATATTCTCATATATGCTACCCATTCAAGTATGAGAGCACTCACATTTGATCATAATGGTCTTAAGTGAACCAACACAAACAACATCATGATCATTACTCATGGCAATATGAAATCTTAAAGATAAATCATCAACTATCTTCTTCATGTAAATATCACTTATATTAAACTCATTATTATTGTCACACACAAATATTTCATCAAGACAATGTATATGATCATCATTCTTTTTCACATTCTCATCCACACAAATCTTCTTGACATTCTTCTTCACATGTTTATTATTATTATGCACAACATTCAAATATTTATCAATATCAACATGTTTAGAAGAATGAATAGGAACCTTTTTCACATCATGCTTCTTAATCCAAACTTTCCTAGTAATTTTCTTCACACGATCATGATCAATATGCATATTTTTTTAAACATCAAGACTATTATCATGTTTAGAATATTTCAAAGAAGATTCGTTCAACTCACTACCATGTAGATTATTGCCTAGTTTGCATTGTGTAATATATTCATAACACCTAAGCCTAATGTGACCAACCTCATTACAATAATCACAAACCGGAATAAATTTGGAAAATTTACCTTTTGGACGTGCATGCTTTGGTTGAGAAGTTTTATAGCTCTTCTTGCCTTTGTCTTTGGTTTTGGAAGTAATAATAGTTAAGCATTTTCTAATCCAAAATTTCTTAACAACATGCTTTGAATTATTCTTTGGCTTACTATCATGCAAATTGACTTTATTAGTCACATTTTCAAACAAGTCAAACAAAGCATTATCAACCTTTTTATGCAAAGTAATATGAGGCACAACATGTGTTTTCACAAGCAAGTCATTTTCTCAACATGCTTTTCCAAGGCCTTCCTAGGTTTAGATTTAGATCCATACATGAATGATTGCCTAGGACCATTCATCATAGAAATATCATACAAATATTTCTCATATTTGCATTTACGAATATACTCATAGCATCTAGGTCTTCTATGTCCTACCATGTTACAAAAATGGCAAATATGTACAAATTTGAGAGGGTTGACTTTAGCTTGAGCATTTGAAGTAGTATACCTTCTCATATTGTCACCTCTTTGATGTCCACTCCTTGATGCTTTGTCTTTTGCATGAGAAAATGATGATTGTTGTCTTTGACCTTGTTGAGATTTTCCTTTGTTGCTCATTGTTGATGTTGAGGCACCTCCAGTTGTATCCATGACTTTACAGTTAGATAAAGTACCTACATTCACTTTACCATTTGCTTTGACAAAAGTAGAATTGTTAGATGAATATGTAACATTTTCATTCACATAACCTAATCCTCTTTTATCACTAGGATGCTTTCCAATCTTATTGAGAGTTTCTACTTTACTAGCACTAGATGACATCTTACCTATCATCTTATTAGCCTCATCAAGCTTATCACAAGCATCTTCTCTTGACACTCATACTTACTAATTTTGATTTTAAACACATTCTCAAGTCTTTTAGCACGATCAAAGGATTCAACTCTTTGCTCAAATTTTTATTTCAAAATCTCTAGTCTTTCATTACTATCTTTCAAGTTATTTTCTAAACTAAGAATTTTGTCTTTAAGCTCTTTATTCTTTTTTTGCTTATTCTCTCCTTCCATGATAAACAACATCATAGTAAAGTCCTCTTTCAAATCATCTAGCTCTTAAGCACTTTCCTCCATCTTTGAAAAATACTTTTCAATGGTCTCTTCATGCTCCTTAATGACTTCGATTTGCTTGCTTATCTTTTTTAAAGACATCTTCGTCTCATTTTCAAGAGCCTTGATTATCACCACTAAATTGACATTTATCAACTTCAACTTGTTTTTCTCATCATTATTCTTGACATTTTCACTTGTTAGTTTAAGGATCTTGTCATTGAAGTTTGTTTCATCATGATTTGAGGAAGCTTCGGTCTCTTCATGATTAGATGAGATTTCACTATCTTCCTTACTTGAAGAGTATTCACTTTCCTCATTACTTGCGGAGTCTTTGCTACTATCCTCAAATCTTCCTTCATAAATGGCCAAGTGAGCAACGTTGTTGTAAGCATATTCACAATCATACGAGGACTCATCTTCCTTTTTTACATTACTCACGTATCTAATGTAGACGTTCATCATACTTTTTAAAAAAGAGTAGTTATCGCTCTTTAAGAGTGGAGGCCTAACACTAGAAGCACTTTCCGGCATCGAATCACCCATAGTAACAATCATGGATATTTCACAAAACAAAACACAACACAAACACAATAATATGGATCTATCTAATTACTTCTAGACACCCTCTCTGATACCAATTGAAATTCCCCTAACCAAGGTATATGCTCAAATTCTTGCACTTCTTTCACACACAACCAAGTTAAGCACAATTAGAGCCTTTTACAAGTAAATTGCTTTAACAAGTCAAAGTAAATTCAATCAAGCAAGTGTTAAAACAATACAAGTTAAAGTAAGTACATAAACTAAAAATACAAAAGTCAACACAAGAAATTTTTACGTGGTAAAACCTCAAAAGATGAAACATCCACGAGTTGATACCACAACCACCATTAAAAGCAAATCACTATGACAAATAGGAGATACACACTCAAGAGGCAATCAACACAAGATTCACTCTTCAAGCTATCTACACCTATTTTACCCTCGAGCCTAGTGAACTTACTATGCCGACTTCTTATCCAAGACCTCCCGTCTTTGGGAAGATTCCTTGTCTGTCTATCCAAGTCCTTCGGACTCTAAACAAGACTTCCACACTTAGCTATCTGAATCACCCTAATTTTATCCAAGACTTTCAATGCTTATCTATCCAAGACCTCACGTCTCTAGCCAAGACTTCTAATGCTCAAATCAACTAATCATTCTAAGAAATGAGACTTACAACCTCTTCACAATGCAAATGACCTAAGGGGATGCAAATGATGCAGACACAAGCAAATAGAGAATGTAGATCAACCAAACTCTATGAACATGCATTTAGATAACTATTTATGACTTTCAAAAATCAATCACAAATACATATAGAAATCTAAGCATGTTTATCAAATAAGAACTAGATTAGAGTAATAGAAATCTCAATAAAAAATGACCTAGTCCTTAGAACATGTAAAGAATCTAGAAATCAACAATCAATCATAAGAACATAAAAATAGTTCTAGAATCAAGTTCATGCTTATCAAGTTTAGCTAAAATATATTCAATTGAACAACAAGCAAGCTAAACTCGAAAATAACTTAAACAAACCACAAAGTTGAATCAAAATCATTCTAGACATTCTTCTTAATCAAATAAAAAACATTCATAAAGATGACCAAAGAAGAAAAATAAGAAGAAAATGATTCACATACAAATGATGAAATCTCGAGTTAGAAAACTGATCATTGTGAAAAATTAAGACATCATTTGGCTCTAAAAATGCTTAGGGTTGTTCCTCTCTTCAAAATCAACAATTTCGGCTTTTGAATCGATCAAATCTGAGTTGATTTGAGAGAGGTATGTCAAAAATGAAATTGGATAAGTTGTAAAAAAATGTGCAGGTGAACAATCAATATATAAAAAATTGGCTAATTGGCACTAATATCCCTTAAACTATACTTGAATTTGCACGTTACCACATATACTTTTTTTTCACCATTTAACCCCCTGAACTATCGAAAATTGGTAACGGTTGATGGAATTGTAACATCGCCATTTTTCTGTCATGAAAAAATGCATTAAGTTTCCCTTATTTTACACATAATTGCATCAAACCGAAAATAATATAATAATACAACTCAAACACACCTCTGACAAAATTTTAAAAATCAAATAGAAATATATATATATATATATATATAATAATAATAATAATTATTATTATTATTATATTTAAATGTGGAGATCCAATCAATGTCTCCCCTATCCATTATTAAAATGGTATCCATATATCTCCACCCAAAAAAATATAAAACAAAAATTCAAAAAAAAAAATTAAAGAATTTTTTTTATTAGGTGGAGATCCAAATGAGATGAACGGTGGAGATCCAACCACCTAATAAAAAAAAACTTTTAAAAACAATTCATCTTCTTTATGAACCCTAGAAACCACTAAAATAAATTATAGTTATCTCCATCGTCTGATGATAGACAGTCTCGAACACTACTCGCCATTTGAATTTTTAAAATTATAAAAAACTTAAATTGATATAAAATCTTTACCAAAACATAAATAACACATATATGAGTTAAAAATAAAAGTTTTAAAGCAAAATCATTCGAATACATATTTCTAAAGTATTTATACTTGGTTACAAGAATCGGTCTAATACTGGACATATTGTAGTACCCATTTTTAAAAATTCATAACTAATTTAAATAAAACCCTAAAAATATTGAAATAAATTTTTAAACCTTTTTAACATGTTTTTAAACATTTTTACTAAATTATAGAATTTATAAACAAGTTTTACACAACAAAATGTATTTTCGAAGTCAGACCAAGTTATAAAAACTGATATTTTCAGCAATACTATTTCAAACTCAAAAATTCATAGAAATTATATTACTTAATATTTTGAAATCAAACGAATTTATTTGGAACCCTTAGGTAGTCTAGTTCAAAATATCAAAACAAAAATTACAAAAATATAATAGATAAATTAACAATAAATTTCGTAAAAATCACTGGTCAGTCATAAATACATTGGTATTGAAAGATAAGAACTCATAAATCATTAAAATAGGTTTCCATGATTACAACACAATAAAAACCCAAATGTTTCCTCTAAGCGTGTAAGTAATAACTCAAACACATAAAAAAAAAAAAACACCTTGAAGACGTCTTTCTTCTTCTTTCTTGAAAACAAGTTCTTGTTAAAAGTATGAGGATTTTTTTTTCCTTCTTTCTTCTCACTTTACGTTTAAAGAAATTTTTAGGTTTCTATCTATATAGAGAGTGATAGTATTTTAAATCAAAGTGTTTAACAATAAATAGGAATCTTAAATCAAAATCAGAATCCCTATCTTTTGTTGTTATTGTTATCAATAATATATTTAAAAAAAATAAGGAGTTATTTAAAAAAAAAACATCTTTTAAATTCGTATCTATATTTTAAAATTTTAACCCCCAATAACTGCATAATTTATAAAACGTAAGTGTTTTTTTATTAAAAGTTAAACGCCTATGGAAACATTTAGACTAGAATTAAATTATGGTTCTTACAACTTCTACCCCCTTAAAGAATTTCATCCTCGAAATTTCACATACCTTATCAATCAAATAAGTGAAGATACTTGACTCGTATCTCATCCTCACGCTTCCAAGTTGCCTCCTTAACAGAGTAGTTCCTCCATAATATCTTAACCAACATTACTTTCTTGGTACGCAATTCTTGAACCTTGCGATCCAAGATCTGAATTGGTATTTCATCATAGGTGAGGTCATCTCTTAGCTGAAGCGGTTCATAACTGATCACATGTGACGAATCTGGAATGTATTTACGAAGCATAGATACATGAAACACATTATGGACTCTAGCTAATGTTGGTGGAAGTGCCAATCTATAAGCCAAATCTCTGATCTTTTCCAAAATCTCAAATGGACCCATAAATCTCGGGCTCAACTTACCTTTCTTACCAAATCTCATAACACCTTTCATTGGGGCAACCTTAAGAAAAACATTCTCACCGGCTGCAAACTCTAATTGTTTCCTTCGATTATAATCATAGCTTTTTTGTCTACTCTGTGCCACCTTTATTCTTTCTCTAATCTTCTCTATAACTTCACAAGTTTGCTGAACAATCTCAGGACCCAGTCCTTTTCTTTCACCAACTTCATCCCAATGAATTGGAGATCTACACTTCCTCCCGTACAGAGCTTCATAAGGGGCCATACGAATAGTAGACTGATAGCTATTGTTGTAAGAGAACTCCACTAAAGACACATATTTATCCCAACCACCACTAAAGTCTAAAACACAAGCTCGTAACATGTCCTCAAGAATTTGGATAGTCTTTTCAGATTGTCCATCTGTCTGAGGATGAAAGGCAGTGCTAAAGTTCAACTGAGTACCCAAAGCCTTGTGCAAGCTTCTCTATAATGTGGAAGTGAATTTCGGATCCCTATATGAGACAATAGATTAAGGAACCTCATGAAGTCTTACAATCTCATCTACATATAACCGTGCATATATCTCCATCGAAGAGCCTGTACGAACCTGCAGAAAGTGTGCAGACTTTGTCAACCTATCAATAATTACCTAAATGGCATTATATCCTTTCTGTATTCTTGGAAATCCCACAATAAAGTCCATGGATATATTCAACCATTTCCACTTGGGCACAAGCAAAGGTTTCAATAAGCCAGACGGTCTCTAATGCTCAGCTTTTACCTGTTGACATGTTAGGCATTGCTCCACAAACTTTGCTATCTCACGTTTTATGTTAACCCACCAATAATGAACTCGTAAGTCGCGATACATTTTTGTACTTCCAGGATGCACCGAATAAAGAGATTTATGTGCTTCCAATAAAATCTCATTCTTCAAATCAACACTGTTAGGAACACAAAACCTTTCTCCATGTCGTAGAACTCCATCATCAGACACACTGAAACCAACTCTCTTCCCCACAACAACATCTTCCATGATCTTTCTTAAATTACCATCATCGAACTGTTCTTTCTTTATTCTCTCAATTAATGTAGGTTGGATCATAATCTTGCCTAAAAAGCCATCACTTTTGGCATTCACAACTTCAATATTGAAGTTCTCTAGATCCCACATAATTTGTTTTTGAGTAGTTATCAAAGAAGCTGAACTACCAATAGATTTTCTACTCAGTGCATCAGCCACCACATTCGCCTTGCCTGGATGATAACTGATTACACAATCATAGTCCTTTAGTAACTCAAGCCATCGTCTTTGCCTCATGTTTAACTCTTTTTGGGTAAAGAAGTATTTGAGATTCTTATGATCGGTAAAGATCTCACATTTTTCGCCATACAGATAATGTCTCCAAATCTTAAGAGCAAATACCACAGTTGCTAACTCCAAATCATGCGTAAGATAGTTTAACTCATAAGGCTTCAACTGACGGGAATCATAAGCCACCACCCTACCATTTTGCATAAATACACAACCAAGTCCCCTAAGAGAAGCATTATTGTAAATCACATATCCACCTGTTCCACAAGGAATGGTTAGCACTGGAGCGGTGACCAAGCGATGCTTGAGTTCTAGGAAACTTGTCTCACATTCATCAGTCTATACAAATCTTATATTCTTCCTTGTCAACTTGGTTAAAGGCATAGCTAACTACGAAAACCCCTCAACGAACCATCTACAATACCCAGCCAAACCCAAAAAGCTTCAAATTTCCTTCACACTGGTTGGTCTTGGACAACCCACCACTGCCTCTACCATGCTTGGGTCAACCAAAATTCCTTCTAAAGACACTACATGCCCCAAAAATGAAATCCGATCCAGCCAGAACTCACATTTCGAAAATTTTACAAACAAACGTTTCTCCTTGAGTATATGCAAAACTTGCCGCAAGTGATCCTCATGCTCTTCTTGGTTGTTAGAGTAAATTAGGATGTCATCAATAAAAACAATCACGAACTTATCCAGGAAATCTTTGAACACCCGATTCATGAGGTCCATAAATGCAGCAGGTGCCTTTGTCAACCCAAATGGCATCACTAAGAATTTATAATGCCCTTACCTGGTCCGAAAAGCTGTTTTAGGAACATCTTCATTCTTAACCTTCAACTGATGATAACCAGACCGAAGGTTAATTTTAGAAAACACACTCGCACCTTGAAGCTGATCAAACAAGTCCTCAATTCTAGGAAGAGGATACCTATTCTTCACAAACACTCGATTTAACTCCCGATAATCAATGCAAAATCTCATACTTCCATCATTCTTCTTAACAAAAAGTACTGGCGCACCCCACGGAGAAACACTAGGACGAATAAAGCCCTTATACAGCAACTTTTGCAATTGTTGCTTAAGCTCATGAAGTTCAATATGTGTCATCCGATAAGGTGTTTTAGATATAGGAGAGGTACTAGGAAAATATCGAATTTAAATTCGATCTCTCTACCTAGAGAAGTGCTAGATAAATCATCTGGGAACACATTTGGAAACTCATTGGCCATCGTCACATTTGAGAGTTTTACTCCACCCTCTTTGGTATCCACCACACTTACTAAGTATCCCACACACCCTTTTCTAAGGTCTCTACGAGCTTGTAATGAAGAAATAACTTGTGGGAGTGAACACAAGTCGGTACCAACAAAGCTAAATTCACGTTCACCCGGAGGGTTAAATAATACTTCCTTCTCAAAGCATTTGACATTAGCGTGATAAGCAGATAACCAACCCATACCAAAAATAACATCAAAATTACGCACGTCTAAAATAATCAAATTTGCCTCTAACACATTGCTCCTTATATGAACTCTACACGATCTCAAAACATCTTTAGCATACAAAGAATCCCTTGAAAGGATATCAACACATAACTCATGCTCTAACAAATCAGGTGCACAATCAATCTTTCCAACAAAGGTGCGTGATACAAATGAATGTGTAGAACCATAATCAAACAATACAAAATCAAGGTGTTCAGATATAGGGACAATACCTGTCACCACTGATGGAGAAGCTTCTGCTTCCTGTCTAGTAAGAGCATACACTCTACCCTAAGTTTATGGTCCTTCCTTTGTGCTATCTGATCTTTCTTCACCTCTGGGAAATTTTGAATAAAATGACCGGACTTTCCACATTTGAAACATGCCCCAATCTTTCTGAAACAAACTCCTCTGTGTTTCGTGCCACAAGTCTCCCAAATGGGAAAATCTTTCCTTTCAGTGTCCTCTTCTCTCTGCCTTTTTTGGCCACGGTTCTTGTTATCATTCTTGCCTTGAAAGTTCTTATTCCATGGCTTCTTCTGTGGAGGGCCCTAAACTTTCTCATTCAGCTTTGCATTGTTTGCAATTTCATCTTCCCTTACTAGAATCTGAGCTTTCTGTAACACCTCAACATAAGTCCTCAACCCTAAAACCCGTACATATTTTCTAATGTCTGGTTTCAAACCCCCAACAAAACGGTTGATCTTACGTTGCTCGATGTCAATCAAATATGGAGTGAAACGAGACAACTGTTCAAATTTCCTCACATACTCGACTAGACTCATAGAGCCTTGAATCAGCCCAATAAGCTCAGCTTCCTTTTCATTCCTCAACTCCTCTGGGAAATACTTTTGATTGAAGAGCTCCCTAAACCTGGCACAAGTGATTGGATTGTTAGGCACATTGTGAGCTCAGTTAATCATTTCCCACCAATGTCCAGCATCACCTTTGAGTATAAACACTTCACAAGCGACCTTCTGATCATCAGTACAGTTAATGAAGGTAAACACCTTCTCTAACTCTCGGAGCGACTCCTCTGCATCAAGTGGGTTTGTTGTTCCCTCAAAGGATGGAGGATGAAGCTTTCTGAATTTTTCTATCATCTGCAATTGAGTTCGGTTGCCTCCCTGAATAGCAGTGGTCATAACCTAAACAAAATTCTGGAAGTTGGTTGTTTCATCCTGCTGACCAGCACCAGTAACTCTACTGGTACCAACACCCCTACCAGTTTGTTCGCCTCGTGCACCCCTAGCAGCAACTCTCTGACCAGCTCTACGAGGTGCATCCATAATATTCAACTATAGAGAAATAAACAAGGTTACACGTCATGTACACGCTGGGCTGAATTATCATAAACATATAATCCTATAAGCATTGCAAACTTTACTGACTCAAATGAATTGGCATTTCACTTGGTTCCCAAAATAAATTTCTAACTATAGGCATCCAAAATTGTAAACCAGCTTTGATACCAAAACTGTCACGCCCCAACCCAAAAGCCAAGACATGATCTTACTTATTATAAAATATCTAAGTAAACCTTCAAAATAAAATCGAAATTAAAAAAAAACTCTCAAAGTTCATAATTTTTTTTATTTTACTTATTATGAAACTAAATAAACTCCTATCTCCGAGGAAACCAAGAATTGAACTCCTCCGAGATGTCAATCCATGCTACGTGAAAAATTCAACCTCAAGAATTTGGAATCACAATAAACTAAGTGAGTTTGTAAACTCAGTAAGTAACCTAAACATGTTTTATACTTATACGAAAATAACACAAAAATAAGAAGTGTCATAAATTTCAAACTCAGATTATAAACCATTCAAATCATATAATTATCGAATTTTGCTTGGTTTCTTTTATCCATTATTGTATAGTATGACTTTTCACATATCACAGAGAGGAGTCAAAGTCACTCGTCGACAACTAATGTATACAGGGAAAGTGCAAGTGAGAATTTTTTTTTTAAAAAAAACAAAATACTCATGCCCAAAGGTAAGAGCCAGACCCTCACCATGATCATCAACGAGTCCTCCCACATGCACTAATACGTCGACACACGAATATGAAGACTCTTTAGTTCCTAGAGTACTCTAGAGACACTTCCCATATACCACACATATAACAAATCACATATCACATAGGCCTCTATACAAATTCACATAGGTGCCTACTAGCGATAATAAACAAAGTAGCCTAGCGAAAACACATTATATGGTATCCTATATTCACATTTAAAAATGCAACTTATTACATTTTAGAACACTTTGAACATATTTCAAATCATTCACAAACACATTTCAAAAACATTCATATACATTTCAAAAGCATTCATATACATATAACATTGTGATTCTGTTTTGAAAATGGGTCTAGTACACTTACCTTTTAGCAAATCAAATTAGAGCAATAACCCACGAAGTTAATAATCCAATCCTTAACCTATTATATAATCATATAAATATCAAAATCTAATTCATATCTAGGACTGGAAAAAGATCTGATTTATCGCTTCACAAACGGAAATCCTAGTACTAGAACTAATCAGTGCTGATTTGAAAACCGTATAATGTTCAATGTACGATTTTTTAATTTATTATGAAGACACTGAAAAATTCTAAAATTTTGTAAAAGCACTTTAAACAAACATATCTAGTGATATAAAAAATTTATAATTTAATAAAATCGTAAGTACCTTAAAATATTTTAAGTTTCGTAGTATTTAGGGTTGTCTGATGATAGATAATCCTGAACACAACTCGCCATTTGAATTTTTAAAATTATAAAAAACTTAAATTGACATAAAATCTTTACCAAAACATAAATAACACATATATGAGTTAAAAATAAAAGTTTCAAAGCAAAATCATTCGAATACATATTTCTAAAGCATTTATACTTTTGGTTACAAGAATCTGTCTAATACTGGGCAGATTGTAGTACCCCGTTTTTAAAAATTCATAACTAATTTAAATAAAACCCTAAAAATATTGAAATAAATTTTTAAACCCTTTTAACATGTTTTTAAATATTTTTAATAAATTCTAGAATTTCTAAACAAGTTTTACACAGCAAAATATATTTTCAAAGTCAGACCAAGTTATAAAAACTGATATTTTCAGCAATACTGTTTCAAACTCAAAAAATCATAGAAATTACATTACTTAATATTTTGAAACAAAACGAATTTTTTTGGAACCCTTAGGAAGTCTAGTTCAAAATATCAAAAATTACAAAATATAATAGATAAATTAACTATAAATTTCGTAAAAACCACTGGTCAGTCCTAAATACATTGGTATCGGAAGATTAGAACTCAGAAATCACTATAATATGTTTGCATGATTACAGCACATTAAAAACCCAAATGTTTCCTCTAAGCGTGTAAATAATAACTAAAACACATAAAAAATAAAAAAACACACCTTGAATACGTCTTTCTTGAAAACAAGTTCTTGTTAAAAGAATGATGATTTTCTTCTTCTTCTTTTTCCCTCACTTTACGTTCAAAGAAATTTTAAGATTTCTATATGTATAGAAATTGATAGTATTTTAAATCAAAGTGTTTAAAAACAAATAGAATTCTTAAATCAAAATCAGAATCCCTATCTTTTGTTGTTATTGTTATCAATAATATTCTTTTTAAAAATAAGGAGTTATTTTAAAAACAAGAAAAAAAAACATCTTTTAAATTCTTATCTATATTTTAAAACTTTAACCCCCAATAACTGTATAATTTATAAAATATAAATGTTTTTTTTATTAAAACTTAAATGCCTATGGAAACATTTTGACTATAATTAAATTACGGGTCATACAATTTACATCATATTATTATATTTTTTAGGTTTGATGTAATTATGTACATATTAAAGGGAACTTAGTGCAATTTACTATAATAGAAAAAGGGACGACGTTACTGTTCCGTCAATCATTATCAATTTCTAATAGTTTAGTGGATTTAATGATGAAATAAAAATGTATAAATGATAAAATATAAATTTAGACATAGTTTACGAGATATCGGTAGCAATCAGTCTACAAACTTTTAGGTGGCGTTTGGTTACCATGGTGGAATGAGAATTGGAATGGTAATGAGAATGAGAATTGAAATGAAAAGGAATGGAAAACTGATTTCTTTGTTTGGTTGGGACTTTAGAATCAATATCTGAATAAGTAATATTTTGTTTGGTTAACAACTGAAAGGAATGGAATCAACTGTATTTTGACCAAAATACACTTAGTTACAAAACATTTATAATAACATTATATATTATGGATAAAAAATATATATATATATGAAAGTATATATAATATATATATTATTATAATATAAAATATATATTATTACAATATATGTTATATATTTCTATATTATATATTATATATTATATGTTAGTAATATTAAATATATTACATAATAATATATATAATATAAATATTATATATATATATTATATTAAATAAAATATATCATATACATATATTACATGATAATATATATTATAAATATTATTATATATATTTTAATATATATTATTATATATTATATATTAGAAATATTATATATTATATATTATATATTATTAATATTAATATTATTAAATATATAAATATTATATATAATTATATAATGTGTGTATATATAATAATAATAATATATATAATCAGAAAATATAATGTTCATTTTGGATAATAATAATAAAATATAAAAGTATAAATTATATAATAATATTTATTATAAATATTATATATATATATTAATATATATTATTATATATTATATATTAGAAATATTATATATTATATATTATAAATATTATATATTATATATTAGAAATATTGATATTATTAATATTAATATTATTAAATATATAAATATTGTATATAATTATATAATGTGTATATATATATATATATAATAATATATATAATTAGAAAATATAATGTTCATTTTGGATAATAATAATAAAATATAAAAGTATAAATTATATAATAATATATATTTTAAATATTATATATATTGATATTATTAATATTAATATTATTATATATAAAAATATTATATATTATTATATAATGTATATATATATACATTACGTATATAATAATATATAATATATAATATAAATAATTAGAAAATATAATATATATATATATATATATATATATTTTTTGGATAATAATAATAAAATATAAATTTATAAATTTATAATATATATATATATATATATATTATTTTTGGAAATGAGGGTATTTGTGAAATTGAGTTGTGGGATAGAAGGTTATTTTTGGAAAGAAATATGTTATTGGAATGGAATAGGCATTCCATTGGTTTTTGGATGGAATGCTCATACCACCAAAATGGTGGAATACCCATTTCAATGGAATGCTCATTCCATTGGAATTTTACAAACCAAACAAATAGAATAAATTCCATTCCATTTCATTCCACCCAACCAAACCCCACCTTAAAAGACATGGCCGCACGCCAGCAACATCCGATCATGCGTGATTTTAAAACTTTCAAAGCAAATTATCACATGCAGTGAGCTCACGAGAGTGACACCGAAACAACCCAATAGAAGACCACACGTTGCAGCAAAACACTAAAGGCTTCACACAACACACTCAATAAAATTACTAATTATTCCACGCAGTGAGCTCACACAAGGAGAATGCCACGAGACCAATAACAGATCACATTAAGTCCACGCGTGCAGCAAAGGAAGCCCAACATACTAGGTTTTACGTGAATAAAATGCACTCAATAAAAACCTTATCAATTGAAAATTTTCAAATGCATTGTGCCGATGGCTTCACGTGGACAGAGAGGGGTTTTTGGCGAGGTGGCCACTCAACGCCATCCTCCCTCTTTGGTGTGGCTTTCATGACTTGTCAAGCCAACTTCCGTCCCGTGCGTTTTTCTACTATTCTCTCAGAACTCCAAAATCAAATTTGTTTTCGGATTATGAACTGTAACTACCTCATGGATATGGATATCAACAAAAATTTCATAAAAAATATGGAATTCAACTTGATACATAAAGATGAAAGCCATATACGATAAAGACACGGAAAGTTTCGTAACTTCCAACTCGAAACTTAAAACTCGAAAACATATGAATGAGTAACCGATACTACCGAAACTCAATATAGAACAATATGAGAACATAATCAAGTCCTATATCACAAAAAACACAAACAAATAAACACAAAAACATACAAGTATGTTATTTCTTAGAGATAATCCTTGAACATGTAATTTTACAAAAGTTGTCAAATTAAATTTAATTCATATGCATACTTCAACAAGTGTTTGAATATGTTATACTAATTTGACATAACGATTCATAGACGTAAATGTATGCGGTGTGTGTGTACGCGCTTACGCCTTATAAGAAAAAGAAGAATCTTGATACATTAGCATCAAAGTAAGTAAATATCCTCTTGAAGACGAACTTTACATGCAAAGTTGCTTTCCTTATTTGAAACTCAATCCAATCACAAACTACCTAAACAACTAAGCAATACAAACAAAAAGCGTTTTGATATGGAATCAAGCCAATACAAATTTAAAACCTAACAGATGAGATTGAGGGAGATGATCTGGGTTTGATGATAGTGGTGGATGATCGTGGTTTGGGGTTGATGGATCTGGTTTGGATCTCCATGGAACGCTCAATTTCTTCTTCGTTTTTTTTTTAAATTTATTTATTTCTTTTCTTTTCTTTTCAATTTCATTTTTTAAAAATACCAGATTATCTATAGAGTTATTTTTAATTTTCTCAATTTAATTATTTTAATTATAAAAAATTGCAGATTTAATTTGAATATTTTTATTTGATTTTTTGTAATGAAGTTTTTTATTTTAAAATTCTAATTTTTTGGAATTTTTAACTTTTTTTTATAATTTATAATTTTTATTTATAAATTAATTTTAGGGGGTTTTACCTTTCTTTTCTTTTTTTTTTCTTTTTTTTTATGTTGACACGTGGAGTATTTGTGGTTTAAAGATAAAAATAACCTTGGATCCGTTAAATTTAACTAGCTGTTGACTCATATAGGGATCAAATTGATGAGATTTCTAAAACATAAGGACCACACCAGTGAAAATGAAAAGATAACTAAAAAAATCATTATGTGTGAAAACGTAGGGACCAAAATGATAATATCTAAAAAAAAAGTTTTAAAAATAAGAATTGGGTGCAGCCAACAATAAAAGGGGAATAAAAAAAGGTTTTTTTTTTCTTCAATTAGCTTTCAAGTGTGGCTGAATTTCATGTACACAAAGCAAGATTTTTTTTTTTGTTATTTCTACAACCACCATACAACCTTTTGAAGCCCATGACACGTCCATATACAGTTTCTGAAATTTAGGAGATAGCGAAGAAGATTTGGTGGTACAAATTGGAAAACAAATTCAAGAATTAAAAAACGAAGGAGTTATCCTTAAGTTATAATTTTGAATCCTACCATTTTATTTATTCTTATATAATATACACGGTTTATAGAATCGTTAAATATTAAAAAAAAAAAAAAAGCTTTAAAAGTCCCTTCCTCTGCACAATTCTAGGGCTTACATACAATAGGAATGAGTGGAACACTCAACAGAACAACATAAACAACGTGCAAAACAAAAGAAAAACATGGGAAATAATTGGAGAATAACATGGCTCATCTTATGCGCACTTCGTGAGATATGGACCATTTATTTGAACCTAACCACTACTTCTTCTGACTTGGTCTTTCTCCAACGTGGTGGCCAACATGACAGTTATGCATGCATAGCTGGCACGGTCTCTATGCACACATTATTTCGCCCCACTCGGAATATCTTTATCCGTAAGGATAAAATCTAGGTACATTCGTGAAAAATGCCTTTGATTTTTCAATGTGGCATCTTCACAAGGGGCTCTAACCCACTACACAAAAATTTCAATTTTTGAAAATGCCTTCGATTAGACGAGCCATAATAGTTTGAGGTTGTGGTAAAACGGCTGAGGTAACTATGACAAGAGGGAGAAAATATTAGGCTGGGAGGGCTTGGACCAACCCTTTTCTTTAGGAGGCTGACATGGAACACATCGTGAATTAATGAGTTGGTCAGAAGTTCCAATTTGTAGGCAACGGGATTGATCCTTGCTAGTGTACGAAAGGGACCAAAAAAATGAGGAGATAATTTCAGGAATCTTTGAAAAGTCACTATGCGTTGTCGATACGGCTGAAGTTTTAAGCAGACGTAATCACCGACATCGAAATTAATTTCTCTTCAGTGTTGGTCCTCTTGGATCTTCATTTGCTCACAGACGAGGACAAGGTTGTGGTGCAAATCTTGTAAGATTGTGGTGCGAATGCGAAGGAATTCTACCACTGCTTGGACCTTGGAAGTGCCTGGAACGTAAGAGAAAATTGTGGAGGGTGGTAGTCCATAGACTTAGACATGACCGCGGTTCGATTCAAATCTTGAAACCAAACCGTAACTGTGTCAAAAAATCAGAACCGAAACTGGAACCGTGGGTTCCGATTCTAGAACAGGACTAGAACCGATGGTTTGGTTCCCGTTCTGGAACCAACGGTTTGGTTCCGGTTCCGGTTATGGAAACACCGGTTCTAGACAATTTTTTTTTAAAAAAATTGAAATTTTATTTTACCATTGGACCCAACGGCCAATTTTGTTTCTTTTCTCAATTTTTTTCCTATAAATACCCCCTATTCATTCTACTCACACCAATTCACTCACAATTCTCTCTAATTCTCTTCAATTTTCTTCGATTGTTTATATTTATTTTATTGCAATTATTTTCTTTTTAATCAATTCAAAATCAATGTCAACATTTTTTTCAAATTTATTTCCACCCACTTTTTTTTTGTAATTTTTTCAGAGTTTTTTTACAATTCAATTTTTTAAATGGCAAGTGGAAGTATATGTGGAGCTGGAGACTCTCCAAGGCGTTCCATTTCTAGGATTGGTAAGGGTCGTATGTCGGAGCTGGTGTCGGTCCAGCAGGATAATATCGGTTATGACGACACTGCTTACCACGAGTTCCTGCAACGACAATCCTATCTTGAATCCCTAAACTATCTAGCCTATCATAATCCCCCTTTAATAATTTCTGAACCCGATACTGGCTAGCCTACCCCAATATCACAAGTCAATCAGAAAATATGTATGATCCCCCTCCAGATCCAGATTTTGAAGTATCACATATTGAAGAGATCTTACAAAAGGATAAGAAGCATGTCAAATCTGATCTTTTCGTATACCATATAAAAAAAATTACGAAAGAAGATGGAATGAGGTTAGATGTTTGCAATTACTGCTCTAAAGAATTTAAGTGGACTAAATATGGAGTATACAACACATATTGGAAGCATATTATGTCCCGTCATCCAGCAGAACGTGCCAGGTTGAGTATATTTAAATATAGTGATCAAACTAATAGAGAAGAATTTGCTAGAATGGTAGTTGTAGAACATTTACCTTTTGGTTTTGGTGAAAATATTGGTTTTATTAATTATTGTCATTGAGCATTAAATCATGTTGCATGTCATGTTCCTAGAACCACTCTCACATGTACACCTTATGATATTTATAAAAAAGAAAAAAAGATTTGAAAAAAGATTTTGAGAACTATAAAAGTCATGTTTCCGTATGTGCCGGTATATGGACTGACCATTGGCGAATACATTCATAATTGGGTGTAACTTGTCATTATATGGATAAAGCATGGATAATACAAAAAATAAATTCTTGCATTTAGAGTTTTTGATGATGTACATACTGTTGATAATATTTATAAAAATATGAAATTGATTTTTAAAGAGTATAAAATTGGAAGCATTTTTTTTTCAATTGGTTTTTATATTATTTCCAATAAAACCAAAGTTATTCAAGCTTTAATTGAATTAAGCAAACCTTATTTTAATAGTAAATTTTTTTCATCAAAGATGTGTGTGCCATGTTTTAAATTTATGTGTTCAAAAAGGTTTGAAAATTCTTCAAGCTTTTATTAAACTCATTAATAATGCCCTTTTTTATTTGTGGAAACATCCTTCTGCTATGAAAGTATGGGTAAGATTTTATAAATAGACAGGTAGACGTCCCATTAGATTTTCTTGTGATGTTCCAACTCGTTGGAATTCTATTTATAAATAATTTATGAAAATTAAGATTATAGGGATTTATTAATTTCTTTTATGCAATATAATGTTAGTCAAATCAATATTTATCCACACCATTGGGATATTTGTACAAAAAATTATAATTTATTAAAAATCTATAATAGTGATACTAACAATTTGTCTGATATATATTATCACGTTACTCAAGTATTTATTATTGAGAGTTTTAATATTACTGGTGCATTTTCTAAGTGTTCATCTGATATACAATTAGAGGCAATCATTGAGCCATGAAAAAAAAATGGTTAGACTATTATAGGGAGTTTTCAACTATTTATTTGTTTGTATTGTGTTTTGACCCGCGTTGTAAATTAGAAAATTTAACTGATTATTTAACTCTTTATTATAAATGTTTAGAAATAGAAATAGATATTCATAGTTATTGTTCTACAATTAAGACATTATTTTATCAGTTATATGATGAATATCGTAGAATTTATGTCCATCACTGAACATTAGTGTTCTACAAACTCAAAATGTATTATATATTCGATCTTCTGGATTGTTAGGGTTAGGGTTTGAACTGTTATCCCAACAGAACAAAAAATTGCGAGCTTTTCCTTCTTCATCAAGCTCGGTCACATATTCTAAGATTAAAACTTATCACAATACTAGTTTTGAGTTTATGTGAGATGGTGACGTGGAACAATTTGATATCCTACATTGGTAGAGGGATCATGAAAAGAACTTCCTAATCTTGGCTATAATAGTCAAACAAATTCGTGTAACACCAGTTTCTACAGTGGCTGTGGAACAAGAGTTTAGCGCCGGTGGAAATATCTAGATGCAAGACGTTCGCTCTTGAGTCCAGAATCAATTCAAGTCCAAGTTTGTATTGATGAATGGACCAAGACGGAAAATAGACAACAAGAACTTAAACACAAAGCACTCTACGATTTCTTCGACGATGACCACACCACTGAAACGGAAGGCATCGGTTAGTTATAGATTTACAGTCCCAACTCACCTCATGGTTCACGGCTTCATCGAATTGGCAATAAAAGGTAAAAGAGCTATGTTGTCTTTGATTCCTCTAAACCCCAAGATGATACGTAAGCAACTTAATTGTGGTACAAATTAAGTGCAAGACCAATTTAAATTTTTAGTTTAATACTTTTATTTCAAATTATTTTTTTAGTTTTTTTAAATATTTATTTTATTTGAATTTCGATTACCTAATAAAATTCATTTACAATTTCATATCATTACATGTCTTATGTCTAATAATATTTTTAAAGTTAGTATCATAGTATGTAAAAAGAATTAAAAAAAAAAACACAAACTGAACCGCCTAAACAGTCGAACCGGACCGGTACCGAACCGCGGTCTACTATATGCATGTCCAATTAAATTTGAAGAAATAAAATTGGGTATAATTTCTGAAGTACTTGAGGCTGATCAATTTAATATTATTAGTTTTTCTCAGGCTGCATCAATCTTAGGAAGTTACAATAGTCTATGTTATACTTGATTGATGATCTATTATGTTGAAAGACTGATATGTGAGAAACTGATTGTTTTATGTGTTTATATTATTTCACTACAGTTCCCTTATTAGATCTTTGTTACAAGTGGCATCGACAATTTAGTTTATGTTAACCGAAAATTTGCTCTGGGTGAGGAATTTCAATTAACACATTCAACTCGCTACCTGGTAGGCAGCGGGGTAGGTACCTCATACCTTGATAAATAAAAACTGGACGAGTACAACAGGGAAAATGATAGGAGTATACTGTAACGAAAAGGTTAGGTGAGACTGTTTTATTGATTATAAGGGTACAACAGTGGTACAATTCTCTCAATCTCTCTCTCTCAGACACAAACGGTGATGGCGATTAACTCTCTCAACTCAAGATCCAGAATTGAGACTCTAGGTCGAAAACTCAAGTTAGGATGTTGAATGCTCAAGTTTCGATCATTTCTGTGGATTCAGACGTTTGCTTTTAACTCTTCCTCCCTCGTCAATCAAATCCCTATAATTTAGACCAGTTGATTGGCCGTGTTACAGGAAATGATTAGCGTTGATGGAGGATGTAAATTTACGCGGGAATTGCTCCCATTGATTACGTCATGTTTCCGTGGACTTGTGTAGTTTCATTATGGCGCTTTAATGGCGAAGAGTTCAACCCTCTTATTCCACATTACTTGGAGGAGAATTTTGGCTATGTACCTCGATGGCGCGGTACCCTGATGGTGTGGCGTTTGTTATACCATGCTGGTGTTTTCCTGACGACATCCTTCTTGCTAAGCAGGTAGGATATGTACCTCGGATGGATTATAACTGATGTCGAGGTACTCAGGTACCGGGTAGATATCCGGTATCTAGGTACTAGGTAGGAGGTACCGTGTCAATGAATCTGCTTGATACATGGTAGTCTTGGAGAAGTGATGCTGACCTTTTCCGCGATAGTGGTAACGAGGTACCTAGGTTGTATGGGAACTGGTCTCGATATAAATCATACCAGATAGGTGGAAAATTCTTCGTTGGTCCCTCCTAAAAAATGGCTATTAACCGTTTATTATACATTTATATTATAAAAGTTTTCATTCGAGAAGAAAAGTGATTATTAGTCAGACTTGATAGTTCTTAGAATCGATAAATCTTTTAAGCTTGAATAATGGGAACTTTTTTGTTGACTCACGTACAAGCACAGTTTGACACAAGCAACTGGGCAATTTTTTAGTCCAATAATATGCAGATTCCCGATTCGGTCAGGTTAACATGAAAAATGTACGTATATTTGTTGTCGAGAAAAATATCGCACACACACAAATCTAATCACAAACACAAATAATGAAAGTAATAAGAAGAAAGAAGACACCAAAGATTTTACGTGGTTCAACAATTTGCCTACGTCCACGGAGCGCACCGCACTCAATCCGCTATATCTCAGAGTTGATTACAATCTCTCTGTCTCTCTTTCTGTCTCTCTAAAATTGCTCTCTATTTCTAGCAATATTTTCTCACGCACTACGCATTATTTTCTACCTTCTCTTTTTGAAGTACATATAGGGAAAAAACGGGTTCAAAATGCAATGGAAGTGTGAGAAAAATGAAATTTAGAAATTTAGGGTTTGTGTATAAAAAAAAATCCATTTTAATAACAAGAACCTTAACCCTAGATTAATTGATGTATGTAAAAAGTATCGTACCTTTTTTTTCGTGACGATTGAACTAGCGTTGAATTGAATCCACAAGATCTTCCAATCTAATCACGAATGTGAATAACCTAGGAGTGTGGGCTCCCTATCTTTAAATTGTATACCTGAGGATGGAAACAAACAAAATCTTATTCTTTGTTAGTTACGATAATCTTCCAAGAGAAAAACCAAGAACGTCTGGTCACTTTTGAATTATCAATCAATTTGATTGAAACTCGCGTGAACCTTGATTCAATGTCGTACACAAAACCCTTTTGATGTAAAGGATACTAGTGTACTATCGAAAACAAAAACGTTCTCTTTTTCTCTCTTCCTGGCCGAATTCACACTATCTCTATGAGTTGGTCGAATTTTGTCTAAAGTAAAAATCAAAATTTTCTCCCTTAAAATTCTCTCTTACTATGCCAAATTCTCTTCTTGAAAATTGCTTAGCATGGCCGAAATTTTCATAATAGAATTCTTAGAGCTGGCCGAAATTTCCAAACCTATATATAAGGTCATCAGTCCTCTCCTAAGAAGGATTTACTTGGTTGGCAAGAATCCTTTCCATAGATAAATTTATTTGGTAGTTAAGAATCCTTTTTTAAAAGGAATTCTATCATCCTCATATATATACATAGCTGACCGAAATTTCACTTAATATAATTAGGAGACTTAGTTTTTTTACTAATAAGGATTTACTTGGTTGTTAAGAATCCTTTCCTTAGGTAGAATTACTTGGTGGTTAAGAATCCTTTTCAAAACGGAATTCTATCATACACCAAGACTCCTAATCCAACTCAATAGTGTGTTTGTAACCATAATAAAGACTTCCTAATTTGATTAGATAAATAATTCCTTTATTTATCTACTTATCAAATATAGTCTTTAACATTAACTATATTACCAACAATAATATAGTTTTAAGAGACCATATTCTACTAGGAAAAAGATTTTGGATTTTAATTAAATAATTAATTAATCAACAAATTAATTAATTTCCATTTAATTAAATAATAAAATAAAAATAATATATTTAAGCTATTCTTAATAGCCTTGCCGCCTATACCATATATATGGGCCATATATTATTTTTCTTATTTTATTAAATCCATTGGACCTTAATAAAAAGTCCACATGTAAACTAGACATATTCTTACAAAAAGAAACAAGTTCTCTTGCCTTAATACGATTCTAGATGGACCCCTAAATTGGTCCGGTAGAATATATCAAGTGATCCATGCAAGTTCGTATGGATTGAGGATCTTGGCGGACTATCTAAATTTAAGCTCCAATAGACACAACCCAATCACAATCAACAAATGATTCACTTAGGTCCGGTCTATTTAATTTTAGTTCATTCCACTAAAGAACTAAAATTGAACTCTTAAATAAAGTAGAATAAGTTGATGTCACTCACTCATACCCTAGACAACCTTATTGGAGAAAGTGTATTCTCGTGAAGAATACTAGTAATCGCAAAGAGCTCATAGACCGCCTATAGCTCTCCAAGTTACCATATTTACTCATATGACCACATTTTGAACTTGGATATTTTGACTTGTCCAGAAGCCATGTTTCAATAGACAATATTGAAAACTTAATGTTAAGATTTAATATCCAATACCTCAAAACATCCATATGATGGTATTTTACTCTCATTCAATAAATGGAGCCACGATGTCCATATCTATAAATGAAGTCCTCTATCGATTAACAAATGAATACCACCAAACTATCAAGGATAGACTATGCTATATAATCGTACTCATTGATAGCTCAATGATAACACTCACAACCATAAGTCCTTCGTTTATCTTAGAATTGAGATAGACTCTCCGATTGTCTTCAAATGAAAACTTTTATCCATTGACGGTTCTAGATAAAGTATTTCATTTTGATCCTATTCAATGCACCCAGTGCACTAGATTCTTTTTCCCAAAGACACAACACTTTGATGATTTTAGACTCATCATAACACATTTGATCTCACTCAAATGCTAGCAAAAGAATCTACAACTTTGACAAGATAAAGGTGTCAAACCTTCTATATTAAGTTGTGAATATTATTCAAGACTAACTAAAGAATTTTGTCTACCTCATACATATCTAGATGTATGAACAATTCTTCTTTTCTCATAGTCTTTTGACCTTATGATTATTTACTTTTGACAATTATAATAATTAAACTATAAATGCTATAAGATTTGTTAAACTAGAGATCACTTTATTCATATGAAAAGATTGTTAATTACAATATTACACTCTTGCTATCGAGCATAATCCTAACAATCTCCCACTTGCTCTATAGCAAATGTGTCATTTCTCTTATCCCCATGTTCTCTAGATGTCCATCAAAACTCTTTTGAGGAAGAGCCTTTGTAAAGGGATCCGCTAGATTTTCTGCTGACGCGATCTTGGTAATCGTCACGTCACCCCTATGCACAATATCCCTTCGAATGTGATACTTTCTTTCAATGTGTTTCCCTCTCTTATGAATTCTTGGTTCTCTCGAATTAGCCACTGCTTCACTATTGTCACAATAGATAGTGATATGCTTATTCGCATCAGGAACCACTTCCAAGTCAATCAGGAATTGGCGGAGCCAGACAACCTCTTTAGCAGCCTCGCATACAGCAACATACTCGGCTTCCATGGTGGAATCGGCAATACAAGATTGATTGATACTCATCCATATGGCTGTCTCTCCTCCAATAGTAAACACAGATCCTGATGTTGATCTCCTAGAGTCAGAATCTGACTGAAAATCAGAATCTTTATACCCAACGGGAATTAAATCCCCTCTAGAGTATACAAGCATATAATCTTTCGTTCTCCTAAGATACTTGAAAATATGCTTGACTGTCGTCCAGTGATCAGGATCAGGCTTCGACTGAAACCTGCTAACTATGCCCACATCAAAACAAATATTTGGTCTAGTGCAGAGCATTGCATACATGAGACTTCCTACTGCCGAAGCATATGGAATCCTTCTCATGAATTGCTCTTCATGCTCATTCTTAGGAACTTGTTTCTTAGAAAGTTTGATTCCATGTCTGAAATGTAACATACCTTTCTTGGAATCTTGCATGGAAAACCTAGACAAGATTTTGTCTATGTACGAAGCTTGGGATAATGCAATCGTTCTATTCTTTCTATCCCTTATGACTTGGATACCAAGAATATAACTTGCCTTTAATCCTTTTATATACACAAGGTTCATCAAGGTTTTGAATAAATCCAAAACCTTTTACAGCTTGATCGAACCTTATGTTCCGGGATCTAGATGCTTGCTTCAATCCATATATGGATCTTTGCAACTTGCATACCCTTTCCTCTTGGCCTTTTTCAATGAATACTTCTGGTTGCATCATATAGATACTTTCGTTAAGACTTCCATTAAGGAAAGCTATCTTGAAGTCCATTTGCCAAATCTTTAGGTCTAGAGATGTCACAACGGATAAAAGTATCGTAATGGATTTAAGCATGGCCACAGGAGAGAAAGTTTCTTCATAATCGATACCTTCCTTCTGTGTATAACCTTTAGCTACCAATCTAGCTTTAAAGGTTTCCACCTTACCATCCATTCCTCTTTTCCTCTTGTATACCCACTTGCACCCGATGGGTTTTATCCCTTTAGGCAAGTCTACAAGAGACCAGACTTTGTTTTTGAACATAGATTCAATTTCAGATTGCATTGCCTTTTGCCAATGGCGACAATCAACATCTTCCATTGCTTCCTTGTACGTATAGGGATCATCGTCATCCGGAAGATTCTCTATAGATTCTCCTAGACCAATGTATCTCTCGGGTTGTCTAACAACCCTCCCACTACGACAAGGTATGGTAGATTGTTGATCTTGTATTGGTACGGAACTTACAATTGGGCTTGGTTACGAAACCTCTTGTGGAATTGTATCTCCTAAAGGCTCATTTAGGACAATTCTACTTTTAGGCACAAAATTACTCATATAGTCTTCTTCTAGAAATTTGGCATTTGTCGAAACAAATACATTAAGATCTGAAGGACTATAAAAATAATATCCTTTTGTTCCTTTTGGATACCCTACAAATATGCATGTTTCTGAACGGAACTCCGTCTTTTCTGTCTTTCCTTTTAGCATGTGCGCAGGACATCTAAATATCCTTAAGTGTTATAAACTAGGCTTTCGCCCGGTCCATAACTCATGCGGTGTTTTAGGAACTGACTTAGATGGTACATCGTTTAGAATATACATGGCCGTTTGTAAAGCATATCCCCAAAAGGAACTAGGGAGCGTTGAATAACTCAACATAGACATAAAAAAATCCAAAAGAGTTCTATTTCTCCTTTCTGCCACCCCATTTTGTTGAGGTCTGCCTGGTGCAGAAAATTGAGAAATTATTCCACTATCAATAAGATATTGTTGAAACTCACCAGATAGATATTCTCCACCATGATCGGACCTCAAGATTTTTATGCATTTCTCAAGCTAATTTTCTACTTCAGCTTTAAATGCTTTGAACATATCAAAAGCATCCGACTTATGTCTCATGAGATACATATAGCCAAATCTTGAGTGATCATCCGTGAAAGTGATGAAGTACTCATATCCACCTCTAGCACGAATGCTCATAGGTCCATACACATCAGTATGTATCAATCCTAAACATTGGATGGCTCTTGCGCCTTTGGTCGTAAACGGCCTTTTGGCCATTTTAACTTCCAAACAAGATTCACAAGTTGGTAGATCATCAACCTTTAAGTCACTTAGAGGTCCGTCACATACCAATCTTTTAATCCTATTAAGGTTGATATGACCTAAGCGCAAATGTCATAGGTAGGTTTCATCTTTTGATAATTTTACTCTTTTATGATTAAGTTCCGTTGATTCTGTGTCTAACAAGTGAGAGATATTTCCATGCAAATAGAATAAATAGTTTTCCAATGTACCTTTGCAAACAAATTTGTTATTTTTACTAATAATAAAACCTTTATTAAAAGTAACCGAATATCTAAATTTATTTAGACAAGAGACCGAAATTAAATTCCTTTTGAATTGTGGTACATAATAAACTTTTATTAAAACTAAATGCCTATAAGAATCAAAATTGATTCTAATATCTCCCACTACACTAGTAGACACCAACGCTTCATTGCCTAATGCAAGTTGAATTCATTCTTATTCAATCTATTCCTTTGACCCTTTTCACCATAAAAGAAACACTTTCCTTTGATCTTGGTTACTTTCTTGGTCTCTTTCTAAGAAGGCTCAAGTTTCTTTTTCTTCTGTTGTCTTTTGACCTTCTTACGGGTCTTTAACAGTAGCAACTTACCAAGCATATGAATCTCTTTACCCTCGCCTTTCACAAGGATTATCTTAGTGCTTTGAATATCTTGCATCAGGCTTTGCAAGGTGCATTCCTTATTATTCAAGGTGTAGTCCAACTTGAATTGATCAAAGGAATCCGATAGTGAGTTGACAATCATGTCAATTTTGGTCTCACCATCTATCTTAGCACCATTTAGTTCACCAATGTTGAGATGTGCTATGACTTTTATCATGTGATCTTTAACACCCTGTCCAGGTTTCGTCCTAAGATTCATAAAAGCAATCACTGCCCCTCTCTCTTAGTCATCCTAGACCTCATAGCCAACATATCCTCTAGAGACATCATTATATCGGTAACAGTCTCTATTCCTTAACGTTGTTGTTGCAACACATCGGAGATGATGACCATAATGTAACGTACAATTAGCCATCTCATCTGAAGACTTCCACTATTGATACTCATCTCTTTGCTTCCTGAGTTAGATTCATTAGTTTCGTTGTTAAGGAATATACAGAATGAACTTATACTTTTCAGTTTGCAACAACAAACCAATATTCCTTTTTCCATGTGACATGATTATCATTAGTTAAAGTATTATCTTTTAGGAATTTGATTAGGGATGGGGTCATGATTTCTTTATATTAACAAAAAATATATAAGTAAATAATCATGATAAAGCACTTTTGAATATTTATCTTGAATTAAATAAAATAATTCAATCGTAAAAATTCAACGGTGATCAAACACCCATAAATGTCATGCCTCCTTTGGGAGTATGCACCATTTATTAGTTGGACTAGGTCCCACCTAATTGTTAACATAACAACTAACGTTTTCTATTTTATCCTTGCAATTTTGTTAACAAGAACTCTTAAGAGGATATTAATTAAATTACATTAAGTTTGTTACCAAGTTATCGACCTTCAATATAATCCCTCACGAATATCCCTCATTTGGGAGTAGATATCGTTTGGGCTAATTTTCTAGTCTATCCTTGTAAGGAAGCATCTTGCTAAATTCCATTCATGAATACCTGTTGGGAGGTTATTCACAAAACATAAAGCTCAACTAAACTTGGAGGCCGGAGGTGTTCCAAAACACCCTTTCTCACTCAATTGTTTAAGGCGTGTGATCGAATTCCAAAGAATGATTTACCAAGTTATCTAGATGCCAATTTAGATACTTAAACCATTCAATGCATGTTCATACCAAAAGAGATATATGAGTGACACTCCTATTCTATATGACATGTTATCAAACAATGACAAACATTGCAATATTTACAAAAATATAAATAGCTACAATTTTGGTCCATCCTAGAAAAACAAGTAAATTACATATATCTTGGAATACAAGAACTCCTTTATTGGCGAACAAGTCTTCACGCGACTTTCGTCGTTCGGACTTCCTCGGCCCATGGGCGTGCGCACCCCTTGCCCTTACCCATGGGCATGCGCATGCCACAAACCCATAAAGGGCTGCCATGCGCAACCCATGGCTACCAAAGGGCTGCAGTGCGCAGCCCATGCCACAACAAACGTCGATGCGCGCTCTTCGCACGTATGTTAGTTGTTACGGCTCACACGGTCCCAAACTTGTTCCGGTTGCTCCAAATTCTTCAAGCCTTCGAGTCTTCGATACTTGAATGTATTATAGACGAATTTTTAAAAAAAAAATACTGCAGTTTTTTTTTATTACAACAAAAAAATAAAAATAAAAACTTAGCAACTACCAAGAAGGAAATTATTGCGATGATAGACCACCCTTCTTGTTACAATCCCAAAACAAAATTACATTGAAATTTTAGGACAAAAATTGAGCAATAAAAAACCACAAATAAAACATATATATATATATATATATATCTATACATTCCAATGTAGATATATATATATATATATATATATATATATGTGAATACCTAGAGTGTCATCTCTTTCTAAAACATGAATACATACAATAAAAAGAAAAAGATTCACGAACTCATACATCAATTAATCAAGGGTACAATCTGGCTCTGATACCAATTGTAAGGAAAAAACGGGTTAAAAATACAACGGAAGCGTGAGAAAAAACAAAATTTAGAAATTTAGGGTTTGCGTATATAAAAAAAAATTAATTTTGATAATAAGAACCTTAACCCTAGATTAATTGATGTATATAAAAAGTATCGTACCATTTTTTTTCGTGACGATTGAACTAGCGTCGAATTGAATCTATAAGATCTTCCAATCTAATCACGAACGTGAATCACCTAGGAGTGTGGGCTCCCTATATTTAAACTGTATACCTGAGAAAAACCAATAACGTCCGGTCCCTTTTGAATTATCAATCAATTTGATTGAAACTCGTGTGAACCTTGATTCAATGTTGTACACAAAACCCTTTTGATGTAAAGGATACTAGTGTACTATCGAAAAACAAAAACGTTCTCTTTTTCTCTCTTCTTGGCCGAATTCACACTATCTCTATGAGTTGGTCGAATTTTGTCCAAGGTAAAAACAAATTTTTCTCCCTCAAAATTCTCTCTTGCTAGGTCAAATTCTCTTCTTGAAAATTGCTTAGCATGGCCGAAATTTTCATCATAGAATTCTTAGAGCTGGCCGAAATTTCCAAACCTATATATAGGGTCATAAGTCCTCTCCTAAGAAGGATTTACTTGGTTGGTAAGAATCATTTCCTTAGGTGGATTTATTTGGTAGTTAAGAATACTTTTTTAAAAAGAATTCTATCCTCCTCATATATATACATAGCTGGCCGAAATTTCACTTAATATAATTAGGAGACTTAGTTCTTTTCCTAATAAGGATTTACTTGGTTGTTAAGAATCATTTCCTTAGGTAGAATTACTTGGTGGTTAAGAATCCTTTTCAAAAAAGAATTCTATCTTACACCAAGACTCCTAATCCAACTCAATAGTGTGTTTGTAACCATATTAAAGACTTCCTAATTTGATTAGATAAATAATTCCTTTTATTTATCTATTTATCAAATATAGTCTTTAACATTAACTATACTACCAACAATAGTATAGTTTTAGGAGACCATCTTCTACTAGGAAAAAGATTTTGACTTTTAATTAAATAATTAATTAATCAACAAATTAATTAATTTCCATTTAATTAAATAATAAAATAAAAATAATATATTTAAGCTATTCTTAATAGCCTTGCCGCCTATACCATATATATGGGCCATATATTATTTTTCTTATTTTATTAAATCCATTAGACCTTAATAAAAAGTCCACATGTGAACTAGACATATTCTTACAAAAAGAAACAAGTTCTCTTGCCTTAATACGATTATAGATGGACCCCTAAATTGGTCCGGTAGAATATATCAAGTGATACATGCAAGTTTGTGTGGATTGAGGATCTTGGCGGACTATCTAAATTTAAGCTCCAATAGACACAACCCAATCACAATCAAAAAAATGATTCACTTAGGTCCGATCTATTTAATTTTAGTTCATTTCACTAAAGAACTAAGATTGAACTCTTAAATAAAGATAGAATAAGTTGATGTCACTCACTCATACCCTAAACAACCTTATTGGAGAAATTGTATCCTCGTGAAGAATACCAGTAATCGCCAAGAGCTCATAGACCGCCAAGAGCTCATAGACCGCCAAGAGCTCATAGACCGCCTATAGCTCTCCAAGTTACCATATTTACTCATATGATCATATTTTGAACTTTGATATTTTGACTTGTCCAGAAGCCATGTTTCAATAGACACTATTGAAAACTAAACGTTAAGATTTAATATCCAATACCTCAAAATATCCATATGATGATATTCTACTCTCATTCAATAAATGGAGCCACGATGTCCATATCTATAAATGAAGTCCTCTATCGATTAACAAATGAATACCACCAAACTATCAAGGATAGACTATGCTATATAATCGTACTCATTGATAGCTCAAATGATAACACTTGCAACCATAAGTCCATCATTTATCTCAGGATTGAGATAGACTCTCCGATTGTCTTCAACGGAAAACTTTTATCCATTGACGGTTCTAGATAAAGTATTTCATTTTGATCCTATTCAATACACCCAGTGCACTAGATTCTTTTGCCCAAAGATACCACACTTTGATGATTTTAGACTCATCATAACACATTTGATCCCACTCAAATGCTAGCAAAAGAATCTATAACTTTGACAAGATAAAGGTGCCCAACCTTCTATCTTAAATTGTGAATATTATTCAAGACTAACTAAAGAATTGTGTCTACCTCATACATATCTAGATGTATGAACAATTATTCTATTCTCATAGTCTTTTGACCTTATGATTATTTACTTTTGACAATTATAATAATTAAACTATAAATGCTATAAGATTTGTTAAACTAGAAATCATTTTATTCATATGAAAAGAATTTTAATTACAATATTACACTCTTGCTATCGAGCATAATCCTAACAAGACACATAATGGTAGTATTTATATGGGAGGACTAGGGTTAGCCAAATTCCAATTGGAATCTTTTCCCTTTCCTATTACTTATTCGCACAGGATTTCCTCTTCTTACTAAAATCCACTTGTACCTCGGTCTGGACCGCTATGTAGGCAAATGCCTACGCCGCTGTCCACAACGCATAATTTGCTTATAAAACTTCGCTCTTCAGGCCACGGTGTGTGCACCATGTCCACGATGTGGTCTGCACGGCATGTCACGCCTGGACATCACTGTTGTGTGTGCCGCGATCAAAATTCGTGTCTCCACCGAGCCACCTGCTAGAACTCGTTTTTCTCCGCTCGTTTTTTTCTTCACATATCCCAACAATCTCCCACTTGAAGACTGAAAATCAATAGGCGTCCTCCATCCTTTTCTTGATGCCTTAGTAGATAAATAACGGTGCGCTCATTCCCCACATTTTCATTCTTGAAGACCTGCTAAGGTTGCATACAACTCCAGTTTTTCAACAGTGACTGGCTTGGTTAACATGTCAGCCGGATTCTTAGTTCCTGCAATCTTCATTAACTTCAACACTCTTTCTTCAATTAACAATCGAATAAAATGGTAACGCAGGTCTATATGTTTGGTCCTAGAATGGAACGTCGAATTCTTAGCCAAGTGTATTGCACTTTGACTATTCGTCACTTGATTGAATCCCAACTCGGCTAACAACCCTTGTAACCATATCAATTCCTTGCTTGCTTTTGTTACAGCCACATATTCTGCTTCAGTTGTAGATATTGTCACTATCTTTTGTAACTGGGACACCCAAATGATCGCAGTACTCGTTATTGTAAACACATATTCGGTGGTACTTCTTTTTTGATCAATCTCTCTGGCAAAATCTGAGTCCACATAACCTTCTAGTTTGATTTCATCTCTTCTGAAGGTTAGACATCTCTCTGTCGTACCCCACAGGTATCTTAGGATCCATTTTATGGCCTCCCAGTGAGGCTTGCCCGGATTGGACATATATCGGCTCACAACTCCCACTACTTGGGAAATGTCTGGTCTTGTGCAAGTCATGGTATACATTAGACTTCCAATGGCTGAAGCATAAGGAACTCTAGGCATGAAGTCCTTCTCCTCTTCCGTCTTCAGACTCAAATCCTTGGACAACCTGAAGTGACTAGCCAAAGGTGTTCTCACCGGTTTCGCATCTCCCATGCTGAATCTCTGTAACACCTTTCGAATGTACTCTGCTTGTGAAAGCTTCAATGTATCTTCATGTTTGTCTCTGCTAATCCTCATTCCAAGAATTTGCTTTGCTGGACCCAAATTCTTCATCTCGAACTCACTTGAAAGTTGCTTCTTCAATTTGTTAATCTCTTCTAAATCTGAACCAACTACTAACATGTCATCAACATAAATGTCATCAACATAAAGTAACAATATTATGAAACTAGACTTAACCCTTTTAAAGTAGCAACAGTGGTCAACATTGCATCTCATGTAGCCATTCCCTTGCATAAATCCATCAAACTTCTTGTACCACTGCCTGGGAGCTTGTTTTAAACCATACAAGTTCTTCATCAACTTGCATACCAACTCTTCTTTGCCAACTTCCGTAAACCCCTTCGGTTGCTTCATGTATATCTCCTCATCCAAATCTCCATGAAGTAAGACAGTCTTCAAATCTAACTACTCCAGATATAATCCTTTTGATGCGATAATACTTAACACTAACAGGATCGTAGTTAGTTTAACAAAGGAGAAAAAATTTCAGAGTAATCAATACCTTCAAATTGTTAGAAACCTTTAACTACAAGTCGTGTCTTGTATCTCTTGGAACCATCATGTTTCTTTTTTATCCGAAACACCCACTTATTCTATAGAGCTTTCTTTCCTTCAGGCAACTTAGCTAACTCCCAAGTTTGGTTAGATATCAACGACTTCATCTCATCCTTCATTGCAAGCTCTCACTTGCTCGCATCTTCTCCCTGAAAAGCTTCATTATTGCACTCAGGTTCTCCCGTATCTGTCAGCAGCATGTATTGCAAGTACTTCCTATTTGGTATAGAAGTTCGAGTTGATCTTCTCAATGTATTATGGACTTGTGTCACTGGAACATCTCTGAGTATGATAGATTCTTGTACCTGGGGCTGAACACCTTGCTTTTCATTATTCTGCTTAATATGTTCCATGATCCCTCTATCCTGTACATCATCCGGTCCAAAATACTCTGGATCTTTCGGCTTAGATATCTGTATGTTCCTATCCTTATACATGACCCTTTCGTTGAAGACAACATCTCTACTTATCATCTTACGGTTTTAGTCATCCCATAACTTATAACCAAATTCATCTTCTCCATAGCCCACCAAAGTACACTTCACTAACTTGGCATCTAGCTTACTCCGTATGTGATCACCTACATGTACATTAGAAACACACCCAAACACTTTAAGATGAGAAAGTTTTACCTCTTTCCCAGTTCAGATCTCTTCTAGAATAGTGAGGTCCAAGGGCTTTGATGGTCTTCTGTTGATCAAATATGATGCTGTATTGACTGCTTCTACCCAGAACTGTTTTGGCAATCCTGAATGTAGCCTCATTATTCTGGCTCTCTCAGTAAATGTCATGTTCATCCATTCTGTTGTAGGGTTCCAGGAACCGTCCTACTGAGCTTTATCTCGTGGTAGCAAAACTTCTTGAACTCATTGTCTTCATACTCTCCATCATTGTTTGAATGCAGCTTTTTGATCTTCAAATCTGTCTCATTCTCAACCATAGCTTTCCACTTCTTGAAAGCCTCAAACAAATCAGACTTGTATTTTAGAAAGTAAACTCATACCTTTCTGAAATGATCATCGATAAACGAGACAAAGTACAGTTAACCTCCGGTTGATGAGACTAAAGTTGGACCCCAAACATCAGTGTGCACTAGTTCCAGCTTCTTCTTTACCGGTATTCTTCTTGTCTTCTTGAAGCTCACTCATTTCTGTTTTCCTAAAATACAGCTCTCATAGAAATCAATTTCAACGGATTTTAATTCTGGTAACTTACCTTTCAAATGTAGACACTTCAACCACTGAGAACTCATGTGCCCAAACCTTTGGTGCCACAAGTTCAGATCATCTTTACCTTCCACCATAGCGATTGAACCATAACCATCTGTGGTTGTGTAAAGCGACCCATTTTTACTTCCTCGAGCGATTGTCATAGCTCCTTTCAAAATCTTCCACTTGTCACTTGTGAAAGTTGTCACATAACCATCCGACGCCAGTTGCCCAATGGAGATCAAATTCTTCCTTAAGTCCGGTATATGCCTCACATTGTCGAGCTTCCAGACTAACCCTTGCAGTTGAATCTTCACATCTCCCTTCCCGGTAATGTCGCATGCTTGATCGTCACCAAGATACACTTTACCCAAATTTCCAAAGATGTAGTTCTCGAGCAATTCCCTGTGAGGTGTGGCATGGAATGACGCTCCCCGAATCTAGAACCCAGGACTCCGTCTTGCTTTCCAATAAGCAGATAAGGTAGTCATCTGACTCATCCGACACACAATTCACATTGCTCTTGCCCTTGTTTTTATTCTCAGATATACACTCATACGAGATGTGGCCTTTCTTACCACAATTCCAGCACTCTACATCATTTTTGCTTCGTTGATGGTTTCCTGAATAGTTAGCTTGATTCTTTGATTTGGACTTCCCTATAGACTTTAATCTTCCATGTTGATTTGTATTCCGATTTCTGTTCTACCTTCTCTACTTTCCAAATTTAATGTTGAAGATACGGATGCCCCTAATCCTTCTTCATGCATTATGATCTCTTCGGTCATGATCATGTTTATAACCTGCTGAAGATTCAATTTTTCTTTCCCGAACGAGTTGGCAATCGAATGGCATGTCGTTTTCTAACTTTCTGGCATTTAGGTAAGTAGAAACGCCGCCATAAACTCCTCATAAAAACCCATAGACAAAGAACACAACCCATCCTTCACTTCGTTGAACTGGTTTAGAAAATCTTTAAAGTTTTGACCCTCTGCCATCTTCAAAGTTGACAATTTCTTGACAAGATAGACTTTCTTTACCGCAGAAGCCTGTTTGTATAGGTATGATAGGGTATCCATTAGATCTTTGGCTGTCTGTTGATCCTTTAAGTTGAAGGCGACTTGCTTCGTCAAACTGAGATGAATTGCTCTCAATGCTTTCTGGTTCAAAAGTTCAAAATCATAATCATCGATGTTCTTCGGTTTCTGTTTCTTTTCCCAATCATCATCAGTTATATCCTTTGGTCTCTCTTTTATAGGCCAACACAGTTCCTTCTGGTACAAATAATCTTCCATCTGCATCTTTCAGAAACTGAAATTCCCTCCATTAAATTTCTCAATCTTGTGCGTTTTCTTCTCTGACTCCATCTCCACGACGAAATCAATGACCTCGAGAAAATCTAGATTTGTGTGAAAATTAATATGCCCCAACCCGGAGCTCTGATACCAATTGTTGTCGAGAAAAATATTGTACACACACAAATCTAATCACAAACACAAATAATGAAAGCAATAAGAAGAAAGAAGACATCAAAGATTTTACGTGGTTCAGCAATTTGCATACGTCCACGGAGCGCACCGCACTCAATCCACTATATCTCAGAGTTGATTACAATCTCTATATCTGTCTTTCAGTCTCTCTACAATTGCTCTCTCTCTATGACAATATTTTCTCAAACAGTATGCACTATTTTCTACATTATCTTTTTAGAGTATAAATAATGGTAGTATTTATATTGGAGCATTAGGGTTAGCCCAAATTCCAATTGGAATCTTTTTCTTTTCCAATTACTTATTTGTACAGGATTTCCTCTTCTCATGAAAATCTGCTTGTACCGCGGTCTAGACCGCTGTGTAGGCACATGCCTATGTCGCGGTCCACAACGCATAATTCGCCTATGAAACTTCGCTCTTCAGGTAGCGGTGTGTGCACCATGTCCGCGCCGCGGTCTACACAGCATGTCACGTCCGGACATCACCTCTGTATGTGCTGCGGTCCGAATTCGTGTCTCCGTTGCACCACCTGCTAGAACTCATTTTTCTCCGCTCGTTTCTGGCTTCACATATCCCAACAATATTTTTTTTTAATGGTAAATATTATTAAAAGAAAGAAGAGCAACCACACATCACTGAAAACAGGGGAGGCAACAACCTCAAAGGGGCAGGGGAGGCAACAACAGACTAAGAGCAACGACAACAACACTACAAATGCAGCCACAACACTGAAAACAAGGAGGCAACAACAGACTAAGAAAGCATAACAGCCACAACACAAGCCTATCACGGCCAAACTAAGCCTTATCAAATGTCTCCCCAACCATGGATGAACCCTTTTTGTGAGCATATCCGCTAAGGAATTGGAAGCCTTTGAATTGAACACCACCACCATATTACTCATGCATCTCAGTTTATCGTTCCGTAAGAAATTGTTTTTGTCCTAGGATCTCTGAGAGTCTGAGGTTATTTACTATTTACTTTTTTCTCATATCAAATGTGATTAGATATAAAGCTCTACGCTAAATCAGTTTATAAAGCTAGCTGAAACAAAATACAATCAATAAAGATGAATAAAACTTTATTCACTTGTATACATCCCGCCCTTCGATGCTCAAGAGCTTAATAATAAGCACCTATAGTCATGATAGAACAATGGAGAGACAACATTGATTGGGATTCAGGTTCTTGCCACTCTCTTCTGAAATATAGTTCTGATATTTGCAAGTGCTGAAAGGACATTAGTTATATCAAGCCTCCTTTCGGGTGAATCCGCCGAGCAATCTACAGCCAGTTCCAGAATGGATGAAATACAATCCTTGGTAGCAGTGAAATTCTCTCCTCCAAGTAAATTAGTATCTGCTACTTCAGTTACTGAATTTGGCAATGCGTCTTTTACCCAGCATTTCAAGCTTATTCCTCCCTCAAACATGATGTCTGTGGGCTTCTTTCTTGGCTGTACACATCCCCTCTTACAGAAACAATTCCTTCTGAACCGTACTCTGCAATTAAGTTCAATGTTATTCATAGTCAGAAGAAAGAAAATGAAACCTAATACATATCATAAAACCTGAACTTATAAATACATTTTGCAGTTGTAAATATGCATTACTATAGGATTATATGTATGTATTTACAAAACACTAAAAGCATAATTTATAATGTTACCTGGTGCCATATATCCGATGGTGGCCAAAGTGTGCGTTTGTGTCAAAGAATCTTCTTCGCTTAAGAGTTTAGCGATGCCGAAATCACCCACATGAGCAACCATATCTTTATCTAGCAAGACATTGCTAGGCTTCAAATCACAATGTACAATGGGTGTTCCATAACCATGATGGAGATATTCAAGTGCCGATGCGACATCGATCATTATGTCAAGTCTTCGGAGGATATCTACACAATAATTGTGGGAATACAACCACTGTTCCAAGCTCCCGTTGGGCATGTATTCGAGTACTAATGCTTTGAAGTCAAGGTTAGAGCAACAACCGATGATTTTGACAAGATTTCGATGACAGATTTTACTCATTACCTTACATTCATCATCAAAACTCTTTAATGCCCTCTCTACTTGCAAATTGAAAACCTTTGCCGCTATATCCATCCCATCAAAAAGTTTTCCTTTGGATACTGAGCCAAAACCTCCCATGCCGAGTAAATTGCTTTCGTCAAATCCATTTGTTGCATGATAGAGTTCTTCATAGGGAATTCTCCTCCATGCTGCAAGAATTGAAACATCTTCCCTATCTAAAGAATTTCCTTTCCTCTTTTGGCTTCTAAACCATAGAATTGTGAGAGGTAATGTGACCATGGCCGATGCTATTGCTAATAATATGCATATCAATATCACTAATTTGGTCATCTTGGATTTTCGGATGGTACCTGTTTTGCATGGGGGGACTTGCAATCGCAGAGCACCACAAAGTTGACCATTGCCTATAAATGATTCAGCTGAGAAGTTTGCAAAAGCTCCTCCTGTTGGAATTTCTCCATCCAATCTATTGAAAGACACATTGAAATATTTGAGGTACCGTAGTTTCTCTAGAGATTTGGGAATTGCTCCTGAGATGTTATTGCTAGATAATTCTAGTAATTCCAAGCTAATTAAGTTTCCAAATGATTCTGGGATACGGCCTTTTAGCTTATTGTGGGCTATGGAAAAAATAATCAGGGTTTGAAGGTTTCCAATGCTGTTGGGGATCTCCCCTGATAATTCGTTCCATGCTAGGTCTATATAAGTAACTGCCCTTAGATTTCCAATATCCAGTGGTAGCTTTCCTATGAGTGAATTGTTGGACAAGTTTAGATCCAAAATATCTTTGAGGTTCCAAAAGGATGATGGTATTGTAGAAGTCAAATTGTTGGAATTCAGGTACAGGACTCTTAGTGAAGTAATATCACCCAAGCATGATGGTACTGATCCAAAGAACTTGTTGTAACCTAAGAGTAGATCAGCTAAGTTCCTTAAGTTACACAATTCACTTGGAATCTATTGCCGTAAACGCCCAAAACTTGGAGCTGTCTCATTTTTCCGATTTCAATTGGAATAGATCCGGTCAATTGATTTGCTCCGAGTCTTAAAGCTGTCAGGTTGCTTAAGTTGCCAATACCTTGGGGAATATTACCCTTAATTTTGCAATTACGGGCTAAAAATGTTTGGATACCGGAGAGATTTCCTATTGAAGTTGGAAGGGTACCATCCATTGGGTTATTACTCAAAACAAGTCTTTTCAAATGTTGGCAGTTTGTCAGAGATGAGAGGAAGGTCAGTTCTTGAGTTGAAGGTTCTCTGGTCAATTGATTTGATCCAATGTTGAGCCGTTGTAGATATCTTAGTTCACCAAGTGTTGTTGGAACAGGTCCAGAGAATGAGTTATGGTTAAGCGCTAGGATGATGAGTTGAGAAGCATTGGATATAGAGTTAGGGATTACACCATCGAGTTCATTACCCCATAGATAGAGCCTCTCAAGATTTGGAAGCCTGAGGCCAATGCTTGATGGAAGATGGCCTGAGAGGCGGTTCATGAACAGATAAATGGCTTGTATTTTTGACATGTTGAAGATTGTGGATGGGATGAAGCCTGTCAAACTGTTATTTTGGAGGAAATAACTCCAAAAGATTAGGAAGATCACCAATCTCAGATGGTATTGAACCTGCCAACAAAAATGAACCACTAATTGGATGAAATAATTAATTAAACAACCCAATCGTGTTAGGAATAGAACCTGAGATTAAATTATTTGCCATATTTAGAACAGAGAGCTTGGAAACATTGGAGATGGATTTTGGTATTGTCCCAATGAAATTATTATCCCGTAGATAAAGCCTCTCAAGATTTGGAAGCCCAGAGTCTATGCTTGATGGAAGATGGCCTGAGAGTCGATTATCACCAAGTGCAAGTACTTCCATTGTTGAGATGTTGAAGATTGTATTCGGGGACAATTCCAGATAGGTTGTTGCGGAGATTGCCGATTTCAGATGGCGCCATACCTGAAAATATTTTCAAGTGTATATATGCATATATGTTATATACTTATATGTAGACAGCTTTTCAATGTATGCCAAAAAAAAAAACTAGTCAATTCTTCTGCAATTCAAAAATAAAGAGTTAGACCACCGTGAATGATGTACTAAAATTGTGTGTCAATTCTAAAATTTAACATTGAGTGTAAAAATATTCCTTCAATACTGTGTTAAATACCGAAATATTTACCAAATTTGGTATATGCTAAACTTTGTATCAAATTTGACACGGAGTATAGCATATGTCAAATTTGACACAACCTTTTAAAATTATAAAAATATCATTATTTATATATTTTAAATATTTTAAATTATTTAAATTTAATATATATTAATGTTATTTTAATCTAACTTATTTCATCATAAACAATTTTTAATAAATTCAATGGTTATCCATTAATACATTAATTGTATTAATTAACTTTTATAAATTTAATAAATATAATATAATATTTCCATAATATTAATTTGTTGTGTCAAATATAATATTTGGCTTTTTTATAAATAACGGAGATGGACTTAGGCTAAACACTCATTTTGTGAAGTCAAGATTACATTCATCCACACTTCAACTGAAATTAGGTTAAGGGATCTACTTAACAACAATATGGGGTCAAATGATTAAACTATGTATTTACTATGTACAGAAAAAGTAAATAATAAATTCAAACTGTAAATAAGTTGTAGGGCAATTAATGCATGTGCAAATCCTATAAAATTTAAATAAACACATCATGTATAACATTTTTCTTTCCGTACACCATAAAAATATTGGCAATAAAATATGTAAAAAAATATTGGCAATAAAAACTGCAAATAAATATCGAAGAGAAACGCAAATACATGTGGATGAATATTTCATATTGTTTAAGCTACAGATATTATACCGCGGAGTTTGTTGATGCCAAGATATAATTCCTTCAGCATAGACATGTTTCCAATTTCCTTGGGTATATGTCCAGTGAAATTATTAATAGACAATGACAAAGTCTGCAACTTTTGGCACTTTGATGTAGTCGACGGTATATGGCCATCAAACATGTTGCAAGACAAATAAAGTCGTTCCAAATTAGGAAGATAATTGCAAATATCAGATGGAAGTCCTCCAGAAAGACTGTTAGACTTGTTCTGGAAGGGAAGGAGTCAGAGAGCTGGTTATATGTGAGATGAAGACTTTCTAGTGAAGATATTTGGAAGATGGAGGAGGGTGTGGTTCCTGAAAGCTGGTTATAACTAAGATCAAGGACTTGCAATGAAGACATGTTTCCCAGGGATGGTGGAATAGTCCCTACCAAGTTGTTACGACTCAAAGACAAGTATTGACGTTTAGATAAAGAACCAAACCATGAAGGAATCTCTACGTGAAAGCTATTGAACATGAAATTAACGAGTTTCAATCGGCGTAACTGAGCCAACTCATCAGGTAGAGTTCCGGAAAAACTGTTGTTTCTGATGTCAAGTACATGAAGAAAGGACAGATTTCCAAGTTGAGGAGGGATGGTGCCTGTAAGACCAAAGTAAGAAATATCCAAGACCGTGACTCTATGATGATGACGGACACCACAAGCGACACCAATCCAAGTACAGATAGAGCTACTCGTGGACCAGTTTTTGGCTAATAAATTGGTGGGATCATACGTTATATGATCTTTCAAAGCAAGAAGAGCATGTTGGTCTGTGGTGATGTGGGTTGCTGCTGCCTTAACTGAGGAAAATATCAAACTTTGAACTAAGAAAGCTGTAATAATAACGATGAGAGGATTGTTTTTCGCCATGAGATCGAGAAACTAGTTTCAAGTGTGGGATTCTCTAGGCAATGAGTTATGAGGTATAGGTATAAATAATTGTAGGTCCAAGAAAAGGATGGCGGAAAATAAACACAAAGCAAAAATAGAGTTACCTTATAACTTCTTCATCCCCATTCTGTCTTTTAGAATTGTAGGTCCATATGGAAATAGATAACCCCAGTTTTATTCAAAAATAATTTACTGACTCCAATGTGAGTAGAGACACTCTGGGTGAAAAACCAAAAAATAAATAAATAATAATTTACTAATTTTGGGGGTCGTTTTTTTTTTTTTATCCCAAGACCGGATAGTCATGAATTTTTCTAAATACTAAATATGGATTGAAATCTAAACTGTCAATATGTTTATTTTTTAAAAGTAAAATTGTCTGAAAATAAGTAATTTTACAGTTATACATATATTAAACAATTATACATATAATATGAAATAAAGATAATCCAAAAATAATAATTATATATGAACACATATGATCATGATATTCTTCTTCGATTACAAACAAACTTCATTTTTACTAAGAAAAGAAAAGAAAAGAAAAATTCAAAAATATAAGAGACAACCGAAAAATTCACACAAAATATTCTAAAAAAAATAATATATAAATGCATCACCCTATCATAATAAAGTATTGATATTTAACACCAATATAAGAAGTTATTAGGATTTTTTTTTATTTTTAAGCTATTTAAAATAAACAGTATATTAAAATAAAGATTTATATACCATTTGTGATTATGATAAAATTGGAAATATGTTATATATGGGGGATAGTATCACAAGAAAAGATTTTCGATTGTATTTAATACAATTTAGTGATTTGCAAATAAATGAAAAGTTAAGATTTTTTACTTTTTATTTTAAATTGTTTTTTATGATTTTTAAGTTGTTTGATCGTTTAGAAAAACAAACAAAACAATTTAACAATTATGATTCAGACCTATTAAGTTTTCAGTAGAAAAACAAACGAACCTCGGTGACTTATATAGACTTATAGTTGACAGGATCATAATTAAATCATGACCTTCTTTTTATGGTTAATCTTTGTAAATCGTAATGTGTCCACACTCCACAATCACACATCAGTTTCTTCTTTTTTCCTTTTTCTTTTTTCCATCATTCATGCTG
Source organism: Dipteronia dyeriana (assembly GCA_032871835.1). Lineage (NCBI taxonomy): Eukaryota > Viridiplantae > Streptophyta > Magnoliopsida > Sapindales > Sapindaceae > Dipteronia > Dipteronia dyeriana. The sequence continues at coordinate 71,754,397 of CM065301.1, read as the reverse complement.
CACAATCAATGCTTTTCTACACTAATAACCAACTTTCAAGAAAAGTATGAAAGGTTATAGAAGATGGGACGAATACAAGTAAAGTATGTTAAGGAAAAGCATGAATGGTTGTACAGTTCTTTATAGAAGATGGGGCTAATACAAGTAAAGTATGTTAACGGAAAAGCAATGTAAGTAACGTGAATGCAGGATTGACGATGAGGTTGACGACGACGACTTACTATCAATGAATAAACGTATGAAAAACGTGAATATTGGACTGACGACAAGGACGTACTATCAATGCAATATTAATCACCGAAGAAAAGCAAATTCTAAGAAATATATTATTGTGTTAAAAGAAAGTTAGAAAAGGAAGAAAAGGGATGCAATGTGAGTAACATGAATACAGGATTGATAAATCTTTCTACTCTCCCGACTGGGAGTTGGGACACACTTATCTCCCTCAGTGCCACATTATTGAACCAGATTGAATGAGTATATATTGAAAAGCACCATGTTAATTGAAATAATTAAAATGCAGTTACGTAAACGTACCTGACCTCCACACAATTATTGTGTTAGTATTCGGTGGATAATTGAAGATTAATGGACACAAGAAATATAAGGAGCTTAATTTTTATCTCCTATAACCCTATTAAAGTATGTGTGGAGTATTTCAAAGTCTGCTTTAATGGTACTAACCATTCTAAGAGCATTCACATTGTATTAGACCCAAACACAAGAGTCACAAGACCACTTAGACCAAGTTTGGTATTGTGTCATAAGCTGCTTTTAGGACCAAAAGTGATTCCGGACCAAAAACATGGTGTTTGGTAAAATCACGGGAAAGTGCTATTAGTCACTTTTAGTTTCTCCCAACTGAGTTTTTAAGAAACTACAAATACATACTTTTGGATTTTGGCTTCTACTTTTAGAAAACGCACTACAGTGATATTAAATGAAATTTTACCAAATTTTCAACTTTATCCTTGCCTTTAACGAAATTTACCAAAAAAAATTAGACTTACATTGCTGTACAAAAAAATTGTTGCCAAGATTGTAAAAAAAATGGGGCTAATTAATTCAATAAACTAGAATAAAAAAGAAATAAAGAAATAAAATAAAATAGAAAAAGAAATAAAGAAATAAGAAATTGGGCTAATTAATTCAATAAAGTAGAATAAAAAATGGGGCTAATTAATTTAATAAAGTACTATAATTATTAACACTTAACACTAAACATAAATAAACAAGAAAAATACAAAGTATTAGCATATTAGCATCATTTAGATGTCTATGTCATTTTAATAATTTTATACATTCCAACACTTTTTATTTCAGTTTACCAAACACATTGAAATTGTTTTTAGTTTTCATAATACTTTTAAAAGTCAGTTTACCAAACACTCAGCTGATTCTTTCCACAACAATTTCAAAAACAATTCCCCCCACAGTAATTTCAAAAGTATTTCTCCCCACAACATAACAATACCAAACTGGGTCTTAGTAGCCAACTCCCAAACTTTTTCATCCTCATCTTGGTGTTTGTTTCCTTCCCTTTTTGTCACATCATCCATACTTATGAATGGATTCAAGGAAAACTTGTACAAACTTCCCATGAATTTATGCAATATTGCACTGAAAGGTAACTTTTGCCAAAATGACACAAACTTTCCCTTGACTAAGTTGACCGCCGTCAGTCACTCATTTTGACCGAAGCTCGTTATGGATTTTGGATAAAATGACCAAAATACCCTTCATGCTAGTTCGTGTGATAGTTCATAATTAAATTGTTTTAAAATAAACAAGATAATTAAACAAAAATAAAAAACTAAAGATATTTAGAAATCAAATAAAATAATTTAAAAAATGAAAAGGAGAGTGTTAACAGCCTTTTTTGACGAGGAACCAAAGAAGAATTTTTCATCGAGCTGATACCTGGTAGGACCTGGATCGAGACCAATTCCCAAGGACCAGGAAATATCGATACCACAATCTGTGAAGGGTCGATGCCATGCACATTATGCCTTTTTCACCTAGTATTAAGGAGAAACTGGTACCATGATACCTCCTACCTAGTATATGGGCATCGCGACACCTACCTGGTATCCATGTACCGCAATATCAATCCAAGAACAATCTGGTATATGTCAGCCCAGTAGAAACAATGGTACCAAGAAGGTGCCAGCATGCTAAGGTAAGAACCGCGCCAGTAAAGGTGGACCGGTATACCAGGTAGTTAGGGACAATGAACATGTACCGCGTCCAAAAGAAGAGAGTTAGAATTCGTCTCCAGTAAGACAAAGAGAAGGTTGACATCCTCGTCGCTTAAAGCGTCATAAATGAGACGAAATGGCCAACCCAATCGTAATTCAAATATAACAAAAACTATTACGTGATTAAATTGAGCAATTCACGCGCTAATTTACAGTCTCAGTCAAACAACAATCAACTCCGATGATTGCAAATCAATTAGCCTGAATTATGGGGATTGACTAGAAGAATCCAGGATGATAAATACAACAACAATCTTTAAGGAAAGAAATTCAAAAATCAAAAAATAGAAGCCCAAAGAGAGAGTAGCCGACATCATCAACGAAGAGTTTTTTCACCATCACGATACAGAAAATATCCACATATCGACTAACACGAGATTGTAATCGCCTAGTGTGTAAGAGAGAGAGAGAGAGAGAGTAATCACCATCATTGTAACAAGAAATCTAGTGATCCATATAACAAATCGAACTGCCTGGAACAGTCGAACCGGACGTTCTGGTTCTAGGTCCCCCTGGAATCGCAACTGATGGTTTAGAATAGGAACCACACCGGAACCGAACCACAGTCTACTCTACATAGACTGCTTCAAATGGTGAGACTATGGTGATAGAATGAACGAAAGTGGTGTAGCTGTATTTGGCCTAGAGAGCCAACCAGTCCATCCATTTCTTGGGTTGGTCACTAACGAAACAACATAGATACTACTCCAACGTACGATTAACCACTTCCGTCTGACCGTTTGTTTAGGGATGATTACTGGAACTCATATTTAGAGTCATTCCCTATAATTGGAACAACATCCTCCAAAATAAACTAATAAATATCTTGTCCATATCGTTGATAATGGAGGTGGGCACACCGTGTAGTCAGACGATATTTTCAATGAAAGTTGTAGCAACACTTATAGCGGTATATAGATACTTAAGCGGGACAAAGTAGGCATACTTAGATAGGGGGTCCATAACAACCATGATTATTGTGTAATTGTGGGAGACCGGCAATCCATCAATGAAATCCATGGACACATCGGGCCAAATCTTATACAAAATCGGTAATGGCTGAAAGAGTCCAGTTAGGCTCATGTTACCGTGTTTACATCGTCGGCACGTGTCACAATTTTTGATGAATTTTTGATTGAAGCTCTCATATTTGGCAATAAGAAACTTTATTTTATACTATGGAGTGTCATGTGATAACCAAAGTGCCCCCCAACTGAAGATGAGTGGTTGTCAACAAGAATTGTCGGTATTATAGTCGATGTAGGACTCAAACAAATGCACCCCACTTTGAACAAAACTCCATCACATAAGGAATATGATTGGTAATATAGTGGCGAACTCGAACAAGCTCATTTTGCATAAAAGGGATCTTGTGTCACTTCTTGTTTGAGAGTTTGCCATCAATCTGGAACTGGTAGTAATATGGCAGAGCCTTCGAATTCAGCCACTTGCAACAAAGCATCTACGCCGTTATTTTCTTTTCATTTCATAATCATATCGTAAGATTTTCGGCAACCATCATATCTATGTTGGCATTGTGATCTGATGTTCCATGAGGTACTTCAAGCTTCGTTGATATGTCCTTACAATGAACGGTTTAGCCAAGAGATAAGGTTGCCATTTACAGAAGGCTTTCATAATGGTCACCATCTCTTTTTCGTATGTCAACAAGGCCAGAGTGGATCCCTTTAAGGCTTCACTGTAGAAAGCAACGGGTCTTTCTTCTTGAATTAAGATGACGTCAATTCCTATGCCATGGGTATCACTTTGATAATGAATGGCTTGATGAAATCAAGAAGATGCAGATTTTGAGGAAATACTAACGTTTGCTTCAGCTGGGCAAGTGTTTCAATTGTCTCTAGGTTCCAACAGAATCCCTATTCACTAAACAGTCGAGTAAGTGGTACGGTGAGTTTGTTAAAACCGTGGATAAACTTGTGGTAATATTCCGTTAAACACAAGAATCCCCTTACTTTATTGTCGCTAGAGTAAGCCACTCATTGACGACTTTTGTTTTTTGTTTTAGATCAACATGTACACCGACTTCTGAAATAATGTGTCCTAAATAATCCACATGTTTCACACCGAAACAACATTTTGGTTTCTTTGTGAATAATTGGTTAGTGGATAGAACTGATAAAATGGTGTGGAGATACGAGAGATGCTCAGACCAAGACTTATTATATATCATAATATTGTCAAAAAATACCAGGACATATTTGTGCAATTACGGATGGAAAGGTCATTCATAAGGTTTGGGAATGTTACGGGGGTGTTGGTGAGACCGAGTGGCATGACTACAAACTCATAGTGTTCCTCATGGGTATGGAATGTCGTTTTGTTGATATCCTCCTCACAAACTCGTATTTGATGATATCCTGATCGTAAATCCATGTTTAAAAAATACATGGCTTCGTGTAGTTCATCCAACAGCTCATCGATAACGGAATAGGGTATTTGTCTTTTCACCGTAATGTTATTCAAAGCCCTGTAGTCAATACAAAATCGTCAACTTCCGTCCACCTTCTTAATGAGGAGCACTGGTAACGAGAATGGATTGTTACTCAAACGTATGAGACCTAAAATGAGGAAATCTTGTATCATTCTCTCTATTTCTGATTTCTTATAATACGGATAATAGTATGGGCAAACACTTACAGGCTGTTGGTATGGTTGCAATGGAATGTAATGGTCGAGGGTTCATCTAAGTGGTAGTTCGATCGGGTCAGAGAATACTTGCTAGAACTTTGCAATGAGGCTATTAAGTTTGTGAGGGTGTCTTACGGTCACATTTTGTGAGGTTCCAGGTATGAATTAGAAGAAAAGTCTCAACCCTTCTTAGTTCAACCACTCATTGTCACTTAAGGCAACCAATATAGACTGAGTAAGACCTTATATTGTTGTTCGATTCCATCCTGACGGAAGGTCATGGTTAATTTATGGTAGTCGGTTTCAATTGGACTGAGGGTCTCCAACCACTAAATCCTCAGCACGGCTTGATAGGTGGCAATAGGAAGAACCAAAAACTCCGCTCAAATGGTGTGTCCTTGAATAGCAATGTAAGTTCTAAACAGCACCCTACGCACTCGATTTTCTCACAGATAACAACTATTATCTAGAAGATTGATCTCACACCAAAAGGAGGCCAAAATTTGTCACCACAGATTGGTCGATGAAGTTGCGTTTTCTACCCCCATCGATTAAATCATAATATCCTTATTTTTTAATCTTTCAAATACACATATAGTTTATGGGTGGTTTGTGCCGCCAATTGCATGAAATGAGATTTCCGGAATCGGTTCCTTAGGTGGTGGCTCTTCTATGTTATAATGGTTACTATAGTCTTATTAAATTATCAGGTTTTCAATCATAAAACGTTTCGATAGTTGGCTACAATGCCTCGATATGAACTTGTCATTACGGTAGAAGCACAACACACATTCACGGCATTCACGGCATTCACTTACTTCTTGACTGGTGATCCGTTAAAATGGTCCAGATGAATTTTGATGGATTTTTGAGTAGGTGGCTGGCATGAAAGACCAGCAAATAGGTACGATGTGATCTACAGAGGTTGGGTCGACATGGACAATCGACTAGAATGCTTGACTTCTTCTGTAATTGGTTGCACTCTTCAATTAATCGGGCAATGCCGATGACATTTGTCAATGTATGTGGTTGTATAACCTTTACATCCAAATAGATGTCGTCGCATAGGCTTGCAACAAAACATCAAATCAAATAATTTTTAGGTAAGTCATCTATCTGTTGGGACTATACATGACGTCGGTTCGGCTCGAACTGACAAACCGAACCGAAAAAATCAGAACCGATATCTGGAAGGTTTCAGTTCCCATTTTACCGGTTTCGGTACGATTCGAACCGGTTGGTTCCTGAATTTTGATTTTTGTTTTTGGCTGAACTGTTGAAGGCCCAACGGTCTGCTGACGTCAGCAGTCCGTTGGGCCTCTAACGGCAGTCCAACATTCAGATTTCAAAAAAAAAAATCCAAATTCCTTTATCTTTACTTTAAATACCCCATTTCCCTTAATTTTCCACCACTCAAATTTCCTCCCAATTCTCCAACTCTTCAAGTTTCCAATTCTCTCTCAATTATTAAGTTATTAATGTTTATTTTATTTGCAATTTAATTTATTTGCAATTACTATGTTTCCAATTTATTTTATTTGTATTTAATTTGCAATTACTAAGTTTCTAATTTCGTTTACTTGCAAATACTAAGTTTCAAATTTATTTTATTTGCAATTACTAAGTTTCCAATTTCATTTATTTGCAATTTATTTTATTTTGAATTTATTTTATTTGCAATTACTAACTACTAAGTTTCCAATTCTCTACCAAATTTATTTCCATCAACTTTTTAACATTTTTTTTTAAAGAATTTTATAATTCAATTTTTTTAAATGGAAAGTGGAAGTCGTGACGGTCCTGGAATGACAGGGCCTACCACAAGTACCTATAACGCCAAGTCTATACTAAAGACCTAGGTATAAACCCTCATCAATCTCATCCCCCTCTAATAATTTTTGAACCCGATGTCGATGCCCGATTCCACCCCCAATTTCACTAGTCAATCAGACAATATGTCTGATCATCCACCAGACTTTGAATTTCATCCACCTTTGAAAGAGAAGTTACCGAAGAAGGTCAAATATGATCTCTTCGTACTCTATATGAAGAAAGTTACGCAAGAAGATGGAACCATTATAGTGGTTTGCAATTAATGTAAAAAAAATATTTAAGTGACAAAGCTTTAGGATATTGCACATATCGGAAGTATATAATGAACAATCATCAAGAAGAACAGTCTAGATCGAGTTCACAAGCCCAAATTTCCAGGTACGCTACCCCTAACCAACAATTATTAAAATATAATGATGAAAACAATAGAGAAGAATTAGCTATAATGGTTGCAACATAACACTTTTCATTTAGTTTTGATGAAAATGTTGGTTTTATCAATTATTGTCAACGACACTAAATCCCCTGCATGTCGTGTTCCAAGAGCCACGCTCACAGAAACATTTGAAAAAAAATTATGACAGAGAAAAAAGAAAGTTGGAAAAATATAATGGTTGTGTTTCCGTATGTGCAGACATATAAAGTGATCATTAGAGAATGCATTCATACTTGGTTGTCACGTGTCATTATATAGATAATGCATGGGCTATCCAAAAAGACTTCTTCTGATGAGGAACACACTATTGATAATATTTTTATACATATTAGAATTATTTTTACATAGTATAAAATTAAAAACAAAATTTTTACAATTGGTTTTGATAATTCTTCTAACAATACCCCTGTTATTCTTGTTTTAATTGAGTTATGCAAACCTTATCTTAGTGTAAATTTTTCATCAATGATGTGCATGCCATGTTTTAAATTTATGTGTTCAAAAAGGATTAGAAACCCTTCAACAGTTTATTCAACCTATTAATGATGTCTTCTATTATTTGTGGAGACATTCTTCTGCAATGAAAGTATGGACAACATATTGTAAACAAAATGGTAGGTGTATCGTTAGATTTCCTTGTGATGTTCCAACATGTTGGAATTCTACTTATAAATTGCTTACTAGAAGTTATGATTATAGATATTTATTAATTACTTTTATTCAATATCATGTTAGTCACATTAGTCTTTATCAAATTCATTGGGATGTTTGTAACAATGTTTTTGGTTTGTCAAAAGTCTTTAATACTGCTACTAATAATTTATCTGGTGTTTATTATCCTACAACTATTTTATTTATTATTGAGAGTCTTAATATTGCCAGTGCCTTAGCTCATTATGAAACCGACCCACAATTGTTGGAGTCTGTTACTGTTATGAAGGCTAAATGGTTAGAATATTATAAGGAGTTTCCAAATATATATTTGATTGCCATGTGTTTTGATCCACATTATAGATTAGAAAGTTTGTCTGATTATCTATGTGCTTATTATTAACAAGGTTTAAAAATAGAGTATGATGTTGATAAGTGTTGCGCTAGATTTAAAGTATTATTGTATGAGTTATATGATGAATATCTTAGAGTTTATGGTTCATCACTGAACATAGTTGTTCTACAAACTCAAAATGTATCTCATTCCCCATCATCCTCCGGGTTTATGAGTTTAGGGTATAATCTGTTATCCAAAAAAATCAAAAAATTATGAGGTTCTTCTTCATCAAGCTCCAAACGTATTTCGAGCTGAAATCTTATCTAGGTACCTCTTTTGAGTTTATAAATGACACTGAAGAAAAAAAAATTGATATCCTACACTGGTGGAATGAGCATGAAAGGTACTTTCCAAGGTTGGCTATGATAGCCAAACAAATTCTTTCAACACAAGTTTCTACGGTGGCGGTGGAACAACAGTTCAGCACCGGTGGGAATATTTTAGACTCCAAACGTTCGCTTTTAAGTCTGAAATCAATTCATATAGAAGCTTGTGTTGATGACTGGAAGAAGGCACAAAATAGAAAATAAGAAATCAATCAAGAGGAACCCTACGATTTCTTCAAAAATGACCAACCTGACGCTGGAAGTGGAACGGATGATCATAACAACATTTAGTCCATGACTCCACGTCATCACAAAACCTACAATAAAATGTAAGAAAACTATGTGGTCTTTGATTCCTCTAAAGTCTAAACCCCAAGAGGATACGTAGGCAACTTAATGGTGGTAAAAATTAAGGGGTCGTTTGTTTTTTTGTTTGAATACTGAACAGTCTTGAATTTTTCTAATTACTAAATAATGACTAAAATCTAAACCTGAATGACATGTTTGTTTGTTTTTTTATCACATCTGAATGTATTGTCAACACGTTTATTTTTTAAAAGTAAAATTGTTTGAATATAAGTAATTTTACATTTATATCTCTGTTAAACAATTATACATATAATATGGAATAAAAACAATCCAAAAATAATAATTATATATGAACACATATGATCTTCATCTTCATCTTTTATTACAAACAAACTTCATTTTTCTAAAAAAAGAAAATGATTTTTTTTTTCAAAAAATAAAAAGGACATCAGGAAAACTCGCACAAAACACTCTAATATATATATATATATATATCACCATAATATTATAATAAAGTATCGATATTAAACATCAATATGAATAGTGATCAGGGTTCTTTTTTATCTGGGTTCTTTTTTATTTTTAAAAATTAAAACTAGTTAAAATAAGCAATATATTAAAATAAGGATTTCTATATCATATGTAATTTTGATGAAATTGGAAATATATTATATTTGTGGGGATAGTATCGGAAGAAAATATTTTAGATTGTATTTAAAGCAATTCAGTTATTTGCAATTAAGTTAAAAGTCAATATTTTTTACATTTTATTTTAAATTGTTTTTTAGGATTTTTAAGTTGTTTGACCACTTAAAAAAACAAACAAAATAACTTAATAATTATGAATCAGACCTATTAAGTTTTAAGTGGAACAAACAAACGACCCCTAAGTGTAAGACCAATTTTACATTTTAATTTAATTTTAATTTAATTTAATTTTTTAATTTGTCATTTATTTTAGTTTATTATTTTTTAGGTGACCCAACAAAATGTATTTACATTTTACAACTTTACATATCTAATTTTTTTTTATTAAAACAAAAAAAAAATAGAACCTAACCGTCGGAAACGTCGGTTCCGAACCGGAACCGGAACCAGAACCGGAGTCATGTCTAGTTGGGACAGCTTCTCAAATTCCGCATGATAAAACGCGATGCTGGTGGCTTGTTTTAGACGGATAAGCGCCTCCGAGTAGTCTTCATAGTCGGTAGGCCCAAATTGATGAAGAACCGCCTTTGTAAATTTTTCCCAAGTTAGTGGACCCTTGAACTTGTTGAACAATCGATGCCGTTGAAGGGAAATCCCTTCTAAGTGAAAAGAAGCCAACTGAACTCGTTGTTGATTGTTGATCTCTTTAAATATGAAATACTGTTCTGACTTGTATATCCAGTCGTGAGGATCTTCACCATTGAATTTTGGAAAAGAGAGTTTAAACTGAGTTTGATTTTGTTGGTTGTAAAGGTGGCCTCAGATGCGGGTGGAATGGTGTTGCGGTTATGGGATGATTCGCCTTGTGCGAATGGGTTGGTTTCAGTGTCAGTGGTCACTCGTTGGTGAATTGCTTGCAAGGCCTGTACCTATGTAAGAATTGCATGCAGAGCTGAAGTAACTTGGTGAAAATTGTTGTTAACGAGATCAATTCCCGACCCATGACAAGCCAAAATCTCACTGACCTAATTTCGGAATTCGGCATTAGATTTCCCACACGTATCCATGGAACGATGCTCTGATACCAAATTGTTATGTTCGTATTTTCATTAAGCAAAAAGAAGAATAGAATTGAGTAGGAAAAGAGAAGAAATTGAGGTTATTGGATACAATACTTTTTGCATACTCTCATTCAATCCACTGTTTACCTATTTATAGGTCATACATACAATACGAATGAGTGGAACACTCAACAGAACACCAGAAATAACGTGCAAAACAACATAGGAAATAATCGGAGAATACCATGGCTGATAGTATGCACACTTCTGTGAGATATGGACCATTTATTTGAACCTAACCACTACTCGTTCTTGATAAGTCATGGCTTGCATTGCTGGCACGGTCTCTAAGCACACATCATTTTGATAAATAATCTAATAACATTATTGTTTATAGCAACTTAACCAAAACCGTGTTTCATTTGTTCTACTCTTAATTTAATCACCCAACCGTGCCCAATTTTGATAGGAAGTGAATTAAATTTAATTGATGATCAAGCCATCAAATTGTTGTTATTATCAATTTATCACCATCAACTATTGCTATTCCCACTTTTCAATTACGAGGGACGGTACTACACTAAACCAAGAATCACGCTCTACTTGGAGTAAACAATTATATTGAAGTTCAATTGATGTTATAATTCAGTATCGTTAACAGTCTGTCATATCATGATCAAGTTCTGCGATGATCAGCATGAATTCTACAGGCTGCGAACACAATAGACAAATCAAGTTTACTAATCAACCACACCACTCCCAAGTGAAAATATTCGAATATATCCATTTTAACCATCCCATTTCATAAGATCAAATTAAAAGCAACAGTTACAGAAAAGAGAGAGATGAAAACTGTTATTCCCTAAAATAAAATGTGAACAAGGAATGATTTATTTATTTTTTGTCTGTGTATGCTCACTTCGCAATAAGAAGAGCGTTCATCAATAGTACCTCTAACGAATAAGGGAAACGGCAAAGTAAATAAATAGAAACGTTATGATAAAAAGAAACCATTTCCCAATAGGGCAGCCTAAAACATCTTCGACCAGCCTCTAACCACACGAAGACAGTACAACATTATGTGATGATGAACTCGGTTGTCAAGGTTTCCACGAGTATATACTCAAATTTATAGTGTCCTAAATCATTAGTGTGATCCCCATCCATCATCGTCTTAATGCCTTTGCTTGAGCGAGTACACCATTTGGTTTCTGGAATTTTGTACGACATACAAATTACCCATAATCTAAACGGTGTACTGGCACAATGTGCAGGCATAAAAACGATGAAGCAAAAAGAATCTTTGAAGTTCTGTTCTCATCGTTCTAAAACATATTTACACGAAAAAACCATGGCAGTACAAAGGCTATTACCAGGCATGCCATCAGAAAGTTACAAAATGGCTGTCCCCGCCAACATCCTCCACGCCTCTCAGATGTGTTACTACCACTGCCAATAATTCTCTGCTCATTCCACTCTGCCATAAATCTGTTATCCCCAACACCAGCAATATTTTTGGCAATCTGGCCACAAATTTCACACGATCTGTCATAATAAGAAAGATACCTATATGAGTTGTGAATTCCACTGACAGATACAGGTTCAAATCAATTGCAAAAGTATGTATTACTGTTTGAAACATCAATCAATTTCATGATAGAGAACTTCACACACACACACACACACACACAACCCTGGTACACTGGAAGCATAAAAAAAGCACTACCGAAAAATCTAATTTTTAAAATATTAAGTATCCCGAAATTCCAAAAGAGAACCAGAAGAGAAATTAAGTACTAGATACCCATATTGAATTCCTGATTATTAAGCACGTGTGCAGCGAGCAAGTGCTTGAGACATTTCATTATCATTGTCATAAATTGAAGCATGTAGACACGCAAAGACAAAAGAAAAAAAAAAATACAATTCATGCACACATGTAAATGAATGAGATATCTCCAGCCTACATGTCTACGCAGAGACTTCTTTTTAGTATGAACTATAAAGTTTGTAGTTATGGACATGAAATTTATAGACTTTATATTGGAAAGGAATACGACAGCCCCATATGCTATTCTCATTACAAGTCACCGCAATGATCTTGAATGTCACCAAATCCATATGTTTCTGTTTCCTGCCAAAAAGTACTACGAAGTCCGTATACATCAAGGAGGCTAACAAATATACAGTAACAAAAGACCTGCATCGAAAGCTGATGTATTCAGAAGTAAAGCCCCCATGTCAGGACTTGGTATAATATTCAATTTGAGTTTCACATAAACCTGTAAGTGCACTCTAGATTCAGTGTACTTATGCAAACTATAACTCCTTACAATTAGCATCAGTTATTACTAACTCTTTTGTGCCCTTAAATGGGATATGCCATAGCTTCTCGACAAATTATGACATTGTAGTGAAGATAAAACCAATAACAGAGGCAATCAATAAAGGAGGTCGTAGTACCCTACAATTCAATATCAAAGCAATAAGACCAACATTCAAAGTCCAAAAACTTTAAGTCCATTTTACAAATACATCGTAATTGTAGCCAATGTCAACATTTAACATATTTTTGCCCAGAGAAAATACAAGCTTCAAGCTTTAAGGGAGGCAGAGAACATTTCATATTCTTTATTTCCACATTTTTTTGGGTGATTTATGAGAATCTAAATTATTTTCATCTCAAAACAGTTCTTCAAATGGATTTCGAAATGAAATTTTCCCTTTACTAAAACATCTTGGATCGATAGGGGAAAACTAATACAAGGGTGACAAAAGAATTACAGGTGGAATTTAAAATAAGGAACGAAATCTAGTTGATTCAAATTCCGGATCTTGGCAGATAAAGGATTCATAATCAGAGTATGAACAAAATAAACTTTAACGTTCTCATCAAAATATCAACACAAGATAACTAAATAAACCAGTTAAAATCACACATGTTCATCCAACATCAACTCAGAGTCTCAAACATGTATTTTTCATTAAAACTTCATTTTCTACATAAACAACTGAACAAGAGAAATTTACCTGTTTCCTTTTAGCTTAAACCATGACTCAGCACAATGGATATGTGCAATGCCAAGCTCATCTTTACAACCACAACCAATCGGAATTAATTCCACAGTGGTCGTGCAAAAAGAAGTATCAGATGCGGTTTCTGACAGTTGCTCGGAACTCAAGTGACAAATCCTACAAACCCTTTCCCCATCAAAACTCTCCTTAAACCCTTTTCGGTCTCGGTCTCCAGCACCACAATTCATATCGATCACACAATACTCCTTGTCCACTTTAGACACCTTTCTCTTCTCCGACTCTACCAATGCCTTACTCGTACCCAATTCATTGCTTTTCATTTCTACTGCCCTATTTTCTCCGCTAACACAAGCTGTCTGATCCGAAGTCACCACAATAACAGTCTCAAGCACAACAACATCGATTAAACTACTCAAATCCCCATTACATCTTTGATCAATTCGACCTATCCTCTCACTGATACCTTGCCGGATAGATGCTGCAGGTGCTTCACTTGACTCCACTTCATCATTTTTCGACCCACAACCCCCGTTGAAACTCGAAATTCGATCAGAATTCAAATCAATCACAGTCTCTAACATAACACCATCAGCTGAATTGCCTGAACTTTCAACAACTACCGCACTGTCACAAGTCTCTTGATTTGTTACTCCCTTTAGTGCTTGCAATTCATCAACTTGTGATACCAAATCCTCTCTATCATCTGAATTCGTCACAACTACAGAGTCCAACACAACCCCATTAATCGATTTGTTTGTATTCTCACTTGTAACGACACTATCTAGACTCAAATCCTCACCTAATTTTCGATTCTCCGGATCCATTAATCTCTCCAGAAACTTGTCAAAATACACTCACATATGCAGTTTTTATGTATACACGTAAGAAGAGCATTATCTCTTCTAATGATATACCACAAGCAATGCCTAAAAAATCTTCATTTTTAGAAAAAAAAATCCCCGTTAAAAGAAAGAACATCAGTAAAAAAAAATCCAAAAAATTAATAATGACAATTCACAACGCATCAACTCCAATAAAAATCAAACCTTTGATATCTATAAAACAAACCCAAAAAACAAATCGTCCATTCAAATCATTCCTTCACTTAAATTCCACGCAAGACCAAGCTCTCCAATCATAGACACCCAGAAAAGCGTTTACTTATTTACAAAATCCCAGAAGGCAAAAAATAAATAAATCTAAAAAAGAGAGAGAGATAAACTTGTGTGAAAGCGAAGTAGACCAAGTAAAGCAAGTGCCAAGTCTTTTAGGAGGTGTGGTTAGGTGAAGAAAGGAACTAATTAAAATTATTGGAATTTGGAAGGAAGAGTAAGAATTAATTAAAATTTGAAATGTAGTAAGTAAATATCTATAGATGAGATTTAATAGAGAATAATATAAGATTAAAACTGCATCAACACGTAGTTAAATGCTTATCTTGTTTTGTTTGAATGGAATGTGATTAATATAAATATTAATTTGACGTTTTGAATGGGTAAAGTACTAAAGTGGGGATTCAATTGCCTTTGTTGGTGCCGTAAATGATGCTTTGGAGTTTTGGTTTCTCTTTTGTAGGTGTTGTTTTAATCCTTTTTATCCGTTACAAAGATAACAAGCTAGAGTAGTTGACTCTCTCAAGTCTTTGTTTGCAGTTGCCAAAAGTCTAGAAATCCTTTTTGTTTTGTCCCCTTGTCAGATTTGTGAATTATGAATCATGAATACGAGGAGAAAATACATTTTCAGTGCATCTATGAGCTGTGTACTTGACCGCTTGACGTCATGACCACGGATTATGTCAAGAGTTACGAACTTGACTGCTAGGAGTCTGATAAGTAGAATTGTCAGGGTAATTACTAAATAGATTAACAAATTTAAAATGTTTGTGATTTTTATAAAAATGATTAAATTGATAATTATATTTTTTTTAAGTGTGAAATTAATCTTTTTAATTAAGTTTTTTCAATTTAAATATATAAAGGTAAAAGTGTACTTTACTCTTAAACAATATAATAATAGTATATATATAGTTTTTTTAACAAGTATTTTTTTTTATATATTTTAGAGTAGTGCTATTGACACCTCCACTACTGAACTATTTATACCTCAACTTCTAAAATTTTAATTTAATTATATAAAATTAAATGGTTTTATTAAAAAAAAAAAAATTATTTCCTGGATTACCCTTTTACATATTTTCAAACTTAATACACCACATATATTTTCCAAAAAAAAAATACACTTTTCTAATATTTATATACAGTTTTCTTATATTTATATTTGTTTTTTCTTCTTATGATCATGGTGAAGCCATCCTTATTATACGAGGGTTTTTTTTTCTGTAATCGATTGAATTGTCAGTGGTAGATTGTGAGCGTAATATTGATCATTTCATGATTTTTTTAGCGATTGAATTAGGATTTCTGTGTGGTTTCGTTTCATTAGAAATTAAGTTTTCTTGGTTGCGATTCTTGGTGTGGATACAGATCATTGAATGCATAAGAATTTTAAAAGAAAATAAACTGAGAGAAAGAAAAAAATAACAAACATGGATCTGAAATTTGAAAAGAAAAACAAAACAAACATGTAGAACGATAAAATGAAAAAAAAATATTAAACATGGAAAATATGAGATTGAGATCTGAAAAAAAAATAAACAAAAATAGTAAACATTCAATGATTTAAAATAATCTATGTTATTAGGGTTTTGAAATAAGGAAAGTGATACTAAACATGGAAAATATGAGATTGACATCTTAAAAAATATATATATAAATAAAAATAGTAAACATTCAATTATTTGAAAAAATATATGTTATTAGTGTTTTGAAATAAGGAAAGTGTGGGGTTTTATTATTTTATTTTTGTACTTGTACGTCTATTTAAATAATTTGATAAAGAAAAAAAATGAATACTAAATAATTTTAAAAATAGGGTGTTAATAGTTCAACAGTGGGTGTGTCAATAGTACCACTCTTATTTTATTTATGGCTTTTGATTTTTAAATAATATTGACAACAGTTGTATAATATTAACAAAAAATAATTATATAAAAAATGGTAAAAGAATAAAATGAGAATGAATAGTAACTAAAGGTATAATTAACATTGTCTTATTAAAATATTTTTATATTTTTTATTATAAAATTTTAATTAAAAAATATACAAATGATGTTTCATTAATAACATTTTGATTTTTTTTTGTAATTATAATGGTAAATTTAATACACACAAGACAAAACAAATTTAATCTAATATGATAAATGAAGGGTATATACGTACTTTAACTAACATTATTAAAATCAACTGTTATATTTAACATCGTTAAATCATTAAAATGACCAATTTGGTCACTTCTTAAAAGAGAATGACTAATTTGGTAATTGGAAAAAATGTGATGACCAATTTGGTAACTTTTGTAAAAGTCATAAATAATTTAGAATTTAAAAAAAAAGTTCAGGACATAATTGGTAATTGCCTCAACCATGGATGATGATATCAATTTAAATAAAAAATTGTAAAATATTATATTCGGTACATCATTTTATCATTGTCCACTCCAATGCAAAATTTTATTTGATATGTTAACCATCTCCAATGTATGTGTCATTGACAATGTCAAATTTGGCACAAAAAATAGCCAAATTTTATATTTGGTACAATAATTTAACGTTGTGTAATGTCAATGCTAAATTTGGTACAAAAATTAGTAAAATTTTATATTTGGCTTATCATTTTAGCATTGTACTCTAATGTATAATTCCATGCTATTTTTATTTTTTTATTATTTAAAATTATAGAAATCAACAAATATAATTAATGAATTCAATTTATATAATATTTTTTATTATTTAAAATTATAAAATTCAGCAATTAATACATTCAATATAGTTATACGATAATATTTTTGTAATTAAAAAAACAACATTTATTAGAACATCTACAATCTTGTCCTAATATTAAAATTTGATATATACCTATTAGACATTCTTTCAATGTAGTACTAAATATTGTGTCAAATATGACATATGTTATATTGTGTGTCAATTTGACACACAATATAGTCAAACTTGTCACAACAATAAATGTTACTTTTTAATTATAAAATTGTCATTATATCTATTTTTAAAATATTTAAAACAATTTAAATTTAATGTGCATTAATGATGATTCAATCAAAATCAATTTCAACCAATTATGCATCAACAATTTAATAAATGTATTAATGGTAAGTGTTGATTTTAATAATTTTAATTAATAAAATAATAAAAATAGCATGTTAAATACAATTGTATCGAATATATGATTTTACATTTTTTTGTTAAATTTAGCATTAACAATAGCACATGTATTGGAGATGGTCTTATTGTGCCAAATGTAGAATAGCATATACCAAATTTGGCATTGCATTGGAACATGCTTTTTTTACTTTATGTCAAATTATAGTATTGACACAATCAAATAGAATTGCATTGAAGATATTCTAACTTGTGTTCTAATACACAGTTTTGTTTAAAATGCAATTTTTATTAATATAATAATTAAAATTATAAAAGTCAATTAATATCATTAATACATTCATTATTTCTTTTTCAGAATTGAAGAAAATGAAAAGACAAAAATGGAAGAACATTGAATTTATGAAGATTTGTTGCAGATGAAATCAATTTTGATTGAAATATCATTAATGTATATTAAATTTAAATTATTATATATATTTAATATATATATATAATGATATTTTTATTATTAAAAAATAAGTATTTATTGTTATACCAAATTTATCGTATGTTATACTGTAGGTTAAATAGTGTGTCAAATTTAGCACATACCGTGTACTAAATTTGGTACAAAGTTTAACATAAACCAAATTTGACACAACATTTGGTACTGTATTAGAGGAAGATTTTTGCGATGTGTTAAATTTTAGCATTAGCATATTAATTTGGTATAATATTGGAGATGCTCTTATTTTTTTATTATTATTTAAACAAGTAATACTACTTTATTCTAATCCAATACCTAACAGTATCTTTGGATTGGTGGAATACGAGAGAAAGTAAAGAAAGGTAAATGAGGAAAAGAAAGGAAATAAAAGGAAATGAAAATGTTTTTAATGATTATTGTTTGGATGGTTATACATATAAAAGAAAGGAAATGAAATCAATATTATTTGGTGGGTAGAAATAAATGAATTCATTTTAATCTATTTACGAAAATATCATTATTTTACCGATATGGATGTCCAATATTAATAGGGTTAGTTTTTTGATATTGAAAAAACATTAATTCTGGATTATTTTCCTTTCTTTTCCTCCCAAAATTGGGTGGAAACCAAATTGGGTGAAGCAAGAAGAAATTGTTCCCTCATTTTCTTTCCATCTCCTTTCCTTTCTCTCTCATTTAACAATCAAAACAAGATTATAAATCCATCCAAATCCTTTCTTTTCTTTTCTTTTCTTTTCTTTTCTCTCGTATTCCATCAAACCAAGCATAGTGGAAATGATGTGGCATTCATTTTAATCAAGGATGCACTGAATATTTTTAGAATTGTTTCAATCTCAATTTTCCCTATAAAATTTATTAAATTTTTATTATTTAAAATTTTAAAAGTTAAGAAATGGGACTGCATTTATTGTTGTGTCAAATTTGATATATGTTAAATTTTGTACCAAATTTAGTACAGTGCATAGCATATGTCAAATTGGACACAACTTTTGGCATTGCATTAGTGCATAATTTTTTTTTTTTACTCTGTGTTAAAATATAGCATTGATACAATGAATTAGCATTAAATTGGATATGCTCTAAACAATATATTTTCTTATCATATATCACATTTTAATGCTAGGTTTTCCAAAATAAAATTCAAATTCTTTTTTAAATGGTGTTGTCATGTAAGATGTCAACATCGCATCGCTCACCACATAATCTTATGATTTATAAATTGTGATACCTTCTGTATCAACAGAGAAAGAATTTGAGAAATTTTGTAGGAAACTTAGTATTACTCGAATGATTGAAAATTATATTTTTTAATGTATATCACATTTTAATGAAACGAAGATTTTTTCATATGTGACAAGATGGTTTAGGAAAGAAATACGTGGAAAATATTAGTACTATTCTTTTAAGAATTATATATATATATATATACATACTAGTACTCTTGAATCTTGGTCAATTTTTATGATTTTTTTTTTCTTGTAATTCCTTGCATGTAGTTGCTATTTGCATGGATATGTTTAATTAAATGAATAAGATGGTACACTATATATGGTAGATTTGTTTTTTTGCTTTTTCTTATAAAATAAAAAATAAAACATTGGGTCCAAATTGTTATATATCTAAACTAATCAATTCAATTCAAAACAACCACTTGTTTAGTCATTTTCATAATTTAATGGATTATGTATTCCATTTCCATTTCCATTTCCATTCAAACAAACAATATGTATATATTTTCTTTCAATCAAAGAAGTTTGAAAAGTCACGTAACAAATAATTATTGAAAATTTGTATATTTTATTATAAAGAATTATATTACTAAATTTGTTTATGTGAAAACTCAGCCTCCACCCTTAAGATTTTTTTTTTCTTTTTTGAGTTTTCGATATTAAAATATTCATTTAATCGAATCCAATCTATAATCAAATTAGATTGAAATTTAAAAGACAACTAATATTATATTAAATTCGGAATCTATTAATATAATATCCTTGCCATACTCAAATTTTTAAGTTTGATACCGTATAAGCATTAGCATAGCCATTATTAAAATAAATTCATGGATTTTATCAGGACATCGAAAAAGTAATTATCAATAATATTTCTAATATTTTTCATCTAATAAGGCTATTGATATCAAATATATTTTTAACTATTTTAAAAGGTATCAATATCAAATTTATTTTTAACTATTTTTGATATTTTGATGATATTGAAGATATTTAATAAATTTTCAAAATTTTAGATTTCTTAGTACGTACATTTATAGTTCAGCATTTGTCTATAAAGTTAAAAAGAGTAAAAAGATATATTTTTTATAATAAGAATTGTTCTCCAAAACGTTTTATAAGGTTGATCTTGTCAAAACCAGAGAAACGTCTAACCCAAACAAGATCTTAACATCAAAGTTTAGAAAATTGTGGGCAGTGTTTAAATGCTAGTGGCATGACCTCAACTTTTACTAATTTGGAAGACTTAAGAAAATATATAGGATAGAAACAAATTAAACAGGAAATGAGAGTGGAACAATTGAGTTGGTGAAAGGAATCTTTATTATTATTTTTTACAGAGGTGGGGTTGAAGACAAAAATGAAATGAAGAGGAGGAGTGGGTAAGTTAGTGGTCAAATGGTCATCATGATCTTAAAAATACTTGTCCTACAGTGATCTACTACTCTCAAGTCTCAACTACAGCAATTCTTGCATATTTATAATTTAATTCATGAATGAATATTCACTGGATAAATTTTGCACCAGATAAGTATCAGCAGGTGCTCTTCCACTAATCACAAAAACTATGGTCTTTGAAAATATCAGAGATGTCATGTGGCCATGCCAACCAATTATGCTAGTGATGTCTGGTGTATGTATCTGATCAAATAAATGCTGATCAATAATGGTCTCTGGAAAAAATTGAATATTATTCTTTCTATGATCATATCTGTTCACAATGTGTGATCAATATATATATATATATGGTCTGAGCATTAAAAAAAATATCAATTTCATCATCAAATTTTGGCCAGTTGTTTTCTTATTGGGACATAACTGGATAAGTCACATGAAAAGGTCGTGGAGACCAACCAAACATTCTTGAAAGCAACATTTTTCTGGTTCAATGTGGACAATTGATACCACTGTTAACTTCCTTGAAGCTCAGGCAATATTAGCACATATGAAGCCAAAAAAAAAATACAGATTATGTAAATTTAAGCTTAATTAAATGCAAAAGTCATTTACAGTTGAATTTGTTATAGTTAGTTACCGAGGTCCAGAAAGCTCCATGGCTTCAATGACAAACGATGATTCTTCATGGACATCGCTATAGTTCCTAGAGAAGCTACAATCCCTTGCCTCACCAAGGTTGTTTCCAACTTGTGATTCTTCCATTCCAAACTGCCCAACAAGTTCTTCAAGGATTTTCAAGACTTCTGACATCTTCGGCCGGATGTTAGGGTTTGACTGAGTACATTGTAAGGCCAGCTCTACTGCTTTTTCCAAATCGGATGCATCAAAACAACCCTTCAGATCCCTGTCTACTAGCACTTCCAGCCTCTTCTCCTCATGTAAGGTTCTAACCTGCATTATCCATGTAATATTTTATATATATATAAAAAAAAAGGTAAAAGGGTAGAACATGAGGTAGTTTCGTTTACTGTCAAAATGGTTATTTTCCAGCGACAAAATGAAGAACTAAGAATTTATCAGTGCACTATGACAAAGAATTAACAATATCAGACGGCTGCCAGCTTATTGCAAGTTTGCAACAATGCACATTTCTTTTGGCCGTTCATATATTCATACACATTATTACCATCTTTAGGAATCTAGATTTGTTTTTCAGGAAATTATAATACTCTTAACAGTCTATCAATATATCAGAACATAAAGAACTAGAATTCAGTGATAAGCGAAGAAAGAGGCAAGTAATGTTAAGAAATAGGATGCACCCAAAAGAACGGAATCAGCAGCAACATAAAACAATAAGGCCATCAAGTCAACAAAACTTTTTCCATGATGCAGACAGGATGCATCGTCCAAAGCAACTCATCCCAAAGTAATACCAGTTGCTTAAATAAGGTTTATGTAAATTACAAAAAGTGCATAGTTAATAAAAAAAAAGTAATAATTTACTTCAAAACTAAATCAACTTTAATGAGCTTTGCTTCTTACTAGCATCTCAGATTTTATTTGCATCCCACTAATAGAAGAGTTACAATTTTTCATATGATATAGAAGTACAGATATAGTTCGGTACTTACCCAATCAAGAATCATTCCCTTATGAACCTGACCATTGCCAGCATCTAATGCCTTCTGACCAGTAATCAGTTCCAATAGTAGTATCCCAAATCCGAAAACATCTGTTTTCTCAGAGGACTGTCCAGTTGAAAGATACTCCGGGGCAATATGTCCTACAGTTCCCCGTACAGCAGTAGTGACATGTGAATCCCTCCTATCTAATAACTTGGCAAGACCAAAATCCCCAACAACAGCTTCAAAACTTCCATCAAGTAAAATATTTGCAGCTTTGACATCCCTGTGAATTATTTTTGGATTACATTGTTCATGTAAGTATAGAAGTCCACGAGCCGCCCCTCGGGCTATACACATTCGTCTGTTCCAATCCAGAGATGGCTTCACCTGACATGTGTCTGGTAAATAGAAGTAAAACGATAATCAAACAACAAAGAAAATAGTGAAAAGGTAAAAAAAGAATCCGATTGAAGTAAGACAGAATGAACATATTTCAAAGTCCCGTGTTTAATTCATTTGACTAGTATGCTTTCCTAGTTGAAGACTACAAATAAAATGAGAATTTATCAACTGCCACGATCATCAAATATAATGGCTGATTAAAGAAAGGAAAAAAAAAATGCAATTCTTAACCAATTAGTTGTCATGATCGGCAATCAGGATTATGTATGAGAAATGAAGTTCTTTGGCATGTATTCAAAAAATAGCCCAAGTCTTACATCCTCAGCAGAAGTGCACAATAAACAAAATGAACTAACCTCGCAAACGATCAGCAACACTCCCATTTGGCATATAAGGATAAACAAGCAGCCTCTCACCAGGTGTCATACAGAAGCCATACAAGCGTAAGAGGTTCCGATGCAATGCTAAGCCAATCATCTCAACTTCAGTTTGAAACTGTATTTCTCCATTGTAATTTGGATCTTTTAGCCTTTTAACTGCAACTATTGTCCTATTTGGAAGACATCCTTTATACACCACCCCATAACCCCCTTGCCCCAGAATGTTTTTGGCACTAAAATTTCCCGTAGCAACTTGTAATTCTCGAAATGAAAACCGCTTCAAATGACCAACATCAAATTCATAATCTTGCTGCACTGCAAAATATTTCAGATTATTGAGATCTCTTACATCTATCAAGAATGAGATAAAAAAAAAGAGGCATACAGTTCAGGAGGTACCATAAGATGTAAAGAGAAGACGAGATCTGTACCAATGCACCCAACAAACAAGCAACATCACAGAAACCACAAATGTGCAACTGATGCCTAAAGCAACGGAAAGGACCCATCGACGATGGTCACGGGCTTTCAAAGAGGAACCTGTCTCTGCAGATGAAATATTGAATCATCACAAACATGTATTCACATCATTGAAGTTCGTCATAGCAAAATGGTTTGATAGGTTAAATGTAAATTACCATTTACTGGTTTTGACGCACCAATGCAAATTTGTACCGATGAAGAAGTGCAAAGAAAGTTGTTCCCTGTAAAACTACATTGAAACAAGTAGACCTTCAGACGATTGGAACATGAATAGAACCACTTTCCAACTAAATATCTCACCTGTAGCCTTTCGCTAGTATTTTGGGAGTGGTACCACTGAGATTATTGAAAGATAAATCCCTGTGCAGGATTTTTACAAATAAATCATGTACATTTTACACGATCTAAAATAGCAAATTCAGTTACTATGACATGGAACACTCACAAAAAGGAAAGACTTGTGAGATTGGCAACAGGACCAGGAATTTGACCAGATAAGTTGTTCTTATTAAGCCTCCTGTAAAACTAGTCAAAACAAAAGGTTTAGTACATGATTGGAGCAAACTCAAGACTAAAAACCATAAGACATGTCGATGCCCGGCATGAATATCAAGCCACACTCACAAGTAAGTTAGATGAGGAAGAAACCCCAAAGAACTTGGAATATCTCCAACAAATTGGTTACCCGAAAGGTCAAGCATTTGAAGCTCGGACAGCATCCCTAATTCAGCTGGGATAGTGCCAGATAACTGGTTGTCATGCAATAACCTACAGGACAGGGAGTGAAATTACTAATTAATACATGGAGGGATATTGGAAGAGACTAAATCTCTTGTAATTCAATAAAAGCTCTGCATGAAAATATCATAATCATTTAATTCTTGTAAGCAACAGATATAAACATGAAAAAATCAGCTTAATGAATTTTATTGACTTTGTACAACTTCACCAATCTGACCTGCAATGGTGATTCCTAAAAACTTCTAAAGAAGGGTGGGTTAGCTTTAAAATAACAATTCTTTTTCATCATTTTGCACTGTAAAAAGTGTTTGAAAATTAGTTCTGACTTCAAAAAATAATTATCATATCATACAACAAATTTTGGATTCACTGTGGGAAGAATTATCAAACTGCCATTTTCTTAGAGATTATCTGGAGAGCAATATTTGACAAAAGAATTCAAATATAAACAAATATATTATATAAAAACATAATTACTTCAAAACATGGGAGTCGGGACAATTTATTTTTATTGAACTCTTTGCCAAGAATTGCTCTCTAGGTTAATATAATCTTCTTTTTAGTATCAACTTACAAAGAAAGTCACTACTTTAGAATCTAAAAGCTACAACAATTCTAAACATATCTTTAGTATACCATCGTGTGTTGCTCACAGTTAAAATCCCTCAATCGAATAAATGATCTTTTACTACCAATGTGCAAGCAATACATGTATTTGAATGGGTAATATTCACAAATCGTTTCAAAATGTCAACGAAGTGAGAATGGTCACTCTAATAACAAAATTTTTACACCCACCCTCCAAAAAAGAGATCATTTTCTAATTTTTCTAAAGCTGATTGGAATTGAAGCAACCAGTCACTCACTCATTTACAACATTACAGTTAATTCAAAGCCATTCAAGTTCTGGTCATAAAGCAAAGAAAGTGGAGCTTACATTGTCTTTAGATGACTCAAACTCCCAATAGTTGGAGAAATCGTCCCCGACAAGCCCTTACTCGCCATTTCACTGCAAAACAACAACAACCCAGCAAGGAAAACATGAAAAATTGACGTAGCAGTACAAACCAAAATCAAAATATTGGTACATTTTGGTCTGTCGAGACAATGATACTTACAGGGAAACTACGAAGCCTTCAACAGAGCAACTCACCATGTTCCAAGTGCACGGATCCACAGAGTTTATATCCCAACCGTCCAGTACATGGAACTCATCTCTCATTTTATTCTTCACAGCCATCAAAGCAGCCACTGTTTGTTCAACAAGTTCAAATGTTACAAACTAAAAAAAAACAGTGTTAGCAATAGCAATAGCAATAGCAATGTCATTTCACATTACCTTCATAGTTAACGCCTTTGGGTGAGAGGAGACTGTCAGAAGATGAAACTTTGAAGAAGAAAAATAACAGAAGAGATACCAACACCAGCATTACCACCACTCGATGTTCCATTGACTTTTGCAACACCAAACAACAAACAAAACAAAAACCAAAAGAAGAAGAAGAAGAAGAAAGAAACAAGGCTCTACTTTTTCTGCTACTCTGACAGAAAGTGAATCCAAGACCAATTCTTTTGAAAAACCCTTTTGGGAATCTCTTTATTTGCCTCGACGAGATAAATTGTTGAAATAAAAAAGGGAAATTGAAAATGAAAAATTGAATTTTAAGACAATCGTAGACCAGCAGAGTAACTCTGAAAAGCGGGAAAATCCTCGAGATTCGTAAATGACAGGGCCCATCCCAATTAAAACTACTTGAAAGTAAACATTTTGACTATTAAAATCAAGTGGATTGTGTTAGCACCGTTAATTTTCGAACTTTGACAATTGACAAGGTACACGGTTCTGATTTCATATATAGACTTATCGGGTGTTTTGGTATACAATGAGTGAAAAATATTTTGGGTCCACCATGGAATGGAGGGCTCGATAGTCGATAGTGGGACGAATATATTTATATATATATATATATATATGATCCCGGAATTTGGACTTTTTCTCCAATGAAAATCTTCTTTGAACATGGGTTAGGTCAATTTTGGGCCAATTTGCCTGGTTGGTCTTGAACACTTGTAAATTTGTAATGGCAACACTTCATGCACCGTCTGTTCAGCTTGATTGGATGTGATGAGTTGAATATAGACGACTCTCTCCACTCAACCAATAGCAAAAGTTCATTCAATGCCTTTCCGACATTTGAAAAAGGAGAATAAAGGAAAAAACATAATGATATGCTTGTAGAATGCTTTTGAGATATATCAAATCATGCATGCGCAATTATGGCATTAGCATTCTCTACTATTGAATTGACTAGACAATAAAAATTCAATAAAAATGGCAAACACAGTAGAGTAATTGCTGCCCGACATCAAAATTTCTCCAAAGCTGTGGTATATGTTTCATCTAGTAGATTGTTGAATGGGTTCTACAAAACATACGAGTAATGAAGATTAACCCACATCATAGACATGCAAACAATCCATAAGTTTCAGACCAAGTAATAAAATAGGACAGCAATCGTTACGAAAGAGAACAAAGAGAACGTAAAATGCAATAACATTACTTTTGCACAAACAGGTGACAACAATTGTCTGCGAGTTTTTTCAAGTCAGTCATCACAAAACCACAACAAAAAACCAAAAGACATGCAAAATAACCAAACCATACAACCAACGATATGCCCACCCCATTTCCTTTGGGCAATTCTGTAAGGGCCTTTTCTTCCTAGCTACAAATACAATTCTCTTCAATTTGTCCTCCTAGCGGAGCTTTCTGATCAGTCCACCTTATCATCTTAGCCTATCTTTACTATCAAACATTTACATAGAGAGAGAGAGAGAGAGACTTCGACAGAGAACAAGGTGAGAGGAGAAGCATATGAGAGAGAGAGAGAGGTAAAGGGTATAGGAGTAAAAATAAAGCACCAAGAAAGCGCAGCCATCCAGCTGCCTGATAAATTAGGCATCCTGATAGAGCAAGAACTGATGATGATGATGCTGGTCAAGCCTCAATGTGGTAGTTAAACACAGAGATAGAATTTCCCTTCGTGTTACAAATCAACGGGCGGATGTCACTTCCACATTCCTTATCGAACTTATGTGCCCGCGGGATGCAAGAAATTTAAACCTAATTGCCGTTTCACATGATCTGGTATCAACTTGTTAACAAGCTCTGGAGAAGCCCCAGCCAACTGTAACAAAAATTATAACAATTGACAAACATTAGCAATGACTTGGATAGGAAGAGCGTTGGTTATAATAAAATTCAAGTTAACTGAACATCTGAGTAGTATAAGAACTTTAAGATGGAACAATGTAAATACTTAGAAAGAAATTCCGGATCCCATTCACAGTTAGGCTGACAAAAATGGCTTCCTTATTTTATACTAGGCAAAGTGACTTCAACACATGTTATCCTAAACTTGGAAACAGAGTTTATAAATGTATATATATATATATGCCTATCGTACATGCATAACAAGCTACATGAAAAGAGAAACAAAACAAGTTTAGAAAGTTATAGAATACATACTTCCTGTTTAAAGTTGAAGAGAGGAGGTAAAGGACGACTATTTGGTAGGCGAGCATTGGGTTCTCGCAGTTCATCAAAGAAAGAATGTGCACATGCTTCCAGCTGTTATAACAGGATTAACTTTAGTCAGCAAGGAATTATAAACATATGAAACGCTTCAACTTTATTAAATTTAATGATATAACACCTTCGGCATATAGTACATTGAAAAACATTGGCCCATCTTGAGTATCGGATGTATATTTAACAACACAAAACTGACATATATATACAGAGAACATGTAATTAAACTCACTGCAGTGCATCGAAGACTTGGTGAATATTGCAGCAATCTAGAAGCCAGATCAATTGCCTCCGGAGGCATCCGTTTGTGGAAAACCTAAGCAAACGAAGAAATGTGTAAATAGGAGCCTAGAACTTGGCATATCTTAAGTAGCAATATATTATGACTTGTTCATTTGTTCCACGATCTTTTTTCCCATACAAATCATCAAATATCCAGAGAGCACGTAATGAGTGCAAGAATCACTACATACTAAGTGTAGAGTAGCTTCAATAAGGAAAACATCTTGTTATTATGGGACATGATATTAGATTAATTTTATCAATAAGCCTTGATAAGAGGGCAATAAATTGAAAACCTTGTGCCAGGGGTGTGCTTTAATCTGTGGAAACCTAAAATCGGTATAGTTGGGATTCATACAGCGAATTTCTTCACGTGTAGGCGTACCAAGAACCTGTAAGGCAAGATGTAAGATTTTGACATATAATCATAAAATTTGTTGGTTCAAAACATTTTGAGCAAATTTACCTTAATAATCTCTACAAGCTGATCCACTGCATTTTCTCCCGGAAACAATGGCTACAGAAAGTTCAAATCATTGACCATCAGTATGACATAATTTCACTCGAGAATTGAATCATTGTTGCGGAACTTAATAGGAAAAAAACTTAAAATCGCTACTAAAACTTCTAACCTGGCCCAAAAGAAGCTCAGCAAGGACACAACCAGCTGACCAGATATCAATTGAGGTTGTATATTCTGTAGCACCAAATATAAGCTCTGGAGCCCGATAGAAACGGGAACATATGTATGATATGTTGGCTTCACCATTAATCTGATCACAAGTATTCACGTAAACACATCAACATTCTATATAATAGTTCTTTATAAACTATATTCACCAGGAGGAAAAATATTGCAACAAATCATTCCATTGGGAAGTTACAATTTAAAATAAAAGTTAATACCAAATGCCTAATTGCAAATCATTATTATTATTTTTTAAAAAAAAGGTAAAAATCAACACTATGATAATAAGGCATCAAACTCCTGGAAAACATTAACAAATTAATAATGCATCATACAAATGGAAATAATCAAGTATTAAATGAAATACAAATTAAAGAGGAAGGTACACAATGAAATAGACAACATACCAGCTGTTTTGCACTTCCAAAATCACAAATCTTAACCTGGTGAGTAAGGGGATCAACCTGTAGACAGCCAACAATTACTTAGAAACAGCCAAAAAATTTATAATTTTATGACTTAGTAGTTAATAGTCGGAGATGCATACCAAAAGATTTTGAGGCTTCAAATCCCTATGGCAAACTCCAGGAACAGTGTGAATATACGCCAGCCCCCTGAAAATCTGGAAGATGTTTCCAATTTATTTTCAAGTAGTACATTAAGCAACAAATTAACCTAATCAGAAAGCATCATGAATACCTGATACATGTAGAGTTTAACATATATGAGCGGCATTCTCTGATTTGCACTGCTGTAATGCTTCAAAACCCTATACATGCTTTCAGGTACATATTCCATGACCAAGTTGAGAAAAAGTTCGTTTTTACTTGTGGTGGAAAAGAAACAATGCTTCAAAGAAATCACATTCGGATGATCCATAACCCGCATTAACTGAAGTTCACGATTCTTATATCTCCTGTCCTGCAAAACCTTCTTTATTGCCACAGTCTCCCCAGTTTCCAAGCATTTTGCCTACCAGAAGACAAAAAATATTAGCACAAGAATTAAAACTACACAACAGCTACTCAACATCTTTGCATTCTACAAGTAGATTTCTGCATACCTGGAAAACAATTCCAAATGATCCAGTTCCCACTACACGCTCTGCCATGTAGCTGATGGTCTGCAAGAAACAAACACACCAAAGCTATGAACTTGATGTTAAGAAAAATAAAGAATTGATGGTCGGTCATGAATCTCAAGTAACACATGTTATTTCTTCACTACGCGAAAACTAAACAGAATCAATATCACATAAAAGTCAGTAAACTTTTACCTGCTTTGGCTCTCCATTTTTGCCTCCAATGGTGGTGGAAATGATGTGACCAGTGACTTCATTTCCATCGACGACAGCTGCAGGCATTTCCTGCAATCAAATAAAAAATTTAAGTTATGTATTCACACTAAATACATCAAAATCAAGGTTTTGAATAAGAACATTTTCATATTATTCACTCTAAAAGTCGACCAAATTTCTGTGAACTCGACTCAGGAGCAGCAAAAAAAAAAAATTAAAACTTTTTGATCTGAAAAAAGATAAATTAGTTTAGACCAGTGAAATTTGAAGATCCTAACCAAGTGTTGAGGAAATAATTAATCTTTCAAATCTGATGAAGTATTAACTTAAATCAACAAAAATAAAAGTAACAGACGCCAGCAAATTAAGTATGATCTAATAAAATTCATATCCAAAAAAAGATTTTAATTTATTAAAAAAATCATTTACCTAAAAGGAAAACTTCACCCGAGTTCAAAGCATAGATCAGGAAAAAAATAAGTGAAGAAATAATTATTATAATTAAAATTGTAAAAAAAAAGGGAAAAATCAATAAACTGTAGTTCCTGAGAAATCGAGAGAGAGATCGTAGATCTAGAGGAGTTGGAAACAATAAAAGCAAAATGATTAATATGAAGAGATCCCGGAGCTAGATCGCTGATATAACAACTCAAACTATCGACAAAAACACCAAAATTGATATTTGGCAGCCGAGAAAATAAAGTAAAGTCAAAAACTCTAATAATTCTACTCAAACCTGCTCCCATTTAGCTATAAAAAAAAGCAGCAGAACCAAAAAGAAAAGAAAAAAACAACTAAAACTCAAACACAAATTACTCGAACAAAATGAAAAAAGAGACGAGCACAAACATATATTCCGGTGGTTTATCACAGCAAACGGCTGAAAAATGCAGAGAGTTGACAGATAAAGTTGGAAAGTAACAGGAATTACGAGATTGATTACCTTGTCGTCAGCCATGGAGAGAGATTCGGATAGAAATTGAGCGGAGAGAGAGAGATAGAGAAAGAGGAATGGTTGATGAATTCAACGGTGGATGATGAGGTTGAAGGAACCGATCATGTTCATGTTGTTGTTGTGATTGAGAAAGAGAGATAGCGAAAGAGAGAAGAAGATGAAGAAGAGGAAGAGGAAGAGGAAGAGGACCCAGGGAGAGACAACAAGCCCATGTGATTCCAGCTCCTCTTTTTTTGTTTGTTTTTTTTCATTTTTTTCTCCTGTGTGAAATTAATCTTCTACCAGAATTGCCCTTTAATTTGCGTTGGAATTACTATAATGGGATTTTGAATTTTTGGACTGTAGTCTGTTTTGTTTATCCATAAAATAAAATTACTATTATTAAATTTAAAAGTTTGTTTAAGTGTTTGACCAGCGAAACACCCCCATTTTTATTGCTTTTTTTTTTTGTAAAGAGTAATTCAATAATCAAACAACCTTTCAAAAAAAAAAAAAACGAATATTCAAAGAAATTTGCTTTCAATTAAAAATAATAATAATAATTTAATTCAAACATAAACTTATAATTTAATAATAAAAATGATTGTAAACCAGACTATTATATGTTTAATTATATATAAATGGATGAAGCTTTAAGATATTAGATAGTAAGTCCCACATTCACATTAACTAAATTATCTAATAAGATAATAATCACAATCTGAATGTTTAATTTATCAAACGTAAAGATTTGTTCAAACCAAAAATTTTACCGTAAATTTATTATAATATTAAATTATTTAGTATCATATTTTGAATGTATTACTTAATAGATTTCAATATTTATTATCGGATAAATTTTTAATGACGATATAACATTGTTTTATAATTATTAATTTAATGATAAATTAATATTTTTACCGATTACTATATTGTATATATTTCCAACATTATTAATTTATAAATATTATACCATACTATTCAAATATGAATTATAAGCTGACCATTGTAAGATTGATGAGGATAGGATGTTTTAATCTGTTCTCTCCCCAGAGAATTGTGAAGAATTTAATGTTGCGACCCTCTCAATCGTTAGTTGAGTCGGTGAGGTAATTAGTCTACCGACTCAACAATCAAAGGCAGGACAATTTTCATTATTACATAATAAAATTAAAGTGTGAAAAAAATTAAATTTGTGGTCCAATATCTAATGGGTGTCAATTTAAAATTCTATTGGGATGTGGTGACCGGTGGAGTTTGGCACGAAGTAGCACATTTGGATTCAAACAGTCAAAGCTAATTAGGCAGGAAAATTAGACTTCTAAATAAGAAATGGGAATGAAAACGACTGCAACACAGGACTTTCCTTTAAAATTTTGACACTAGAAGGATAAAGGATTTGTCCGAATCTGACCGGAATAAATAGTAAAATGAGATATATGTTTTTTTTTTTTTGATAAAATTGAATCGACCTAGAGTGAAAAAGTATCACAAATGATCATATGATGAAAAACCTTCGGGTAGTATTCATCCATATTATAAACAGAATAAAATAAAAAGTAATAAAAATAAGGGAAAACAATCTCAACAAAAACATTACCATGAAGGCCATAAAAACATTAACAGAAAACATTAAGAAAAACGAAAGACTCCCGACTCATGTAAACATTGTCAATCAACAAAAAACAGAAAAACGGGGTGTTTGTCCACCACGAATCGACCTCTAAGCAATCATAGAAAGAGCGTCTGTAACCCTACTCCTCTCCCTAAAGATATGAGAAACTTGAAACTCCATTTTTGATATCGGATAGATACAACACTGCAAAGCTTGCCAAATCCGTCAAGGAACCTACTCGAAGCAAGAGGAGAGCAACTGAACTACATAAGAAGAGTCACTCTCAAGCCAGATCCAATGTCACCCATTCTGCCAAGCAAAATTAATGGTCATCGAAGCTGAAAGAAGTTATGCCTCAAACGTAAACACATGATCAAGAGGAACAATAAAACAACATTTTACAAAAGCTCTACAATTACGGAAAACACCAGGAGCCGGAGGTAACCAAATCACACTCATGATAACATAGGTCCTAGTCGGACAGCCACGAAGATCAAACCGATGAAGAATCAAAAAATCATCTACACAATTACGCATACACCCAATCTCCAACCGGTTAGCGTCAGACACCGCACACCAAACCAAAGACAAAACAGATCTGAAATCCATAGCCTTACTCTCAAAAATCCACTGGCTACGGGCAACCCACACACTCTAAACCACGGCATGAATAGTTGTCTTCCATAAAACACACACATGATCGCTAAACGAAACCGACAGGGCCTGAGAGAAGAACAAACTACACGTATCGGTAGAAATATGCCAATGAAAAGCTAAAAAAACTCTCCCAAAGAGCAGCCGCAAGGGGGCACCGAATGACGACTCACTTCTAACCCCACAAACACTGCACCGAGAAGCTAAATGAAACTCAACCCTACACAAGCGATTCTCTGTAGGAAGTCGATTCAACAAAAGACAACATGTCAAAAGTTGACCGGAAGGGAGGGATAAAACAGCACCAAACATCCCTCCACCAAGGGACTTGCGGAGAATCATGAATCATACGAGGAATAAGCCGACTTGCAAGAAACCTACCTATCCCGAGAATGAGCCCACACCAAAGAAATTGTAACTGGAGATACAACAATCTTATCGATTCGAGAACAAAGATCTGGAAAACCGGCTCGAAAACTATTATCAAGAACCTATCTAACCTCATAGATAAAATCAGAAACCCTTGCCTTGAGAAGGGTAGCCAAGTAATCAGAAATTCCCATAAACTCAATAATGGGAACCCCCAACCAATTATAGCGCCAAAAATCTCGCTGGGAATTCTCACCAATGAGCCAAATGCCTTCTTTGAGAAGATCGGAATAGTGAGAGCGGAAAGAATGCCATACCGACGAAGTGACATACCCCTCATGAGATTTGAGAAGCTACGTGAGATACCGCTCCCTTAAAAATGAAAAAGCAAAACTCTCAGAAGTTATAAACTTCAAGGTTAACTTTTTTAAAAGAGAGTCATTTAGTAACCCAAGATCCTCTAAACCAAGACTGTCTTAAGAGTAAGGCTTACAACAACGATCTCAAGCAACCCGAATCAGTTTAGTCTGCTCACAAGAACCTGTCCATAAAAAAATTCTCAACTTGAGATTAGTAAAGAAGAAAGCCATTTGTAGATCATGAAAGAATGAACAAAGGAGCCCATAATGACCAACTTGATCAGAGTAGTGCGACCGGCCAAAGAAAGGGTTTTCCCTTTCCACCTAACTTTATACAGGATTTTATCCGCGATAGGCTGTGACACTGACTTCTTGAGCTTTCCTTGAAATTAGGGCTGACAATTCGGGTTCATGGGTCGGGTTGACCTCAACCCGACACGGCCCGTTTAATTAAACGGGTTAACATTTTGAAACCGGACACGACCCATTTAACTAAACGGGTTGACCCATAACACATTTAATAATCTGATCGGGTCATGATGGGTCGGATTTGACCTGTGTGACCCGTTTAATCCGTTTAACCTGAACCCGTTTGCCTAACATTTTTTAGAAAAATCATATTAAATTTGTAATTTTCTAACATGCCATAAATACATCCAACCTAATAGAGTAATAGTTTTAAATAATCCAACCCAATCCAATTCAATCTAATACCATCAAATAATACAACAAATATATAATTAAACACAATCATCCCGAAAGGCAAAAACAGTCATCCATAGTCCAAATAAAATTAGTGATTGTTGTTGAAACGGTGAAACCTAAAGAATAGTTATATAGTATGTAAAAATTCATTTGTAACCCATGTAATAATGATAATTATAAATATATTTATATGACTAAACGAGTTAAACGGGTCACCCGCGAACCCGTTTAACCAAACCCGGCACGACCCATATAATAACCGGGTTACACCGGTCGACCCAATTATGACCTGAACCCGTTAAGAAGCCAATCCAACCCGTTTATTGACCTCGGGTTCTTGTCGGGTTAGCGGGTTATGGGTCAATTTTGCCGGCTCTACTTGAAATAATAGGACCCCTAAGTGAGAGAAAGGCAACTGACCAATCAGTATAGCAGCTAAGGACTGCAATCTACCAATCCGGGGGGTTGGGGGAATAGAAGATCCAAAATAGATAGATGACTTACCCCAATTAACCAGCTAACCTGAAATGTTATCATAAACTTCAAAAGCACTCAAGATATTATTCAGATTCTGAATCGTGTCTCTACAAAAAAATCAGAGCATCATATGCATAAAGCAAATGAGTAGGAGCAGAAAATCCCCTCGGAGAAGAAACAGGCAATAACTGAGAGAAATCCACCATCCTCGACAAAAGCCTACTAAGGAAATCCTCTACAATACCAAACAAGAGAGGGGATAGAGGGTCACCCCGACAAACCCCTCTAGAACAAAGAAAATAACCCTCTAAGGACCCATTGATCAGCACCGAAAGCCTCGAAGATCTTAGGATGCTATCAATCCAATCCATAAATACCAAAGAAAACCCAAAAGCTTGAAAAACTCTACGAATAAAAGACCAATCCAAAGTATTGAAAGCTTTGTGAATATCTATCTTCATGGCCAAATTGCCTCTATAACACTTCTTATGCAACACATTCACACATTCAGAAGCTAAAGCGATACAGTCCTCAATGTGACGATCCCGGATAAACCTAAACTGATGAAGAGTGACAATCCTAGCTACAAACTGAGCTAATCGATCTGCTAAAATTTTGGAAGAGATTTCGAACAAGAAGTTATTAAGCACAATCAAACGAAACTGGTCCATCAAAATCGAATCATTCTGTTTCGGAAGAAGAATAATGAAACTGGAGTTCAAGCTTGGAAAAATAACCCTTATACGGAAAAAGTGCTGAACTGCAAGAATCACGTCACTACCCACCATCTCCCAGCAACGTTGATAGAACCCTCCAGAAAAATCGTACGGCCTAGAGGTAGAGACTGCATCCATAGTAAAAACCGCATCATGGATGTCGTCCGTCGAATGAATGCTAATCAGAAAAGCATTTTCAACATCAGTTACCAAATAAGGAATCGCATCTTCCACTACCGAGAAATCTATCTCAACCCGAAAAGGATCCGAAGAAAAAAGATTCAAATAAAACTCGATGATATGATCCCTAATAATCAAACGGTCATCAGTAAGCAGCCCATTAATTGAAAGAGAAGACAAAGTGTTCTAGTACTACCTACGTCTGATAGAGGCATGAAAGAAGGATGAATTACAGTCACCATCTTAAAGCCACTTCACCCTTGACCGATCATGATAAAAGCACTCATGTCTGTGTAACAACACGCCAAGCTTATCACAAGACTTGGCCAAGAAAAGCTCATCTGAAAACCCCATATTATACATCTAAAGCTTAATAGACCGAAGCTCTGTCGATTTCCCATAAATGTTGGAATTTAGATCCCCGAAAACCTTCAAATTCCAAGTCCTGAGTGCATTCTTTAACCTCTTCAACTTGTTGATAACCACATGAGGAGTTTTACCCACAAAAGAGGAACTCCAAATACGATGAACTAAGCCATAAAATCTGGGTGATCCAACCACATGCTTTGGAACCAAAAAGGACTATGACTAACATTTACAATATCTGACAACCGAATCACCAACAGACACTGATATGAAAATGTATGAGGGAGAGCCATACAAGAAATGTCCCGCCAACAAGAAATGTCCCGCCGACAAGAAATACAACCCTCAGAAACCAAAGGTCTATCTAACCTTCTCTTAACTTTAGTACGGGGATAACGACCCCTTGCCCAAGTAAAACGAGCACCCTCGAAACGAACACCAATCAAATCACAATCCTCAATAATAGACCTGAAATCCTCACAAGAATTACGAGTTGGAGAATGAAGGCCTAAAGACTTATGAGCTCCCAAAAATGTGTTAAAATCACCCATAACCAACCAAGAAGAAGATACCAAACTTACCATGTCCAGAAGAGACTGCAAAAGCGATCTTCGGACAACCATCGACAACTCACATAAACAAAAGTGAAATAATGCAATAGAGAGTTAACCTTGATCGAAACAGTAAGTTGCTGCTCATGAAAAAGAACAATATGATCATCAGGAAAAGAATCACAAGAAAATACCCTAATGGTCAGTAAAAGAGCACCCCTATCATTCAAGCCCACTGAATATAGACCGAGAGACGACCATAAACCAGAAGAGATGTAAGTAAAAACTATCATAGGCTCAACAAAACAAACCAAAGAAGATCGGTGTAAATGACTCAAATCTCTAAGAACACGCCTCGTAGACCTATTCTCAATACCATGACAATTCCATTAAAGGATACTAATAATTGGAAATGCTAGAAGAATTTTGCATATTAAACTTTAGCTTCGTCAGCCTACGTGTAATCATCGTCCTCCTCAGAGAAATATTGCTAGCATCTAATCCTTCCTCCTCAGTTTGAGAAGCCCATGAAGAACCAGCAATGAGATGGAGTTCAACCTGGAAGTCAGAGGCCGAAAGTCTGAAACTCTGGGTAGAACCTGTAACCGAAGTGGAAATCTGAGAAGATTCAGAACAGTCATTCCTAACCCCGTGAGCAACGTACAGAATCGGAAGACATTGAAGAGATAAGGGTCCCACAATAGTAGGAACCATCTGAACCAATGAATCTATGATCGGAACAGCCTGGTTTGAAACAGTGGAATGACCATTAAAAACCAAACCTGAAATAGTAGAGGACTTCAATATCATTTTCGATCCAGAAAAGGAAGAAGTTTGACCCACCGACAAATTCAGTCTCAAATCAGACCTAATATCCATAGGAGAGTCATAAACCACCAAGACATTAGAAACTGGGAATACTGTTGAAGACCTAGAAACTATCGGGATTATGTCAACACTCCTAGACTACTGATCACGCAAATCCGTCAAAGAAACAGAAACATATAAAATAGTTTAAACAACAGAATCTGCATAATCTAACAAAACATCATTAAGAGAATCATCGCTCCGCCCCACCTATTGGGCTGACCAACCTGTGCAGCCACCACCGAAATAGTAGGAACCACCAAAGAAGTTAAACTTAGTGAAGCAACTATGGTAGTAGAAGAACCCATACTCAAAACCAGATCAGAACCTGTCGAAGAATGAGCCATAACTGAGTCATGAGACCCTAAATCCTACTGAATAGCGGTAAAGAAATTAGAAACCGAAACTTTCATCTGAGGACCAGAAATAGGACGATAAATCAGTTTAGAAGCACGATTTCGGGGAACCTAAAACCCCTCATCAACAACAATCATGGCCGGAGGCTTACTAGAGCTAACAGGGATCCTTTAGCCGGATTTGTTCCAGCGACAAGCATTGGTCAAATGACCAATGGAGAAACAAGTATAACAGAAAGCCGGGAGATTCTTGTATTCCATTGAAATGAAAGAAATATGAGAATCATCTCTCTCAAGAAGCAAAGAGGACAGAGGCACAATAAACGCATCAATATCCACTCGAACACGCATAACATGTCCAAAATCACCCTCCACAGTAGCTTTGTCCAGCCGTAAAGGCACTTTGATCCCTCTAGCTAAATCGGGAATAATATTGGAATACCATTATTCCCATGACAGATCATAAAAAGGGACCCAAACCTGAGCATTTGAAGACTTTTGTAATGTCGAATTAAAATCTGGAATCCAAGGTTGAAGCCGTAAAATACCTGGTTTAAGATTAAGATACCCTAAACTCCAAACATATTCTTGTCAACATTTAAATTCAACATAATCTGAAAGTATCCCTTACCTAAAGAAATTAGCCTCCAAACAGAGTTCAGCTTCCAAATAGACTGCAACTTAGCTTTAAGATCAACCAACTTTCAAGGCTTCTCACCACTAGAAATGACAACCCGACTAATGAGAGAATACTTACACACCTCCAATCTTGATTCATAAGCAGAGGGATCCACCCGAACAACCACATAACCACCTTCTTTCGTAAGAATCGAAGGACTAGAAACATAATCCAGTTGAATCAGGGCAGCCTTAATAAGATCCCCAAAAAAGAGCCCCTAATAGATGACGTAGGCAAGGAACTACCCATATGCAGATCCACCATGCCAACAACATCCTTACCTCTAGAACACACCCCACCAGATGAGAGAGGAACAACCCGAGAAGAGGAATTCACTCCACTCACCGTACTCAGACCAACATGACTAGTCAAGATGGAAGAAACCGCTAACGGAGTGAAAGAGACAAAGCAACCTCCATGCACACAGGATCCATAGAGCTCGATATATTGTAGCAAAATCACTGTAGCAAACTATAGCAAAAATACTATAAGGAATCACTATAGCAGAACATTGTAGCATAAACAGAATACTGTGGAGAATTGTAGCAAAAATGTAGTTGCAAATCACTGTAGCAGTACTCTGACAATATCAAAATAAAACTGTTAGAGGTAATGCTAAAGAGATTATAATTGATCAAAGCCAAGGTCAAGCTCAAAGTTCCTTTGTATCAGCTCACTTAGCCTCACATCAGTTAACAGACCAACTAGGAATCATTGGAGGTTGTGCCACGATGCTTGCTTATCCTATAAGCACTACACAGGAGAGGTTTCAATCATTATGATCATGTCATAATGATGATGATGATCATCAGTATCATCAGCAGATTGCTAACTAACTTCTAGAAGGAATCCCAATTGTAACAGAATTGGTTTTTGGAGAGAATTTCAGTTGCAACAATATTTCCAAGTGGCAATCCTTATCAAATAGAAATCCTTCTAGAAAGTCTTCTTGGACACACGAATTATGTGTATATAAAAAGCGAATTTCGATCATTCTCTGTAACTAACACAAAAAAA
This sequence comes from Dipteronia dyeriana, assembly GCA_032871835.1. Classification (NCBI taxonomy): domain Eukaryota; kingdom Viridiplantae; phylum Streptophyta; class Magnoliopsida; order Sapindales; family Sapindaceae; genus Dipteronia; species Dipteronia dyeriana. The sequence goes on along the minus strand of CM065301.1, from coordinate 71,714,104 downwards.
AAGTCTTATACACAATCTTCTTCTTCAAAGTTTCTATGAATCCTTTGTTTGTTACTCTGTTCTTATTCTATTAAGCCTTTCTTCAAACACTTTATATTCAACATGGTATCAAAGCCTTTCAAGGACTAATCGTCCATGGCTTCACTTTCCAGCTCTTTTACTGAACACAAAGATGAGTCATTGTCGATCTCAAAGGCTGGTGACTTCACGTATTTGGAAAAATCGATGCATTTTAACTTGCAAGTGAAACTGGACAATAACAATTACATACAGTGGAAGGCTTAGGTATTTCCTGTTATTAGAGCTTTTCAACTAGAACATTATGTGTTGAATCACAAGTCAGTGCCACCTAAATACATTGAGGATCAATGTTCTAGTGAAGGAGATAAACAACTTGTGTTAAATAAAGAATATGTAACCTGGATTAGGTCTGATCAACCACTTTTGAGTTGGTTATTCTCAATTATATATCAAAGTGTTATTGAACAAGTCATTGATTGTACTAGTTCTCGAGAGGTCTGGAACACTCTTGAAAAATTATTTTTACAACAATCACTAGCTAAGATTCTTCAATTGAAACATCAACTACAAAATATCAAGAAAGAAGAAAGCTCGATTACAAAGTTTGTTCTTAAGGTCAAGACCATTAGTGAGAATGATCTAATCCTGAGTGTGTTGCATGGAGTTGGTAGAGATTATGATTCTATTGTTTCTGTTGTTACATCACAAAGAAATAATATCTCTTTTCAAGAGGTACAATATTTGTTATTAAATCATGAGCAAAGGTTAGCTGAATTTGACTTAGTAACACAACTTGATGTCTTAACCCCAAATGTCAATTTTATTGCTGGAAATCAATGTGGTAAATGGAGTTAAAAAGGAGGCGTCAATAGCTCTAATAATTACAACAAGGGTGGAAGGTCTGAAAACAACAGAGGAAGGAATAAAGGAAGAGGAGGTGGCAGATGGAACAATAACATGCCGGTGTGTCAAGTATGCGGAAAACCTGAACATATAGCAATGAATTGCTGCCATTGTTTTGATAGAAATTTTCAGAACAATAATCAATATCAAAATCAGAACACCAACAATTTCTACAACAACAACAATTCAACAGCATTGACAAATGTTCCACAACAAGCTAACTATCATCAGTATACTTCCTAGTATGCAACACCTAAGACAATGTGTGACCATGTTTGGTATGTTGATAGCGGGGCTACAAATCATGTCACACCAGATTTATCAAACCTTTCAATACATTCAGACTATCAAGGAACTGAAAAGCTGACTGTTGGAAACGGACAACAGCTTCAAATCTCTCACATTGGTAAAACTTTCTTATCCCCACTTAAATGCTCTAAGGTTCTACTTATAGATCATATTCTATGTGTACCTTCAATTGCCAAAAACTTACTAAGCATATCAAAATTCACTCAAGATGGCAATGCTTATGCTGAGTTTTCTTGCAATTTCTATGTTGTAAAAGACATGGATACCAAGGAAGTACTTCTTCAAGGCAAGCTTGAAAATGTCTTATACAAGTTGAACTTTGTTGGAATACAAAGAAAGATTGATGGTCAAGTCTTTAAGAACAAAAATCTTAATGTTTTCTCAGTTTCTAGGAATAATAATGTTAGCTTTTCTTGTACAAATGTTGTTACAGCTGACAAATTGTGTAATAAAGCTCGTCTAAATGAAAACATATGGCATTTGAAATTAGGCCATCCTGCACCTTTAATACTACAGAAAATGTTGTCCCTTTTACATCTCAAATTTGATAATTCTCATCTCAATTTTTGTGATGCATGTAGACTAGGGAAGATGCATCAATTACCTTTTCAACATTCAAGTCATAAAGCTTCCAGTCCTTTAGACTTAGTCTTTACATATGTTTGGGGGCCTTCACCAATGTCATCTCATGAAGGTTATCATTATGTAATCTTTGTTGATTCTCACTCACAGTACAGTTGGTTGTATCCTTTGAAATTAAAGTCAGAAGTTCCAGGTGTTTTCCTTCAGCTTAGAGATTTGCTAAGCTTCAATTCAACAACAAATTAAAGTGTCTTCATGCAAATCTTGGCACTGAGTACAAGCCACTACTTTCTTATCTTACAAACTGTGGGATACATTTTCGCACATCATATGCCTACACACATCAACATAATGGAATTCCCAAAAGGAAACATCGCCATATGGTAGAGACTGGGCTTACTCTTTTAGCTCAAGTCAATATGGCTCTTACATTTTGAGTTGAAGCTTTTCAAACTGCAGTTCTTTTAATCAATAACTTACTAACACCGGTATTGCAACTCAAATCTCCTTATGAGGTGCTATATAACAGGAATCTCAATTACAACTTTTTAAAAGTGTTTGTGTGCTCTGCTTTTCCATATTTGTGACCTTATTCACATCGAAAGTTCAACTTCCACACTTCAAAATGTGTGTTCATAGGATACAGCCTCACTCAAAAAGGATACAAGTGTCTTCATCCCTCTGAAAAGGTGTATATATCATGGAATGTGGTATTTAACGAGTTCGAATATCCATATAAGACTCTATTTTCTCCAAGAGATGTGTCTGCTGCTCAATCTAACAGTCTGTCAATCTCATTCTTATTTGATAATCTGGCAACACCAGAATCAGCTTCAACAACAGCAGTCTCTACAAACCCAGAGCCTTTATTAAGTACAAATGCACCTGCCATACCATTCCATATCAGCTAATCAGTACCAGATTCCTCATAACCATCTACATATGCAAATGTGTCCACTCATCCGATGACTACTAGGCTGAAATCAGGAGCTTTGAAGCATCAGGCATACTCATCAATCTGCAATGTTGTGTCAATTTCTGATATGGATACTGAGTCACAAACAACAGCTGAGGCTCTTACAAGACCTTAATGGCATAAAGCAATGATGGAAGAGTTTTAAGCTCTCATGAAGAATAACACATGGACACTGATGTCCCTAATAGAATCCCTCAACTTGGTTGGTTGTAAATGGGTTTTTCGAACCAAATATAAACCAGATGGCTCAGTTCTTAAACACAAGGCTCGACTGGTTGACAAAGGCTTCCATCAAACGGCTGGAATTGATTTTTAGTCTCGTAATCAAGGTAGCAACTATTCGAATTATCTTTAGCTTAGTAGTGACCTATGGTTGGGATACCCAACAAGTTGACATAAATAATGCATTCTTAAATGGAGAATTAACAGAGGTTGTCTTTATGGAGCAACCACGTGGGTTTGTTGATGCTTTTCGTCCTACAACAATAGGGTTTCGTGTCTTCGCAAGCTGATGTCTCACTATTTATCAAAAGGCAAGAAACCAAGGTATCTTCCTTCTAGTATATGTTGATGATATCCTTATTACTGGTAATGATTCAAGACTAATTCATCAGACCATAACTACTCTTAATTCTGCCTTTGCTTTAAAGTCTTTAGGATCAGTGAGTTACTTTTTAGGATTTGAAGCATCAATATCATCAGCTGGTCTATTCCTGACCCAAAAAATATATATTTTAGACCTTTTACAGAAGACCAACATGTCCAACTATAAGCCATGTTCAACTCCTTTGTATGCAAATACAAAATTAACTAAAGATGGTCCTAGTTTTGCTCATCCCTCGCTGTACATAAGCACTATTGGTGCCATCTAATACTTAACGTACACCCATCATGATATATCTTTTTATGTCAGTACGTTGAGCCAATTTCTGGTTTCTCCTACTGATCATCATTGGATGGCTTGTTAGAGACTCCTTCGTTATCTGAAAGGAACAACTGGGATAGGTTTTCATTTTAAGCCAGCTTCTTCTATGTCTGTTGACATATTTAGTGATGATGATTGGGCTTCGTGTGTTGATGATAGACGTTTCACTAGTGGTTGTTGTGTCTATCTAGGAGGAAATCTTAGTGCTTGGAGTTCTAAGAAACAAAATGTGGTGGCTCGTTCCAGCTATGAAGCAGAGTATAGAGCACTTTCTCAGGTGGCAACCGAGGCTATATGGCTCACTTCCTTGTTTTTAGAACTTGGCTTTTCTTTGCCTCACTGTCCTATATTGTGGTGTGACAATCAGAGTGCAAACTCACTAGCTAAGAATCCAGTCTATCTCGCTCGTATTAAGAATATAGAGATCGATGTACACTTTATTCGTGAGAAGATTACCGTCGGTGCTCTTAAAGTTCAATATGTTCCAACTGAGCATCAATGTGTTGATATCCTGACAAAAGCATTTTCTTCGTCCCTTTTTGAGCTTCTTCGGTCCAAGCTGAATATTGTTGTCTTACCTATATTCCGCTTGCGGAGGGATATTAGAGGTAATGCTAAAGAGATTGTAAGTGATCAAAGCCAATGCCAAGCTCAAAGTTCCTCTGTATCAGCTCACTCAGCCTCACATCAATTAACAGACCAGCTAGGAGTCACTAGAGGTTATGCCACGATGATTGCCTATCCTATAAGACTACACATGAGAGGTTTCGATCATGATAATCATGTTATGATGATGATCATCATCAGCAGATTGCTAACTAACTTCTGAAAGGAATCTCAATTGTAACAGAATTGGTTTTTGGAGGAAATTTCAGTTTCAACAATATTGCCAGGTGGCAAACCTTATCAAATAAAAATCCTTCTAGAAAGTCTTTGTGGACACACAAATTATGTGTATATAAAAAGTGAATTTCAATCATTCTCTGTAACTAACACACAAAAAAATCTTATATACAGTCTTCTTCTTCAAAGTTTCTTTGAATCCTTTGTTTGTTACTTTGTTCTGATTCTGTTAAGCCTTTCTTCAAACACTTTATATTCAACAAAAACTCACCATATGTTCTTGTAAATACAAATGGTGAAACAGAGGAACTTTATTTTACATTATTCAAAGAAAGTAACAATTAGTTCTATTATTCTAATACATTTGACAGGCTCGAAAAATAAATGGCACTATTTTAGTGGGGTGTTGTGCAAATATCACCAGTTTAGTAATGTAAGTTTAAAAGGCACCATTTAACGTAAAAAGACGAGAATACCCCGACAAAATTGAAAAAGAGAGAAAGTTATCGTTATGTTAGTCTGAGAAAAGCAAGAGTGAGAAAGAAACCGATGACAACAAACTTGACGGCAAGGAAATCTACGGCAAATTGACCGGAACAGGAATACAGTAAATTTCGCAGCGATTGACAGAGGTAAGTTCAGTTTGTTTTATTTATCGATTTGTTGTTGATAACTTATCATTGTATTTTAGACTTGTTTTGTTGATTGAAATTGTAGATTATGGTTGAGAATGGTTGTGGTTTAGGTTTGGGTTTGAAATAAGGTTGAATATGTGATGAGGAAGATGAAATTCTGGGTATCGAGGATTGTTTTAAAAAAAAATCGATAATATTTCAAGCTAAATCGAGAATTTTTTTAGAAAGATTCGAGGAAATTTATCATACGATCGAGATTATTTCTCAAAAGATCGAGAACATTTTCAAAGCATCGAGAATATTTTAAAAGAATCGAGAAATTGTTTCAAACGATGAAGAATATTTTTCTAACGATCGAGAATGTTTTTCAAAAGGTCGAGAATTTTTAAAATGATCGAGAAGATTTTTCAAAGAATCGAGAAGTTTTTCAAAGGATCGATACTATTTTCAAACGATCGAGAATATTTTTCTAACGATAGAGAATGTTTTTCAAAGGGTCGAGATTTTGTTAAATGATCGAGAAGATTTTTCAAAGGACCGAGACTATTATCAAAGGATAAAGAATTTTTTAAAACGATCGAGAATATTTTTCTAACGATCGAGAATGTTTTAAAAAGGGTCGAGATTTTTTAAAATGTTCGAGAAGATTTTTCAAAGAATCGAGAGGTTTTTCAAAGGATCGAGAGGTTTTTCAAAGGATCGAGACTATTTTCAAAGGATCGAGATATTTTTCAAACGATCAAGAATATTTGTCTAACGATCGAGAATATTTTTCAAAGGATCGAGATTTTTTAAAATGATCGAGAAGATTTTTCAAAGAATCAAGAGATTTTTCAAAGGATCGAGACTATTTTCAAACGATCGAGAATTTTTTCAAACGATCGAGAAAAAATTGCTAACGATCGAGAATGTTTTTCAAAGGGTTGAGATTTTGTTAAATGATCGAGAAGATTTTTCAAAGGATCGAGAAGGTTTTCAAAGGATCGAGACTATTTTCAAAGGATCGAGAACATATTCAAAGGATCGAGAATATTTTCTAAGCATCGAGAATTTGTTTCAAACGATCGAGAATATTTTATAATTTTTTTCCAGTTTACTTATTTATTGTTTTTGTGACATTACATATGACAAGCAGGTTGAAGGATTTGCTTAAAACTCCAGAGGGAGATTGGTTCAAGGGAAAATTAACTCGACACAACCATTTTGAAGCCCTCGCTCGTATAGACGATGCACTTAACTGGGTCCCTGAAGATTTTACTTTTGAGGATCGGCATCGGTTCATGGCCTCCTATTTCGGGCATTTCATGTCGATGCACCGGGAGCTGAAGTTTTCGGGTGGTGATATTCATCAGCTGCTGTTGCGGGAGCTGGACCATGACTGGCCGACATATGAGATGTGGTTCTTGTTAGGGAACCATGTGGTCAGGTTTTCAAAAGTGGAATTTAGCCTCATCACCGGATTATGTTTTAGAGTCGTACCGGACACGAGTTTGTATGTTGTAGTGGAGAATGACATACATCAACGGTACTTTCCTGGACACGATGAGGTATCATTGGATGACTTGAGGGTTGTTCTTACCCGTGAAGAGTTTCAACAGGCGTACGATGCTATGAAGTTGTGCCTCATTTACATGTTGAACTGGATATTGATGGGGGTGGACGAGAGATTGAAGATTCAAGTTTGGCAGTTCCGGTTGGTAGATGACCTCAATACCTTCGATGTGTTCCCGTGGGTTGCCCACGTCTATAGGCATTTTATCTTTTCATTCAAGCATGCGTTACCGCGACAATGTTAGGAGAGACGCCAACAGTCATAGGGCGATGTTGTACATTCCGTGGAGAGGTAAACATTCATGGTCTATCACATGCCCTTTTGGTAAGAAATTTGATTTCCGACATGTACATTAAATTTCGCTTCCAAAATTGTTTTGGATTATAACTGTACTTATCTTTGATGTAGATATTTGCTTTAGAGGTGAACCCCCAACTGGGTGTCGATTTCGTGACCCGAAGGGTTATAGAGCTTTCTCCTCGTATGTTGAAGTTGGAGTTGACCAAACAACCTAGAGGTAAGAAGCTGACCAAGATTTTTAGTGCTAGGGTAATTATTTAATTTGTTAATCGTTATATTACTTACTGTGTTTACAATGACATTCATCTAACTAAGCTTTCAGATGTCTGCGAGGATGGAAATCATGCCCACAGCAGCTGAGGCGGTGGCACCGTACTTTGCAGGCCTAAGTGAGGGCGGAACTTGTATGTACAGGACGACAAGGTTTCATCTTCCTATTGTCCCTGATCCGACTAGTAGTGCAGATCGTCCCGAGAAGGATGGTGGGGGTGGGAGGTGTAGTGAGACGGAGGCTTCAGACCCAACGGGTGCAGATTTCAGTGCCATGGAGACTGGCGGATCTGAGCCGTCTTTTTGGTGAGTGAGTCGTAGAAGGGTTCGGTTTACCACCCCAGAACCTGGTGCTGTTACAGGGGATTCCCGTGCAGGCGTTGGACGTGATGATGAGGTAAGTTGAGATGATAGTTTTGTTTTTATTAACAAGATATGTTGATTGTTTTAGTACTAACAATGTTGACATGATTTCAGACCCCATGGGAACATCAGTTCAACGAGTTGCGTGAAGCCCTCCGAAAGAGTGAGGATGATCGACAACAACAGCACTGGGAGTTACTGGATTTAATCCGAAAGAGCGAGCATGATCGACAACAACAACAACATAGGGAGTTGCTTGCATTGATCGAGGGCCTTCAGGGCTTCAAGACGCATACGTATCAGCATATGAAGGATCCACATACCGGAGGGGCAGTTCTGGAGAGTGGGGCTCAGTCTTCCTCTCCCCCTCCGATTGATCAGCAGGCTCCCTCTCCACCTCCCCTCGAGCAGCAGGCTCCCCCTCTCCCTCCCCCTCCGAGTGAGCAGCAGCATCCCCCTCCACCTCCCCTCGAGCAGCAGTCTCTCCCTCCACTGACTACTTCGATCCAGCCGCACATGGAACAAAGCTCCTCATCGCAGCATACCCCAGCGGGGGGAGTTCGACAACAGAGGTGTGTACTGACGAGCCGTTGGCAAATGCTTAGCCCGTACACATATCCGTACCAACCTAAGAGGGCGAGAGTAATACTTGAGGGACCTGACCACGTATTTAATCCCCACGGACTGGTGGACGGTGATCAGTTGAAGGCTTACCGAGCATTCAAAAAGAACGTAAACGGAGATCTGTAAGTAAATTTCTTTATTATTTAGATGACAGGTTTTCTTCTAATGAATTAAATAAATGTGTAGCTGATGGAACATTATTACAGATGTGATATCGATTTGCTGGAGCCAATAGATGCTGCATTGTTCCATCAGATGCAGACTAACTTCATGGATTTGGATGATGAGGTACGTGGGACCGGAAATTCTCTTTTTAATATTTGTTATAGATGTGTAACACTCCTAACACTTTATTACGTGTATAAATTCCCCGCATATGGACGCGTACCTCCATATTCTTCAGAAGCGTCAACGGACATTCTCGAATGTGTATAATCAGATGGTCAACATATTGGATATACAGTTTTTTGTAAGTACTGAAATTAGTAATGATTACGCATGCTTGTAGATTTGTATGGAAAATAATAATAATTTTGAGATTGTGTTTCTACAGTCTTTTCTGGAGCAGCAGTACAGGAAAATGATGCCTTGTGATTCTCGCGGGGAGATCACCACGGCGCGATGGAATGTTTTAAGGTCTTGGTGGAAGGATGACGACCTTACGACGGTGCTTGGTGGTGCCCTGATTGGATGTCGTCTGTGGAACAAGGTTGACATGGTATGTGTTACTTGGTTTGCAATTACAGATATAAATGTCTTTGTACATCCTAACACCTTCTGTTTACGTTTACAGGTCCGATACCATGCAACATTGGGTGCCAACATTGGCTACTGGTGACTGTCGACCTCACATGTAGGAAGATGTTCATAGTCGACCCCTGGAGACAGGAGGTCCCAATGCATATCTGAAAGCAGCAGGTAGCCCCGTTGAGCTGGTTTGTGCCCTCGATGTTGCTTCAGGTTGGGTTTCATACTGCACGACCTTCTGTACTTGAGAAATTTGCTAAGACGAATAAGTCGTTCGCAGTCAGCGTGGTGTCCGAAACACGTATCCCCCATCAGAAGAAATTGTAAGACATTTTGTAATAGTAACTTTGAGATTATGTTATTATAAACCTAATGTTTTATTAACGCTTGTTAATGTGTCCAACTGCAGGGGTAACTGTGACCCCACACGTTGAGATTGATCGAGTACTTACTGGCGGACATAAAGGATTTTGATTGGTCGGAAGACGATATGGGGATTATTCGGGAGATGATGGCAGTTGAGATATTTTCAAACTCCTGGCCCGTTTAGATTTATGTAGTAATTCATTTATATATATACCAATTATGTTGTATATGTACCAATTGTTTTGTATAAAAATGTTTACATTTGTATATATACAAATCATATTTAAATAAAATTATATTTAAGTTAATAAACAAGTCATACGAGTACAAATTATCACAATGTCATCATGATAACGCCTAAAATCATTCCATGGTGGAGTCTCTAGTAGGGCACGTCTGTCTGTTGTGACAAGCTGTATGACATATACTACACTTGCGTCTGTATTCCTCATGAACGACTCTGCTCGGACTTTCATTAGTCAAAGCTGGGTTAGAACATCTCCTCGAATTATGCCCTAGTTGTCCACATCGTCTACAATTCTGTGTAGTTGTTCTCTCCGAATACGAGATATGGCGTGAAGCCCTCGGGAGACTTGCTTGTCTTCTGGAGCTTGGATTCAAAACGACTCTCTCAGCGATGTCATATGGCACAATCCAAGTGGAAGGATGTCCAACAGGCATAATAGGAACCGAGTACTCATCAATAAGTGTTTGTCGCTTGTAGTAGTAAGTACACAGGGATGTGAAATCCATGTTTCGGTCCCTGTAAAAACAGTGAAAACGATGAGATTCACATTTTAGTAATATTAACCGTAGAAAAAATTGTATGATGTACCTTGCTGCAACGAGAGCGTGAGAATATGGAAGAAGGTCCATTTGGAATTTGTTGCATGTGTAGGTCTTCCGGGCTAAGTCAACGGTCCACTATTTTCTAGCCCGTTTCACCGAGAATATGTTCCAGTTAACTGGATTTACGATCATAAAATTGCACTTATCAACACGTTTTAGGATCACAATATATGTTGCGTCGGTCAACTGATGACGCATGGATTGTGCAGCCCTATGACAATCGTGAAACCAACGTTGTAGCATATTCCTAATGAACTTAACAAAGTCAACATAGGCAGTTGCCGTACAAATTTTAGGCATGAGTTTATGCATTTTGCAACATTTGTTGTCATCACCCTATACCTTCTGTCGGGACAATTTACACGGGACCACCTGTGTGGACCGGCATCAATTACATAATCATATGCATTCGGGTGCAAGTTTCGTAACACTTCCATGTGTCGGTTATATTTCAACTCGGTGTACACTCGGACAGTTTTCTCCATTATTGCTGCAACATCCTTTCTATGATATCGCTTCTTAATATTTTCATAAAAGTGCCAGCAACATATGGTATGTGTGGCATAAGGGAACACTTTAGATATCTCTGCTTCAATGCTTACATGTCGATCATAAATGAATACCAAATCATCTATATGGCCAAGGGCATCTTTCAAGCAATCCAAAAATCACTCTCATGATAGGTTGTTTTCTGAGTCACCGTACCAAAAGCAATTGGATAAACCTGTTCATTCCCATCTTGTGCAGTTGCAACAAACATTGTACCCCCGAATCTACTCTTTAAATGGGTACCATCAACTGTAATAACTAGACGCATACACCTCTGGAATCCTCTGAGTGAGGCACCCAACAACATGAAAAAGTAGAGGAATTTACCATTTTCATCGCACTGTAAGTCAGTGATTGTTCCGGGATTTGTTGTTCCAACACGTAATCGAATGATGACAGCAATTGAAAGCTTTCCTCATGCGTTCCATAGGTCAATGACAATGCATAATCAAGGGCTTGATGTGCCTTGCTGTACATTATTTGGATCACATACATTATTTTCATGTCGGCGATTATGTCCTTCGGACGCATTAGTCGACCATCCTGTTGTTGCAATCTAGGTGCAACCACTTCTTCAATTATGACTGCACTAGCTTGTCGATGACGGCGGTGAATCTCCTCCAACAGATAAGTGTGTTCGTTGATAAAACTTCTTACTTGAAAGTATGTCGCTTCATCTCTCCTCACCGCTCTTAACTTCGACGTACAATTGTCCATCAAACAAACCAGATATAATGTTGTCTTATTAGACCTTTTCACCTTCCACTCAAAGTTGTGCCGCATTGCAAAATGCACAACCAATCTCTTCAAATCCTTTTTAGTAGGAAAAAATTGACCTTTATATATCATACTGGTAGGTTCATCTTCTACCAAGTTCCTGCTTCCACCCATACCAGACGAGTATGATTCTACTCCTAGAATAACCCAAGTTGTGACATTCTCATAATCAGCTGTTACATCAGACCGGACTTCAGATGTCCCAGCTATATCTACTGCAGTGGAACTACATATGTGTACACGTCTTGCATGTCTTTTCGTTTTGAACGGTTCTTCATTTTCCTCATTGTTAGCTACATAATGTACCAGATGCAAATTTGGCTCATTAGCCACCTCATGAATTGGTAAGTTATGAGGTTCATTGTTCCGCTCATTGTTCATGTCATTGTACATCTCATTGTATTGGTGGTTGTACTGCCCAACATTCATTTTAATTTGACAACCAAAATCATCGTCCAATTGAGCTCCAACTATATCACCATGGTCGGCTACTTCCGGTGGGACACCACATAGGTTTTCCCTACCGTCAATCCCATTTCTTTCTGTGAACAACTGGTTGCTTCCGCCTGAAGATCGAAAATGTTGGGTGTTATCATGAGGAGGGATTTCTTCACCAATGACACCTCTTGCATCCCTCTCAAATAGACCGACGCATACTTGAGGGATCACCCTATCTTCCCCTAGCATAAACAAAACATCATCATCATTTCTTATAAATGTGCGACATGTTGTCCTGGGAACGATTGATATAGATTGTAGATCAGCAATGTATTTGTTCACATCGTACTTCATAACGGTTTGCACGATCGACACCAGCTCTTCGTAAGTAATATTTATGGACACTTACATTCATTGGTTATCGGAACCAAGAAACCTCTGATTTCCATCAGGCAATTGCTCCCTTCGACCGTTGTGAGATATGACTATTCTAACCCGATCCATTGTCCTGTGAAAATCATCACCACAAACAATTATTAACAAATAAAAAAAAATACAATTACTAAGAATTGCAAAAATTTCTCAACTGTAAGGGACCGAGAACATGTTTTTCGGGATCGAGTTTTTTTTGTAAGGGATCGAGAACATTTACAAACGAATCGAGCTTTTTGGAAAGGGATGGAGAACATTTTCTAAGTGATTGAGCTTTTTTCAAATGGATCAAGTACTTTTTATAAGGGATCGAGAACTTTTTCAAGGAATCGAGAATTTTTTCAAGGGTTCGAGAATATTTTACAAGGGATCGAGAACTTTTATAACGGTTCGATTCGAGAACTTTTATCGAGGGGTCGAGAACTTTTATCAAGGGATCCAGAACTTTTTTTAAGGGATCCAGAACTTTTTTTAAGGGATCAATAATATTTGTCAAATTATCGAGAACTTTTTATAACGGTTCGAGAACTTTTATCAAGGGATTGAGAACATTTTCTAAGGGATCGAGAACTTTTTTAAGGGATCGAGATTATTTGTCAAATTATCGAGAACTTTTATAACGGTTCAAGAACTTTTATCAAGGGATCGAGAACTTTTTTTAAGGGATCGATAACGTTTTCAAGGGATCGAGAACTTTTTAAGGGATCGAGCATTTTTTTGTCGAGTATTTTTTCAAATAATCGAGCTTTTTTCAAAATAAAAAAAAGCTCGTTCCAATATAAAATAAGCTCGATTCATCTTTAAATATTCACAGTCACACAAGAAAAAAGCTCGAATCTATTCAATGTTCATAAATGTTCTTACAAAGACTAGAAACAACATATATTATCGAGGAATTGATACATTGTTAACCCATACAAAAATAAATACAAAATATCTGAAATGCATAAAAGAAATTTAAGTGAAGATCATAAATATTTGTCATCTTCTAGTACAGAATCTGGAGAGAGACAATTTTTTTAGAAAGAGAAAAAAGTTTTTCAGATAACTTTTTTGGAGACATTCTGACATCATCAACATATTGTCTTTTAAAAATTAAAGTTTAGGGGTAATTTGTATAGTTCACTATAATATGTGTATTTTAAACTTAAGTTATTAAAAAGATAACATCATCACAAAACACGTTAAAAGATGTGACATATCTCATCATTTCCTCTACGTTTGACCGGCATCCTCTGCATATATGTTCTAATATATATAATGAGATTTTATGATCATTATGAGAATGTGTGGTCTCTGTTTCTTTTGCATCGCATAGCATGAGAAACTGAAGTAGCAAAATTTGTGATTACGTGCATTGATGCTTAAAGGGCATGCATTGTTTTGTCATCATGACTGTTTTTCGATGTATGATGACTTAATGCACCTTAAGTTTGAAGATTAAAATAAATTGAAAAGTTTGAAATTTATAAGCCATGAAACCCTTGATTATTTGATCATGCGACAAAGATCTAAATAATTGACTTCTCATATATACAATTCGTCATGCTATCTGCACAATTGGTCGTACAATAAAACCTCTATAAATTAATCTTTGATAAATTTATAATTTTTATAATATAATAATTTTTTCTAGTTTTAACTTGGATTGGTATATATTAATAATTTCGATAAATTGATCAGGACCTGTCCTGTAGGAGTTTTTCGGTTGTTATTTTTCGAAAATAAAAATAAAAATGAAAACAGTATTTTTGGTTTCAGTTTTGATTTCTAAAGACGCGTCTGATAGTATATATTGAAAACTGTATTTTGAAAATAAAAACGGAAAAAACGCATCTGGTAGGTTAACCGAAAGTTATCAAAAATTGAAATATCAATTTTTGCATTTTGTTTAATATTATTACAACTACAAACAAATTGATTACATAATTAACCAATATATTTTTTATATTGTAATTTTTAAATTAAACAAAAGTAACATATAAAAAATTAATTCAAAAAAATATATCAAAAAATTAATTAATCAAAACTAAGTTCTTATATTATAAATAAATAATTACAATATATATATATATATTATAATATTATATATATATATATTATATTTTGATATATAATAATAATATATATTAATATTATATATGTTATAATATACATAAATATATAATATATATATTATAATTTATATATATAATAATTATAAAATATATATATTATTACATGAATATTTTTAGTTCTAGTTGGGAATAAATTGTTCTGGAATATATATATATATATATATATAAGAGTGACACTTTGGTCATTTGAAAATCTTGTCTCTTCTTGTCCTAACCATATCAAATGTATAACAGTAAAGTTAATAGTTTTAAAAAATATTTTTTTTATATAAAATAAATGAAAAACAAAATGAAAAACAAAAACGAAAACAAAAAACAAGTATTTTGTGTTGTTTAAATCTTTTACTTTTAACACTGGTTTTTGTTTTTGTTTTCGCAAATAAAATGAAAAACGGTTCACGAATGCGTTTTCGAAATCGTTTTTGAAAAAAAAAAACGGACTGAAAACCAGTCGTAGGACGGGACCTAAGATAATACTGTTTTTGAAAACTCATATATAAAATATGGTCCCATTTATATCATAAATTAATAATTTGCTGAAATTACAAATATGATTCACTATAATATTTGCTTAAAATATGACTTTATTGTTGCTTGTTTTTTCTTGAAATTCAAATCTAGTTGAATCTCATCTCTAATTTTTTTAATAAACTTACAAGTTCGTAGTTGAATCCTCATTTCTCAAACTGTAATAAAAAATTTATGAATTGTTGTTCATGCTAGTACAATGAAATTAGTTTTTTTATTGACTTAATCTATTTTTAGTTAATTAATGATATTTAATTAATTAGACCAGTTGAATCTTTAGTTGGTTGTTTATATATATATATACTGAATTATAAATACACTCTATAAATTAATTAATTTTGAACAGCCCAATATTATTAATTTATAGAGGTTTTACTGTACAATCTATAAGATTATTATTATTTTTTGATATATGTACGGATATACCACATGCCGTGATAGTGACTCAAATATAAAATATTATTAAACTGAGCTAATGCTCTTACCATTGAACCACTTTAACGGGGTAGTATTAAATCTTGAGATTTCGATGTATACAAAAACTTTAAAACTATATATATAGTATTTCTATTATATGTTCGAATTGATATAAAAAAGATCAGTTACTTATATATAAATCATTGGATTTTAAAGATGCTTTGACAATTGTATATAGCCAAATCAAAGCATTTAAATCCAGTAACCCACACATAAGAAACCGGTATATTTTATATCGGTTTGAATTGAGAATAAAATTTATATATATATTCATTTGTTATTAATGTTTGTAGAGGAAAATAATTAGTGTCATAAAACGTAACGTGTCTTCATCAAATGCACGAGGAAAATTAAATCAGAATGTCCATGCCTTGAGAAACTTGGAGATAGGACAATCAAGAGGTGAATGCCAAGAGACATCCTTGTTAATTCTTAAAAAAGTGCCCCAAGGCGTAGTTAAATGAAGAGTATAAGGCTATGGTAAATGACTTTTAAATCAGTAGAGGTTCGAATCCTATCAAGGTAAAGTGTTTTAAAAAAATATATAGTCTTAAATAGATGGATACCGTAAAGAAAATCTTTAAAAAGTAATGTTATTTGTCCATATAAGGTTGATCCGATTGTAAATTTTTTACACTTGTATCATAAAGTTTCAGGTTTGGTTCGTTTAAGTCCTCCCTCTCTCAAAAAACCTCGAATTAAAATAATAGTGTACTTCCATTTTTTTTTTTTAAGTAATACTATTAAGAACTTATTTGGTTGGGTTTTTAAAAAAGCTCTATTGATAAAAAATCTATTTTAAAAAAATATAGTTGTTTGGTTGGTAGATTTTTTTTTATAAAAAAATGTCTAATTGGAGAAACTCTACCCGTCTGTATTCAATTTAAAATAGACAATCTCAAAAGTCCAACAAAATCACTCTAAAAAATTTAAATAGACATTTGTAGACATTTGAGACAGTAGAAAATTCAACCAAATGAGTACCGAAAACAACTAAAAAATTCAACTGAATAATATGAGAAATAATTTGTCATTAACATATAGATTATGAAAGTCTTAAATGAATAACAATGGCAATGCACTCGACATATTAGTTTGAATAATTTTGCATTAATATTTTTTTAGATGTTAACATCATTGTTTTTTTTTTTAATATAAACACAAAATCAAAGAGAACTCTAGAGCAGCGATTGCTCGAATCAGGAAAAATGTCCATTAGAGTAGAGATCAAAGTGATTACTATAACAATTAACACGTTAACTCCACTTAGAATCTAAAGCTATATTTGAGATTATCTTACTTGAGTTATAATTTTTGATTGTTTTACTTAATAAATAATCAACATAAGAAAAAAATAGATCAGTCTTTGGTAAACTAAATTTCAAAATTGTTTAACTTTTAAAATGATGGAAATTGTATCGAATAAAATGACTAAGATATAAATCAATAAATATTATAAATATAAAGTATATAAAAATAAATAAATAACAAATTTAAACAAAAATAATAATAATAATTATGACTAGGTCAACTCAGTCACTACTCAAAATCGTTTAAAAAATTAAGCCAACTCAGTTCATATTTGAAACACAACAAAAGAACTTGATTGAGTCAACCCAAGCTCCTCCTCCGAGTCAACCCAGTCCCCTTCTTCACCAACACATTCAACTTTCAACCTCTGCAAACTCCGGTGTGGCGGCGTTAACTCTCTAATTCCTCTTTCGTCTCCAGATCAATCATCATTGACCTTCTTCTCCTTATCGTCTCTAAAATCTCCAATTGTGAATCGTCGTCGTTGTTTGCATGATTTAGTCGTTGATTCATTGTATCGTGGAGGGGGCTTTTGGCATTTTCGAGATTCCGTCGAAGTAGTCGAACTAGAACTAGCCTTTGCGACGGATTCACGGTAGATTCGCGACGGAATCACGTCAAAGTCCTCCTCCATCTTCTGGCGGCTCCTCCATTCTCACCTCTTCTACTGGCGGAGGAGCTGGTTTCCTCCGATCACTTCGTCGCTAGAGTTGGCATCGACTTCCAATGGTGGGCACTACGACGATGACCACCATTCCCATTTTTACTTTTATAATTTTTTTTCTTAATTTTTTTTCCTTTTTACCTTTTTATTATATTATTATTACATATAATGGTAATATTATTTTTTATCAAAATAGTGAGGATAATCTAAACATCGTACAAGCTATAAGCTAACTTTTGCTTTAAAAAACAACCCCCCAATATCTTTTCAGAAACTATTTATTAAAAGAGTAAATTAGAAAATAAATTGTTTTTAAAAAGTTTATCAAATATATATTTACACAAAACTTGATAAATAAGTGAAAAACAATCGCAAACATAGTATAAGATTCTACATTATAAGAGAGATCAGAGCCATTCAAATCAATTTTATTACTAAAAGTAGAGAGATTACTAATTTGAGCTGTGTTATTGGCAGCAATATCATTGGCAAGCTACAGTATATTTATGTTGATCAATTAAATTGATAGAAGAGTCGTCAAAGGATCATCCTAAGACAGTGGATTATAATCAAGATCCATTTTTACCTTAACAGTTAATATAACTGCTTTATCAGATTATATCAATGATAAATAAAAATAGCTAGTTTTTGGAAATCAAACAACATTATATCAGGACAGGATCACAGGATAGCGTGCAGTGCCAGTGGATGCCGGTGTCAATTCAGATACTCATCATCCAACCACATTAGAAGATAATGAATGGAAATTTAGAAACAAAAATTCGTATTAAAAGATAAACTTGATGTTAATGATTGATGAACCCCTGAAATCAAGCTTAGTATTATTCTTTTTTCTCATAAGTGGGTCAATCTTAATTTAATATGTATATATCAATGACTAATTAGAATCACATAGGTCCATTCCCCTAATAAAGTGGTAGAAAAAGCTAAAAATGAAATTTAATTTGGGGTTAAATATGACCTTTCGGTGACTTTATTAAATGGTGTCTTGAATGGTTGATTAATCTAGGATCTAGGATCTATAATCTATAATCTATAATCTACTATGTAGGCACTGTTGGTGTATTGACTGGGTGATCAGAGACAGAGTCAGAGTCAAAACTGGCTCTATTTGCTTGCAGGCCACTGAACCCTCTGCATGCAACCAGGAGGCAGAGAGCTGCATATCTGCTGATGCTACAGCAACTTAATGGGGTGTTTGATGTTTGATTTGATGTTTAGCTACACACATACGCAAAACAGCAATATATATATATATATATATATATATATATATATATAATTATATATACATCTATGCAAGTAAAGCCTCATCAATCAAAGCTGCTAGGCACCACCAGTCTAGATACATCACTCGTCACTCATGTTTAATGCTGTATCACAAACTCAGAATTCAGAACCCTACAACAAGGGGCGATTGTTGATACGATTGTTTCACTTTTAAAGTAAACTCATAACAAATTGATATTATTCGGTTAAAAAAAAAGATCCGATTGGATCCGATATATAATTATCAATCGATCAAAAAATCGATTAAATTGAATCGGTTCGGTTAGATTCGATTTTCAATTTTGTGCCGATTTGACCCAATTAATGGACTTTAATTTTCAAAATCTGATACAATCTAAAAAATTGAAAAAAAAACATAAGTTTTTCATATTTCGAAGTCTATTGAGACGAATATGATTAAATTACTCAATAAGTCCATAACATAATTAAAATCAACTAGAAATAATTCAAACGATAACTCTATAATAGTATAATACAAATTAAAAACTACAAATTATACAAATAATAAGTCCATAATACAAATTAAAACAACTACAAATTATACTAACAATAAGTCCATAATACAAATAAAAACAACTACAAATTATTCTAACAATAAGAACATAATAGAAAAAAAAAACAACCCTTGAATCCAAACAACAATAATGTCCAGCAGTCATTAAATCCTTCCAACAATAATGCCCAGCAGCCTTTGAATCCTTGAGTACTCAAGAGGCAATAACAATAACACAATTTTAACATAATTGAAATTCTACACTCTATAACAATAACTACATAACACAAACAAATTAACAAGTAATTTGTAGAGAAAGTGGGAGATACCTTATAGCAATAGACAACACCTATGGAGTGGAATCTCCTCTAGTTTCCGTAGTCCTATATTGAATAGGTAATGAACTATTTCCCACAAAATTAATAAGAAACGACATCATGTAATGTTATAAATCGAAATAAATGAACAAACTACTCATTTACAAACAAAACACAATAGTGACACCAGAACCAGTGACACCAGTGACACCAACAAAACAGTGACACCAAAACCAGTGAACCAGTGAACCACAATAATGACACTAGAAGACATAAAGTGAACCGGTGAACCAGAAGGCTGACATAGTGACACCGGAACCAGTGAACCACAATAAAACACCAACAAATTTTCATAGAAACAACAAAAGCACAACAAACTGAAACAAATAGAGGACCAACCAGAAATTGAAACAAACATTTGACTTATATATATAAAATGAAATAAACATTTATGGTCAGTGGAGGGAGAGACCAACCAAAATCGAAACAAACAGAGGAACATACATTTATGCTTATATATAACAAAATCGAAAACAAAAAAAAAATTGAAATCGAGAAAATTTAAAATTAGTTTTTTAATAAAAAACGAAATCGGAAAAAATAAAAATGACTTACGGTTGGTGGAGGGTGAGACCAACCAGAACGCCGATCCAAATTCGAAGACCAAGTCATCAAGCAAATCGATCCAACTTCCAAGACTAGTCGTCAATCGATCGAAGAAGCAAAGAAAATGGAGCAAGTCGTCGATCGATCGAAGAAGCAGAGAAAGATGGCTCACCAGAACGTTGGACAACAGGGAAGCTGGACGGCGGACGGCGGACGAGAGAGACGACAGACGAGAGAAGGAGCGGACGGGAGAGACGAAGGCACGAAGTTGAGAGATTTAGGATTTTGTTTGCTAAGAAGCATAGAGAAGTCAGAGAACAATAAAAAAAAATGGGGTTTTTACTTTTATACCGGCTTTCGGTTTCAGCCACTGAACCGGAAACAGAACCGAAAATTCCGGTTTTTAATATTTCAAACCAAATTCTTTAAAAACCGATTGAATCGATTCGGTTTGGTTCACCGGTTCGATTCAGTTTGGTTCACCGGTTCGATTCAGTTTAATGGATTTTTACCCATAGCTACAACACTACTACACTACTATATAGTATATATATAGCACTTATTGTGTTTTTACTTCCTTGGATATAATCCAGTAAAATGATGATTAAAATTACTGGCGTGTTATAATTTTTAGCTTAAAATTTCCATGAACAGCCCAAAACCAAGTATAGATGATAATGGGGATGATGTTAAGCTTAAAGATAGTTCAATTTGGAAGAAGTTGGGTTGGGCTACTAAAGCCTTAAATTGCTAAAGTTTAGGGTGGGCTTTAAGGTTGCTTGTGAATTGTTCACACCTTTGATGGGTTGGCAATAGAGTAATGCTATTTAGCATTTACACATATTTATAATTGTTTTCATTCAAATAAAAATGTTAACCACTCAACTTTTTTTTTTTTTTTTTTTGCTTAATGATAATGATACCCCCAGAATTAATAACGAACTGCTGATATGCCCTATGAATTCTTAAAATAGTCACTAAATCCCATGAATTCTCATTTTCTTTACTGTTGAGGTCCAAAGCCTAACGTAGTCCATTTTTATGTTATGAACAATGTGATCCCCTGATTATATAGATAGTTATATAAAACCAGAAACTATATAATAATATGTCTTAAATACCCCCTGACCATTTTTTTTTAAAATTGAAATAATGGTTAAATAATAATAAAATTTTGAATTTAATCTTCTGAATAATTAAATGATCTTTTTTTATCTAAATATCCCTAAATATTTAATAATAATGATAATAATGATACGGTTGTTAAGTCATAATTATTTCAATTCCATCTCATTAGTCAGTACGTGTGTTTTGGGATTGTAGTTTATAACGTAACACATGACAGAGGTTCATGACATATTTTAAAAATAAATTTATTCAAAACATTGAAGTTTCTAGATTCGAAGAGATCTGATTTTTTTTTAAATAAAACCAGTAAAAATTAAAATTATATTTCCAAATTTTCAGATTGGATCTCCACCATCCATTAATAACCATGACTTTAAAATAATTTAAATTTCTAAATAATTAAATTATCTTTTTTATTTATATATCCTTAAATATTTAATAATAATAATAATAATAATAATAATAATAATAATAGTAAAATTATTTAATTAATAATAATAATAATAATAAATATTTGAAAATCATGGTTATTAATGGAAGGTGGAGATCCAATCTGAAAATTTGGAAATATATTTTTAATGTTTTCTTGTTTTATTTTTTTTAAAAAAAATTCAGATCTCTTCAATCTATAAACTTCAATATTTGAATAATTTGGTTATTAAAATAAGTTATGAACCTCCGTCATATGTGTTACGTTATAAACTACAGCCCCAAAACACACGTAATAACTAATGGGATAAAATTAGAATAATTATGACTTAATAACCATGACTTTCACTTATTTCTTCTTCTTCTTCTTCTTCTTCTTCTTCTTCTTATTTATTATTATTTTATCGTTATTATTATTACTACTACCATTACCGTTATTATTATTATTATTATTGTTATTATTGTTATTATTATTATTATTATTATTATTATTACTACTACTATTTTATTTTTATATTATTTTTTATTATTACTATTATTTTTATTTATTTTAATTGTTATTATTATGATTATGATTATTAATATTAAATATTTAGGGATATTTAAATAAAAAAATCATTTAATTATTCAGAAGGTTAAAACCAAAACTTTTAAATTTTGGTCTGAGGTGTATTTAAGACATATTATTATATAGTTTCTGGTTTTATGCAATTATCTATATAATCAGGGGAACATATTGTAATATGTCATAACAGAAAAATGGACGACGTTAGGTTTTGGATCTCTGTTGTAAAGAAAATGAGAGTTTAAGGGTTTTAGTGACCATTTTAAAAATTCAGAGGGTATATCAACAGTTCGTGATTAATTCAGGGGGCATCCGTACCATTAAGTCTTTTTTTTTTTATATTGTTGAAATTTTACAATAATTCATGGAAATTAGGGATGAGAACAGATTTAAACTCACAACCTCACGATGCATGTGTGACTTGTGAGGGGTAAATCACCAGACAACTTCATATTGTCAGGGCCGGCCCGTAGGAATAACAAACCCAGTATTTTGCTAGGGCCCCCAAATGATCCAATGTACTTCTTATTCTTTTGGGGCCTCATGTCCAATTTATTTTAGTATATGAAGAGTCCAATTTCAAACATAGTTTTGTTTTTTTTTTAATAAGGCCTAACTATCTATATCTAGTTCTATTTTATAGAAATAAACATCAAAACCCAATTGATTATAACATATTAGACTTAATTTTATATTATTTGAGAGTCCAATTGAATTTCTTTTTTTTTTATATAAAAGAATCCAATTGAAATATTAACATTTCTTTGTTAACCTAGTCAAAATCGTCACCCACTCATTCTGTGACTTCGTCGGAGTCCACTTTATTTGCTAACCTAGTCCAATTGAATTGTTAATCTTTCTTCTTTAATGATAATAATTTTTAAAACAATACTCGCATACTGACCAATCAGTACCCAATTTATGAGATAAATGTAAAAAGTAAAAGAACAATAGACACGTGTTATACTCTCATTGGTGTGGTCAATATTTTGGGTACTGATTAGTCAATACCTAAATATCGTTCTAATTTTTATATAGGATCCCGATTTTTATTAATATCATTAAATGGTTCGAGTCCCAAAATGTCTGGAGACGGCCCTACATATTGTCTACATTGCCTTTTCTTTTGTCACAATAAGTAAGTCATTTTATTTTTCCTTCTTAAAAGCTTGATATTACTGTATATATTTTTTATAAAAAGTTTTGGATAAGGTGGCTTTTATATTTTTCATTCATCGTTTAATTATATAAAAAAATAAATTAAACTGAACTCTTGGAAGGAAAAAAAAAACCAATTACAGTACAGTTGTTGAATGGATTGCAAAATTGTTGATTTAGATTTATTTTCAAAAAATAAAATAAAATAAAATAAAATAAATGTTTTTTTAATATTAAGTGACTTGCAATTATAATTATAATTTTCCTAATTAAAAAAATCATAAACATCACATTTGTTAGGAATTCTAGTTAAGTTGCAAATATTCTTAACATTAATAGTCAATATATCATTGACCAATATCTTATCAAGAACTCTTTCATGCAATAGATGGATTGAGCGAAAGGAAACTACTTGGAAAAATGGAGTTTTGGTTCAGTTTACAAGAGAACTCTTCGAGATGGGATGCAAATAGCAATTAATCTCCTAAATCAAATTGAGATTAGCTGGTAAAGATAAATTTGACATGGAAGGCGGCTGGAACTTTCCCTTCTAGAATTATTTGATTGCCGGCAACCAACTAGATCGACCTCTTAATGGGTTTATTTTGGTTTTCAAATGATAAGACAAGGCGAAAATCCTTTACAAGTGTGTTCGAATCATACCTACGTTCTTGTCCAACCGACCATATGCAATCATAGTTACTGCGAATCAGGTTCCTCAAGCAAAAATCCTTGAAGCCTATGTGGTAAGTTAACCTGTTAACTTTTCCTCGTCAACTTTTCTCAAGATCAAGAAAAATATGCATATATATATATCTACGAAAGAGTTTGAAGTTTGGATAAATGACTTCTAAATTATAGGTTCGAATCCTATAAATCACATCAACTTTAAAAATAATACCTTATCCGAATTAATTGATAATATATATATATAAAAAAATAGTATACATATTACTAATAAAATAGTGAGTGTTCGGATAACTATCGAGATCCTCCCAAAATATCCTAACTCTATTTTGAATTTTTGATTAGACTCACAGGCCAAATTCTTTTAAAGACATTTTACCTTTTAAAAAGGAAATTCTAGAAAATAGATGTTTTATTGTTGGATGTCCATGTGGACACATAAAACTAAATGATACATCTATATTTTATTAAAAAAATTAATTATGAAAATATTTCAATAAAAATTTACAAATAAAGATAAATTATTTTAATTAAAATAAATCAAATACTATGTATATTCATTAATTATGCTTGTATATTATTATTTTTTAAATAATTATATCTCTTTATTAAAAAAATTATGATAAATCCTAACTTATCATAAACCCTAATTTTTAATGATAAACTTTAATCAAACTCTAATTTTATTTCAAGTATCAAACTTTTTCATCATCTCATGATTTTCATATAATAAAGAAGTAATAAAAAAAGAATTTTCAAAGGATTCTAATCATACGGAGGTAGTTATTTCTTTACACTTTTTGTTATTCTTTTTTTTTTGTTAGTTATGACCGGTGTCAATATAAAAAATATTTTTTTATAAAGATGTTGGTAGATATCATTGATATTTTTTAAAGATATATAAGAGAATTCCAGATTAAAAATTTCTTGACTCCATGTACATTCAGTTTTACATCTCCCCTATCATAAGACTCCTACATTTGATATTTTCCAAAATTAAATTGGACAATCTGAAGAAGATGATTTGATTCCAAAAATAATATGATTTGTTTTTATAAATTGAGTGTGTTAATATTTTTTTGTTGTTGAAAAAATTGGACTGACTTAAAAAGAAAAAGCATCACAAGTGATTATATGCTGAAAAATCCCTAGACAGTATGCATCCATATTATAAAAAGAATAGAATGAAAAGTAACAAAAATAAAAAAAGCACAAAAACCAAAGGAAACAATCCCAACAAAAACATTGGCATGCAAACCATAAAAAAAAAGAGAAATAGAAAACATCAAGAAAAACAAAAAGACTCCCGACCCTCGCAATCATTGCTAACCAACAAAGAGCAGAAAAACAGGATGTTTGCCCACCACAAATCGACCTCTGACCCTAAAGCTTGCTTAGAAAGCATATCCGCAACCTGATTCCCCTTCATAAAGATAAGAGAAACATGAAACTCCATTTTCCATATCCGATAGATACAGCGCTGCCAAGCCTGTCGAATCTAACAAGGAACCTGCTCGGAGTTAGAGGAGAGCAACTAAACCACATAAGAAGAATCATTTTCAAGCCATATCCGATGCCACCCATTCTGCCAAGCAAAATTGATGGCCATTGAAGCTGCAAGAAGGTTTGCCTCAAACGCAAACACCTGACCAAGAGGAATAGTAAAACAACCCTTCACAAAAGCTATACAATTACGGAAGACACCTCACGACCCCCAACACCTGGAGAACTCAAGACGGTACCATCAGTATTAACTTTGATCCAACTAGGAGCCAGAGGTGACCAAATCACAACCCTGATAACCGGGGCCCTAACAGGACGATCACGGAGATCAAACCACCTAAGAATCAAAAGATCATCTACACAATTACGCATACACCCAATCTTTAACCGGTTAGCGTTAGACACTGCACGCCAAACCAAAGACAAAACAGATCTGAAATCCATAACCTTACTCTAAAAAATCCATTAGTTACGGACAAGCCACACACTCCAAATCACGACATGAATAGTTGTCTTCCATAAAACCAACATTTGATCGCTAAATGAAACTGATATTGCCTGAGATAAGAACGAACTCCACGAATCGGTTGAAAATACGCCATATAAAAGCTGAAAAATCTAAAAACATCGCCTTTCAAAAAGCCTAAGGGGCACCGAAGGAAAAGATAATCAGATGACTCACTGCTCACCCCACAAACACTGCACCGGGGAAGTTAAGTGAAACCCAACCCTACACAGACGATTCTTTATGGGAAGCCGATTCAACAAAAGATGCCATGTCAAAGCTAACCGGGAAAAAGGGATAAAAAGATGTTGGAACCTCGTTCACCGGTCATGCATCGAAAGTAAGGTTTTAAATTTTTTTATACAGATCGTAAACGATCTAAGACCAGTGAACTTGCGACTGTAATTATTTTCGGAACAAATACATACAATATGTAAATACAGAAAATTGTAATCAGTATAAAGAGAAGAAGCAAAAACCATACTAACGTTTGGAGGCTCCTTCACTTTACGATATGCTTCTGGTCTGTACCAATGATCTTCCTCGCTATCTTTCGGGACTGGTAACTGCGTATGAACGCGTCACGGTCTCAGAAACTTAGAATGGAGGATGTAGAGCGAATTGAAGAAACTCTTTTCTTCTATGTTCACAAACTAGAACAATTTTAGTATATAAAAAAAATATCAACCAATATTTTCCTTTCTTTTGTTTGCATTGCACGGTGCACGAACATATACCCTTTTTTTTCATCAAAACACTTTTGACTTCTCTCCTTGATGTTTCTCCATGCACTATTGCATTTCATGCAAAATTAAGAGAACTGATTCTCTCTTTTAGTATTTATTGATCTCATGCAACCTCTTACATAAAATCAAAACACTGTGTGTATATATCGAGTATGTTGACTTTTTTTTTTTTAACAAACATGTATGTATGTATGTATATATATATATATATGATATGGTTGTGATTCGATTTTTTTCAAAAAAAAAAACCGTTCACTTTTTTTTTTAAACAAACTATTTTAAAAATATATCGCATATCTTTTGTTTGATTTTATTTGAATTCAAACTATTTAAATTCAAAAATCAAATATTTAATTTAATAAAATAAAATAATTATATTATCTTATTTTATTCAAAAATAAATATCAACATGTACCCCCAATTTAGTGATTAATAACATAATTAAATAATCTAATTATTTAATTTATATAATCACTATTATCCATTAATCAAATAATCTTATTATTCAATTAATTCCCGAATAAATACGTGTCACTTTTGTAACACAATTAATTGGACAATATAATTAATTAACCGTGCCCCTTGTTACCTAAATCGATTGGGCTAGCAAGAGGACCTAATGGACCCACAATATTTTAAGCTCCAATAATCATCGAAATCATTAATTAATATTCCTTGATTATTAACTCTGGTGTTATACCACTGAAAACCTGAAGCTGCACTCTCTCAACTGCAGACGCTTTTACACAGACCGACACAACTCGGTGTCCATCGATATAGCTATTACATATGGTGTGATCCTCCACATTAGTGCATAATTAGAGCTGAGTCATAATGTTTGTTATACCCCTATAATTACATATATCCTTTAAGTACCGTTGATTCTTTAATAGACAATAAATCCTATTTCCTCACGGAATTAGGAAAGCGCTCATATTGTCAAAGTCTTGAATCAACCCTTAAGAAATTGCCATCTACTTCTCACAAGAAGGAGTGAATTCCACTATTGTGTACAAACCTTCCCAGCCATAAGCCAAACCGTAATCCCACATACATAGCATATTGATCGGGAACTGCATCCGACCTCACCCATGGTATATCAAAGACCATGATCTAACCTGAAGGAGTCGATAAGACACTCAGAATTAATATCACCCACATATAGCCATCATTAGTTGATATATATGAATCTCATCGTTAAACGGATCTTGGTGAGAGATTCATATAGATCATGACCCAGTCCTATATGATCACATCATACAAGGTGCCTCCATTCCCATATCTCATATGAATTATTCAGGATAGAATCACCGTACATTACGGAATGGACCGCAACTATAAATTAACCATAAATAAAGTATCCATATTTATTTGCTGTCTATGGACTCTTTAGATTGCTCATCTATTACTATATCCATCTATATATGACACTCATATACACAGTTCGAGATTACATCCGGTAATCTTGGATGTTAAATATATGCACAAGTTATAAAATAAACAACACAACAAGAATGAATTGAACTTTTCTTTTATTTATTTCATAAATCCATTTACAAAATACATCATTAGGGCATACCCCAACAATCTCCCACTTGCACTAAAGCATGTGAGGCATGTTTCGTAACCCTAAACCCTTTAGGTGATCCGAAAACACTTTAGCCTGCAAGGTCATCATAAATGGATTAGCATGATTGTCTTGTGAGGCTATGTTGGTGACGATCACATCTCCTCTTTACACTATCTCTCTAATGAAATGATACTTTCTCTCTATATGATTCCCACTTTTGTGGCTTATTGGTTATTTAGAATTAGCCACAACACCACTGCTATCACAATAAAGTGTGATGAGTGTATCTAGATATGGAACAACTTCTAGATCACTCAAGAACTTACAGAGCCAAACGCCTCTTTAGCAGCTTCACAAGCGGCTACATATTCGGCTTCCACGGTGGAGTCAACAATATAAGATTACTTGATACTTCTCCACACAATGGATCCACCACCCATGGTGAATACTGATCCAGACGTGGATTTTCTAGAATCCCTATTTGACTAAAAATCAGAATCTTTGTATCCTAACGGGATCAAATCCTGTCCGGAATACACTAGCATATAATTTCTTGTTCTCCGAAGATACTAGAGAATAGTCTTAACAGCAACCCAATGAACCAATCTTGGGTTGGACTGGTATCTGTTGATCACTCCCACTACATAGCAGATGTCCAGTCTCGTGCATAACATAGCATACATGAGGCTACCTATTGTAGGGAAAAAACGGTTTCAAAAGGAACGGAAGCGTGAGAAAAAGGAAATTAGGGTTTGCGTATAAATAAATTTTTTTCCCTTTATGCAATGAGAACCTTAACCCTAGATTAATTGACGTATATAAAAGTATCGTACCTTTTTTTCATGACGATTGAACATGCGCCGAATTGATTCCGCAAGATCTTCCAATCCAATCACGAACGTGAATCACCTTGGAGTGTGGGCTCCTTTACTTTATATTGTATACCTGAGGATGGAGATAAAGCAAAATCTTTTCTTTGTTAGTTACAAATATGCTCCAAGAGAAAAATCCAAGAACGTCCGGTCACTTGTGAATTATCAATCAATTTGATTGAAACTCGCGTGAACCTTGATTCGACGTTATACACAAAACCCTTTTGATGTAAAGGATATTAGTATACTATCGAAAACAAAAATGTTCCCCTTTTTTCTCTATTTGGCCGAATTCACACACTATTGTTTAGAGATGATCGAATTTTATCTAGAGTAAAATCAGATTTTCTCCCTCAAAATTCCTATGATGGCCGAATTCTTCACTAACAAAATTAGGGCTGGCCGAAATTCACCTTCAATTACCTTATGGCTGGCCGAATTTCTCATACACATATATATATATATATATATATATATATATATATATATATATATATATATATAGGATCATAAATCCTTTCCTAAGAAGGATTTACTTGGTTGACAAGAATCCTTTCCTTAGATGGATTTATTTGGTAGTTAAGAATCCTTATCTAAAAGGAAATCTAACTTCTCCTATATCCATATGTGTTGGCCGAATTCTTCTCTTTGATGTAGATTAGGAGAGTTTATTCTTTCCTAAGAAGGATTACTTGATGGACAAGAATCCTATCCTTAGGTAGATTAACTTGGTGGTTAAGAATCCTTTTCAAAGAAGAATTCTACCCCTAAGTAGTTTTACTTGGTGACCAAGAATCCTTTTCTAAAAAGAATTCTTTCCTACACCAAGACTCCTAATCGAACTCAATAGTGTATTTGTAACCATATTAAAGACTTCCTAATTTGATTAGATAAATAATTCTTTTTATTTATCTACTTATCAAATATAGTCTTTAACATTAACTATACTACCAACAATAGTATAGTTTTAGAAGACCATCTTCTTCTAGGAAAAAGATTTTAACTTTTAATTAAATAATTAAATAATTTCTATTTAATTAAATAATAAAATAAAATAATATATTTAAGCTATTTCGTAATAGCCTTTGCCGCCCATTCCATATATAAGGGCCATATATTATTTTTCTTATTTTATTAAATCCATTGGACCTTAATAAAAAGTCCACATGTGAACTAGACATATTCTTACAAAAAGAAACAAGTTCTCATGCCTTATTACAATTCTAGATGGACCCCTTAATTGGTCCGGTAGAATATATCAAGTGATCCATGCAAGTTTGTGTGGATTGAGGATCTTGGCGGGCTATCTAAATTTAAGCTCCAATAGACACAACCCAATCACAATCAACAAATGATTCACTTAGGTCCGATCTATTTAATTTTAGTTCATTCCACTAAAGAACTAAAATTGAACTCTTAAATAAAGATAGAATAAGTTGATTTCACTCACTCATACCCTAGTCAACCTTATTTGAGAAAGTGTATCCTCGTGAAGAATACCAGTGATCGCCAAGAGCTCATAGACCGCCTATAGCTCTCCAAGTTACCATATTTACTCATATGACCACATTTTAAACTTGGATATTTTGACTTGTCCGTAAACCATGTTTCAATTGACACTATTGAAAACTTAACGTTAAGATTTAATATCCAATACCTCAAAACATCCATATGATGGTATTCTACTCTCATTCAATAAATGGAGCCACGATGTCTATATCTATAAATGAAGTCCTCTATCGATTAACAAATGAATACCACCAAACTATCGAGGATAGACTATGCTATATAATCGTACTCATTGATAGCTCAAATGATAACACTTGCAACCGTAAGTCCATCATTTATCTCAGGATTGAGATAGACTCTCCGATTGTCTTCAAATGACAACTTTTATCCATTGACGGTTCTAGATAAAGTATTTCATTTTGATCCTATTCAATGCACCCAGTGCATTAGATTCTTTTGCCCAAAGACACCACACTTTGATAATTTTAGACTCATCATAACACATTTGATCCCATTCAAATGCTAGCAAAAGAATCTATAATTTTGACAAGATAAATGCGCCCAACCTTCTATCTTAAGTTGTGAATATTATTCAAGACTAACTAAAGAATTGTGTCTACCTCATACATATCTAGATGTATGAATAATTCTTCTTTTCTCATAGTCTGTTGACTTTATGAATATTTAATTTTGATAATTATAATAATTAAACTATAAATGCTATAAGATTTGTTAAACTGGAAATCACTTTATTCATATGCAAAGATTGTTAATTACAATATTACACTCTTACTATCGAGCATAATCCTAACAACCTACTGCCGATGCATAGGGTACACGTCTCATATCCTCAACTTCTTGAGGTGTCTTAGGACACTGTTCCTTAGACAAGTGAACTTCATGCCTGGAAGGTAAACCTTGGAGTTCTGCATTGAAAATCACACAAGAATCTTGTCGATATATGATGTCTGAGATAGTGGTTAGAGTTTGTTCTTACGATCCCTTATAAGTTGGATCTTAAGAATATAACTAGCCTCTCCCAAATCTTTCATTTGAAATTGGCTAGCCAGCCAACCCTTTACATCAGACAACACTTCCACATCATTCCCAATGAGTAGGTTATCATCTACGTGTAGGATCGAGAAAACTACTTTATTGTCAATGATGCACTTGTAAACACAAGACTCGTCGATGCTCTGCTCGAAGCCATAGGTTTTGATCACAACATCAAACCTAATGTTCCAAGATCTAGATGCTTTCTTAAGTCCATAAATGGACCTTTGCAGTTTGCTTAAGTCCATAGATAGATCTTTGCAGCTTACAAACCTTTTGCTCTTGATATGGAGACACGAATCCCTCTGGCTGCATCATATAGATGCTCTCATCAAGATTTCCATTCAATAATGCAATCTTGACGTCCATTTGTCAAATTTCATAATTGAAATCGGCAGTAATGGATAAGAGAATCCTAATAGACTTAAACATAGCTACCGGTGAGAAGGTTTCTTCATAATCGACCCCCTCTTTCTAGGTATAACCCTTAGCCATTAGCCTTGGTTTGAAGGTCTCTACTTCCCGTCTACTCCTTTCTTTTTCTTGTAGATCCACTTACACCCTATGGGTTTTACCTCATCCGGTAAGTCTACATGATCCCAGATTGAGTTAGAGTACATGGACTCCATCTCGAGATTCATGCTTTAAGCCATTCCTCTTTATCAAGATCTTCCATTGCATTCTTAAATGTCAATGGACCATCCAAACTATCAGCAGAGACAACACCTTGTCCCTCACTTATACCTAAATAGCTTTCAGGTTGTCTCACAATCCTTTCACTACGTCTAGGTGATAGTGTATCCTGATCAGGAACCATCTGACTCTCAGATGTTTGTGGATCAATAAATTTTATTGATGAAGCATTAGTCTCACTAGGCTCCATCTCATTCAATACAATCTTAGAACGAGGTTTATGGTCACTAATATAATTGTCCTCAAGAAACGTTGCATTTGTCGATACAAATACTTTGTTATCTTTGGGACTATAGAAGTGTCCACATCTGATCTCCTTGGAGTATCCTACAAAAAGGCATACCAAAGACTTGGAGTATAGCTTTCCACTTCTGCTCTTTAGCACGTGTGTAAGACACCCCCATATGTGGAAATATCGTAAACTAGCTTTAAGACCATTCCACAACTCTAAGGAAGTCTTAGGAACAGATTTGGATGGCACTGCATTCAAAATGTATACCGCTGTTTGTAGCGCAAATCACCAGAAGGAATTTGGTAATGATGAGAAATTAATCATAGATCTCACCATTTCCATCAGGGTTCTATTTCTCCTCTTCGCTATACATTTTGCTGAGGTGTACTAGGTAAAGATAACCATTTTGCCCCGGGGCCCCAAACCCCCACTCCCCCATCCCTATTTGGGGGAAAATGGGGAAATGAGGGGGGGAGGGATGGGGATGACTTTTAACCCCAAATTTAAATGGGGTTGGGGATGGGGGGACCCGTCCCTATCCTCATTTCCCCATTTCCCCATTTCCCCCATAAATTCCTTGAAATGGGGATGGGGATGGGGATGGGGTTGGGGTTGGGGTTCCATCCCCATTTCCCCCTTTCTCCCAAATATTATAATTTTATATAAAAAATATATTAATATATATTTTTATTATATTTTCAATATTTTTATTAATTTTATTTTACTAACTATATATACATATTTATAAACTATAACTTAAATTATACACCAAACAATCTAACTATATATATATATTGATTTTCTTGTTAAATTACACACCAAGCAAGCTCCATATAATTTTTTAACATATTTTACTAACTATATATACATATTAAACAACTTAACTTTCATTTCAATTTGTATGGGATGTTATTTTGTATTTGAATTTATTGGATTGCAAATTTATGTGTTTCTTTAATATATAATTTTTACTGATATAGAAAAAATGGGGGAATGGGGAAACGGGGAAAAACGGGAAAAATGGGGGAAATGGGGAAATGGGGATGGGGATGGGGGATCCTCCCCCTAAAATTACCCCAACCCCATTCCCCCAAATGGGGAAATGGGGGAGGGTTTGGAATATGGGGTTGGGGATGGGGGGACCTACATCCGCCCCCATTTCCCCATTGGCCATCCCTACTACCATGAGCTGTGAGTTGGGAAACTATCCCATGCTCGACCATGAAGTCTTCAAACTCTTAGTCAATGTACTCACCTCCACCATCTGAGCGTAGTGACTTGATAGTCCTACCTAATTGATTCTCAACTTCAGTTCGAAATTCTTTAAACTTTTCAAATGTTTCTGACTTTCGTTGCATTAGGTAGACGTATCCGTATCTTGAGTAGTTATCTATAAAGGTGACATAATACTCATAACCACCCCTAGCTTTAGCGTACATCGGTCCTTAGACGTCTGTATGTATAAGGTCTAGCAGTTCTTTAGCTCTAAGCCCTTTTCCAGTATAAGGTCTCTTAGTCATCTTACCTTCCAGACAAGATCCGCAGACAGGTAAGGTGTCAACCTTTAACTCAATTAAAGGTCTGTTTTTTACTAGTCTGTCTATCCAGTCAAGGTTTAAATGACCAAGATTTAGAAACCAGAGATATGGTCATTATCTGGAGAAATCTTATGTCGTTTAGTTTTTGGTTTTTCAACCTTAAACATTTTGGTGTTGAGCAGTGTAGTATGTATTAACGGTCTTAACACATACAAATTGTTTTCATTAGTTCCTAAACAAATATTCAGATCATTCTTTCGAATAATAACAAACTTATTATTAAAAGAAACAAAATATTTTTGTTCTAACAACTTAGAAACCGAAATCAAATTCCGTATAAATCAAGGAATATAAAAAACATTGTTTAGTAATAAAAAACTATTATTATTACAAAATTGCAATCTTATTGCTCCCATTGCTTTGGCCGATACAACATCCACCGATGATGTAGCCGAAGCTCTATCGAGAAAAACCTGCTATAAACAAATTGAAACAACCTACTAAAGTTCTATTGATTCGTTCACGAATACCGGAAGTTTAGGCTTCAAATTCGTTGGTTCTCAAAGAATACCGAAATTTGGAAGATAATAGAGTAACTATAATTTTTATTCATAAAAAAATGCATAACCTTTTAGCTTACATGATTATTTATAGCAAACAAATTGCAACCCTAATCGTTTTCCTTACAAAACAAGAAAAACGATGCCTAATACAAAATTTACCAATGAGATTAACGTGGAAACTAATTCTAAAAAGAATCCTAAGCAAGCCAGAATCGACGGAAGTCAGTTTGGATTTGGAAAACTAAAGTTATTGTAAAAATGAAACTTTCCTAAAATGGCAAAAACGTTAAATTCAGACCCTAAATGATGGAATTTGCCTAAAAAAGGGAGTGCCACATGACCGAATGTGGTGACTTTGAAAGAACACGACGATTCGCTACAAGTTGTGAAAGAGTCACGCCGTTCTGACTCCATCGCCCGGACTAGTAGGATTATTTTGGTCTTTTTTCTTGCTCTTTTTCTTATCCCACCTCTCCAAGTAATCAAACGCCTTATCTTCAATTGCTGCTGCATCATTCTCCTCTGGTTGAAAAATATTTGTCCTCGAATTTCCCACAGTATCATCATTAAACGAATCATAAAGAGAAGGAATCAAATGCTTGACATTAAACATATCATGAGTACGAATGTGGCTAGGCAGCTTCAAACGATAAGAATTCGGATTAATCTTCTCCCATACTTCAAGTGGTCTTGTCTTCTTAGCAGCAAGCTTGTTATATTCTCCTACAGCAAACCGGTCCTGTGTAAAGACTACCCAGACAAAATCCCCTACGTCAAACTCTACATGACACCCCTTTTTATCAGTAGCCAACTTGTATTTTTCTGTTGATTTTAACATATTATCCCGAACCTACTGATGAACCTCCTGTAACCCCTGAACACAATCTTCTGCTTTTCCATGAATCCTAGTCTTGCTTGGCAGAGGCAACAAATCTAGCAGGCTGTGAGGATTCAAAGTGTACACGACCTGAAAAGGATTGCAACCTGAACTTCTATTAGCTGCATGGTTGTGGGCAAATTCAGCTTGGCTAAGTTTTTGATCCCATGACCGGACGTTATCCCTAACCAGACATCTCAACAAATCTCTTAGAGCACGATTCACCACCTCAGTCTGCCCATCCGTTTGGTGGTGATAAGCGCTACTAAAATCCAACCATGTTGACCATTTTCCAAAGGCTCCGTCAAAAGTGGTTGAGGAAACGAGTGTCTCGGTCAGAAACGATTGATGTAGGTAATCCTTGAAGACGATATGTCTCCCGAAAGAATAATTGGGCAACTTTCACCGCACCAGTGGTTTTCTTACATGGAATGAAGTGAACCATCTTAGAAAAGCAATCCAGAACTACATAAATGGAATCAAAACCCCGCTGAGTTCTTGGTAGCCTTAAGACAAAATCCATACTCAAATCTGTCCATGGCTGAGTAGGAATGAGCAATGGAATATCCAGACCTATATTAGTTACTTTCCTTTTGGACAATTGACAGATCCGACACCTTTCAACATACCTTTTAACTCCCTTCTGGGTGGTTGGCCAAAAGTAGGATGCTTTGACCAATTGTAGCGTACGATCTCTGCCCACATGGACCTTCCCGTGTAATTCCTTAATAATTTGCAGACGCAAACTACAATCGGGAACACAAAGTTGATTTCCTTGAAATAGAAAACCATCCACACAAAAAATCAGATCTTTCCCCTGCTCATATAACAACCATAGTATCAGAAAAATAAGGGTCAGAATCAAATAATTCATGAAACAACTCAAAACCTGGCACCTAGATAGTCATCGAAGACAATAAGTTGACCTGTCGACTCAGAGCATCTACAACTCGGTTGGTAACACCATCCTTATGCTTTAACACAAAGGTAAACTGTTGTAGATAGGCTGACCAAGAAGCATGTCGTGTAGAAATCTTATCTTGGCTGTGAAGGTATCATAATGCATCATGGTCACTATACAAAATGAATTCACGGTGAAATAAATAATGTCGCAAATGTTTCACAGCTTGGATCACCACATAGAACTCAATATCATAAGTACTGGAACGAATTCGAGACCCTGACAATTTCTCACTAAACTACGCCACCAGTCTCCTAAATTGACTTTGGACAACTCCGATGCCTACCTTGGAGGCGTCACTATGTAACTCAAATGGTCGGGAAAAGTCTGGTAAGACTAAAATAAGGGTTGATGTCAGTTGTTCTTTTATTCGCTGGAAAGCTTCTTCCGCCTCGGACAACCACTTAAACTTGACTCCCTTCATACATTCAGTAATATGAGGCATAATACTATTGACGTGCGGAATGAACCGGCGATAGAATGAGGCCAATCCATGGAAACTACGAACTTTAGTAATTGTTTTCAGTTAAGGCCACTGCCTCATTGCCTCAATCTTCGACTAATCTATCTGTAACCCTTCTCCAGAGATTACATAACCTAAGAATAACACCTAAAGTGTCATACAAACATAATTTTTTGCTACTGCCACAAACTTCTCTTTGCGTAAAACACACAACACCTCCCGAATGTACAGAAGATGCAGGTCAAAGTTCACACCGTAAATCAAAATATCATCGAAATACACACCAACGAACTTACCAATAAGTGGCCACAAGGCCTGGTTCATTACTCTCATAAAGGTGCTGGGTGCGTTTGACAACCCAAAAGGCATAGCCAACCACTCATATAACCCTTACTTTGTCTTAAACCGTGTTTTCCATTCGTCTTATAGCCGAATTTGAATATGATGGTATCCACTCTTTAGGTCCAGCTTGGTAAACACAATTGCCCCACTAAGTTGATCTATCAAATCATCCAATCTTGGAATAGGAAAATGATACCTTATCGTGATTTTGTTAATTGCGTGACTATCCGTACACATCCTCCACATTCCATCTTTTTTTGGAATTAAAAGGGCGGGAACTGCCCATGGACTAAGGTTCTCCTGAATATGTCCCTTTGAAAGTAGCTCCTCCATATGTCTCCGTAATTCCTCATGTTTCGTATGACTCATTCGATAGTATGGTTTGTTAGGCAACATAGCTCCTGGCTCTAGATCAATAAATTGTTGAATATCACGTAGGGGTGGAAGTCTTTCGGTAACACTTCTGGGAACACATCAGCAAATTCTGAAATCAGAAGAACTACATCTCTTGGCACCTCTAATTCATCACTCATTTTTTTTTACCAACCAACACATACACTATTTCCGATTCCGCTATCTCCAACTCAAATTTCGCATAAGACAATAGGTTAGCATTATCTTCAAGCAATTTCTACTTGTCAGATGGTTTGCTCGGTAGTAACACATCCTTTGTATCATTAATAACAAACAAATGAGTATTTATGAACCCATCATGATGCACCTTTATGTCATATTGCCACGGTTTTCCTAACAACAAGTGACACATATCTATATTCACCACGTCACACCACATATGGTCCTTGTAGTGGGAACCCACAGAAAAAGGAATTAAAGCCCGCAGTGACACGATCACCTCTCCTCTCTTTTGCAACCAAGCTAACCGATACGACTTGGGATTTTTTCTATCTTCACCCCTAATTTTCACACTGCTTCAGCTGACACACTATTCGCATAACTCCCACCATTTATGATGAACCGACACACCTTACCCAGAACAGTACAAGTAGACTGAAATATATTATTCCGAAGCCAATCTCCATCGTCAGTTCGTGATGCCAAACATGAATGTCGCACCATTAACATTGTTCCTGTGTCACCGCCTACCAGTTCTTAGTTTACCACATCTTCCTCATTAAATTATATATCTTCACCTATTTCTTCATCATTCTCGTCAAATTCTGCAGGATCAATAAATAAAACATTCTTAGTTGGTTTCCTATATTTAGACAATCGATAACCGGTTTCACAACATTAGAAACAATGAAAACCACCAGTGGTTGCCTTAGGCGTTTGGACTGTATTTTCAAGGCTTCGTTATTTCCACTCCCACTGCTACCACTTATCCCTATTTCAACTATTAGATCCCCCTCTGAAACTCAAAACCGGTTCACTATTAGATTTTTGAGACAACATTTTCTCCAACTGCAAAGCTCTTTGATGTGCCTCTGTTACTGTTACGGGACCAAAGAGATTAATCATATCTAGGATTTACGTTTGTAATCCTCCACAATAGTGTGACACCAATTGATCATGTGTCTCTTGAATCTCGTTTCGTACCAAAAGTTGATAGAACTCTGTAGTATACTCATTAACGGATCTCATGCCCTGTTGTAAATTTTGTAGTCTTTGATACATTAGTCGCTGAAAATTGTGAGGTAAAAACTCAACACATAACTTTTGTTTCATCTTCTCCCAATCAGAAATCTTGGGCTTTCCCGAATGGTTCCTAGTGAGTTTGAGTTGTTGCCACCATGCCGCTGTTCTACCTTGAAACCTGGTGGCCACTAGCGTCACCTTTTTTTTTTCTGGAACTTTATTGAATTCTTGGATTTCTTCAACGATACTGATCCACTTGAGAAACTCCTCTGGCTGTAAACTACCCTGGAATTTTGGTACCTCTATCCGCATCCCTGTTTCCCATCACCTGTTGTCATCAGCTTCAGGCACCCTGTGTATGTGTTATGGGATCTCTTCATCTTTGTCGCTTTCTCCCCCTTTGTCACTGTCACCACCCATTTTAGAATTTAGGTTATGAAAAGGGTTTTGGTTGGCCCTCAGCATTGCAAGCTGCTCTGTTAATTACTTAACTTGTCACTCCAACTGTGCCATGCAATCACATTCGATATCTTATTCTATGAGGATCTGGTTTTGTGGGCATCGTCTCAATGGCATATTAATGTTGACTCGAACGAGCCTGGCTTTGATACCCAATTGATGTAGCGGAAGATTTGTCGAGAAAAACCTGTAAGAAACAAATTGAAACAAATTACTGAAGTTTTGTTGATTCGTTCACGAACACTGAAAGTTTAGGCTTCAAATTCGTTGATTATCAAAGAATACCAAAATTCGAAAGATAATAGAGAAACTCTAATTTTTATTCATCAAAAACTACATAACCTTTCGCCTTACATGATTATTTATAGCAAACAAATTGTAACCCTAATCTTTTTCCTTACAAAACAAGAAAAACGATGCCTAATACGCAAAATTACCAAAAAAGTCAAAATTTAGATTAACATGGAAACAAATTCTAAAAAGAATCCTAAGCAAGCTAGAATCGACGGAAGTCAATTTGGACTTGGAAAACTAAAGTATTGTAAAAATGAAACTTTCCTTAAATGACAAAAACGATAAATTCGGACCCTAAATGATGGAATTTGCCCAAAAAAGGGCATTCCTCACGACCAAAGGTGGCGACTTAAAAAGATTTCGACGATTCACTTCAACTTGTGAAAGATTCACACCGTTCTGACTCCATCGCTCGGACTAGTAGGACTGATTTGGTCTTTTTTCTTGCCCTTTTTCCTATCCCACCTCTCAAAGTATAGGTTGTTTCAATTTGTTTCTTACAAGTTTTTTTCTCCAGAGCTTCTGCTGCATCACCCGACCCTATACTTATTGAGAAGGAATTTTCCTCTAGTTGTGTCCAAGAATCATTCCACTGCAAAGAAGAACAAATATGGTTAGTGCCCCCCGAATCAACTATCTAGGGTGAAGAATCATTTTCCACTAAATAAGATTCAAGAACAAGTAAATCATATTTACCTTTCGTTTTCTTCTTCTTGGCCGCCTCCTCCAGATATTGAGGACAATTCCTCTTCCAGTGCCCAACCTTGTCGCAATGGAAACATTTTCCCTTGCCTTTGTCGGTG
Source organism: Dipteronia dyeriana (assembly GCA_032871835.1). Classification (NCBI taxonomy): domain Eukaryota; kingdom Viridiplantae; phylum Streptophyta; class Magnoliopsida; order Sapindales; family Sapindaceae; genus Dipteronia; species Dipteronia dyeriana. The sequence goes on along the minus strand of CM065301.1, from coordinate 71,673,273 downwards.
GAGGCGCTCTTCTTTTTTGCTTTGGGCTTTCTTACGTTTGGGCTTACCCTTCGCCTTCCAGCAGACCTTTTCCTCTTTTTATTATTTGAGGAAGAAGATGGTTCAACAATATTTTCCTCACCGGTCTTACCCTTGTTGTCCTTAGTCAATGAGTCAAAGGTAGCAAGCTCAATAAGCAACTGTGAAAGACTGAACTTTAACTTGTTCATCCCGTAGTTGATCTTAAACTGATCGAAACTCTTCAGAAGAGTCGTCAATATGATGCTCACTTGACTGGGTTCGTTAATGGCCCTGCCTTTGACTTTTGCCGTGTTGAAGTAGGACATCACACTCATGACATGATCCCAAACTGACGTACCTTCTTTCATGCGAGCTAGCATAGCAGAACGAACAACTTTGTGTCACTTTTGGTCGGAGGGCTGCCTGAACATAACTTGCAATGACTGCATGATTTCAGATGTTAAAGTCATTGCTTTGTGCTTTTTGACAAGTACATCTGTCATTGAAGCCAACAGATATGTTCGGGCATTCTCATCAGATGAGACCCATCGCTGGTATGTCTCACGAACAATTCGTGTGGCATTAGCAGTAGGCGCTGGAGGATATTCCTCCGTAAGTACAAACTTGAGGTCTTTGGTGACCAATATTGCATTAATGTTAAGTTTCCATTTAGTGCAGTTATCACCAGTTAATTTGTCGTTTAGAGAATTTGAAGCAATGCAGAAGACATAATTGTTGAAATAAATAAAATATTCATTCAGTCATTTATTAAAAACAAGTGCGAGCGCTTTGGCATAAATTTAAACATGATGAATGAACATTTTTAACGAATTAGAACTACCATAAAACCAGTTACTATGCCACGACAATCCAACATACCACAAAGAAGTGCCGTCTTAGGGTTGGTCAAGTTTTTGCATGTTGGAGCGATACATTCTCAATCAAATGATATTCTAGATTAACTCTTATTCCATATCATTCATTAATCGTTTATTTAGTCATATTTTTAATTAACAAAACTTAATCAAAACTGTCGTGAGTGTAACCCACCATTTCAGATCTCACGAGCTTAACTCGAGAATTGCACCCTTAGGGTCGGTCAATTCCAAAATACCTTCAGAAATCTTATCCGTTAGGAAGTCAACCTTGGTATTGATCTTTGTGGAAACCCTACTTAAAGAGGACGAAAGCAAAGCTGTCACGAGACCCCATTCAGATCTCACGATGTTGAACTAATGATGGAGACCGCAAGATATATAGGGGTGGACGTTTAATGAATCAGTTCACTTTTCAATAGAACCGATAAAAAACTGTCAAATTTAGGTTTTTGAAAATATAAACTGATCCAATAAAATTTACAATTGTCAACCGATCAAAAACCGATCGAATTGGACCAGTTCGGATCGGTTCGGTTCGGTTTTTTTCGTATTTGGGGTTACTGGGCCAATTTTTTAGGCTTTAATTATTACACATATTTTCGTATTTTAATCATTTTGGGCCTTCAACCGAATTAAATTATGGGTTTCAATATATTGAAAATATTAGTTTAAAATAATATTCATAAAAAAAAATAAAAAAAAAATGCTATGACAGACTTTTATAGTTTTATAGTTTTGATAGACTATTAAACATTAAATAAGTTTTTTTTATATATATGTTGTATCTCAGTTCGGTTTTCCGGTTTTGAATTTTGAACCGGAAAAAAACCAATCCATTCGGTTTTAAAGAAAATGAACCGAATTGAACCGGTCAACATAACAAAACCGGAAAAAAATCGATTGGATTGGTTCAGTTCACCAGTTTGGTTCGGTTTATTGGTTTTTTGCCCACCCCTAGATATATATGTCATATACCCCCCTCACACTCACTATGTTAAAATTAGGGTTTTCTATTATCCGTTAATGCATCTAGACTCTACAGGATTAAAGGATTAGCTTTAATCAAGTTATCTAGTGCATTAACTAATTAGAATCAAATTCTAATTAACTAATAAATTATTAATGAATTTTAACTATTGAAAATATAATATATTAGTGAACAATCTAAGTTTTTGTAAACTATTACTAAGATCAGATTATTATGTTAGTGTTTACTAGGTTTTAACAATTAAAACTCTAACACTTTATTCGGATCATTTATTATTCAGTTATTAATCAAATTAATCCTAATAAATGACCCTATTAATCTAACTTATTAAACACTTTAATAACTAGATTAATATTAATGAGAATTACCAAGTTTTTTAACTATTAAAAAACTAATCTTATTTTCATAGCCAATTATGTATTTACCCGTTTGAATCACAATAGAAAATACATAAATTATCATGCTATGATGCATGTATGACATATCAAATATATTTGTATAGGCACATCAAATCTAAATGACATACATATGCATGACAATGCTTTTGTCATCACATAATATGAAACATACTTGAATTGACCGAGTACTGTAGATTATTTAACCTAAAAAAATTAAAATCTAAAATTACAAAAATACCCCAAAGGCATTCCTTGGTCTTCTTGTAATTTTTGAGTCTTTCAGTCTCTTCAGGTCACTCCGATTCATCTCATGAATCCTTCTTCGCGATCTTTCCAGGTCTTTAATATAAGTTACATTTTTTTTTATTTACAACACAATAACAATAGTAAAAATAAAATAAACAAAATAATACAACTCATAAACCCTAAATCCATGGTACCATATAATTAACGATCAATCGTGTTTTTGTAAATTTAAAAAAATTTAATATACATACAAAAACATCATACAATGAAGTTAAATCGTGCCTACACAATCATACATATAGGAGCATCGAAAAAAAATTCCTGTTCCGAAAATAAAAGCAGGCTTTGATACCAATTGTTGGAACCCCGTTCACTGGTCACTCCATGGAAGTAAGGTTTTTTTTTATAAATATATATTTTATACAGATCGTAAAGGATCTGGGACTAGTGAACTTGGGACCATAATTATTTTCGAAAAAAATATATACAATGTGTAAATACATAAAATTGTAATCAGTATAAAGAGATGAAGAAAAAATCATATTTACGTTTGGAGACCCCATTCACTTTACAATATGCTCCTGGTCTGTACCAATGATCTTCCTTTCTATCTTCCGAGACTTGTAACTGTGTGTGGGCTCGTCATGGTCTCAGGAACTTAGTTAGGAGGATGTAGAGATAATTGAAGAAACTATTTTCTTCTATGTTCACAAACTAGAACAATTCTAGTATATAAAAACATATTAACCAATATTTTTCTTTCTTTTGTTTGCATTACATAGTGCATGAACATATACCCTTTTTTTTTTATCAAAACACTTTTTACTTCTCTCTTTGATGTTTCTCCACACACTATTACATCTCATACAAATTTAAGATAACTGATTCTCTATTTTAGTATTTATTGATCTCACGCCACCTCTTGCATAAAATCAGAACACTGTATATATATATTGAGTATGTTGATTTTTTTTAACAAACATATATATATATATATATATATATATATATATATATATATATATAATATTTTGTAAATCAATATAATATTGTTTTTTTTTAAATTCTGAATGATATAATACGTCAACAAAGGACTAGGGTCGTAGATGCCACGTCAATAGAAAACGACTGGATTAAATTAATTTAAGGACGGAGAAAGCCCGGCCAATCCCCCCGCTTGAAATAACGCAGACGATCGGGGGAGTGAATCCGATCGGGTAGTCAAGATGGTGGGGATTGAATTGATTATTACGGATAAAACAAGAATGGTCGGGAAAATAGATGATCGGACGCGTGTTACGTGGACGGCACCCAGATTCAATGGAATCATGACTCAAATACGCTAAAAAGGAGTCTGATTTGAACAAGGCTACTGGAAACGTACTCTGATAGGGAAACAAACTTTCTTGTAGTTATCAGAGTCTAGATTAATAAAGAGAGCATGACTCTAATAAGTTAGAATTTTATTTAATGACATAAACTTTCTTTACTTGTACATCAAGAATTAGGGTTCTATGCATGTATAAATTGACCCAAAAAACACCCAAAAAGGGCTGAAGGCAACTCTAGAGAAAAGAAAAGACAAGAGTGATTGAGTGTGTAATCTCTTTTTATATAGTGAATTTTTGTTGCTACGATTGACAACCGTGGACGTTTCCCCGCATCGGGGGTTTACCACGTAAAATCCAGTGTTTTTTTTATTCTTACTATATCTTTTGTTTATGCTTAGCCATTATCCTGCTCAAATTGTGTGACAAGAGATTGATCCAAAAATCATCGTCAACAACTGGCGCTATAAAAAGGGCGTGAACCTCCGATAATATTCTATTTAAGTAATTGATTATGAAGAAAATCGGCCAAAAGAGACATCATGGACACTGGAAGAGATAGAAGTCAGTCTCCCCACAGTGTTGGCGTAACACATGAGACATTAACCAGAACCTTGCGGATGTCGTTGTTGGGTTTTATGCCATAAAGATGTAATTTGTAAATGGATTTATGAAATAAATAAAAGGAAAAGTTCAATTCATTATTGTTATGTTGTTTATTTTATAACTTGTGCATATATTTAACATCCAAGATTGCCGGATGTAATCTCGAACTGTGTATATGAGTGTCATATACGGATGGATACAGTAAGAGATGTGCAATCTAAAGAGTCCATAGATAGCAAATAAAGTTGTGTACTTTATTTGTGGTTAATCTATAGTTGCGGTTCATTCCGTAATGTACAGTGATTCTATCCTGAATCATTCATATGGAGATATGAGAATGGAGGCACCTTGTATGATGTGATCATATATGACTGGGCCATGATCTATATGAATCTCTCACCAAGATCCGTTTACCGATGAGATTCATATATATCAACTAATGATGGCTATATATGGGTGATCTTATTTCTGAGTGTCTTATCGACTCCTTCAGGTTAAATCGTGGTCTTTGATATACCATGGGCGAGGTTAGATACATTTCCTGATCAATATACTCTGTATGTTGGGATTGCGGTTTGGCTTGTGGCTGGGAAGGTTTGTACACAATAGTGAAATCCACTTCTTCTTGTGAGAAGTAGATGGTAATTCCCTTAAGGGTTGATTCGGGGCTTGGATAATATGAGCGCTCTCCTAATTCTGTAAGGAAATAAGATTTATTGTTCATTATAGAATCAACGATACTTAAAGGATATATGTAATTAGAGGGGTATAACGAACATTATGACCTAACTCTAATCATAAACTACTGTGGAGGATCACACCATGTGCAATAGCTATATCGATGGACACCGAGTTGTATCGGTCTGTGTAAAAGCGTCTACAGTTGAGAGAATGCAGCTTCGGGTTTTTTAGTGGAATAACACCGAAGTTAATAATCAATGAATATTAATTAAAGAGTTTAATTAATGATTCCGAGGATTACTAGAGCTCAAAATACTGTGGGTCCATTAGGTCCCCTTGCTAGCCCGATCGATTTAGGTAACAAGAGTCACAGTTAATTAATTGGATTGTCCAATTAATTGTATTACAAAAGTGACACGTATATATTCAGGAATTAATTGAATAATGAGATTATTTAATTAATGAATGTTAATAGTTAAATTAATTAAATAATTAGATTATTTAATTATATTGATAATTATGAATTATTAATTAACTATTAATTGGAGGGTGTTAGTTGATATATGGATTTAGGTGAAGATAAAATAATAGGATTATTTTATTTTACTAAATCATTTATCTAAGTATTTGAATTTAAGTTTAAATTTAAAATACTTATTGTCTTTTTTAATATATTAGATATATTTGAAAATGATAATTAAAAGATATATATCAAATATAACACAAGAGATTGTATTGGATGTAAATTGGTGTGTACACATATATACGTGTTTGTATAGAATACAAACAAGAATATATATATATATATATATATATATATATATAAATGCACAAGTATCAGATTCATAAGATGATGCAAATACATGTGAAATAAGACAAAAAAAAAAGGTTTACATATGAAGACGAGAAAAAAAAGGGGATATACCTGATACACCAGATGGGTGCATGAAACAAAACGAATATATATATATATATATATATATATATATATATATATATATATATATATATATATATATATATGTATCTTGTTTTCATGCTTTGTGTGTTTTTGAAACACATAGAAGAAAAAGTTTCTTCAATTTTCTTTACATCTTCCATTCAAGTTTCTAAGACCGTGATGCGTCCACACACAGTTACTAGTTCCGGGAGATAGCTAGGAAGATCGAGTTGTTCAGACAGGAGCACATCGTAAAGTGAAGGAGTTTCCAAATGTTGGTAAGATTGGTTCATACAATAGCATATCGAAAAGTGAAGGAGCCTCCAAACGTTGGTAAGATTTTCTTCTTCTGATTTTATTGATTACAATTTCCTGTGTTTACATATAGTATGTATTAGTTCCGAAAAATAATTACGATCCCAAGTTCACTAGTCCCAGATACAGATTATGATTTGTATTAAAATTTTTTAAAACCTAATTCCGCTGCGTAACTGGTGAACGGGATTCCAATAGTCGCTGCTACTGGAGGAGATCCACCCGTAAGGACCCCGCCATTCGTCAGGCCAAACACTGTTACCACTACGGGTGCAGCTGCTAGCATCTCCCTGGAAGCATTCAAACAGATCCAGGAATCCCTACGAAAGGTCATCGAAGATGCTGCCAAGCAAGGAGTAAGTATATCGGCCATGACTAACCTAAGTTCTCCATACCGACTTTCCACGCCAATCGTAGCCCAAGATCCAAAGGTATGTTCCAAAATAGTAGCAATCACCCCAGTAGCACCCCAGAAACTTGGAAGAGATGAGGCAGAGTATCACGAAAAGAGGGGGTGTTTACACAGAAGAAGTGACCAAAAAGATAGGAGAACAAGGCAACACCGAGAATCTAGTTCATGGGAAGATATGGAGAGATATGACGGAATAGAAACTTACTCCGAACACAGGAGCACGTATGATAACCAAAAGAAAAGATCCCGCTCGTATTCAAGTGACGGCAAAACAGCTCCTAGAAGGCACAAAAAACCAACCCCGGTGATCATGCACTACGTTTTTGATGCCTAGATCAACGGAAAGGTCCCTAGGGATCCATACGGGCTAACAGTCTGTCGGAGATTCGATGAACGTGGGGGACATGAAGGGGAGCTAGAAATTCTTCTTAGGAGAATAAAATTCCTCGAACGGAAGCAAAACTCAAGAATCCCCATGATCGGGAACTCTGGGAACCCGTTTACTGATTCAATAAGATAGACCCGCTTCTCGGAGAAGTTCAGAATGCTGCATGTAGAACAGTTCAAGACCAACACCGACCCACAAGAGCATGTGATGAGGTATCAAAGCGCAATGGCATAATATGACTACAATGACGCCCTCATGTGTCAAATGTTTTCATGAACATTAGGAGATCAGGGGCCGAGATGTATTGGAGAACTTCCCGCAAGTTCTATCAGAAACTTCGAGGAGTTGGTACAAGTATTCACCCGATAATTCATTGGGAATATCTTACGAATGAAGTCTATAACAGTCTTATCGACTATGAAACAAAGAAAGGATGAGAAGTTGAAAGATTACCTGACCAGATTCTCACAAGTCAGAAGTTTAAGACCCCAATGATGATACGGTAGTATCGGCATTCGTCAACAGTTTACAGCACAACTATCTGATCCTAAGCTTGAGGCAAAGGGGACCGATCACGTACACCAGCATGATAGACCATGTCGGAGGGTATTCTATGGTGAATGAAGAACATTTGGCCCATGGTGGAGAACTTATACATGGGGGTCAGAACGAAAGCACCCAGAAGACTATAGACAGTAACTCGAAGAGTTGTAGCAAAGGGGAATAAAAAGGTAGCGGAGGAAAAGGTAGAGATAGGAAAAGAAGGATGACAAAAGTATAAGGCAATTCAAAAGGCAATATACCAACTACACTCCGTTGACTAGAGGACATGAAGAAATTAGAGAGGGGTACCTTAAAGATATGATCCTCAGAAACAGAGATGATAGGGATAAAAATACCATGATAAACGAACAAGATAAAAGCCAGAGGAGTCCGAAAAGGGATCCAGGTAATGGGGCAATTAATACTATCTTTAGCGGGCCGTACACCAGAAATAGTAGCCGAGAAAGAATGTCTGAAGTTAGAGAAGCCATAAATGGCTAGAGAAACCTTGAGGTAAATCTATTAGGACCTGATCAAAAGAAGCTCAAACAAGGCTAGGACCTTATAGTTTTCACTGAAGCAGATGCCCACGCGTCGGAAGTCAGATCAAACGACGCAATTGTGGTATCAGTCCGTATAGGCCATATGGAAGTAAGAAGGGTCCTTATTGACAATGGAAGCTCGACAAATATTCTTAGTGTGAAAATGTTTGACCAGCTCCGACTTTAAAGAAGAGACCTCTAACCACTCAAAATCCCACTTAGAGGCTTTGAAGGAGTGGATGTGAGATCACTCGGGACAGTAAAACTGCCTGTAGGATTGTAAGCTCTTCTTACACCAAGACAGTGTTACTGGATTTTATAGTTGTGAGCATAGAGAATTGGTCTTACAACACCTTGCTAGGCCGACCCTTCTTAAACAAGACAAAAGCCGTGACCGCCACTTACACATTAATGGTTAGATTCCCAACAGAAGCTGAGGTGGGAGTCATGAAAAGTTTGCAAGAGTGGCCACGAAAGGCGAATCTGGTTGTATACAGGGAAAAAGCAGAGTCAGGAGTAATGCAAGTGTACACTCTTGGGGATTGTGAAAGCCAGAAGGTCGTTGACATAGAAATTAGAGCAAAAACCCTGACTCGGTTCGACCTGGACCCGAAGGAGGTTCCTCCAAATGATGGGAACAGCCAGGAAGATGAATTGACTATAGAGATCGCTACTGATGACAACAGTCCCGAGAAGACAGTAAGACTCGGAGCTCGGCTGAAGGAGCAACTGCAGACTGATATAGCTGGACTATTAAGAGAATCCAAGGTCATATTCACGTGGAAACATAAGGATATGCCAGGAATTGACCCGAAAATAATTTCACACGGCTTGGCAGTTGACCCCGACCGTAAGCCAGTTGTCCAGAAAATGAGACTAATCAACCTTGAGAGAAATAAGGTGATCATAGAAGAAATAGAGAAGATGTTAACGGTAGGATCAATAAGGGAGATAAAATACCCTTAATGGGTAGCCAACATGGTATTGGTCAAGAAGAAGAATGGCCGATGGAGGATGTGCATGGATTTCATGGACCTCACCAAAGTATGTCCGAAGGACAGTTTCCCCTTCCCCGCATTAACCAGTTAGTGGATGCGACGACCAGTGATGAGTTATTGAGCTTCACTGATACGTACTGGAGATATAATCAGATCCAAATGTTTGAACCTAACAAAGATAAGACATCCTTTACTTCTGACGTATTGTTACAAAGTCATACCCTTTGGTCTTAAAAATGCTGGAGCAACCTACCAGAGATTGGTGAACAAGATGTTCGCTCGACAGATTGGCAGAAACATGGAAGTATATGTGGACGATATGTTGACCAAAAGCATAACATCGAAAGTGCGTGTATCAGACCTCGGAGAAACGTTTGGAGTACTGTGAAAGTACGACATGAAGCTCAATTGTGTTTTCAGGGTGCAATCCGGTAGATTTTTAGGCTTCCAAGTCCACCAGCGAGGGATAAAAGTGAATCTAGAAAAAATAAAATCACTAGAGGTGATGAGGTCCCTGAGGACATTGAAGGATATTCAAAGATTAACGGGGTACCTGACATCTCTTAACCAATTCATCAGCAAGTCAACTGATAAGTGTCTTCCCTTTTTCAAAGCAATCAAAAAAGATAAGGGGTTAGAATGGAGCACCGGATGCGAACAAACATTCAAAAAGATAAAGGAATATCTGGGGAAAGCTCCAGTACTATCCAAACCCCTTGAAGGAGAAACACTTTACTTATACTTGTCAGTGAAGTTATACTTATCAGTGACGCTTGTGGCGACATGGTCAGTATTAGTCAGGCTGGAAGAATGGGTACAGAAACCGGTGTATTATACCAATAAAGCATTATTACCAGTGGAAATAAGAACTCTCCAGCGGAGAAAATGGCACTGGCCTTGGTAAATATAGCCAGGAAGTTAAGGCCATATTTCCAAGCACACAGGATTGAGGCCTACACGGACTGCTCAATGAAGAAAATTTTCTCTAATCCTGAAGTGTCCAGAAGACTGACTAAATGAACCGTTGAGTTGAGCAAATTTGAGATATCGTACATACCGAGGGAAACAATAAAGGGGCAAGCTGTGGCTAACCTAATTATAGAATTTACTAAACAAGATAACGAGGTAGTCAAGATGTTGAAAGAGAAAAATGAATTTGCGTGGAAGCTACATATAGATAGGTTGTCAAACACGAACGGAAGTGGGGCCAAGATAGTTATATCAACCCAAAAAGGAGATCAAGTAGAGTGGGTCTTGCATTTTTACTTCAAAGCCACCAACAACATGGTAGAATATGAGGCATTTTTGGCAGGACTCAGAGCCTGCACTGCCCTAGGAGCGGATGAGCTAGAAATATTCAGTGACTCGCAAGTGGTTGTGAACCAAATATTGGATGAATATAGCAAATTATGGCAACATGGCTGCATATTTGGGGATAGCTAAAGCATTACTAGGGAGATTCAAGACATACAAAATCACCTAGATCCTAAGGGAGAGGAATGAAAAAACAGACGCTCTATAGAAATTAGCATCAGCCACCGTCGGTGTGTAGTCAAAGACCATCCCAGCCGCCTACCTCAAAAGGCCAAGCATTGAGGATCACGAAGAGGTGTCATAAGTGGAAGCGGTTGAAGGAGTTCAGATCACATTGATGACCCTGATCAGGGAATATTTGGAAAAAGGGACGCTTTCAATGGAAACAGCTGAAGCAAAACACCTAAGGTACAAAGCTACAAGGTATTCAATGGTCGGGGGGAACTGTACATGAGAGGATTCTTGAAACCCTTACGGGGATGTGTCTACCCCATGGAAGCATACAGATATTAGAACGCATCTATGAGAGAGTTTGTGGAAATCACTCATGAGGCAGAAGCTTAGCACACAAAATTATCAGACAAGGCTTCTATTGGCCAACCCTATTTCAAGATGCTCATGCTGTCACCGAATAATGTAAGGGTTGTCAAAGGGTAGCCAACGACATAAAGAAGCCCCTCGAACAATTAAGGAGCTTGTCATCACCTTTTCCATTTGCGAGCTGCAAGCAAAGGTGGGGCAAAGCACACAATCGTGGTTAAAGATTACTTCACCAAATGGGTTGAGGCGGAGGCGCTGATACATATAACTGAAGCCAATACAACAAGTTTGATCAAGAAGAACATTATCTACCGGTTTGAAATCCCAGAAACTATAATTACAGATAATGAAACCCAGTTTGACAGTGATAATTTCAGGAACATGTGTCATGACTTCGGTATAAGAAACTATTATGCGAGACCGACTCATCCATTGACCAACGGTCAGACTGAAGCAGTGAACAAGATAATCAAGCACACTCTGAAGGCGAAACTGAATGCCAGAAAAGGAAACTGGGCGGACAAGCTACACGAAGTTTTATGGGCATATCGAACCACATAGATGACCTCAATAGGGGAGACCCTTTATTCATTGGCGTTTGAGGCAGAGACAGTAATCTCGGTCGAGGTTGTGCATAACTCGCCTAGGGTTTATCTCTTCCATCCTGAGTTGAACACATAGATAATGAGGCAGAACCTAGACGAGTTGGAAGAAAGAAGAGACATGACGAGAATCAGGACCGTAGCCTACAACAAAGGGTCATTAGATACTACAACTCGCATGTTCGAATCAGGAGATTCCAGCTTGGAGACCTAGTTCTAAAGAGGGTGTCACCCATTACAAGAGACAAGTCAGCTAGAACCTTGGAGGACAAATGGGAAAGCCCGTACAAGGTGGTCGGGTCAGTAGGACATGAGGCTTTTCTCCTTGCCCGATCAGAAGGAAACGAGTTGCCCAGACCATGCAATGCTCAATACTTATTTTTTTTCCCCTTTGGGGTTCCCTGGTATTTCTTATTTTATTTTAACTTTTTTGAAATTAGTTTTATCTTGTTACTTGATTATTTTATGTTCCCTTTTTAGCATTTAATAAATACCCCTTTGAGGGAAAAGTTTTGAAGGTCAAGAACAGTGTTAAAAAAAACTTTGCTTTTGTATTCAAAAACAATCTCGGGGCACTTAGGAACTGCTTGGTGTTAGGTGAGAGCTCCCGAGAGGCCCAATGAGGGGGTTGAAAACGTATGTCGCAAAGGCAGCGTACCACTCACCAAAACTAACTGGGTGTAATAAAGCACTGTTAGGGAGCCTTCAGAACATAAGCCCTGATGGGATGTGACATGATTTGAACAAGGGATGAATATTTTTACTTGAAAAAGCAGGTACAATCCGAGCAACTGCTAAGTTAAAAAAAAATGAGTTGCTTTGTTGCAGCAAATCTTGATCAACAAACTATTGGGAGATGTCCCAATAACCTAGTTGACAGATAAAAGACAAGAGTCTATAAACTAAATACCATGAAAATGGATCGCGAAGAACACTTCTTGACATAGCAACAACTTGATGGTCAACGTCCCGAGAAATTCCCCCGACCACGCGTGAGAACCACTATAGGCTCTGATACCCATAGTTGCTTGGCCAAAGTCAGGATGGCGAACTCAGTATTAGTTGGGATATTTAAGCCTTCCTGGCCAGGATTAGAATGATTGCCGAAGAAGATGTGATCATAACCAGAACCATTATCTTACATGTGGCACGACTCATATAGTTCGGGTTAATAAACTACAACAGTTAATTACAAAGTGCTAAAAAAAATGGAATAAATCTCATTTCATTAAAGAGATATGGGACTATAAAAAGGATGAAAAGGAAATTTCTAAACATTGGAGGTTTTAGATTTGCCTTCGGGCCCAGAACCACTATAAGGGGCATCACCCTCACTATCTTGGCTTGTGCCCTCAAAATCCGGTCAGGTGATGGCGTCTTTAGGGTCATCAGCCATAAAAAGAGAATAGTCCGCGCTCGGTAAGAGACCAACATCAGCACCCTTAGTAAAAGAATTACTTTCTTCATCAATATGGAAGTTGACCATAGAAGATGCTGAAGGAAGCTTTAGATGCATAAGATGAGGGTCCCAATGAGCTGTTCGAGAGCAGTTTCAGATGCGGAAGCCCTATTCAGGACATTGGCTATTGTATTCCTTCAAGCAAGCTCAGTCGCAGTGTGGGTTCTTAGCATCTTCTCATATCGTTTGATTTTGGAAGCAGTGACAGAAGAAGACTTGAGTGCATCTTCTTTTTTAGCAAGGGCATTCTTCAACTGGGATATCTTCGTGGCTTGCCTCATCTGATCAGCCAAGGCCCGAGTCAGCTCCTCAATCGCCTGAAAACAAAGTATGAGTTAGGGAATCCATAAGATAGGTAAATGGAAAATAATATAGAGGGCACTTACAAAGATTCCGTTATTAAAGACTATCCGAACCCGCTTAGATAGGCTAGTAACCCTGGCCCCACTTCAATAGCCATCACCAATGTATCCCTCACCAGCTGACATAGAGCGAAACATGGAAAAAGGGTTAACTCGAAGACCACTCGAGTTAGGGGACCCAAAAGTTGGAACGTTCGGAGTTATTGACAGAACGACCGTTCGAAAGCTGGAACGGTCAGGAAATCCATAGGAAATGTTAAACTAGCCTCAATACCCTCACTAGCCTGAAGGGTGACTTCAAGAGCTTTACGACTTTGCCCCCCGAGAATTCGATCTCCACTAACACCACCCTTAGCTAGAGACTTAGGTGAAGTAGGCGGAGACTTGCCCCCAAAGCTGGGCTACCAGATCATCTTCAACTAATTCCACTGTAGCATCAGCTTTTTGCTCCAGCACCGGACCAAGCAATTGTTCCTCTATGACATACATCACATTGTCGTCAGTAGATAACTCCTCCGGATTGTGCTTTAAATCATCAGAGTCAAAATCTTTGAAAACTATTTGATGCTTGACTGAAAATTCAATAAAAGCCTTCGCCGGGCGATGGGCTGAAGAACCCGCTGAAAGACGATCGGGTGAGATTTGAGGAGGTCAGGGAAAAGATAGAGGTATAGCCTCATCAATGGCCTTAGCTATTTCGGATGGGACAACAGAAGACATCGCAACCACCTGATCTTTTTTTTCTTTGATCGCTGCTCCCTCAGAATTATTTCAGTTAAGGTCCCCTAATCGTTATCCTTCTCTTCGTCCAAAAGGATGTGGGCAGCACCCGATTGTGAGGGCAATGAGGGTGCCTCGTTTATGATCTCCCCTCTTCTACGGATAGCCTCGGGAATAGAAGAGCCCTTAACGACTGAAACAAATATTATGATGTGTAGTATTAATCTAGAGGGGGGGGGGGGGGGGTGAATAGATTTTAAATAAAATTTACCCAATTTTAGTTAAAGGTCAAGTTGACGAAAATGCCCCTATCTAGTTACAAAAATACCACAAGTGTAATAAATACGGAAATAGTAAAGACACTTGAGATATACGTGGAAACCCTCCAAATGGGAAAAACCACGGGCTGATGAGTGCGCCACGCTAGAACCTCGAATCCACTAATGGCAAAGGAATTACAACTTAATCCTGGTTTAATCCACCACTACTACCTAATCCAGGTATAAGTGAACCTAGTCCATCTTGCTTGCGATTTAAGCTACCTACTCCCGGAAGCAACACAAGTCTTACTTCTCAATGAAGAGATAAAATGTCCTAAGTGAATATATGATGATATTCAATGAACAAACAAGGCTAGGAAACCCTATACGCTTATCTAGGATAATGAGATGACAATTAATTCAATCCTAGATATCAAGAGCTAAATGACATGTTCAAGAAGCTTAGCTAAACATAGATCAAAAAATCCTATGAAGCTATCACAATACAACACTTAATCATGGCATCACAACAATCTCTAATTTGTATCTAGAAAATGTTCTAAGAGCATACAAATAATTAAAGAGAAGGTTTAGCAAGTAAAACACTTAACTTGTAAGAAGATAGTGAAGAACTTACCAAACAAGATGTGATGAAGCAAACCTTTCCATTGATGCACTCTAAATGAACTTATATGATGTAAGATGAAATTTTGATGCATATGGGAATGCTTTGAGTGAATAAAAATGAGTTATTGGAAGAGTTTTTCCTTTGAAATGTGTTCTAAGGAAAATATGTGATATTCTGAACTCATACACAACCTTAAACCAAAGAGTTATATATATATATATATGAGATCCAAACAAAGTGAGGTCGTTTTGGAAAAAATGTTCCAGCTTCCTCTGTGTGCGCTGGTAACGTGCGCTGGTAGAGTAGCGCACCACCAGTGCACAATCTAATTTTACAATAAGCGCTAGACGAGTGGTGCATCCCAGTGGCACAACACATGTGCAAATCCTTTGGAATGTTTACGTTGGTGAGGCTACGCTAGTCGAGTAGCGCACCACCAGCGCACACCCACTTTTTTTAGCTATGCGCAGGTCCAACAGGGCAGGTCAGTGGCCTAACACATGCGACGATCCACTGAAATGTTGCGCTGGTGAGGTGCGCTGGTCGAGTAGCGCACCACCAGCGTAAAGCCTATTTTCAACACTCAAACACACAAAATCAATAAGTTCATGAGTGATGATAAATGCATCCTATTCTAATGCCTAGCACGACATAAAACTTTGATTACAAGATGCAAATAAATCAACAAGAGTCATTTAAATCAAAATGCACATAAGAATAAACACACAACATATATGAATAAGAGTTATGCATGAATATGTGAGTGTGTGCAACTATCTCTTCAAAGCAAGTAAGCACAAGAATTTTACCTTCGGTGCTTCTCCTCTTGAGGTCTTGAGAGCCTAAGCTACCCTTACATAATGCCCCAAAAATGTGATTTGTTCACGAAATAAGCCAATCAACAAATGAGGACTTTATAATCTCCCCATTTGGCTATTTCGTGATAAAACCACCACTCACATTGATCCTCACAAAACAAAATAAAACACCGGTAAGATATTCTACATTACAAACAGATAAACATAAAAAAACTTCAAATCTTCAATCTCTTATAGAACTATCAACCCTACACACAAATCAAGCACAAATACACTATCCAACCAATAATATGAGTATGACATCGTAAAATACTCATGCAATGCTCCCTCTCAACGGGTTACTCCCCCTACATGTAATCTCCCCCTCAAACAAGTACTACTCCCTTAACACCACAATGTTAGGTCAATGCTACTCCCCCTTTTTGTCATGATATAGGCAAAGGATAAGTCCCCAACCGGGTCACTTAAGGCAAAGAAAGCTAGGAGCATACAAGATTGGTGCATAATTATATAAGCCACATTTATGCAACTCTATTAATAGGAGAGAAACAAAGAGATTTATTTGAAAGAAAATGCGTGAATAAAAAATGCTTTGCATACAAGACATGTTGCATTCAAGTCCAAAAATAATGGCATTTGGCAAAGCAAATGACAAAGGTTTCCAATATAATTCAAACCAATTTCACCATTTGTCATGAGAGAAGTAAGGATATAGAGATTTTATAGATATCAAATTTTAATGGCACTATTATCCAACTTTATAAGCTAAATATGCATGAGCAACTTTGCACCCTATTTGATTTTTCCGAGAGGATACCCGTATGATAGTAGCCATTTTAAACTAATAAAGAAAGAGAGACAATGATGCAACATTTTAGTCTCACTAGCTTTTTCACACAATATTTTGCATTCAACAATTGCAATCATCAATTCATGCTTTATCATTTTTCATTAGCATGTCATTAAAGAATCATCATGTCATGGAGATAATTATAGGTCATTCAATATGTACTTCCTATGTAGATCTTCTAGTCCAAAAATGCATGTTTGAACATAAATATGACATGGATTGTAGTCAAAGCAAAGTTCACACTTATTGAAGAAAATACAATATACTATAATAAGTGCAACCAAGCTACTCAAGCGATCAATAAAGGAGCATAAACATTTAAAAAAAATTGGGATGCAACAAGTATACAATAGCTCTCTTTGCTTGAGTTCCCCTTTTGGGGTCAAAGACCACAACACATCACTCTATTAAACAAATCCCAATAGATCTACTAAGTGTCTTGAATCGAGTAACATCTAAGAGTTTAGTAAATAGATCTGCTAGTTGATCATTTGTACCTACATGCTCAAGTACAATGCATTTTCTATCAACTAGTTCTCTAATGAAATGATGACGGATGTCAATATGTTTAGTCCTAGAATGCTGAACCAGATTCTTTGAAATATTAATTGCACTCATGTTATCACAAAAGAGAGTAAGAGTACCTTGATTGAATCCATAATCGACTAGCATTTGCTTCATCCAAAGGAGTTGTGTGCATCCACTCACAACAGCTATGTATTCGGCCTCAACCGTGGATAAGGAAATTGAATTTTGCTTCTTGCATAACCAAGAGACAAGGTTGTTCCCAAGAAAAAAGCAACCGCCCAAAGTACTTTTCCTATCATCACAATTTTCTACCAAATCTGCATCACTAAAGCGTACAAGACTAGCACTAGTGTCAAAAGAGTACCAAATCCCATAGTTGGATGTCCCATTCACATATCGAATGATTCTCTTAACGGAAGAGAGATGGGACTCCTTAGGATCCGATTGGTACCTAGCATATACACCCACACTAAAAGAGATATCGGGCCTACTTGCGGTCAAATAGAGCAAGCTACCAATTATGCCACGATATAAAGTTTGGTCCATACTTTTACCACTAGCATCGTTGCTTAGCTTCAAAGTGGTACTCATGGGTGTATCACAATGTTTGGCACTTTCAAGACCAAATTTCTTTACTAGGGTTTTGGCATACTTAGCTTGAGATATGAAAATCCCATCATTCATTTGCTTAATTTGTAAACCTAGAATGTAACTTAGCTCACCAACAAGACTTATCTCAAATTCATGAGACATGACATCAACAAATTGTTGGACTTTGGTGTCATTGGTGGAGCCAAAAACTATATCATCAATATAGATTTGAGCTCTAAAGAGCTCATCTTTGTCTTTCTTGATGAATAGAGTCTTGTTAACACTACCCCTAGTGTAGCCATTATCTATGAGATATTGGGTGAGACGCTCATACCAAGCCCTTGGTGCTTGTTTCAACCCATATAAAGCTTTGTTGAGGTGATAGACATGATTAGGGTGGTGAGGATCCACAAACCCTTTGGGTTGCTAAACAAACACTTCCTCTTGCAAGAAGCAATTGAGGAAGGCACTCTTAACATCAATTTGATATAATTTGAACTTGTGCAAACAAGAAATGGATAAAAGAAGCCTAATGGACTCAATCCTAGCAACGGGAGCAAATGTCTCCTCAAAGTCAATACCCTCAATTTGAGAGTACCCTTCTGCTACAAGCCTAACCTTGTTTCGCACAATGTTGCCATCCTCATCGGATTTGTTCCTATATACCCATTTGGTGCCTATCACATTGGTGTTCTTGGGCCTAGAAACTAGAGTCCAAAACTCATTCCTTTCAAATTGGTTAAGCTCTTCTTGCATGGCAAGAACCCAAAATTCATCTTTTAAAGCTTCATCAATTTTCTTGGGTTCTATTTGAGAGGTGTAACAAGTGTAGCTAATTAGATTAGCCATTTGATGCCTAGTCCTAACAGCATCACTGACCTCTCCAATGATGTCATCTTTGTCATGGAGTTTCCTAACCCATGGAGCAGGTTCTTTGGAGTTCAAGAGAGAAATCCTATCAATAGGTTGTGTCATGTCATCATCAAGGTTAGTCTTTTTAACATTAGAGACATCAACAACCTTCTCCAAAGGGAAGTCATTAACTAAATCTACCTCCTCCTCATGGTCATTAGATTTGAGCCTAGTATCATCAATGACAACATTTGATGATTCCATTACGGTCATAGTTTTTAGATTGAAAACTCTATAGGCTCTACTATTCAAGGCATAGCCAGTGAAGATACCCTCATCACTCTTAGCATCAAATTTGCCAAGTTGATCACGACCATTCAAAATGTAGCATTTGCTTCCAAAGGTGTGGAAGTAGCTAACATTTGGCTTCCTACCTTTCCATAACTCATAGAAGGTTTGCCTAGTGTGTGGCCTAAGGAAGACTCTATTTTCTATGTAGCAAGCCGTATTGACAGCCTCGTCCCAAAGATTCCTAGGGACATTGTTGCTAATCAACATCACACGGGCCAATTCTTGAAGAACCCTATTTTTCCTCTCATCAACTCCATTTTGTTGAGGTGTCCTAAGAGCCAAAAACTCATGAGAGATGCCTAGACTAATGCAATAGTTTTCAAAATGGGCATTCTCAAATTCCTTCCCATGGTCACTCCTAATCCTTTTAATGTTTTTAATCTTGGAGTTCATTTCATTTTGAATTTTGGAACAAAGCATTTTAAACTTGTCAAAGGTTTCAGATTTTTCTTTAAGAAAATAAGTCCAAGTGTACCTAGAGAAGTCATCTACATACACAAAAATGTATCTCTTTCCACCTAAACTCACGGTTTGTATATAACCCATAAGATCCATGTGGAGAAGCTCTATAGGTTCCTTGGTGGTTACATTCTTGCCCTTTTTGTGCATACTTTTGGTTTGCTTCCCTTGTTGGCAAGATCCACAAACACCAACAATCTTTTTCCCAAGCTTGGGAAGGCCTCGCACAACATTGAACTTATCTAAGATTCTTAAATCCTTAAAGTTCATGTGACCAAGTCTTTCGTGCCACAACTCAATTTGTTCATCCTTGGACACATTGCAAGAGATACCTCTAGCCTTAAGACAACATCAATTGTCACTAGATCTCATACCTTATAACAAGGTTTGTCCATTTGGCAATAAGATAGAACAATCATTTTTTCTAAACAAGACGGAAAGTCCTTCATCACTAAGATGTGAAATGCTTATCAAATTGGCTTTTAAACCATCAACATACAAAGCATTGGACAAGAAGGGTAATCAAGGAATGGAAATGGTTCCCTTTCCTTTAACCTTCTTTTTGGATCCATCACCAAAGGTGACATTTTCTCCCTCTTCCATCATAAGAGTCTTAAAGAAACTCTTATTTCCAGTCATGTGCCTAGAGCATCCACTATCCAAATACCAATAATCATAAGAATGAGCATTCAAGGCAATTTGTGCAACATGGCAAAGGTGTTCATCCTTTCTAATCCACCTAGGTGCAATATTTTTCTTCCTAGTGGTCAATGGCACATGGGCTCTAAGTATCCTAGGATCATGCAAAGTTGTTCCATTTTTCCTAGTGACATGCATCATGGCTTTAGTTTTTTTCTTCTCTATCATGCTTTCAATCCTACACAATTTAATATATCTAAAGCAACTTGGTCTAATGTGACCATCAATACCATAAAAATGACATGTAGGAATGAAGTTAGGAATCATACCATAACCTTGAGGATGCATTGGAGCCTTCCCATGTCTATGTGGTTGTCTTGATTGTTGTTGAGGAGCTTTCCTTCTTTGTTGTAGAGCAAAACTTGATTGCTTCCTTGGTTGTGCTTGCATGATAGGTATCTTCCTTGATGAGCTTTCGGTTGAGGGAAGTTAGCTTGAGGAACCCTTGTAAGATGGGCTTGAGGTAGGCTTATTGGTGCTACCTTCACTTAAGCACTACTTGAACACTCTCCTAGGTCAAGTTTCTTCCTAGGTGATTGATGAGAAGAGGACCCATTGAAGTTCATGCTTCTTACAAAGATGGTCTTGCTTGGAGTGGTGGACACCTTGTCATCTTCAAACCCAAGCTCCTTCTTGTCACTTGGCATCTTTCCAACATCTAACATATGGTCAAGTTTTTTTGGTGCTAGAGTTCATCTTGGCCAACAACTCTCTAGCATCTTCAAGCTCTTTCTTCAACCCTTCTTCACTCCTCTTAGTTCTCACCAACTCTTCATTTAGTTGGTCAATTTGAGTTGAGAGGTTTAGGTTTTCTTCTTTTCTTCTTTTAATCTCTCGATCTCATTCTTGTTCTTTGAGATCCACCCTATCCACACTTCTATTTGTGGATTGTGATGAAGATCCATCATCACTTGAGTAGTCTTCCTCTTGACTTTCATTCTCTTCTTCACTAGCATCTTCGCTCCTAAGAGAGGATGTAAATGCTATGAAGTTAGCCATGAGTTCTTCATTATCCGAAGACTCATCTCTTTCATTAGAGTTTTCACTTTCACTCCATGTGGCAGCCATCACTTTTCCCTTCTTCTTGACCTTGTGATTTGCACATTCCGGGGCAAAGTGACCTATTCCACCACATTCATAGCATTGGACTCCTTTCTTCTCGGTCTTTTCTTGCCTAGGCTCAAACCTTTTGAAGGGAGCCTTTTTCTTCAAGTCTTGACCCTTGAATCCAAAACCTTTCTTCTCAGACTTGTAGAATTTCTTAAACTTCCTCATTAGTAAGGCCATTTCTTCATCCGAGTCATCACTCTCCTCCTTCTTAACTTTGGAGGCTTTTAAAGCAATGTCTTTTTACTTTTTCGATGGTGTGGGGTTAGGACATTTCCTAGATTCATAAGCTAGAAGCCTTCCAATCACTTCACTAGGTTTCATGTCCTTGTAACCACTATTCTCTTCCAAATCCGTCACCTTAAACTCAAATCTATCGGATAGAGATCTCATAATCTTCTGCTTGATCTTCCTATCCGAATAAGGATCACCAAGTTGATGACTTTGATTCACAATGTCCATCAACCTTACTTCAAAGTCATTGAAGCACTCGTTCTCATCCATCTTGAGCAATTCAATTTGTGTTTGGATAACTTGAAGCTCTGACTCCTTAACCACATCGGTTCCCTCATGTGCAACTTCTAGGATATCCCATGCTTCCTTAGATATCCTAGTATTTTGAACCAACTTGTACTAGTTATCATCCACTGCATTTAGGATGGCATGCATTGTCTTCCTATTCCACTTTGAACACTCAAACTATTGTGCATTCCACTGTGCCTTTGGTTTGAGTACATCATCTCCTCCATCTGCAGGAGTCATCATGGTTGGAGTGTAGCCATCTTCAACTGCCATCCATGCCCTGTCATGAATTTGGAAAATGTACGACTCCATCTTACCTTTCCAAGAGGCATAATTCAACCCGGTGAGAAGTGGAGGTCTTGTGCTAGAAGCTCCCTTGTTGCCACCGTTTCCACTCATTGTGTTTAATGAATGAATGATATGAATGCAAATGTATGAATGATCAATACACACACAAAATGCAACACACACCAAAATGAGCAAGGATCACCTATGTATGTCTAGGAACCTGCTCTGATACCAATTGAAACAAATATTATGGTGTGTAATATTAATCTAGAGGGGGGGGGGGGGGTGAATAGATTTTAAATAAAATTTACCCAATTTTAGTTAAAGGTCAAGTTGACGAAAATGCCCCTATCTAGTTACAAAAATACCACAAGTGTAATAAATGCGGAAATAGTAAAGACACTTGAGATATAAGTGGAAACCCTCCAAATGGGAAAAACCACGGGCTGATGAGTACGCCACACTAGAACCTCGAATCCACTAATGGCAAAGGAATTACCACCTAATCCCAGTTTAATCCACCACTACTACCTAATCTCGGTATAAGTGAACCTAGTCCATATTGCTTGCGATTTAAGCTACCTACTCCAGGAAGCAACACAAGTCTTACTTCTCAATGAAGAGATAAAATGTCCTAAGTGAATATATGATGATATTCAATGAACAAACAAGGCTAGGAAACCCTATATACTTATCTAGGATAGTGAGATGACAATTAATGCAATCCTAGATATCAAGAGCTAAATGACATGTTCAAGAAGCTTAGCTAAACATAGATCAAACAATCCTATGAAACTATCACAATACAACACTCAATCATGGCATCACAACAATCTCTAATTTATATCTAGAAAATGTTCTAAGAGCATACAAATAATTAAAGAGAAGGTTTAGCAAGTAAAACACTTAACTTGTAAGAAGATAGTGAAGAACTTACCAAACAAGATGTGATGAAGCAAATCTTTCCATTGATGCACTCTAAATGAACTTAGATGATGCAAGATGAAGTTTTGATGCACATGGGAATGCTTTAAGTGATTAAAAATGAGTTCTTGGAAGAGTTTTTCCTTTGAAATGTGTTCTAAGGAAAATATGTGATATTCTGAACTCATACACGACCTTAAACCAAAGAGTTATATATATATATATATATATATATGAGATCCAAACAAAGTGAGGTCATTTTGGATAAAACGTTCCAGCTTCCTCTATGTACGCTGGTGATGTGCGCTGGTCAGGTAGCGTACCACCAGCGCATCACCAGCGCACAACCTAATTTTACAATAGGCGCTGAACGAGTGGCGCATCCTAGTGGCACAATACATGCTCAAATCCTCTGGAATGTTTGCACTGGTGAGGCTGTGCTAGTCGAGTAGCGCACCACCAGCTTACGTCCACTTTTTTTAACTGTGCGGAGGTGTAACAGTGTAGCTCAGTGGCACAACACATGCGACGATCCATTAGAATGTTGCGCTGGTGAGGTGCGCTGGTCGAGTAGTGCACCACCAGCACAAAGCCTATTTTCAACACTCAAACACACAAAATCAATAAGTTCAAGAGTGATGATAAATGCATCATATTCTGATGCCTAGCATGACATAAAACTTTGATTACAAGATGCAAATAAATCAACAAGAGTCATTTAAATCAAAATGCACACAAGAATAAACACACAACATCTATGAATAAGATTTATGCATGAATATGTGATTGTGTGCAACTATCTCTTCAAAGCAAGTAAGCACAAGAATTTTACCTTCAGTGCTTCTCCTCTTGAGGTCTTGAGAGCCTAAGCTACCCTTACATAATACCCCAAAAATATGATTTGTTCACGAAAAAAGCCAATCAACAAATGAAGACTTTACAACTACCTTAGCCACTTTATTACCAGAGACGTCATCAGACCTGGCCTTATGAGACTGAACCTTGATCGGTTCATCTCGACTCCGCCTGCTTTCAGAGGGTCTATCTTGGCTCGATCTGTCCCTACTCGACCTCTCATGGTCAGGTCCCTCTGTAGAAGATTGAACCCGACCAGACCTCTCCCTAGAAGGTCTCCTCCGACCACTCCGAGGGGGAGGGGGATTACGACTGCTTACTGGAACCTGGTCAGTGGGAACCGTCAGAAAGTCATGATCAGACTCATAAACATACTCACTAAGTCATGCTCTAGGAGGTGGGGACTATGCTCTGGGCCACCTAGTCAGCAGCAGCCTTACGACTCACTCGATCATGGTTTTTAGCCTTCTCAACCTGCTCGTCGGCAACAATATCCATTTTATATACTGAAAACATCACAAGGAATAATGAGCGGTGACTATAGTAATGATCTACCATTAGGATATCTAAAAAACAAAGACTTACTACGTCTACGCTGAGTAGATATCTCGGGAAAGAGGCCCAGTTCAATCAATTCTTTTTCTTAATACAGATTACGATGATCCCAGACCTCCCAAGAAGTCTGCACTACCTTGACAACCGTATCAGCCTATTCACGAGTCATAACAGGTGCTGTTTTATTCCATAGCTCGGGGATATAAAAATGCCTTGGAACCCTATTTCGGTTTAGCCGATGAGGAGGATCGGCCACTGTAACTTTGCCCCAATCTCCATTGATGAAGAACCAACTGCTTTTCCAATACTTGTTAGACGATGGAAACCCTCAGATGAAACCTCTGTGGTTCTTATGCATTGGAAAGGGTTTCTCCTTGTAACCATGGGGGATCCAGCAGCTGGGCGATGTTGATTGAAGGTAAAAGATCCCGACTGTATCTGATCGACCCAAGGTATGAAAATTGCGTATCTCTTGAGATTTCAGAGGGTGCTTAGCATCTATCTTCTTCCATAAGCGCCATAGGCTGATCAACACCTGATACGAATTTGGAGTTAATTGAGTCAGGGCTACACTCGCATCTGCCAAGAAACGAGTGATGAAGGGTTGTAATGGGAAAGGTCCCCCAGAAGACAACATTGCCCCATAAATTGTGATTGTGCCAGGGGGTGGATTCCACGCTGCGCGATTACCACTACAAGATAGTCTTACCGAATGAGGGAGGTCGAACCGTTCCATAAACTTCATGAGTTCTTCATCCATCAGTACATTTGTTTCAAAATCAAAAGCACAAGGATGGTCCGTTGAGAATCTAAGCAAATGAGCCCGTCGTTCTCTCGTAGCCTCCTTTATTCTTAATGTCTAGGAGGTTATTTTAAGTCGTTCGCCAAGCGAGTAGCCTCCCTAGGGGAAGCCCTAGAAGTTTGCTTGGTGTTCTTCGACATATCTGGATAAACACCAACAGAAGTAGAACTAAAAGGATTAGAGGAAGAAGGAAGAAACCCAGGACGGGCCATAGAATAGTCAAAATTCAAAGCAATAGGTTAGGATGGGGAAAAACAACCCCTAAGAAGAGACTAGAGCCTAAGGATATTTTCTTTATCACCAACCTCGATCGCATGCATAAGAAGTTCAAAATAACGATGACGAAGAGTTGGGTCCATACCCGAAAGGTGTGCATAAGTGATAAAGACACGACAGATTGAAGGTGAAAGGTCGAAATCTGGAAGCAAAAAAACAAAATGAAGTTAGGGTTTTTAGTGAGAAAATCAATATGCAGTTGTAATTTTTTTTTGATGAAAGGTCTTTGAGCTATATATAGGGGGAAGTGACATCATATCGCCGTACATACCCTAGTGGGGGTAGGTGCGCACAACGAGAAACACGCATCGTTCACAATTTGAAAAAAGGTGGATAAATGATTGTGTCAGTCGAAATGGGCGTGATTGACATTAACGTTCAAATGTAAAGCATTAAATGCACATTTAAAAGCACCATGATAAAAATAATGATAAATTAAACATACTCCACCGAGTGAGTTCAATTTTGAATGAGATGTTCGGTTTTGTATGCTTAAGGGGGTGTTGTTATTGGTAAAGAATGATAAAATACGTCAGCAAAAGACCGGGGTCGGAGGTGCCATGTAAATAGGAAATGACCAGATTAAATCAATTTAAGAACGGAGAAAACCCGACTAGTCCCCCCGTTCGAAATAACGCAGACGATTGAGGGAGTGAATCCGATCGGCTAGTCAAGATGGTCGGGACCAGGGTCAGGATTGAATTGATGATTAGGGATAAAACAAGAATGGTCAGGAAAATAGACGATCGGACGCGTGACACTTGGATGGCACCCAGATTCAATGAAATCACGACTCAAATACGCTAAAAAGGAGTCTGATTTGAACAAGGCTCCTGGAAGTGTACTTTGATAAGGAAACAAACTTCCTTGTAATTATCAGAGTCCAGATTAAGAAAGAGAGCACGACTCTAAGAAGTCAGAATTTTATTAAATGACATAAACTTTCTTTACTTATACATCAAGAATTAGGGTTCTATGCATGTATAAATAGACACAAAAAACACCTAAAAAGGGTTGAAGACAATTCTAGAGAAAAGA
This sequence comes from Dipteronia dyeriana, assembly GCA_032871835.1. Classification (NCBI taxonomy): domain Eukaryota; kingdom Viridiplantae; phylum Streptophyta; class Magnoliopsida; order Sapindales; family Sapindaceae; genus Dipteronia; species Dipteronia dyeriana. The sequence goes on along the minus strand of CM065301.1, from coordinate 71,646,610 downwards.
AAATACAAGAGTGATTGAGTGTGTAATCACTTTTCATATAGTAAATTTTTGTTGCTACGATTGGCAACCGTGGACATTTCCCCGCATCGAGGTCTTACCACGTAAAATCCAGTGTCTTACTTATTATTCTTACTATCTTTATCTTTTGTTTTTGGTTAGCCATTATCATGCTCAAATTGTGTGACGGGAGATTGATCCAAAAACCATCGTCAACAAATATATATATGATATGGTTGTGATTCGGTTTTTTTCAAAAAAAAAAAAAAACTGATCACATTTTTTTTAAAAAACAAACTATTTAAAAAATATATCACATATCTTTCATTTGATTTTATTTGAATTCAAAATGTTTAAATTCAAAAATTAAATATTTAATTTAATAAAATAAAATAATTGTATTGTCTTATTTTATTCAAAAATAAATATCAATCCATTAAGTGATTAACAATATAATTGAATAATCTAATTATTTAATTTCTTTAATCACCATTATCCATTAACCAAATAATCTCACTATTCAATTAATTTTCGAATAAATACGTGTCACTTTCGTAACACAATTAATTAGACAATCCAATTAATTAACCGTGACTCTTGTTACCTAAATCGATCGGGCTAGAAAGGGGACCTAATGGGCCCACAGTATTTTGAGCTCCAATAATCCTTGGAATCATTAATTAAACTCTTTAATTAATATTCCTTGATTGTTAACTTCAGTGTTATTTCACTAAAAACCCTCAGCTGCACTCTTTCAACTGCAGACGCTTTTACACAGACCGATACAACTCGGTGTCCATCGGTATTGCTATTACATATGGTGTGATCCTCCACAGTAGTGTATAATTAGAGCTAAGTCATAATGTCTGTTATACCCCTATAATTACATATATTCTTTAAGTACCGTTGATTCTTTAATGGACAATTAATCCTATTTCCTAACGGAAATAGGAGAGAGCTCATATTGTCCAAGTCCCGAATCAACCCTTAAGGGAGCTACCATCTACTTCTCACAAGAGGTAGTGAATTCCACTATTGTGTACAAACCTTTCCTGCCACAAGTCAAACCACAATCCCAACACACAGAGCATATTGATCGGGAACTGCATCCGACCTCACCCTTAGTATATCAAAGACCACGATCTAACCTGAAGGAGTCGATAAGACACTTAGGATTAAGATCACTCACATATAGCTATCAATAGTTGATATATATGAATCTCATCAGTAAACAGATCTTGGCAAGAGATTTATATAGATCATGACCCAGTCCTATATGATCACATCAAACAAGGTGCCTCTATTCCCATATTTTATATGAATGATTCAGGATAGAATCACTGTACATTACGAAATGGACCATAACTACAAATTAACCATAAATAAAGTACCCAACTTTATTTGCTATCTATGGACTCTTTAGATTGCACGTCTCTTACTATATCCATCCGTATATGACACTCATATACATAGTTCGAGATTACATCTGACAATCTTGGATGTTAAATATATGCACAAGTTATAAAATAAACAACACAACAAGAATAAATTGATTTTTTTTTTATTTCATAAATCTATTTACAAAATACATCTTTAGAGCATAAACCCCAACAAACGACACCAGACATCCCTTCACCAAGAGACCGAAACCTGCCCATTCTAAGAATGAGCCCACACCAAAGAATATGCAACTGGAGAGATAGCAATCCTATTGATCAGAAAAAAAAGATATGGAAAACGCCAAAACGGGCTTGAAAACTATCATCAAGAACCCATATACTTTCATAAATAAAATCAGAAACTCTTACCCTGAGAAGGCTAGCCAAGTAATCAGGAATCCCTAGAAGCTCAGGAATGGGAACCCCCAACCAGTTATAGTGCCAAAAATCTCATTGAGAATTCTCATCAATGAACCAAATTCCCTCTTTAAGAAGATCTGAAAAATGAGAGCGAAAAGAAGGCCAAATCGACGAAGTGACATTTCCTTCATGAAATTTTGAAGCTACTTGAGATACCGCTCCCTCAGAAACGAAAAAGAAAAACTCCCAGAGGTCATAACCCAAGATATTTCAAACCAAGACACATTGAGAGTAAGGCTTACAACAACGATCTCAAGCAACCTGAATCAGTTTAGTCTCCTAACAAGAACCTGGCCATAATTTTTTTTTTCAACTTACGATTAACCAATCGTAGCAAAGAAGAATGCCATTTACAGATCATGAAAGAATATAGAAAGGAGTTGGAAATGACCGACTTGATCAGAGTAGAACGACCGACCAAAGAAAGGGCTTTCCCCATCCACTTAGCAAGCTTAGATAGAATTTTATCCGCGATAGGCTGTGACACAGACTTCTTTGGCTTTCCCCGAAATAACGGGACCCCTAAGTAAGAGAACTGTAAGTGACCAATATGCATACCAACCAATGACTGCAATCTACCAATCCAAGACAGGGAAACAAAAGATCCAAAATAGATAAAAGACTTACCCCAATTAACAAGCTAACCTGAAATGTTACCATATACCTCAAAGGCACTCATGATATTCATCAGGTATCGAACCGTGCCTCTACAAAAAATCAGAACTTCATCTACATAAAGAAAATGAGTAGGAGTGGAAAACCCCCTTAGAGAAGAAATAGGCAATAGCTGAGAGAAATCCACTATTGGTGCCCAGGGTTACAGATTGTGCAGCGGAAGGGTTTTAATTTTTTTTATGCAATCATCAAGTAAACTTAATTCTTTCTTTTCAATCCGCTTCTTGATTTGAACCACAAGATCTTCTTAGCTATCTCTTAGAATTGGTAACGGCGTTTGGGCACGTCACAATACTCAGGAACAATGAGGATTGAGAGAAGATGAAGAAACAATTTTTACCTTCAAAAAACCTAGAACGGTTCTAGTTTTTTTTTCTTCTCTCTTTCGTTTCTACACCCAAATTGACTCTCAATATTCTGAATGTGTATTATGTTGTTAGTTTCATAAAATATAATATATATATATATATATATATATATATATATATATATTGATAAAATTAATTAATCAAATCTTTTAAGTTATCTGATACCTTTAAAGATAATATTTAATTTTATTTCAATTTGCTTTGAATTCAAACTCTTTAAATTCATAATTTAAATATTTAATTTAGTCAAAACAAAATAATCAAATTATCTTATCTTCATTCAAAATTAAATATCAATCAACACCCTCAAGCTATTGATTAATTACATAATTAAATAATCTAATTATTTAATTAAAAAAATCATTAACATTAATTAATTAAATAATCTTGTTATTCAATTAATTTCCGAATAGACATGTGTCACTTTCGTAACACAATAATCCAATTAATTAATTGTGACCAATGTTAACTTAATCAATCGGGGCTAGCAAGGGGATCTAATGGACCCACAGTATTTTGTGCTTCAATAATCCTTAGAAACAATTAATTAAACTCTTTAATTAATATTTCATAATTATTAACTTCAATGTTATTCCACTTTAAACCTGAAGCTGTACTCTCTCAACTGTAGATGTTTTTACACAAACCAATAACTTTCGATGTCCATCGATATATCTATTACATATGGTATGATCCTCCATAAGTAGTTTATAATTAGAGCTAAATCATAATGTCCATTATACTTCTCGAATTATATCTTTCCATTAAGTACCATTGATTTTCTAATGAACAATAAATCCTACATTCCATACGAAATTAAGCGAGCACACATATTGTTCAATCCCCGAATCAACCCTTTTTCTACTTCTTACAAGAAAGAGTGGATTCCTCTATTGTGTACAAACCTTTCCAGCCACAAGCCAAATTGCGATTCTAACCTATGGAGCATATTGATCATAAATGCAATTCCAATCTCACCTATGGTTTCTAAAAAACTTTGATCTAACCTGAAGGAGTCGATAAGACACTCAGGATTAAGATCACCTGTATATAGCCATCATTTGTTGATATATAACAATCTCAACGTGAAACGAATCTTAGTGAGAGATTCATATAGGTCGTGACCCAGTCCTATATGATCATATCATATAAGGTGTCTCCATTCTCATATCACCATATTAATGATCCATGATAAAATCATCATACATTACGGAATGAACCACAACTATAGATTAACCATAGATAAAGTACCCAGCTTTATTTGCTATCTACAGACTCTTTAGATTGTTCGTCTCAAACTGAATCCATCTATATATAACACTCATATACTCAGTTACATCCTGCAATCTTGGATGTTAAGTACAAATGTTATATAAATGTATAAGACAATTTGAATGAATAAACTACTTTTTTTATTTATGTTCAATTCATATTTACAAATTACAAACTTTAGGGTAAAAACCTGAATAGTCTCCCATTTGCACTAAAGCATGTGAGACATGTCTCGTAAACCTAGACCTTCTAGGTGACCCGTAAAATTTTTAGCTGGTAAGGTTTTCGTAAATGGATCAACATGATTGTCTTGTGATGCTATCTTGGTCACGATCACATCTCCTCTCTGTACTATCTCTCTATATGCTTTCATCTCTTATAGCTTATTGGTTATTTGGAATTAGCCAAAACACCACTGTTATCACAATAAACCGTGATGGGATTATCTAGATCTGGAACAACTTTCAGATCTCTCAAGAACTTGGAGAGCCATAGCTACATATTCGGCTTCCATGGTAGAATCAACAATACAAGATTGCTTAACACTCATTCACACAATGGCTCCACCACCAAGGGTGAATATTGATCCAGACTTGAATTTCCTAGAATCTCTGTCTCATTGAAAATCAGATTCTGTATATCCTAATAGGATCAAATCCTGTACAGAATATACTAGCATGTAGTTTCTTATTCTTGGAAGATGCTTGAGAATAATCTTGACATCAACCTAATGATCCAATCTTGGTTTAGACTGGTACTTGCTGGCTACTCCTATTACGAAGCAGATGTCCATAACATAGCACACATGAGACTATTTACTGCTGATGCATAGGGAACACGTCTCATATTCTCAACTTCTTGATGTGTCTTAGGACATTGTTACTTAGACAAGTGAAATCCATGCTTGGAAGGTAAAATACCTTTCTTGGAGTTCTGCATTGAAAATCGTACAAGAATCTTATCGATATACGATACCTGAGACAATGCTATGAGTTTGTTCTTACGATCTTTTATAAGTTAGATCCCTAGAACATAACTTGCCTCTCTCAAATATTTCATTTGGAATTGACTAGTCAGTCAATCATTTACTTCTGATTATACCCTTACATCATTCCCAATGAGTATGATATCATCTACGTAAAGTACTAAGAAAACTACCTTATTGTCAATGATACGCTTGTAGACACAAGGCTCATTAACGTTTTGCTCGAAGCCATAGGTTTTGATCACATCATAAACCTTATGTTCCAAGATGTAGATGCTTGCTTAAGTCCATAAATGGACCTTTGCAACTTACAAACCTTTTGCTCTTAATCTGAAGACAGGAATCCATCTGGTTTAATCATGTAGATGCTCTCAACAAGATTGTCATTAAAAAATGCAGTCTTTACGTCCATTTGCTAAGTTTCATAATCGAAATAGGTAGTAATGGATAAGAGAATCCTAATAGACTTAAACATGACTACTGGCGAGAATGTCTCTTCATAATCGACCCCCTCTTTCTAGGTATAACCCTTGGCCATTAGCATAGCTTTCAAGGTCTCTACCTTCCTGCCTAATTTTCTCTTTCTCTTATAGATCCACTTACACCCTATGGGTTTTACCCCATTTGGTAAGTTTACAAGTTCCCAGACTGAGTTAGAGTACATGGACTCCATCTAGAGATTCATGGCTTCAAGCCATTCCTATTTGTTAGGATCTTTCATTGCATTTTTAAATCTCAATGGATCATCCACACTATCAGTAGAGACGACATCACATCCCTCACCTATACCCAAATAGCGTTCATGTTGTTGTATAATCCTCCCTCTACGTCTAGGTGGTAGTGTATCCTGATTAGGAATCATCTGACTCTCAAATGTCAATGGATTAACAACTCTTGTTGACTTAGGACTAGTTGTACTAGGCTCCATTTCATTTAATACATTCTTACTTTGAGGTTTATGATCGTTAATATAGCTATCCTCAAGAAATGTTACATTTGTCGACACAAATACTTTGTTCTCTTCAGGACTATTAAAATATCCACCTCTAGTCTCCTTGGAATATCCCACAAATAGGCAGACCATAGACTTGAGGTCTATCTTTCCATTTATGTTCTTCAAAACGTGTGTTGGACACCCCCATGTACGGAAATATCATAAACTAGCTTTATGACCATTCCACAACTCTAAGGGAGTCTTAGGAACACATTTTGATGGCACTACATTCAAAATGTAAGCCGTAATTTGTAACACATATCCCTAAAAGAAATTTGGTAATGATGAGAACTAATCATAGATCTCACTATTTCAATTAAGGTTCTATTTCTCCTCTCCGTGACACCATTCTATTGTGGTGTACCAAGAATTATGAGTTGGTACACTATCCCATAATCGACTATAAAGTATTCAAACTCTTGGTCAATGTACTCACCTCTACGATCCGATCTTAGAGACTTGATAGTATTTCCTAATTGGTTTTCAACTTCAGCTCAAAATTCTTTGAACTTTTCAAAAATTTTCGACTTCCGTTGCATTTGGTAGAATATCCGTATCCCGAGTAGTCATCTATAAAGGTGACATAATACTCATAACCACCCTTTGCTATAACATTCATCGATCCACAGACGTCTGAATGTATAAGCTCTAGTGGTTTTTTTGCTTTAAGCCCTTTTCCAGTAAAAGGTCTCTTCGTCATTTTACCTTATAAACAAGATTTGCAGACGGGTATGGTGCCAACCTTTAACTCACTTAAATGTCCTTTTTTTACTAGTCTATCTATCCGGTCAAGGTTGATATGGCAAAGTCTTAGATTCTATAGATACGTTTCGTTTTCTGGAGAAATCTTATGTTGTTTTAATTTTGGTTTTTTAACTTTAAACATTTTTGCGTTGAGCAGTGTTGTATGTATTAACGGTCTTAAAACATACAAATTATTTTCGTTTAATCCTGAACATATATTCAATTCATTCTTTCCAATAATAATATACTTATTGTTAAAAGAAACATATTATAATTGCTCTAACAGCTTTAAAACAGAAATCAAATTTCTTGTGAATCCAAGAATAAAAAATACATTGTTCAAAATAGTAAAACAATTTCCAAAGTGTAGTCTAACTACACCCACTGCTCTTGCTGACACAACAATTTCCAAAGTGTAGTCATAGAGAAGACTCCCTCCTCAAACTGTGCCCAAGAATCAGTCCACTACATAGAAGAACAAACATGGTTAGTGGCCCCCGAATGAACTATCCAGGGTGAAGAATCATCTTCCACTAAACACGATTCAAGAACAAGTAAATCGTATTTACCTTTCGTTTTCTTCTTCTTGGTAACCTCTTCTAGATACTGAGGACAATTTCTCTTCCAGTGACCAACCTTGTTGCAATGGAAACACTTTTTTTTTCTTGGTCGTGGTAGGGCCCTTCTTCTTGCCTTGGGCTTTCTTGGGCTTGGGCTTACCCTTTGCCTTCCCAGCAGACCTTTTCATCTTTTTATTACCAGAAAATAATGGTTTGGCAATATTTGCCTCACCGGTCTTACTTTTGTTGTCCTTAGTCAAGGACTCAAAAGTAGTGAGCTCATTGAGCAACTGGGTGAGACTAAACCTTAGCTTATTCATCCCATAGTTACTCTTGAACTGATCAAAATTCTTCGGAAGAGTCATCAGTATGATGCTCACTTGACTGGGTTCATTAATGACCTCGCCATTAATCTCTGCCGTGTTGAAATAGAACATCTTATTTAAAACATGTTCCTGAGTAGATGCACCCTCTTTCATCCAAGCAAGCATTATGAAAAGAACAGATTCGTGCCTCTTTGGCTCAGAAGGCTGGCCGAACATAGCCTACAATGACTCCATTATTTCAAATGCAGTACCCATTGTTTCATGCTTAGTGACAATCACTTCTGTCATACTGGCTAACAGATATGTTCGAGCTTTCTCATCTAATGAGACCCATTTTTCATATGCCTTACGAAAAGTTGGTCCGGTATAGGGTAGTAGGTGCTGGAGGACATTCCTCCATAAGCACAAACTTTAGGTCCTTGGTGACCAAGATTGTGTTTATGTTATGTTTCCATATAGTATAGTTATCACCAGTTAATTTGTCATTGACAAGGATTTGTAACAATACATATGACATGGCTGGAAAAACTTAAATTAAGAATTCATTCAGTCATACATTCAAAACATGTGCGAATGTTCAACATAAAATTAAATATGATGCATGAAAATGTTTAATGAACAAGAACAACCCTAAGAAAATAATGTTTCTATACCACAACAATCTAACATACCACAAGCAAGTGCTACCTTATGGTCAGTCAAATTCTTACTTGTTGGATCGAGACCTTCTCAATCAAATGATATAACAGAATAACTCTTATTCCAATATCATTCAACCACGTTTATTTAGTCAGGCTTTTAATTAACCAATTTAATTAAAACCTTATGAGTGTAACCCAACATTTCAAATCTCATGAGCTTAATTCGAGCATTGCTGCCTTAGGGTCGGTCAATCCCGAAATACCCTTAGAAATCTTATATGTTAGGAAGTGAAACCTTGACATTGATCTTCGTGGAAACCCTTCTTCGGGAGAACGAGAGCAAAGCCATCACGAGGCCCCACTCGAATCTCACGGTGTTGAACTAATGATGGATATCGCGGGATATAATGTCATTTATCTCTCTCCCACTCACTATCTTATAATTAAGGGTTTTTTTATTAATGCACCCAGATTAAACTAGATTAAACAACTAATTTCAATCTAAGTGTCTAGCTCATTAATAACAAATTATTAGAATCTTATTCCAATAGCTAATAAACTAATTCAATTTTTAACTCTTAAAAATCTGGTTCATTAGTGATAATTCTAATCTATGTAAACTATTTTCTAAGACTATAATTATTAAATGTGTATTTACCAAGTTTTAACTATTAAAACTAAACACATTATTAGGTCCAATTATTAATATGGACTTAATCAAATTAATCCTAATATTTATAAAGGACCCTACTAATCTAACTAATTATACTCTTTATTTAATATATTAGTTATTAATGAGAAATACCAAATATTTACTCCTAAAAACTAATCCCATTAATTTATTACCAATTATGTGAATTACCCATTTTAATCAAATTAAAAATAAATACATAATATAGATGGATATAATGCATATATGACATATCAACATATATATGTGTAGGCACAACTAATCTATATGGCATGTGTATGCATGACAATGCTTTAATTATCATATAATGTAAGCATACATGAATTGACCAAGTACGATAAGATTATGTAACTTAAAAAAAAATCTAATTACAAAAAATTATCCAAGGCATTCCTTGGTCTCTTGTAATCCAGCTTTTTTTCAAGTCCATCTATAATATCTTTTGGGCCTTTCGGACCCAAAACTCAAGTTTAACTTGATTTATTTTTAATGGATATATCTCATGGATTAAATCCCTTAAAGCTCAAATGGTACTCTAATATTTTCAGAGGCTCGGGATTTTCCAAAATCAGCCCAAACGTGCTCACATTCACGTATGTAACTGCTGCACAAAACACACAACAATTGAATGTTTCGTGCATGACATCTGCACAAAATAGAGTGCATGCCAACAATTGCACTTGTTGCTGCATGTAATAAATTTTAATAGCTGCATGCATGACATGTAGCAGTGCAATTACAAATGCATCACAACATGTGCAGTAGTGTATCACACAAACTTGCAATCATAAAATATGTTGGTGCATCGAGCAGCACTTGCGCAACATGCATGACCACTGGGCATGCATATTTGTGCAACACTTGCACACACAAATTTGTGCGTGTTGCTGTTTTATGCCTTATGCACATATGCTGCCGCTTGTGTGTCCAGCACACCTAATTTCTTCGTCTTCTCGAATCGATCTCGCAGACAATATTACAAAATATGATTTACATAGAATGATTACAACTGAAGAAAAAAATAAATTATTACAACATAGAATTAATATTACATGAAAATATATATTACAAATAATATCCAAAACTTTAAAACCCACCGTACCATAAAATTAACGACCAATCATGCTTTTTTTTTTAAAAACATCATGTTAATCGAAAATTCGCTCGGGATGAGGAATTTCAGTTAGCACCCTCGAGACCACTACCTCGGAGGTGGTGGTCGAGGTTGGTACCTTCGGTACCTGGTTCGTTCGTATGGTGGTGGGTATTAGGATAAATATTAACACAATATGCAGTGGAAAATTTAGCTGCTTTATTGTGAACAAAATGAATCACATGTACTATACAAGAATCACTCAAATACTCTCGATCTCTCTTGGGTGCAATGGGTATGGTGGCTTCGTGCCTGTCGAGAAGTAGATAAGAACTATAGCCGTGTTCTGTGAACATAATTTTGGCCCAGGTAAGATCTTCTTATTGTCTATCTTTTGTTCTATCTATCGTTCAACCCCCTTTCTCGTGCATGCTTGGGCGTATTTATACATAGTCAAACTAGGTTAAATTCGTGATCCTCCCGCTGTTATCTTCTGAATCAATTCCCTTCTTATCGGGCATGGTATTCTGTTTGAATGTCATTGAGTTTGGCTTAATGACGGAATCAAGAATATCTTGGATAGTGATATGTTTGTTTCCTCTTTGGACTCAATCACTTGCCCTACACGTACACAGTGTTTCAGTGCAAGTCAGAAAGTGAAGGCGATCCTGTATGCTACCCTGATAAGATGCATCATGAAGGTCACCAAATATGACGTTCACTGTTTCAAAGGGCGAGGTATATCCATGCTCTTGTCTTGGTATTAGGAGCTCGATTTGACCTTTACAAGTCCCTTGAAGCTTGAGATGACCAAGTCAGCGCTCTTCAGTGGTAACAGAACCTCCGCGTGCTTCTTCCTACATGTCTAGATAGATTCGATTATTCCCTCAGTGAAACGGAGCGATACTATAGTACGAACTTGAAGTCCTTATAGGTCTCTCTTTGCGTCTAAAGAGGACGGCGGGCTTCTGGGGAGGTTGCGAGGTATTTCGACCTCGTAGAGCCTAGGTCATCTTGTATCGGTCTTGCACTGGGTTCCTATTACGATGAAAGGAGCTCAATCTGATCATGTTGAGCTTCATCTGGGGTGTTCCTAGAGCGTGACGACTTTTTCTCGCTTCTGTAGGGTTGCCTAATAGCTCGACCCCGGAACCCTCGGCACCATGCCAAGTAATCTAGGATTCTGACCCTGGCTAGGAGAGTGAAAATTTTACCTTTGGTCCATAGCCAAATTTGGTTATTAACACATCATAAATTCAATAGATTGTGCCTACACATTCATATATGCAATCAGAAGCAATCGAATTTGATTATACTATACAAAAAATGGCTTTGATACCAATTGTTGGTGCCTAGGATTACAGATTACGGAGTGGCAGGTTTTTTTTTTTTTTTGCAAACATCAAGTAAAACCTAATTGTACAATAGTAATCGAAAACAACAAAGAAGGTGAAATGATTTCATACCAGCGTTTTAGGCTCCTTCTTTCTTTTCAATCTGCTTCCTTATTTGAAGCACAAGATCTTCCTAGCTATCTCTCGGGATTGGTAACGGCGTGTGAGCATTTCACGGTACTCAGTAATAAGGACGATGGAGAGAAGATGAAGAAAACAATTTTTTTCTACCTTGAAAATACCTAGAACGGTTCTAGGTTTTTTTTTTCTTCTCTCTTCTGATTCTACGCTCAAATTGACTCTCAATATTCTGAACGTGTATTGTGTTGTTAAATTCCAAAAAAAAAAAACATATATCACACACACACACACACATATTGATAAAATTAATTAATCAAATCTTTATATATATATATATATATATATATATATATATATTGATAAAATTAATTAATTAAATCTTTTAAGATTTCTGATATCTTTAAAGATATTAATTAATTTAATTTTAATTTGTTTTGAATTCAAACTCAATTCAAATTTAAATATTTTATTTAATAAAAATAAAATAATCAAATTATCTTATCTTCATTCAAAATTAAATATCAATCAACACACTCCAACTAATGATTAATTACAAAATTAAATAATCTAATTATTTAATTATTATTCATTAATTAAATAATCTCATTATTCAATTAATTCTCGAATAGACATGTGTCACTTTATAATTAATTGGATAATCCAATTAAATAACCGTGACTCTTGTTACCTTAATCTATTAGCAAGGGAACCTGATGGACGACCAACAGTATTTTGAGCTTCAATAATCCTAATAAATAATTATTTAAACTATTTAATTAATATTTCATAATTATTAACTTCGGTATTATTCCACTAAAAACCTGAAACTGTACTCTCTCAATTGTAGATGTTTTTACACAAACCAATAAGTTTCGGTGTCCATTGATATATATATTACATATGGTATATCCTCCATAAGTAGTTCATAATTAGAGCTAAGGCATAATGTCTGTTATACCCCTCTAATTATATCTTTCCATTAAGTACCATTGATTCTCTAATGAACAATAAATCCTACATTCTTTACTGAATTAGGAGAACGCTCATATTGTTCAAGCACCGAATCAACTCTTAAGGGTATTACCTTTTATTTCTTGCAAGAAGAAGTGGATTCCACTGTTGTGTACAAACCTTTCCAGCCATAATCCAAACCGTGATTCCATCATATGGAGCATACTGATCTGGAATGCAATTCCGATCTCACCCATAGTATATCAAAAACCACGATCTAACTTGAATGAGACAAAAAAACATTCATGATTAATATCACCCATATATAGCTATCATTTGTTGATATATATGAACCCCAACGTGAAATAGATCTTAGTGAGAGATTCATATAGATCGTGACCCAGTCCTATAAGATCAAATCATACAAGGTGCCTCCATTCTTATATCATCATATGAAATGGTCGAGGATAAGATCACCGTACATTACGGAATGGGCTGCAACAGTAGATTAACCACAAATAAAGTACCCAGCTTTATTTACTATTTGATGGGGACACGTCATTGCAGGGTCATCAAATATGAACATTTAAGTTCGGCCTCTCAAGGGCGCAAGTCATAGAGACTAGCACAACGGCAAGCAAGGGATCGATCCACAGGAAGGTGGGATTCACCGACCGTCTCTAATTCTAGCTATTATTACAACACTCCAAGCGGACTCGTGTGTTGTGTGTGTGAAAAAGTGAATAATAATATAACTAAATAACTTATGTAAATGATATATACAATGATAGATGGAATGGAGATATGCATGAAATGTGGTTACACTAGGGAAACGACTCAACCGTGGTAATCCTCTTAATTACGTTCTAGACTCACCTAATCCTCAAGTGTGCAAGTATACATAGGCTCGTATTCCCTTAATTAATCTCTAATCTCTCTCGATGTCTTAGAGATAGTATCCATATATACCCGAAATCTCTCTCGAGCAATCCGGACAATATATATGACCCCATTAAGCACGTGGAATACAAATCGAACCCTATACACTAGCCTAGTGGTTCTAGCACTTTCTAGTCAAGCATAGTGAATGTTTATCTAAACATTGTCAAACGCGTCTCCTCTCGGTACATATCATCTAACCATGGATCAATTACAAAGTGATCAATTAAGCAAAAGCTTTAAGCACTCAAAACAACCATATAACAACACAAGCACAAGAAAAATGTCGGTAGTCTTTACTTCTAGGTCAATTCAGTTTAGTCTACTCCTTAGGATGGCTAAACATGGGAAACAAGTTTACCTAACAACTACATGCAACAATGTAATTGTTATAACATTAAGAACATTCAATTTAGATTAAATGTTCATCCTCTTGATTAGGGAATTTTTCCACAATCAATTCATCACCAAATCCTGTCACGTGGATGAATAATTATGTCTTAATACAAAGACCCATTAAGAACAAAGATATGAACCAAGGTCAATTTAGCAACTAAAAGCCTGAACTGAAACCTTTTCTACTCTTTGGGGCTAAAATCCATATTAATCAAATGACTCAATATATGGAATTTCAAGTCATCCATCAATCAATCAACAATCATGGGTATCTAATTTCTACTATAAATTACAACTACTTCTAAACCCAATCATGGACACATATTGATTTCTGACAATTCATACATATACATATCATATTAAGAGCATAAAAACACATATATCAATGAGCAAAATAAAACCCAAATGAATTTAAAAACAATCAATATATTTATTACGCAAGTGTAGGTTTACAATATCCCCAAATTGGTGGAATACATCAAAGAAAACAAGAAATACAAAGAAATGAGTAAATAAGAGCAAACCCTTGAAGACAAGTCCTCCAAAGATGCTCCTAGCCTTCCTAGCTCGATTTTGGCTCTTAATTCCTTTGTAATCTACTCTAAGGTAGATGGAGAAAGTGTATAGTGGTGGGGTGGAGGTGTATGGTGAGCTCTCATGGAGGAAAAACCTCCATGGGAGCAAGAGGTGAAAGAAAATGGAAGAAAATGGAAGAGAGAAGAGAAGAGGTGTGAGAGGGGAAAAGAGGGGAAGAGAAGTCTCAAGAATGAGGAGAAAATAGGGTATTTATAGTGTGGGAGGTTAGGGCAAGACTTTTGGGTGAAAAGATAAGAATACCCCTTTGAAAATGGCTGAAAAATACATTTTTTTCAAGATGTACGGTACTATGTGCTGTACGCATCAAAACCACGAACCGCAAATCACTTTTGGAGGTTGCTGCCCTTCTACGCGGTTTGCAAATTGGTCTCGCGCGGTTGCGTACATCACCTCTGCGCACCATTACGACAACGATCATAAATTTCTGTAAAAACCTCGGAATCGTGATCTGCAAAGTGAATTTTAAAGAAGACATCCGGGGCTTTCCGAAAAGTGGTTATGGACGGTGTAGTTCGATTAGAGGAGAGAGATATGACCTTATAAAATTGGAGTGTCTGCATAAGCTATTCCAAATTCTGCCCTTTAACCTCCAAAACTCTTCAATTAAGCTCAAATATCTTCCGTAGGGAACATGTACCTACACAAGGCTCACAAACATATCAAATACCAAAATATACTCGAAAACAAGAACAAAAGTGAGGTAATGGGGACCTCAAATAGGTATATAAATCGTTCCGATCACTATTTACGGACTCTTTAGATTGCTCATTTCAAACCGAATCCATATGTATATGCCATTCATATACTCAGTTAGAAATTACATCAGACAATATTGGATGTTAAGTACACATGTTATATGAATGTATGAGACAATTTTAATGAATAAACTACTTCTTTTATTTATGTTCAATTCACATTTACAAATTACAAACTTTTCAACGTCATCGTGAATGAAATGATCTTTACATGGAAATGAAAGAATCTGGAGTGATTAATGAACAAAACCTTATGGAATCAAATGAATGAACCACGTATTAAAGTTGGTTTGACTGCCCTAACTATGGCAGAATATTTCCAAGATGTTAATGAACAAGACAAACTTCTATTTATCGATAATATTTTCCATTTCATCCAAGCAAGGTCCGAGGTATCCATTGTATTAAGTAGAATGCCTTCTACTACCGAAATGGGTTCTTAATAAGAAAGAGTTATGTCTACCATGGAGGGGTCCATAACTTCCATTCAAGCCGTTTATGTGCCTGTGAACGATTTGACCAACCCCACTTCTGCCATGACATTTGCACATTTAGATGTGACTGTCGTACTATCAAGAGAATTACTCGCCAAATGTATCTATCCCGCAGTAGATCCTTTAGATTCAACGTCAACTACGCTCCAAAATCTGATTGTTGGTGAGGAACATTATGAAATTGTGCAAAGAGTTAAGCAAATTTTACAACGTTACAAAGAACTTCAAGACATTATAGCTATCCTTGGGTTGGATGAATTATCCGAAGAGGACCATTTAACTGTATCAAAAGCCCACAAAATTGAGCATTTCTTATCACAGTCTTTTTTTGTAGCAGAAGTATTTACCGGTTCTTTTGGGAAATATATTGGTCTAGCAGTAAAAATTAGAGAGTTTAAATTGATTCTGTCCAAAGAATTAGATGAACTTCTGGAACATGCCTTTTATTTAGTAGGTAACATCAATGAAGTTATTACGAACGGGAAATGACCTTCAATCTTTATGTACTGAGTCCTAATCGAATTGTTTAGGATTTATAAGTGAAAGAAATCATTTTATCTACTAATAGTGGACAAATTGGCATATTACCAAATCACACGCCTATTGCCACAGTCGTAGATATTGGTATTTTGAGAATACGCTTTAACGACCAGTGGTTAATGATAGCTTTGATGGTCGGTTTGTTAGGTTTTGACTCATATTCTCAAGTGAACCCAATGTGAACCAAACGTGAACCAAACGAGACTCAACTGATGTGAATTTTTATGGAGACATGGGATAACATTTAGAAGTTGAAGTTGATTTTTGAGGGAGGTTTAAAGACCAAAAAGAACTGAAGCAACATCGGTTTCCTACGACTAACTAAAACGTGGTGCATTCCAGGTGACTTGTAATGGTGTACGGAGCGGGTGGCCAACTGTGACCGAAAAAATAGTCAATCATAAGCATTCGAGGAACAAGAAATCTTTAAAAGCAAATGAAAGTAATTCTTTTTGGAAGTTCTTGTGCTTGAAGGAAAATGTTTTCTCTTTACATGAAGACTTGTCATTTCTCTTTACATGAAGACTTGTCATAAAAGGAAATAGTATTTATGTGGAACAAGTAAGTCTTGTATGTATAGGAGATGGATTTCCTTATTAGTCTAAGCTCTGTGTAACTAGTGTAAATAGAACAATGTATCTAGGTTATTTTGTAGGGATCAAAAGTGCACATGTAACATCTGAGAGAGTGGGTGGTTATAGGATGAGACCCCTTGAAATATATCGGGAGGGATCTAAGAAATACCAGGGGATCTAGAGGAGAGATCTGTGTGTGATATTCAGGGGAGACCTATGAGGATATTCCTTGAGGGGGTGTACTCAAAGGAGGACCCTGTGAGCGTTGTGAGTAAAGAGCTATAATGTAAAGCTCGGTTGTGAGCTATGATGTACAGCTCGGTTGTGAGCTTAGGTGCTTGGTAAGGCTCGATAGTTTGGGGCCAGGGTTGTGAGAGAGAGAATCCTAAAGTATATGGTGTAAAAATTTATCATATAGTGAAACTTTCTCTGTTGTCCTAACGGCCTGTGGGTTTTCCCCTGATTTAGGGTTTTCCACATACATCTTGTGTTGTGTGATTGTTTATTTTCTCTCATATTATTTTTCTGCTATAGAAGTTAATTGCTATGATTTATAGGAGAATGTTAGGCATGTCTTTTCCGTGTTCATCATTTCAAATTTCCAACATGGTTTTGCTGGAATAGGTAATAATGAGATCACTGTTTAGTAAATGATGCAAAAAAGATTAGTGGCATTGATCCTCGAGATGCTCATCAAACTCTTGAAATAGCGAAAGCCGGCTTGAGGAAAGCTGAAAGCAAGAGACAAACAATTAAGGGAAATCTAGCTCTCAGACGAGCTAGGACACATGCAGAGGTTCCCATTGTGATTTCGTAACTAGTCAGTTTGTCCGAATCGAATAATCCTAATCCAAAGAATATTGTTTTATACACATGTATTATGCCGATTGAATCCAATCAAATACAATCAAGTGGAATTGGATTGTGATTGAAGGAAAAAAGTTTTAGTTTCAATTCGAAAATCAAATCGAATAGGATAGAAAAGATACGAAATCAGTAAGTAGCAAAACTTATTAGATACCATTGATCATGGTATCTAAAATGTTCTACCTACTATTGGATTTGAACCAAAGACTCTCGCCATATGAAAGCTATGCTCTAACCACTGCGTTAAGTGGGTCATCTATTATTATAAGGAGGAAAAAAAAAAGGACCACTCCCATTGATGGATTATAAATACAATAAGACTTCGAAGCAATACCAACCAAAAAGATCAAAGAGATATGATGTTGGATCATGAAATATTCATCATGATAATAAATTATCTCCATAATATGATAAAATATATATCATAAGCAAAAGGGCTATAACTCAATTAGATAGAGCATCTCGTTTACACGTACGCCAATGTTTTTCAGAATAGTCCATCACGCAATCAAAGAATTGATCTTTTTGAGAAATCAATGTCTGACTCCAGGATTTTTAGAGAACAATAGCCCTCCAAGTGGTTCGGTTCGATTCAGGTTCCCATGTAGGAACAAATGGAATCCATCATTGATTTGAGTTATAGATAAGGTGAATACCTAGTCTATTCAATGCTAGGCATAATGAGTATAAGGACCTCAAAAATTCTCTTTTTGTCATAAGAACCTTAAAGAGTATGATGTTTCATATTTGATTCTTTAATCAAGATGATAGACACTCCATTTAACTTAGATTTGTTTGGGTCAAAAGCAAAACCTACGTCAAGATAACCTTTCTATGAAACACTTTGATAGTGTTTCTATATTACAATCCAAATAATGAATCGGAGCACGTGGACCCATTTCCTTGTTTTTCTACCCAGAAAAAAAAGGTGGTAGACTAATTGGTATTTCTAGCAGTTAATGTAAGAGCCCAATGCAATAGAAAAAAAAAACTGCACGTTGGATCTTTGAAAGAGTTAGAATCATTTTGATAATAATCGGTTCAATCTTTTTTACCGAGAAGGTTTACGGTTCGAGTCCGTATAGCCCTATAATAATATAATAATGAAAATTGAAATACAACAAGTTGTATAGTTTTCATTTACTCAATGACTGTACTTTTTGTTGTTTGTAACTGCTCGCTCGTGGTTGCTTGGTTCATCAAAATAAAATCATACGGTTGCTTGGTTGTAGGGGGCTCATCCAGAGTAGAACATGAAACGGAAAACAAAAGCATATTTCAATTGTTATTTTTTTTTTCAAATCTTGGATAAAGAAACCCATTTTTCTTTTTTAGTAATTCATCTTTTTTTTTTCATATGTGAATTCCATATGATTTTGCCTCTTTTACTGTCCACAATCAAAGAGTTCGTGATACTTCTTTTCTTTATTATGCCACTACTACAAAATGTTAAAAGATATCAGTGCTTTACATCGGTTTTTAGGTAACCAATTTTAAAAAAAACTTTAGATATCGGTTCATAAAAAAAGTGATGTCTTAAATATTGTTGTGAACTCTACAAACCTGAAATCAACAACAACCACATCGTCAATGCTTCTCATTGAGATGCAGACATTCACAAGCAAGAAGATGGATGTTCACATTGTTATTTCTTCTTGAGTTCTTGTTCCCCCTAAATATGTATAGGTATTCCAAAAATAAAGAAGCGTCATCAAATTACTTTAAGTTTTTAACCCATTAAATTACTTAATTTGTGATTTCGGCAAAAAGAATAACATAAAATGTATTAAATATTGAAATTTAATTGGTTACGCAAACCATATATTTTATAATCACATGCAACTATGAGGATTGATTCGATGCATGACAAATGAAATAAGAGATCAAATTGAATGAAGTTTGAAACAAGAGGAATGATGGTGAAATTTTCCATAAATATATATAATCCTTTTCTCCTCAGTGCGTACTGATATAACTTACATCTGTGTGTTACATGTGGACTACTGATTACGGAGAAGTCTTGACAAATGCATACACTTTGTGACAAAGTATGTAAATCTAATGGTCTGTATCTTACGCACTGATGAATTTATTTCGGTAAGCACTGACTTGAAAATTTATATGTACATACATACATACATACATACATACATACATACATACATACATATATATATATATATATATATATATATATATAAATATATAATGACGGACCCAGAAATTTTAATCAAATGGGGCACTTGAACTAAATAATAATTATATAAAAATATACTGAAAAAATTAATATCATAGTAAAATGAGTTTTTTTAGAGAGAAAACCAAAAATAGCCACATGAAACATTAAACTTTCGTTTTTAACGACTTTTGAAATTTTATTCGTTAATAGCCACTTTTTTTTAAAATAAATTATAAAAATACCCCTGAATTTGATTTTTTCTTTAAAACTGGAAGCAAATCTGAAATCATGACTAAAATCTGGAACCAAACTTGAAATCACGATTAAAAACTTGAAACTCAAAATCTTGCCTAAAAACATGAAATCTTGAAACTTAAAATTTTAACTAAATTAAAATTTTGAAACTTAAAATCTTGACTAAATTGAAATGTAAAAATCTTTAAATGTTCTGGGTTTCTAGGTTTCTCGTTTTATCTTGAAACTTAAAATATTGACTAAATTAAAATGTTGAAAATTGAAATTTTGACTAAATTGTAATGTTAAAACTTGAAATGTTCTGGGTTTCTAGGTTTTTCGTTTTCTTCCATTTTTTCTGCAGATCACATCACCGGTGAAGGGGGAGCTCGACGGTGAAGCTGGAAGCCCGTGAAGCCTAGACGACGGCACACCGGCACTCCAGCAAGCCGGCGATGTCACGTGAAAGAGAGGAGAGGATAGAGAAAGAGAGGAGAGGTACGGGAGAGAGAAAGAGAGGTTCGGTGAGAGAGAGAGGAGGTCGGTGACGATTCGCCAGCACAACACCAACGGGGAAGGGGATAGATCGGGGAGAGAGAGAGAGAGGAGAGGAGAGAGAAAGAAAAAGAGTAAAAGAGAGAGTGTTTGAAGATGATTTCTATATGAGGACATTCAAGTAATTCCTCAAAAAAGTGGTTATTAATGAATAAATTCTCGTTTGCGGTTAAAAATGAATTTTCTATATTATATGTGGTTAATTGTAGCAATTTCCACTTTTCTTTAAACATAAATGAGTTTTTTTAACATAAAGAAAAATTGATGGTATAACGAAGTTTTGGGTATAAAATAAAACAAAAAGTGTTTATTCAAGATAAACTAAATAATCTTATGTTTAAAGTAAAAATAAAAATAAGAAACACAATATTAATAAATAAATAATAACAAGAAAAACAACATAAATTACAATCATAATTTATAATAAGAAATTTTGTTTTGTATTTATATTGAATCACTTTAAATTTATACAAAATAATTGATTATTAAATATTACTAGACATGTTATATGTATATTTTGTTGAATGTACACATCATTGACAGGTAGGATAATACCGTAAAAAATTGCCAGATTGACATCCGAGTTGGCATCTGGAAGATACCCTTCAAGACATTATAAAGGAATAAGAACTCGAGTAAGTTTGAACACGGGTATTCGGCACCTTGTGTCTTACTCGGGACATAGTACTTAACACGTTATGTTCTACTCAGAATAATATGAGAAATCCGAATAAAGAAATCCATCACACGATTCACACATGGGAAAACCAAGAATCATGCTCCAATACACAAGACATCCGTATCAAAGGAAACTTCTAGAAAGATAATTCACCAAACAGGAATCAAGTCCAAATCATGCAACGATTCTATCATTCTAGAAGATTGCATATCGATTAGGAGAATCAAATACTAAATCAGTTTGGATGATTAGAATCTCACGAAAATTCAGATTAAACTTAAAAGATCTCCGAAACAGGAAAGAAGATAAAGACGATTCCAACGAGCAACCAATCGTAATTAAATACAAACTCTTTTCCTTACTTGTACAACAAGGATTAGGGTTATATGCATGTATAAATAGACCCATAATCTCATTGTTGAGAGATATAGAATGATATAAACAGATAAAATCACTACTAGAGAGAGGCAAAAGAGATCGAGTGGTGTAATTCTTCATTTAAATAGTGGATTTGGCTTGGTTGTGAATTCAGCCACCCGTGGACGTTTCTCCGATCACCGGAGTTTTACCACGTAAACTCGTGTCGTTATCACTCACATTACATTCCCTTTCTCTTTCTCTTTTGACATGTCATAACCAAATCCAACATGTTGACTTCTTAATCCATTGAGAAATCAACGTCAACAATTGGCGCTAGAAGGAGGGGCTGAACTTTCGATATGATTAAGCAATGACTGGTAGCAGAAGCAAATACAGTTCTAGAGATATCCAGAAATCTCCGGACTATACACATATAGGCGAGGTCACTCAGGATCCCACAACAACCACTAGGAATCAACCGATATCCCTGGCTGGTATCCAGCAAATCCCTCATAACAGTGAGGATATAGCACTTTGTTTTCAAGATACATTGCACCAATTATTGACAGATGAGGCGCGAGAAGGAATATATCTTTTGGCTGTGGGAGAGGCACATCCGCCAAACCCTCCACCTACAAGGCTCTGTTCGGTTATAGTTGGGTCGGAACCTGATATACCAGTAGCCGTTGGGAACTCAGATCAAATCAGTCAGGTTGGGGGTGCAACACGCAACCTGGACAAGGATCGTGAAATGCCTTTAGAAGAATAGCCACGCCGAAGGCGGAATCATGGTCAGGTGGATAGACATCGTAAATATGATCATCGCAGAGATCGGTCATCGTCATCAGAGGATAACAATCGATACCATCGTAAACGTCATCATGGAACTATACACTTGCAAGGATTAGCCTATGAGACTCAGGAACAGAATGAAGAGGAGCTGGAAATAGGTATGACGATCACCCGACAGTTTAACCATCACGGAGAACCGGTGGGGGTCAGAGACGTCATGATTCAGAGCCTGACACTAGACGTCTAAAATAACAGGGGTCAAATGGATACACTGATCAGGCGGTACGGGTATAATGAATTGTCTGACGATGATTCTGACAACCCCTTTACTAGGGACATCATGTGAATCCCCTTCCTAGAAAGATTCAGGATGTCACACGTGGAACAGTTCAAGAAGGATACAGATCCTAAAGAACACGTCAGACGGTATAAAATCGCTATGACCTAGTATGCCCACAGCGACCCTTTGTTGTGTCTCAATTTTCCATAAACTCTAGGAGACACAGGCTCGAGATGGTTCGGAAGATTGCCCCTGGTAAGTATTGGGAGTTTCAGCGAATTGAGCAAAAGCTTTTCAAGACAATTCCTAGGTAATGTGCATAGGAAAAAGTCTGTCTTTTACCTATCTCAACTGAAGTAAGAGAATGGCGAGTCACCGAAGAAGTACCTGAGGAGATTTGGCCAGGCGATCTCAGAAATCGGCAGTGCAATTGACAAAGCAATAATTCCTACATTCATAAATAACTTACAGAACGGGCTACTGTCATTCGACTTAATGAGAGCCCGATTAACTAGATATGCAGACATGATGGATATGGCTGGAGGATGTGCATTAGCCGAGGAGAAGGAGTTAGCAATATAAGGTTGCTACATGCATGGAGGGAGACCTGAACAAAAAGATGACGAGTCAAAGGTCCAAGACCATAAAAGAAGACAGAAAGGAAATGGCAAAGAAAAAAGCAAATATGGGGGAGGCGGACGTAATACTGACCTGACAACAGAAAAGTTCTGAGGAAAGTATACGAACAACACCCCACTCCAGAAAATACAAGAAGAAATCCTGGCAATACTAGAATAAAAGAATCTGGTGAAGGAGCCAAGTCGACAGCCCCAATTTACCCGGTGAGATACAACGAAATATTGTAGGTTCCATAAGGAAACTAGACACGAAACTTCTAAATGTTACCAGCTCAGAAACTATATAGAGATTCTCATTCGGGAAGGACATCTGCAAGATATAATCCTAAAGAAAGATGAGAAGTTAGAAACTTAGAAAGAAACCAAAACGGGAGATCATAATTCTGGTCGAAAAAAAAGGCCAGTCCCGAGGTAAATGAAGTGATACAGACTATCTTCGGAGGACCATCAACTGGGAGAAGTAACTTGGAACGGACTCAGGAAATTCGAGAAGCGGTGAAGGCAATGCAGAATTTTGATGTCAACTCTGTCGAGCCATACCCGAAAAGAATAAAGGAAGGATGAGACCCGATAATATTCATGGAGACTGATTCATATGGGGTCGTCGTCCGACCAAATAACGCTCTCGTCATAAGTGCCCGAATTGGCCATAGAGAAGTCAAGAGAATTTTAGTAGACAGTGGCAGTTCGACAAACATTCTCATTGTGGCTGTTTATGATTAGCTTAGGTTGGATCGAAAGGATTTGCAACCTTTCCATACCCCATTCAAAGGATTCAGGGGAATTGAGGTCAGGTCGTAAATTCCCAACTGAATGGGGGTAGGAGTAATCAAGGGGTCCCAAGAGATGGCCAAAAGAGATAATATTTCATTTTACAAAGACAGAGACAATAGTGAGCTAGTATGCACCATAACACAACCAAATAAGATCGAGCAGGAATCACTGTTGTTCGAGTTCGATCCAAGTGAAGAACCAGAGGTATCTAAAAGTGAACCGATAGAAGAGGTAGTCTTAAGGGAAGATGAACCAGATAAGAGGATCAAAATTGGGGCAAATTTGGAAGGAAAGGTAAAGTAGGACCTTATTATTTTGCTAAGAGAATACAAAGATGTGTTCGCTTGGAGTCATAAAGACATGGTAGGGATAGATGCCCGAATAATATCACATAATTTGGCAGTGAATCCAAATGCGAAACCAGTAATACAAAAGAGAAGGTCATTTAACCTCGAAAGAAGTCGGGCAATTTAGCAGGAAGTGGAGAAGTTGCTCGTTGTAGGGTCGATTAGAGAAATCAACTACCCTCAGTGGGTATCAAACGTGGTCTGGTCTAGAAGAAACCTGAGCAAGGCCTGCCCAAAAGACAGTTTTGCGCTTCCTAGAATAGACCAACTGGTCAATGCTTCATAATGATATGAATTACTGAGTTTCATGGACGCTCTCTCGGGATACAACCAAACCCGGATGAATAAGGTTGATGAAGAAAAAACAGCATTCACGACCGATCAAGGCTTATACTGTTATACAGTAATGCCTTTCAGGTTAATAAATGCTGGAGCAATATACCAAAGATTGGTCAATAGGATCTTTGCTCGTCAAGTAGGAACAAACATGGAAGTTTACATAGATGACATGTTAACCAAAAGTATCTCGGTAGACGAGCATGCTTCGGACCTACGGGAAACATTTGTTTTCTTAAGAAAATATTAGATGAAGCTGAATCTGAACAAGTGCCTATTTGAGGTTCCTTCAGGAAGGTTCTTTGGTTTCCAGGTTTACTAGAGGGGGATCGAAGTGAACCCTAAGAAGATCCAGGCTCTTCAAAAAATGACTTCGCCAAGAACGCTAAAAGAAGTGCAACGCTTAAAATGGATGCTTAGCTTCCTTGGGTAGATTTATTTCAAAGGCCACAGATAGATGTGCTCCCTTTTTGAAAGTGATCAAATAAGGGAAATGACTCGAATGAAATGAAGAGTGTGAGCATTCATTCCTAAAAACCAAAGAGTACTTAGGGAAAGCTCCCATCTTTTCAAAACCTAAAATGGGAGAAATACTCCACTTATGCTTGTCCATTACAGAATTAACAGCAAGCTCGGTTCTAGTCCGGATAGAAGACGGAGTACAGAGACCGGTGTACTACACCAGCAAGACTTTTCTTCCAGCTGAAACCAATTATTCACAAGTAGAAAAAATGGCTCTAGCATTAGTTTCAGTAGCAAGAAAGCTGAGGCCATACTTTCAGGCTCATACGATCTAGGTTCTCACCGATTGCCCACTTAACCGAATCCTACAGAAGCCATAAATTTTGGGGAGATTAACTAAGTGGGCAATCGAGATGAGTGAATTCGATATTCAGTACATCCCCATGACATCACTCAAAGGCCAAGTAGTGGTAGATTTTATAGCAGAATTCACGGAACCAAACCTGGAAGCAAAAAGGATGTTAGGCAAGAGTTTTTTATAGAAGTTATATGTCGATGGTTCCTCGAACACTATTGGCAGGGGGTAGGGATCGTGATATGCACCTCAGAAGGAAATGATGCTGAATGTGCCATGAGATTCAACTTCAAAGAAACAAATAACTAAGTTGAATATGAGGCATTGCTAGCAGCACTTAGAGTTTGCATAGCTCTCGGAGTAGATGAGGTTGAGATATTCAGTGACTCACAGATAGTCGTCAACCAAGTTTAAGACGAGTATCAGGCCAGAGATGAAGGTATGATGGCTTATTTGGGCATAGAAAAACAACTCCTCTAAAAATTCAAGGAATATAGTATTGTCCAGATCCCTAGAGAAGAAAGTGAGAAGGTAGCCGCTTTGTCCAAACTAGTATCAACAACAACCACAATTAGACCAAAAAGTATTATGGTTGCTCATCTTCTTAGACCGAGCTTAATTAAGCCGAAAAACTTTAAAATCTCAGAAATCCGAACACCGTTGGATGGTTGGATGACATAGCTAAAAAGATACCTGGAATAAGGTATACTCCCAGAAGACCCCTTAGAAGCCAAACGTGCCAGGTACCGGTCAGCAAGATACACATTGATTGGAGGAGAACTGTACAGAATGGGGTTTTCTCAAACACTCCAAGGATGTGTATCAGAGGAAGATACATATCAGATACTACAGGAAATCCATGGCGGGGTATACGGAAACCATGCTGGAGGCAGAAGTTTAGCACACAAGGTACTCATGCAAGGTTATTATTGGCCTTTTTTGTTCTCGAATGCACAGCGATACTTAGAAAACTGTAGTGCTTGCCAAAGGATCACCAATGATATCCGTCTGCCTCCTGAACAACTTAGAAACCTCACATCCCTATGGCCATTAGCCATGTGGGGACTAGACTTACTTGGTCCAATGCCGGCAGGAACAGGGGTGGAGTTAAGCACGCCATTGTGGCTGTTGATTATTTCACAAAGTGGGTAGAAGCTGAAACGTTAGTACATATCACTGAAGCAAATACCACGAACTTTGTGAAGAAAAATATACTCTACAGTTTTGGAGTCCCGAGTACTATTATCACTGACAACGGCACACAGTTCGATAATAAAAAATTCAGACAGCTGTGCAACGAGTACCAAACTGTAAATTATTATACCACACATGCCCACCCTCAAACGAATGGGCAAGCTGAAGCAGTAAACAAAATCATCAAGCACACTCAAAGCAAAGTTAGATGCCAAGAAAGGATGTTGGGTTGAAAAACTTCCTAAAGTATTATGGGCATATCGGACGGCAGCAAAAACTTCTACATGAGAGACTCCATTCTCTTTGGTGTACGGAATTAAAGCCGTCATCCCGATAGAAATATCCTATATGTCACCAAGAATCATGCTATATGATGAATACCAGAATGTTGATATGCTGTTACAAAGTTTAGATGAGCTGGAAGAGAGAATGGAGAAATCACGAGTACAAAATGCAGCATATCAGTAAAGAGTGGCCCGACACTACAATTCTCATGTTCGGATCAGGAAATTCCAGATAGGAGACCTGATGCTCAAGAAAGTATTGCTGAACACAAAGAACAAAGCTACAGACTCGTTGGCTGACAAATAGGAAGGCCCGTACAAGATTGAAGGAATAGCTGGTCATGGAGCATATTGGATTGCCTGACCAGATGGAAGGGTTTTACCCCGGTCATACAATGCCCAATATTTGAAGATTTTTTATCCTTAAAATTTGTTTCCCTTTTAGTCAGGACAATTTTGTTAGTCAGTGTATTTTTTAGCTTTAAGATTTTATCATATTGTTAGTTTTACAGTTATGAATAAAGGTCCAACATAGGGTTTCAGAAATCGGATTTCAGAAATCTGAGCACATGATAATAAGAACATGTGAAGCATGCTAATAAGAACATGTGAAAAAGAAGCATGATAATAAGAACATGCAAATAAAAAAGAGGCATATCATGAGCACATACAAAAAAGATAAAATGCTCGGGACCAGTAATTTGGAAAAATTTCCGAATGGGCGGTGAAGCTCAAAGGAACATGCCAGCCGAGCAAGGTCAGTCGACCTTAGCCAAAAAGCAAACTAGATGCACCAGATTCTAGAAAACGGCTCGGGGAACCATCGGGAAAAATCCCGGTGAGATGTGCAGTTGTGTTAAGCAAATTAAAAGCTTAACGATTCGGCAAACCCTTGCGCAGACAAAACTAGGAGACGTCCTCAGTGAATTGTGCAAGGACTTAAATGTATGATCATGGTAAGCCTCGATATAACGTTTGGGTAGCAACCGAGTATGAAGCACTAGTATAAATCTACTTGCCTTTTTCAAGATGACTCAGTTAATAATATTAGCTAGTTTAATAAGATACTTGGCACTTAAAATTGCATTAGCCAGTTTAATAAGATACTTGGCGCATGAAATCGAGTTTAATAAGATACTCGGCATTTAAAGAGTCGCTCAGACTAGTAGCCAGTTTAATAAGGTACTTGGCAAATGAAATCGAGTTTAATAAGATACTCGACATTTAAAGAGTCGCTCAGACTAGTAGCCAGTTCAATAAGGTACTTGGCGCATGAAATCGAGTTTAATAAGATACTCGACGGTTAAAGAGTCACTCAGACTATTAGCTAGTTAAATAAGATAAATACATCCAAAGATAACAAAGTAGTCGGCAAAAAAAAATGGAGTTTTATTAATTGAAATGAATCTTTACAAATACGCCAAAGGTAGGGCTGGAGATTTGGAAACCTTCCCAATACTCGAGTCAGGCACCATCTCATACTCATGAAGAAGACTCTCATTCGTAAGCCAAGCGATTGTATCAACCGAGTCATCTACAAATTCATTGTAATTCGTTCCAGAGACCGGTCCAACGTTAGGCTTCGACCCCTGACTAGCATAAAAGGTCGAAAGAGAATGCTCCGACGGGACCTCTAAATGCATAGGATGAGGTTCTTTACCTTGGCTACGACAGTATGCTCTCTATTCCTTTATCTAAGTTCGAAGAGTTTACAAAGATCGGTTCACATGGTTTTTGATCGATAGCTCCCAGTTGGCTCAATCCATGTCAATTGCTCGATTTTTGACTTTGAAGAATTCACCAGCAGAGACTAACCCTAGTTGAAACTCCCTAAAGAGTAGGGCATCATAGGCTGGGGACCTCTTAAAGCGATCAACCCCTTGAACTTCAAGTTCCAACCTAGCCTCCTTCGAAAGGAATTCAAAGGTCAGGGCCTAGCGCTTAAGGTCTTTAATTTTTTGCTCGTAAGATGATCTTGCCTGCTCAGCCTCTTGTTCAGCTTTGAGCATCGACTTTTGGGCAGCAGACAGTAAATTTTGGAAAGATATAACCTTCTCTTTTGCAATATAAGCTCTCTCATTGGACTCCATTTGTTTAGCCAAGCAATGATCAGAAAATTCTTGGGCAGAGCTCACCTCTCTTTGATAGGCCGCCTCAATCCGAGCACGGCTGTCTTCACTATCTTTCAAATGAGCTTCAAGACGTCTTATCTGATCGGCTTGATGTTGTTGCATGTGAACAAACTCAGTAAACTCAACAACCACCTGTAGGGAAGAGTGAGTTAAAAATTCAAGACAAGTGCTAAGGCAAGGGTGGGGATAGAAGACTTACGAAAGACGCACTACTGAAAATGTTTTCAAGACGATTAGTCGAGGAACCATTCCTGAAACGGCTCTAGTGGTTATACCCAATAAAAGCCTGATCAGATGACATCATCCTCAACATATCTTGGGGATGGGACACGTGGGATTACCCAAGGATCCTAATTCTACATCCGCAACTTCAGTGGGCAACGAATCCTTAGTCAAATTGTCTGAAGTGTCCATCCCTCTCAAAGGCGCCTCAGCTTGTACACTCGGGGAAACTCTAACATCGGTGTCATTGTCACTTGATTCAACAAATGATACCACCCAAGAAATCTTGTGAGGACGAGCAGGAGAGTCAGCTGCTTTCCTTTTCTCAACCCGAGTACGGTGGAAGCCGAGGTCAGCCGCAGGATGTTCTTGATCTTCAATAATATCTTGAAAGGATTCAAAAAGATCAGGACAGAAGTTGGCTTGTTCATCAGGGGGTACCCTAACTCCTTCCTCATCCTCAAACTGCTCGGTGGGAACTTCATCGAACAGGGAGCTAGGTTCATCAGACATTGCACCACTAGGATGCCCTCTCTGCCTACCTTCATCCTCAGACACCCTCCGGGCACTATCGGTTCCAAAAAGGCCACTCGGACCGCTTGACTCCCCACGGTTGGCTGAATGACTTTAGGAATATACTCAGGAATTTGCTCATCAGCTTCATCGAAATCCTTATCCAACTCGTCATCAGGCGAAACAACCCCTTTCTTATTTTGACGAGAAGCTTCTTTATGACTAGCTTGAAAAAACGATTTCACCTGGTGAGCCTGGACATCGCAGACGATGTCTATATCATACACTGAATACAAACAAGTTAGAAAAGAATAGGATGAGAAAAATAAGAACGAGAAAATTCTACTTATGTGGTCTACGATAATCTGAAATCTGAGTAAAGAAGCCAAGTTCAATCATTTTCTTCTTATTAAAAAGATAGGACTTGCTCCTCTTTTCCAGAGTACGCACGGCCGCCTGAGCAAGTCTAGTCAACTCGGTGTCAGTGAAAACAGGTCCTGACTTGTTCCAACGATCAGGAGGGTAAAAGAAACGGGGACATTTAACACTTCCCGATCTTCTCCAGCCGAGAGCTCGATCTCAAGTCCTAGGTTCCCTCTGGTAAAAATCCAACTATTCTTCCAATGCTTATTTAAGGTGGGAAAACCCCACACAAAGAATTTCTTCTTGGCGTCTGAGGAAATATCGACCCCCCAGTTCACCTTCGTCCCTTTAGGAATCCAACTATCTGGTTGACTGGATAGAAGAAAGTAAGTTCCGGTCCGACCAGGTTGCCTTAGAGTATAGAAGTGTCTAATTTCGTGAGGGGAATACGGTAACAAGTTCATCTGGCTCCATATGTGCCACATACACATCATGATTATATAGCTGTTCAGGGCAAGTTGGGCGGGAGCGATCCCCGCCTCAGCAAGAAACCAAGCGATAAACGGCTGAAGGGGAAGAGTCACACCACAGCAGAGCATAGACCCATAAATTGCTACCATGCCCGGGGGAGGGTTCCACGGGGCTCTATCACCATCAGGATCTAGTAAAACTGAATCATCTAAATCGAACCGAGTGCGGTACTTTTCAATTTCATCTTCCTCGACCACATTCGGCTCGGCATCATATACACTTGGAAATCGAACGAGAAGAGGATTCGAGATACACTGTGTTCCTCTTCAACATCCTTCTCGTCAATTACTTGCCTCCCGATTTGAATGCCACTTGAACCATGTTTGTGAACCATACGGTTACTCTGATGCTTTCCTATCTTAGATCAAAGAGGAACCCTGTTATCATAAATGAGAGACTTAGAACTGGAAGAAGATTCAGAACTAGAACTTAAACGAACGTCAGGATAAAGCCTGAAAACATCAACGTCTAAAACACCAGGCTCGTCTGGAGGGATTTCCCTAATTAACCTATGAATACAAGAAACCAATTGAAAATCTCTACGCTCAAGCGCTTCGAAAGCAATAACAAAAAGGTACTGTCGAGAAACGGGATCCATTTGAATTGACCTTTAAAGCAAATGCGAAGAAATTAGGAAAAGCTTCGGTGAAGAATCCCCCGTGCATAAGTAAAGCCTGGGTTATTTGTTTCTGTCTGTAAAAAATGAACCAGAACAACCTCTTTTCAGTTTAAATAGGCTATTCAAAAAGTTGAAGACATGAAACCCTAGGGCTTCAAAAAGCGGAAAAAATCAAATGGATTTTATGATGTAGGTGATGTATCAGATAATCCGCAAGTCGCGTCTCATAAATGCTATTAGAGAAACCTGAGTGGTTAAAGGACACGTGTCGTGGAAAGAACTGACCAAGCCATCAGAATTTCATAACGTCATAATCAATGGGACCTCACGTGAAGGGACAAACTGCACATGCATGGTAACTATTAAAACACGTCATGTGAAGCGCTGTTTAAGGATTATTTCTGTATTAATGAGACATAAAAGGTCAGAAGGTCGATTAAAATACTTTTGCCAATAATAAAATCCTACTCGACAAAAATATTTTAAGGGGGTATTGTTATATGTATATTTTGTCGAATGGACACATCACTGACAGGTAGGATAACCCCTTAAAAAATTGTCAGATGGACATCCGAATTGACATCTAGAAGATACCCTTCAAGACATTATAAAGGAATAAGAACCTGAGTAAGTCTGAACACGGGTATTCGGCACGTTGTGTCTTACTCTGGACAGAGTACTTAGCACGTTATGTTCTACTTGGAACAATACTGGAAATCTAAATAAAGAAATCCAGCACACGATTCACACATGGGAAAACCAAGAATCATGCTCCAATACGCAAGACATCCGTATCAAAGGAAGCTTCTAGAAAGATAATACACCAAACAGGAAGAAAGTCCAAATCAGTCAACGATTCTATCATTCTAGAAGATTGCACATCGATTAGGAGAATAAAATCCTAAATCAGTTTGGATAATTATAATCCCACGAAGATTCAGATTCAACTCAAAGGATCTTCGAAATAGGAAAGAAGATAAAGACGATTCCAATGAGCAACCAATCGTAATTAAATACAAACTCTTTTCCTTACTTGTATAAAAAGGATTAGGGTTATGTGCATGTATAAATAGATCCATAATCTCATTGTTGAGAGATATAGAATGATATATACAGATGAAATCACTACAAGAGAGATGCAAAAGAGATCGAGTGGTGTAATTCTTTATTTAAATAGTGGACTTGGCTTGGTTGTGTATTCAGCCACCTGTGGATGTTTCTCCGATCACCAGAGTTTTACCACGTAAAATCGTGGCGTTATCACTCACATTACATTCTCTTTCTCTTCCTCTTTTGACATGTCATAACCAAATCCAACATTGTTGACTTTTTAATCCATCGAGAAATCAACGCCAACAAGACATGCTTTTGAATTTTTTATTCTTCTAATTATAGATAAATTATTGATTTATTTATTCTAAATATTTTATTTAAATTAAAAATAAAATAAAATAAATTTTGAGATTTTAGGGTTTATTGATGAGATGTGTTACGTATGCCGGATTAAAACTATTAGAAATAATAAAAGTTTAAAATAATATTATATAATTTATTATAAAATAAAATTGAATTAAGTAACCATAAATTGAGGGTAGTTAAGAAGTTGGAAAAAATAAAGTGAATTGTTTTATTCTAGAAGAAGATGAGAATTTAAGGTCAGCACTTAAAATACTGACCCAATGATGTGGTTCAATTGAATTGTAACACATGCCCAATTGGGTTCTGGAGAAGCACACTATTCGACTTCTATGGGTGAAGATGGCGGTTTAATTGTTCAGAATAGGTGAAAGAAAAAAAGAGCATGTGTTACAATTCAATGATGATGGTTTAATTGTTTGGTATATGTGATAGAAACAAGGGCATTTGTAACAATTCAATTGGGTCACATCATTGGGTAAGTATTTTGGGTGCTGACCGGTAAACACTCAAGTATTATCCAACTAAAAAAAGTATAAAAACTAACTAAAATCAAGGCAAAATGCTAATTGTTGAACTTGAACCACCACCAATGTAGACGGACGAAACCCTACCAGCCATGCTAAAATGTTATATAGTCTTACTTGTGTTAATTATCTTATATATAAATTTTCAGGTCAGTGTGCACTGATATAAATTCCTCAGTGCGTTGAATGTTGACCATTAGATTTACATACTTTGACTCAAATTGTAATGCACTTGTCAAAACTTTTCCATAATCAATGGTCCACATATAACACACTGATATAACTTATATCAGTGCGTACTGACTAGAAAACTACTGTATATATACCAATTTTTTTTATATAAATACACACTGATGGAATTATATAAGGACATTGAATGTGAGCCACTCATTTTACCTACTTTGACTTGGCATGTATGCACTTGTAAAAGTGCTTTGACAAGTGCATATATGCCAAGTCAAAGTATTTAAAATGAGTGGTTCATATTCCATGTCCTTATATAATTCCATCAGTGGGCACTTATGTGAAAATTTTCGTATATATATTGTCCCGTTCTGGTTCGTGTATTGTATGTGGACCACTGATTATGGAGAAACTTTGACAAATGTATATACTTTGAGTTAAAATATATAAATTTAATGATTCACATCCAACGCACTGATGAAGTTATATCAGTACACATTGACTTAAACATTTATATGTATATATATAAGGAAAGTTAATAGAGTGCGAAGGAAGAAATTAGACATGTAAACTGGACCCTACTAGCTCAGGCACGGTTCGAGACGGTATGACGCAATAATTGTTTGATTGTGCTTTCACACGATCCAACAATGTAGCATGTTGGGTTGAGTTCTACTGCACAATGAGCCGATACGGCACATAAAAAAGCATAATCTGAATGTGGTCCGAATGAGCACGACATGAAAATGGCTCGAATGGGCACAGCACAGCCAAATTATAGTGTATAGAGTATGGGCAATAAATCATTCAAATAACATATATAATTAAGTGCTTTACATTTTAACAAGACTTTTTTATCCAACAAATAATCAAAATAAATTTAAGAATTTAAAGATCATAATTTTAATACAATCTCATATTTAATATTTTAATTTTTTTTTTAAAAAATTGTTGTACATGAGCCGGCACACGGGTTGACACGACACAAGTACGATATATATTGGGTCGTGGTGGCACACAATCATGTTGTACTATGTCTAATTGTTGTTTCGCATCTAGCCCGACATGATACTATTTCATGTTGTGCATGGTATGGCCCATAGCCCGCATGGGCCTTACAAATGTGGGCCATGATAGCTCTGCACAATCCATTTTACACCTCTACGGTTCTACCCACGTTGTCCTGATAAATATATTCGGTTCGGGCCTAAATGCTTTAAAACCCAAGGTTTTTGTGAATGGAGTAAAATAATAGAAAACACATTTTGGGCTCGTGGCCCATAACGAAGACAAAACTATCCGAGCCGAAATATTCCTATTGGGTTTGGACATCCAGGGAGACCCCTGAATCACTGAATGTGAATGCTATCTGGAAAATTATGATCGAATGAATGAGAAAATTACATTTTTTTATGCAATCTGGATGAAAGCTGAGTTTTATTATACTAGAATGAAAAAGGCTAACACGTGTAGAGTATACGTGAAAGGAAACCAGACTAGGTAAATCAAACTGGTTTTCGATTAAAAAAAAACAGAGTAGAAACAAACAAACTCAGCACCGATCTGTTCATACATGATGCTTATATATATAGAGCAAAGATTGGAGCTTATCTCATTCACAAATCACAATTCCTATCTTCTAATCAATTCTAATGGCTTTTCACAAATTTGGAGCTTATTGCAAACCAATGCTGCAATGGTGGTTTTCTTTTGTTGCATTCAAGTTTGTAATGTTGTTAGTCCATCAATCTCAACAAGCCCATTTCTGATTCAAGGCCCAATGATAATATTGGTTGAAGCTAGGAGAAGCCCATATGCAAAATGCCTTCTATCAGACTTATGACCCAATACTTAACTTACCTTATCTGATATCTGAGCATGGATTGCTGGCTGATCTGGTGCACTGTGATTGGTTCAATCCTATTGATGTGTACATTATCTCTCAGTGACTATATAAACGAAGAGATGGAGAGAGAAGCCATTCGATTCATTTTTTCTGATTCTAGGTTTTATTCACAGATTTCTTTTTCTCTCAAGTGTTCTTGTGTTCTTGATATTCAACTTAAATATCTGGGTTCTTTGCTTTGTATTTACGAGAGAGTTAGAAAAGGAAGTGATAGATCTGTGTATTGTGAATCTTTTGATACAACTTTTGTATGGTTCTGGGTTGTGGTCAGAAGTAGAATAAGTGATTAGGGTTTGTTAAGTTTGGTAATTTGTATTAAGAGCTTCTGGGCTCCCTTTGAGGGTTTTATTAGGTTGATTCACTTGTAATAATTGGCTTGTAATAGATATTCACATAGTGGAGTGAGTCCGTCGATCTGACTCAACGTGGATGTAGGCCGATTCTTGGCTGAACCACGATAATCCTTTTGTCTTTCTCTTCTCTGTTTGTTTCTTCAGTTTATATTCTCTAAAATTGTTTCTTAGATTTATCTGAATTTGAAATTAGATTGACTATTATTGTATGTGGTACTTTACATTTCAGTTCTTGTTGCTGTAAGAATATTTCTTACAGGTTTTGGTTATAAAACAGGGACAGTGTTGGTCAGTTTGAGTCGACCAGATTGACTAACAGTGGTATCAGAGCCCATCAGTACCAACGGCGGACCCAAGAACAACAGACGGTCGAGCCTCCAGTTGTTATAGCACCGGTGGCAGAGCGTTCGGCCTCAGACCAATCATTTGGGAATGCGACAGTGAAGATAACAGTGAATCTGTTAGCAGCACAGATGAGGTAAAACTTTCCAATTGTAGTGACTTTGGTAATTTTAATTCAACTTTTATGAATATGAAATTTGAAATAGATAAATTCGATGACACTGGGGATTTTGGCATTTGGAGAAGAAAGGTGAAATCCCTTCTCTCCAAGCAGAAAATCCTCAAGGCCATTGAAGGCCCTGATAAATTACCTGACTCATTAACTGTAGAACAGAAAACTGATATGCTTGAAATGGCCTTAGACACTATTATTTTGAATTTATCTGATAATGTTCTTAGAGAGGTTAATGAGGAAACTACTGCTTGTGATGTTTGAAAGAAATTAGAAAGTTTGTATCTTATAAAATCTTTAACAAACAAGATATATCTAAAAGAAAGACTATTTAGCTTTAAGATGGATCCTAGTAAAGGGTTAGGTCAAAATCTAGATGAATTCAAGAAAATGACCATAGAATTAGCCAATGCAGGAAAAAAAGAAAAGCTAAGTGATGAAAATGAAGAAATTATTCTTTTGAATTCACTGCTTGAATCCTTTAAGGATGTAAAAGCTGCCATTAAATATGGTAGGACTTCTCTATCTTTAGAAGAATGTATTTCTGCTCTAAAATCTAAAGATTTAGAACTTAAGATAGAAAAGAAAGATAATGGTGAGAACTTGTTTGCTAGAGGTAGACAGACCGTAAGAAATAACAATAATAATAATAATAACCACAATAATAATAATAAAGGAAAGGGTAGAAGTAAGACACCTAATCGTAATAGATCTTAGTCCAAAAATAGAAATGGTAATAGAAAATGTTATTATTGTGGTAAAGAGGGTCATATTAAGAAATATTGCTATGAGCTTAAGAAAAAGAACAAAGAAAAGACCCAAAATGATGGTGATGCAGCTATTGCTTCTAAATCATTTGAACCTAGTGAAGTCTTAGCAGTTACAACTGCAAACATTAAAACTGAATGGATTTTAGATTCAGGCTGCTTATTCCATATGACACCTAGGAAAGATTGGTTTACAGATTTTAAGGAACTTAGTGACAACAGTGTCAAGTGGAAGGAATAGGTTCTGTAGCTGTTAGGATGTATGATGGTATGGTTAGAATTTTTAAGAATGTTAGATATGTGCCTAATCTGAAAAGAAATTTGATTTCTTTATGTGTATTAGATGAAGAAGGATACTATTACAAGGCTGAGGGAGGTGTCTTAAAAGTATCTAGGGGTTCTCTAGTTATCTTGAAAGGTGATAAGAGAAATGGTCTTTATGTTTTAAAGGGTGAAACTGTAATTGATGATCCTACTAATGTAGCAACTAAAACTAATAATG
The DNA here is from genome assembly GCA_032871835.1 of Dipteronia dyeriana. Lineage (NCBI taxonomy): Eukaryota > Viridiplantae > Streptophyta > Magnoliopsida > Sapindales > Sapindaceae > Dipteronia > Dipteronia dyeriana. The sequence goes on along the minus strand of CM065301.1, from coordinate 71,608,799 downwards.
TTGCATCCCTATGGCATAAAAGATTAGGTTATATGAGTGAAAGAGGCCTAAATGAGTTAAGTAAACATAATTTACTTAATGGGGACAAAATTAATAATCTGGAATTTTGTGAAAACTGTACCCTAGGAAAACAACATAGGTTAAGTTTTAGTACAACTCAACATAACACTAAAGAGGTCTTTCAATATGTACATTAAGACTTTTGGGGGTCTTCACAGGTCCCAACTCATGGTGGAAATCAATATTTTCTATCTTTGATAGATGATTTCACTAGAAAGGTCTGGGTATACCTATTGAAGTCTAAAGATCAAGCTTTTGAGAGTTTTAAAACTTGGAAAATGTTAGTTGAGAATTAAACTTCTAAGAAAGTCAAAGTACTAAGAACTGATAATGGCCTAGAATTTTGTAAAGATGAGTTTAATAAATTCTGTAGTGATAATGGCATAGAAAGGCATAGAACAGTAATGTACACACCCCAACAGAATGGAGTAGCTGAAAGAATGAATAGAACTATCTTAGATAAGGTTAGGTGTCTTTTAATAAGTTCTGGTTTGAGTAAAAAATTTTAGGGGGAGGTTGTTGCTACAACCACTTATCTAATTAATAGATCACCATCTACTGCTATAGGTCTAAAAACACCAGAAGAAAAATGGACTGGTAGGCCTCTTAGTCTAAAACATTTAAGGGTGTTTGGTTGTGCTGCCTATGCTCATCAATCTGAAGGGAAACTTGAACCTAGGTCTTTAATAGGTGTTTTCTTAGGCTATCCTCTAGGTGTTAAGGGTTACAAAATTTGGCTTAGGAACTGTAAAGGTTTTAAAGTAATAATTAGCAAAGAAGTTGTATTTGATGAAGATAAAATGCCATGCAAAGAAACTGATAACATTTCTAAATCTGACCTAAATCGTTCTAATAATATTGGAGATAAGACTTAAGTAGAGATTAACAATCTTTCTTTTGAACAAGTTTCGGTTCAGCCTGATCATACTGATGATGATGAATCTATCCACAGTGATCATGATAATCAGGTGGAAGATAGTCAAAATCAACCAGTAGTAGAAGAATCATTAGCTGATTATGAGTTAGTTAGAGATAGGGCTAAAAGAATTGTTAAACCTAATAGTAAGTATGCTTATGCAGATGTAATTTCTTTTGCCTTATATACTGGTCAAGAGATAAAATCAGCTGAACCTAGGACTTATTTGGAAGCTATGAACTCTGTTGATAGATTGAAATGGTTGAATGCCATGAGAAAAGAGATGGAATCTCTTGAAAAGAATAGTACTTAGTCTCTTGTAAAGAAACCAGAAAAACAAAAGATTATGGATTGTAAATGGATTTTTAAGTTGAAAGAAGGCTTAGAATAGAATGATCAACCTAGATATAAGGCTAGGTTAGTTGCTAAGGGCTTTACCCAAAGAGAGGGCATTGACTATAATGAAATTTTCTCACCTGTAGTCAAGTATAAAACCATAAGAATTGTGCTTGCATTAGTCAGCTTTTATGATTTAGAACTTGAGCAACTAGATGTTAAAACAACCTTCTTACATGGAGACTTAGATGAAACCATATACATGTCACAACCTGAGGGTTTTGAGTCTAAGTCTAAATCTTCCTATGTGTGTCTTCTAAAGAAATCTCTCTATGATTTGAAGCAAGCTCCTAGGCAATGCTACAAAAGGTTTAATAATTACATTACTAGCTTAGGATTTATTAAGAGTAAATATGATGCATGTTTTTACTTTGGCTAGTGAAAATATTCTCAATTCTATCTATTTACTCTTATATGTTGATAATATGTTAATTACTAGTAAAAGTATGCCTAGGATTAGAGAGTTAAAGAAGAAACTGAAAACTGAATTTGACATGAAGGATTTAGGTAATGCTAAAAGAATTCTAGGAATAGAAATTGTTAGAACTAGGAAAGAGTCAACATTGTGTCTTAAACAAGAAAATTATCTGTTAAAACTTCTGGATAGGTTTTCTATGAAAAACAGTAAACCCGCCAATGTTCCTCTTTCACCTAGTTTTATGTTATCTACTGCCTTATCACCTAGATCTATTGAAGAGAAAAGATTTATGGAATCCATACCCTATTCTAGTGCTATTGGATCTATTATGTATGCTATGATTAGTACAAGATCAGATTTAGCACAATCTATTAGTGTTTTGTCTAGGTATATGACAAATCCTGGTAAAGGTCATTGGAATGCCATGAAATGGCTGTCAAGGTACATAAATTCAACTACTACAGTTGGACTTGTTTATAATTGTGCTGATTCTGTCATAGATCTAATAAGATATGTAGATTTAGATTATACAGGTGATAGAGATAAAAAAAGATCTACATCTTCTTATTTTTTCACCATAGTTGGCTGTTGTGTAAGTTGGAAAAGTCAACTACAATCTGTTGTGGCTTTATCCACTATAGAAGCTGAATATATTGCAGTAACAGAAGCTATTAAGGAAGCAATATGGCTTCAAGGTCTTTTAGGTGAAATTAAGGTTTTTACAGGAAAAACTATTATTTTTACTGACAGTCAAAGTGCTTTGCAATTGTGTAAAAACCCTGTGTTTCATGAGAGAACTAAACACATAGAGGTCAAATATCATTTTATAAGAGATAAAACTTCTGAAGGTATTGTTGAGGTGGAAAAAATATCCACTGAGGAAAATCTAGCTGATATGGGTACAAAAGTGGTTTCATATAGCAAGTTCAAGCATTGCTTGAATTTGTTGAAATTAGGTGATTATGGTTAATTGTTTTTTATTTTTTGAGCCAGGTTTGGAGGAGCTTACTCGGCTATATGAATATGATGAACTAAGGTGGAATTTGTAATGTTGTTAGTCCATCAATCTCAACAAACCCATTTCTGAATCAAGGTCTAATGATAATATTGGTTGAAGTCAGGAGAGGCCCAGATGTAAAATGCTTTCTATCAGACTTATGACTCAATACGAGTGCGTTTTAACTTACCTTATCTGATATCTGAGCATGGATTGCTGGCTGATCTGGCGCACTGTGATTGGTTCAATCCTGCTGATGTGTACATTATCTCTCAGTGACTATATAAACGAAGAGATGGAGAGAGAAGCCATTCGATTCGTTTTTTCTGATTCTAGGTTTTATTCACAGATTTCTTTTTCTCTCAAGTGTTCTTGTGTTCTTGATATTCAACTTAAATATCTGGGTTCTCTGCTTTTTATTTGCGAGAGAGTTAGAAAAAGAAGTGATAGATCTGTGTATTGTGAATCTTTTGATACAATTTTTGTATGGTTCTGGGTTGTGGTTAGAAGTAGAATTAGTGATTAGGGTTTGTTAAGTTTGGTAATTTGTATTCAAGGCTTCTGGGCTCCCTCTGAGGGTTTTATTAGGTTGATTAACTTGTAATAATTGGCTTGTAATAGATATTCATAAAATGGAGTGAGTCCGTCGATCTGACTCAACGTGGATGTAGGTCGATTCTTGGCTGAACCATGATAATCCTTGTGTCTTTCTCTTCTCTGTTTGTTTATTCGGTTTATATTCTCTGTAATTGTTTCTTAGATTTATCTGAATTTGAAATTAGATTGACTATTATTGTCTGTTGTACTTTACATTTCAGTTCTTGTTACTGTAAGAATATTTTTTGTAGGTTTTGGTGATAAAACAGGGACAATGTTGGTCAGTTTGAGTCGACCAGATTGACCAACAAAGTTCATGATTAATAAGAACTGATTACCTATAGTACAATGGATATGATGGAATTTGCAACAAAAGGAAATTAGATTCTCACACGTCGAAGATCACCGGTTTCGAAGACGTCCCGGTAAACAACAAAGTAGCCCTCCTAAAGGCAGTGGCTCAACAGCCAGTGTCTGTGTCAAACTTCAAGAGAAGTTTAAGAACATATATAAAGCTAAAAACTAAGGTGTTTGATGGAGTTCTCTGTGAAAAGAAAGCCGTTGGAGAGAAAATAAGCTTGAACTTTATTATCAGAGAATGTTGAGTGAACATAATGTTAAAGCTATAACATCTCCGACCGTACACTCTTTTAACTAAAATTTAGTCAAAATTTATTTTAACTATCAATATTTTACGACATGCAACCATCATCTCCATTATTTCTATTCATTAATATTTTAATATTTTTTATTTATTAAATAAATTGATATAATTTTTTAATAAATAATAATATAAAATTAATATCATTTTTTCAATACAAAAAATTAGTTTAAAAATATTTAAAAAAAATAAGAAAAAGAATATAAAAAACTTAAAATGACTCATACATTTGAAGAGTCATTTTGTGGTTCTTTAAAATAGGGAACCATTTAAAGCATCTTCTAGAGACTTCCTAAATCCCCTCCTGAGCTAAAACAGGAAGTCAATTTGGGTTTTGAGCACTCTAAGGAGCTCCCTAATAGCTCCCTATTTTACAGAGTCTCTTGGTGGCTCTCCAAATGTAGAGAGCTCCATATCTTTTCTTTCCTAATTTTTTAATATTTTAAAACTGATTTTGGTATTTAAAAAAAGATATAATTATTTATTATTATTTGTTAAGAGTTTGAAGGTCGTAGACAATTGTCAACTGATTTTTAGACCGATGGTTTGACACTTTGACAACGGCCACTTTTGTTTTGTTTTGTTTTTTTTTGGTTTCTTTATAAAATAGTGAGTGAAAATAAGAAATAAGGTGATCTTATTTACGTGAATGAGAATGAGAAATGAGTTTACGTGAGTGAGAATCAGAAATGAGGTGATCTTATCTATAAATGTTGAAATATGACCATTTGGAATATAGCTGTTGGAATATAATATATTATATTTTAAATACAATTTAAAATTAAATTAAATTATTTATATTTTAAATTTAAAAAATATTAAAACATTAATAACTAGTTATAATAAAGTGTATGGTTGGAGTGACCTCATGAGAAGTGACTAGTTAAAATAAATTTTTAGTAAAAATAGCTAAAATTTGGTTAAAATTTAAGGAGTATGATTGGAGATTAGAGAAACTCATTAGAGTGCTCTAAAACCATTCCCAACTATTTTAACTAAGAAGAGGGTTTATGGAGCCCCCTTGGAGATGTTCTTACATTTTTACATTATTCTAATAAACGTTATGTGTTAGTTGGACAGTAGCTCAGCGCCTAGGCAACACCTAGACGTGACTGTCGAGAATTTATTTATTTTTAATTATTTTTCTTATATACAAAACTGATATTCAATCTTTAAAAAAATAATAATTTAATATTTAAATTTTATATAGTGTAACTTGAATATAAAAACGATTTTAACTTATATAGACCGATTAATCGATAAAATGTGCTGACAAATTAACCAAATCGCCCGTTGTTTTGCCCACCGTCTAGTACGATCGATTTTGTCCTACTTGGAATGGCTTGCGGCTATCTAGATGTATGTTTTCGAACATTGGATTTACATAATAAACTAATGTGCCTTTTTGCTTTCTAACGACCTCTAACTAATTCCCTGAAATTATGGAAATTTGGCGGGAATTAAATTAATAACTCTCCTATTCAGTTAGCTGCCAGGTCAGCTTCTTGAGCTACAAATCCTAACCGAATTTCTCTTATCTTGTTTTTCTTCTATCAGGTTCTTGATGATCAGCTTCTGACGATGCATCAAATGGTTTGCAAACCAAATGTTGAAATTTTAAATTCTTTTTGGTGTGATTATCAAATTTTTATGTATTTTATACTTCATTCTTAAATGATATATCACGTCAACTCAAGACGTTTAAAGTGGGTCTCAAAAGAGTTAAAGTTGAAAAATAGACTACTAATCTCAAATGAGGAGGCGGGGTGCCAAGTTTTACCAACTTAACTCACCTTGACATTTGACGACTCTCAAATGACATACGCAACAAGAATAAAGGGATATTATTATTTTCTCCCTGTAGTTTGAAATATTAATAACTTTATCCTCTTTAGTTCTAAAAATGGTTGATCCTTCCCTTAAAAGCCAAAATATTCTAAGTTTTACCCCCTACCGTCAAGAATTCGGTTAAATCCTCCGTTGAGCGTTATACTGGAAGGGTAATATGGTAAAAGGTAAATAAAATTTAATGGAAAATTATCATTTCCCCCCTAAGGTTTGTCATATTAGATAAAATAGTCATTTTAGTTTCAATAATAACAGTCAACCCTCTGAAATCCAAACTATTAGTCATTTTGCTCATTTTGTCAAGTTTTCCATTAAAATTCCGTTTGACCGTTAATTAAATAAGAAAAACGCCTCCATTAAGAATTGAACTTTGGACCTTAAGGTTAATAGCCACAAGCCCTAAAATTATTTAAATATATTTATATAATTTAAAATAAACTCATATTTAATAATAATATATAAAATAGATTTATGAAAAAGAAAAAGAAAATAAAAAAGCAAAAGGAAACTTAGAAAATCCAGAAATTCAAAGACCGTATTTTTTTTTTCATTTCCGTTTAACTTTTTCTTTTCTTTTCAAAAAATTTATTATTTCAATTTGATAAAAAAAACCCAGAAAATCAAATCCAATAAAATGAAAGTAAAAAAAAATAATAAATAAATAAATAAATAAAGAAATAATAATAATAATAATTTCTTTTTTTTTGAATTTTTTCCTTTTGTTTTATTATTTCCTTTTCCTTTTTCTTTTTCATAAATCTATTTATATATATTATTATTAAATATGTGTTTATTTTAAATTATATATAAATTTATTTTAAATTAAATAAACATATTTTAATTATTTTAAAGAAATTATATTACTAAATATATACATGTAAATCAACAAACCTTCAACAGTGAGTTATAATATCTTAGCGGGTTAGAGCTTGTGGCTATTAAATTTAAGGTCCAAGGATCTATCATTGATGGATATGTTTTTATTTATTAATTAACGGTCACACGGATTTTGGCCAGAAAACTTGACAAAAGGGGTAAAACGACCATTAGTGTGGGTTTTAGGGGGTTGATCGACTATTATTGAAACTAGAGGGACTAGTTTATCTAATATGACAAACCTTCGGGGGGGGAGGGGAATGATAATTTTCCTTTATTAATTCTGAGTTTGAGGGTAAAATTGTCTTTTGACTGCGTTTTGACACTAAAATCAAATTTTTTAATAGAAAGGGTAAAACTTTGAATATTTTGGTTTTCAGGGGAAAGATCAACAATTTTTAAAACTAAAGGGGGTACAGTTACTAATAGATCAAACTATAAGGATGAAAATGATAATATCCCAAGAATAAACTTTGCTGGAGATGAGACACTTGATTACGGCAGAAATAGAAAAAGAAAGAAAAAGCATAAAATTGTGTGATCCAATTATCCAAACCTATTTTTCTTGTCGTGTTAGAGATGTTATATTTTATTCTAAAAGTTAATATTCTAAAATATAAAGACATGTTACTTTCTAAATTGCTTAATTAATCACATAATTTCAAATATTAACACATTCCTTAATGATCAACAGAAAAACAAGAAGATTAAGACCAAATTTAAATCGAATTCTTTTCACACTTAAAAGAAAGTCATTGTTTTCATTTGCAAACAGCTGGCGACAATGGAATAAAAAGAAAGTCCAGGTTTGAACTTGGAAGGATCGACTAAGATGGTGAAGTCTCTGTGACCATGTTGTGTAAGATTTTTTATAAAAATTGTGAGTAACATATAATATTATATTTTGAGTTTATGAAAAACCGAATTGATTAGAGTGTTTAAGTAAGTCAGAGTTGACCGGATAAAATCGGTTATTAATGTGATCAATATTTGTTTGGCGTGGTGCACCTTAGCTACATTAAATATATGTAGAATATGATATGAACTATTGTATATGTGTGGCATAATATTCCTATTTGGACTAGTTATCCTATTAGGGTTTTGAGAATCTTTTATGGGTTAGGATTTTAGGAAGTTATATTATATATAGGGGGTCCCTATTCTCACTCACATAACGTTTAATAGAATTGTCTTCCCATTAGGCAATCTGATGAAGGTGAGAAGAGAGTAGAAGACCCTATATTTTTTTCTTTATTTTCTTTTCAGGTTATCACATTATTATGGATTCGGGATTAAGACTACAATTTGATTGTTAACCGTTTATTCATATTTATGCATAGACTACAAGATTTAATTATCTTTATATAATACTTACATGTCGAGCGGCATTTGATGACTGAAATAACATTTCACTGCAATTGCAAAAATATATGGTCATGAAAAAGTACATCGAGAAGATGCCAAGAAAGAGTTTGGTAAAATATATGGTCATGAAAAAGTACATCGAGAAGATGCCAAGAAAGAGTTTGGTAATGACAAATGAATCCTCATTTACAAATCTATTTTGTCAGAATCATCTTAGTATTTGATTCCTTCCAGGGAAAATTTATTCTGATCATTTCAGGCCAAAGTCTACCATGGAAAGGAATCTCTTTCTCAGTATTATTTTGGTTTTGTTAGTTCACTGTTCCATTGCAGCCTCAGTTGTTGCAGCAGTAACCAACATAACTGTAGACCAACAAGCTCTTCTTACCCTGAAAGCTCATATAACTGATGATCCTACCAATCCTTTGCTTAGCAATTGGTCATCAAATACTTTTTTCTGTAATTGGACCGGTGTCACTTGCGACGTTCGCGATACAATCACTGCTTTGAATATTTCTCATTTTGATCTTAGAGGCACTATACCCCCTCAACTTGGAATTCTATCTTCTTTACAAACACTTGATCTTAGTTATAACCAGCTTTCGGGTATCATACCTTCCTCCATCTTCAACATATCTTCGCTACAGATACTTGATCTCAGTAATAACCAGCTTTCTGGTTCTTTCCCTTCCATCATCTTCAACATGACTTCACTGCAAGCTATTAGGTTTGGTAGTAATAGATTATCCGGTGAAGTCCCGGGAAATGTTTTCGATAATCTCCCTAGTTTGAAGTTCCTTCATTTATCAGGAAACATGTTTGACGGGCGTATACCATCCACTATATCAAAGTGCAAAGTGCTGCAATTATTAAATTGTAAGACAAATCATTTCACAGGAGAAATACCGAGAGAAATCGGCAACTTGACTAAGCTTCAGGAGATCAATCTTGGCTATAACAAGCTCCAAGGTATGATTCAGCCTAGATACAGATCATAGACTTTGCATAAATCTAACACCATTGAAGTATTTATACTTGTAACTACGTGTGTTTTCCGGAACTTCTTGCAATCTACATGATCCATGTTTAATAACGTCTCAAAGAAACATGTATTTGGTAATTGGTGTTGTTTTGTAATTTCTGGTTCAGGGGCTTTGTTGTAATTAGTTAAAAGTCTTCAACTGTAGTTATAAGTCCATCCAAACAAGTTCTTGGACGGTGTTTGTGGTAGTTTAGGGATTTGCTACAAGATGTTCGCTAAAATTACCAAGTGAGCACTAGTAAGGGTGTTGTTGCACCCAACAATCTACGGGTATTGATCTTTTTCAGTTCATTTTGTGGCAGGTGAAATACCAGGAGAGATTGGAAACCTGCATGATCTACAAGAATTGAGTCTATCGAGCAATAATCTATCAGGTCCAATTCCTTCAGGAATCTTCAATATTTCCAGGCTGACTATCATTTCACTTTCTTTAAATCAACTCTCAGGCACTCTCCCATGGAGCATAGGCCTTACGCTTCCAAAACTTGAGGAACTTCACCTTGGTGGAAATAAACTTAGTGGAAACATCCCCAGTTCTATCTCCAATGCTTCCATGCTTACCCTCCTAGGCCTGTCCTATAATTCATTCTCTGGTTTCATTCCAAACTCCATCAGTGACTTAAGATCCCTCAAGTTGCTCAATCTAGGGGTTTTAACAGTTAAATCTTCTGTCTCTGGATCAAGCTTTCTTAGTTCATTGACAAATTTGACAGCCTTGGAGGATTTGTATCTATCGGATATTCCCCTGAACGACATTCTTCCAATTTCGATTGGAAATTTTACCTCTCTTGAAATCTTATTCTTAGATTATTGCAATGTCAAGGGAAGCATTCCCTCGGAAATCGGCAACTTAAGTAACTTGATGCAATTGAACCTAGCATTCAATGAATTTTCAGGATCCATTCCAGATGCAATTGGAAAATTGAAGAACCTCCAAGGATTTTATCTTTCAGATAATGAATTACAAGGTTCAATTCCAACTGCTCTTTGTGGTATAGAGAGCTTAAACGAATTCATGTCTGATAACAATAAGCTAAATGGATCACTACCAGAATGCTTGGATAATCTCATTTCCCTCAGGTATATCTCATTGAGCTTTAATAGAATAACTTCTACAATTCCTTCAACCATGTGGAGCCTTAAAGATATTCAGTACATAGACCTGTCTTCAAATTTTATAAACGGATCGCTTCCCATAGAAATTGGAAATTTGATGGTTGTGACGGTATTAAATTTATCAAGAAATCAGTTGTCAGGTGACCTTCCAATCTCATTCAGAGGCCTAAAAAGTCTACAGAATATGTCCTTGGCAGATAATAGATTACAAGGTGCAATACCTGATTCATTTGGTGACTTGACTAGCTTGGAATTATTGGATCTGTCCAATAACAATCTATCTGGAGAAATTCCCAATTCATTGGAAGACCTCTCATTTCTCAAGAATCTGAATCTGTCTTTCAATAACCTGGAAGGAGAAATTCCTGGAGGAGGACCGTTTGCAAACTTCTCAGCTCAATCATTCATTGGAAACAAGGCACTTTGTGGTGACCCCCAACTGCAAGTCCCTCCCTGCAAAATAAAAAGTCACCGGAAAAAACCTGTGCGTTTACTGATTTACATCGTACCGGGTGCTGCAGCATCAACATTACTGTTTCTTGTTATTGTGTTTGTGCTGATAAGATGCAGGAGAAGGAAGCATAGAGTACAGTCAGATAATGCAGAAATGTCACACCGAGAATCATGGAGAAGGATTACTTATTCAGAACTTTTTCGAGCAACAGCTGGATTTAGCGAAAGCAAAATACTTGGAAAAGGGAGTTTTGGTTCCGTTTACAAGGGAACGCTTCAGGATGGGGGGCTAGTAGCTGTTAAGGTTTTCCACCTCCATCTTGAAGGAGTGCTTAAAAGTTTTGAAACTGAATGTGAAGTACTGCGAAACACTCGCCATCGAAACCTTGTCAAAACGATTAGCAGTTGTTCCAATAATCATTTTAAAGCAATGGTAATAGAGTACATGCCTAACGGAAGCCTGGAAAATTTTCTGTATGATAATAACTGCTCTTTTGACATTCTACAAGGATTGAACTTGGCAATCGACGTTGCATCAGGATTGGAGTATCTCCATCATGGTTATTTCACTCCTATTGTTCATTGCGATTTGAAACCCAGCAACATATTGCTAGATGAAAATATGGTTGCACATTTGAGCGATTTTGGTATTGCAAAGCTCTTGGCTGACGAAGACTGTATAGCACGAACACAGACTCTTGCCACAGTTGGGTATATGGCTCCAGGTTGTTCAAAAATTAATTAAAATTTTTCGTTTCGGTTATCAAAATTACAATTATGAAGTTCTTTCAAGTACTGAAATCAATATTATTTGCAGAGTACGGTAGAGATGGAAAAGTGTCTACAAAAGGCGATGTTTACAGCTACGGTATTATGCTGATGGAGATATTTACAAGGAAGAAGCCGACCGATGAAATTTTTGTTGGAGTAATGAGTTTGAAGCGCTGGGTTTGTGATTCTTTACACAATTCAATTACTGAAGTTGTTGACAGTTATTTGCTGAGCAGGGAGGATGAACATTTCGCTGTGAAGGAGCAATGTGTGTTATCTATCTTGAGTATAGCTATGATGTGTACAAGTGACTCACCTCAACAAAGGATTAACATGAGAGAAGTAGTAAATGGACTCTTGAAAATTAGAGACACATTGTTTGCTAATTCGAAACAAAGAAGTACATTGGTGTGATTGCATGAAATAAGTATTTCAATAAATTTCAATTCTTCTGATTATGTTGTGTATAATAATTATGTATGTATGGCATCTCATTTATGAGAAAAACTGAGCATTCAGTTGATGCTGTTTTCTGATCTTCATGACTTGTTTTATTTTTGGACCATTACTTGCAAAATGTTCTTCAATTCTGTTTATTATGAGAGATGAGACCAACCCTTGTAAGATTACAGACAAGATATACTCAGTTAGAGATCATCATACCTCAGAGCTAGCAAGTGACAAAGTGAGCTGCAATGTGTTATCTTTGATAGCATTAATAATTAAGACTTGTATGGGAAGTGCTAATACAGTAGCTCATGTTTTAGCAAAGTTGGCTCTTAAAGTAAATGTAGATCAGGTTTGGTTAGAGGAGGTTCCCTCCTGATGTGTGATCTTTTGTTTTAGCTGATTCTATGTAATGTTTTCTATTGGAATGTATTTCCTTTATAAAAAAAATAATTAATCGGTCTATATCAAACTTAAATTTCTAACTCAATTTTTTGATTTTAATATTTTTTAATCTAGGATCGAGATATTGAATTAAAAAAAAAAAATTCAGAAATTTACGGTGACATAGCCTGACCTATTATTAAAATACAGTAGAGCTTTGATCGAAAGAGCTAGCACGACTTTTTAATTTAGTTCAAAAAAAAAAAGTCAATAAAAAAAAGTTTTCAATAGAAGTGGCCATATACGAATTCAAAATTTGAAGTTTCCATTGTTATATCTGAAATTTGCAACCTACACCTAATACATTTTCACTCAAGCGACAAACTTGACCAAACCCAATCGGGAATCAACAAATCGTCGGACTAAAAAATAGCCCATTTGCTCGTTGTCGTCAACTGTTCAAGGATCAACACAACGAGTTCCCACCGTTCAAACTTTGGCCTTGTTTTGTTGTATAGGTAAATTTTAATATATTTTAATTATCTAACATAATAAAATATCGTATTAATTAATAAATTATATTTAATGGTATCAGTTAGGTTGTATTATATTAATTTTTCTTTTAAATAAATATGGAATATAGATGGAATATTTATTTAAAATATTTATTTCAATTAAAATAAATATTTATTGATTTTTTATATAAAAATGTTTATTGATTTATTTATAGTAAGAATATTTAAAATTAATTATTAACTATTTTTAAAAATATAATATTTTTATAATATAATAAATAACAATATAATATAATACAATACAATGTACCGGCAATCACATATTTATATTAATAATAAAACAGTTCGGTTTAATATAGACATATAGTACAAGCGAGTACTTAGACATGTATTACCATTGACTTAACAGTTTTACACCTAAAGACATAGAAAAATGAAATAGCATGCAACTTGGGATTACATCTTAATTGGGATAGAGATGTCAACTTGGGATAGAGAACGTGTACGTATATAGAAAAATGAAATAGCATGCATGTGACATTTTCATGTTCAAATAAGTCTTTAATTCATTGCAGGTAATATTCAACACTCTCTCTTCTTTTTCTTGAGAAATTACTATTGAATTACTATTTTCAGAAATTAGACATTTAAGTCTATTTTCTTTGTTATAAATCCTTTTTTTTTTCTCTACCACTTGGATTCTCATCCTATTCCACTGATCATCCATGGAGAGACCTCGTTTTCTCAAATGTGTTTCCATGTCGTTTGTCATGTATTGTATTTTTGCAATGAGTTTCTTAGCTATTGAAGCAACAACAAACATTACCACAGATCAATCTTCTCTTCTCGCATTGAAAGCTCATATCACTAATGATCCTCACAACTTGTTGGCAGACAACTGGACTGCTTCTACCTCTGTTTGCAACTGGGTAGGGATTACATGTGATTCTCAAAACAATAGAGTCATAGTCTTGAATCTTACCTCAATGAGTCTTACAGGCACCATTCCACCGCAAATTGGAAACCTTTCATTCCTTGTCCAACTACGTCTCAGAAACAACAGTTTCCATGGCTCTCTACCGATAGAGCTAGTTCAGCTGCACAGATTGGAAATCCTCCACTTGGGATTAAACAGTTTTCAAGGAGAGATTCCATCTTGGCTCGGCTCCTTGCCTAAACTTCAATTCTTGTATCTCTTTGGTAACCATTTTACAGGTATTATATATGATATATATTGCGCACCTTCTCTTGGAAATAAATATCACAACATTAAGGAATATTCTAAATTTGTGGAATAACAATCTACAGGGACGATACCTTCAACCATCTTCAACGTTTCTTCTTTTGATACAATTGACTTGTCGAATAATAGTCTCTCCGGTAGCCTCCCTAATGATATGTGCCGATATCTCCCTACTCTTCGAAGACTGGTTCTCCATATAAATCAACTTAACGGTGCAATTCCATCAAGTTTATGGCAATGTAGGGAGCTTCTTCATATATATCTAGATGTTAATAAATTCACAGGAACAATACCAAGAAATATTGGAAATCTGAGTCTGTTGGAGGAGCTTTACTTAGATACAAACAACTTGGAAGGTAAAATGTATTTTCCTTACTCTTAACATGATTAATTAGTACTTGTTCATGTTTATTACAATAAATTTATCTGGACTTCCTGAGAACAAGCAGTAAATCTTTTGTTTATGATTGTAAGGTTTTTTATTAATAGACCTTTTACTTTGAGACATGCATCAAGCTTGAGATTTTATGGTTGGAAAAAAATTCCAGAAACAAGTAGAGTATATTTTATTTGACGAGTTGAATGTGTTGATTGAAATGGATTTGTAGGTGAATTACCTGCAGAATTAGGATCCCTTCATGCTCTGCAGATTTTAACAACCGGCAACAATCACATCTCAGGTTCAATATTCTACCTGAAAACAAATTAATATTTCTTATATATTATGATTATTACAATGCCAGTCCTTTTTTAATATTAAGCATGCTAGGTTTTTTTTTTTTTTTTTTAATCACTATAACTATGGAGTTTGGAGTTTGGGGGGAGGGGTTGGAGGTTATATACTTATATTTTTAATATTTTTGACAATTATAGAGTAATACAATTTTTAGGGTTTATTTGTTAAAACAATTTTAAAGTTTAGGGTTTATCTAGTAAAACTCAAAATTCTAATTAAACTATTAAAAAAAATGTTTAAAACTTAGAATTTTGATCAAAACAATTGAATTTTATCCCCTAAAAAATTTAAACTTTATTTGTTTTATTTGCTAAAAGTTTTTATAAGCAATTTAAATGTAAAAATAATTATGTATATATAAATGTAATAAATTACACATTTATCTTTAACTTTTAATTGTGTTAAATGAGTTAGTAAGTTATAAAAGGTTTAATCTGAATAGAACTTGTTTCCTTAACATATTTAATATATTTACTCATTAATGATCCGAGTCCAGTAAGTAGGGGTGATCATGGTTCGATTCGATTCGATTCGATTTTAGATCAAACCCAACTGAACATAAACTATTTTGATTTATCCAAAATTGAACCGGTTTAAACCTAATAAGAAGTGAAAACCGAATTGAATTGAACCTATTTTAATAGATTTGATTCGGTTCGATTCAATTTAGTTTTGGGCCTAATGAGCCGGCTAGTTTAATAGGTCTTTTGAATTTTTTTTTAACATTAATGGGTTGTTGGATACTGAGTTTGGACATTAGAATAGCCAAAAAAACCCAAATCAAACCGAACTTAAAAATATGTAAAAAAAAAATTAATCAGTTTAAAACATATTTCCCTTAAATATATTAGATATATTAGGTTTTTTTTTTACTTATATACTCGGTTTATTCAGTTCAATCCGGTTTTAAGAAAATCAAACCGGTTTGAACTGAATAAAAATTCAATTTTCAATTTTTAAACCGGTTTAAACCGAATTACCCTTATGAATCGAATCGAATATTCTTTTTTCGGTTCGAATCGATTCGAATCGGTTCGAATCGATTCGAATCGGTTCGAATCGCAACTTAATGACCACCCCTACCAATAAGATTTAACCCAAATCCATAAATATTATGTTATGTCATTGGGTTGTGTCAACAATTGCTACCTCAACCAGCCACCAGTAGACATGACCACGGTTCGGTTCGAACCGTAGAACCGAACCGAACCGTAACCGTGTGAAATAAACTGTAACCGTAACCGGAACCGTGGGGGAGGCGGTTCGGTTCCGGTTTCTTCTCTGAAAAAACCATCCTGGAACCGGCGATTCGGTTTCGGTTCGGAACCGCCGGTTCCAAAAAAAAAAAATATTTTCTTATGTTAAATTATATATATAAAAAAGGAACCGAACCAACGGAACCGGTGGAACCGAACCGGAACCGACGAAACTGGAACCGAAACTGGAACCGAAACTGAAACCGAAACCGAAACCGTCGATCGACGGTTTCTGTTCTGGCTCCTTTCGGAACCGGAACCGAAACCGGTTGGAACCGTGGGCATGCCTAGCCACTAGTGATAAATTGTTAGAATTTAAATCGATCGGAAGGCAAAAACATATTTTTCCTTGTTAATATGATAAAAAAGAATTATTAATTATTTATGTAATATTTAATTCATTAATTTAGTTTTTCAATAATGATAAATTGCAATGACGTTATGCCTTGATGTTTTACAATAACATGAATATTCTACTTATTCTACTTATTGTGTTTATTGCACATTCTATTGACTAACTATTAACGTACTACGACTGAGACATAATAGTGGAAGTGCATAAAGTTTTTTATTTTTTTTAATTTTTTTTATTATTATTATTTTACAATAAGTTCATAAAACATATATAGTTTTAGAGCAATTGTATTCTTATAGTGAACATCTATTTGACAACCGGAAACAACTTTCATTAGTCAAACTTGATGAAGGTTTGTTTTCTTTGATCAAGCGTAATTCTCTACTCGAGGATTTTTTAACTTGTATTCTTTTATTCAAATTTAACAGCAAATATAATGTAGAGATTGAGATATTTTATCTAAACCATGGAAAGAATAATAAAACTAAGTGGTTCATTCTGTTTTACTCCTCTTTTATGGTGACAGGATCAATACCGCCGGAGATTGGTAACCTTCATAATCTATATTTTTTGAGTCTAAAAAATAACAGTTTAGTAGGTCCGATCCCATCTACAATATTCAACATCTCAAAATTAGAGGTCATTGGACTATTCATGAACCGTCTCTCTGGCCCCATTCCCTCAACCATAGGCCTTGCAGTTAATCTAAAGCGGCTTTACCTATGGGAAAATGAACTCAGTAGCATAATCCCGGACTCTATCTCCAATGCTTCTCAGCTTACCATCCTAGACCTGGAGTCAAACTCATTCTCTGGATATATTCCCACAACCCTTAGTAATCTAAGAAATCTAAGAAGCCTCAGCCTAGCCTCAAATCAATTGACAATAGATTCTTCTACTCAAGAACTGAACTTTCTTTCTTCTTTGACAAACTACAAATTTTTGAGAGCAATAGATTTAAGCAATAATCCCTTGAGTAGCCCACTTCCAGATTCTATAGGAAATCTCTCCACTACACTTCAAGAGTTTTGGGCAAATGATTGCAAAATTAAGGGTAGCATTCCCCAAGAAGTTGGCAACTTAAGCAACTTAACAACCTTACACCTCAGAAACAATGAATTGACCGGATCTGTTCCAACTACGATTAACAAAATGAGAATGCTTCAAGTTTTGTATCTTGATGGCAATAGATTGCAAGGGTCCATTCCAAATGAAGTTTGTCATTTAAGAAACTTAGGTGAACTATACTTGAGTGGTAACAAGTTCTCTGGACCCATACCGGCATGTTTGGGAGATATTACTTCACTACGAGTTCTATACCTTAATTCCAACAATTTTACTTCTACAATACCTGCATCCTTGTGGAGCCTCAAAGATATTTTGATAGTGAACTTAGCAACAAATTCACTCAGCGGTCACCTACCACTAGATATCGGAAATTTGAAGGTTGTCTGAAATAAACTTAGCAGGGAATGAATTATCAGGTGAAATTCCTAGCAGTGTTGGACGTCTCCATAGCCTCGTAAATTTCTCCATTGCACAAAACAAACTACAAGGCCCTATCCCTGAATTGTTTGGAAACTTGGTAAGCTTGGAAATCTTGGATTTATCAAGTAATAACCTCTCCGGAACAATTCCAAAGTCTATTGAGAAATTACGTTACCTCCAAGGTATAAATATGTCTTTCAATAGACTAGAAGGAGAAATTCCCACCGGAGGATCTCTTACAAACTTATCGACTGAATCATTTTTGGGTAATGGTAAACTTTGTGGTGCTCCTCGATTTCAAGTCCCCCCATGCAAAGCTAGCTCACGTCAAGGATCCAAGAGAAGCGTTTTGAAACCAATCATTTACATGTTTTCAGCAATTGCAGTAACAATACTTGTTTTAGCAATTGTATTTCTTTTGTTTAGAAGCCAAAAGAAAAAATTGAAACTCTTGGATGAAGAAGACTTGTCATCTTTAGCAACTCGGAGAAGGATTTCCTTTCAAGAACTTGATCTTGCAACAAATGGATTTGATGAAGGCAATATACTTGGCACAGGTGGCTTTGGTTCAGTGTACAAAGGAAAACTTTTAGATGGAACGATCATAGCAGTGAAGGTTTTCAATTTGCAATTTGAGAGGGCATTAAGGAGTTTTAATGATGAATGTGAAGTAATGAGTAAAATTCGCCACCGAAATCTTGTCAAAATTATCAGCAGTTGCTCAAATAACATTGATTTCAAAGCTTTGATACTGGAATACATGGCTAATGGAAGCTTAGAAAAGTGGTTGTATTGTCACAACAATTTTTTTGATGTCCTACAAAGGCTGAACATAATGATCGATGTGGCATCAGCGCTGGAATATCTCCATAATGGTTATGGAGCACCAATTGTACATTGTGATTTAAAGCCTAACAATATCTTGCTGGGTGAAGATATGGTTGCTCGTGTAGGTGATTTCGGCATCGCCAAACTCTTAGGTGAAGAGGATTCTATGACACAAACCCACACTTTGGCCACCATTGGATATATGGCACCAGGTACATTTTTAATTTATGATCTATATTCTGTTTCAAATAATGTATGATCATGTCCTAAGTATGAATACCGTTAAACTTGCTTGTAGAGTATGGATCAGAAGGTATTGTTTCTACGAGAGGTGATGTATACAGCTTTGGCATTTTGTTAATGGAAACATTTACAAGGAAGAAACCCACAGACAACATGTTTGAGGAACGATTGAGCTTGCAATGCTGGATAAAAGACGCATTACCTCATTCAGTAACCGAAGTAGCAGATGCAAATTTACTGGGTGAAGAAAATTTGTCTGCTAAAAAGGATTGTATTTTATCCATTCTTCAAGTGGCTGTGGATTGCACTGTGGAATTGCCTGAAAGTAGGCTTGACATAACCAACGTCCTCGGAGCTCTTCAAAATATCAAAACTAAGTTTCATAAGAATGTGGCAAGAACCTGAATCTATTTTCAGCGTATCTGCTATACATTATTTGGTATATAACCTTATGAATTTGTCTTTGTATATGTTGCTGTAAAATTCTTCGATACAAATAGTTGCTGCAAAGTATTTCAAAAATAATCTTTATTGTTGGAAATTGTTTGAAAAAATAAAATAAATTTGTTGCTAAAAAAAATGTTTCAAATAGTATAAAATATAATTAGAATAGAAAAACCCTGGAAAGTGACTGAGTCGCGGACAATGTCGCTCTCTTTAAAACGTTTCGTGGCTCTGTCTTGATTGTGCAAGCAGTTCCCAAAATTGCCACGTCGTCCCCAGGATAAAACAACCCAGAATCAGTTTTGTCTCGGAACTTCTTTGTACGAAGAAGAACCGGAATACTCAAACTCTTTTAAAGATTGCTCGGAAATCTAACAAATAATACTTAAGAATTTCTTTTAAAGTTGTAGATAGTTTTTGTCTCTGAAAATAATATTGTGTCTTGTTAATGAACAAAGCCTCTATTTATAGGATTAGAAAATGTAATCTGAAAAACAAATTAACATCAATCATTAAAAGAAATAAAAACTTAAACTTCAATTTTTTAAATAAAAAACGTTTTACATTTGTTAGCAAACATGATCGGTTATCAATATTAAAAAAGAATGCTTTTATTCTATCTAATCATATTAAATAGATATCATATAAAACGTTTTTAACAATTACTCTTATTTAAAACAAATAACAGGTTGAACTGTTATGCAAAAAATTTAAATTCAAAATTTATTTATTTTTAAACAAATACACTTTTAACAATCTCCCACTTGTATTTAAAAATAATAAGTTCATCGAGCAATATTTTATATGATTGTGCATAAGTAAATGTGTCGTATGACTTGAACCTTTACATAGTGACGATGCTTCTATATATACTAGAGTAACTCATAGTTTTGAACTCTATCACTGACAACACCACACACACAACCATACTGATGTAGGACAACTAGCTTTGGAGTTTGAAGAAGAGTTGGATAGAAAATTGGCAAAGAAAGAAATAGGCATAACTAAAAGAACTAGTTCGAAGAAACGAGAATAACTTTTAGCTCGGTTGTCTGATTGCCTATTATAATATTTTTTCGGAAAGGGATTTTGGTAATCTACGTCGTGGAAACCAGGGTCTCCTAGTTGAGGTCGTTTAAACCCTCAAAATAGCTGATTAAGGCAAGTTGTCCGGCATTTGAAGTTTTATTGCAATTCTTTAGTTTTTCGTTTTAGCTTTTATTTGTTTAGTGATTGTCCAATTTGTTCTTTTTGCTTTTAGTTAGGATTTTCAGAGGCTATTTAAACCTCTTGTTCTTTGTTTTGAGGAGCATAATAAAAGATTTAGTTGAGTTTCGAATATCTTTTTTTATGGTGGATTCCAGTTTTGCGTTCTTAGGACTTACGTTTATAAACCCTTATACTTCCGTTCTTCGTCACATACTAGAGTGAAGTTCTAAAACCAGCACTTTATGTCCATGTGCTTATATCCCGATATAGTGAATGCTCTAGAAAATTTGCCCATAATTTCATAGAAAGCGACCTCTCTTCCACATTCACATAGGTAAGCCTATCACGAATACTCCTGTAGCTAGGTACCCAACTCCACATGAAGTATAGTGCTCATTAAGAGTTACATTTAACTCAACCTTAAATCGCTCTAGGATACCATGCTCCTTAGGGATGGACTTGGAGTGTTAACCCCGTATCATAATAGCATGTTTCCACATATCACTTCATGACTTGGGGTCTCTAGTCTGTAGGTTGGGTTCCCATCACAAGTGACTCAACTATCAATGGGCTTTAGTCCTATCCCTTTCGAGATTTTCCAAACCTTTTCTAGTTCTAATCCTTTCGTCAAAGAATCAGCCAAGTTCTCCTCAGATCGTACATGACCCACTCTTACAGTTCTAGTTGAGAGAAAATCTCTAACTGTACGGTGCTTGCGACGTATTTGTCACTTCTTACCGTTATAATAACGGTTCTGGACTTTTACAATAGTCGTGGTACTATCGCAGTGAATAAGTACGCTGGTATCGGTTTCTCCCATAATGGGGTATCTGATAACAGATTTCTCAACCAATCTGCTTCCTCACTAGCAGTAGCTAGTGCTATCATTTCTGACTCCATCATGGATTGAGCCAAAATAGTCTGTTTCTTAGACTTCCATGATATTGCACCTCCATCGATACTGAAATGTATCCACTAGTGGTCTTGGAATCATCAGAAAGAGTATTCCAATCAACATCGTTGTAACCTTCAAGTACAACGGGAAACTTTGCATAAAGTAATCCGAGGTTCATTGTTCTATTGAGATAATGCATTACTCTCTCAAGAGCATGCCAATGCTTATAACCAGGTCTACTAGTAAACCTACAGCATAAGCTATATCGAGCCTAGTGCAATCAGTAGCATAATGAAGACTACCAATGATGCTCGCATACTCATTTTGTCTAACACTGTTACCAGTGTTCTTGAACAACTTTACACTTGGATCATATGGAGTACATATAGGTTTACAATCAAAGTAATTATATATTTTTTTGTAATTTTCTCAATATAATGAGATTGATCTAAATAAATTCCCTTTTTTAACCTAGTTATTTTTATACCCAGGATTACACTAGTTTAACCTAAATCTTTCATTGCAAAGTTAGCAGTTAATAAACATTTAACAGCATTCACATATAAACAAATAACAGTGCAAACATCATTTTTAGATTTATAATAAATGCACTTGTCATTTTCATTTATTCTAAAACCATTAGAGATGACTAGATTATCAAACTTCTCATGCCATTGTTTAGGTGCTTGTTTAAGTCCATAGAAAGACTTGATTAACTTACAAACTTTGTTCTCTTGATCAGAAATTATAAATCCTTCAGGTTGGTCTATGTAAACCACTTCTTCTAATTCACCATTCAAAAAAGTAGTTTTAACATCCATTTGATGTATAACTAAATCATGCAAAGCTGCTAAAGCTATAAGTATTCTAATTGATGTTATTCTAGTTACTGGTGAATAAGTATCAAAGAAATCTATATTTTATCTTTGTCTATAACCCTTAGCCACAAGTCGAGCTTTGTATTTCTTAATTGATCTATCGGGTTTCAATTTTTTCTTACAACCTATGGTCTTACAACCAGGTGGAAGGTTTACTAAGTGCCATGTTCCATTAGACTCTAGAGAGTCCATTTCATCATTAATGGATTCTTGCCAGCATCCAAGGAAGTCAAGGCTTCTTCGAAAGAATTCGGATCATCTTCTAAGGTGTAGGCATAAAAATAAGCCCAAAATCTTTGGAGGTTCGGACCCTTTTACTCCTTCTTGGTTCTAACTCAACTTCATCAGGTATAATAGAACTAGGTACACTACTAGACTCTGACCCCCCACTATTTCTTATTTTAAAGGGAAATTTATCTTCAAAGAAATCAATATCATGATCTTTTAAGTTGTAAAATCTATAAGTTTTATTGTTAACTACATAACCTATGAAAACACATTTATAAGCTCGACTTGCCAACTTTGATCTTCTTGGATTAGGCTTCCGAACATAAGCCAAACAACCCCATGTTCTAAAATAAGAAACATTTGCTTTTTTAGCTTTCCAAATTTCATAAGGTGAAATTTTGAATTTTGAGTTGAGAACTCTATTCAATTCATAAGAGACACTTAATAGAACTTCCCACCAATGTGAGGTAACACCAGAGTTAAGTAGAACTTCCCACCAATAAAATAAAGTTTTCAATATAAGTGGCCATATACGAATTCAAAATTTTTAATGTTATATCTGAAATTTGCAACCTACACCTAATACATTTTCCCTGAAGCGACAATCTTGACCAAACCCGATTGGGAATCAACAAATTGTCGCACTAAAAAATAACCCATTTGCTCGTTGTCGTCAACTGTTCAAGGATCAACACAATGAGTTCCCACCGTTCAAACTTTGGCATTGTTTTGTTATATAGATAATTAAAATATATTAAAATAATATAATACCGTTTTTGGTGCAAACAATTATTTAATATAATAAAACATCGTATTAGTTAATAAATTATATTGAATGGTATTAGCTATGTTGTATTGTATTAATTTTTTTTTCAATAAATATGGAAAATAGATGGAATATGTGTTATATTGTTAATATTATTTTATAATTTCAAAAAATATAAAAAATATTTATTTAAATTTTTTACTTCAATTAAAATAAATATTTATTAAGTTTTTATATAAAAATGTTTATTGATTTATTCATAGTAAAAATATTTAAAATTAATTAACTAATTTTTTTAAATATGATATAATATAATATAATAATATTAATAATAATCCAGTCTAATATAGTAAAAACGAGCCCTTAGATATGTATTATCATTCACTTTACAGTTTTACACTTAAAGACGTAGAAAAATGAAATAGCATGCAACTTGGGATAGAGATGTCAAATGGGGATAGAGAACGTGTACGTACATAGAAAAATGAAGTAGCATGCATGTGACATTTTCGTGTTCAAATAAGTCTTTAATTCATTGCAGGGAATATTCAACAGTGTCTCTCTCTCTTCTTTTTCTTGAGAAATTACTTTTGAATTACTATTTTTAGAAATTAGACATTTAAGTCTATTTTCTTTGTTATAAATCCTTTTTTTTTTCATTACCACTTGGATTCTCATCCTATTCCTGCACTCATGGAGAGACCTCGTTTTCTCAAATGTGCTTCCATGTCGTTTGTCTTGTACTGTATTTTTGCAATGAGTTTCTTAGCTATTGAAGCAACAACAAATATTACCACAGATCAATCTTCTGGCATTGAAAGCTCATATAACTAATGATCCTCACAACTTGTTGGCAGACAACTGGACTGCTTCTACCTCTGTTTGCAACTGGGTAGGGATTACATGTGATTCTCAAAACAACAGAGTCATAGTCTTGAATCTTACCTCAATGAGTCTTACATGTTGTTGAGAAAAAATCGCATTCACACAAATATAATCACAAACACAAAATAACAGAAAACAATAAGAAGAAAGAAGACATCAAAGATTTTACGTAGTTCAGTAATTTACCTACATCTACGGAGTGCACCGCACTCAATCCACTATATCTCAGAGTTGATTACAATCTCTCTGTCTCTCTACAATTGCTCTCTCTACCAATATTTTCTCACACACAACACGCTATTTTTCTGCTACTTTTGGATTACAAATAATGGTAGTATTTATATCAGTGCACCAGGGTTAGCCAAATCCCAATTGAAATCTATTTCCTTTTCCAATTACTTATTTGTATAGGATTTCCTCTACTCGCAAAAATCAGCTTGTACCGTGGTTTGGACCGCTGTGTAGGTACATGCCTACGCCGCAGTCCACAACGCATGGCTCGCCTGTGAAACTACGCTCCACAGATCGCGGTGTGTGTACCATGTCTGCGCTGCGGTCCACAACAAATGACACCACTGTGAAACTTCGCCGTGTGTGCCACGGTCCAATTTCGTCTCTCCGCCGCGCCACTTGCTATAACTCATTTTCTTCGCTCATTTCTGACTTCACATATCCCAACAATTTTCCACTTGAAGATTGAAACTCAATAGGCATTCTCTATCCTTCCTTGATGACTTAGTGGATAAATTACGATGCGTTTATTCCCCACGTCTTCACTCTTGAAGACCCACTGAAGTTGCGCACAACTCCAGTTTTTCAGCAGTAACTGGCTTGGTTAACATGTCAGCTGGATTCTTAGTTCCTACAATATTTACTAACTTCAACACTCCTTCTTCGATTAACGATCGAATAAAGTGGGAGCACAGGTCTATATGATTGGTTCTAGAATGGAACGCCGAATTCTTAGCCAAGTGTATTGCACTTTGACTGTCACTGTGCAACATGTTCGTCACATGATCGAATCCCAACTCGGCTAACAACCATTGTAAGCTCCTTGCTTGCTTTTGTCACATCCACATATTCTGCTTCACTTGTAGATATTGTCACTGTCTTCTGCAACTGGGACGCCCAACTAATCGCGGTACTTGCCATTATAAACATATATCCGGTGGTACTTCTTCTATGATCCACTTCTCCAGTAAAATCTGAATCCACGTAACCTTCTAGCTTGATTTCATCTTTTCTGAAGGTTAGACATCTCTTCGTCGTACCTCGCAGGTATCTTAGGATCCAATTCACGGCCTCCCAGTGAGGCTTGCCCAGATTGGACATGTATCGGCTCACAACTCCCATTGCTTGAGAAATATCTAGTCTTGTGCAAGTCATGGCATACATTAGGCTTCCAATGGCTGAAGCGTAAGGAACTCTAGCCATGAAGTCATTTTCCTCTTCCGTCTTTGGACTCTGATCCTTAGACAACCTGAAGTGACTAGCCAAAGGTGTTCTCACCGGTTTCGCATCTTTCATGCTGAATCTCTGTAACACCTTCTGAATGTACTCTACTTGTGAAAGCTTTAATGTACCTTCCTGTTTGTCTCTGCTAACCCTCATTCCAAGAATCTGTTTTGTTGAACCCAAATCCTTCATCTCGAACTCACTTGAGAGTTGCTTCTTCAAGTTTTTAATCTCTTCTAAATTTGCACCAGCTACTAACATGTCATCAACATAGTGTAGCAATATTAAGAAACTAGAATTAATCTTTTTGAAGTAGCAACAGTGGTTAGCATTGCATCTCAAGTAACCATTCCTTTGCATGAATCTATCGAACTTCTTGTACCATTGTCGGGGAGCTCGTTTTAAACCATACAAGCTCTTCATCAACTTGCATACCAACTCTTCCTTGCCAACTTATACAAACCCCCCCGGTTGCTTCATGTATATCTCCTCCTCCAAATCTCCATGAAGAAAGGCAGTCTTCACATCTAACTGCTCCAGATATAATCCTTTTGCTGTGACAATACTTAACACTAACTGGATCATAGTTAGTTTAACAACAGGAGAAAAAAATTTCAGAGTAGTCAATACCTTCAATTTGTTGGAAACCTTTGACTACGAGTCGTGCCTTGTATCTCTTAGAACCATCATATTTCTCCTTGATCTGAAACACCCACTTATTCTGTAGGGCTTTCTTTCCTTCAGGCAACTTGGCTAACTCCCAAGTTTGGTTAGATACTAACGACTTCATCTCATCCTTCATTGTAAGCTCCCCCTTACTCGTATCTTCTCCCTGACAAGCTTCATCATAGAACTCAGGTTCTCCCGTATCTGTTAGCAGCATGTATTGCAAGTACTTCCTATTTGGTATAGAAGTTCGAGTTGATCTTCTTAATGTATTCTGGACTTGTGTCGTTGGAACATCTCTAAGTGGGATAGGTTCTTGTACCTGGGGCTGCACAACTTGCTCTTTATCATTCTGTTTAATGTGTTCTATGATCTCTCTATCCTGTATATCATCCTGTCCAAAATACTCTGGCTCTTTCGGCTCAAACACCTGTGTGTTCCTGTCTTTGTACATGACACTTTCGTTGAAGACTACATCTCTACTCCTAATCATTTTACGGTTTTGGTCATCCCACAGCTTGTAACCAAATTCATCTTCTCCATAGCTATCAAGGTACACTTCACTGACTTTGCGTCAAGCTTACTCCTCGCATGATCACCTAAATGTACATAAGAAACACATCAAAATACTTTAGGATGAGAAAGTTTTACCTCTTTCCTAGTCCAAATCTCTTCTGGTATAGCGAGGTTTAAAGGCTTTGATGGTCCTCTGTTGATCAAATATGCTGCTGTATTGACTTATTTTGCCCAAAATTGTTTTGGCAATCCTGAATGTAGCCTCGTGCTTCTGGCTCTCTCAGTCAATGTCGTGTTCATCCGTTCTGCTATGCCATTCTGTTGTGGAGTTTCAGGAACCGTCCTATTGAGCTTTATCTAGCTCTGGTAGCAGAACTTCTTGAACTCATTATCTTCATACTCTCCACCATTGTCTGAATGCAGCTTTTTGATCTTCATCCCTGTCTCGTTCTCAACCCTGACTTTCCATCTTTTGAAGGCATCAAATACCTCAAACTTGTATTTTAGGAAGTAAACCCATACCTTTCTAGAATGATCGTCGATGAAGGTGACAAAATACTGTTTACCCCTAGTTGGCGAGACTGAAGCTGGACCCCAATCGGTGTGCACTAGTTCCAGCTTCTTCTTTACCGATGTTCTTCATGTTCTCTTGAAGCTCACTCGCTTATGTTTTTCCAATATACAGCTCTCACAGAATTCAACCTCAACACTCTTCAAATCCGATAACTTTCCTTTCGAATGCAGACATTTCAGCACCTGAGAACTCATGTGCCCAAACCTCTAGTGCCACAAGTTTGGATCATCTTTATCTTCTGCAATATCGATTGAACCATAACCATCCGTGGTTGTGTAAAGCGACCCAGTCTTACTTTGTCTGGCGATTGTCATAGCTCTTTTTGAAATCTTACACTTATCACCTGTGAAAGTCGTCACATAACCGTCTGAAGCCAGTTGCCCAATGAAGATCAAAATCTTTCTCAAGTTTGATATATGCCTCACATTATCGAACGTCCAAACTGACCCTTACAGTTGAATCTTCACATCTCCTTTCCCGGTAATGTCGCTTGCTTGATCGTCACCAAGATACACTTTACCCAAATTTTCGGAGACGTAGTTCTCGAACAATTCCCTGTGAAGTGTGGCATGGAATGACGCTCTCGAATCTAGAACCTAGGACTCCGTCTTACTTTCCAACAAGCAGATAAGACATTCATCTGACTCTTCCGATACACAATTCGCACTACTATTTCTTTTATCTTTCTTTTCAGATCTACACTCATAAGAGAGGTGGCATTTCTTACCACAGTTCCAGCACTCTACATTCTTTTTGTTTCGTTGTTGGTTTCTCGAATAGTTAGCCTGATTCCTTGATTTGGACTTTCCTCTAGACTTTGATCTTCCCCGTTAATTGGTGTTCCAATTTCTGTTTCTGTCTTCCCTACCTTCCAAATTCAATGTTGAAGATTTAGACGCCCTTAATCCCTCTTCACGCATCCTGATCTCTTCGGTCATGATCATGTTTACAACCTGCTGAAGATTCAATTTTTCTTTCCCAAACGAGTTGGCAATCGACTGGCTTTATCATCTTCCAACTTTCTGGCAATTGGGTGAGTAGCAACGCCGGTATAAACTCCTTATCAAAACCCATAGATAAAGAACACAACCCGTCCTTCACTTCGTTGAACTGATTCTAGAAAATCTTTGAAGTTTTGACCCTCTGCCATCTTCAAGGTTGATAGCTTCTTGACAAATTGGACTTTCCTTACCGCAGAAGGTTGTTTGTATAGGTATGATAGGGTGTCCATTAGATCTTTGGTTGTTTGTTGATCCTTTATGTTGAAGGCGACCTGCTTAATCAAACTGAGATGAATTGCTTCTAATGCTTTCCGGTGTAGGAGTTTAAAATCATCATCATCCATGTTCTTCTGTTTCCTTTTCTTTTTCCAATCTTCATCGATCATATCCTTTGATCTCTCTTTTATCGACCAATGCAGATCCTTCTGGTACAGATAATCTTCTATCTGCATCTTCCTAGAAGCTGAAATTCGCTCCATTGAATTTCTCAATCTTGTGTGTTTCCTTCTCTAACTCCATCTCCACGACGAAATCAATGACCTCGAGAGAACCTAGATTTGTGTGAAAAAATAATCTGCCTCAACTTGACTCTGATAGCAATTGTTGTTGAGAAAAAATTGCACTCACACAAATCTAATCACAAACACAAAATAACAGAAAGTAATAAGAAGAAATAAGACACCAAATATTTTACGTGGTTCATCAATTTGCCTACGTCGACGGAACACACCATACTCAATCCACTATATCTCAGAGTTGATTACAATCTTTATGTCTCTCTTTCAGTCTCTCTACAATTGGTCTCTCTCTCTCGAGCAATATTTTCTCATACACTACACACTATTTTTATGCTACTTTTGGAGTATAAATAATGATAGTATTTATATGGGAGCACTAGGGTAAGCCAAATCCCAATTGGAATATATTTCCTTTTCCAATTACTTATTTGCACAGGATTTCCTATACTCGTGAAAATCTGTTTGTACTGCGGTCTAGACCACTGTATAGGCACATGCTCGCACGACGGTCCACAACGCATGACTCACCTATGAAACTCCGCTCCACAGACAGCGGTTTGTGCACCATGTCCGTGCTGCAGTCCACAACGCATGACACCACTGTGAAACTTCACGGTGTGAGCCACGGCCCGAGTTCATGTCTCTGCCGCGATCTTCACCGTGCCACCTACTGTAACTCATTTTCTCTGCTCGTTTCTGGTTTCACATATCATAACATTACAGGCACCATGTTTGGTCCTAAGGGAGATTGTTAGGTCCTAGATTTGTGTTGGCTTGATTCCATAACAAAACTTCGTTTCTTTGTATTGCTTAATTGCTTAAGTGGTTCATGATGATAAGAGCTTCAAGGAAGAAAAGCAACTTCTCATGATGCAAAGTTCGTCTTTAAGAGGATTGGTACTATTCTTGGATGCTAAGGTATCGAGATCCTTCTTCCTCTTGTAAAGCGTAGGCGCACACAAACACAATTCATTCATATGTGTCCCTGCTTAGTTGTGCATCTTTATTTGCTCACACACACAAAATTCATATATTTGTGTCCCTACACCGTAGTGCATCATTTGGTATAACACGTTCACACACTTGAAGTTGAATGCTCATGCATTGGTATGAAAGTAGCATGTTTTGGATAATGCATGATTGAAGACTATCTCTATATAGTTTGCATTCTTGTGAGAAATGTGTTTGTTTGTTTATATGTTTGTATAACATGGATCTTGAACTTGATTTTAGTCTTATATTGTTCATGATTGAGTTCCGGTCATTTCGGTTACTCTTTCTATTGATTGCAAGTTCTAAGTCAAAAGATACTACACTTTCAACTCATGTTGCATACATTGTCTTCGTCTTCATATATCGAGTTGAATTCTTATTTTTTAGATTGAGTATCTTATATGTCCATATCCGTGAGGAAGTCCCGGTTCGTAATCTTCAAACGGATTCAAATTCAGAGTTTGGAGACCAAAGAACAGGTCAAAGAACGCGAAGAGAGCGCAATAGGTGAGGTGCGATGGCTTAAGCCATCAACATGCACCAACCCGAGACGGTGCGTGGCCATCTCGGCCCCAAGAGTGTTTTGCCCTGAGATGCCCATGCGGAAAATCGGTTTTTTGACTTTTCACTCTTTAAAAACTCTCATTCCCTCTCATTCCTTACATGTAGAGAAAATTGAAATTGAAGAACAATTGCAGAATTTTTCTCTCAACATTTTGATTTTTATTTTTGTGATAACTTCTTCATTTCTACTCCGAATCACTTGATTCAAAAAACCGATTTCGAGTGTCTTGAAGAGTTCTACAAACCCCAAGCATTTCCAGAACCAAAGGATGTTTACATTTTTTGTTGTGATCTGATCTTCAGTTCGTGATTGCATCATTGTTAGTAAAATCATCTTCTTCTTAGTTTTCTTCTTAGATCTTCTTATTGATTGATGTTATTTGATTAAGAAGTATGACTAGGATGATTTTGATATCATTTTGTGGTTTGTTGATTTGATTTTCAAGTTTAGCTAGATTTGTGATATATTGAATGATTTGTGCTAAACTTGATAAACATGAAATTGTTTCTATAAATCTTTTGTTCTTATGCTTGATTGACTATTTCTAGATTTAATTTCATTTTCTAAGAACTAGATCAACATCAATTGGTATATTCATTTCATTGATTTGGTTCTTAGTTGATAATATGCTTAAGTTGTCTAGATGCATTTGTGATTGATCTTTGAAAGCATAATCTAATCATCTAGTTGCATGTCTATAGAATTTGCTGATCCACTTTTTCTATGTTGAGTGTTTGTTTGCGATTTGCATTCATGATCACTTAGATGCCTTGTGAAGAGGTAGAAAGTCTCATATTTTAGAGTGATTCTTTGATTTGAGCATTTGTAAGTCTTAGCTAGAGTCGGCAGGACTTGGAAAGCTAAGCAAGTGGAAGTCTCGACAAGAGGTGTGAAACCTCGGATTCTTGAGCAAAGAAGTCTTGGCAAGAGGTGTGAAGCCTCAGATTGTCAAGCAAGGAAGTCTTTGCTAGAGGTGTGAAGCCTTGGATAGTCAAGCAAGAAGTCTTGCTTAAGGTCGGGAGGATCCGGATAGGTGAGCAAGAAATCTTTCTAGAGACAGGGGGTCTTGGATAGGAAGTCGGCTTAGTAGATCACTAGGTTCAAGATAGAGTGAGAGTGAAAGCTTGTAGAGCATGTGTGATTGCTTGAGTGTGTAACTCTATTTGAAATAGTGGATTTGTTTTTACCGGTGGTTGTGGAATCAACCCGTGGATGTTTTCTCTTTGGAGGTTTTACCACGCAAATATCGTGTGTCTTTGTTTGCAATTTTCATTAAGCATTTAGAATTGCATTGTTTTAAAAAGAAGATAAAAATTGGAGCATATACCTATTCCCCCCCCCCCCCCTCCTAGGTATATTTCACTACAAAGATAAAGGGAATTGCAATTGTTATCAGAGCCGGTGTCTAGATGCACTTAGATAGATCTTCTTTGTAGTGTTTGTTATCTTCATTTTGTTTCATCATGATTAAAGAAATGTATTCTTTTATGGCTTCTTTTGTTGAAGGTGAGTCTATTGACTTAGATGATCAAAAGATCAAAGATCTTATTCAAGAAAATGAAAGGATCTCTAAGATCAATTAGTTTCTCACTAAGAAGTTAAAAAATCATGATTGTAGCTCAAAATGTGTTATTGTTCTAAATGAAAAAATTCTTAATCTTGAGAAAAACTTGATTGATAGCAATGATAGATTAAGTATTTTGAAGCATGAAATTGAGCAAAGAGATGAATCTCTTGATCGTGCTAAGAGAATTGAAAATGTTCTTAGAGCAAAATTAATTGAGCATGAGAATCAAGAGAAAGTGCTTAATGACGTGCTTAATGAGGCTAAAGAGATGATTAACAAGATGTTATCTAGCTCTAACAAAGTGAAAGCTCTCATTAAGGTTGGAAAGCCTTCAAGCGAAAAAAGAGGTTTAGGATATGTTAATGAAAAATCAACTCCTTCATCTAACAAATCTACTTTTGTCAAAGCTTGTAGCAATTTAAGTGTAGGTACACTCTCTAACGGTAAAACCATGAATGCTACCGGAGGTGCCTCAACATCAACAATGAAAGTCAAAGAAAAGACTCAACAATGCCAAAGACAAGCTACATCATCATCAAATGCAAAAGGCAAGACATCTAGTGTTGCAGGCCAAAAAGGTAAAAATGTGAGAAGGCAAAATGAGTTCAATGCTCAAGCAAATAGTAAACTTCTCAAATTCATACCTATTTGTCATTATTGCAACATGGTAGGACACATAAGACCTAGATGTTTTGAATACATTCGTAAATGTAGAATTGCCAATTATTTGCATGATATTCCTTTGAATGGTCCTAGGCAATCATCCATGTATGGATCTAGAATTAAACCTAAGAAGACCTTGGAAAAGAATGTTGAGAATAAATGTGTTGATGATTTGTTTGTTAAATCTTGTGTTGTGCCTCGTTCTACTATGCATAAGAAAGTTGATAATGCTTTGTTTGATTTGTTTGAAAATGTGACTAATGGAGTCAATGTGCCTAAAAACAAGTCAAAGAATGTTAATAAAAGTAGGAATGAGAAACTTGTCAAGAAAGTTTGGGTCAAGAAAAACACAACACAATGTTTGGTTGCACAATATGCTTTAAGAGCTAATTCATCCTATTGTTGGTACCTAGATAGCGGTTGCTTTAGGAATATGACCGGTAACAAGGAATTCTTTAAGAATCTTTTTATGAATGATGGTGGATGGGTTACATTTGGTAATGGCACCAAAAAGCAAGTTCTAGACAATGGAACAATTTGTATTCCCGGATTGTCTAAACTTCGTGACACCTTGAATGTAGATGGTCTACAAGCTAATTTAATAAGCATCACTCACTTGTGTGAAATTTTTAAAGAAGTTAGCTTTAACAAGGATGTGTGCACGATAATTGATAAAATGGGCAAAATTGTTTTGAAAGTCAAAAAGTCTTCGGACAATTGCTATTGTTTAAAGGTTGATCCACTAACATGAAATATAGCACATGAGTACAACAAGCTTGAATTATGGCATGAAAGATTGGGCCACATGAATTATAAGGATTTAAAGAAGCTTGAGAATATGACATTGTTAGAGGTCTTCCTAGTCTTGGTAAAAAGCTTGATGGTGTTTGTGAACCTTGTCAATTAGGTAAACAAACAAAAGTGTCTCATAAAAAGAATACTAATTTTACTACCAAGAAGCCCTTAGAACTTGTGCATATGGACCTAATGGGACCAATTCAAACCGAAAGCATAAATGGCAAGAAATACATTTTTGTATGTGTTGATGATTTTTCTCGGTTTGCTTGGGTATATTTTCTTAGGGATAAGACCGAAACTTTTGGTTACTTTAAGAAATTTTGTAATCAAGTTCAAAATGAAAAAGGTATTGGAATTAAGAAAATATGTCGCATTAGGAGTGATCATGAGAGTGAATTTGAAAATGCTATATTTAGTGAGTTTTGTGATGATTATGAGATTTTACATGAGTTCTCGGCTCCTAAAACTCCTCAACAAAATGGTATTGTTGAGAGGAAGAATCGTGTCTTGCAAGAGATGGCTAGGGTCATGCTCAATAACAAGAAAGTCCCTAGAAATCTTTGGGCCGAAGCGGTCTATACCGCATGCTATGTCACTAATAGAGTTTTTAGAAGGCCCAGCACAAAACAAATCTCCTATGAACTTTGGAAGGGCAAGAAGCCCAATATGAGTTACTTCCACACTTTTGGGATTAAGTTTTTTATTTTGAATGATAGAGATCACTTAGGAAAGTTTGATGCTATAAGTGATATTGGTCTCTTTCTTGGATATGCTAATAATAGTCGTGCATATAGAGTGTTCAACTTGAAAACTAAGACTATTATGGAATCTATTAATGTGAAAATAGATGATCTTAGCATAGTTGATTTGTGTGATAATCATGGTGTCAATAAACCTAAAGAACATTTGTTGAATGACACTAAAGCACCTATTGATGTGACTAGTTGTGATGAAAGTGAATCTAGTCATAATGATGATAATGGTAGTGTTGCTAGAGAAGAAAGTCAAGAGTTAGAAAGTGTTTAAATGATGTCTAACAAGATGTTGAAAATTCTAATTCTAGACTTAGGAACATGTATTACCAACAAGACATTATAGGTGATTTGAATGAAGGGGTTAGAACTAGAAGGCAACTAGCTAACCAAATTTCATATGCTTGCTACACTTCTCAAATTGAGCCCAAGAATATTAATGAAGCAATTATTGATGAATATTGTGTTAATGCCATGCAAGAAGAACTAAATCAATTTGAGAGGAATGAAGTGTGGTCATTAATTCCTAGACCAAAATATATCAATGTGATTGGTACAAAATGAGTGTTTAGGAATAAGACCGATGAATGTGGCAAGATTGTGAGAAATAAAGCAAGACTAGTGGCTCATGGATACACTCAAGTTGAGGGTGTAGACTTTGATGAGAATTTTGCACCCGTTGGACGTCTTGAGTCCATTAGGCTTTTGTTGTCCATTGCATGTCTTAAGAAATTCAAATTGTTTCAAATGGATGTCAAAAGTGCTTACCTTCAAGAAGAAGTGTATGTTGAACAACCTAAGGGTTTTTTAGACCCACACTCTCCTAATCATGTGTTTAAGTTGAAAAAGGCTCTTTATGGCCTTAAGCAAGCTCCTAGAGCTTGGTATGATAGGTTGACTCAATATCTTATTGATAACCAATATAGGAGAGGTGGTATTGATAGAACATTATTTGTCAAGCATTATAACAATGACATTTTTGTTGCACAAATATATGTTGATGACATCGTGTTTGGGTCTACATGTAAAACCAAGGTTGATGATTTTATGAATGTTATGTCAAGAGAATTTGAAATGAGTATGGTAGGTGAACTCAATTACTTTCTAGGCATGCAAGTGAAACAATCTAGCAATGGTATCATGTTGTCTCAATCTAAATATGCTAGAAATCTTGTTAAGAAATTTGGCCTTGAAAGTGGAAAAGAATTTGAAACACCTATGAGTACAACATTAAAACTTAACAAAAATGTTAATCAAAGTCTCTATAGGAGCATGATAGGTAGCCTTCTCTACCTAACGGCAAGTAGGCCGGATATTTGTTTTAGTG
This sequence comes from Dipteronia dyeriana, assembly GCA_032871835.1. Lineage (NCBI taxonomy): Eukaryota > Viridiplantae > Streptophyta > Magnoliopsida > Sapindales > Sapindaceae > Dipteronia > Dipteronia dyeriana. Next base: position 71,573,088 of record CM065301.1, on the reverse strand, counting down.
TAGGTTTGTGTGCTAGGTTTCAAGCTAATCCAAAAGAATCTCACTTGAAAGCCGTTAAAAGAATCATTAGGTATATAAAAGGAACACATAATCTTGGTTTATTTTATTCCTTTGAAACTAATGATATTCTTGTTAGCTATTGTGATACGGATTGGGCGGGAAACATTGATGATCGTAAAAGCACATCAGGCGGTTGCTTTTACTTGGGGAATAATTTGATTGCTTGGCTAAGCAAGAAACAAAATTCCGTGTCTCTTTCATCATCTGAAGCCGAGTACATTGCAGCCAGAAGTGCTTGCACACAACTTCTATGGATGAAACAAATTCTTAAGGATTATGAGATAAATCAAGGTAAAATGACTCTCTATTGTGATAATATGAGTGCCATTAACATCTCTAAAAATTCGGTTCAACACTCACGCACAAAGCATTTAGACATTAGGCATCATTTCATTAGAGAACTTGTTGAACACTCAATAGTAACTCTTGAACATTTGCCTACTAAGAATCAACTTGCGGACTTGTTCACAAAGCCCTTGGACAAAGAGTGATTTGTATCTCTTAGAAGATCTATTGGCATGATTTGTGTTGATTAATGCTTATGTGTGGTTATGAGTGGCTTGATGAGCAAAACTATATTGTATATCTATTTCTTTGAGAGCTACTCATGTGAGAAGTAATGGTCTTGATAAAATAGCTTTTATTGCTTCTAGATCATGCACTTAAGTTTTTGTAAATCTTGTTATTAAAAAAAAAAGTGCACAAATGCTTCTCTTATATGTTTAAGTTTGAGTAATTGAGTTTGAAAGTATGTAGATTATGGATGCATTTTGAAGTTCATTGTCTAGTACATGATAAATGACCTATGGTTAGTATCCATTTTGCTTCGGCATCTACATAAAACTCAACGAGCACTTTCATGAAAAGGGCTACACACCTTGGTTGTGAAGCCGCCTAATATAGGAAAGGGCTACACCATTTGATGAGTGAAAGCCGTCATGAAGAGTATATGTTTATGTTAAAAAAAATAAATCAAAGAAGTGTTGAAAAAGAATCAATTAAAAAAAAAAATCTTTGATACTAAGTCTAAAAAGAAATGGAGGAAGGCTTAAAATAGAGTATAGTTGAAAATTGTGATTGCTCGGATTGAAAAACAAAAATGGGATGACGAGTCACATGCACACACACGCTCATATGTTGAAATCTATTCTCTTTAAAGCAAAAAATCCGGATGAAAATTGGTTTGACCTTGATTGGAAAAGCTTTAGATGGATAGGTGTTGAAATAGTTTGCATTTTGATATCACAATAACTCCTTTTATATATGCTTGAAGCATTTTTCACACACACATATTTTTGCTTAATGTGCTTGATTCATTAGCAATGAGGGATTATTTTTGAGAGAATAATGAAAATCTATGATTCTCTTGTTTAATGTTGAAAAATAATGATTTACTATCTTTTATTGCTTGAAATGTGTGATTGTGTGTCTCTCTTGTGAACAAGTTACCTTGCTTATTAATATGTGGAGCAAAAGTTAAGGGGGAGCTTAGTTTGTTAAACATAGTTCTCTATACAACTTGTTTGCTCACTATCTCATGATTTCATTGTGCATCCCTTATACCCTTGTAAACATTTTCAATTGGCATTTATCTCTCTAGGTTGTGTACTTTGTTTTTGTCTATTCCTTGTCAAAAAGGGGGAGAAATTGTTTCCTCACCATGTTACTTGCTTTTGATATAAAGAGGAGAAATTTTGGCTTAAGAGGGAGAAAGTAAGGGGGAGAAATTTTTTGTGTTTGCATGAGATAAGAAGTGTTAAGGGATCTTTTGTTTGGTATTTGTATATTGTTTGTTTATCTCACCTATCTTCTTTGTAGAAGATTTCTTTTGTTTGTTCTTGTCCCACATGTGTGTTGAATGTGTGAACATATTCTTGAAGACTCATGAAGACATTTTAGTCTAGGAATATCTCTTTGTAATGTGAGGATGTGAGAATGAAATCAACATTGATTATGAGAGATCATTGTATGGTGAGGCAGAGGTTTTGTCTTGGAATAACCAAAGGGGGAATTGCTAGGTCATAAGGGAGATTGTTAGGTCCTAGATTTGTGTTGGCTTGATTCCATAACAAAACTTCATTTCTTTGTATTGCTTAGTTGCTTAAGTGGTTCGTGATGATAAGAGCTTCAAGGAAGAAAAGCAACTTCTCATGATGCAAAGTTCGTCTTCAAGAGGATTGGTACGATTCTTGGATGCTAAGGTATCGAGATCCTTCTTCCTCTTGCAAGACGTATGCGCGCACACACACAATTCATTCATATGTGTCCTTGCTTAGTTGTGCATCTTTATTTACGTACACACACACAATTCAAACATTTATGTCCCTGTATCGTAGCGCATCATTTGGTATAACACGTTCACACACTTGAAGTTGAATGCTCGTGCATTGGTATGAAAGTAGCATGTTTTGGAAAATGCATGATTGGACACTATCTCTATGTAGTTTGCATTCTTGTGTGAAATGTGTTTGTTTGTTTATATGTTTGTATAACCTGGATCTTGAACTTGATTTTAGTCTTATATTGTTCATGATTGAGTTCCGGACATTTCGGTTACTCATTCTATTGATTGCAAGTTCTAAGTCAAAAGATACTACACTTTTAACTCATGTTGCATACATTGTCTTCGTCTTCGTATATCGAGTTGAATTCTTATTTTTTGGGTTGAGTATCTTATATGTCCATGTCTGTGAGGGAGTCCCAGTTTGTAATCTTTAAACAGAATTGAATTCAGAGTTCGCAGGCCAAAGAACGGTCGAAGAACGCGAGGAGAGCGCAAGCCATTAACATGCACCAACCTGAGATGGCGTGTGGCCATCTCAGCCCCAAGAGTGTTCTGCCTCGAGATTCCCACGCGCCATCTCGGGGAGACACTAATGAAAGAAGGGAAAAATGGTCCTTTGGCTTTTCACTATTTAAAAACTCTCATTCCCTATCATTCCTTACATGTAAAGAAAATTGAAATTGAAGAACAATTGCATAATTTTTCTCTCAACATTTTGATTTTTGTTTTTGTGATAACTTCTTCATTTCTACTCTGAATCACTTGATTTAAAAAACCGATTTCGAGTGTCTTGAAGAGTTCTACAAACCCCAAGCATTTCCAGAACCAAAGGATGTCTAAATTTTTTGTTGTGATTTGATCTTCAGTTCGTGATTGCATGATTGTTGGTAAAATCTTCTTCTTCTTAGTTTTCTTCTTAGATCTTCTTATTGATTGATGTTATTTGATTAAGAAGCATGACTAGGATGATTTTGATATCATTTTGTGGTTTGTTGATTTGATTTTCAAGTTTAGCTAGATTTGTGATATATTGAATGATTTGTGCTAAACTTGATAAACATGAAATTGTTTCTAGAAATCTTTTGTTCTTATGCTTGATTGACTATTTCTAGATTTAATTTCATTTTCTAAAAACTAGATCAACATCAATTGGTATATTCATTTCATTGATTTGGTTCTTAGTTGATAACATGCTTAAGTTGTCTAGATGCATTTGTGATTGATCTTTGAAAGCATAATCTAATCATCTAGTTGCATGTCTATAGAATTTGCTGATCCTCTTTTTCTATGTTGAGTGTTTGTTTGCGATTTGCATTCATGATCACTTAGATGCCTTGTGAAGAGGTAGAAAGTCTCATATTTTAAAGTGATTCTTTGATTTGAACATTTGTAAGTCTTAGCTAGAGTCGGCAGGACTTGGAAAGCTAAGCAAGTGGAAGTCTCGACAAGAGGTGTGAAACCTCGGATTCTTGAGCAAGGAAGTCTTGGCACATGGTGTGAAGCCTCAGATTGTCAAGCAAGGAAGTCTTGGCTAGAGGTGTGAAGCCTTGGATAGTCAAGCAAGAAGTCTTGCTTAAGGTCGGGAGGATCCGGATAGGTGAGCAAGAAATCTTTCTAGAGACAGGGGGTCTTGGATAGGAAGTCGGCTTAGTAGATCACTAGGTTCAAGATAGAGTGAGAGTGAAAGCTTATAGAGCATGTGTGATTGCTTGAGTGTGTAACTCTATTTGAAATAGTGGATTTGTTTTTACCGGTGGTTGTGGAATCAACCCGTGGATGTTTCCTCTTTGGAGGTTTTACCACGCAAATATCGTGTGTCTTTGTTTACAATTTTCATTAAGCATTTAGAATTGCATTGTTTTAAAAAGAAGATAAAAATTGGTGCATATACCTATTCCCACCCCCCCCCCCCCCCCCCCCCCCCCTCCCATCCCCTCCCCTCCCCTCTAGGTATATTTCACTACAAAGATAAATTGAATTTCACCATTCCACCGCAAATTGGAAACCTTTCATTCCTTGTTCAACAATGTCTCAGAAACAACAGTTTCCATGGCTCTTTATCGATAGAGCTAGTTCAGTTGCACAGATTGTAAATCCTCCTCTTGGAATTAAACAGTTTTCAAAGAGAGATTCCGTCTTGGCTCGGCTCCTTGCCTAAACTTTAATTCTTGTATCTCTTTGGTAACCATTTTACAGGTATTATATATGTTATATCATGCACCTTCTCTCGGAAATAAATATCACAACATTAAGGAATATTCTAAATTTGTGGAATAATAATCTACAGGGTCGATACCTTCAACCATCTTCAATGTTTCCTATTTGGATACAATTGACTTGTCGAATAATAGTCTCTCCGGTATCCTCCCTAATGATATGTGCCGATATCTTCCTGCTCTTCGAAGACTGGTTCTCCATATAAATCAACTTGAGGGTGCAATTCCATCAAGTTTATAGCAATGTAAGGAGCTTCTTCATATATATCTAGATGTTAATAAATTCACAAGAACAATACCAGGAAATATTGGAAATCTGAGTCTGTTGGAGGAGCTTTACTTAGATACAAACAACTTGGAAGGTAAAATGTATTTTCCTTACTCTTAACATGATTAATTAGTAGTGGAAATGGTGAGATATCACCTTTTTTAAGGTGTGTTGTGATGATGTCACCATTTTAATAACTTAAGTTTAAAATGCACCTATTATGGTGAACTACCGAAATTGCCACTAAACTTTAATTTTTAAAAAGCAACTTTCTGAACTCGTTGATATCTCCCCAAAAAACTTGTCTGAAAAACTTGATTGTCTCTAAAAAGAGTTGTCTCTCTCCAGATTCTGTACTATAAAGTATCAAATATTTATGATCTTCACTTAAATTTCTTTTATGCATTTCAGATATTTTGCATTCATTTCGGTGTGGGTTAACAATGTATCTATTCCTCGATAACAATGTATCTTTTTCAGATTCCGCACTAGAATGTATGAAAATGGAAAACATCCGTGCTTTTTTCTTGTGTAACCGAGAATATTTAAAGATGAATCGAGCTTATTTTGTATTGGAACGAGGTTTTGTTTAGTTTGAAAAAAGCTCGATTATTTGAAAAAAGCTCGATTATTTGAAAAAAATGCTCGACAAAAAAATGCTTGATCCCCTAGGAAAACTTCTCGATCCCTTAGGAAAACTTCTCGATCCTTTGACAAAAGTTCTCGAACTGTTATAAAATTTATCGATAATTTGATAAATAATCTCGATCCCTTAAAAACGTTCTCGATCCTTTTAAAAATTTCTCGATCCCTTAGAAAAAGTTCTCGGTCTCTTAGAAAAAGTTCTCGGTCCCTTAAAAAATGTCCTCGGTCCCTTGATAAAAGTTGTCGATCCCTTGATAAAAGTTCTCGATAATTTGACAAATATTCTCGATCCTTTAAAAAAGTTCTCGAACCGTTAGAAATGTTCTCGATCCCTTAGAAAAAGTTCTCGTTCCCTTGTTAAAAGTTCTCGATTTCTTGATAAAAGTTCTCGATAATTTGACAAACATTCTCGATAAAAGTTCTCGAATTGAACCATTATAAAAGTTCTCGATCCGTTGTAAATTATTCTCGAACCAATGAAAAATTTCTCGATCCATTTGAAAAAAGCTTGATCACTTAGAAAATGTTATCGATCCCTTTCCAAAAAGTTCGATCCGTTTGCAAATGTTCTCGATCTATTACGATAAAGCTTGATTCCAAAGAACATATTGTTGATCTGTTACAGTTGTGAAATTTTTGTAATTCTTAGTTCTTGTAAAAGTATTTTTTTATTTGTTAATAATTGTTTGTGATGATGATTTTCAGAGGACAATGGATCGAGTTAGATTAGTAATATCTTACAACGGTCGATGGGAGTAATTACCTGATGGAAGTTAGAGGTTTCTTGGTTTCGATAACCAAGGAATGTATGTGTCCAGAAATATGACTTAGGAAGAGCTGGTGTCGATCGTACAAACTGTTGTGAAGTACGATGTGAACAAATACATTGCTGATCTACAATCTATATCAATCGTTCCCGGGACAACATGTAGCACATTTATAAGAAATGACGACGATGTTTTGTTTATGCTAGGGGAAGATAGGGTGATCCCTCAAGTATGTGTCAGTTTAATTGAGAGGGTTGCATGAGGTGTCATCGGTGAAGAAATCCCTCATGATGATAACACCCAACATTTTTTATCTTCAGACGGAAGCAACCAGTTGTTCACAGAAAGAAGTGGGATTGACGGTAAGGAAAACCTTTGTGGTGTCCCACCGGAAGTAGCCGACCATAGTGATATAGTTGGAGCTCAGTTGTGTCAGCTTCTAAGTTACATTATGGTGAAGTGATTGCATCTCATCATCCATTGCCATCTTCCACTTAACATTGTCCGTACAATCTATAGCTTCTCTGTAACTGTATGGGAAATCATCATCAGCCACTAGAAGAACGTATGTCACCATGTCTGTGTAACAAGCAGACCTCCGAATGTTTCTTTTTAGGTATGCTGGTGGCAATGGATTTAGGCTGTTGTATGATCTCAGATAATGGTGATGTATCCTTCACCTTAAATGATATCTCGTTCTATCTATCAGAATCATCATCAGGATAATTGCCAATCGAAGAAGCCTTTTTTGAATTCTTAGGAGTTTCAAACTTCACATATCGTAGAGAATTTGGATTATCATTTTCTATGTCTCAAGGTGTCTGCTTCAACATCACAGATTCGTTAAACGTAACGTCTCGACTTAAGATGATATTCTTTGACTCAGAATTCCATAGTCTGAATTCCTTAACTCCTTCACTAAAGCCCACGAAAATAGCTTTCTTGGCTCTAGGATCCAGTTTAGATTTAGTAACATAAAAGTATGTTAGACATCCGAATATATGTAATTGGTTATAATCAGAAACAGGTTGTCTAGACCATACCTCCTTGGGAGTTTTCCCAACAAGTGTAGAAGATTGTAGGCTATTGACAATATGAGAGGCATACATCAAAGCCCCTGCCCAGAATGCCTTGCTAAGGCCAGATTGAGAAAGCATACATCGAACTTTCTCCATCAAAGTACGATTCATCCGTTCTGCTATGCCGTTTTATTGTGGCGTGACAGGAATTGTAAAATGTCTTATTATCTCTTCATCCTGGTAGTACTTCATGAAAGGATCTGATTTGTATTCTCCACCATTGTTTGATCGAAGCCATTTGATCTTCCTTCCATTCTGGATTTCAATAATCTTCATACATTGAAAAACGATATATAGAACTTCACCCTTATACTTCATGGTGTATACCCAGACATACCTGGAGAAATCATCAATAAAAGTCACAAAATAATGTTTACCTCCCAATAAAGCGTTTTTGGAAGGCCCCCAAACATCAGTGTAAATGTAATCCGGTGTTTCTTTTGTTCGATGAATGGTGGTGCCGAACTTGACTCTCATATGCTTTCCCATGACATAATTTTCACAAAAATCAAGTTTACTTATCTTGGCACCTTTCAGGAGACCTTGCTTCACCAAACCTTGCAAAGCCTTCTCTCTGACATGCCTTAAGCGCATTTGCCAGAGTCGGGAAGTATCAGATGGTTCATCGTCAGAACTGCTGGAGATGGTTGCTCTCTCTGTGACTCTGTACCCGTCCAGGAAATATAGATTTCTCTGTCGAGTACCTTTCATTGCCAAGAATGCACCTCGTACAACTTTTAGGACTCTACCTTCCATATTCATCTTGTAACCGCTACAGTCTAAGACCCTTAGTGAAATGAGGTTCTTCTTCAAATCAGGGATATACCCGACGTCTGTCAATCATCTGGTTATACCATCGTGTATCTTTAAGTTAATACTTCCTATCCCTTTCATCTGTCAGGTGTTATCGTTGCCCATAAGCACAACTCCCTCATCAAGCTCCTAGAAGCTTGAGAACCACTACCTGTTGAGACACATATGATAGAAATAGCCGAAATCCATAATCCTTCTATCAGAATGGTTGTCTGATGATGAAACTGTAAAAGCTGAATCCTCTCTATCATCAACTTTATTTGCAACATTCACATTTGATTTGTCCTTGTTTGAACAATATTTCTTTCAGTGCCCTTTCTGATGATAATAGGCACACTCATCATTTGTAGGATGTCTGAATGAAGATTCTCCTCTTGGCTTTGAGCGAGATGCTCCTCTTGATTTTGAGTGAGATTTACAACGCTCACTGGGTACTCTAGATCTTCTGTTGTTTGTCCTACCTCGGGAAATAGTCAGCACTTCAGATGTTGTTCTTTCGATACTCATTATTCACCAGAGCATTATAAACGTTTATAAATTTAACCTCATCCTTTCCATATAACAGAGTTGTGGTTAAGTGTTCATAAGTATCAGGCAGGGAATTTAACAACAGTAGTGCTTTATCCTCATCGCTAATTTCAACATCTAAATTTGTAAATCAATGAGAATCTTATTGAAATTATCCAAATGTTCACTGTATAAATACCTTTCTCGTACGGGAATCAAAAAAGCTTCTTCTTCAGGTAGAGTCGGTTCTCTATGCTCTTCGTCATGTACTTGTCCTCCAACTTTTTCCAAAGACTTGATGTCATAGTCTTCTTCATGACAAAGTACTTCTGTTCCTTGGCTAGATACAACCAAATTGTTCCACAGGCTTGACGATTTATGTTGACAATGACTATTCTAGAGGAAGTGTTGACAAGACCTTGTTCATCAAGTGTACTAAAGATGAGCTATTCATAGCTCAAATTTATATTGATGACATAGTTTTTGGTTCTACAAACAACTTGAAAGTTAAACAATTTGTTGATGTCATGACTCATGAGTTTGAAATGAGCATGGTTGGTGAACTCAATTACTTCCTAGGCTTGCAAATCAAGCAAATGCATGATATGATCTTCATATCCCAAGCTAAATATGCCAAGAACCCAGTGAAGAAATTTGGCCTTGAGAATGCCAAGCATTGTGACACACCTATGAGTACCACATTGAAACTTAGCAAGGATGCTAGTGGAAAAAGTGTGGATCAAAGTCTATATCGTGGCGTGATAGGGAGCTTGCTATACTTGACTGCTAGTAGGCCCGATATAGCTTTTAGTGTTGGTGTGTGTGCTAGGTATCAAGTCAATCCCAATGAATCTCTTATCTCTTCCGTGAAGAGAATCATTCGATATGTGAATGAGACATCCAACTATGGGATATGGTACTCTTTTGACACTAATGCCAGTTTAGTTGGCTTTAGTGATGCAGATTGGGCAGGTAATGTGATGATAGGAAGAGTACATCGGGCTGTTGCTTCTTCCTAGGGAACAATCTTGTGTCATGGTTTTTCAAGAAGCAAAATTCCATATCATTATCCACAGTCGAGGCCGAGTATATAGCCGATGGGAGTGCTTGCACATAACTCCTTTGGATAAAGCAAATGCTTATGGATTATGGTTTTGAGCAAGGTACTCTAACCCTTTATTGTGATAACATGAGTGCCATTAATATTTCAAAAAATCCTATCCAACATTCTAGAACTAAGCATATTGACATTAGACATTATTTCATTAGAGAGCTAGTTGAGAGCAAATGCATTGCATTTGAACATGTGGGCACAAATGGTCAATTAACAGACTTGTTTACAAAACCATTAGATTCAACTAAATATAAATCTCTTAGTAGGTCTATTGGGATTTATCATATGCATTGATGAGTTTTGGCGTTTGATCCATATGGGGAGCTCAAGCAAAGAGAGCGAACTTGCATTCTAATAAGCAAATAATTGTTCAATTTTATGTTCTTTAATTAATTGTTTGAGTATCTTGGATGCATATATTATTATATGACTTTTCATTCAATAAGTGTGCATTTGCCTTATTTGAAATGCATGTCTCATCTATGTTCAAACATGTATTTTTAGGACTAGGAAATTTGATTGAGAAGTACATTTGATTGACCCAAAGTTTATCTCCATGTTTATGAAAACTTAATCTTGACATGCTTAAATTGTTATGCATGATGAATTTATTGAATGCTTAAAGATGATTGCACAATTGTGTGAGAGTGACTTTTGAGAGTTTAATCAATAAGGATATTGTATCCATTTCAAGGATTTCATAATCCAATAGTCTCTCTCTCTCTTTACTTGTTGAACACGGCTACTATCATACGGGCATTTCACCCGGAAATATATAAAAGGGCGCAATAGTCGTTCATGTCTTGTTTAACTTGTAAAGCTCGCTAGTTGCTCTTATTTTTTGTTAAACTATATCTTGTTTTCCATTGACAACTTGGTGCAAATTGGTTTGACTTCTCTTTGAACCTCTTGTGATATTTTCCTTTGCCAAATACCATGCTTTTGGAAGTTGATGTTACATGTATTTCATTCAAGGCAATCTTTTCACACATGTTCCAATAAATAAAACTTCCATGAATTTCTTTATCTTAATTAATTTGCATAAAGTTGTTGTATATGATTATGCATTTACGTTGCAAATATCTCTCTTTGCTAAAGCATCCTGGTTGGGGAATACTCATTTGCCTATCTTGTGACAATAAGGGGGAGTAATGTTGGATTTAGGGGGAGTTTGTGTTGCTTTTTCATATAAGGGGAGAATGTTGTTTTTAGGGGGAGTTGACTTTGTGTTGTTAACTTATGTGCATTATTGATTGCATGTTACCTGTTTCTAATTCATGCAAATTGCACTTGTTTTTATTTTTCTTGATCCCTCTCATACACTTATCTTGGAAAGTGTAGTTCTTTGTTTTATAGGGATGTCAATCTACAAGAGATGGAAGATTTGAAGATTTAGCTTTAGGTATCTCTTGTAATATAGAATGTATTTGTTGACCTCTTGTTGTTTCTTATGTGTTTTGTTGTGAGGATACTTTGTGAGTGAGTGGTTTTGTCACGAAATAGCCAAATGGGAAGATTGTAAGTTCCTCGGTGTTTGATTACCTTATTTCGTTGACAACAACATTTGGGATCAATATGTAAAGGTAGTTTAGGGCTTCATTGTTCGTAACTAAGCTCAAGCATCAAAGGTAAAATCACTTGCTTAACTTTCATTGAAGAGGTATTAGTGCACACACACACTCATGTGTTTTCCTTTAATCACCTTGTATGCATGCTTATTTCCCATCTTGTGTGTCTTGTGTGTCTTAATTCTTGTTTGAGTGTTGAATGCATTTTTTGTGCCTTACAAAGAGGATTTTTTTTCCTCTGGTCCGCAGTTCAAACCGCTCTCTGTGCAGTGCCTACGCCGCGATCTGCACAACGATGTTTACTAGAGGCTGCACGTTGTGGCTACCGCGGCCTGTGCCTGTTGCATGCATTGTGGTCTCCCAAGCGAAGTTTCACAGGAGTTGCATGCTATCCAGACCGCGGCCTATAGAGTGGTGTTGTCCAGGCTATGCACTGCTCTCTATGCCGCGGTCTGGATACTTACCTGTATTGCGGTACAGCCAGCGTCCTGACGGGATTTGGTTACCTTTTGTCTAAAACGACGTCACTTTATGTAGGGCACCATATATATATGTTCTCTTCTCTTCTCTTTGGTTCTTAAGAGTCCAAGAAGCCATTTTTTGTGTGATCTAGTTTTTCTAGAGAGAGACTCCCAAACACTCATTTTTACTCAACCCAACTTCATCTCATAATCATCTAGATTCATTCTAGGATCATCCAAGCATGAGCATCATCTTCTTCTTGACTAGGTAACTTCTACATGCTCTTGACTTTATAATTTCATTACTAAGACATGTATACCTAGGGTTTTAGTCCTTATTGCATATTAAATGCTTGCTTGTATGTTTAATTGCTTTTATGACATGCTTGTGTATTGATTGTTGGTTGAGATGCATTAATTTATGATAGCTAGAATTTGGACGATTTTACCCTTCTAGCTAATTCTTCTTGCCTTTGCATTTAGAACATTGATATCTAGGATTTGCTTTAATTGTCATTATTAATCCTAGATAAACATGAATGTCTTGACCTTGCATTTTTGCATATTGAATATTCTTACATATTCACTTAGCTTGTCATTATCTCTTCATTGTTTATTAAGCTTGTGGCTATGTGATTAGTGCACAAGGTTGGTGATCCAAAATCACTATTAAGGCCCGCTGGGTAGAGTGAAAGGGTTAGTATCTGAAGGGTTAGACCGGAGATCAACCTAGGTTGTAAACTTTCTCTCAATAGTGGATTTTGAGGATCGAGTGTGGCGCACTGAACGGCCCGTGGTTTTTCCCATTTGGAGGGTTTCCACGTATATATTGCATGTTGTTACTGTTTTATGTTTGTTGTCTTTTATTTGAACTCTTAGTAGAATGGGGTAGAATTGATAATATTGAATAATTCGCAAACCTACCCCCTCCTCAAGGTTATAGACACACATTTTCTAGGGAATTTTCATTTCATATGTTTGCATCATATTCTTTTTAAACTCAAGAAGCAACTTCTCATCATTGCCCATGAAAATCAAATCATCAACATAGATTGAAACAATAAGAACACTTCCATTTATGTTTCTAGTATATAGTGTGTGTTCTCTTTTACTTCTTCGAAACCCATTCATGGTGAAATATTTATCATTTTCTTTGTATCAAGCTCGGGGAGCTTGTTTCAACCCACATAGGGCCTTTTTTAATTTGTAAACTTTATTTTCTCCCTCTTTCACCATGAATCCTTCTGGCTGCTCAATATATATTTCTTCTTTCAAAACACCATTTAGAAAAACTGATTTTACATCTAATTGATAGATGTTCCAATGTTTTTGAGCAACAAGAGTAATTAATGTTCTTATTGTTTCAAGTCTAGCAACAAGAGCAAAGGTTTCATAAAAATCAATACCTGGCTTTTGAGTAAAGCCCCTTGCAAGAAGTCTTGTCTTATGCTTTGTATATTCCCATCTTGATTTAGCTTTGTCTTGTAAATCCATTTAATTCCAACAACCTCTTTTTTTTTTGGGACGATCAACCAGCTCCCAAGTTTGATTTTTCTCAATCATACGCATCTCTTCTTTCATCGTCTTTACCCATAGTTCTTCATTTATTGCTTCTTCAAAGCTTTTTGGTTCAATGACTGAAAAGTTATAGGATTCATAAACTTCACTCAACATTCTGGTTTTTCTTGGAGGTGAGCAAGAAAATGATGAGGTTGAAAAACCACTATCACTATCACTTGAGCTTGAGCTTGAGTTGACTGGTGTTGTTGGAAGAAAATTATCTTCATGTGGCTGCCTTGGAGCTTCTTGAGGACTCTGGAAAATTGCATGAGTATCTCCCGCACCCTCTTCTCTTTCCAATCCCAAGTGGCATCTTCATAAAAAAAGTACATCTCTACTAACAACAATTTTGTTAGTCTCAACATTATATAATTTAAAGCCCTTAGTGTTGGAACTATAACAAAAAACAAACATTTTTCACTCATCTCATCAAATTTTGATCTTTTCTGAGAAGGGATATGAATGTAACAAATGCAACCAAACAATTTAAGATGTCTCACCGAAGACTTGATGCCGCTCCATGCTTCAAATGGAGTCATATCCTTCACAACTTTTGTTGGACATCTACTAAGAATGTAAACAGTTGTATTCACAGCTTCAACCCAAAACATTTTTGGCAATCCTTTTTGACCAACATTGATCTTGCCATCTCCATAATAGTACAGTTTTTCCTTTCGGTAACACCGTTTTGTTATGGATTGTAACCAGTTGTTAATTGCTTCCATATTCCTTCATTTTTGCAATAATCTTCAAACTCTTTTGAGGTATATTCACTTTCTCTGTCACTATGTATGGCTTTAATCTCCTTTCCACTTTGTCTTTCAACATAAGCTTTAAATTTCTTGAACATAATAAAGGTCTTTGACTTTTCCTTCAAAAAATACACCCAAGTCATACGTAATAAGTCATCAATGAAGATAATAAAATATTTGTGTTCATTTAAGGAAGGAGTCATCAATCTGCCATATATGTCTGTGTGTATAAGCTCCAATGGCATTTTTGCTCTCCATGAACTTTGTTTATGAAATGTAGCTCACTTGTGTTTCTAGCTATACAAGCTTCACACTGACTCATCTTGGTCTCTATTTTAGGAAGCCACATCACCATGCCTTTTTGCTTCAGTAATTTCAGGTCATTAAGTTTAAATGGCAGAATCTCTTGTGCCAGAGCCAAGTAGCTTCAATAAATTGACTTCTAAAGGACACAACTCCATAATAAAATTCAAGTGGAAAGTTTCTATTGCTTCTCATTTTAATGCTAGCAATGACTTGATCTTTATTCTTTTGATCAAAGATCTTGCAAGCATTATTTTTGAAACACACATGATAACCATTCTAAACTAGCTGCCCAATACTTAGTAGATTCTGTTCCAAATAAAAAACAAGCAGGACATCTCTAATATATCTTAGGCCTCTCTTAGTTTCAACTAATATGGTTCCGTTTCCTTCTGCTTCTACAATGGAACCATTGCCCAATTTTACTTTTGATCTTACAGTAGTATCAATGTCTAGAAATATTTTGTTATCCCCATACACATGATTACTACACCCGCTATCAAGATACCAAATATTATCTTTCACATCAGTAATTGCTTGAGAAGCATAAAATAAATTTGTATTATCATCATTCTGTTCTTCTGAAAAATTTGCTTGATTATTTGCCTTAAATCTGCAATTTTTCTCAACATGCCCAAATTTCTTGCAGTGATAATATTTTGGCTTCCCACAATGCTAGCATTTTAAAGTATCATGATTTGTTTTCTTGCAAATTTTACAAGGAGACCTGGAGTTATTAAAAGCCTTACCTTGCTTATTACTTACTTCTCTTTTGCTCGATCCATCTTCCTCTATTGAATCTGGTCTCTTCGAATCACTGACAACTTCCTTCTTCTTTGAGAACGGTTGAGACTTGAGATTGAGCTTGGACTGGAATGCATTCTCAATAGATTGATCAATGTTCTGTTGCCTTCTTTGTTCATGAGAGAGGAGAGAATTCATCAATTGTTGCATTGATAGAGTGCTGAGATCTTTAGACTCCTCAATGACAGCTAAAATATATTCATATTTCTCAGGTAGGCTGATTAAAATTTTCTCAATAATTCTCTGATAAATAATGTTTTCTCCATAAGTCTTTATATGGTTGACAACATCAATAACTCTGGAGAAATAATCCTTCATAATCTCAGAATCTTTCATTTTGAGATTTTTGAATTCCCTCATAAGATTTTGGAGCTTGATGGCAATTTATTTTTTGCTACCTTGAAACTACTGCTGAAGAATTTCCCAGGCTTTTTTGGTTGTAGTAGCACCCATAATTCTTGGAAAAATGACAGGAGAAACTGCATTATGAATTGTAGAGAGTGCTTTAGCATCATTTACTCTGTTTGTTTCAAGAAACCTTTTCTGCTCATCAGAAAGTTCAATTCCATCAGCTGGTTCAGAGAAGCCTTTATCAACATACTCCACAACCCTTCAGCCAACAGTAGAGTCTTTATTTTCACCGTCCAGAACTCGTAATTTTCTCTAAATTTTGTAGAATTGAATGCGATAAACCAACAAATTCCCTAACAAGAGATGCCATGTTGCAGTTGTATTTACAAGAACCCAGAAGATTTAGAACATTGATGACAGGCCAGATGATTTTGAACACTATTCACAAAACCTAGACTAATTTGAACACCACTCTGATACCAACTTGTTAAAAACGGAGGAAATTGATTTCGTTATGAATTGAGTTGCTACAATAGAGCTCAGGCTTTCATATATTAATTATCTCTCTTAAATACAAAAAGTTCTACAAACTTATATTTATTTGGCAAAAGACACTTCCAGACATATCTAGTTACAATGACTCAAATGCATAGAGAATACAAAAGGACTACATTTACTCAAATACTACTTTTACTTAAGTTCTAGAAATAAGTATCTTAGATATTTCTAGAAGTTCATTAACGTCCAACAGTAACTTGGAACTAATTCGTGATAAAGTTGTTCAAAAATGTAGAGGTTTGCCTATAGCATCAAGGACTCTCCGTGGCCTTCAACGTTTCTACGTTCCAAGCAAGGAGACAATGAATGGGAAAATATATTGAACAGTGCAATATGGGATTTATCATAAGAAAATTAGATTCTTTTGGTATTAAAGTTAAGCTACTACCCTCTTCCTTCACATTTTAAAAGATGTTTTGCTTACCATGCAAGTTTGCTGAAAGATTATGAGTTCAATAAGTTCTTGTGCTATAACGGATGGTGGAAGGGTCTTAATCAGAAGGAAACAACAATAAGCAACTTGAAGATCTAGGCGAAGGGATTGTAGTGCTCATTTGATTGAGCTTTTTGCTATCATAAAAGGTCTACAAATGTTTATTTATGATAGATCTACTATAAACAGATCTTTTACCAATGGATGTTTTTCAAAAACCCAACCAAACAAGTTTTTAAAAGTTATTGTCAAGGTTAATTTTTAAACAATCAATCAACAATGAATCTTTATTTCTAATGAACAACCTTATTAATGATCTAGCTCAATGGGTTTCGGGAGAAACAAGTTTCAGTTTAAAGGAAAAAAGATGAAAAAAATAGGGCAAAATTCATAAATAGCCTAAAAATTAAGGGGTATTCAAAACTGTACATTTTCAATAACTTTTCTTTTTTTATCCAAGAGAAATATTTTTTGAAAAAGAATGCCCTTTTGCATTTCTGATGTGGCATTCAAGGCACTGTGTTCTTTAAAATTTGAAAAATAAAAATAAAGTTAAATATAAAAATATAATAAATTAAATGAAATTAAAATCATTTTGGCATGTAAACTTGGGAAACGAAAACGATTTTCAGAGAGAGAAAAGAGTGCCAGTGAGAAGTTTTTACAAGAGTAGAAACAGGATTTGTTTGTCACCGACGAATTGTTCATCAACAAAGAGTATTGTTGTGGAGACAGAAAGATGATGTCGGTATGTGCCTTATATGGAATAAAGACTGTTGAACTTTGGATTTTAATTTTGTGAACAATGTTTGTGTTTTGAATGATTTAATTTTTAGTTTAGGATTGAAATTACCCATAATGGTTACACACTAAACTGACTCTACAATCGAGCGTGTAAACTTAGTAAAACTCTTCATGGTTGTTAAACAATGTGTAAAGAGAGTGGGGTTTGACAACTTATAAAAATGCCCAGAATCGCTACACGTTACAATCATTTTACAACCTAGCTTGTAAAATTTTATGCAAGTTAGTGTGTAACGTCGTTTATTCATTGGCGTGTAAAGATTTTGGGTTTTGTTACATGCCAAATGAGTTTACAAATGAGCGTGTAAAGATTTTGGGCATTATTTGTATGAACTTGACCCAGAATCGTTACACGCTATATGGGTTTGGGTTTAAATTGTACCGTGTAAACCCTTTTACAAGTTAGCGTGTAACGATGTTTTAATGTACATCATGTAAAACATTTGGGTATTATTTATGTGAACTTTACCTAGAATCTTTACACGTTAAATGGGTTTACATTGTAGCATGTAAACCCTTTTATAAGTTAGCGTGTAATGATGTTGTAATGTACTATGCGTAAATATTTTACTAAACTTGACCCAGAATCGTTAAACGCTAAATGGGTTTACATTGTAGCGTGTAAACCCTTTTATAAGTTAACATGTAAAAATATTGTAATGTACAACGTGTAAAGATTTTGGGGGTCATTTTAGTGAACTTGATCCAGAATCGTTACACGCTAAATGGGATTACATTGTAGCGTGTAAACCCTTTTATAAGTTAGCGTGTAACGATATTGTAATGTATAGCGTGTAAAGATTTTGGGGATCATTTTAGTGATCTGACCCAGAATCGTTACACGCTAAATGGGCTTACATTTTAGTGTGTAAACTATTATGCAAATTAGCGTGTAACGATGTTTAATGTACAGAGTGTAAAGAATGGTTACACTCCATTCTATTGTCATTATGTCACCTAACTGTCATGGAATTTTTTTCAGGTTGTAACCAGAGAACGATAAGGTACAAGAGACTGAGAAAGAGCCAAAGAAAGAACAAGAGAATTCAGATGGCAGAGCATGAAGCTCTAGCAAAGATTGAAAATGTAGCAGAGGCTGAAAATCTACCAAAGAATGTGAATGTAGCAGAGACTAGGAACGTAACACAGAATTAGAATATAGGAGAGATTGAAGAGCCATCACATAATAAAGACCTAGATCAGTATTTGTTACACCAGTGGAATACGTAGGTGTATGACATAACGATAACAGTATATTGCAAATTGAAATTGATCCATGACATTAAGAAGGTATTATGTAGCTGTGGTGAGTTGGAAGAATTCAAGAAAAGTTATTTCAGGCATTACTTGGATCTGTCACATTACATGAGGGGTTTATTTCAAGAGCAATACATACATAACATATTGCTCCACCAAATTCAATTCTCGAGTGCTAATGATGACGAGATGTGATTTGCTATGGGGAACACCAAGGTTAGACTAGGGAAGAAAGAGTTTTTTTGGTATGCTGGGTAGAAGTTTGGTGTATTACTGGATATTTTTTTGAAAAATTACATCCAGGTGAATGATGGCATCCACATGAGATATTTTGGTGGGGACGGATACTTATTGATGGATCAACTGTTGAACAGATTCTTAAGGGAAGGGTTTGATCAGAAAGATGATGGTTTGAAAATGGTACTTGTATTGTTTGTGAACAACATCTTATTTGCCCAGGATTATCGGAGACAAGTCACGTACTGGCTAATTTCGTTGGTTGAGGACATACATGCTTTCAATTCCTTCCCATAGGGACATTATATGTTTTAGATGACATTGCACTACATCAGAATCGGCTTTAAGGTGTCGGGGTCAATGGGTCGTGCTAAGAGGTACTGTGACAATTTTTCGAATGTATTGTTATAATTATGAGGTTTTCCTTTTATTGTTATATTAATATAACTATTTTATTGTTTCTATTTATGGTAGTTTTGGGCAATGTAGGTCATCCAATCGATGCGAAAAAAATTAGGTAATAGATTTGCTTCTCATGGACGCCCCTGTTTTAAAAAAAAATGGGAATTTATAAAACGAGGATCAAATATGAGTGAGTCGTGGTTGAAGAAAAAGGCTGAAGGAAAGGTAAAAGTATTTTGGTTTGTTATCTTAATTGGCTTAATATTTCGGTTTGACATGCCTTTAAAATTTTCAGCTCACTGGATTACCTATGATCTGTCCTACGCGACTGGAGGAAAAAGATAACTACTGGTCAGGTATTGATGAGGACATGTCCGCAGGTCCTCAGTTTTTACTGTTGAAGGATTTTATGAACAAAGAGGATTGAGCCGACCTATCGTCAAAAATCTCCAAAAAAGGAAACGAAACGTCTACAAGGGTCCTGATGAACCAATGAAAAGACGACAGAATGTCTGAGATGCATCACCACGTACGAACAACACTGGGATTAGGGATGACGGTGACAACGCCACACTTGATATCCCTTTTGATGGAATCTCGTGACCAACAGTCACCTGAACAACACGGTATGCATTCAACTTGGGCTTTTTAGAGGAATCCATCTCCTGGTCATGAGCATCATTTATCTCCTACTCGTCAGCATCCACCTCTATATCATCATCGTTGACAGTTATCGAGAAGATCAGAGGTGAGTGTTTTATTTAAGTTTAATATTTGTACAATACAGAACATTTTCAGTATTATCATTTAATTTGGAAATGTTTTTGTTAGGGATCAACCTCTACTGTAATTCCACAGTCATTACTAGACCAACTGCGTATCATTGTACTTGAAAAGGTCCAAGATGTGATGCAATCGATGCAGTCTGAATTTAAGAAGTTACAGACTGACTTGTTCCAGTTGTTTTCTTCTGTGGTATGTATAAGTTCATTTTTTATTTGTAAAAACTTGGTGATATTATCCTGAGATTTAAAGTTACTGTTTTCTTTATGGTAGAGGGCCTCTTTTTCGAGCACGGAAAATGCTACAGTTCCCAATAACACCCACCACCATCACAACCCCCTCCACAAGTCAACCACCCTCACATGACATACATACCCCTCTTTCATTACAGCTATTTGACCGACGGGAGTCACTAAAGAGCAAGCTCTGTCAAAGTGGTTAAGAAGCCCATACACAAATCCCTTTGGAGCATAAAAGAAGCAAGACGTTGCATTGTAATATACCGCCTTTCTGACTGATCTGGGCTTACAGTTGTAAGTGTTTTCACAACTTGTTTGGTGGTATGTAATTTGAGTTGTTTGGCGATATACTGTGCGACTAATCTTAGTCACATGTTTCTGAATGCAGTAGTAACATCAACATCGACGTTTTTGTTTCTCTATCTTTTTTCAAAGAAATAGAAGATCCTACAGAATGGTTGGACAATGAGCATATGGATGCATACTTACATCTGCTTTGCAAGCAGAAATGAGACCAAGTCGAAGGTCAAAAATTTCCACGCAAAGTAGTAGTAGTAGTAGTTGACACCACTTTCTTTGTAATTAGATGTTATTTGACGGTTTATATTTTTGTTATAGTTTTATCATATCTGCTTACACGTTCTGTAACTTCATTGTAGGATTCACTAAACACGATTTGGAAAAAAAATCAGTTGAATTTCCATAAAATGTTGTCGAAATCATTCTACCCGAAAGATTTTGAAGTTCCAACAGAGTTGATTATATATGTTATTGGGGAGAAACTAGATTGGGGGACACCATAGGCTAGTGTTAATGACGTATGCTATTTAACTCTCAATACACTTGTTTACATATGCTACATACTGCTATACATATTGACTGCTATTTGGAATATGTTATTATCCCTTGTAACGTGGGAGATAGCCATTGGGTATTTTGTTTTGTTCGTCTGCATGAGTGGGTAATTACAATTTTTGACTCAGCCACACATAAATTGCCAGACAACCCGAGGTATAGAGAACAACAGGTTTTGCCTCCACGACGTTTATTCCCACTAATTTGCAACGCGTCTGGTTACTTCGTTGCAAGTATGTGAAAGGCCTAAAAGCTGAATTGTTTGAAGGCTGTGAGATTGGCTCCCATTTTATTCCCATACTAGCATGACAGTAACAGTTGTGGTGTTTTCATGGTTAAGGGCGTAGAGTATGTAATGATGAACGAAGATGCCAATTTTAATTTCAACCAAGATAACATCTCTGATTTTAGAAAACAAATGGCTAGGGATATCTTTGCCAACGGTTTGCCTTCTGATTAGTATGTACAAATTGGCTAGTGAATTTTGTTGATAATTGTATATATTTCCATTGAATTTCTTTATGAATATATAAGTGTTGGGTGTGGATATGTTTGCATTGCAGTTTCTGCTAAGTATTCATAACTGGTCCATGTTCATAACAACATGATTACATGTCAGTTTATAAAAATGATTACATACTGTTTTGTAAACATGATTACGTGCTAGTTAATAAATGATTTCATGGATAAAGATTACACACTTGAAAATATGAGTGATTACACACATGTTTAAAATCATGATTACACACTATAGAAATGCAACGTGTGACGTGTAACAAATTTTACTGCTTCACTGTGAAAGCTTACTCGATGCCACATGGGTAAACATTACACACTTGATGTTAGGTGTTTGGATATGTTGAGTGTGGATGTGTTTGCATTGTAATTTGTGCTAAGTATTCGTAACAGGTCCAACTTCATAATTCTATATAATTACACACCAGTTTATAAGCATGATTACACACCAGTTAATATCATGGTTACACGCTCAATATTACACGATTAAACTATGACACTCATTACACGCCATAATATAAACATGATTACACGCTAAAGAAATGTAACGTGCAATCATTCTTACAATATAGCGTGTGATGATGCTTAGTGTGTAACCATGAATACTATTACCATACAAAGTGTAATCAGTCACTTTGGTGTATTGTGAAATATTACACGATGCAATAATGGGAAAGATTACACGCCATACTGTACACATGATTACAAGCTACATAATTTAGCGTGTAATCATGTTTACACTCTATAGAAATATAACGTGTAATCTTGCTTATAATGTGTCGTGTGATGATTCTAAGCATGTAATCATTAATATTGGAACCATATATATTGTGTAATCAGACTGTTTCCAGTTATCCAGTAATATACAATATATATCTGTTATATTGCAATGTCTGATAAACCAAAACATCCTATGTCAAAACATCATCTTTGATGTAAATTACGTTTCTGATAGAATACAAAATCATATACTAATACAAAACTGTTGTAATAGTTTACAAGTTTCAGAATTCAGAAAATTAAATACAATTATGGACTGATATTAAGAATAGACTGCTCCGTCCTGCTCATCTGTTCTCGTGGGCATGTCTGTCGGTTATGTCATTGTTCACCGCAAACCCTGCACATACGTTGTCACCGTGAAAGTTGATCCGGTGAAGGACCATTTTGATAGTTGTTATGTACATATAGGAGCCCGAGGGGACTTGGAAAATTTTATCAGTTTTGGCTGGGTTGTTTGCAAAAGGAACATGTTTTTAACTTCAGTCCTCGATACTCACCTGTTGAAGGGTTCATTATCTTACATGACCACCCAGCCTGAGACAACCATTCAGGAGGGTGCACTACTACATAGTTGATTTCAATAGGGATTTCCCAGTCGCTCATGTGACCAACTAGTCTGATAAGTCCTGCATACTCTTCAACTAAACTCGACTTTTTATAGTAATACGAGTAGAAATCAATGAACAGTCTTTTACAAGCTCGCAAAGCAGCCAATGCATGAGTACATGGCAATTAGTCGATTTGGAATTCTCGACAAGAACAGATCATATCCAACAAATTTACAAGTCCATCCTTACCCCCATCTTTAATTTCATATTCATTCCAATCAAATGGACACACCATGTACAAAATAGATTCTTCATTACATTCCGTTAAATACTTTGTTGCCCATGGTGTTAATTTTGTGTGCAGTTAGGCTGTAAAAGTCCACCGATCATAGAATCATTTCTGTATCATATCACGTATGTACTCGATTAGAACAGTAACAGAGAACTGTCGTGCATGTCAGAGACATGAGTTGATGCATTATGCAATGTTTAAAGTCATTATGAAGTTCGTCTTACTGGGGAGTAAGCACGAGACCATCTTACGGGCCCAATTGTCATGAGATTATCGTATGCCTTCGAGTGCACTCGTATCAATTCACTCATTTATTCATTAAACTCAGATTCCTTGTAAATCTTATATGCACAATTGAAAATACCAGTCACATCTTCTCTTTTTAACGTATTCTTAATGTTCATAGTCATGTGGTAATCACAGAGCTCGTGTAAACAATTTGCATTGCCTTCTTTATCCCTTTGCGCTAGTCAAATATGAACATACAATCTGTGGGACAATCAATGTACTTGCGGACACGCCTCAAAAACCAAGTCCATGACTCTTTACTTTCCTTATGGCTTATCCTAAAAGCAAGTGGATATACTTTCTCATTTCCATCCGAACATGCTGCCATAAACAATATACCACAGAATCTTCTTTTCTGATGAGTATCGTCAATAGTAATAACGGGCCTAATCACCGAACTAAAACCGTGAATACAAGCACTGTATGAGAAGAAAGAAAATTTGAATCGTCCTTCATCATCCAACTCAAAATCAGTCACAGTGTCAGGGTTCTTCCGCTCAAGCATATACAAAGATGAAGGAATCCGCTGGAACGACTCGGCTGTAGGTCTAAAAACAATAGACTCTGCATGATCCTTCGCTAGCAAAGCCTTCGTGTATTAAATTTGGAGACCGTATTATAGTTGTATATCCGTCATGATGTCTTTCGGTTTCAATGCAGTTCCATTTACCCAAAGCTTCGGAGACATCAATTCACCAATAACAGAAGAATTAACTTGTTGAAACTGACCTTAGAAACCCTCAACTGTGTTCCTTGTCAAATTTTCATATCTGCCAATACTCTCCCTCATCCATTTTCCATGCATGCACTCTAAACGAACAATTTCCATCCTTGCACGTAGCTTGAAATCTGGCCTTACTAGACCTCTAGATTTTGAATTCAAAATATTGCTTCAGTGCCACCAAACTCAGTTCTTGTTTCAGCTCCTTTTTGGATGTAAAAATTCTACCTTTGTACAACTGGTTGTTGGTAGTAGAAGACTCATAGCTGATGGTTTGGAATGAGTATTGCTCCGACCCAAGAATGCTCCACGAGGTGAGTGACTATAGATGGACCCCTTTGTGTTGTAGGATTACCAACTATATCGTTATCATGATCACCACTAGAATGGCTATGATCAGAAGCAGCAGATTCACCACCAATATCACCTTCATCGTCAAAGTTTTGACTATCACAATTCACCCCCGCTCCATTGCCTTCCTCTCCAATAAAATCACCAAAAGTTTCATCTTTTATAAACGGGTATTGTTCATCAAAGCTATCCATCCCATGATCAGTATTGATTTCAAATTCAGGTGGACTCACACCGTTTTCATCATCACTACCTATTGCACCATCGGTGTCGTTTTGGTCTGATTCTTATGATGTCTTATGGATTATGGGTATTGTTCAGGTAGGTTCGATACCTTGTGAAGATGACATTGACCTGCCCATTATGTTTCTCCCACATGCGGATTTTAACTATTCATAAAAGTTTTGTTTCACTGGTTCAAAATCTGGTATAGCTTGATGATAGTGATAGTGATGGTGATGGTGAGGTGTAAGTTGGCTAATATGTAGTTATGTAACCGGTTTAGATGTTTGGGCATATGTTGAGCAGTATGCCTATGGATATGGTTGTTGTATATGCGTATAATATGGATTTACAAACTGCTGGGAAAAATATAGGTACATTTGGAAGGGGATTAATTCATTAGGTATTTGGGTTGGGAGATTACCACCAGTACTTGGATCTCTTCTCACGATGGTATCATATGATTCAGGAATTACACTTTCTTCCTACATCAAGAATGACACATCCCTGTCATTTTTTATTTGCACAACAGTACGCCTCCTACTCGTAGTTAAAATAGTTCTTAATTCTATGTTGAAACTGGACGAATCAAACGTAACAATATCTTTTACCATCTTTATCAACCCATTGTAAGTCAAATCACGAGATACCAAAGCCATTTCAGAATCCCCCCTTCATAATTCTGACCACACAACTGCCCACCGTGCGATATTAGTAATCGCAATTCTATCATCAACTTATGCATAATGGAGGATCAAAATTAATTTATAGTGTTTATATTTAAAATATTCCATGCTGGTTAAACAAACGAAATATTCAATGGTTAAACAAAGGAAATGTTCATTTTTAACAACCTGATAACATGATTACTGCTGATCAAATGCATGTTTACACGCTAATACTTGCTTACACGACTCAGGTAAGAGTATATGATTTCATGCTACACATGATCTGTTTACACGCTTAAATATGTGAATGCTTACACAATGATATCTGTTTACACGCTTAAATATGTGAATGCTTACACGCTGATATCTATACATGTTTACACGCTGATATCTCTACAAGTTTACACGCTTAACAATCTGAATAATCACACGCTGCACGCTGCACGCTACACGTGTAAGCATGCATTTTAACTGCGTGTAAGCAACATACAACGTGTAAACATATCGAGTTAGCAACGTGTAATCAATCACATTGTTAACTCGACATGTTTACACCATGTTACAATGCATGCTTACACGATGAAATCAGGGAATTATTACACGCTGCACATATAATGCATGAATGTATGGATGGTTACAAGCAGGAAAAAGGAATCAAGCATTATACAATGTAAACATTCTGTCAAACTAATTTTTATGCTTCTGTTCAATCTGGAATTTTACTTTCACTTCAAAAACTCCAGAACAACCACTCTTAACTACTACAACAAATAAAACGCAACAACAAATACGAGCTAATGTTACCGAAAGAAAATTAAATAAAAAAATTACCTTCTTTAGATAATAAACCCTTGACAGATATGATGATCCGGTGATTTACGAAAACTTTGCGAGATTTAAGGCAATTCTGGGAGGGGAATACTTGTGTCTGATAAATAAAATCTGAGTGGGAAATAAATATGAGAGGAAATAAATATGAGAGGAAATAAAATATTAAAGTTGTCTAAAAAGTAGAAAAGGGTATACTTGTCCAAATATTATTTCTCTTGGATAAAAAAAGAAACCTTATTGAGATGGGACAGTTTCGATAACAGAATTAATTTCTGGATCAAATAAGGGAATTTTGCCAAAAAAAAAATAAGCAAACGAAAATATAAGGCTAGACATTTTTCTTTCATATCAACCGTTTACAATGAAAAAGCAAAATTTGGAGTCTTACATAAAGTTGAGCAGCTACGTATATTCTTGGTATTACTCGAAAGTAATAATTATTGTTCTAATTTTTTGATATATGTTATGGTTGTATCTGATTTGTTGGTTGAAGTTTAAAAAATTGAGGACATTATCTTTAGAAAAGTATGATCCAATTGAACTACCCGATTCAATTAGAGGTTTAATCCATTTAAGATATCTCAACCTTTCTAAAACTATGATTAGAAGTTTGCCCGAATCAGCAAGTTCACTATTTAACTTGCAAACTCTAATGTTAAGTGATTGTTATGTCTCATCAAGTTGCCTTCTAACATGGAGAATATGTCGAATCTGCAACATCTTGATATTAGAGGCAGAAGATTAATAAGAGAGAAGTTGTTGGGATAAAAGAATTAAAAGTATTTTAAGATTAGAGAACGTCATTGGTGGTGCTCAAGAGTCAAGACACCTGAAAAACCATTCAGAGTAATAAAAAAGGCTTAACAGTGTTGGAGGTAGAATGGGGTTCTCAATTTGATGACTCGCGGAATGAGGTAGAAGAAAAAAATGTTCTTGAGATGCTACAACCACGTACAAATCTAATAAGTCTCATACTCAAACGCTATGGTGGCATAAGATTTTCATCTTGGCTGGGAGATGCATCATTTTCCAACATGACAGTTCTATGGCTGGAAAGATGTGAGGATTGCACAACTTTGCCTTTACTCAGGTTGTTAATCTCGCTTAAAGATCTCACCATCATAGACATGGAGAGGTTTAAAACTTTAGCTTCTGAATTTTACGGAGCAGGTTGTTTAAGCCCTTTTCAATCACCGGAGATTCTAAAATTTGATAATTTGAAAGAATGGGACTGTTGGGAGAGTACAGAAAAAATTGAGCATGTTGAAACATTTGTAAGAGTTCAAGAAACCGGTGCAAAAGCAAGAAGAAGCAAAGGTCTGTGATGTGAACAATAAGGTGTTCGATATAAGTACTAAAAGAGAAAAATGAAAAAGAATTGGAAAGCACAGCTACTGCTATGGCTTTTGAAAAAGCTACTTCATTGAAGGCAGAGAAAGCTTACAAGTTAGAACAGATAAAATTACAATTGCACGTAATGTGTGTGCCTTTTATATAACAGGCCATTGCTTTAATAAAAGGCTGACTAACTTCTAACAAATTTCTTAGGAACGAATCAGGTGTTGACAGCTCAGCACCTATGCCTAACTAACTATCCAAGTTGGAGTTCACTTTTGCAAAAATGGACTCTCCAAGCTGACCTCTCTTTCTTGTTCAACGTACACTTCTTTCTTCTGCTTTGATTATAATCTTGATCATACTTCGGCTGCAAACCCAGAGTAGAGTCGTGGACTGTTGGCATGTTGCATACCTGATCAAACTCTCTAACCACCTTTACTTCTTCATCAGCTGGTGTAGCAGGTGTATGTTGAGCTGATGCTGTACACATTGATCTGAATTAATAACTCTCAAAACATTTCCCCGTCTTCGTGATCTTTCAATTAAAAACAGCCCCAAACTCTATGGAAAGTTACCTGACCGTCTTCCTTTACTGGAAGAGCTTGTGATTAGTGAATGTGAATGTGCACAACTAATGGCTTCATCGTCTAGCTTTCCGTTGCTATGCAAATTGGAAGTCAAGGGATGCAGACTCGTAGTGTTGTGTAGTCCACATATTTCAGAGTTGGGAAACTGGTCAATGCAATGGGGAGCCTAAAGATTGATGGTTGTGAAGAGATCCTACAAACGTGGCTGAATGAAATTTGTCCTGCAAAGACACCAAAAGAGTTACATGCCTTCAACTCTCTCAAAAAACTCTATATTGGAGATTGCTCAAATCTTGTTTTGTTTCCAGAGATTTGTTTTCTTCTGCTTCTGACTGAACTAAATATTATAAATTGCTATGCTTTAATGCCCTTGCCATAAGCGATCAAGCAGAAGAATGTACACCTGGAAAGCTTGGAAATTGATGGCAATCATTCACTATCATTCGTGACAAGAGGACAGCTACCTTCATCACTGAATCAACTTCGATTAAAGAAATGTGAGAAACTGCAGTATGTGTTTGCTAATGCAGACGAAACCTGTACTTGTTCTTCTTATTCGGTGATACATGAGGAGAATACCAATGATATCAACACATTTCTTGAAAGGTTGACTGTGACTTATGTCCATCTCTCACATGCTTGTCAACAAGGCCACACTCAGATATCTTGAGATAACTAACAGCTCAAAGATTAAGGCTTTATCCAGAGGCCAGCTAGCGGACCTTCTTCAAAACCTCAGCCTTCGTTATTTTCCAAAGCTAGAGTTGATAACAGAGAGGTTCCATAATAGCATGCTCCTCGAAACAATTACCATCAATAATTGTGCAAATTTTGAATCCATACCTGAGGATATTCACAAACTGAGCCGTCTTGGTGAAATGCTTATATATTAATGTCCAAGTCTTGTTTACTTCCCAGATGGCTTCCGAACACCAATTTAAGGGTGTTTTCCATCTTTGGTTGCGAAATCCTCAAAGCTCTACTCAGAGGCATGCATACCATTAATAGCCTTGGCATACGGCACTGTCCAAGTATCAAATCCTTTGCAGAAGAATGTTTTCCCACCAACCTAACAAGACTTGCAATTGCAAATCTCAATATGTATGACCAGTGGGGTTTGCTCAAGCTTACCTCTCTCACGTCACTCTAAATTGATGGATATCCAGGTGTAGAGTCTTTTGAGATAAGAATGATGTTGCCCACTACTTCAACTCATCTGGCCATTTCATGGATCCCGGAATTGAAATACCAATCTTAAGATGGTTTCCAAAACCTCACCTCTCTTGTAGATTTATCAATACTATATTGCCCAAATCTCATATCAATTCCGAAAATAGGCCTGCCATCCTCACTTATGCAATTGTATATTTATGAATGTCCTTTGCTGCGAAAACGGTGCATAAGGAATAAAGGTCAAGAGTGGTCCAGAATAGCCCACATCCCTTACTTGACGATAGATAGCAAACTCATCGATGATATAGAGGAGGAAGGGTGAAGGTTACCTCATTCTAGCCTTGTACTCTTTCCTAGATCAGCTAATTTCTAATGCTTTAGTCATAGTCTTTTGTAATTAGTCCATTGTTCGTAATTGAAAGTTTTACTGATTCACTTTCATATTTCATCTTACCAGACAATCTGTCAAGGCAATTTGTCAAAACCATGCTGGTTTACTGCACTGCATTATCGAGAAAAAGCTCACATAACTGTACAGAATTTGGAAGTAAGTTAACTAATCGCTATCTTGAAGTTGCTTTATTGCATTTGATTAAGTTGTAGCTATTACTCGGCATCTAAAATTTAATTCACTAGAATCATTTTTCATTTTACTGTTATAATTGCAGATGCATTTGTGAGAAGCTGCTTATGTGATCTCTAAGAAGATAGGCATGACAACATGCAAATTAAATGCTATTAGTAAGTCAAGAAACCATTTATTGATTCATTTTAGACTCTTTGATCTCATACTTTACGTTTCAAGAATCTTCTTGCTTGATCTTGAATTAATTAACCAATCATTTGTTTTATGGGTTTAATTAACTTGGGGATATTGTACCTTTATAGGGACAGCTAGTATTGAGTCTATTGACTGCAATTTAATAGGCTCTAACATAATGAAAAACCTTCAGCATTTGCATATTGCAGCTTTCGAGTTACAACTCTGCTCTATCAAAAACATTATTACTATTTTTATTCTTTTGAGAATTGATGAACAATATATCTCTGTTGATGTCCGTTTCACAAATCTAATAGATGTTATTGCTAATTTTTTATTTTCAAAACTATTTCTTTTGAAAATTAGTTTGTGCAAAATTATGGTTTTTGTTAGAAAGAATTTACCAAGAAATGATCTTTATCCCGATTGTTTCTTGTGGGTACTTATCTACAATTATTGTTTTGTTAATTTAATTTACCAGGAAATTACTATTTTGTTAGTCAGAATTAACTATTAAATGAATTGACTTGTCTTTTGGTTAGATCTTGTGATCAGTCACATATCTAGATCATTGATCATCTTTGTCATAAATGACAGTTGTTACTAATTATTTCATTGTTAGTGTTTACAAGTGGGTCTTCGATTTACTCTCCCCAAGTATAATTCATTTTGGTGCTGGCTTATTTTTCTGCAGGTTTGCATGGACACATAGTGTCTCAGGTTATTGAAACTGCTTATATGCTTGAGGTTGGTTCCATTTACAGCTTGAATGCAGACTCTTTTGCTGTTCTCATCACCTTCGTCAATAAGATTTTTGTTTTCCTTGGCTTAACTGTCTGGAGTACATGCATTCTATCAAAACCCACTTTTTGAAAAGGAAATCATGCTGCTGATTATCTCGCTAATATTGAATTGGGACTCAAATATAGTCACACTTGGTCGGATTCTCCTTCTAAGTCCCGATCAAATTCAAGGTTTGTTGCTTAGAGACATCTGGAGTCTACAGATGTATAGATTTTATTAGATTGCTTTGGGGGGTTTGGGGTGGGGGTTGGAGTGCGGGTGGAGGCAAATTTTGTTCCTAAAATCTAAATGGGGGTGAGGGACCTACCCCCACCCCCATTTCTTTTAGTGGGGGTGGGGGTGGGGGTGGGGCCCATTTTCCCATATATATTTATATATTTTTACTTTATTTTTTTTAAATATAATAACTTTAACTTTATTACTTATTTACTCTTTACCTACTTCCACAAACACACACACATATATATATATAAGTAATAACTCTCTACCCATTTCCTCTACTTCCACACACATACACACATACTCATTTACTCTCTACCCATTTCCTCTACTTCCACACACACACACACACACACACACATATATATATATATATATATATACTTGTGTAATACTATATTACTCTAGTCATTTGTATTAATTTTGAATTAAATTAAATCAATTATATATTTTAGATTATTTATTGGATTCGATATCGAAATTGGGTGAGTCGAACTATTTGAATGATCAAATTTTGAATCTTAAATTCTAAATTTCATATTTTAAATTAGAAAATATTATGATTAAAAATGGAAAAAATGGGTGACGGGGTAGGGGCAGGGGAGCATCCCCGCAAACACCCCCATCCCCGCTTCTCCCAAATGGGGTTTGGGGGCGGAGGTGGGGGGAGGTTTTAGGAATGGGGATGGGGGTGGGGGGACCCTCCCCCGCCCCAATGGGCCACCATGCTCATCCCTAGACATTTGCCCGGCCTTAAGGGGAGTTGAGGCAACCGTCTAGGGCCCCAATCTGTAAGGACCCTAAAAAAAAAATTATAAAAAATTTGATTTTAGATATAATCTTTATATGAACTTAAACTAATAGGTCCATAAAAATGAGTTTAAAAAAGCCCTTGAACATCTAATTTTTTCAAACTAATAAACCCATAAAATGAGTTCAAAATAGACCCACCAAACATATTTAATTTTAGAGACCCATAAATTATAAAACCAAATTATTATAGTGTGTTGAATATTTGAATCTTAATCTCAACAATAATTATCTTTTATATATTAAAAAAAACGATATAACACTTTTATTATATTGATATTTACAAGCATTTATTACAGAAAAAGAAAAATATAGTAAACATACATAAAATATCAAGGGTCTCGTTCTTTATATTTCGTCTCGGGTCCCGAAAATCTAGAACTGGCCCTGATGGGACACATATAGCATATAAGGTTTTCCATCTTCATCTTGTATTTAAGGTTTTCCATCTTCATCTTGTACGAGTGCTTAAAGTTTTGAAACTAAATGTGAAGTACTGTGAAACAGTCGCCATCGAAATCTTGTCAAAACGATTAGCAATTGTTCCAGTAATCATTTTAAAGCAATGGTGATGGAGTACATGTCTAACGGAAGCCGGGAGAATTTACTGGATTGAACTTGGCAATCGATGTTGCATCAGGATTGGAGTATCTCCATCACGGTTATTTCACTCCTATTGTTTATTGTTATTTGAAACCCAGCAACGTTTTGCTAGATGAAAACATGGTTGCACATTTGATCCATTTTGGTATAGCAAAGCTTTTGGTTGACGAAGACTGTATAACACAGACAGACTCTTGCCACAGTTGGTTATATTGCACCAGGTTGCTCAAAATTAAATTAATTTTACTTTTTGTTTCGGTTATCAAAATTACAATTATGAATTACTAACAAATACTGAAATCGAAATTGTTTGCAGAGAATGGCAGATGGAAAAGTGTCTACAAAAAGTGATGTTTATAGCTAGGTATTATGTTGATGGAAATATTTACAAGGAAGAAGCTGACAGATGAAATTTTTGTTGGGGAAATGAGCTTGAAGCGTTGAGTTTGTGATTCTTTACACAATTCAATTACTGAAATTGTAGATAGCTCTTTGCTGAGCAGGGAGGATGAACATTTCGCTGTGAAAGAGCAATGTTTATTATCTATCTTGAGTTTAACAATGATGTGTACAAGAGACTCACCTTAACAACGGATCAACATGAGCATAGTAGTAAATGGACTCTTGAAAATTAGTGACACTTTGTTTGCTAATTTTGAAACAACGAAGTACAAGGGTGTGATTGTATGAATTAATTATTTCAACAAATTTCAATTCTTATGATTACGGCGATCATAGACTCTAACTTATCCGTATAATAATTATGTGTGGCACCCCGTTTATGAGAATTCATGTTGATGCTGTTTTCTGATCCTCTTTGACTTTTTTTTTATGGATCATTACATGGCAATTCAAAATGTTCTTCTGTTTATTATGAGCCTTGTCAGAGACTACAGACCAAATATACTCGGTTAGAGACTTAGACATGATCATACCTCAGAGCTAGCAACTGACCAAGTGAGTTGCAAAGTGGTAATATTTGTGTTTTTTCATGATCATACAAGGTGCCTAAATTCCCATATCTCGTATGAATGATTCAGGATAGAATCATCGTACATTACGGAATGGGCTGCAACTATAGATTAACCATGAATAGAGTACCCAACCTTATTTGTTATCTTTGGACTCTTTAGATTGCACGTCTCTTACTATATCCATCCGCATATGACACTCATATGCATAGTTCGAGATTACATCCAGCAATCTTGGATGTTGAATATGCACAGGTTATAAAATGAACAACACAACAATAATGAATTGAACTTTTCTTTTTATTTAATTCATAAATTTATTTGCACGTTACATGTTTAGGGCATAAACCCCAATAGTTGCATCTGCACAACCTCAGCAAATTCAGCAACCACCTATAGGGAAGTAGGTTAGATATATCCAAACAAAGGCACAATAATTTGAAATGCGGTTCGGGACTTACGTAGGTTAAAAATGTTATGAAGACGCTTCGTTGGGGAACCACTCCTGAAACGGCTCTGATGGTCATCACCGATAAAAGCTCGGTCAGACGACATGGTCCTCAGCATATCATGGGGGTGGGACACGTAAGGTTTCCCGATGATCCCACTCCTGCATCCTCAACCCCGGGAGGTAAAAAATCTCCTATGTTCAAACTTTCCGGAGGATCTTCTCTTCCCAAAGATGTATCTGCTTGAGCACCCAAGGAGTCCCTTATATCGGCATCTTTGTCACTCGATTCAACAAACAACACCGCTCGGGGAACTTTTGGAGGAGGTCGAGCAGGAGAATAAAATGCCTTACTTTTCTCAACCTGAGCGCGATGGGAGTCGAGATCAGCTACAGGATCTTCTTGATCTTTTGTAATATCTTGGAAGGGTTCAAAAAGATCAGGATGAAGGTTAAGATGCTCATCAGGGGATTCTTTAACTCCCCCTCTATCAATAGACTGCTCGGCTAGCAACTCGTCAACAGGGGAACTAGGCTCATCATACATTACCCAATCAGGGCGCCCTACATGCCAGCCTTCATTCCCAGACTGCTGGTCATTATCAGGTCCCATAGGGCAACTCGGACAGTTTGATTCCCCCGCAGTCGACTGAACGACCTTTCCAGGAACATACTAAAGGACTTGCTCATCTGTTTCCTCGGAACTCTCATCCGACTCATCATCAGGCGAACAATCCCTTCTTTGTTTTGACGAGAAGCATCCTTACGACTCGCTTAAACAATCGCATTTACTTGGCGGACTTGAGTATCACAGACGACGTCCATATCGTATACTAAATCCAGAAGGGGTAAGGAGTTAGAAGAGCAGATAGTAAAAAGCACTCAATAAGAGCAACATTAAAGTTCACTTACAGCGTCTGCGATAAGCAGAAATCTGAGCAAAAAAACCAAGCTCTATCATTTTTTTCTCATAAAAAAGGTAGGACTTGCTTCTTTTTTTCAGAGTACGCACTACAGCCCGAGCAAGGTTAGTCAAATCAGCATCACTGAAAATGGATGATGTTTTATTCCAGCGATCGGGAGAGCAAAAGTAGCGGGGGACCTTCAGTACTTCTCGAGCTTCACCGATTGAAAGCTCGACCTGTTTCCTCAATTCCCTGCTACAAAAAACTAACCGTTTTTCCAATATTTGTTGGAAGTGGGAAAACCCCAGATGAAACCTTTTTTCTTGACATCCTAGGAAGTATCGATGTCCCGACCCACCTTTACTCCTTCGGGAATCCAGTTATCCGGATGGTTGGACAAAAGGAAATAAATCTCAGTTTTACCAGACCGCCTAAGGGTATAAAATTGCCTTATTTCATGAGGGGAAGACGGTGACAACTTCATTTGGCTCCACATGTGCCACATGCACATCAGAATCATGTAGCTATTCAGGGCAGGCTGGGCTGGAGCAATCCCCACATCGGCAAGGAACCAGGCAATGAAAGGTTGTAGGGGAATAGTCACTGATCGGAATGATTTATATACCTATTTGAAGTCCTCATTTTCTAGCTTTTGTTCTTGCTTTTAAGTATATTTTTCTATTTAATGTTTTTGTGAGCCTTGTGTAGGTACATGTTCCTTACGAAAGGTATTTGAGCTTAATTGAAGAGTTTTGGAGGTTAAATGACAGAATTTGGAATAGCTTGTCCAGATACTTTAACTTTGAAAGGTCATATCTCTCTTCTCCTATCGAACTACAATTTCAATAACCACTTTTCAAAAAGCCCCAGAAGTCATCTTTCCAAATAATTTAACAAATCATGATTCTGAGGTTTCTGGAGAAAGTTATGACCGTTTTGGTAACGGTATGCAGAGAAGTACGGTAAGCAACCGCGCGAGACCAAGTTGCGTACCGCGTTTTGTACTGAATTTTTGGGTAGAAAGCTCCAAAAAGTGATGTGCAGTACACTGTGTTGATGCGTACAGTACATTGAACCGCACTTCTGGGTAGAAATGCATTTTTTAGCCATTTTCAGAGGGATATTCTTGTTTTTTCATCCAAAAGTCTTGCCCTAACCTCCCACACTATAAATACCCCATTTTATCCTCATTCTTCAGAGATCTCTTCCCCTCTTTTCCTCTTCTCACGCCTCTTCTCTTCTCTCTTAAATTTTCTTTCATCACTTGCTCCCATGGTGGTTTTTCCTCCATTGGAGCTCTCCATACACCTCCACCCCACCATTTTACATCTCATCCATCCATTTTAGAGTATATTGCAAAGGAAATAGGAGTCAAAACCGAGCTAGGAAGGATTTGAGCATCTTTTGAGGGTTTGTCTTCATGGGTTTGTTTCTTTTTACTAATTTCTTTGTATTTCTTGTTTTCTTTGATGTATTCCACCAATTTGAGGATATTGTAAACCTACACTTGTGTAATAAATGTATTGATTGTTCTTAAATTCATTTGGGTTTTGTTTTGCTTTTTGATATATGTGTTTTTATGCTTTTAATATGATATGTATCTGTATGAATTGTTAGAAATCAATATGTGTCCATGATTGGGTTTAAGAGTAGTTGTAATTTAGAGTAGAAATTAGATACCCATGATTGTTGATTGATTGATGGATGACTTGAAATTCCATGTATTGAATAATTTGAGTAATAGGGATTTTAGCCCCAAATAGTAGAAAAGGTTTCAGTTCAGGCTTTTAGTTGCTAAATTGACCTTGGTTCATATCCTTGTTCTTAATGGGTCTTTGTATTAAGACACGATTATCCATCCATGTGACAAGATTAGGTGATGAATTGATTGTGGGAAAATTCCCTAATCAAGTGGATGAACCTTTAATCTAAATTGAATGTTCTTAATTATATAACAATCACATTGTTGCATGTAGTTGTTAGGTAAACTTGTTTTCCATGTTTAGCCATCACCTAGAAGTAAAGACCACCCACATTTTTCTTGTGCTTATGTAGTTATATGGATGTTTTGAAAGCCTTTGCTTAATTGATCACTTTTTAATTGATCCATGGTTAGATGTTATGTACCGAGAGGAGAGGCGTTTGACAATACTTAGATAAACATTGACTATGCTTGACTAGAAAGTGCTAGAACCACTAGGCTAGTGTATAGGGTTCGATTTGTATTCCACATGCTTAATGGGTTCATATATATTGTCCGAATTGCTCGAGAGAGATTTCGGGTATATATGAATACTATCTCTAAGGCATCAAGCGAGATTAGAGATTAGCCAAGGGGATACGAGCCTATGATATACTTGCACATTTGAGGATTAGGTGAGTCTAGAACGTAATTAAGAGGATTGTCACGGTTAAGTCGTTTCCCTAGGGTAACCACATTTCTTGCATATCTCCATTTCATCTATCATTGTATATATTATTGATATAAGTTATTTAGTTATATTATTATTCACTTTTCCGCAAATGCAACACACACGAGTCTGCTCGAATTGTTGTAATAATAGCTAGAACTAGAGACGGTCAGTGAATCCCACCTCCCTGTGGATCGATCCCTTGCTTACCACTATGCTAGTCTCTGTGACCTGCGCCCTTGCGAGGCCTAACTTAAATATTCATATTTGATGACACTGCAACGATGTGTCCCGTCAGTTACCCCACACCTAACATCGACCTATAAATTGTGACCATACCTGGAGGAGGATTCCACGCTGCCTTGTCACCAACAGCCATCATAGCGTTAGAATTATCTAGATCGAACCGAGCATGATATTTCTCAATCTCTGCATCCCCGACCATGTTCGGTTCAGCATCATACTCACTTGGGCAATCAATAGAAAAGAGAATCCGAGAGGCACGGTGTTCGTCTTCAACATCATTTTCACTAACTACTTACCTCCCAATCTGAATGTCGCTTGAACCACATTTGCGAACCGTGTGATTACTCTGATGCTTCCCCATCCTAGATCGTAAAGTAGCCCTGTGATAATCAGAAATGGAAGACTCAGAGCTAGAAGAAGATTCAGAGCTGGGGCTAGAAGGGACGCCAGGTTAAAGCCCAGAAACTTCAACATTCAGAAAATAAGATTGATCAGGGGGTGATTCCCCTAATAATTTATAAATGCACAAGGCTAAATAAGTATCTCCGTGCTCAAGCGCATCAAAGGCCTTAACAAAAAGATGGTGGCGTGCAATAGGATCCATGAAAACAGACCTTAAAAGCAGACGCAGAGAAACCGAAAAAATCTTCAGTGAAGAACCAAGACAAATCTGTATGTATGAAAGCCTGGATCTTTTGCTTCTTTCTGTGAAAATGAACAATAAAAACAACCCTCTTCAGTTTAAATAAACTACTCAATGATCGAAAGACACGAAACCATAGGGTTTCAAGATACGGGAAAAAATTGAAAGAACAGAAGGAACGTTCGGTGACGTAAGCGGCGTATCAGATCATCAGTGGGTCGTATCTCATAAATGCCAGCAGAGAAACCAAGCGATTAAAGGACACATGTCATGGAGAGAACAGATCAAGCCGTCAGGATTTCAAAACTTCACAATCATTGGGATTTCGCTTGAAGAGATAAATTTCACGTACATGGTCGTCATTAAGACACGTCATAAATGTTGTGAACTGATTTAAGGGTTATAATTCCTATTGAATAAGGTATTTATGGAGGACGGGACAAAAAGCTAGTCGGAATCTCAAGCAATTAAAATATTTTCGCCAACATAAATTCCACTCGGTAAAAGTATTTTAAGGGGGTATTGTTATATGTATATTTTATTGAATGTACACGTCACTGACAGGTAAGGCAATCCCCTAAACAATTTACCAGATGAGCATCCAAGCTGGCATCTAAAAGACATCATCTGTGACATTACTAAGAAACAAGAACCCGAGTAGGCCCGAATACAGGTACTCGGCATATTCAGGTTTACTCGGGACAACGCGAGAAGCCCTAGTAAAGAAGTTCAATACGCGACCCACATAAATGAATAAGTCCGAGAAGGAATCCGGAATTATACTCTATTTTATTCCCCATATCAGAAGAGGAAAGAATTTAAGAAGTTTCTAGAAGGATAAAACACCAAACAGGAAGCGAGTCCAAATCAGGCAACAACTCTACCCTTCTAGAAGACTGCATATCAATCAGGAAATAAGTCTTAAACGGATTATTCAACTAGAATCCTGTGAAGATTCTACTTCAATACACAAGATCTCGAAAATAAGAAAGAAAACAAAGACGACCACGATAAGTAAACCAAATTCTAGTCAAATACAATCAGCTTTCCTTACTTGTATAACAGGATAAAGGTTCTGTGCATATATAAATAGATCCATAATCCCGTTGAAGAAACACACGAATATTGAGACAAAATAGAATACTAAAAAAAGAGAAGAAAGAGAGATCGTGTGGTGTAATTTATTATTCAATAGTGGATTTAGCTTGGTTGTGCACTCAACCACCAGTGGATGTTTCTCCTATCACCGGAGTTTTACCACGTATACTCGTGTCATAATCACTTTAATTGCATTCTCTTTCTCTTTCTCTTTCTCTTTTGACAGATCATAATCAAACCCAACTTGTTGACTTTCTTGACCATCGAGAAATTGACGTCAACGGATGTCCATTAAGAATTTGAATAATTTATTGGACTGGCTTTTATGATTTTATCTTGACCTAAATAGAATAGTGACAGATGCAATCGATGGTTTACTTTCGTTATCTTTAAATGAAGAGTATTATCTTTTGATTTACTTTCGTTATCTTTAAATGTAGAGTATTATCTTTAAGTGTTTTAGGTAGTGGTGTAAATATGTGTCGTCCCGACCTAACTAGGTCCGGCACGCCAGGCCCATTTTCCAAAACTGATTCGGCCTGGCACGACACATGAGCACGACTCTGGTGGACCGTGTCGTGTCGGCCTGGGTGCCGGCTTAGGCATGCCAACGGGCTAGCCCACTTTCTTTTTTTTGAAAAAAAATTTGTTAATAATAGCATCATAAAGTATTGGGTTGTGGCTCATAACCTTTGTCCAAGTAAGTATGTTTTCCTTTATTTTTTTCTCATTTTTATATAGGATATACCTCTTTTCATTTCTCTTATTTATCCGATGTGGGATATGGGATTGAATTTCCTTTCCATTCATTGATATAACATAATGATATTTTCTTGAGTCCATTTTTTTCTTTAAATATGGAAAACATGGAGAGAGTTTGGAGGTCTATTAAAATTAAATAATGGTTTTATTAAAAAAAGTCAAATAATCCATCTATTGATATTATGCAATAATTTCCATCTTTTCCATCCACGAACAAAAATCATATATATATATATATATATATATATATATGTGTGTGTAAATAAATCATTAAATCTCATTTACATATTATTCTTTCATAATCATAGTTGTACTCAATCTCACATCCCACCAGATAAATAAGAGTATTGAAGAGATGTCTAACCTATATAAGAAGGAGAGAAAAACCAATGAAAACTTGATTGCCTAAATAAGGGTTATGGACCATGGTTCAATACTCTACAGTATCATTTATCTTTTAAATATTTTATTAAAAATAAAATGTTTTTTTTTAGATTTTTTTTATAAATAATTTGGTGGGTCTACCGTGCCGGACCGACATGTCGACCGTTAGGCTTAACATGCCGGTGTGGCGTACCATGGCGGGTCGGCACAACGGACCTGGTACCTAGTGCCGGCATGCTGCCCACCTACGTGACGGGCTTGGGCTGGCACTCTGACAATCATGACCCACCTCCTTTCGCAAGCCAAATGAACCGGCCTTTTTCTGCCCAATCCACTTTTACACCACTAGTTTTAGGTCAAGAAAAATATCAACTCCTTAAAGGATCTAAATCTGTTCGCAAGGATAGTCAACTTGATAATGTCTAAAAAGTATTTTTGACATTGGATTGCAAGGATTGCATTAACAACACGTCACTTTATTGTCAACTCAAAAAAGAAGATTTTATTGCAATTGCAAAATATATTATATATAATTCAAAATATTAACAAAACAATGATTGTTTTCATGTGCAGATTGCTGATGACAATAGAATAAACAGGCCGTCACTGTTAAAGGTGGCTGAAATAATATTTCAGTGCAAGAGATGCAATATAATGGTATAGACTTTGAATGAAATTGCAAAAATATTTAATCAATGAAAAAGATACTAAAAAAGAGTTTGGCAATCATGACTAATGACCTTTGTTTTAATCTATCATTCAATTTGGCAATCTTCTTTATAGTAAACATCCTTTCCTAGGGAGCTGCTGGTTCTTAGCATCTATATTCTCCCTATATAAAATATCTCTTGGATTCGTTCTCATCCATTTTAAATAAAAAAAATAAAGTAGTGGACCAAGAGTGCAAGTTGCCAATATTAAATATGAAAATTGCAATCTAAACATACATTTCCATGAGGCGACAATGATGACCTGACCCAACCGGGAATCTGCATATTATTGCACTCTAAAAATAGCCCACTTGCTTGAGTCTGGTAAGATCTGTATACACGTTACAGATCGAGTTCCCATTATCCAAACTTGAAAAGAACTAT
Organism: Dipteronia dyeriana; assembly: GCA_032871835.1. NCBI lineage: Eukaryota > Viridiplantae > Streptophyta > Magnoliopsida > Sapindales > Sapindaceae > Dipteronia > Dipteronia dyeriana. The sequence goes on along the minus strand of CM065301.1, from coordinate 71,531,492 downwards.
TAATTCTACCTACTAATCACTTTTTTTTTTCATGAATGAAAACTTTTATAATATTATAAACCAAATTGCTGATGCACTAGGCAAATTAAGTCTCTCACAATTCAAAGAACTCATATCATATATAGGGAACTCTAGTGAAAAAAATATTAACACGTAAAACAATCGAGCTTCTCAATTATATTAACGTGCGAAATGAAGCATCAATAGGGAAATAGCATGTGATTTTTCATGTTAAAATAAATCTTCATTGTAGGAATATAATATTCAACAGTGTCTCTCTCTTCTTATTCTTGATAGCTAGTCAATGAAACTGTTTTCATTTATGCATCACTCGTCCTCCCTCCTTGGATGATTATGCACTCATGGAGACAACTTGTTTTCTTACTGGTGTTTCAATCATTCTTGTGTATTTTGCAATGAATTTCCTAGCTATTGAAGCAACAACCAACAATATTAACACTGATAAGTCTTCTCTTCTGGCATTGAAAGCTCATATCACTGATGATCCTCGCAACTTGTTGGGAAACAACTGGACTGCTTCCACCTCTGTTTGCAACTGGGTTGGGATTACATGTGATTCTCAAAACAAAAGAGTTATAGTCTTGAATCTTACCTCGATGAGTCTTACAGGCACCATTCCACCACATATCGGAAATCTTTCATTCCTTGTTCATCTAAGTCTCAGAGACAACAATTTCCATGGCTCTCCACCGACTGAGCTAGTTCAGCTGCGCCGATTGGAAATCCTTAACTTGGGATTTAACAATTTTACAGGTACCAATATCTTCATATATATATATATATATATATATATATATATATATATATGTGTGTGTGTGTGCCGATATCTTCCTGTCCTCCAAAATCTGATTATTTCTCACAATCAACTTGAAGGTTCAATTCCATCAAGTTTATGGCAATGCAGGCAGCTTCTTCGACTATTTTTAGGCGATAATAAATTCACAGGAATAATATCAACAAATATTGGAAATCTGAGTCTGCTACGGGGGCTTCATCTGTACGACAACAGCCTCGAAGGTACAATACACGGACTTAACTTATTCACCCATATCTCTAGATTTTATTAATATATTTATGTATCAAACTATATTAATTTGAAAATTTTATTTAAATTTGTGATTTCTATATCCATCTGCTCTCAAACCAATAGTGTGGAATAATAAATAGTTGAATTAGAAATGGCAACTTTAAAATTAAGTGCAAATAGATGGGTGGGAGTTAAAATAACAATCGAGTTAATATAGTCCAATCCTATATCGATTAGGGTTCAAAAAATAAATGACACTTTTTAGAGGTGACATTTCAACATTGTCACGGTTTTAATAACCTATGTTTAAAAGACATCTATTATGATGAATGAAGAAAAAATACCCTCAATAGTTGTTCTATATCAGATTTATTTCATTCATTTTACAGTGACAGAGTTGTGAAGTAGAGAGAGAAAGTCTCGTTGAAACCTAGACAATCACTCGAACGGTGATGGAGTGGTGCTATGTAGATGCATACGGGAGTCGAGCTCCCCGTCGAGCTCGCGATGGTCGGAGCCATTACAAAAAAGCTCAGAACATTTACAAAAAAACTCGAAGCCATTACAAATATATATATATATCGGAGCCATTACAAAAAAGCTCGTAGCCATTACAAAAAGCTCGGAGCCTTTACAGAAAAGCTCGGAGTCATTAAAAAAAGAAAAGCTCGGAGCCATTATAAAAAAAAACTCGGAGCCTTTACAAAAAAAAAAAACTTGGAGCCATTACAAAAAGAAAAGCTAAAAGTCTTTACCAAAAAGCTCGGAGTCTTTACAAAAAAAAACTCGGAGTCTTTACATAAAAAAAAAAACTCGGAGCCATACAAAAAAATAACGGAATCATTGCAAAAAAGCTCGTAGACTTTACACAAATTCTCAGATAATTTACACAAAGGCTCAGACGCTATAAATAAAGTATTTGGTAAACTTTTAAAAAAAATCGAATAGAGCTTACAAAGGCTTAGATATTCAAACTTCAAATGTTCAAACTTCAAAGGTTCAAACTTCACAATACCAGTTTGATGTTCAAACAAAAACTCGGACAATAAATCATAAGGAATAAATAAAATATTACAAGACTCAGAATACCTTATTGTGTTGAAACACGTCGATTTTCAGACAAATTGTTGATCGTTTTTCAGACAAGATTATTAGAGAAAAAGAGCAAAGAGTTATTGTTTTCAGTTATCAAAGTGTGGAGATAAAAGTACAAAGAAAATTAAAAAATGATTATTTAAGAGTAATTTGGATAGTTCATCATAATATGTGTTTTTAAACTTAATTTATTAAAACAGTGACATCCGTGAATGCATAAAAAAAAACATGTGACATTTCTTACTATTTTTACTATCGATTACTAGGGTAGTAGGTTGTTTCTATTGCCAACCAAAGTTCTGATTGGTACACACATTTATTATTGAAGTAAAGCTTTAAAACCCAAAATGTTAACTCAAAAATCAACCAAAAAAATTATGAATGATATGGTAAGAACAATTTACTTACCACCTCATTTGAGTTGTTTTTTAAAATTCTTATATTTAGATTGTATAACATTGTTGTTTCTCTGTTTCAAAAAAAAAAAAAAAAAACATTGTTGTTTCTCTTTACGGTTTACCCCTCTTAGTATCCACTAAATATTGTTTAACCAATGATAATTTTATCCTTATTCAAATTATTATTAAAAATACATTTTATGGCCGACATGCTTTGGCTTTTATGGCCTGTCTAAGTCTTCAATGTTTTGAAAGAAAACCACATATATATATTCTTATCGGTGTACTGTACGGATATAAATTACGGTAGTATATTATACGTGAATTATTAATTATGAAGATGTTTTGATAAGTGTATATATTTTTAATCAAAATATGTAAATCTAATGGTCAACATCCAACATACTAATATGAAAATTTCTATATGTTAGATTTATATACTTTGACTCATAGTGTATGCACTTATCAAAGTTTCTCCATAATCAATAGTCCACATACAATATGCTTATATAATAAATTATATTAATACATATTGACAAATATATATATATATATATATATATATATATATATATATATAATCCCTACCAATCGAATCCCTACCATTTATAGCCCATTTTTTGATGACCATTTTGTCATCCACATTATAACCATATAAAACTTCAAAGAAATGCGAAACAAAATTACGATAATAGAATTATAGGATAAGGTTTATTAATAAGTTTAGGATTTTATTGTGATGAGGAATGTGATGGATTCTACAAATTTGTGTCTAATTAGTATTTATTTACTTGTTTAATAATTTTAAATAAGGATAAAATATTGTCATTAAAATATATATTAAAATGAAATATGAATAGATAATCGGTACATTGTCAATAGCATCGGTCATATTTAAAAGGGCCATTATCAAATATAATTCTTAACTTTTGGTGAAATATCAACTTTTAAACATATTTGTTTTTTAGTATTTATAGTCCCTTTTTTATTATAAATACATTAAATTAGACAATTTATTAATCAACTGTTAGTCAAACTTAACAGTTGTAGAGGTATTTTATTTATTAAATAGGAAACATGCCATGTGCCAAAAAGAATATACGAAATAAAATTAATAAATGACTCTAAATAAAAAAGAAATATAAAAAAATGAAAAGGAATACAGGTTCTCCACCGTCTACCACTAAGATGGAACGTGGAGATAATTTTATTAATAAAAAAATATAAATACTTTTTTTTGGAGATCTCCAACAGAGATCATCGAGATATGGAAATCGCTTTTCCAAGGAGGTAACAACGGTCACCTTTTGATGGAGATGAACAAATCCTTCATCGCAAATCGGGATGGAGAATCCGTCCTCAATTGCAATTTGCAATAGAGATATGAATGGGGAAAGCCTACGCTCTTCGGTGATGGAGGAGGACGAAGCCTCCTCCGGTGAAGAAGAAGGAGCAAGCCTCCTCGGGTACTGAGGTTTGTGCAACCTTCTTTCACAACAAATAGAGGAGGCCTTCCTCTAGCGATGGAGACAAGGGCCTCTGATGCCGGCAAGGCCACATCCGGTGCCTCAAACTGTAATGACAAGGCCACCCTAATGGTCTTGCCGTCTTCGATAGTGAATAGGAGGTACATCCAATAGAGAACTAGCCTGTGGAGGCTTCTCCACCCTTCAATTTTTTTTTCTTTTAAGAGCTTGTTTGGTTGGACTTTTGAAAAAACTCTATTTCTAATAGATCTATTAGAAATAGAGTTTTTTTTTTAAAAAAATACATATAATTGTTTGGTTGATATACTTTTTTTAAAAACAAAATGTCTATTTGGAGAAATACATTCTCATGAACTTTTGTTTAGTAGAGGTTTAAACTCTACTAGCATCTACTCAATTAAAAATAGATATTCTTAAAAGTCCAACCAAACAACTCTACAAAATCCAAATAGACGTTCGTAAACCTTTTGAGCCAATAGAAAGCTCAATCAAATGAGCACTAAGTTTTCTTGTACTGTTTTTGTTTTTGTTTTTGTTTTTGTTTTTGTTTTTGTTTTTGAAGTTTAGATATCCAAAGTCCTCAAATTTCTAAGAGATGTACGGTGGAATAAGGTAAATGTTTTTTTTCAAAAACAAATTGTAATATTTTAATATTATCATTTATTTAATTTTTGGAGGAATTACAATTTGATCCCTATCTTTTAACAAAACGTCACTTTTTTACTTGACTTATGTGTATTAGGGTCTTTGATCCCCATCTTCTTAAAAAACATTAAAACGGTCATTTGACTAAAAAAGTAACACTCAAACGTAACAAATTCTATGAATTTAGTATTTTACCCTCTGTTTGAAATAATTAAATTAAAAAGACTTTTTGACCATTTAGTTGTTTGTGTATTTACAATTTATTCAAGAATAAAAACACTAAAATGCTCACACAAATAAGTTATTATTAAAAATTTACTCTTATAATTAAAAAAACCCTCTAATTTTTCTAAAACCAATAAAACATAGAATATTAAATTTGAAACAAAATATTAAAAAAAAAACTGAAGATAAAAAAATTGAAGCATATTTAATATATATATATATAATTAACTAATTGATGGATCTTCACTGTTCATCTAAATAATAGACATTGGAGATCAACTTAAGAAGAAAAAAGAAAAAATAAATAATAAAACGGATGGAGATGGCACCGATGGATTAGTGGACCTCCATCTATATGAAGATGGATCTCCATTCTAACAGTTTTTTTTATTAAATTGTTTTTTTAATTCGATCTTCACCGTTCATCGTTGAGATGGACAACGGAGGTTCATGTTACTTTCTTTCTTTCTTTCAGTTTTTTAATTGGAAATTTGTTTTTTTCCAATTTGTTTTCTATTTTTTTAAATATGAAATTAGAAACTAGTTTTTTCGTTTCTTTTTTTTTTCCATTTTTTTTTTGCTTTCCTTTTTACTTTTTTTTTTGTTACACTTGTTTAATGTGTATAAAGATATAAATACCTATTTTGACTTAGATTTTGATGTATTTGTAAAAAGATAAGGATCCAAAACCCTAATTCACATAAATCAAGTATAAAAATGACATTTCCTTCAAACATAAGGACCAAACTATAACTCCCCCTATTTTTATATAAATTTTATATATATATATAAAGGGTTTATGAACACATGTCAATTTTTTATTGGACAATCTAAATAGATAAAGTTATCAAATTATAAAAAGTAAGAGTGTCAAAAGGCATTCTAATACAATAATTTAATAAAAAGGGCAAACGATCAAATTATATCTTCTACCCTTTCAATCGTCAAAAATAGGGTCATAGGTATTTATTAGATGTATTTATTAAAAGTGAAAGTCTATAGATGTAAGATAAACAATCATGTTTAAAAAGTTGATATTTCATCAAAAGTTAGGAACTAAATTGGTTATCTCTCTAATTAAAATGTTAATTTTTTCAAAGTACAGAGGAATCTTACAAAAGAGAAAAATAACCTTTCTTTTTTCAAGAAGGGGAAATGACTAATCTTCAAGCTAAACATTAGTTTCTCTTATTTATTTTTATGAAGATTTTTTTTTTCTTATTTAAATGGATAAACAATAGTATATTTGAACTGCTTTGACAAACCTTTCAGAGTTGAGTTTGAGACTTGTGAAAAATTTGCAGGACAAATACCAAGAAGTGTTTTCAATTGTACCTCGCTACAGAAATTGGATTTAAGTGGAAACCGCTTGACTGGTACGATAATAAGCATTTAAATCATTTCAATCAATTGTTTGTTCATGTTCTGCTTTATTTATTCAGATTTTTTTATTTTAAATTAAAAATTGATCTCTCATGCATTGAAAAAAGGTTGTAATAAAATATTGCAATTACCTTTACGAAAAATGTAACTAAGGGGTTGTTTTCTATTTCTACTTAAAAATTAATGGGTCAGAATTGAATTCATTAAGTTGATTTGTTTTTTTTTAAGTAGTCAAACAAATTATAAATATTGAAAAACATTAAAAAAATAAAATGAGAAATTATGGTTTTTAACTTAATTTTAAATTATTGGATTACAATTAAAATATTATCTTCTAAGTTTATCATTCCAAAAAAAGATATATCTTCAAATTTGTCCTAATTTGATATGATGTAGTGATTTTTCTTTTAACATATATTTTATTTTAAACGGTTTTTAGGAAGAAAAAAAAACCTAACTTATCCTCATAGAGAGCGGTGTATATAATTCCGAAACCTATTTTAAAAAAAAACAATAACCTTTTTTCTATTTGGTTTCCGGTGCATACGATCTAGGAAACCAAAAAACAAAAAATGGTTTTTTCAATTATATACATCGGAAAAGTAGACAACATGTAAAATAACTTGAATTTTTTTGACAATAAATTGAACTTGAACTTTGATTACAAAACATGTAAAATTTTATTTTTTGATGAACTTTTTGGTTTGTTAAATTAAACTTTGTTTGCAGAAGAACTTGTATGTTAAATTACTTATTTTACTTAGTATGGATATAAATGTAAAAATACTTATTTTTAGATAATTTTATTTTTCAAAAGCAAACATGTTGACAAACATTCAGATGTGAAAAAAAAAATGTCATTCAGGTTTAAATTACGGTCTCTGTTCAATATCCATAAAAATTCAGAACTGTTCAGTTTTAGATATAAAAAAAACCCTAAGTTTAAGAAATTCGCCATAAACATACTTTACGGTTAAAAATCATTTATTATTTTCCCTTGCCATGTCACCCAGAAAATAATTATTTATTTATTTATTAAAAACAATTAAATTAATTAAAAATGAAAATGAAAACTCCATCATCAAGCTCCATCTTTATTCTTAACATCATCATAATCCATATCCATCTTAAACATAACACCATCTTCAATTTCAACATCCATCATGAAACTACATCTATGTCTTCAACTAACTTCAAACATGATAGCTCCTCATTCAAAAGCTCCTTTTACTTATGTGTCCAAGCTTTTGTAGCCACAAATTCAGATTTTCTTTATTTTAAGCAATTATAATGGAACCACACCATTCGTAGTCATGTATAGAGTTATGTTTTTCTTACCACGGGAAACAGTCATAACTCATAACTCCCTTGGAAGGCATCCAATTCTCATCGATAAAAGTTGTCATATAACCATCTTGCCAACTACCTAATCGAATTCAGATAATTCCTCAAGCTGGGTAGCTGTCTTACATTATCCAATCCTAGCAAAACCATTCAGCTTAATTTGCACCTCTTCTTTGGGTTCAAAAATTAAATGGTACTTTTGAGGTGACCTTTTAACACTGTTATTGTTTTAATAACTTATATTTAAAAGATATCTATTACGGTGAATGGATAAAAATACCCCCAATAGTTTTTCCACATAAGATTTCTTTCATTCAATTCACAATGATAAAATTATGAAGTAGAGAGAGAATGTCCCGTTGAAACCCAGGCAATCACTTGAACGGTGATGGAATGGCACTACACTGACATACTTGGAAGTCGGGTTGTTGGGTTTTGGTTTTGAATCTTCCATTGTTAAAGTTGTTGACGGTTGGGATTTTTGAGTGGGGAAGATGATGAACATTATTACAAAATATTTTCACAGATGTCTGAATAAGATGTTAAGAAAAGGCTCAGGAATTGTTTTCAAAAGACTCGGGTTACATGTCAAATGGCTTGGACCAGTACTTAAAAGGCTCGAAGATACATAGTCAAAAAACCTAAGGTTTATACGAAAGGCTAGAAAACACTTACAAAAGACTCGAAATGTAATTACAAAGGGTTAAAATATAATTACAATGGCTCGGAAACACTTACAAGAGGCTCAGACACACTTACAAAAAGCTCGGACACACTTACAAAAGACTCATAAACACTTACAAAAAGCTTGGACACTGATGTAAAATGCTCGAACACTACATTAAAAGGCTCGGACACTTCTTTAAAATGCTTAGACACTGTTTTATTGACAAACCTAACAGGTATGTAAATGGCTCGAAAACAACTTCACAAAGGCTCGGACAGTGTTTAGAAATGCTCGAACACAACTTCACAAAGGCTCGGACAATGCTTAGAAAAGCTCGGATAGAGCTTAGAAAAGGCTTAGAGATTCAATATTCACACAGCCAGCTCAAGGTTTACAAAAGACTCGTAGAAAAAATGAAAATGATTGGATAAAGTGTTACAAGACTCAGAAACGGAGGTATAGAAAAGATGTATTTAAGAGATATATTCTTAGAGAGAGAGTTACTGTTTTGGGACTACTGTGTTGAGTGTTGGAAGTGTGGAGATGTTAGCTAAGATGAAAGTACAAACAAAATAAAAAATTGATTATCTAAAGGAAATTTTGATTGTTCACCATATATAATAAGTTCCTTTTAAACATAACTTATTTTACACTCACTTTGGTGCAAAATAAGTTTAAAAGATGACATTTTAGACCTTTTCCACCCTCTTCTTTACCAAAAATGTTGCACGCCTGATTACCAATAAGATACAATTTCCTTTTTCCTCTTACTACTAAGATACAATTTATCCAAATTACCTGTGACATAATTCCTAAGTAATTCTATGCTTGAAGTAGCATGAAATGAGGCCTCTGAATGAAACACCCATGATTTTGTTCTGCTCTTTTCAAAACTCTTATGAGTGTCAGCTGATACTTCTTAAACAACATTCACACCGCTCTTGCCATCCCCATCGTTCTTGGGTGCTCTACATTGAGGTTGAAAGTGTCTAATCTTTCTACAATTCCAACATTCAATATCTTTTTTACTTCTCTGGTTATGAGAATTATTGGTGTTCTGATGGTTCATGGATTTAGACCTTTTATACTACGGTATGGAATTATCAAACGGATTTTATTTCCACTATTCATGTTTCTGCCTCTACCATCCATATTTAAAGCAAATTACACCAACCCTCTCTAAGGTTTGCTCTTTTACATGAAAACAAATTTATCATTAAATGGCATTCTGATGTAGGACAACTAGCCTTGAAGTTTGAAGAATAGTTGGATAGAAAATTGACAAAGAAAGAAATAGACACGACTAAAAGAGCTGGTTCGAAGAAATGTGCATAACTTTTAGCTCGGTTGTCCGATTGCCTACTATAATATGTTTTCAGAAATGGATTTTGGCAATCTACGTCGTGGCAACCAAGGTTCCCCGGTTGAAGTTGTTTGCACCCTCAAAATAGCTGATTAAGGCAGGTTATCGGGCATTTGAAGTTTTATTTTAATTTTTTAGTTATTTCGTTTTCGTTTTTATTTGTTTAGTGAATATCCAATTTGGTCTTTTTGCTATTAGTTAGGGTTTTCAAAGGCTATTTAAACCTCTTGTTCTTTGTTTTGAGGAGCACAATAAAATTTTAGTCAGATTTAGATTTCTTTTTTTCTGGTGGATTCCAGTTTTACGTTCTTAGGGCTTACGTTGGTAAACCCTTATACTTCTGTTATGCGTCAAGTGGTATCAAAGCTGAGGAATTTGCCTTGTTTGATGTCTAACAACGAAGCCGGAAGAGTTAACCCTGACAACGCTGGTCGTAGGGATGTCGATATATAGGCAGCGACGATCAATGGCGAGGTTGGAAGCCATGTTTTGGCAACTGTTGGAGCAGCGACCTAATCTCAACACCCCTACTGCCAACGCCCCTGCCCCTGCCAACAGAGATGGAGTCGAGGGAGTTGTCCTTGGCCGCCTTGGAGGTGGTCATCCGTCTAGAGCGGCGAGACTTGAGCAGTTCGAAGATTTGAGTGATGAAGACTCTGATGAGGATTTTACGGGTTTCCAAGGGTTTCGTCAACCAAACTGGAACCAAAATCAACCTGATTATAGAATACGCGCAAACATACCGTTGTTCCATGGTAAACTGTAGATTGAAGAGTTTCAAGACTGGATTTCTGAGGTTGAGAGGTTCTTTGAGATGACTGAAGTTACGGCAGATCGACAAGTCAAACTGGTAGCGTATAAGTTGAGAAACGGGGCTGCTGTTTGGTGGGAGAAGTTGTAGATGTATAGGAGACGGCAAGACAAGACTCTTGTACGAACCTGAAATCAGACTCAAACTACAGAAGCAGATTTTCACCGAACGATGGACAGAATCAGTCTAAAACTGCTGAAGATCAGACTCAAAGGGGCTCGATTCCTAGTAATAACCTTGTTGGGACACATTCGACAACAACAACAAAGGAAGCCCTCCGGATGGCACCAAATCCCTATGCTAAACCATGAGGTTTGAAGTGCTACAGGTGTGGCTAACTAGGCCATCAATCGAATGAGTGACCCACTAGAAAACCATGAATTTCGTGGGTGCTGAATAAGATGATGAGTACGAATAGAATTATGAAGAAGAGGTAGGTGTGGATGAATTGTTGGATGGTGCAGAAATTATGGAGGAACAAAGAGAGTATGTAAACTGTGTGATTCAGCGAGTCATGTGTTCAACAAAACTGGAGGATTTCTCTCAAAGAAGTAATATTTTTAAGGCTTGCTGCAGCGTCCAAGGGAAGGTATGTGATTTAATTGTTGATAGTGGGAGTTGTGAGAATTTTATGTCCAGAAAACTGGTGGAACATCTGAAACTGCGGGTAGACAAACATCCAAAGCCTTACACGATTGGGTGAATTCAAAAAGGGCCCAAGGCGAATGTGACAGAAGTGTGTAAAGTTCCTATTTCAATCGGGCAGTACTACCGAGATGAGGTTGTCCGTGATGTAGTCGATATGGATGCTAGTCACGTGTTATTGGGACGCCCATGGCAGTTTGATGTGGAAGTCACCTACAGGGGGCGCGACAATGTTTGTGTTTTTAATTGGGAAGGCAAGAAGATTGCAGTGGTTCCGAAACGGATTGCAGGTGGTGACTCAACTAAGGCCACAGTAGGAGAGCAGTCTTTAGTCTCTTTAGTCACGTCAATAACTAATTTGGAATATGAAGTTAAGGAGGCACAAGAGGTACATGTTGTGGTTGTACGTGCTCTAGTGATAGAAGGCAAGTAAGAGTAGAGAGTTGAGGTACCTGAGAAGGTGCAGTCCTTGTTGACCGAATTCAGTGAGTTGGTGTCAGAAGATTTACTAGATGACCTTCCACCATTAAGAGATATTCAGCACCATATTGATTTAGTTCCGTGAGCAAGCTTACCAAATCTACCACATTATCGGATGAGTCCTAAAAAGAATCAGATTTTACAGGAAAATGTGGAGGAATTAATGAAAAAGTGGTTTATTCGAGAGAGCATGAGTCCATGCGTTGTTCCCGCTTTACTAGCCCCAAAGAAGACAGTTGGAGGATGTGCGTTAATAGTCGCGCAATTAATAAGATAACCATCAGATACAGCTTTCCAATTTCAAGATTAGATGACATGCTAGATATGTTAGAGGGTTCGAAATTGTTCTCCAAAATAGATCTGCGAAGTGGGTACCATCAGATTCGGGTTAAGCCTGGTGATGAATGGAAGACAGCTTTCAAAACAAATGATAGGCTCTACGAGTGGATGGTTATTCCTTTCAGATTGTCCAATGCACCTAGCACATTTATGCGACTCATGAACCAGGTATTGCGACCTTTCATTGGAAAATTTATAGTCGTTTATTTCGATGACATACTGGTTTACAGTCGGAGTGAGAAAGAACATATGGGGCATCTTCAAGCTGTGTTGGAAGTGTTGTCCGAAAATAAATTGTTTATTAATTTTAAAAAGTGCAGTTGGCTGACGGGAAGATTGTTTTTTCTTGGGTATGTGGTCAGTTTAGAAGGAATATTGGTTGATGAGGGCCATTCGTGATTGGCCTACACCAAAGACGGTAGGAGAGGTGAGGAGTTTCCATGGTTTGGCGACGTTTTATCGTCGATTTATTAGGGATTTTAGCAGTATTATGGCTCCAATTACTGAGTGTTAAAGAAGGGTAAGTTTCAATGGGGTGAAGCAACTGACACGGCTTTTGTAGTAATTAAAGAAAAATTATGCACTGCTCATGTTCTAGCATTACCTAGTTTTGAGAAATTATTCGAGGTGGAGTGTGATGCTAGTGGAATTGGGATCGGAGCAGTTTTGTCACATGAGAAGAAACCATTGGTGTTTTTCAGTGAGAAACTTAGTGATGCACGCCAAAAGTGGAGTTCTTATGACCAAGAATTTTATTCTATTGTCCGTGCTCTGAAGCATTGGGAGCATGCTATTATCTGATTCAACGATAATTTATCATGTACACTGATCACCAAGCTTTGAAGTATCTGAATAGTCTGAGGAGTTTAAATAATATGCATGCTCGTTGGGCAACCTCTCTGTAGAAGTTTCCTTTTGTTTTGAAACACAAATCTGGGGTTCTGAATAAGGTGGCAGATGCATTGAGTTGGCGCGCGAATTTACTGGTCACTATGCAGCAAGAGATTGTTGGGTTTGAGTTCCTGAAAGAGTTGTATTCGGAAGATGCCGATTTCATCGAAATATGGGAGAACTGTATTCTTAAACAAACAGAGGGAGAATTTCATGTGGTCGATAACTATTTGTTTCATGGAAATTAATTATGTATTCCTCGGAGTTCTTTGAGGGAGAAACTGATTCGAGAGTTGCATGGTGGAGGTTTGAGTGGTCACTTGGGACGTGACAAGACTATCACTGGGGTAGCGGAGTGGTATTACTGGCCTCAGTTGAAACACGGCGTGGGTAATTTTGTTTGCAAGTGTTATGTTTGTCAGACTGCTAAGGGGCAAGCTCAGAATACCGGTCTCTACATGCCTCTTCTTGTACCAAGTGCCATATGGGAGGATTTGTCGATGGATTTTGTTTTGGGTGTTCCACGGACTCAGTGTGGAGTAGATACTATGTTTGTTGTGGTTGACAAGTTCTCTAAAATGGGACATTTTATACCTTGTCGGAAGACATCTGATGCGTCACATGTCGCTCAATCAGAAGGTGGTTCGTTTACATGGAATACCTCAGTCTATCACCTCTGACAGGGATTCAAAATTTCTTAGCCATTTTTGGGTTACATTGTGGTGGCAGATGGATACTACTCTAAAATTCAGTAGCATTGCACACCTGCAGACTGAGAATCTGAATCGAACATTGGGAAATTTAATTCGTAGCATTTGTGGTGATAAGCGTAAACAGTGGGACGTGGCACTGGCACAAGCCGAGTTCGCATATAATAATGCAATTCATACTGCTACATGCACATCTCCTTTTGCTTTAGTGTATTGGCAACCTCCTAAGCATGCATTAGACCTGACACATCTTTCTAAGGTTGCAGGAGCAAGTGTTGCAGCCGAGAATTTGGCTGAGCAGGTCCGAGATGTTCAGGCTGAGGTGAGAGCTCAGTTGGAGGAGAAGAATGTGAAATATAAAGCCGCAACTGATGTCAAGAGGTGTGAGAAATTCTTTGTTAAGGGTGATCAGGTTATGGTTTTTTTGCGTAAGGAAAGGTTCCCAGTTGGTTCCTATAATAAGTTAACACTAAGAAAGTATGTGCCGTACAAGGTGATCAAGAAGATCAATGATAACGCCTACGTGATTGACGTGCCTATTGATATGAATATCTCTAGAACTTTCAATGTAGCTGATCTATATGAGTTTCGTGACGATGTTCCGCTTTATCCAGAATATAACTCGAGGTCGAGTTTTTCACAGGTGGGAAGGACTAATGTAAGACAACTAGCCTTGGAGTTTGAAGAAGAGTTGGATAGAAAATTGGCAAAGAAAGAAATAGGCATGACTGAAAGAGCTGGTTCGAAGAAATGTGCATAACTTTTAGCTCGGTTGTCTGATTACCTACTATAATATGTTTTCGAAAATGGATTTTTACGATCTATGTCGTGGCAACCAAGGTTCCCCGGTTGAGGTCGTTTGCACCCTCAAAATAGCTGATTAAGGCAGGTTGTCGGGCATTTGAAGTTTTATTTTAATTTTTTAGTTTTTTCGTTTTAGTTTTTATTTATTTAATGAATATCCAATTTGGTCTTTTTGCTTTTAGTTAGGGTTTTCAGAGGCTATTTAAACCTCTTGTTCTTTGTTTTGAGGAGCATAATAAAATTTTAGTCAGATTTCGATTTCTTTTTTTCTGGTGGATTCCAGTTTTACGTTCTTAGGGTTTACGTTGGTAAACCCTTATACTTCCATTCTGCGTCACATTCACCTCAACAGTCCATTTGTCATTAGTCAAAATTTATCAAACTTAACCATTGACCGTAAAAATAAGGGTATTCTCTTCATTTCAAGCATATTTTCTTTAAAAAAATATCAAAATATTTAAAAAATTATAATATATTTAAAATCTCCACCGGTCATCTCATAGATGGGTGGTGAAGATATATTTATTAGAAATATTTACAAATAAAAAAAATTTTGTTTCTGAAAAAAAAAACAGGTCTATCTTTAAAGATGGACAGTGGAGATATCTTGATCCCCATGCCAAGATCTCTATCAAAGAAGATCAGAGATCGAATTCAATAGAGATCCAACCATCTCCATTGACCACGATAGAGATCGATCTCTATTGTGGTTGATAGAGATTTGTATCTCCACCGATCTAGTTTAGTTTTTTTATTCTCTTATACGTCCATCATAGAATGAAGAAGCGAAAATGATAAGTTAGTCGAATCCACAACTACGGTCGAATCCACGAAAAGAATTTTATTCAAAAGGAACTGTTTTTATTAATATCAATCAAAAGTTGCAAATAATTATTCTAACTCCTTAAATTAAAACAAACATTAATCCTCTAGGATTCTATATACTTAACCTGACAAAAAAGGAAATACCAAATCCTACAAGGAAAGGTAATTTTGATTTATCTCTTGAACCTAAACCGGAAAAATAAACTCTAAAAAAATGATTCTAAAAAGAAAAGTGTTCTACATCAAAGGAGATGATTGATGGACATACATGATCCCCATAAAAGGAGATCAAATATCCTTTAATGGAGACGTAGATCGCTGAAGATCTAGTCCATCTCCATAGATCTCCTTCGATGCACATAAAAAAGAAAAAAAAACTTTCATATATTCATTATGCTGCCCTTAGAAATCTTTTGCCATGAACACAAAAAGTGTCGATGGATATTCTTCCGTGACACATTTGTAATACCACTAATCTTCAGCCAAAAGTTTAGCAATTCAGAAGAGTAATGCTACTAAACTTCAAATAATATTAAAAATCAGAGTTTGATTGAGGATTCTTCACCCAAAATTAATTGTCTTGTTTTGAAGAAAAACGATTTAACTAAAAGGGATATTATCATTTGAGTCCATATGTTTTTTTGATTTTTTTTTTACCCATTTATCAATTTTTCACTAGATCGGTCCTTATGTTTTAAAAAATCATTCAATTTGGTCCCTATGTTATTGAGTATTGACGGTCAACGGTTATAGAAAAAGTAAAAAAACGTCTTTACCCCTGACCTGACCATTTATTTCCTTCTAAAAAAAAAATACCAAAACTCGTCCCTCTCTTCCACCACCACTGCCATTGCCATCCATTATCATCATCATCATCACTCACCAAATTTATTCAAGTTCTTGAAAAAGTAACTACAAATTTATTCTAGAATTAAAATTAAACCTTAACAAAATTCTAGTTAACTTCATCAGATTTCTAACTTCCAAACCAGGAACCAATCTACTAAAAAATCCAAAATTCGAAATAAACCCAAGGGAAAAAATAAAAATCAATATCCTCATCCATCTGATTTCAAAAAAAAACTTAGAAACCCATGGAAGGGTAGATCAAAGACTTCGAAAATTAATTGTGATGCTGCCCAAATTCTCTCAACCCCATGTAAAATTCAAGCAACCCTCAACTTCATAACAAAACCCACAACCACCCAAATCAATCCTAACCTTCAATCACCACCCACCATAAAATGAATCACATTGTAGTCGTCCGCTTCTTCGATTATCTTCTTGTTACAATTCTTTGTTGTGAATTTGACTCCGGTCTGACAAACGACTTTCTGAAGAAAAAAACATGCAACGGAAGCGCAAAATTTGATTGGTATATTTCAAAAAATTCCTTTAAAAGAGAGAACCTCAACCCTTAATTAATTAACATATAATTAAAAGGTATCATACATTATTCTACGTGAAGATTGATGTTGCATCGAATTGAAACCGCAAGATCTTCCAATCCAATCACGAACGTAAATCACTTAGGAGTGTGGGCACCCTTTCTTTGAATTGTGTACCTGAGGATGAAAAAAAAAACTTTTTCTTTTGTTAGTCACAATAACCCTCTTAAAGAAAAACAACGAACGTTTGGTCACTTATGAATTCTCAATCTTTTGATTGAAAACTTGTGTGAACCCGATTCAATGTTGTGCACAAAACCTTTTGATATAAAAGCTACTAGTGCACTATCGAAAACAAAACGCTCCCTTTTTCTTTTCTCTTGGTCGAATTCTCACACATTTTTCCTATGAGTTGGATGAATTTTATTTTTTTAAGCAAAAAATAAAAAATTCTCCCTCAAAAAGTTAGTCTTGACCGAACACCTTTGATGAGAATTTATTGGTGGCCAAAAATTCTCACACAAGATGGATTTTTGTTTCACCAAAACTCCTATCAACAATTGTGTTCAACCCTATCCCAACTCATCAGTGTATTATCCAATAATAAGTTATTGAATATCAAATAAATTGTGATTTTATCAAAAACTTCTTAATTTGACCAATTGTCAATTCGAGTTTTGATAGATATCAAAAACTTTCTAATTTGACTAGATAAATAAATCTTTTTATTTATCTACTTATCATACTACAAACAATAGTATGACGCTAAGAGACCTTCTCTTAGTTAGAAAAAGATTTTGACTTTTAATCAAATAAATAAATAAATAAATAAATAATTAATTAATTAATTAATTTACATTGAATTAAATAATAACATAAAACAATATATTAGGCTAATAATCTTAGCCCTTGCCGCCCAAGCCTAAACCAAGGGTAATATGTTGTTTTTCCATTTTATTAAATCCATTGGACTTTAATAAAAAGTCCATATGTGAACTAGACTCATTCTTACTATATATATAACAAGTCAACATGCCTTAAATTAATACATTAATATAATTTAACAGCTCATTTAATTAAAATGAGCAAATTATATTCTTAATGTATTAACGGAATGCTAGTCGCAGCCCATTAGGGTCGCCCACGGATTTCTACATCCTTGGAAGCTCATTCCAAGCATTTGAAAAGTTACCACTTGTCTTGATCACACATGACCGCACCTCTCCAAAACTTTTGGATTCCGAAATATAAAAACAATTCTAGATGGACCCAGAAATTAGTCCGGTATAATATATCAAGTGATTCATGTATGTTCATATGGACTGAGGATCTTGACGGGCTATCTAAACTTAAGTTTCAATAGACATAACCTAATTATAATCAACAAATGATACACTTAGATTCGATCTATTAATTTTAGCTCATTCCACTAAAGAACTAAAATTGAACTCTTAAATAAATATAAAATAAGTTAATGTTTATCATTCGTACCCTAGACAACCTTATTGGAGATAGTGTATCCACGTGGAAAATACCAATAATCATCAAGAGCTCATAAACAGTCTATAGTTCTCCTAGTTACCATATTTACTCATATAATTACATTTTGAACTTGGATATTTTGACTTGTCCAGAAGCCATGTTTCAATAGACACTATCGAAAACTTAACGTTAAGATTTAATATCCAATGCCTAAAAATATCCATATGATAATATTATACTCACATTTAATAAATGGAGTCACGATATCCATATCTAGAAATGAAGTCCTCTATCGATTAACAAATGAATACCACCAAATCATCGAGGATAGACTATGCTATATAATCATACTCATTAACATCTCAAATGATAACACTCGTAACCATAAGTCCATCATTTATCTCAGGATTTAGATTGACTCTCCAATTATCCTTAACTGAAAACTTTTTTCCATTGACGGTTCTGGATAAAGTACTTCAATATGATTCTATTCAATGCACCTAGTGAAATAGATTCTTTTGCCCAAAGACACTGCACTTTGATGATTTTAGACTCATCATAACACATTTGATCCCACTCAAATGCTAGCAAAAGAATCTATAACTTTAACAAGGTAAAGGCGTCCAACATTTATCTTAAGTTGTGAATATTTTTCAAGACTAACTAAAGAAGTGTGTCTACCTCATACATATCCAGATGTACAAAGAATTTTTCATTTCTCATAGTCTTTTGACCTTACGATTATTTAATTTTGACAATTATAATAATTAAACTATAAATTCTATAAGATTTGTTAAACTAGAAATAACTTTATTAATATGAAAATATTGTCAAATACATTATTACACTCTTGCTATTGAGCATAGTCCTAACAATCTCCCATTTGCGTTGTAGCAAGTGTGTCATATCTTTCATTCTCATGTTCTCTAAATGCCCCTCATAACTCTTTTGTGGTAAAGCCTTTATGAAGGGATCCGCTAGATTTTCTACTGACGCGATCTTTGTAATCGTCATGTCACCCCTATGCACAATTTCCCTCCGAAAATGATACTTCCTTTCAATGTGTTTCCCTCTCTTATGGCTTCTTGGTTTTCTAGAATTAGTCACTGCTCCATTGTTATCGTAATGGATAGCGATCTACTTATTTGTATCAGGAACCACTTCCAAGTTAATCAATAATTGGCAGAGCCAGACAACCTCTTTAGCTGATTCGCATGTAGCAACATACTCAGCTTCAATGGAGGAATCAATAATACAGGATTGCTTGATACTCCTCCATTAGACTGCGCCTCCTCCAAGAATAAACATAGATCTTGATGTGGATCTCCTGGAGTCAGAATCCAACTGAAAATCAAAATCTATATACTCAATGGGAAATTAATTCCCCTCCAGAGTATATAAGCATATGATCTCTCATTCTCTTGAGATACTTGAAAATATGCTTGACTGTCGTCCAATGATCAGGACTAGGTTTTGATTGAAACTTGCTAACTATGCCAATAACAAAACAAATATCTGGTCTGTTGGAAAGCATTGCATACATGAGACTTCCAACTGTCGAGGCATATGGAATCCTACTCATGAATTGCTCTTCACGCTTATTCGTAGGAACTTGTTCCTTAGAAAGTTTGATTCCATATCTGAAAGGTAACATACCTTTCTTGGAATATTGCATGGAGAACCTATACAAGATTTTATCTATGTATGAAGCTTTTGATAATGCAATCGTTCTATTCTTTCTATCCCTTATTACTTGGATACCAAGAATATAACTTGCTTCTCCTAAGTTCTTCATATAAAATTGTTTTGCTAACCATTCTTTTACTGATGTCAATACACCTACATCGATTCCGATGAGTAGTATATCATCAACGTAAGGAACTAGAAAAAATAACTTGTCGCCTTTAGTCCTTTTGTATACACAGGGTTCGTCAAGGTTTTGAATAAATCCAAAATCTTTCACAACTTGATCGAATTTTATGTTCCAGGATCTGGATTCTTTCTTCAGTCCAGATATGGATCTTTGCAACTTGCATACCCTTTTCTCTAGGCCTTTTTCAGTTAATCCTTCTGGTTACATCATATAGATGCTTTCGTCAAGACTTCTATTAAGGAAAGTTTTCTTGACGTCCATTTGTTAAATCTCTAGGTTTGAAGATGTTGCAATGGATAAGAGTATCCTAATGGATTTAAGCATGACCATAGGAGAGAAGCTTTCCTCGTAACTGATACCTTCCTTCTGTGTGTAACCTTTAGCTACCAATCTAGCTTTAAAAGTTTCCATCTTTCCATCAATACCTCTTTTCCTACTGTATGCCCACGTGCCAATAGGTTTTATCCCTTTAGGCAAGTCTACAAGAGACCAAACTTTGTTTGTGAACATTGACTCAATTTTAGATTGCATTGCCTTTTGCCAATAGCGACAATCAACATTCTCCAAAGCTTCTTTGTACATTAAGGGATCATCGTCTTCTGGGAGATTCTCCACTGATTCTCCTAGATCGATATATCTCTCGGGTTGTCTACTAACCCTCCCACTACAATGATGAATGGTAGGTTGTTGATCTTATGATGATGTAAAAATTACAATTGGGTTAGGTTGTTTAACATCTTATGGAATTGTATCTCCTGAAAGCTCATTCAAGACAATTATACTTTTAAGCACAAAATTATTCATATAGTCCTTTTCTAGAAATTTAGCATTTGTCGAAAGAACTACTTTAAGAACTGAAAGACTATAGAAATAATATCCTTTAGTTCCTTTTGGATACCCCACAAATATTCATGTTTCTGAACGGGGACTCCATCTTTTCTGTCTTTCTTTTAACATGTGCACATGTCATTCAAATATCCTTAAGTGTTGTAAACTAGGCTTTCGTCCAGTCCACAACTCATGCGGTGTTTAAGGAACCGACTTAGACGGTACATCGTTTAAAATGTACATAGCATTTTGTAAGGCATATCCCCAAAAAGAATTAGGAAGCGTTGAATAACTTAGCATAGACTTAACAATGTCTAAAAGAGTCATATTTCTTCTTTCTGCCACCCATTTTGTTGAGGTGTTCCTGTCGCAGAAAATTGAGAAATTATCTCATTATCAATAAGATATTATTGAAACTCACCAGATAGATATTCTCCACCACGATCAGATCTCAAGATTTTTATATGTTTCTCAAGCTGATTTTCTACTTCAACTTTAAATACTTTGAACATGAAAGCATCCGACTTATGTCTCGAGAGATACATACAGCCAAATCTTGAGTAATCAGCCGTGAAAGTGATGAAATACTCATATCCACCTCTAGCTTGAATGATCATAGGACGACATGAATCAGTGTGCATTAATCTTAAACATTCAGTGGCTCTTGTGCCTTTGGTCGTTTAACCTTCCAAACAAGATTCACAAGTTGGTAGATCATCAACCTTTAAGTCACTCAAAGGTCCATCACTAACCAATATTTTAATCTTATCAAGGTTAATATGACCTAGGCACAAATGCCATAAGTAGGTTTCATTTTTTGATAATTTCACTCTTTTATGATTAGGTTCCGTTTATTCCATGTCTAACAAGTGAGAGATGTTTCTATGCAAATGGAATAAACTGTTTTCCATTATATCTTTGTAAGCAAATTTATTGTTCCTACTAATAATAAAATATTTATTAAAAGTAACTGAATATCCAAATTTATTTAAACAAGAAACTAAAATTAAATTCCTCTTGAATTAAGGTACATAATAAACGTCTATCAAATCCAAATGCCTACTAGAATCTAGATTAACTCTAGTATCTCTCACTGCATATGCATACACTAACGCTCCGTTACTTAAGTTGAATTCATTCTCATTCAGTCTTTTTCTTTCCTGGAACCCCTTCTTCCTTCTTGTTCTGAGACTTTCACCATAAATGAAACACTTCCCTCGATCTTGGTTGCTTTCTTAGTCTCCTTTTTGGTAGGCCCAAGTTGTTTTTTCTTCTGTTGTTTCTTGACCTTCATACGGGTCTTAACAGTAGCAACTTTACCAACCATATGAATCTCTTGACTCTTGCCTTTCACAAGGATCTTCGCATCGCTTTAAACATCTTGCATCAGGCTCTACAAGGTGTATTCCTTATTATTCAAGGTGTAGTCCAACTTGAACTGATCAAAGGAATATGACAGTAAGTTAACAATCATGTCAATTTTCGTCTCACCATCTATCTCAACACCATTTAGTTCAGCAATGCTGAGATATGCTATGACTTTCATTCCATGTTTCATCCTAAGATTGATGAAAACAATCACTGTCTCTCTCTTAGTTGTCCTAGAACTCATAGCAAACATCTCCTCCAGATACATTATTATATCAGTAGCAGTCCTCATTCCTTCAGGTTATTGTTGCAACATGTCAGAGAGGTGGCCATAATATAACATTTGGCCATCTCATCTGAGGCCTCCCATTGTTCATACTCGACTCTTTGCACCATAGTAGATTTATCAGTAGAAGCAGGTGGTTTAAGGGTAGACAGAACCAACCTATGCTTTTCAGCTGGCAACAACAACCCAATTTTCCTTTTCCATGTGACATAATTATCACCAGTTAAAGTATAATCTTTCAGGATGTTGATTATGAATGAGGTCATGATTTCTAAGTAAAACAAAAATTATATAAGTAAAAAATCATGATAAAGCACTTTCAAATATTTATCTTGAATTAAATAACATAATTCAATCGTAAAATACAACGATGATCCAATAACCATTTATGCCACACCTCATTTGGAAGTTCGCACCATCTACTAGTTGGAGTAGGTCTCACCTAATTGTTTACATAACAACCAACGTTATCAATTTAGCCTTGCGATTTTTATTGACAATAACTCCTGGGAGGATATCAATAAAACCACATTGAGTGTGTTACCAATTTATAAACCTTCAATATATTCTCTCACGAAAATCCCTCATTTGAGAGTAGATATCGTTTGAGTCAATTTTCTAGTCTATTCTTGTAAGGAAGTATCTTGCTAAATTCCATTCATGGATATCCCTTGAGGGATTATCACACGAAACATAAGGCTCAACTAACCTTGGAGGCCATAGGTGTTCAAAACACCTTCTCCCACTCAATTTTTTAAGGCGTGTGATGGAATTTCATAGAATGATTTACCAAGTTATCTATATACCAATTAGATACCTAAATCATTCAATGTTTGTTCATACCAAAAGAGATATATGAGTGGTATTCCAATTGTAGATGACATGTTATCAAACAATGACAAACATTGCAATATTTACGAAAAACTAAATAGTTACAATTTTGGTCCATCCTAGAAAAGCAAGTAAATTACAATTGTTTGAAAAACAAAACCCTAATCCTAAAGGTCATCAAGCGATCATCTGTCTAAAGGTCTCGTGACAAGGCACTTGCGCTCTCGAAGCCTTACACGGTTACCCCGTATGCAGTCTCTTTCTAATACCTAGAGTGTCATCTCTTTCTAAAACATGCATATTTACAATAAAGAGAAATAGATCCAAATATATATACATTAATTAATCAAGGGTACGACCAGGCTCCGATACCAATTGTAGGAAAAAACATGTGAAGGAAGCGAAAAATATGATTGGTATAATTCAAAAAAATTCCTTTAAAAGAGAGAACATTAACCCTTGATTAATTAACATAAAATTAAAAGGTATCGTACCTTTTTCCACATGACGATTGATGTTGCATCGAATTGAAACCGTAAGATCTTCCAATCCAATCATAAAAGTGAATCACTTAAGAGGGTGGGCTCCCTTTCTTTGAATTGTGTAACTGAGGACGGAAAACAAAAAACCTTTTCTTTTGTTAGTCACGATAACCCTCCTAGAGAAAAGCAAAGATTCTTAATATTTTGATTGAAAACTCGTGTGAACCCTATTCGATATTGTGCACATAACCTTTTAATATAAATGCTACTAGTGCACTATTGAAAACAAAACGCTCCCTTTTTCTTTTCTCTTTGCCTAATTCTCACACACTTTTCATATGAGTTGGATAAATTTTATTTTATTTTTAAGGAAAAAATAAAAAATTCTCCCTCAAAAACTTAGTCCTGACCGAACTCCCTTGATGAAAATTTATTGGTGGCCAAAAATTCTCACTTATGGAGGATTTTTGTTTCACCAAAACTCCTATCAACTTTTGAGTTCAACCCTATCTCAACACATCAGTGTATTATCCAATAATAAGTTTTTGAATATCAATTAAATTGTAACTTTATCAAAAATTTCTAATTTGACTAATTGTCAATTAGAGTTTTGATAGATATCAAAAACTTCCTAATTTAACTAGATAAATAAATCATTTTATTTATGTACTTATCAAATAAAGTTTTTTGATACTTATCATACTACCAACAATAGTATGACACTAAGAGACATTCTCCTAGTTAGAAAAAGATTTTAACTTTTAATTAATTAATTAATTAATTAATTTCAATTTAATTAAATAATAAAACAAAACAATATATTAGGCTAATAATCTTAGCCCTTGCCGCCCAAGCCTAAACCATGGGCAATATGTTGTTTTTCCATTTTATTAAATTCATTGGACTTTAATAATGGATTTAGTAAAATGTCTACATGTGAACTAGACTCATTCTTACTAAAAAAAAACAAGTCCACATGTCTTAAATTAATACATTAATATAATTTAATAACTCATTTAATTATAATGTGTAAAGTATTTTCTTAATGTATTAATGGGATGTTAGACACACCCCATTAGGGTCGTCCAAGGATTCCTACATCCTTAGAAGCACATTCCAGGCATTTGAAGAGTTACCACGTGTCTTGATCACAGATTACCGAACCTCTCCAAAACTTTTTGATTGTGAAATCTAAAAACAATTCTAGATGGACTCAGAAATTAGTCCGGTAGAATATATAAAATGATCCATATAAGTTCATGTGTATTGGGGATCTTGGTGGGCTATCTAAACTTAAGCTTCAATAAACATAACCTAATTAGAATTACCAAATGATACACTTAGGTTTGATCTATTAATTTTAGCTCATTCTACTAAAGAATTAAAATTGAACTATTAAATAAAGCTAGAATAAGTTAATGTTTCTCATTCGTACCCTAGAAAACCTTATTAGAGATAGTGTATTCTCGTGGAATATATTAGTAATCGTCAAAAGCTCATTGACCGTCTATATCTCTCATAGTTACCATATTTACACATATGACCATATTTTGAACTTGGATATTTTGATTTGTCTAGAAGCCATGTTTCAATAGACACTATCAAAAACTTAACGTTAAGATTTAATATCCAATGCCTCAAAATATCCATATGTTGATAATCTATTCACATTTAATAAATAGAGCCACGATATCCATATCTATAAATGAAGTCCTCTATCGAGTAACAAATGAATACTACCAAACCATCGAGGATAGACTATGTTATATAATCATACTCACTGACAACTCAAATGTTAACACTTGTAACCATAAGTTCATCATTTATCTCAGGATTTATATAGACTCTCCGATTATCCTTAAGTGAAAACTTTTATCCACTGACGACTCTAGATACCGTGATCTTATTAATTCCACATAGTGCAATAGATTCTTTTTCCCAAAGACAATACACTTTTAGACTCATCATAACACATTTGATCCCATTCAAATGCTAACAAAAAAATCTACAATTTTAACAAGGTAAAGGCACCTAACATTTATCTTAAGTTGTGAATATTATTCAAGACTAACTAAAAAATTATGTTTACCTCATACATATCTAGATATACAAAAAATTCTTCACTTCTCATAGTCTTTTGACTTTATAATTATTTAATTTTGACAATTATAATAATTAAAGTATAAATGTTATAAGATTTGTTAAACTAGAAATCAATTTATTAATATGAAAAGATTGTCAAATACAGTTTTACACTCTTACTATTGAGCATAATCCTAACACTTTCCACTTCGAAAGAACCTAACCAATGTTCAAATTCGAGGTTCTGGCTAGATTCTAGTGTCAGACACAATCCCAATTTAATCAAGTCAAACACATACCGCATCAATTTCAAGAAACCCAAAACAAAATGAAACACGCGACTTCTTCTTCTTCTTCTTCTTCTTTTTAATTATATCATTTCTTCAAACAACAACACCAAAACCAAACATCACCACATATATCAAACACATCCACGAAATATCAAACATCACCACAAATATCAAACACATATACCAAATATAAAATCTCAAAATCAAAAAAAAAAAAAACCCAGATAAGGATCCATTCGAAGCCTAAAATGGCCTTGACAAACATGTTTCGTGGGACCATCTCAAACTAGAGGAGGCTCGAGCCTCTTCCATGGAGATCCAGAACTGGATCGATCTCCATCTTTATTTACTTATCTGTTTTTTTTTTGTTTTTTATTTTATTTTAATATTTTTAGATAAATCGATCTCTTAATATCTTGTCTTTTTTGTTTTCTTAGCTTGAGAAAATATTATTTTAATTATAATTATTTTTATTTTATTTTTTACATTTTCTAATTATTTATGTGTTGACACGTGGCATATCAGTGTTTAAAGATAAAAATACATTTAGAACCGTTTAATTTTACTAATGATTGACTTACAAAATGACGAAATTGAATGGTTTTGTAAAACATAGGGATCAATTCAGTGAAAAATGGATAAATGGGTAAAATACAGATAATTCAAAAAAAATATAGGGATTCAAATGGTAATATCCATAATTAAATTGGTAAGTACTTATTTAAGGTTAACCTTGTAAAAAAAAATATTTATTTTACTGGCACTACAAGAAAACTGAGCTATAAGGACAAAATTTATTGGAACGGATTTTATTCGTCCTAATGGAACGTCTATTAAGACGCAATAACATATTTGTTATTGTGTCTCTACAAATTTCAAATCTAAAGAAACCTTTAGGGACGAAAAAGTTTATCCCAATAGAACGTCTATTATGATAAAACAAATTATATGTCCCTACACGACAAGACTTATAGGGACGAAAAATATTTGTCCCAATAAAATGTCTATTGGGATGAAAAAAATTATTTAACCCTAAAGAGTGCAAAAAAAAAAAGAGATTTTTAGAGACGAAAACAATTTGACCAAATAGGATGTGTATTGAGACGAAAAAATTATTTGTTCCACTAGGATGTCTGTTGGGATGAAAATATTCGTTCCTAAAAGGTTTGGCATTTAGTTTTTGAAAAGAAAAGAAAAATATAGATTTGGGGACTTATCAAGTCAAAAATAATATTTGTTGTTGATAATTATTTATCTTAATTATATTTTTTTTTTAAGTTTTTGCTAAAAGACATTAATAATTAAATTTGCTTCACTTTTTTATATTAATTACTATATATTACTTCAAAAAAATATGAAATTATATAATAATAATAATAATAATAATAATAATAATATAAAATGCAATACCACATTTTAGAAAAATTGTTGAATATTTATCATTCCCTTTTGTGATAGGAATTCAAATCTTATATTTATCAATCAAATTGAAAAATGTAAAAAAATAGCTTCTCTATTTCATGTACAATGAACTATAGAGATTTGATGTAACAATATATGATTTTAAAAATGTAGTTTAATTAAATGTTACAATAAAAGTTTTTAATATTAATTTTTTTTTCATATAAAAATAAAATTTAAATTATTGGAATTAATTTATAATAAAATATAATGCTTTAGATGACAAATTCAATTTGAGGTCACTGTTCGACGTTGGTGGAGGATAGGCGTCTATTGTGATGAAAGAGAGAGAGTCATGGAGCTGGCGGTGGGTGGGTGTGGGTGTGGTTGGTGGGTGTGTAGTGTGTCGATCTGGTTCTAAACGAACCAGTTTTTTTTTAAATATTTATTTTTTATTTTTTTTTTATTTTCAAATTTCATCCCTATGGATATTTTATAGATATGAAATTTTTTAAGGGACAAATATTCCGTCCCTGCAAGTTGTTAAAAGGTATAAAAATGTAAATTTCATCCCTACAAGTTATTAAATGGAACGAAAATAAAATCGTCCATATATTATTCCGTCCTTATATGTAGTCTTTAGGGACGAGTTCCAATTTTTGACCCACCTAAGGTGATGTAATTTGAAACGAATTTTTTTCATCCTAATAAATCTACGGGGACGATTATGTGGCTAAAAAAACAAAAGTTCTCAATAGCCCTTTTATTTTGTAGTGTGGTGTGTGGGAAGTAAATTGGTGTGCCAAGAATTATTATGGGTGCCACCCATCTAGTAATTTTTTTTTGTAGTATTATCTAGTGTTTTTTTTTTTGGAGGAGAGATGGGGATTCGAACCCGTAACCTCGTAGCACAGATGTAAAGGATTTTACCTCCACACCAACCTTATCTCGTCCACCCATCTAGTAATTGCCTCGTAAATTATAGGTAGTCTTTAGGGACGAATTCCAATTTTCGTCCCAAAAAACTTACTGCGACCCACATAAGGTGACGTAATTTGAAACGAATTTTTTTCGTCCCAATAAATCTACGGGGCGATTATGTGACTATTAGGAAGTAAAAAAACAAAAGGTGTCAATAGCCCTTTTTCTTGTAGCGTGGTGTGTGGGAAGTAAATTGGTGTGCCAAGAATTATTATGGGTGAGCCACCCATCTAGTAATTCGTTTTCAGGTTTATATAGGCTCGTTAGGGAGGTAATTCATAGACCAAAAATAAAAATAAAAAAGGGCTCTTTTTTAAAAAGGGTCGGGATTAATATTTACTTATTTTCGGTGTATAAAATATACATACAGCCAATTAATCGTTTGTGTCATTTTTGGAGTGAAAGAACCAAAGTCACAAAAACTCAGTCCAATGTTTTTTTTTTTTTTAAATATATATATATATATATATATATATATATATATTCATGTGATTGAGACATTTTACTTTGATGAAGGCTTGTTTTCTTTAATCTAGGATTTTCTGGCTTGCATTCTTTTATGAAAATTTCACACCAAATATAATAGAGTGATATTTCTGTCTAAACAAATGAATCAGTTCATTTTGTTTTTGTTTAAATGAGGTTGTTGGTGACTGAAATCGGTAGGTTCATTTTGTTTTTATTTTTCTCTTTTATTGTGACAGGTTCAGTACCATCTGAGATTGGCAATCTTCAGGATCTGAATTGGTTGAGTCTCACTGGTAACCGTTTAACAGGCCTCATCCCCTCTACGGTCTTCAATATCTCAACACTAGAGGTCTTTGGAATAGCTAGGAACCGCCTCTCTGGTCCCATTCCTTCGACCATTGGCCTTGGGGTTAATCTTAAATATGTTTTCCTATGGATTAATGAACTCAATGGCACAATCCCGGACTCAATCTCCAATGCTTCTCAGCTCACCGTCCTAGACCTCACCTCAAACTCGTTATCTGGACCTGTTCCCACAACATTTGGTAATCTAAGAAATCTAGAATACCTCAGCCTAGACTCAAATCAATTGACTGCAGAATCGTCAACTCAAGAACTCATGAACTTTATTTCTTCTTTGGCAAACTGCAAATTTGTGAGAGTATTGCATTTAGGCAATAATCCATTGAGTAGCACACTTCCAGTTTCTATAGGAAATCTCTCCACTACTCTTCAAGAGTTTTGGGTAGGTGGTTGCAAACTTAAGGGTAGCATTCCCCAAGAAGTTGGCAACTTAAGAAACTTGACAACCTTGGACCTAAGATACAATGAATTGACAGGATCTGTTCCAACTGCAATTGGAAAAATGAGAATGCTTCAAGTTTTGTATCTTGATGGCAATCAATTCCAAGGCTCCATTCCAAATGAAGTTTGTCATTTAAGAAACTTAGGTGACCTATATTTGAGTGGTAACAAGCTCTCTGGACCTATATCGGCATGTTTGGGTGATATTACTTCACTGCGAGTTTTATACCTTGATTCCAACAGTTTCACTTCTACAATACCTGCATCACTATGGAGCCTGAAGGATATTTTGAAATTGAACTTATCAACAAATTCACTCAGCGGACACCTACCACCAGACATTGGAAATTTAAAAGTTGTATCTGAAGTAGACTTATCGGGAAATGAATTATCAGGTGATATTCCTAACGGCATTGGAGGCCTCCAAAGCCTCATAAAATTCTCCATAGCACATAACAGATTAGAAGGCCCAATCCCTGAATCGTTTGGAAACTTGATTAGCTTGGAAATCTTGGATTTATCTAGTAATAACCTCTCTGGATCAATTCCCAAGTCTATTGAGAAACTACGTTACCTCAAAGGCATTAATGTGTCTTTCAACAGACTAGAAGGGGAAATTCCTACCGGAGGATCTTTTTCAAACTTGTCAGCTGGATCATTTTTGGGTAATAATAAACTTTGTGGTGCTCCCCGATTTCAAGTCCCCCAATGCAAAACTAGCTCACGTCGAGGATCCAAGTCGAGAAGTGTTTCGAAACCAATTATATACATATTATCAGCAATTGCATCAACAATACTTGTGTTATCACTTATATTTCTTTTGTTTAGATGCCAAAAGAAAAAATCCAAACCATTGGATAAAGAAAACATGCAAGCTTTATCAACATGGAGAAGGATTTCCTATCAAGAACTTGAACACGCAACAAATGGATTTGATGAAAGCAGTCTAGTTGGTACTGGTGGCTTTGGTTCAGTGTACAAAGGAAAACTCTTTGATGGAACGACTGTAGCAGTGAAGGTTTTCAATTTGCAAGTAGAGAGGGCGTTAAGGAGTTTTGATGATGAATGTGAAGTAATGAGTAAAATCCGTCATCGGAATCTTGTCAAAATTATCAGCAGTTGCTCTAATAACGTTGATTTCAAAGCCTTGGTACTAGAATACATAGCAAATGGGAGCTTAGAAAAGTGGTTGTATTCACACAACTATTGTTTTGATATCCTACAAAGACTGAACATAATGATCGATGTGGCATCAGCACTGGAATATCTCCATCATGGTTATGGAACACCTATTGTACATTGTGATCTAAAGCCTAACAACATTTTGCTAGGAGAAGATATGGTTGCTCGTGTATGTGATTTCGGCATGGCCAAACTCTTAGGTGAAGAGGATTCCATGGCTCAAACCCACACATTGGCCACCATTGGATATATGGCACCAGGTACATATTTGTAGTTTATTATGATCTATATTCTGTTTCAAATGGATGTATCATGTCCTAACCATGAATTTGATTGTAGAGTATGGATCAGTAGGAATTGTTTCTGCAAGAGGTGATGTATACAGCTTTGGCATTTTGATGATGGAAACATTTACAAGGAAGAAGCCCACAGACAACATGTTTGAGGAACAATTGAGCTTGAGATGTTGGATAAAAGATGCATTACCTCATTCAGTAACTGAGGTAGCAGATGTTAATTTGCTAGGAGAAGAAAATTTGTACGCTAAAAAGGATTGTATTTTAACCATTCTACAAGTGGCTGTGGATTGCACTGTGGAATTGCCTGAAAGTAGGCTTGACATAACCGACGTCCTTGGGGCACTTTCAAATATCAAAACTAAGTTTCAACTATTGCATTGAAACTGCAGCTAATGATGAAGCTCTTTGAACCATTTAGTTATAACTATTGTCAATAAGCTTAGAGATGTGAGGTTGAGCTTTTATATTGTTTTTCGGGACCAGCCACCATAGACCATACGCAGTAAAATGGACGGGTATCAATCATATCATGCCATCCATCAATTAACTATAACCATTGGATGAAGTAAAAGATTAATCCAACGGCTGAGAAAACTAATATATTAAAATACTATTAAAACAGGCAACTCATATAACCGGTTGCTAGACTAAAAAAAGACATCTCAATCTCTCTACTCTATCTCACGAGTCACGACCTAACCCAATTCCAATTCTCTTTCCCTCTCTCAGTCTCTCCTCTAGTACTCTGCCTCTTTCACTCTCTCCTCCGTCAACCCAAATTTTTTTTAGGGTTCTTGCTATTTTGTCCAAATTCAACTTCAAAGGTTGCAATCGAAGAGTCTGAGTTACGAATCTTGTGTGTCCCACAATTGACAGGTTAGTAGTCGATTTTTAGTTTTGTTTTTTGAACTGTATTTTTTTTTGTGGAGAATTAGGTATATGATTTGAAGGTATACGGTTTTTGGTGATTAATTGAAGTTCTTTTGCTTTGTTGATTTCCTTGTAATGTCCTTAAATTTATTTAACTGTGAGAAATTTTTACTCGTTTAGGTTTATTCTTTAAATTTTCCAAGTTTTTATTTTTCAAGTCTCTTTGAATCAATCGTAAAGTATTGGATGTGCAGGGTTTTTTTATTTATTATTTTATGGTTTTGGGTGTTATAAAACCGTTTACTCCGTTTGTCTCTTATTTTTATTCCATTTGTCTCTCTATTTTTATTAATTATTATGCTTTTGCTTCTCCTTTTCATTCTTGTTGTGTTTGATTTTAAGTTTGTTACATGCATTTATTTTTCCAGTCAACCATGAAATTTTATTGAGCTTGAGAAATTGATTTTTGTATTTGGATTTTTTGCATTTGGATTTTTTGCTGGATTTTAAGTGAGCATATAAGTGGCCATGATTGATAGAGGAATCTTGGGTCGACATGAACAGGTAATAAATAGATTTTCTATGTTGAGTCCATAACACTATAAATTCGTGTAAAGAAAAATAGAAATAGAAAAGAAGATATTTACTTTTGATATTGCAGTCGGTATATTCTTTAAATACTTTTATAGAAAAATAATAGTAGTTTTGCTCTGTGTTTTTCTATTAATCAAAGTGGGTGAACATAAATTGAGTTCAACCTAACCTAACCACTTACTGAGAAATTGCTAACGTTTTGCTTTGTTTCTAATTAATTTTTTTAATTAAAAAATACCTACTACTTCACCTTTGCTCTTTTTTTTCCATTGAAAAGTTGTACAGGTTGCAAATGGTGGATGAATTTTGCAACCACGAGGTTGCCGGTAAGGATTTTCCAACCTTAACAACCAACAATTCTGTACTGACATATTATGAGAACATTTTGGTTGGTGATGTTTGAAACTGTGACCTTGTTCTAATCCATTTTTTGATTCAGACAATTGCTAAAGTGGTGGAAGGTTCGATTGAGGATTTCAAGGAAGGCATGAAAGCATGCAGTGAAACTGCACATATATGGATGCAAGTAAGATTTTCAAATATTATAACGCATCGCTTTGGTTTTTCTGTTGTTGTCGCAGAGTTCACTTTCTTGTGTATATGCATATAATCCGTAAGAGAATGATATTTTGGTCCTCCGATTGGTTAATCTATTGTTGCAGGTTCCTTCACCAAAAAGAGGGGAGATTGTTAGACAGATAGTTGTACTAGGATAAACTAACACATTTAGATTGTTAAACAAATATATATTGAACTAGGATACTAATTGTCTAATAACTATACTGTTGGATACCCTCATACCCCTTCTATTCAAATATACAATGTTGTACGCAATATTACTCACTAAAATACTTCGATAGTTGTACAAACATGCATCATTTATTGATATCTATCAATATGTTTTCAAATTTGATGCCCAAGTTACTTATGGTAAAATATCTGTTTGTTGATAGGTTTATATTTTTTTTGTAGTGAGATCCATATTATGAAATTGAGGTATTTGGCTGGTCCGGCATCATCTAACATAGTCGTTGGCAATAGTTCTCTTTCGGGTTCTGTTGAGGTATGGAAAATATATTCAATTGATTCATGTGGATAATTCCCAAATACAAGCAGAGGATGTGGTTACTATTGAAGTTTGATTTATTTGGTTGTCGTTGAAGTTTGATTTATTTGTTGTAATGAAATGAAATTATTGGCAGCTAAATGATGATGGGTAGAGACCCAATTTGAGTTGGATTTATTTGTAATAATAAATGTTTTGATAGGGGAATATGAAATGGAGATAAATTTATTATAAAAGTATATAAAGAAATATTGTATTTGACTTTAATATATTTAAACATTTTTTCTTAAAAATATTATTATTATTATTATTATTATTATTATTATTATTATTATTATTCTTCATCATCGGGTCTTTTCAAACAAAGAATTTCAATGTTAGGGAGGAAATGGAATAATGTTGGAAAAAACAATGTATACAAGTAACAAATTTTTAAGAAATCATGAAATAATAATTAAAGCCGTACAAATGTTTACAAAGGCATAACAATGGTTACAACTTACAATTGAAATTTTGATAATGTTTTTAAAATTTAGGGTTTAGGGTTTTAGGATGGAGTGTTTTCGAGAAAGGAGCATTAAAAGATAAAAAGATCAATTTTGAAATAAAATGGAGTGTTATAATTTTTTTAAATCTAAGGGCCTGTCTTGTAGAAATAAAAATGAAAATAGTATTTTTGGTTACAGTTTCGAATTTTAGTATATACTGAAAGTTGTATTTTGAAAATAAAAACGGAAAAAAACGCATCTGGTAGGTTAATCGAAAACTATTAAAAATTGAAATATAAATTTTCGTATTTTATTTAATATTATTATAACTATAAATAAATTGATTAAATAATTAACCAATATTAATTTTGTATTGTAATTTTTTAATTAAACAAAAGTAACACATCAAAAATTAATTTAAAAAAACATATCAAAAAAATAAATTAATCAAAACAAAACTCTTAAATTAAAAAAAAATAATTATAATATATTATATTATTTTATATTTTTATATACAATAATACATAATATAATACATTATATCCTATATAAATATATAATATTTGATATATCATATATATATATAATATATTATTGTATATAATAACATTATATATATATAAATTAATATTAATATATAATAAATTATTTTATATATTATAAAATATTAATTATGTATATATTATATATAAATATATTATTATAATATTATATATATTATATATATAATTATTATAATATATACATATATATTATTGTATAAATGCTTTTAGTTCTAGTTGGAAATAAATTATTCTGAAATATATATATATATTTATAAGAGGGGCATTTTCATCATTTAAAAATCTTATCCCTTATTGTCCTAACTAAATGCTTAACAATATAATTAATAGTTTTTTTAAAAAATCTTTTTTATATAAAAAAAATGAAAAACAAAAACAAAAACAAAAAATAATTATTTTGTGTTTTTCAAATCTTTCACTTTTAACACTGGTTTTTTTTTTTCGAAAATAAAATAAAAAACTGTTAACGTCGAAATCGTTTTTTAAAAATAAAAACGAAAATGGACCGAAAAACAGCTGCACTACGAGACCTAAGTTTTTAGGATAGAGTGTTTTTAAAAAAGAAGTGTAAAGATAAAATTATATTGTAATGAGAAAATCTCTAGATTTATAAGTCTTTGTAAAATAAGATAATATAAATATTAGATAGATAGTTTAATAGTCTTTATTTTTCTCGGTGCGCACCGATATAAAATATATCAATGTGTTGCATGTGAGTTAAAGATTATGGATAAATATTGACAAGTGAATGCAAATTGAGACAAAACAATTGAATCTAATACAAGACATTGATATATATATATAAGTAATGAGAAGAAAAGTTTCAGATAGTTTAATACTATACAATTTTAAAATGGGTACGGATATTGACACCAATATAACTAATTAGTACATTCATTTTTATAAGTGAATACATATCTAAAATTTAAAAAATAAATATTACTATAAACATCCATCTTATTACCAATAATAAATTTATTGAAATGAATATATTCATTTTAATACATTTATTTATAAACTCTCATAAATTATTAACACATTCAATTTATATATTAAAAAAAATCATATTTTTTTTAGAATTAAATGCTTTTGTAATGATGGTTCCATTTACTTTTGAAAATGCATTGAATATATGAGTCTTATAAAAGAGATAATGTATAACGGGATTGTATAAACGGTTAAGAGATTTTCAATATGAAATTCTTTTATATATAAATCTATGTTATTATTATTATTTTTTAAAAAACCTCATTTGTATCTACAACTATCTTTTTTTTTTAAAAAAAAAGATATTTTGTTTATTTATGAAGTTCATAACTAGACATACAAGTAAGACAATAATAATAATAATAATAATACATACCTTGTATGATCAGAGTCTTCTGAATTAAATATCAATCTATTTTACCTCGACACCCAAATTAAATATCAATCCATTTTATTACAAATTAGCGTGACATGACAAATGCATGCAAATGATACTTGATTAAATCAAATTTAAATGCAATTTTCTCATGTTTGAACCATATGTCGGTATAAGGTGTTAAAATAATATTTGATTGTACATTATTTTGTCAAATTATTATTTCAATTATAATAATATGAAAGAAAAAAGTTTACAACTAAAACAATTCTCAAACTTTTTTCATTGAATTTTACATCCATACAAAATCAACATCCGATAAACAGAGTAATTTATGTCCAGACACTATTTCATTTTATATACTAATGGTAATTTAACTTGGAAAGGTTTTTATTTTTAAAAAATACTAATTATTTATATTGTTTTTTCTATACAGATATTTTAGTTATCTCTATTGGTGTGACTTTGACTTTTTTGTGTCTGCACATCAGTGGACTTATATCAGCGTTATATATAATTTTATTTTTGAGAAAAAAAAAAAGAAACTCTTTAAGATGATTAGTATATTTTTTCTAACCAATCATTTTTATTGTTTTATAAATTAATTATTGAAATTTACATACTAAAATTATTCATTTTGTTATATATATAAATATATATGTGTGTGTGAGGATGTGTTGTTATTTTTTTGAAGCTACTTGGATTTGTATTGTTACCCCGTACTACAATTAACTGTTTATTAATTTATTAAAATTTAATTTTTAAGAAGTTTTGAATTTTATTATTATTGTAACATTTGTATCGATTTGTAAGTGCAAATTATTAATACCAATTATTTAATTTACAATTTGGGAAAAATCAAAACTCGAAACTCGAAACTCGAAACTCTTGAAGATAATGAGTAATTGAGTATAACAATTTAGGTTATCCATAACTATTGAATATATTATTTGAATAAATTTATAAATCTTGTAAAATAAAATCACACAAATATTAGATAGATAGTTTAAAGGGTGCAGATATTGACACCCATAAAATTTATTAGTACACAGTATATTCATCTTCGATGCATATATATATATATATATTATAGAAAAATATAAACAAAACAAATGAGTAGTTGTTCCCATAAACAACTCTAACGTTGGCTAGAACGTTAACGTGGTTTCCATCAACGTTGAAGTTGTTCCCGGAAACAACTTTGACAATAATTATAACGTTACAACGGTTTCTGATATGTAAATCTTGTCCCCTTTGTTAAGGTTGAGTTGTTCCCGGGAACAACGTTAACGTTG
The DNA here is from genome assembly GCA_032871835.1 of Dipteronia dyeriana. Lineage (NCBI taxonomy): Eukaryota > Viridiplantae > Streptophyta > Magnoliopsida > Sapindales > Sapindaceae > Dipteronia > Dipteronia dyeriana. Next base: position 71,494,048 of record CM065301.1, on the reverse strand, counting down.
GTTAGAACGTTAAAATGGTTTTCAACAATGTTGAAGTAGTTCTCAACGAGTAGTTGTTTCTAGAAACAACTTTGATGTTATGTATAACGTTATAGTGGTTTCCAATATGTAAAACTTGTTCACTTTGTTAAGATTAAGTGGTTACCGGGAACAACTCTAACGTTAGTTAGAACGTCAAAGTGGTTTCAATCAATGTTGAAGTTGTTCCCGGAACAACTTTGATTCTATGTATAATGTTATAGTGGTTTCCGTAATGTAAAAGTTGTTCCTTTTGTAAAGGTTGATCCTTTTGTAAAGGTTGATCCTTTTGTAAAGGTTGAGTGGTTCCTGAGAACAACTCTAAAGTTTGTTAGAACTTCAAAGTGGTTTCCATCAAGGTTGAAGTTGTTCATAAAGAGTAGTTGTTCCCAAGAACAACTTTGATGTTATGTATAACGTTATAGCGGTTTCCATAATATAAAAGTTGTTCCCTTTGTAAAGGTTGAGTGGTTCCCGGGAACAACTCTAACGTTGGTTAAAACATCAAAGTGGTTTCAATCAATATTGAAGTTGTTCCTAACGAGTAGTTGTTCCGGATAGCAACTTTGACGTTATGTGTAACGTTATAGTGGTTTTCATAATATAAAAGCTGTTCCCTTTGTATAGGTTGAGTGGTTCCCGGGAACAGCTCTAACATTAGTTCAAATATGAGAGTGGTTTCCATAAACGTTGAAGTTGTTCACAACGAGTAGTTGTTCTCAGGAGCAACTTTGACGTTATGTATAACGTTATAGTTGTTTCTATAATATAAAAGTTGTTCCCTTTATAAAAGGGAGAATTATTGTGTACTCGCCGTTTTACGGAAAATTGGAGAATTATTGTATGAAAAAATCGAATTCCGAACCTTGAAGTCTTATAATCATCTTTCCACATTCTTATTGTGTTTATTTACAGTTATTCTCTCTTTCATACTCCAAATTTATAACGTGTCTCGTAGATAAATTAATTAGAAATCCCCTACAATCTATTCTATTGCAATTTAAAACCCACCAGTGTCATGCTAACCGAAGATTTGACTGTACATGTCAGTGATTTTAGCATTTCAAAACTTTTTGGTGACAAGGACTCAGTGACACAACCGATGGCATTTAATTTGGCACATGGCATTTAATTTGGCACAAGGTAATTATTCTAGCTCATTATTCAATCACTTTCCTAGTGTTGTCCCTTAATAATGCCGGTGAAGTTGACATGTTCATGAATTTGAAAGTTAATTAATTCGTGACAGTCTTCGACTACCCAAATAGGGACCTTCAATTATTGTATGGAGGCTCAGGCACTGTTTTCCAAATATTAGTGAATTAATGAGTTGGCTAATTAAAAGGCTTCAATAATACAGGCACTGTGGGACGCTGGAATGATTCCTTTATCATCAATCCTGTTTTCTCTCCTTTAATTATCTCTCACATGACTAAATTTTGCGTCTCTTTTTTTCTTTTTTCTTTTTCTATCGTCGATATCATGAGTCATGACAACCAATTTGGGAACCACTTAAATATTGATATCGACAAAGTTGTTTCCAGAAAAGGGTAGGTACCGTAGACCCATTTTCTAACTTTTGTACCTCACGATAATTTATTGGCACTTGTTTCTTCTATTATTAATATTTTATTATATTGTTTGAATAATTCATGAAGCAGAATTTCTAACTTTCTAGGATGCTTGATCTTAGCTTTAATTTCCTTATCCTCTCTTTCTATAAAGGAAATTATTTACTCACTATAACCATTCACGACAGTGACTAGTGAGTAAATAACTAGTGAGGAGACGGACGGGCAATTAATAAAGGACTCATCACTCATGAATGAAGCTTAGACACTGTTAACCCTACAACGAGTTGGCCAATTTAGAACTGGAATCAATCAATCAATTTACTAGGTGGGGAAAAGTTTATCTGCCTTGGTTCAATAATGCAGACACTAGGTGACTCGATTGATATTTTTTTATCATAAAGTTATTAAAAAAAATAAAAAAAATTAAAGGATAACGTTATAAAGTTATTAGGGTTCCTTTATGGCAATGTAGGGAGCTTCTTATCATATCTCTAGAAGTTAATAAATTCACAGGAATAATACCAAGAAATATTGGAAATCTGAGTCTGCTGCAGGGGTTTTATCTAGACACCAACTACTTGAATGGTAAAATGCACTCTTTTTTTTTTTTTACTTTTCACATGATCCTCTAGATTTTATTAATATATTTATGGATAAATCTATATTAATTTCCCTAAAATATATGCACCGTAAAATTACCTGTTAGTGTTATTTTGGGATTGAATTTTTGATTGAAAGAATCCAAGTCACAGATTTTTTATTAATATTTTTTTTTTCAATTGATTGAGACATTTTACTCTTGATGAAAGCTTGTTTTCTTTGATCAAGCCTAATTCGCTAATCCTCTAATTGAGGATTTTCTAGCTTGCATTCTTTCATGCAAATTTCTCACAAAATATAAGGTAGAGATATTTTTGTCTAAAACGATGGAAAGAATATTAAAGCTAAAGAGTGATTCATTTAGTTTTTATTTTTCTCTTTTACAGTGACAGGTTCAGTACCTCCAGGGATTGGTAACCTTCATAACCTCAACTTTTTGAGTCTAGGTAATACCAGATTAACCGGGTTGCCCATCTACAATCTTCAATATCTCCAAATTAAAAGCCATTGCACTATTCATGAACCACCTCTCTGGCCCTATTCACTGGCCGGAAGTCGACCGGCGACTGGATGAAATTTTTTTAAAATATTTTTTATTGTAATCAAATAAATGTTCAAACTATTTTATATATTGAACCTTAAATTGAAAATCAAATTCCATAAAACTCAATATTAAAAATTAAAATTCATAAACAACTAAACAAAATCTAACAAACTCAATCTAATTAAAAAAAGTCAATCAAAAAAGGTCAACCTAATCGGTCAACAGCGACTAGTCATTGACTTTGACCAACTAGATCGACTAGGCATTAAACCGTCTAGTAGAGGTGACAGACCGCCGACTAGGGACGTGGCGGTGCCTAGTCAAGGACTTAGCTTGGAAATCTAGGATTTATCTAGTAATAACCTCTTTTGACAGATTCCGAAGTCCATTGAGAAACTGCATTACCTCAAATATATGAATGTGTCTTTCAACAGACTAGAATGAGAAATTCTTATCGGAGGATCTTTTGCAAATTTATCGGCAGGATCATTTGGGTAAAGAAAACTTGGTGGGCTCCTCAATTTCTAGTCCCCCCATGCAAAGCTAGCTCATGTCAAGGATCCAAGAGCAAAAGTGTTTTGAAACCAATGTACATGTTATCGGCAATTGCATCAACAGTATTTGTGTTAGCACTTATATTTCTTTTGTTTAGATGCCAAAAGAAAAATTTCAAACCATTGGATAAAGAAGATGTGTCAGCTTTATCGATTTCCTATCAAGAACTTGAACGTGCAACAAATGGATTCGATGAAGGCACTCTACTTGGTAGAGGTGGCTTTGGTTCGGTGAACAAAAGAAAACTTTTAGATGGAACAACTATTGAGGTGAAGGTTTTCAATTTCCAAGTAGAGAGGGCATTACAGAGTTTTAATTATGAGTGTGAAGTAATGAGAAAAATCTGTCATCGGAATCTAGTCAAAATTATCGGCAGTTGCTCTAACATTGATTTCAAAGCCTTGGTACTGGAATACATGGCTAATAAGAGCTTAAAAAATGGTTGTATTATCACAGCTATTGTTTTGATATCCTACAAAGACCGAACACATTGATCAGTGTGGCATTAGCATTGGAATATCTCTATCATGATTATGGAACACCAATTGTACATCGTAATTTAAAGCCTAACAATATCTTGCTAGGTGAAGATATGGTTTCTTGTGTATGTGATTTTGGCATCGCCAAACTCTTAGATGAAGAGGATTCTATGACACAAACTCACACTTTGGGCACCATTGTATATATGGCACCAGGTAAATTAGAAATTTAAGATCTATATTTCATAATATCAAGAGTTTTTCATATCAATGGTCCTAACTATGAATACAGTATTGTTCAGTATGGATCAGAAGGAATTGTTTCTGCAAGAGGTGATGTGTATAGCTTTGGCATTTTGATGATAGGAAATATTTATAAGAAAAAAGCCCACGGACAACATGTTTGAGCGATGCTGGATAAACGATGCATTACTTCATTTAGTAACTGATGTAGCAGTTGATGCTAATTTACTGGGAGAAGAACATTTGTCTGCTAAAGTGGATTCTATTTTATTCATTTTTCAAGTGGCTGTAGATTGCACAGTGGAATTACATGAAAGTAGGTGTGCCATAACCGACTTCCTGGCAACATTTGAAAATATCAAAACTAAGTTTCAAAGAGTGGCAAAAACATTACAAGAAATTTGAATTTTAGCAACATTTAAAAGACAATGCACGAGTGTACACGTTGCTAAAAGTCATCTATTGCAAAGCACATGCAATGCTCGTTTTTCAAAAGCTATTTATTGAACCTGAATCCTGCATTTTGTTGTGCTTCCATTATTTCATTGAAACTGCAGCTATTTGTCACGGCGTGAGATTTCAGCTAAGCACACCCCTGCGGTACTTAGGCAACTTCCGTGGGAATGTTGCTAAGTACGTTGCTAAGTAAGCATTTTAAGAGGGACACTCGGGTAAGTTCTTGAACGAACGTTGCCAAGTGTGAAGATGCGGAAGCGATTTAGAGTGGAGAGAGTCGGTAGAGGGTTGAAATGGGGAGCCCGGAGACAGAGGATCGGTGGGACTTACGAAGGAAGACCACGATGCTCTGGATCGCTAGAATGCTCACAAATACTCTCAAAGGAAGAGTTGTATTAATGAAAGAATTCTAGGATGGTTTACAAACGAGAAATGTTGGCTATTTATAGGTGAGCCACCTCCTTAACGAATGTTCTAGACTAATCTAGAATACTCTACATGTATTTACATGCATTTACAAGGTTCTAGATTATTCTACACCTATCTAGCTAAGTACAAGAATGGTGTAGAGATGGTTGGGTTGTTAGAGACTTCCAGAAGCTTGACCAATGTTGAAATTGTGGAGAGGTCTCTAGAATCTTCCAGGAGCTGGGCAGAGTAAGGGCATGTGTTGGACTCTTGGGCTTGTAAGCTTGCGGCCCGTGACATATCGGTGAAGCTCCTATACTTTGAAGGGGCAAGACGCATATGAAATTACATTTTTTTAGTTTTATCTATTGCCTTTTACGTATGTATCAGCTTGAATGTCAATAAGCTTAGACACGTGAGGTTAAGTTTTTAAATTGTTTTTGAATGTGTCAGAACAGACTACAAGGATAAATTAAATCCTGATGGAGGATGATATAATTGTTCAACACAAGTGGAAATTCAGGCAGAAACAAGCAAGAAAATAGAAGTTATTAACAGAAGAAAAATAAGATTCGACTCACATGTGCTTTGTGCATTCTAACATTCCTAGCAGCATGTACCTACTTCAAAATCTTGTTTATCTACAAGGTCAATATTACTAGAATTCTCAGATTTTGATATAAGTACACAAAGTGGATATTTTATATATAGCTTATCTATACCTAAGTTTCAGATACTTTGTCAAACGACAACTAAAAGTAAAACGACCAATTATCTAAGTCTACGACCACGAAGTCGAGCAATACAGTTCTCTGACAAAGTGCCACCCCGATCTTTACAGGCAGTTTTACCGTCTCGAGTGACCTGACCTCAATTCCCCCGAATCCTCTGAGTGGAGTATGGAAATTCTGTAGATCCTTTCGGTCCAACCTAAGTTGATCGTAGACGGCTACAGTGAGAATGTCTACCGAACTTCCATTATCTATCAAGATTCTCCTAACTTCCCGGTGACCAATCCAGGCACTTATGACTAAGGTGTCATTTGGCCGAACATCGGCCCCATACGAGTCTGCTTCTGTGAATATTATTGGGTCCCATCCTTCATTTACCCTTTTCAGGTCTGGCTCCACCGAGTTCACGTCAAAGTTATGTCTTGCTTCTACTGCTTCTCTGATTTCCTGTTTTCGCTCTCGGTTACTTCTCCCAGTGGATGGTCCTCCAAAGATTGTATGTATTACTTCATTGGCCTCTGGATTGGCCCTTTGATTTCGACTAGAGCTGTGATCAGCCCTGATCTCTTTCTTTGTTTCTGATTTCTCATCCCTTTTCAAGATTACATCCTGTTGATGTCCTTCCCGAATAAGGGTTTCTATGTAATCCTTGAGCTGGTAACACTTGGAAGTCTCATGACCGGTTTTCTTGTGGAACCTGAAATATTTGGTTGTATCTCGCTGAGCAATCTGAGATTGATGGTGTGACTCTTGTACCAGATTTTTTGCTTCCAGTATGGCCAGGATTTCCTCCTGCTTTTTTCGAAGAGGGGTGTAGTTGGTGTATCTACCTCGGTATTTCTCTGTGGTCTGTTCGGCATTACGCCCATTTCCCCTGTCCTTGCTCTTTTCTTTACTGTTTCCTTTCTGTTTTCCCTTTTGGTTCTGCACCTTGGACTCAGCGTCCTTCTTGGGTTTTCCTCTATGCATGTAGCATCCTCCAGTGGCTAACTCTTCTTCTTCGGCTAGTGCATATCCTCCCACCATATCCATCATATCTGTGTATCTGGTCAGACGGGCTCTTCTCAGGTCAAAAGATAACCGTCCATTATGTAGGTTGTTGATGAAAGCATCGATTATCGCTTTATCGATTGCACTACCGATTTCTGATAGTGCTTGGCCGAATCTCCCCAGGTATTTTTTCAGCGACTTATCTTTCCCTTGTTTTATTTGAGAAAGGTAAGCCACTGATTTTTTCCTATGAACATTGCTCAGAAATTGCCTTGAGAAACTCCTGCTCAGTTCACTAAAACTTTCGATGCTCGTTGGGGGCAATCTCCCAAACCATCTTGAGCCCGTGTCTCCTAGAGTTTGTGGAAAGTTAAGGCATAGTAAGGGATCACTATGGGCATACTGAGCCATAACACTTTTATAACGTCTGACATGTTCTTTGGGTATGTATCCTTTTTGAATTGCTCCACGTGTGGCATCCTGAATCTTTCTGGGAATGAAGTCCGCAGGATGTCCCTAGTGAACAGGCTGTCAAAATTCTCGTAAGATAAATCGTTGTACCCATAACGTCTGACCAGTGCGTCCATTTGATGCCTATTGTTCTCGACTTCTCGAGTTAGGCTCTGGATTACGACATCTCTGTCTCCCACCGGACTTCCCTGACTGTTGAACCACTGGGTGATTATCATTCCTCTTTCTGGCTCTTCACTTTGCTCCCGGGTTTCACGTATGATTCGGTGATGACGCATACGATGGTGCAGATCACTATCTTCTGATGACGACCGATTCCTGTGCCAGTCATGTTTGCGGTGTCTAGCACAGACTGTCTGATTCTGGTTCTGCTTCTGGAGTGGTCGTTCCTCTTCAGGTGTTTCACGTTCAGCCTGACTGATTGGAGTAGAGTTCCTTTCGGTTTTCGGTGCATTTAGTTCTGGCCCTACTACAACCGAACGAAGCCATTTTTTGGTGGGAGGTTAGGAGGTTGTGTTTCTTCTATAGCAAGTAGATTAACTCTTTCTTTTGCTGCGTGTGCCACCAATTGTTGCAACGCCTCTCGGAAGCGTTTTGTCAGGTCTTTGCAGGTCGGGGGAACTTGCTGGATCCCCGCCAGGAATGTAGGTTGGTTCTCTGTGGTTGCAGCGAGATCTCGCGAGTTACTGCCAACATGGAAGTTATCTGGAGATTTTTGGACATCCCATAACTGCTTCTGCTTCCTGCCATTGCCTTTAATTAAATCGGAGGTTCAACCCCTCCTTCTAGCCCCAATTGTTGACGTCGATTTCTGGATGTATGAGAAAAGCCAACAAGGATTGGATTTTAGCTGTGATTTCAAAGAGAAAGAGAAGGAGAAAGTAATCAGACGTAAGTTTTTTACCTGAGAAACGTCTAAAAAGTTCTCATTTGTTGATTGGCTTATTTCATGAACAACCACATTGTTGGGGTTCATGTAAGGTTAGCTTAGGCTCTCAAGACCTCAAGAGGAGAAGCATCAAAGGTAAAATTCTTGTGCTTACTTACTTTGAAGAGATAATTGTACACACTCACATATTCATGCATAACTCTTGATCTTATTTGTTGAGTGTTTTCTTGTGTGCATTTTAGTTTACATGACTCTTGTTGATCTATTTGCATCTTGCTATGAAAGTTATATGTCATGCTAGGCATTAAAATAGGATGCAATTTTATCACTCTTGAACTTATTGTTTTTATGCATTTGAGTGTTGAAATAATAGGTCTTGCGCTGGTGGTGCGCTACTCGACCATCGTACCTCACCAGCGCAACTTTCACAGTGGACTGTCGCTAATGTTGCGCCACTGAGCTGCACTGCTGCACTGCTGCACGCGCACATAGTTGTAAATTATGGGCGTGCGCTACTCGTCTAGCGCATCCTCACCAGCGCAAACTTCCCAGAGGATTTGCGCTTATGTTGTGCTACTGATACGCCACTCGACTAGTGCCTGTTTTAAAAAATAGGTTGTGCGCTGGTGGTGCGCTACTCGACCAGTGCACGTCACTAGCGCACACAGAGGAAGCCAGAACATTTTTTCCAAAAGGACCTCACTTTGATTGGATCTTATATATATATATATATTTATATATCTCAATGCATTTCTTCCGTAGAACACATTTCAAAGGAAAAATACTTCCAAGAACTCATTTTTAATCACTCAAAGCATTCCCATGAGCATTAAATCTTCATCTTGCATCTTCTAAGTTCATCTAGAGTGCATCTATGGATAAGGTTGCTTCATCACATCTTGTTTGGTATGTTCTTCACTATCTTCTTACAAGTTAAGTGTTTTGCTAACTAAACCATCTCTTTGATTAATTGTAATCTCTTAGAATATTTATAGATACAAATTAGAGATTGTTGTGATGCCATGATTGAGTGTTGTATTGTGATAGCTTCATAGAATTGTTTGATCTATGTTTAGCTAAGCTATTTGAACATGTCATTTAGCACTTGATATCTAGGATTGCATTAATTGTCATCTCATTATCCTAGCCTTGTTTGTTCATTCAATATCATCACATATTCACTTAGGACACTTTATCTCTTCATTGAGAAGTAAGACTTGTGTTGCTTCCGGGAATAGGTAGCTTAAATCACAAGCATGATTAACTAGGTTCACTTATACCGGGATTAGGTAGTGGTGAAGGATTAAACCGGGATTAGGTTGTAATTCCTTTATCATTAGTGGATTCGAGGTTCTAGTGTGACGCACTTATCAGCCCGTGGTTTTTCCCATTTGGAGGATTTCCATATATATCTCAAGTGTTTTTACTATTTTCGTATTTATTACACTTGTGGTATCTTTGCAACTAGATAGGGGTATTTTCGTCAACTTGAATCTTAACGAAAATTGGGTAAAAGTTAATTAAAATCTATTCACCCCTTCCTAGATTAATTTTACACACCATATTATTTGTTTCAATTGGTATCAGAACAGGTTCCTAGACATACATAGGTGATCCTTGCTCATTTTGGTGTGTGTTGCATTTTGTTTGTTTGTGTTGACCATTCATACACTTGCATTCATATCATTCATTCATAAACACAATGAGTGGAAACGGTGGTAATGAGGGAGCTTCCAGCACTAGACCTCCATTCCTCACCGGGTTGAATTATGCCTCTTGGAAAGTCAAGATGGAGTCGTACATATGCCAAATTCATGACAGGGCATGGATGGCAGTTGAAGATGGCTACACTCCACCCATGATGACTCCTGCAGATGGAGGAGATGATGTACTCAAACCAAAGGCTTAGTGGAATGCACAAGAGTTTGAGGCTTCAAAGTGGAATATGAAGGCAATGCATGCCATCCTTTGTGCAATGGATGATAACCAATACAAGTTGGTTCAAAATACTAGGATAGCTAAGAAAGCATGGGACATCCTAGAAGTTACGTATGAGGGAACCAACGTGGTTAAAGAATCGAAGCTTCAAGTTCTCCAAACGCAATTTGAATTGTTCAAGATGGATGAGAACGAGTGCTTCATTAGAGGTGTCCACGGTTCGGTTAAACCGTTCGAAACCGAAACCGAAACCGAAACCGTAACCGAAACCGTTGGTTACAAAACCAGTTGGAAACCGGATCCGGTTGTTCGGTTACGGTTATGGGATATGAAAAACCGATCAAAAACCGCCGGTTAAACCGACGGTTTTGAAATAAAAAAAAAACCCAATGAAATGCTGACACGTGGCAGCATTTCAGAAAAAAAAAATGACCGTTGGGCGTTGGAGGATGATGACCGTTGAACAACGGTCATCTTCCTTTTTTGTTCCCAACGCTCAACGGTCATATTGTTTTTTTTTCTTTCTTTTATTTTCCAAATTACCCCTCCACACCAATTCTATAAATACCCCCCCTTCCCACAATTCATTCTTCTTCACACCACTCCCACCTTCTCTCAATCTCTCTCAATCTCAAATTCTAAATTCTCTCTACATTCAACAATTTTATTCTATTCTCATTTCTCATATAAATTAAAAAACATATATTTCTTCCATTTTTTTTAATAATATATTATTTACTTACAATTATCTTCTTTTTTTTTTCAATTAGTATTTATAATTAATTTTTTAATGGCAAGTGGAGGAGAAGGTTCAGGTCCTACAAATTTGGACAGAGGAAAGGGTCCATTGCAAAATTTGTTGGAACACGAAGGTGAAGACGTCAATTACAATGACCGACTTTACCACGAGTTCCTTCAAAGTCATTTTGAATTCGATCCCCCTCTTAATCCTAATCCCCCCCCCCCCCCCCCTTTTGTTGCTGAGCCAAATCCCAATATCCCCATTAGTAATGAAAATATATCTACCCCTTCTACTATGCCACCCCCTTCAGATGAATTTGATGCAGATGAAGAAGAAAATCCATTGAAGTCCGATCTCTTCAGAGTGCATATGAAGAAAATTGAGTTAGATGATGGAACAATCAAAATCATGTGCAACTACTGCCCCAAAACATACAAGGCCGTTAAGTCCTTTGGATATGGCACGTATTGGAACCATGTTAAAAGAAATCATCCATCCGAATTGGTGAAAGCTAGTAACCAAGGGAAAATATCTAGGTATGGTACCTCTACCAATCAATTATTTCATTATACGTCTGAAAAAAATAAGGAAGAATTAGCAACAATGGTTGCAGTAGAACACTTACCTTTTAGTTTTGGTGAGAAAGTTTGTTTTGTTAATTATTGTCAAACTGTATTAAATCCTGCAATGCAACGTGTTCCTAGAGTCACTCTCACACGTGCACTGTTTTCCATTTACAAAAAAGAAAAACACAAATTGAAATCATTTTTTTTCCAATATCAAGGTCGCGTTTCCGTATGTGCTGACATATGGACCCATAATTTTGGTAGCCACCATTACATGGGTGTGACATGTCATTATATTGATAATAATTGGAACATGCAAAAAATAATTATTGCATTTCGTGTTTTCGATGAGTCACATACAGCTCATAATATTTTTCGACACCTTAAAATTATTTTTGAAGAGTTTCATATCCAAAACAAAATTTTTGCAATTGGTTTTGATAATGCGGCGAGCAATACTGCATCTATTCCTATGTTAAAGGAATTATGCAATCCCTATTTTGGGGATCAATTATTTCATCAACGATGTGCATGTCATGTTTTAAATTTGTGTGTTCAAGCTGGATTACAAATTCTTTCTGTTTACATTAGACCAATTAGAGATAGTATTAATTATATCTGGACGCATAACAAAATCCAAAAACAATGGTTGAAATTTTGTTCTCAAAATAATAGGCGTCCCATAAAATTTTCTCGAGATATTAGTACTCGTTGGAATTCTACGTATAAGTTGCTTAATGAAAGTGTTGAATATAAGGAAATATTAGTTTCTTTTATTACTTATAACGTTCCTTCAATTTCGCTTCAATTGAAGCATTGGGATGTATGTATAAAAATTCTTGAATTGTTACGTGTTTTTAATGATGCTACCAATGCTTTATCTGGTATTTACCATCCCACTACTCATTTATTTCTTGTTCAAAGTGTTAATATTGTTGATGCATTCAGTGGCTGTGAATTAAATGTTCAATTGAGTCAATGTGTTGCTGCAATGAAAAAAAAATGGATACAGTATTATAAGGATATTCCAAATATTTATTTGCTTGCATCTTGTTTTGATCCCCGCTTTAAATTAGAATGTTTGCAAGATTATTTAACTCATTACTACAATAGTTTAGGAATAGAAACTGATATTCTTAGTTGTTGTAATTCCGTTAAGACTTTACTATATGAATTATATGATGAATATCTTAAAATATATGGTCCGTCTTTGAACATATCGGTTTCACAACCCCAACCCACATCTGATGGTACTACCAGTTCCTCACAATTTAAATTAAAGGGTTTAGGGGATCGATTGTTTTCCCAAAGAGCCAAAAAGTTACGAGCATCTTCTTCATCCTCTAACACACATTCTGAGCTTAACCGATTTTTAGAAGCCAATCATGTATTTTTAGAAGATAAATTTAGTATCCAGGGTTGGTGGAAGGATTATGAACAAGAATATCCAATTTTGGCTTTTATTGCCAAACAAATTCTTGGAACACCGGTTTCTACCGTTGCTGTGGAACAAGAATTTAGTGCAGGTGGAAATATTTTGGATCCAAGACGGTCGGTTCTGTGTCTACAATCACTTGAAGCCTAAGCATGTGTTGATGGTTGGACAAAGGCGAAATTTAGACAACAAGAACTCGAGCCAGAAATAGTGAATGATTTCTTCGAAGATGATCAAACCACGGGAACAGAAGGCAGCGAATAGATTCTGTTCAAATCTTCCAACCACTAACACCGACTATCCCACTACAGGTAAAAGAACTACGTGGTCTTTGATTCCTCTACATTGGCAGAGGATACGTAGGCAGCTTAATTGTGGTCAACATTAAGTGCAAGGCTAATTTTTTCTTTTTTCAATGTGTTATTTGAACTTTGTTAGATTTTATATTCAATTAAGGCTATCTTCTAATTTTTTTTATATAAAATTTAGATGCAATTGTAAATTTTTACTTATTAATTAATGTCAATTTCTTTTATTTTTACACATTCATTGTTAAATAGTTCAACGGTTCAATTGTATATTTAAATAATTGTATTTCATATTTTATGTGAATATTTAAAATATAGACATTGTAAATGAAATTTGATTACAAATAAAAATGTTTGGCCATTTTTTAAATTTTAAGTTTATCAATTTGTAATTTTGTATTAGTAATTAGACTATTAGTTGTATATACTTGTATAGTTCCATTAAAAACAAAATCATATTTATGTGTATATAAAAGTAAAAATATTAGTTGTATAGTTTCATTTTAAAAAAACATATGTATATATATATAAAAATTAAATGTATATAAAATAATATATATATTAATTTTTGTAAAAAAAAAAAAAAAAACGAACGAACCGAAACATAACCGAACCGTTCGGTTTCACAAACCGAAATCGAAACCGAACCAAACCGAACCGTTCTGTTTCGGAAAACCGGAACCTGAACCGAAACAGAACCGAAAACTGCCTGTTCAGAAACCGCCCAAAACCGTCCTATTCCGGTTACGGTTACGGTTACTGTTCGGCCTTTCCAAGGAACCGAAACCTGCGGTTCGAAACCGAAACCGAACCGAAACCGAACCGTGGACACCATTATGCTTCATTAATTTTGAAATAAGGTTGATAGACATTGTGAACCAAAGTCATCAACTTGGTGATCCTTTTTCGGATAGGAAGATCAAACAGAAGATTATGAGATCTCTACCCAATAAATTTGAGTCTAAGGTGACGACTTTGGAAGAAAATAGTGGTTACAAGGACATGAAGCCAAATGAAGTGATTGGGAGGCTTCTAGCATATGAATCAAGGAAATGTCCTAACCCCACACCATCAAAGAAGCAAAAAGATATTGCTTTGAAAGCCTCTAAAGTCGAGAAGGAGGAATGTAATGACTCGGATGAAGAGATGGCCTTGATAATGAGGAAGTTCAAGAAATTCTACAAGTTCGAGAAGAAAGGCTTTAGATCCAAGGGTAAGGACTTGAACAAAAATGATCCCTTCAAGAAGTTTGAGCCTAGGCAAGAGAAGACCGAGAAGAAAGGAGTCCAATGCTATGAATGTGGTGGAATAGGTCACTTTGCCCCAGAATGTGCAAATCACAAGAACAAGAAGAAGGGAAAAGTGATGGCTGCCACATGGAGTGAAAGTGATGACTCTAATGAAGGAGATGAGTCTTCGGATGATGAAGAACTCATGGCTAACTTCATAGCATTTACACCCCCTCTTAGGAGCAAAGATGCTAGTGAAAAAGGGAATGATAGTCAAGAGGGAGACTACTCAAGTGATGATGGATCTTCATCACAAACCACAAATGGAAGTGTGGATAGAATGGATCTCAAGGACTACATGGCCAAGTTTGAGAGCTCAAGATTAAAGAACAAGAATGAGATCAAGAGATTAAAAGAAGAAAATCTAGATCTCTCAACTCAAGTTGACCAACTAAATGAAGAGTTGGAAAGATCTAAGAGGAGTGAACAAAGGTTGAAGAAAGAGCTTGAAGATGCTAGAGAGTTGTTGGCCAAGATAAACTCTAGCACTAAGAAACTTGACCACATGCTAGATGTTGGAAGGAGGCCAAGTGACAAGAAAGGGCTTGGGTTTGAATATAACAAGATGTCCTCCACTCCAAGCAAGACCATTTTTGTAAGAAGCATGAACTTCAATGGGTCATCTCCTAATCAAACTCCTAGGAAGAAGCTTGATCTAGGAGAGTGTTCAAATAGTGCTCAAGTGAAGATGGCACCAAGAAGCCTACCTCAAGCTCATCCTACAAGGGCTCCTCAAGTTAACCTTCCTCAACCAAAAGTTCACAAAGGGAAGGCACCTATCATGCAAGCTCAACCAAGGAAGCAATCAAGTCTTGCTCAACAACAAAGAAGGAAAGCTCATCAACAACAAGCAAGAAAATCACAAAGACATGGGAAGGCTCCAATGCATCCTCAAGGATATGGTATAATTTCTAACTTTTTACCTACATGTCATTTTTGTGGTATTGATGGCCACATTAGACTAAATTTCTTTAGGTATATAAAATTATGTAGGATTGAAAGCATGATAGAAAAGAAAAAGGCTAGAGCCATGATGCATGATCCTAAGAAACCTAGAGCCATGATGCATGTCACTAGGAAAATTGGAACACCTTTGCATGATCCTAGGACATTTAGAGCCCATGTACCATTGACCACTAGGAAGAAAAATACCGCACCTAGGTGGATTAGAAAGGATGGACACATTTGCCATGTTGCACAAATTGCTTTAAAAGCTCATTCTTATGATTTTTGGTATTTGGATAGTGGGTGCTCTAGGCACATGACTGGAAATAAAAGTTTCTTTGAGACTCTTGTGATGGAGGAGGGAGGAAATGTCACATTTGGTGATAGATCCAAAAAGAAGATAAAAAAAAAGGGAAACATTTCCATTCCCGGATTACCCTCATTGTCCAATGCTTTGTATGTTGATGGTCTAAAAACCAATTTGATAAGCATTTCACATCTTAGTGATGATGGTATCTCCGTCTTGTTTAGAAAAAATGATTGTTCTATCATATTGCCTAATGGACAAACCTTGTTAAAATGTATAAGGTCTAGTGACAATTGCTATTGTTTTGAGGCTAGAAGTGTGTCTTGTAATGTGTACAAGGATGAACAAATAGAGTTGTGGCATGAAAGACTTGGTCACATGAACTTTAGGGATTTAAGAATCTTAGATAAGTTCAATGTTGTGTGAGGCCTTCCCAAGCTTGGGAAAAAGGTTAATGGTGTTAGTGGACCTTGCCAACAAGGGAAGCAAACCAAAAGTATGCACAAAAGGGAAAGTATATAACCACCAAAGAACCTCTAGAGCTTCTCCACATGGATCTTATGGGTCCTATGCAAACATAGAATTTAGGTGGAAAGAGATACATTTTTGTGTATATAAATGACTTCTCTAGGTACGCATGGACCTATTTCCTTAGAGAAAAATCTGAAACTTTTGACAAGTTTAAAATGCTTTGCTCTAGAATTCAAAATGAAATGAACTCCTAGATTAAAAGCATTAAGAGAATTAGGAGTGACCATGGGAAGGAATTTGAGAATGCCCACTTTGAAAACTTTTGCAATAGTCTAGGCATTTCTCATGAGTTTTTGGCTTCTAGGACACCTCAACAAAATGGAGTTGTTGAGAGGAAGAATAAGGTTCTTCAAGAAATGGCCCGTGTGATGTTGCTTAGCAACAATGTGCCTAGGAATCTTTGGGCCGAAGCCGTCAGTAAGGCATGCTACATAGTCAATATAGTTTTTCTTAGGCCTCACACTAGGTAAACCTCCTATGAGTTATGGAAAGGTAGAAAGCCAAATGTTAGCTACTTCCACACCTTTGGAAGCAAATGCTACATTTTGAATGACCGTGATTAACTTGGCAAATTTGATGCTAAGAGTGATGATGGTATCTTCATTGGCTATGCCTTGAATAGTAGAGCCTATAGAGTTTTTAATCTACGAACTAGGACCGTAATGGAATCATCTAATGTTGTCATTGATGATACTAGGCTCAAAACTAATGACCATGAGGAGAAGGTAGATATAGTTGATGACTCCCCTTTGGAGAAAATAGTTGATATCTCTAATGTTGAAAAGGCTAATCTTGATGATGACATAACAGAACTTAGTGATAGGATTCCTCACTTGGACTCAAAAGAACCTGCTCCATGGGTTATGAAACTTCATGACAAAGATGACATTATTGGTGAAGTTAGTGAGGGTGTTAGGACTAGGCATCAAATGGCTAATCTTATTAGCTACACTTGCTACACCTCTTAAATAGAACCCAAGAAAATTGATGAAGCCTTAAAAGATGAATTTTGGGTTCTTGCCATGCAAGAAGAGCTTAACCATTTTGAAAGGAATGAGGTTTGGACTCTAGTTCCTAGGCCTAAGAACACCAATGCGATAGGCACCAAGTGGGTATATAGGAACAAATCCGATGAGGATGGAAACATTATGAGAAACAAGGCTAGTCTTGTAGCAAAAGGATACTGTCAAATTGAGGGTATTGACTTTGAGGAGACATTTGCTCCCGTTGCTAGGAGTGAGTCCATTAGGCTTCTTTTATCCATTTCTTGTTTGCATAAGTTCAAGTTATATCAAATGGATATTAAGAGTGCCTTCCTCAATGGTTTCTTGCAAGAGGAAGTGTTTGTCGAGCAACCCAAAGGGTTTGTGGATCCTCACCACCATAATCATGTCTATCACCTTAATAAAGATTTATATGGGTTGAAACAAGCACCTACGGCTTGGTATGAGCGTCTCACTCAATTTCTCATAGATAGTGGCTACACTAAGGGTAGTGTTGTCAAGACTATATTCATCAAGAAAAACAAAGTTGAGCTCTTTATAGCTAAAATATATGTTGATGATATAGTCTTTGGCTCCACCAATGACACCAAAGTCAAACAATTTGTTGATGTCATGTCTCATGAATTTGAGATGAGTCTTGTTGGTGAGTTGAGTTACTTTATAAGTTTACAAATTTAGCAAATGGATGATGGGATTTTCATATCTCAAGCTAAATATGCCAAAAACCTAGTGAAGAAATTTGGCCTTGAAAGTGCCAAATATTGTGATACACCCATGGGTACCACTTTGAAGCTAAGCAAGGGTGCTAGTGGTAAAAGTGTGGACCAAACTTTATATCGTGGCATGATTGGTAGCTTGCTCTATCTGACCGCAAGTAGGCCCGATATCTCCTTTAGTGTGGGTGTGTATGCTAGGTACCAAGCGGATCCTAAGGAGTCCTATCTCTCTTCTGTTAAGAGAATCATTCGATATGTGAATGAGACATCCAACTATGGGATTTGGTACTCTTTTGACACTAATGCTAGTCTTGTAGGCTTTAGTGATGCAGATTGGGCAGGAAATTGTGATGATAGGAAAAGTACATCGGGCGGTTGTTTTTACCTTGGGAACAACCTTGTCTCTTGGTTTTGCAAGAAGCAAAATTTGATTTCCTTGTCCACGGCTAAGGCCGAATACATTGTTGCTGGGAGTGGATGCACACAACTCCTTTGGATGAAGTAAATGCTAGTCGACTATGGATTCAATCAAGGTACTCTTACTCTCTTTTGTGATAACATGAGTGCAATTAATATTTCAAAGAATCCGATTCAGCATGCTAGGACTAAGCATATTGACATCGGTCATCATTTCATTAGAGAACTAGTTGAGAGCAAATGCATTATACTTGAGCATGTAGGTACAAATGATCAACTAACGGATTTATTTACTAAACCCTTAGATGCTACTAGATTCAAGACTCTTAGTAGATTTATTGGGATTTGTTTAATGGAGTGATGTGTTGTGGTTTTTGACCCCATAAGGGGAACTCAAGCAAAGAGAGCTATTGTATACTTGTTGCATGCAATTTTTTCTTTGAAAATATTTATGCTCCTTTATTGATTGCTTGAGTAGCTTGGTTGCACTTATTATAGTATATTGTATTTTCTTCAATAAGTGTGAACTTTGCTTTGATTACAATCCATGTCATATTTATGTTCAAACATGCATTTTTGGACTAGGAGATATACATTGGAAGTACATGTTGAATGACCTATAATTATCTCTATGACATGATGATTCTTAAATGACATGCTAATGAAAAATGATAAAGCATGATTTGTTGATTGCAATTGTTAAATGCAACACATTGCGTGAAACATACTAGTGAGACTAAAATGTTTAATCAATGCCTCTCTTTCTTTATTAGTTGAACATGGTTATTATCATACAGGTATCCTCCCGAAAAAATCAAATAGGGTGCAAAGTTGCTCATGCCATGTTTAGCTTATAAAGTTGGATATAGTGCCTTTAAAGCTTGATATCTATAAGAACTCTATATCCTTGCTTCTCTCATGACAAATGGTTAAATTGGTTTGAATTATATTGGAAACCTTTGTCATTTGCTTTGCCAAATACTATTGTTTTTGGACTTGAATGCAACATGTCTTGTATGCAAGGCATTTTTTATTCATACATTGTCTTCAAATAAATCTCCTTGTGTCTCTTCTATCAATTGAGATTGCATAAATGTGGCTTATATTCTTTATGCAACAATCTTGTATGCTCTTTTTTTTCTTTGCCTCGAGTGACCCGGTTGGGGACTTCTCCTTTGTCTATATCATGACAAAAAAGGGGAGTAGCATTGACCTAGCATTGTGATGTTAGAGGAGTAGCATGTTGATGTTAGGGGAGTAGCATGTGTTGGCTTTGAGGGGGAGATTGCATGTAAGGGGAGTAACCCGTTGAGGGGGAGCATTGCATGAGCATTTCATGATATCATATTCATATTTCTAAATGCAAATTCTTTTGTTTTATATTCACTTGATCATCTCACATGCACTTGGTTTGGAAAGAGTATTTGTGTTTGCCTTGTGTGTAGGGTTGATAGTTCTACAAGAGATTGAAGACTTGAAGTTTTTTTTATGATTATCTCTTTGTAATGTAGAATATCTTCCCGATGTTTTTTTCTATTTTGTTTTGTGAGGATCAATGTGAGTGGTGGTTTTGTCACGAAATAGCCAAATGGGAAGATCAAAAGGCCTCATTTGTTGGTTGACTTATTTTGTGAAGAAATCACATTGTTGGGGTTCATGCAAGGGTAGCTTAGGCTCTCAAGACCTCAAGGGGAGAAGCATCAAAGGTAAAATTCTTGTGCTTACTTACTTTGAAGAGATAATTGCACACACTCACATATTCATGCATAACTCTTGATCTTATTTGTTGAGTGTTTTCTTGTGTGCATTTTAGTTTACATGACTCTTGTTGACCTATTTGCATCTTGCTATGAAAGTTGTATGTCATGCTAGGCATTAAAATAGGATGCAATTTCATCACTCTTAAACTTATTGTTTTTATGCATTTGAGTGTTGAAATAATAGGTCTTGCGCTGGTGGTGCGCTACTCGACCAGCGCACCTCACCAGTGCAACTTTCACAGTGGACTGTCGCTTGTTTTGTGCCACTGAGCTGTGCTGCTGCACGCGCGTATAGTTGTAAAATGTGGGTTTGCGCTGGTGGTGCGCTACTTGTCTAGTGCAGCCTTACCAGCGTAAACTTCCCACAGGATCTGAGCTTGTGATGCGCTACTGATGCGCCACTTGACCAGCGCCTGTTTTAAAAAAATAGATTGTGCGCTGGTGGTGCGCTACTCGACCAGCGCACGCAGAAGAAGCTGGAACGTTTTTTCCAAAAGGACCTCACTTTGATTGGATCTTATATATATATATATCTCAAAGCCTTAAGGTCGTGGATGAGTTCAGAATATCACATTTCTTTCTTAGAACACATTTCAAAGGAAAACACTTCCAAGAACTCATTTTTAATCACTCAAAGCATTCCTATGAGCATTAAATCTTCATCTTGCATATTCTAAGTTCATCTAGAGTGCATCTATGGATAGGGTTGCTTCATCACATCTTGTTTGGTAAGTTCTTCACTATCTTCTTACAAGTTAAGTGTTTTGCTTACTAAACCATCTCTTTGATTAATTGTATTCTCTTAGAATATTTATAGATAAAAATTAGAGATTGTTTTGATGCCATGATTAAGTGTTGTATTGTGATAGCTTCATAGGTTGTTTGATCTATGTTTAGCTAAGCTATTTGAACATGTCATTTAGCACTTGATATCTAGGATTGCATTAGTTGTCATCTCATTATCCTAGATAAGCATATAGGATTTCCTAGCCTTGTTTGTTCATTGAATATCATCACATATTCACTTAGGACACTTTATCTCTTCATTGAGAAGTAAGACTTGTGTTGCTTCCGGGAGTAAGTAGCTTAAATCACAAGCATGATGAACTAGGTTCACTTATACCAGGATTAGGTAGTGGTGAAGGATTAAACCGGGATTAGGAAGCAATTCCTTTATCATTATTGGATTCGAGGTTCTAGTGTGGCGCACTTATCATCCCGTGGTTTTTCCCATTTGGAGGGTTTCCATGTATATCTCAAGTGTTTTTACTATTTTCTCATTTATTACACTTGTGGTATCTTTACAACTAGATAGAGGTATTTTTGTCAACTTGACTCTTAACAAAAATTGGGTAAAAGTTAATTAAAATATATTCACCCCCCTCTAGATTAATTTTACACACCATATTATTTGTTTCAACGTCCACGGGTGGTTGAATTATCCACCAAGCTAAAATCCACTATTAAATAATATAATTACAATTCTCGATCTCTCTTTCTTCTCTCTGTATTTTTCTATGATTGTTGTATCTATTTTTGTGACGAGATTATGGGTCTATTTATATGTCCATAGAACCCTACTCTTCATTGTACAAGTAATAAAATATCTTTGTATTTAATTATGATTGTTTGCTTGTTCGAAGTAGTTTGTCTTATTTTCTGTTTCAGAAACTTGTATTGAGATCGAATGGGACTCTAGTAATGTAGTCCAATTAAGAATTATTTCCTTATAAGAGCGTAGTCTTTTTGAAGAAGTAAAATTGTTGCCTGATTAGGAACCCTCTGCTTGATAATTCTGCTCTCCTTGGAATTCCTATTTGATATGGATATCTTCGTAAATTTTAATGACTCGATTCGTGTGAGCTACGCGCTAGGCTTTTTATTTTTTTTTCATGTTTGTCCCGAGTAGGAAACGATATCAGCTGGTCTTGAGTGACATCATCAGATCCCGAGTAGAAAATGTCACCAACTAGCCTCGAGTATGTTTAACTGACCCAGAGTAGTATATGGCATCAGTTGACCCAGAGCAGATCTTTGTTCAATACTTCTTTATTCGGGCTTCTCTTCTTTGGTGATACCTTGTAGGATGCCTATTCGGACGTCCATCTGACAAATCTATCCTCTTTGTCGATGACGTTTAACGCCTGGTAAAATTCACATACGACAATACTCCCTTAAAATATTTTTGCCGAATAGAGTTTCGTTTCGGGAAAAAGTATTTTAATCAATTTTATATTTATTTATATGCCAGAGTAAATGTCTTATCATAATGTCGTGTCTTAATGGTGACCCTGTAAATTCGATTTGCCCCCTCACGCGTTATCTTCAATGATAGCAACGTTTTAGAATTCTGACTGCGAAAGCTAATTCTTTTTTTGACGCTTGTCCTTTGCCTCTTCATTTTTCGATACTATTTATGAGAAACGACCTTCGCTTCTCCCCGTGCACCGCCTACGTCATCTCGTCACAAATTTTTCCCGCCTTGAGACCCTAGTGTTTTGTGCTATCACCCATTTAAATTCTTCACTGAAGGGTTGCGCTGGTTCATTCTAAAAAACTTGAATACCAGAAATTTTTGCCAGCCCAGATTTCTTTGCACAACAAATCGCCATTTCTCCATAGAAGATTTTACGTTCAGATTTCTTCATTCAATGTTAGTGTTAATGAATCCATCCTCTCGTCAACAACTTTTTACTATCGCTTTCGAAGTGCTCGGTAGTGGGGATTTCCAGCTGGTTTCCTATGTTCGAAGATTATTAGGGGAATCCCCTCAGATAAACCTCCATTTTTAGAAGTCGACGTTTCTAGGCCTCACCCTGACGTCCAATTTTCTGTATCCAGTTCTTCATCTAGTTCTGAATCTGACGTTTCTAATCATAGGGTACCTCTGCGAAGGATGGGAAAAAATCAAAGTAGAAGTGAAGTCCATAAGTATGGCTCGGGTGGCGTTCGGATCAGGGAGCAGACTGTTAATGAGGACGATGTTGAAGAGGCGTTCAGAGTATCTCTTCTCACTTTCTCTGTTGATCGCCCGAGTGGGTTTGACACCGAGCCGAATGTGGTCGGGGCGGATGAGATCGAGAAATATTGTTCCCGATTTGAACTAGACAATTCGGTGTCTCTGATTCCCGCTGGTGATAGAGCTGTGTGGAATCCTCCCCCGAGTATGGTGGCAATCTATGGATCCATGCTCTGCTACGACATCACACTTCCTCTTCAGCCATTCATTGCCTGGTTTTTGGCTGAAGCAGGGATTACCCCGGCTCAACTGGCCCCGAAAAGCTACAAGATGTTTTTGTGCCTGTGACACATGTACAACCGGATGAACTTGTCGCCGCCTTCCCCGAGTTAGATCAGACATTTCTTCACTCTGAGGCAATCTGGTAAGACAGGGACTTACTTCCTTATGTCTAATCCGTCAGACTGCTTGGTCCCCGAGGGGACAAAGATGAATCGGGGAGTCAATACTTCCGGAGGGAATCTAGGTCTTGAAGTCACCCTATCGGCTAGGAAAACTCGGAAGGTGCTAAAAGTTCCCCGCTTCTTCTTTTCTCCCAAGGTTTGGAACAAGAAGAAGCTTGATTTTAGAGACGCTGAGCTGACCAGACTTTCTCGGGCAGCAGTTCGCACGCTGGAGAAGATGAGTAGGTCTTATCTTTTCAACTAGATGAAAATGATAGAGCTTGGCTTTTTCAGCCAGATTTTGGCTTACCGCAGGCGATGTAAATGATCTTTATAACCCTCTTCTTTTTTCTTTTTTCCTTTTTATTGTTATTTTTTTCTTTTCGTATTCTGACGCGATTCCTTTTTTTCTTCTAAGTGTATGACACGGACATCGTCTGCAACCTTCAAGCTTGCCAAGTGAAGTCGATTCTTCAGGCGAGATGAAAAGAAGCTTATCGTCAGAGCAATGATGGTATTTCCCCGCATGAGTCTGACGAGGAAACTAATGTTGCCGAGGAGCAAATCCCTGAATATGTCCCTGAGGATGTTGTTCAGTCGACTGCTGGGGAGACTAGTGGTCAAAGTGGCCTCAACTGATACTCAACTGCCTGATGACGGGGAAAGATAGAGTGAGGGTCCAGGTGAAGAGCTTACCGAGCAGTCAAATGCTGGTGATGGAGGTAATACCTCTGCGGGACAGGTACCTATATGTCCCGAATTTTTTGAATCTATTCGGGTTGATGCTCAGGAAGATCCCGCAACTGATCTCAGCTTCCACCGTTCTAGGGCTGAGAAGCGAAAGGTAGACAGCTCTCCTACTGGCCCTCTCAAGGTCCCTCGGGTGGTCTCATTCATCGACTCCAGCGATGAAGATACTGTGGTTGAGATTCTCCCGAGCATTGATGTAGGAGCATCGGCGGATGCGGAGACTTCAGAGCTGAACAAGGGGTTCCCCTCCTCCCGAGGTTGAAGATCAAGGGGCTGAACCCTTGGGGGTTCCTTCATATCCTTTTCTCCAGGATATACCACTGGAGATGTCATCCGGTCGGGCTTTCATCTGGGAAGACCATTGGAGTTGTTTTCGGGATGGCTCCCTGACAGACCGTCTTCAGAACATTTTGAACGGTGCATCTTATGTAAGTTATCCTTAACTTTTTCAATTGTTTTGCTTGTTCGCCAGATTTTTAATTATATCCCTTTACAGATGGTGGCCGAGTTCACTTAGCTGGTTTCGATACAATAACATCAATCTGATCGAATAAGGCGTCTGGAAGCTTAGCTGAAAGAGAGTGAGGATAGCAATACTCGGGTCGAATCGGCTTATCAAAAAAAAGTCAGCAGTGTCCAAGTGTTTGTCGACCACTGTTTGGCGAAGCAGATTGAGGACGAGGAGAAAGCTTCTTTGGCAGAGGGGAAGACAGCTTCACTTCAAAATTTGTTGTCCTCTGCCCAAGAATCAATGCTTAAAGCCGAACAGGAAGCCGAGCAGTCTAAGTCGGTGTATGAGCAGAAGATCGAAAACTTGGATCGCCAAGCTCTGACGGTCGAGTCCCTATCCAAGGAGGCCAGGTTAGAACTCGAAGTGTAAGAGGTAGATCATTTCAAGAGATCCACTGCCTATGATGCCCTTCTTCTTCGAGAGTTTCAGCGTGGGTTGGTTTCAGCTGGCGGGTTTTTCAAGGTTAAGAATCGGACAACTGAGAAAGCCCGAACCAACTGGGAGCTGTCGATCAAGAATCATGTGGATCGTTCCTTGGAATCTCTTCAAACTCATATGAAGTAGTGGAGAGCTTACTACCGTAGCAGAGGCAAAGAGCCCCATCATATGCATTTGGAGGTTCCATCCGAGCACTCTCTCTCGTCTTTTTACGCCAGTCAGGAGTCGGTCGTAGAGGGTGTGGTCCCCAATGTCGGACCGATCCTAGGCAAGGATTTCAGCAAGTGGATGGACGATTCGGTCGACACGATTGCTTGGCCTTCCAATGAAAGTCTGCTCCACGAGTACGAGATGGTGCCCGACCAGAGTATTGGCAAGAGTTCAAAATCCTCACAACCTTGATTTTTGTAGAAGTTTTT
Source organism: Dipteronia dyeriana (assembly GCA_032871835.1). Classification (NCBI taxonomy): domain Eukaryota; kingdom Viridiplantae; phylum Streptophyta; class Magnoliopsida; order Sapindales; family Sapindaceae; genus Dipteronia; species Dipteronia dyeriana. The sequence continues at coordinate 71,468,612 of CM065301.1, read as the reverse complement.
TGTAGAAATTCTTTGTAATTCTTTGTAACAATTTTTTTGTAAAGAATTCTTTGTAACAATATTTTGTAACGATTCTTTGGAGATTAATAAAATCCCGAGTTTAACTTTTCTGAACCGAGTGGTCTTGATCTGATTTATTGCTTTAAGGAATTTCACCTTCAACTTGACTTTATTGTTGCCGAGTATCTTATTAAACCAGTTATTTTAGATGTTCGGGTAACTTAACCGAGTATCTTATTAAACCGGTTTCGTTCTCCGAATAATTTTTAATGCCAAGTATCTTATTAAACCGGTTTCGAACTCCGAATAATTTTTAATGCCAAGTATCTTATCAAACTGACTAATTCTGATGTTCGAGTAACTTCACCGAGTATCTTATTAAACCGGTTGTCACCCAAATAATTTTAATCCAAGTATCTTATTAAACTGGCTCTTGCAATCTTTTTGCCAAGTATCTTATTAAACTGGCTAGTATTATTAACCGAGTCATCTTAAAACAGGCAAGTAGGTTTATACTTGTGTTTTATACACGGTTGCTACCCGAATATTACATCAAGGCTCACCATGATCATATGTTCGAGTCATTACGCATTACCGAGGACGTCTCCCCAGATTTTGTGCGCAAGGGTTTGCCGAATCGTTAAGCTTTTTGAATTGCTTAATACAGCTACGCATTTCACCGAATTTTTTTCTAATAGCGTCTCGAGCTGGTGCATCGGGTTTGCCTTTTTGCTGAGGTCAATTGACCTTGCTCGGCTGGCATGGTCCTTCGAGCTTCTCAGCTTATTCGGGAATCAATGGTACCGAGTATTCTATTTGCATGTTCTTATTATCATGCTTGTCTTCCATATGTTCTTATTATCATGCTTGTCTTCCATATGTTCTTATTATCATATGCTTTTTTTTTTGGAAATCCCGAGTTTGATGCTTTATCTTTCGGAAATCCCGAGTTTGATGCTTTATCTTTCGGAAATCCCGAGTTTGATTTTTATTCATAACTGCAAAATCAACAAATTATAAATAATAAAATATCTTTGTTTTTAATTATGATTGTTTGCTTGTTCGAAGTAGTTTGTCTTCTTTCCTGTTTCGGAAACTTGTATTGAGATCGAATGGGACTATAGTAATGTAGTCAAATTAGGACTTATTTCCTTATAAGAGCGTAGTCTTTTTGAAGAAGTAAATTTGTTGCCTGATTAGGAACCCCCTGCTTGATAATTCTGCTGTTCTTGGAATTCCTCTTTGATATGGATATCTTCGTAAATTTTAATGACTCGATTCGTATGAGCTACGCGTTGGGCTTTTTATTTTTCTTCATGTTTGTCCCGAGTATTAAACGATTTAAGCTGGTCCCGAGTGACATCATCTGATCCCGAGTAGAAAATATCACCAACTAGCCCCGAGTATGTTTAACTGACCTCGAGTAGTATATGGCGTCAGTTGACCCCGATCAGGTCTTTGTTCAACACTTGTTTATTTGGGCTTCTCTTTTTTGGTGATGCTTTGTAGGTTGCCTATTCAGACGTCCACCTGGCAAATTTATCCTCTTTGTCGATGACGTGTATGCTTGGTAAAATTCACATACGACATATATATTCAATATTTTGTGATTTATATAAATTTATAGTACATATTTTCGCTATTTTTGTCCTTTAAAAACAATATAGTTAGACATGTTTTCGAAATAATAATAATAATAATAATAATATCAATTTCAATTTCTAATTTTCATTTTGATAGATTATACAAAATGGAAAACATAAATGATACCAAACATTCGAACAATATAAAGTGTCATATGTGAATTTTATCGTACGTACACGTCATCTTCAAAGAGGATAAATTGCCAGGTGGACATCCAAATAGACATTCAGAAAATATCCAACAAGACATCACCGAAGAAGAGAAAACCCGAGTAAGCAGATGTTGAACAAAACCTACTCAGGGTTAGTTAATGACATTTCTACCCGGGATCAGTTAATAACACTCGAGGCTAGTTAAATGACATTTCTACTAGGGATCAAATAACGTTACTCGGGACCAGCGAGTATTGTCCTTACCCGGGACGAACATGAAAAAAACTGAAAAAAAGCCCAGTGCATAGCTCACGTGGATCAAGTCATTAAAATTCGTGAAGATATCCATGTAAAAAAGGAATCCCAATAAGAATAGAATATTAAACAGGAAAGGTTCATAATCAGGCAACAACTTTATTTCTTCAAAAAGACTACGCTCTTATAAGGAAATAAGTTCTTATTGGACTACATTACTAGAGTCCCATTCAATTTCAATACAAGACTCCGAAACAGGAAAGAAGACAATCAAGCTTCAAGCAAGTAAATAATTGTAATTAAATACAAAGATCTTCTATTACTTGTACAAAGCAGATTATGGTTCTATAAATATATAAATAGACCCATAATCTCGTCAAAAAATATAGACAGCATTCATAGAAAAATACAGAGAGAAGAAAGAGAGATTGAGGATTGTAATAACTTTATTCATAGTGGATTTTGGCTTGGTTGATCATTCAGCCACCCGTTGACGTTTTTCCGGTCATCGAAGTTTTACCACGTAAAACTTACGTCCGATTACTTTCTCCTTCTCTTTCTCTTTGAAATCACAGCTAAAATCCAATCCTTGTTGGCTTTTCTCATACGTCCAGAAATCAACGTCAACAATTGGCGCTAGAAGAAAGGGCTTGAACATCCGATCTTATTGAAGGTAATGGCAGGAAGCTGAAGCAGTTCTGGGGATGTCCAAAAATCTCCAGATAATTTCCATGTTGGCAGAAGCTTACGAGATCTCACTGCAACCACAGAGAACCAACCTACGTTCCTAGCGGGGAATCCAACAAGTTCCTCCAACTAGCGGAGACTTGACACAATGTTTTCGAGAAGCGTTACAATAATTGGTGGCAGACGTAGCAAAGGAAGGAGTTGATTTACTGGCTACAGATGCACAAACTCCTAACCTCCCACCTGTGAGGCTTCGTTCGGTCGTGGTAGGGCCTGAACTAAATGCACCGAAAGTCGGAAGAAACTCTGTTCCAATCAATCAGGCTGGACGTGAAACACCTGAAGAGGAACAACCACACCATAAGCAGAACCAGGATCAGACAGCCCGTGCTAGACAACGCAAACATGACCGGCATAGGGATCGATCGTCATTAGAAGATAGCAATCGACACCAGACTGATAGGTTTATTTGAAATTTTTTGTCAAAATAAATGAACCAAGAAAGTGAATTTCCTGGGTTTTGTCCATAATGGAATTTGGTCCAAGCATCAATATAGTCCCTGTAAGAAAAATCTATGACATGGAAAATTCGGCTGAAATTTATTTTTGAATTGAGATTTCAACCCCATTGTTCTAAAGTAATGATTTTACAAATCTTTATTTTTCTAAAAATTAGTTTTTCTTTGTCGATCTTGTCAAAAACATCTGAAATAAAAATGGAGTTGGTGTCAACAAGAATAAATTCATAAAAGATATGTCTTTTTAATATGTCCTCAGGAATCCTGCCAAACAAAGGATTGATAATATCATCCGCAAGTTTTTTAGGTTCTCTGAAATATTGGTCATGCCGAAATTCATGTTCCATGGCAAAAAACCTATCAAAGAAAGGTTTATTGACATAAGAATATATTGGTTGATTTATTCTTGGAAGATTGAACTGGGTATTTTATGAAGCTAACTTATCCTGTTTATTTGAGTGTGGGCTTACTCTGGAAGAGGTAATAGTTTTAAAATAATTGCAGGTAGCTAATAAAGGGGAAAAGGTGTTTGTCGTATGAATTGGGCTTTGGCTTGGGCTTTGGATTGGGCTTCTACTTGGAGATGGTCCAGTAGGAGGTAATTGGGCTAAAGGTTGTATATGTGGGGAATTGGGTTGAGAAATTAGAGAAACAACATATTTGTCTTTATGACCCTTTAGGAGATGCATGATAAGTCAATGATAAGTCAACATTCTTGTCTTTTGATAAGTCTGATCTGGAGCCTCAGCCACTTGGGCTTCAGCCACCACGACCACCTCTGCTAGTGCTCATTTTTGTCACCCTGTAAAACTTCTCTGGTCAAAAAGTCTGGAAGACTATTGTCTGATCCTTTAATATATTCAATATCAAAATCGAAAGCAAATAATAATGCTTGCCATCTAGCAAAAATCTTGCCTAAAAATTTGCTTAGAGGCAAGATTTTTCACATCTTTTTTCAAAATATATTTTGCAGATTGGCAGTCAAATTTTTGATTAATCAAGTTATCTTGCAAATTTTGGATTGGTCAAAACAATGGCTAAAATTTCCTTTTTAACAGTTGAATATTTTTTTTTGGGTATCATTCCAGGACCTTGAAACATACCTAACCAAACATTCATCGTTATTAATGGTCTGTTTTAGAATACCACCTAAACCGATTTCTGAGGCATCAGTTTCTACGATTTTGGGGGCAGTGAGATGACAAATAAACATACAAGGAAGTTTCTTAACATATTTTTTAACATGTTGGACTGCCTTGGTATGTTCCTGTGTCCAAGGAAGAGGATTGGTCTTTAATCTTTGGAAAAGAGGTTTGCAAATAATACTGAGTTCTTTATAAAAATTTGAGATATAGTTCAAACACCCTAAAAACCTTTGCAATTGTTTTTTGTCTCTAATTTCATCAGGAAATTTGTCAGCAAAATCTAAGCTTTTTTGGATAGGAACAAGTGTTCCTCTTTTAATATTATGGCCCAAAAATCTAATGTGGGTTTCAAAAATAGTGATTTTAGGGGCCGAAATCACCAATCCATGAAATTTAATGGTCTTAAAAAATATTTCTAAATGTTTCCAATTTTGGTCAATATTTTTTGAAAATATTAAAACATCATCAATGTAAACTATGGAAAATTCAGTAAAAGGATTGAAAATGTCATTCATGATGCTTTGAAATTCATTGGGAGCATTCTTTAGACCAAATGGCATAACATTCCATTCATATTGCCTAAAAGGGACAGTGACGGTCGTCTTATAACGGTCATGTTCTGCTATTTGGATCTGCCAAAATCCTGATTTCATGTCAAATTTTGAAAAGATGATAGAGTTATAAAGTCTTTTCAGTAGATCAGATTTATTGGAAATTGAATATCTGATCCATTGTAAAGCCTCATTTAAAGATTTATAATTAATTACAAGCCTAGAAACTCCTCTTTCTATTTCAACATTCTTTTGAACATAGAAGACAAGACAGCTCCAGGGAGACTTGGATGGTCTAATGAGGTTTTTGTCAAGTAAATCATGAATTTCTTTTTTGTAATATTCTAATAAATCAGCAGACATTTGAATATGTCTAGCTTTGGTCGGTATCCCCTTTTCATTAAAATCTTTTGAATAAGGAAGGGTAACAATATGTTTTTTCTATCCCTAAAAGCATTAGGGATAGAAGAGTAAACTTCCTTCTCTATTTTTTTTTAAAGTTTGATTTTTTCTTGAAAGCTGACATCTTCCAACCCGGATTCTTGTCTTTTGACAAATAGGTCATCTTTCAAAAAATTCAATTGGGTTAGCTTCTGGTTAAGTGTAGCAATGCTATTACTTAAAGGGTCAGAAGCTTCATCCAAAATGTTTTTGGTTTTTAAAGCATTTAAGTCTTTGACCAAAACTAGGTAAATAAAGGGGAATATAATTTCCTTTCCTAGGTACTCTGTCACAATTCCTTCTGTAATAACTTTAAAAAGAGAAATTAAATAAAGGAAAGGTAATCCCAAAATAACATTATGAGAAAGCGTCTTAACAATAATAAAGTCATTGGTATAACAAACACCTTCATTACAAACCCTAGCATTAGTGAGTTTGTACTGAATGTCTAAATGTTGTTTGTTAGCACCATAAAGAGATTTAGTTGTCGCTTCTAGGTACTTTGTGGGTACCAGTGCTTGTTTGATACAATTTAGGTCAGCACCTGTGTCAACCAGGGCATTGACTCTTAAATTGTAATCAGAAGAAATCATGATATCAATTTCTATGTACCACTTTTGGATTCTGTCTTCTCTTATTGCATTGATTTGGGCAAAATTCTTGTCACTTGTGTTTTCCTCTTGATCAGGTTGAGCAGTATCAGATTCCTCTGAGCTGCTAAAACTGGGATCTTTTTGAAGAGGGGTTTTTGAAAACTGTTCTTTCAAACTATTTTTGATTTGTAAATCTTGAACATTTTTATTTAAAACTTTAATCTCTTCTTTGATGTTTTGGATTTCCTTTTGCAGGTTAGTGATATTCACTTTCCTGGATTTGGAATTTTGGAATTTTCCCAAAACATCTTGTTCAAAATCAGGGGCTTGAAAATGGGCATTTTAAAAGGTTTATTGTCAATAGAAGGAGTGTTACTGCTACCAGGGGCAGCTTCACTGGCAATTTTCTGTTGTAATTGTCTAATATGCTTGGCCTTCTGTAAAGGATTTTCAATATTATCAATCATACTGATTATTAGGGAATAATCATATTGATCAAAAACATTGATTTCTTTACAGATGCAAGGTTGTGTGTCAGGATCTAAGTCAGAAGATGATTCTGATGAAGTATCATTAGAAGAATCTCCTATTACTAGAACTTCTTCAGGGGAAGTCGATGATTCTTCCTCAGATTCTGAATCAGCATATAAAACTTGTAAAATTTTGTCTTTAATTTCTTCCTCTAAATCGAGACTTTTGATTTTGTTTTTCTGGTCTGGACATTTATTGGTATAATGTCCTTCCTTACCACATTTAAAACATTTGTTTGATTTTTTAAATTTTTTTGTTCTTTTGTTTTTGGAATATGTTTTCTTTTTGCTCTGTTTAGGAGACCAGTAATTAGGGGTTTTGCCAGGAATGTAAGCATAGTCGGGATACTTTTTCCTGCCATATTTGTCTCTTTTGTATCTGTAAACACTTTTAGGGGATTTATGAAATTTCTTTTTCCTAGGTGTGGGGAGTTTGTCAAAACCAAACTGTTCGTACCACGATCCTAGTTATTTTCTGGTTGTCAGTTTTTGTTATTTGAGTTAGCTTTTTAGTCTAAGATCATTGCAAAGCTGTAAGGTTACAATGTTAATCGTAGCAATGATTTCACCATAAGTCCAGGTGTTCAGGTCCATCTGTGACCAGTCAGACCATCCCATATGTTCAACCATTTTGTCTTGAACCTTATTGGAAAAAAGCTTTGGTAAACCAAAAATAAAATTTTCTTTCCAATAAGAATTCTCATTGTCAGGTCTTTGTAAAACTCTGGTTAAAAAGATGTCTTTACACCATTAAAAATCGCTAAGTTTTTTGCGTTTCAAATTTTAGAGTTTTGGAAATTCTTTTCCTTGGTTGATGTTGGGGTTTCTAACAAAATGCATCAAAATGGTGTAACATAGAACATCTATACCATCTGGTTCAGATGTAGTGGTAGTTGTTGAGGTTGAGGGTATAAAAGAGGTTGGGCCAGTTGCTGATTTGGCTGGTAAAGCTGTGGTCACAATTTTGGTGTGGCTAGTTATAGAACTTCTGGCATTTAGGCTAAGGGTATGGGTCCACCATCCGAATATTTGGGCTTCAAAGCCAGTGGTCAAGGAGGCTACTGCATCAGCATGTGACATGTTTTGTTTCTTGATGTAGATATAACCAATGGTGTGCATCTGTCTAATGACTGTGATGATCTGGTATTCTGATAAGCCATCAATGTTGAATTGATAACATGTATTACCAGTATAGGAACGATATGGGACTGCTTCTTCGTATTGTAAGTCAGGAGGTGTAGGTCTGGGATAATAAGGTTTGGTATTTTGTTAATATCGAGTGTAATTGTGGTTATCTGCTTTGTCATTGGAGGTGATTTTTTGGACCATGTTAACAAAACCTAAGTCTTCTTCTTCATCAGAGGATGATTGGACATTTTTGTCAAGGGTTTGGACTTCTGGTTTTGGTATAGGTAGGTCTCTGAGTCTTTCTTCGATGGCTTTTAGTAGCTCTTTTTCGTCAATGATATTGTCAAAGGATTTCTCAATACCTCTATGGTCAGGAAACATGAGTGGTTCAGTGTTTTGTTCAGGTATTTTTCCTTTGATTTTTCTGGAAGAGGTGGCTGGTTCATATGGGACAAACACTTGTGGAGGAATTTCTTTTGGAACAGGGAAAACAAAGGTTTGAGAAAGGTTAAGGTCAATTTTCTCTAACTGTTCTCCCAGGGAATTTAAAAAGAAATTCATGTAATTGTTTTGCCTCATAACTGCTCTTATCTGTTGAGAAGATGAAGGAATGGTAGGAGACAGATCTTCGTCAAAAATTATGAAAGGTGTACAGAGAGTTGTATTATTGTCACTTTCTGGGTCTTCGTTGGGCATTTCAATTTCAAAATGTCTTGGAGGAGGATGGACTTGTTTTTCCTCTCCTCGTTTTGTTTTGTATGTTCTGATGTTTGATTTGTTAATAACGAGGCATTTTTGTTCGAGGGTTTTTCTGTTTGTATACCATTCAAAGAAAGATATTTCTTGGTTAAGGTTTTTAATGTTTTCTGTCCATCTCTTACGGAATTGTTTTCTTTTGTTTTCTGAGTATTTTTTCTTGTATATTTCCCTTAACTGCTGATTCTGGGGGGAATAGTACTTAGCAATTAAATGGTCGAAATCAACACTAGGTTTTCGGTTGATGACATTTATGGCTCTAATCTGGGGTTCTGGCTCAAGAATTTCTGTCAAGACTTGAAAGGGAGTTGGTGAGGTTTGACCTTGGTCATAGGTGTGTATAGGTTGGGCCACTTGTTCCAGGGTTTTTTGGACATGGGTCACATGTGTAGGGATTTCTAGTGGAACAGGGGTTTCTGTTCTGGGCATGTGCCTTCTTCTCTTGTGGACAAGGTTGACAACTGGTTCACTGGAGTCATCTTCTGGATCATAATTGGCCACTAGGCTTGGTGTGATGCCGGTTATTTGTCTGGGCTATCTGTGGCTAGACTTGGTATTTGTCTGGCTATGTTTTGTCTGGATAGGCTAGATAGTGAATTTCTAGCTGACTGGAAGTCATTTAGTGATCTGGAATGGTCACTGTCAATTTCTCTAAGAGATAGACCCCTCGTAAAGGATATTCTAAGGGTTCCATCTTCTTCAGTAACACAATCATGGAGGTTTCTCATGGGAGGTTTATAAGAAGGTTGTTCAACTTTCTCTTTGACCCAATCATCTAGAAATTTAATATTTTTCCATTTGACTGGAACGGGTACTAGGACATTGACTGAGGGAGATTCATTGAAGCATATGGTCTGGTCAGCTGGTACAGATGGAGGTATGTAGTTGGGGATAAGTCCAGAGGTTAAAACTCGGTAATGAACTCTGTAAACAAGCTTATAAGGACTGATTTTTTTTAAGAAATTGATAATTATGGGTCTGGATGTCTATGAATAGGCACTTTTCTTTGTGATCGTATTTGTTTAGGGCTATGGTGAAGTTGGGATAGCACTGGAAGTAAATAGGACCATAAGTCAGGGAGGTTTCAACCATTCCCAGTATGGATTCTTTGTAATTTGTAATTCTTTTGTCTCTTAAAACAATTAATAAAGAATTGTTTAATCCAATTTTTGAAAGAGGTTTAATGTCTACTTGGACACTTCCAATGTGTAAGTCATTAAAACCGATTTTTTTGTAATGGTTCAAACTATTTTTATTTAAAAGATTTGTTGTAAAAGTATTGTTTTGAAATTTCACATTGATCTCTTTGGTTTTCTGACCCAGAAGGGTCCTTAAGTCTAATAGTTTTTTCTTGTAAATACTGCTTTATTGAATATCAGGCAACTGCCAATTGATCAAGTCTTTGTCATCCCAATTAGTCTCATAGTTAGCCACAGATTGTCCAGTACTACTATTCATATCATCAGGTTCTATTCCAGCTCTAGAACTACTTGCAGACATGGTAAAGAAAATAAATAGTAAAAATCCTAGGTTTTGACTCACGGCCTGTTCAAGCGGGACAAACGCCTATAGCACCCTAGCAAATGACAACACCCTATAGAACTACCGACTTTGCACCTAGAGAAAAATATTCACCAACATTGGAAATATTTAGAAATATTTTTTAAGACCATTAAATTTCATGGATTGGTGATTTCGACCCTTAAAATCACTATTTTTCAAACCCATATTAGAATTTTGGGCCATAATAATAAAAGAGGAACATTTGTTCCTATCCAAAGAAGTTTAGATTTTGCTGACAAATTTCCTGATGAAATTAGAGACAAAAAAAATTGCAAAGGTTTTTAGGGTGTTTGAACTATATCTCAAATTTTTATAAAGAACTCAGTATTATTTGCAAACATCTTTTCCAAAGATTAAAGACCAATCCTTTTCCTTGGACACAGGAACATACCAAGGCAGTCCAACATGTTAAAAAATATGTTAAGAAACTTCCTTGTATGTTTATTTGTCATCCTACTGCCCTCAAAATCGTAGAAACTGATGCCTCAGAAATCGGTTTTGGTGGTATTCTAAAACAGACCATTAAAAACAATGAATGTTTGGTTAGGTATGTTTTAGGGTCCTGGAATGATACCTAACAAAAATATTCAACTGTTAAAATGGAAATTTTAGCCATTGTTTTGACAATTCAAAAATTGCAAGATAACTTGATTAATTAAAAATTCGACTGCCAATCTGTAAAATATATTTTGAAAAAAGATGTGAAAAATCTTGCCAGTAATTTTTTTTTTGCTAGATGGCAATCATTATTATCTGCTTTCGATTTTGATATTGAATATATTAAAGGATCAGACAATAGTCTTCTAGACTTTTTGACCAGAGAAGTTTTACAGGGTGATAAAAATAAGCACTAGCAGAGGTGGTCGTGGTGGCCGAAGCCCAGGTGGCTGAGGCTCCAGATCAGACTTATCGAAAGACAAGAATGTTGACTTATCATGCAACTCCTAAAGGGTCATAAAGACAAATATGTTGTTTCTCTAATTTCTCAGCCAATTCCCCACATATACAACCTTTAACCCAATTACCTCCTACTAAACCATCTCCCAGTAGAAGCCCAAGCCAAAGCCCAATTCATACGACAAACACCTTTTCCCCTTTATCTGCTACCAGCAGTTCTTTTAAAACTATAACCTCTTCCAGAGTAAGCCCACACTAAAATAAACAGGATAAGTTAGCTTCACAAAATACCCAGTCCAATCTTCCAAGAATAAATCAACCAATATATTCTTATGTCAATAAACCTTTCTTTGATAAGTTTTTTTCCATGGAACATGAATTTCTGCATGACTAATATTTCAGAGAACCTAAAAAACTTGCGGATGATATTATCAACCCCTTGTTTGACAGAATTCCTGAGGACATATTAAAAAGACATATCTTTTATGAATTTATTCTTGTTGACACAGACTCCATTTTAATTTCAGATATTTTTGACAAGATCGACAAAGAAAAACTAATTTTTAGAAAAATAAAGATTTGCAAAATCATTACTTTAGAACAATGGGGTGGAAATCCCAATTCAAAAAGAAATTTCAGCAGAATTTGCCATGTCTCAGATTTTTCTTACTGGGACTATATTAATGCTTGGACCAAATTCCTTTATGGACAAAACCTAGGAAATTCACTCTCTTGTTTCATTTATTTTGACAAAAAATTCAAATAAACCTACCAGTCTGGTTTTTAGAATGGTGGGATAAATTTGGACCCATTATTGATTTTCTTCCTGGACAAGTAAAAGAATGTTATTCCTTCTGGATCTCTAACCTTGCCAGACCAGCAGAATGGGAATTCTTCCCAGACTTATTACTGTTCTACGTTCATTTCAACCTCATATGGATTCTCATGCTTGAGTATTCCATTAAAGACAAACTGGTTGGAAATGTGAACGTCCCATATTTTGGAAGACAAGTGAAAATCAAATGGTGGAGTGGTATGAACATCTCTGACAATGGAAAGGACAAAGTTTCTAAGTGGTTTAGTGACAATCCGTCACTATGTAATAAACCTTCTGACCAATCACACTTCCTCATGGTTAAATCTCAAAATCAAGCCAAAATTGTTGCTTATTGTACTCCTGATGAGCTCATGAAGATAGTAGAAGAAATGAAAAAGACAATGGCCATCATGTCTCAAGTAGACACCAATTCTGAAAAAAGAAAATAAGAAGAAGAGGACAATTATTATGACAGTGACGACCCTACCACTTACTTTGGTCACGACCCTTGAGCTTATCTTCAAAGCTTTGTTGATAAGGTTCATGATATGGCAGACAAGAATCGTGACATAAAGCAAGAGATTCACCGACAAAAGCAAAAGTGACAATTGACTTGACAAAAGCAAAAGTAAATAGTACCTGATAAGATCAATTTTCCTACTGACTTATCTTTTGTTTGTCTTTTGTAATAATGTTGTATGGTTAGTTGACCTGGTATAGCTTAACCAAGGTGAACTTTTGTCTATATATTCTCTGAAATTTTCTTTCAGAGGCAGGTTCAGTTTTAGCATTTTCTAAACTTGTAAAAAGCTCTGCGATGCTTTCTTCTCTTTCTCTCTTCTTCCTACTGTAAATTTCTGAACTTCAAAGAAAATTTGAGACTTATTTTGTATATCATCTTTGCTGTCAGACTATTGCCTTTGCGCTATAAGCAATTATTCACCTTATTATCTTTTTATTTTTATGACATATTATTATTTTGTGGTCTAAGTATATAGGCCGGAATACACAGACCTACTCATACCCCGAAATTGTGTCGGTAGAGTACACTTGTGAGACAACGCCACGTACAGACCAGTTTTATACTTGATTTATACTTGTATTTTTGAATATCTGACGACTATTAATTTATTGCGACTTTTCTGATATGTGGAGATCTTAAACCAAATCTGTTCTGATATGCAGGATCCTCATAGGAGGCAAGCATAGAGCATACTAAGATATTGGAGAACTACGGATCTCGACATAAAACTATCTGAATATTAGGACGAGAGAAACTTAGAAAGCCATAGATAAACAAACACTCAGATTTTATTTTCTTCGATTAATTTTACAATGAGAGAATCTCAAGCTATTTATAGAGGAGAAGAGAGCTCTGGATAGATAAGGCCAAGGCTTATGGCTGACAAGCATATATTACAAAGAGAAAAATTAATCCCTGTCGGACATGTGATAGGCCTACATCAAAGCAAACAAAAGAAAAGTTGTCTGGCAGCTGGTAGGCACGATAATAATTAGACATCTAAAAGATAAATAGGAGATACGCTTGGAGAAAAGTTATGGACTGCTGAGGTTACAGGTGGCATGGTATTCATCATCAGAGTCGAGAGCTCCGCAAATGGAACAGGGTCACGTGTCATCCTGAAACGGGTCTTGTTAATCCAAAAGATAAGAATTCTGGAAAGGGTGCCAACTTCGAGATGGGTCTCTTGGGACACCTGGAAGGATGAAGAAGACATCCGTCATGTCACCATTGACGTCACAGAGGAAATTGAGGAGAGGAATCTGGATAATGATCGGATACAGTCTTTTGTAGTCATACGATGTTTCCCATTTGTAGCCGATATTAGAAGTCCACAGGAGTCCGGTATGTGGATTGTGATGATAGGGCATGTGAGAGATCCAGATACAACATACCTTGGCTGCCAAATCTGGATCCATCTTCCAAAGATAGTATTGACTCATGAGCCTAGTAAGCTCAGTGTGCCAAGAGGACAGTGGATTAAACCATTGAAAGAAGGTCCGAAGATTTGCATTAAGGGAGGAGGGGTCTTAGATGAGGCCATATAATACTCGGCGGGGAAAAATCATAGCATGATGATGTAGGATCGATAAACACCATAGGAACCATAAGACCTGAGGAGAATAATAGTAAAAAAAGGGAAACACAAAGGGTTAAAGAAATGGTTTGGTAGGATTGACAAGTTGGTGTATACAGTCTTGGTCATTGATATGAGAGAGATAAATTGGGAGGTATGCCTTGGAAATTGACCTGGTGGTATGGTTGCCATTAATTATGGAGATTGACCTGGTGGTATGGTCGCCATTAATTATGGGGGAAAATGACGAGGATGAGGTATAGATGGAGAAGAGGCCGAGGAAGATGCCGAAGAGGTTATCAAAAAAAGTTAAGGAATGGGTCCAGCTTGAGAGATAAGTGTGACATGATGAGGTCTGGAGAGCATATAAGGAATTATGTTATTATGCCCTTTAATGTGGTTTATAGAGAAATCATATCTAGAAAACCAATCTTTGAGCCTTAGAAGTTGAGGGTTTGGAGGGAGTTTGTTACGAAACTCAAGGACCTTTGGAAAGGATGAATTGTTCATTTCTATGACGAAGCTCTTAGTCCAGAAGTGGAAGTCAAACTTGAAGATCCCATTCTTTACTGCAAAAATCTCTTTATAGACTGTGTGATAGTGCTTTTGGACATCTTTGAATTGTCAACTGCCATGACCGCAATAGTGGCACTTTCCTTTTATTTTTTCAATGAGGATGGCTCCCCAAAAATGATCACTAGCATCAGTTTGAAGGATGAGTTGTCCTGAAGAGGGTATGTGCAAAGGAGGTGGTTTCTCAGAGATTCTCTTTAGATGGGCAACTGCTTCATAATAAGATGTGTTCCACTGAGAAGGGTTCTTCTTAAGCATATTAGATAAGATTGTAGTGTAGTGGCTAGCCTGTGGGATAAAGTCCCTATGTAATTGACGATGCCAAGGAATTGTTGAACTTGTTTTTGAGTGAAGTTCGAATCAGGGAAATCAACGAGCTGCTTGGAAAAGTGAGGACTAGAGTGGCAGGCCCCTTCTCTTATCTGTATGCTGAGGAATTCGATTTCAGCAACGCCAATCGAACTCTTATTCTCAGAGAGCATAATTCCGTACTGTTAATTGTCGTAAAAGCTTGTCATGAAACTCCTCATCTGGGGAGGAAAACAGAATGTCATTGATATATAGTAAGGCAGAAAGGAGGATAGGATGGAAAATCCTGGTGATGGCCTTCTGGAAAAGTGAAGGAGCATTTTTTAGGCCAAAAGGCAAAACAGTCCATTAGTATTGAGCATTTGGAAGACAGAAAGTCATCTTGTATCTTTCTTCAGGATGGATGCCTATTTGCCAGAAGGCTCCTTTTAAGTCAAACTTGGAAAATATAGTAGCTCCATGTAACTGTGAGAACATGGAGTTTTTCTTGAATTTGTTGGAAGTTAGGATTGATGGCGGAGAGTGGGAAAATCTTGGGTATGTTGGTGAAAGGTTTGAATTCACGTTTGAACCAGATACGGGTTGGAAGAATTCTGATGGATTTTGATTGGCTATTAACATCCCATCCAATTGGAATATATTTGTCTGGAAGAGGAGTACCAATAAAGTGAGTCCACGGATTGTATGAGGGGAAAAATTGGATGCCAATCATCTTCTTAAAGACCAGGTTGGTAATAAAGATTTGGTCATCAGCTGTCAAGAACTCATTGTTCTTTTCTTTCCAAGCTTCTGGGGGTAGAACCCTAGGGTTCATCATTGTAGAGTGTGCGCCAGTATCGAAATAGGCAATGGCCGGAACCAGCTTGGAGTATTTTTCTGCCAGAATCTGAACCTGGATTTGAGGTCTGAGGTTATTATCACTTGTTGCCTGGTAGGCTTCTGAGGGGAGGTCTGGTTCCGAATAGTCTGAGGTTTCTGAGGATGAGCTGGAGTCATCTGAATCTTGGATCATAAAAGTGGTTAGTTGGTTGACATCTTCTTTTTATGAGAAGATGGATTCTATGTCAGCATCAGAAGGAACTTTATCAACAATCTGTCTGAGATGTTGAATGAGCTTGGCTGATTTCGTTCTTTTGTTAGGGTACTGCTTGGCATAGTGTCCCTTTTGTCTGCAGGCAAAACACTTGTCTGATTTGTTCCAGTATCTCCTAACCTTCTTTCGAAAATATTTATATTTTCTATTTCTCTTGTTATTATAGAAATTCTTCTCTTTTGTGGCTATCTTCTAGGGCTGACCCTTGGAATGGCGGTAGGATCTGCAATTGCAGTGATCTGTATTTTTGCATTTGAGGTGGTATGAATCAGGTATTTTACAATAACTATAGTACTTCCTGCCTTCCCTGATCATTTTTTTGAAAACTCTTTGTGCGGCATAGAGTTTGTCTAGGGCAGTGTGAGTGTACATGTGTGTTTCCCCTAGGGAAATATCTCGGAGGGTCCGGTTTAAGAGTTCTATTAAACGTTAAAGTTCACCCTGAAGTTCTGGAGGGAGAGAGTTCAAATAGACCTGCCATAAGCTTTCATCGTTGATTCCGCTAAGGGCATGGTATCTGAAGGAAATATGTCTGTAATGAAAATCTATATCCTTTTTGTCAAGGGAGTAGCACCGCATTTCAAAGAACTCCTGTCTGTTTTTTTTATAGAACTGAGAAGCATCTATGAGAAATTCTCGAAAAATAATCCCCACAGCTTGTGATACAGAACCACATCGGACTAACTGTAGCTGTCGGTATTCTTTGAGAGACTGATACTAATTCCTAAGAGATCCAGTGAATCTGGAAATGAATTCTCTTAAGATGGTTTCTGTGTTGTTTTCTCGCTTTGCTGTCTGGAGATCGAGTCATGCACTCATTTCTGACATCCTTCTTCTCCATTAACGGGGAGCAGAATCGTCAAGATAAACCATGGGCCATTTATGGGTTTTTGAGTGGGAACAGGGCCTGGGGGCCTGTGATCTAGAGGTTCTTCTACAATAGGGGTTGGTTATTCAGAAGTCCCCTCTAAAGTGTCCACTGTCTGGGTGGATGGTTGGGGGTCTGTTCTGGATGCCATAAAGATCTAAGAAAAATCTGCAAGCTCATCTGGGTCTGATTGGTACGATTGGTCAGTTGATGTAGGGGAGTATGCTTCCTATGAAGAATAAGACTCATAGGAGGATTCTGTAGGGGTAGTAGAGGTTTCGTTGGAGGAGGTATGTTCAGAAAAGGAGGTAGATTGGTGAGAAGTATAGAAGGCGTGTTTGTGATGGTCCGAGCTTTTCTTTTTCTGGGGAGATGATTTTTTAGAAGGTCGGGTAGTTCTGCTGGACGATGGCTTGTCTGGTTGCCTTGGAGGTGATAAAGGCGGATATTTTCTCAAAAGTTCTCCAGTTGATTTGAAAAGTTGGGAGTGGTCAGGAGGTCTAAAGGAATGAGGTGGGGATTGGGTTGGAAATATCAAGGATGGAGTGTAAGGATGTGCTCTTGGAACATAGGGTGCACTGGTGAAGTGGTCACGACTTATTTGATCTAATTGATCCTTAAGCTGTCTGATTTCTCTTTATTTGTTGTCAAAGTTAGGACCAAAATATCTTTGGTTTATTTATTGATGGAGGTCGGCGTTCAGTCTGGTAACTCTAGATTGCAAGTCTGTATACATATTGCGTAAAGAGGAGTCCAAATGTTGAAGGTGAATATCATGTTGAGAAACATGATGCGAGACCTGGTCAATCTTTTGATCAATAGAGTGCAAAAATCTATTCTGAACTCTATCATTGCGGGAATGCCAGTTAAGGACTGCTTGAGGGATCCATCAGGAAGGACTTCAGTGGTTTGGACGAATGGTCTAGAAAACAGGTTCCTTTCGGGGTTCGAGGAAAGTTCCAGATGAGGAAAATCCTTGTCATAACTGGAAACGATGAAGCAAGGAATGAGGGCTGAAGCAGTAGGTAGGAATCATTTTGGTTCCTCTGGCTCATTTGGTAGCAAACCTTCGGATTTAAGGATTTGAAGGGCTCTATCGTAGATAGAGAGAGACTTTTTTTTATAGGAAGTAAATCACTCCAGAGACTGTTAAGATCGTCTGGTTTTCAGTAGGAACGACTTGGTTTACAAGGTGATCTCATGGCCTAGGAACAAATTTTGCATTCACAGTCTGTATCACACATCTCTAGATCAACGTCCCATATGAAGTGGCCGTTCATTTTATCCTTATAGATAGGGGTTCCGTCAGCTTCGAATCAATGAATTGGAATTTCTTTTTCGAAAGTGACAGGTCTGATCATGAGAACTTGAAAAATATGAGGTGCACTAGGTGTGGGTGCACTGGTGGATACTTCAGTGGTTGAAGTACTGATTGGTTCATAAATGGTCTGTATGGAGCCATCAGACAGTTTGGAGAATTTTGTGTCTGAAGCAACAACAGGAGTGGTATTCTGGAAGGCTTTCTCATAATTGGTGATCCATTTGAGAGGCATAATTTCCGTAACCTTATCCCTAGGAAGTTGCTTAGGAATTTGAATGATGGTGGGAACTTTATCTTCTCTTTTTGCTTTTATGAAGATGGTATCTCCAGTATGTCCAGGAACAGGGAGATCAAGGGCATGATCTTGAAGCCTGTAGGCGATCTGATAATGCAACGTTGCCATGTAGGAATTAGGCATCATGGGTGCTCCTACCACTTGGAGTTGAATTTTGAGACAATTGTGAAGATTCTGATCTCTGAGAGGGATGTTGAAGTTAGGGTAATAAGTGAGAGAAAAACTTCCTGCATAGAGTGTTGACAGGCAAGTTCCGATGATTGCATGCTCATATTCTTTATAGATAGTATTGAGGAGAGCAATCCTGGCAGTGACGATTGATGCCATATCAATGGCAAAGAGCTCTATGACCATCTCATAGAGAGCATAATTGTCTAGGTTTCCTCACAAACGGCCTTACCTCAACGGCCTAAACAGGGTACTCACTTACAAAACACTATCAGAGATAGATGGAGATCTTAAGACAAATCTATTCTGATATGCAGGATCCTCATAGGAGACAAGCCTAGAGCATACTGAGATTTTGGAGAACTACAGATCTCGACATAAAACTATCTGAAGATTAGGATGAGAGAAACTTAGAAAGCCATAGATAAACAAACACTCGTATTTTATTTTCTTCGATTGATTTTACAAGGAGAGCATCTCAAGCTATTTATAGAGGAGAAGAGAGTTTGGAAAAGATAAGGCCAAGGCTTATGGCCGACAAGCATATCTTACAAAGAGAAAAATTAATCCCTGTCGGACAGGTGACAGGCCTACATCAAAGCAAACAAAAGAAAAGTTGTCTGGCAGCTGGCAGGCACGATAATAATTAGACATCTAAAAGTTAAATATGAGATACGCTTGAAGAAAAGTTATGGACTGCTGAGGTTACAGGTGGCATGGTATTCATCATCAGAGTTGAGAGCTCTGCAAATGAAACAGGGCTACGTGTCATCCTAAAGTGGGTCTTGAGAATCTAGAAGATAAGAATTCTGAAAAGGGTGCTAACTTCGAGATGGTTCCCTTAGGACACATGGAAGGATGAAAAGGACATACGTCGTGTCACCATTAACGTCACAGAGGAAATTGATGAGAGGGATTTGGATACTGATCGGATACAATCTTTCATAGTCATACGATGTATCCCATTCGTAGCAGATTTTTTAAGTCCACAGGAGTCTGATATGTAGATTGTGATAATAGGGCCAGTGAAAGATCCAGATACAACATACCTTGGCTGCCAAATCTGGATCCATCCTCCAAAGATGGTATTGACCCATGAGCCTTGTAAGCTCAGTGTGCCAAGAGGACAGTGGATTAAACCATTGAAGGAAGGTCCGAAGATTTGCATTAAGGGAGGACGGGTCTTGGATGAAGCCATATAATGCTTGGAGGGGAAAAATCATAGCATGATGATGTAAGACCGATAAACACCATAAGAACCATAAGACCTGAGTAGAATAATAGTAAAAATGGGGGACACAAAGGGGTCAAGAAATGGTTTGGTAGGATTGACAAGTTGGTGTCTACAGTCTTGGTCATTGATCTGTGAGAGATAAATTGGGAGGTATGCATTGGAAAAGCTTTGTATTTGCAGAACAAAGGGAGATTGACCTGGTGGTATGGTCGCCATTAATTCTGGGGTAAAAGAAGGAGGATGAGGTATAGATGGAGAAGAGGCCGAGGAAGATGCCGAAGAGGTTATCATATAAAGTAAATCAATGGGTCCAGTTTGAGAGATAAGGGTGACAGGATGAGGTATGGAGAGCATATCAGGAATGATGTTATTATGCCTTTTAATGTGTTTCACAAAGAAATCATATCTAGAAAACCAATCTTTGAGCCTTAGAAGTTGAGGGTTTGGAGGGAGTTTGTTGCGAAACTCAAAGACCTTTGGAAATGAAGAAATTTTCCATTTCTATGACGAAGCTCCTAGTCCTGTGGTTGAAGTCAAACTTAGAGATCCCATTCTTTACCGCAAGATTCTCTTTATAGACTGTGTGATAATGCTTTTGGGCATCTTTGAATTGTCCACTACCATGACCGCAGTAGTGGCGCTTTCCTTTTATTACTTCAATGAGGATGGATCCACAAAAATGATCACTAGCGTCAGTTTGGAGGATAAGCTGTCCTGAAGAGGGTATGTGCAAATGAGGTGGTTTCTAGGAGATTCTCTTTAGATGGGCAACTGCTTCAGAATGAGATGTGTTCTACTAAGGAGGGTTCTTCTTAAGCAGATTGGACAGGATTGTAGTGTAGTGGCTAGCCTATCGGATAAAGTCCCTAATGTAATTGACGATACCAAGGAATTGTTGAACTTGTTTTCGAGTGAGGTTCAACTCAGGGAAATCAAGGAGCTGCTTGGCCAAGTGAGGACCAGGGTGGTAGGCCGATTCTCTTATCTACATGCCGAGGAATTCGATTTCAGCAACGCTAATCAAACTCTTCTTCTCAGAGAGCATAATTCCATACTGGTCTACGATCTTATGGAATTGTCGTAAAAGCTTGTCATGAGACTTCTCATCTGGAGAGAAAAGCAGAATGTCATCAATATATAGTAAGGTAGAATGGTGGATATGATGAAAAATCCTGGTGATAGCCTTCTAGAAAAGTGAAGGAGCAGTTTTTAGGCCAAAAGGCAAAACGGTCCATTGGTATTGAGCATTTGGGAGATAGATGCCGTCTTGTATCTTTCTTCAGGATGGATGCCTATCTGCCAGAATGCTCCTTTCAAGTCAAACTTGGAAAATATAATAGTTGCAGGTAGCTGTGAGAATAGGTAGTTGGCTCTCGAGACCGGAAACTTGTCATCTTGGAGGAAGAGTTTGAGAGGTTTGTAATCAATGACCAGTCTCTTTTTTCCTCTGAGCTATTCAGATATTTTTTTTCAACGTAAAAGGCCTGGCAGGCCCAAGGAGAGGAAGTGGGTTCTATTAGTCCTTGTTAGAAGAGTTCTTCACATTCTATGTTTGCTAGCAAGAGGTCTGTGGGTTACATTCCTGAATGAGAAGCTTTGGTAGGGTTGGCATCCTCGTTCAGCTTGAAGGGAAGCTTGATGAAAAAATATGGATTTTTCCACAATGGATTTGGGTGTTTAAAGTCAGCATGGCTGTTCGTGCAAAATTCAAGGAGTTTTTCTTGAATTTGTTGGAAGTTAAAATTGATGGCGGAGAGAGGGAAAATCTTGGATATGTTGGTAAAAGGTTTGAATTCACGTTTGAACCGGATGCCGGTAGGAAGAATTCTGATGGATTTGGATTGGCTATAAACATCCCATCCAATTAGAATATCTTTGTCAGAAAGGGGAGTACCAATAAAGTGAGTCCACGGAGTTTATGAGGGGAAAAATTGGATGCCAATCTTTTTCTTAGAGACCAGGTTGGTAATAAAGATCTGGCCATCAGTTGCCAAGAACTCATTGCTCTTTTCTTTCCAAGCTTCTAGGGGTAGAACCCTAGGGTTCATCATTTTGGAGTGTGCGCCAGTATCGAAATAGGCAATGGGCGGGATCGGCTTGGAGTATTTTTCTGCCAGAATCTGAACCTGAATTTGAGGGCCCAGGTTATTATCACTTGTTGCCTGGTAGGCTTCTGAGGGGAGGTCTAGTTCCGAATAGTCTGAGGTTTCTAAGGATGAGCTGGACTCATCTAAATCTTGGATCATAAAAGTGGTTAGTTGGTTGACATCTTCTTGTTCAGTGAAGATGGATTCTATGTCATCATCAGCAATCTGTCTGAGCTGTTGAATGAGCTTGGCTGATTTCATTTTTTTTGTTAGGGCATTGCTTGGCATAGTGTCCTTTTTGTCCGCAGGCAAAACACTTGTCTGATTTGTTCCAGGATCTTCTAGCCTTATTTCGAAAATATTTATATTTTCTATTTCTCTTGTTATTATAGAAATTCTTCTCTTTTTGTGGTTGTTTTCTGGGAGGCTGACCCCTGGAACGGCGTTAGGATCTGCAATTGCAGTGATCTGTATTTTTGCATTTGAGGTGGTATGAATCAAGTAATTTACAATACCTATCATACTTTCTGTCTTCCCTGATCATTTTTGTGAAAACTCTTTGTGTGGCACAGAGTTTGTCTAGGGCATATATATAAATTAATATGTATTATTAATATATATATATATATATATATATATATATATATTATAATAATATAATATGTTTATCTATATTAAATTGTATATAATATATTATATGTATACATATATATATATATGTATTAAAAATACATATTAATACATATATATATAATATTTATTATTAATATAATAATAATAATGATATATTATTAATATTATTATATATTATATAATTTATTGGACATGATTGTAATTGTTTGATAATTTAAAAGGTAAATTGATCTTTTTGACACTTGTCTCATGTCATGGGACAAGTTGTCATAGGGTCTTGGGTGGGATAAGTTTTTGTGATTTTTGTCCTACCTTGTCTCGTTCTGTCTCGTTCTGTCTTATGCTAAGGACGCGTCAAACGTGGTACAAGAACAAACTGTTTCACGTTGTCCTGTCCTATCCCGCGTACCAAACGCACCATAAGAGATCTAAGTTAACGAAAAAGAGGTTTTATGGGTAGTATATAAAAATACTATAAAAGGAAAGTCGGGCTGGTTTATTGTTTTGTTTTTTATTTATTGTGATTAATAACAATAAATATAGTGTGCCTTTCCTTTTTTTAGTGTTCTAATATGTGTTATTAGGACATAATGACACACGTTAACACTACCATAATTCATTATTACACCTATAAGTAAATACATCTTTTTATTTTTGGAAGAAGTAAAATTTCCGCGGGAATCGTTAAGAATTGAATCTTGTTGTTTATTAAAATTTTAAAATAGATATTTTCAGTTTTCCGGTGAATTACCGGAAGAACTCGGTTCTCTTAAAGCTTTGGAAAGATTTTGGGCTGGAAAAAATGGCATCACAGGTTTGTTTCTAATATATATATAATTTTAGTTAATTTATAAGGATCCCTTTTATTTCGAAAATTATCAATTCAATTACAAGTTTGAGAAATTAAACAATTAGATCTATTTTTTTATTAGGACAATTTCTTATTATTATTTTGGGAAAATTGCATTAAAGTACCCTAACTTTTGCTAAAAGTGCAACTAGATTGCACTTTTGCCAAAATAACATTCTAGTACCGTTGACCAAAGGGTTGGCAGTTACAGTTAACTGATCATTTTATGTTAGAAGGGTAATAACATTTTATCCTTAAAAGAAACTATAAAAATAAAATATTTAAATATTTTTTGTAAAGAAATTGGGTAAGAAGTTAAAAAAATTAAGAAAAAAAAACAAGAGATTTGGTTCCTAGAAACAATGTGGACGGAGACTTTTATTACATGGTATTTATAATTTATCGGGATATAATCATTTCCCCAATGTACTTTATCTTATTAGACACTTTACCCCATCGAGTTTCAGAAATGATTGTTCTTCTCCCTGGAAGCCAAATTATTAGATATCTTCCCCATTACCATTAGGATTTCTGTTAAACCGACACTTTGACTGTGGGAAAGATAACATAATTTTATGGAAAACAAAAAGGATAAGGCTTTTAATTTTATTTTTTTGAAACAAACAAAAAGGTAGACTTTAATCATTTTTAGAAATTAAAGGGGGCAAAGTGTCTAATAAGATAAACTACAGGGGGAAACAACCAAAATCAACATGCATGTTATTTTATTTTATTTTATATTATTTTTGAGAAAAAACATGCATGTTAATTTTTATTTTTATTTAAAAAAAAATATGATATGCATTATGATTTATCGAACCATATAATTAAAATGGTAATTTAAAGTACAAGAAATTTTAAAAAATTAACGCGTTTGGTATCATTTTTAAAATAGTGTTTTTGAAAACTATACTTAAAAATGAAAATCATGTTTTTAAAAATACAATATGTTTGGTAGTGTTTTTTTTTTAGTAGTTTTCAAAAATCGAAAATGATGAAATGTATTTGGCGTTTTTTTTAAATGGATAAAATAGTTGTTTGTATGACTGTGGGTATTAAGAAGTAAGCTTCGGTTTCGGCCTAGGGTAGCTTTTTCTAAATAAAAAAATTTAAAAGTTTGAAAAAAAAAATAGTTTTTTTTAAGTAAATATACAAATGAAAGATAATGACAAAATTAACATTAAAATGTTATAGTTTATAATTTAATTAATTGAGATAATTATTTCAAAAAAATAATAATAATTGAGATAATCTCAATAGATTCAAACACATTAAAGTTTCAATTTCTTCTCCGTTCTATGTTTATTTCATAAATAAAATAAACAAATTTTGAATAATTCTTAAGCATCTTCAATGTAAATATATATTTTTTGAGTTTCTAACTAGTGTCACATCAGCATCTCTATTTATTATAGACCCACTTTTGAATTTTTTTTAGAAAAATGCATATTCACATCTCCGATGCAATTATCTAAAGTCAAATATGCATCCATTTTATGAACAATCATAATAAAATAATTATTTCACTATATCTGTTTTTTAATTTTACAATTAAATGAGCTTTAATATTATTTGTGGAAAGAGTTAGAAATTCTAATCAACATTTCTATGAGAGTTTCTAATTAAAGAGTTAGAAATTATAATCAACATTTCTATGAGAGTTTCTAGAATTAGAAACTCAACTCCATATTCTCTAACTTTTTCTTTGTCACATCATCTCCATGTTAAAGAGATTTTCTAACTTTTTAACTATCTATCTTATGTAGCACTCAATTTTCTCCAAATACATATTTGCATTGAAGATGTTTTTAGTTTGCTGAAGTATGAACAAGTACACATTTAGTGAATCAGTTTAAATATTTTTAGGGCAAAGATTATAATATCTTTCAAATTAGGATTTTTTTATCGTAAGGTTTGCTTGAAAAAAATTTGTACCGCCCGATTTAGGTAGGGAATTATATTCATTCAACATGACAATTTCAAAGTTCGAGTTGCCGTATCGCATGCGGTATATATATACTTTATACTTAATTTAGTCCACCCAGATAATAAGTCCTAGTTTCGCCCCTAATTGTTTGACCACACAAAAGTTGTGGTTTATCTTAAAATGATGTTTTGAAAACTTTTAAAGAGTTGTTTTTTTATTTTAAGAAATATTTTTTTTTTAAACAGTAAAACCAAACAACAATAAGACCCCGTCCTGCAACTGTTTTTCAGTCTGTTTTCATTTTTATTTTTTAAAAACAATTTCGAAAACTCGTTCGTTAACTGTTTTTCATTTTATTTTCGAAAAAAACTAGTATTAAAAGTGAAAGATTTAAAAACCACAAAATACTTGTTTTTTGTTTTTGTTTTTACTTTTCATTTTGTTTTTCACTTTTTTTATATAAAAAAATATTTTTTTTCAAACTATTAATTGTACTATTATGCGTTTGATATGGTTAGGACAAAACGGAATAAGATTTTCAAATACCAAAGTGCGCCTTTTATATATGTATATATATATATATATTTATATATATGATATATCAAATATTATATATTTATATAGGATATAATGTAATATATTATGTATTGAATTGCATAGAGAACGGATTGAAGAAAAGGAACTTTTAAATCATGGCAAATAGCTCATCTGTAAACGCTCTTATAATACTATTCTCTACTGTCTCTGTTCGTAGAACCCAATCTAGTAAAATACAAAACCTTGTAGAATATACCCATCTCCAATCTACATTGATAAGATCAACAGCCACTTTATATGGGACGTCGACCCAGACATGTGTGATGTAGATTGCGAATGCAGACTCTGCTCCAAAGTCATGAGGTCTTCTTATAAGCCTCTTTCACACACCCGTAAACTAGAAAATCCAAATAGCCCTTCGATCGGGTTACACCCTATCAAAAATAAACCTCTTCCTATTTATGACAGAGCCCTCCAAATCCTTAAATCTGAAAGTCTACTGCCAAAAGAGCCAGAAAACCTTTTCTTCCTTTTCCTGTACCCATACCTTGTTTTATGGCTTCCAGCTATAACAAATATTTCCTTCCTTTGGAACCTACCTCCAATCCTGAAAGAAATCTATTTTCCAGACCTCGTGTCCAATCCACTGAAGTCCTCCCTAACGGATCCTTGAAACAACATTCTCAGGCTGAACAGGTGCTCAACTGGCATTCCCAAAATGCGAGAGTACAAAATAGAGTTTTACACTCTATTGATCAGAAGATTGACCAAGTTACTCATCATGTTTCGCAACATGATCTTTATCTTCAGGATCTTGATTCTTCACTCCGCAACTGGCATTCCCATAACGTTGGGATAAGGCCGTTTATATTGAAAATCTTAGAGTTTAGGGCTCCCGATGTTGGTGGCAGGGAGCCCTGAACTCTAAGATTTTCCCCACAAATGGCCTTATCCCAGCGGCCTAAACAGGGTACTCATACAAACCGCAGATGGACAGAGACCTTAAGCCAATCTGTTATGTTGTGTAGGATCCTCGTTGGAGGCAAGCACAGAGCATATTGAGATCTTAAAGAGCACTAAATCCTAGCATAGTGAACTTCTTGAAGATCATGAAGAGGAAACTTAGAAAGCCATGGAAATGATAAACACACTTAGATTTTATTTTATTGATCGATTGATTTTACAAAAAGAGCGCCTCAATCCTTATATAAAGGAGAGGAGAGGAGAGAGCTCTGGAAACGATACAAGACAAGGCAAAAGATTTGGCCGACAAACGTATCTTACAAAAACAAAATAACTAAAGCACTGTCGGATAGGTGACATGCATACAATAAAGCATCAATTAAAGCTAACAATAATTAGATAAAGCTATTTGGCAGCAGGCAAGCAAGACGAAAAAAAAAACACCACAATTATGATAAAGGCGTAGGTCCTAGAGATAAGATCATGGGCTGTTGAGATTGTAGCTGGCGTGATCTTCATCATCAGAATTGAGGGCTCCATAAATAGAACAGGGTCACGTGTCTATCTGTATTGGGTCTTGTGAGTCCAACAGATAAGAATTCTAAAATGGATGCCAACTTTGAGCGAGGCACCTTTGGACACCTAGAAGGATGAAGTGGTCATCTATTGAATCTCCATTGACGTCACAGAAAAAATTGAGTAGAGAGATCTGAAGGTAGAGAGGATATGATTTTTCATAATCGTATGTCGTATCCCATTCATAACTGATGTTTGAAGTCCATAAGAGCCTAGTTTGTGGATTGTAACGGTAAGGCCTGTGGAAAATCCATATGCAATATAACTTTGCAGCCATTTCTGTGTCTGATTTCCACAGATGATATTGACCCATGAGTCTAGTAAGCTCATTTTTCCAAACAGACAGGGGATTAAACCACTGAAGGAAAGTATGGAGGTTTGAATTGTAATGGGTTAAGCATACAGAGCTTGCAGAGGAAAGACCATAGCATGATGATGAAGAACTGATAAACACCATAAATACCATAACACTTGAGGAGAATAATAGTAAAATGAAGGAGATATAAAAGGGTCAAGGAAAGGTTTGGTAGGGTTGACGAGCATGTGTCTACAGTCTTGGGCATTTAGCAAAGAAAGGTAAATGGGAAGGTGTGTTCTAGCAAAGTTTTATATCTGTAGCAGTGAGGGTGTTTGACTAGGTGGCAGTGTTACTATTAACTCAGGAGGGTAGAAAAGAGGAAAATATGTTGCCGGAGAGGAGGCAGAGGATGAAACCGTTGTGGTAACAATGTAAAGCAGAGGAATGAGGCTGGCTTGGGTGAAAAGAGTGATAGACAGGGGTCTAGAAAGGATATCAGGGATGATATTATCATGTCCTTTCGCATGGCAAACAGTGAATTCATATCGGGAGAACCAATCTTTGAGCCTAAGCAGTTAAGGACTAGGAAGAATCTTGTTGCGAAAATCCAGGAACTTTAGGAAGGATGAGTTATCCATTTTTATAATAAAACTTTTAGTCCTAAGATGAAAGTCAAACTTTGAGATTCCATTTTTGACTGCAAGGATCTCCTTGTAGATCATGTGATAATGTTTCTGGGCATCTTTGAATTAGCTACTTGCATGGCTACAGTAGTGTCGTTTGCCACCTTTTTCTTCAATGAGGATGGCACCCCAGAAATGGTCGTTAGCATCCGTCTGGAGGATGAGTTGACCCATAGAGGGTATGTGTAGAGGAAGCAATTTTTGAGAAACTTGCTTGAGGTGAGCAACCGCATCTGAATGGATGGAGTCCCACGGAGGTGGGTTCTTCTTAAGGAGACTGACTAGGACAATAGTGTAGTGACTAGATTTTGGGATGAGTCTCTGATATAGTTGATAATACCAAGGAATTGTTGGACTTATTTATGGGTGAGGTTTGAATCTAGAAAATCAAGCAATTGTTTGGCAAAGTGAGGACCAGGGTGGTACATTCCTTGTGTAATATGCATGCTAAGGAATTCAATCTCAGTTACTCTAATTGTGCTTTTCTTTTCGGAGAGTATGATGCCATACTGATCTAAAATCCTAAGAAACCGGTACAAGAGTTTGTCATGCGAGACACTGTCTAGTGAAAATAGTAGTATATAAGATAGAATGTAGAATAGGATGAAAGATCCTTGTGAGTGCTTTCTAGAAGAGAAATGAGGTAGTTTTCAAACCAAATGGTAGGAAAGTCCATTAGTACTGTGCATTTGGGAGGCAGAAAGCAGTTTTGTATCTTTCTTAATCCCTATTTACCAAATGGCTCCTTTAAGGTCAAACTTTGAAAACACAGTTGCACCAAGGAGCTGAGAAAACAGAGTGTTGGTTCTGGGAACCGAGAACTTGTCATCACGAAGGAAGAGGTTGAGTGGCTTGTAATCAATGACCAATCTCTTTTTGCTTCTAAGCTGTTTTGTGCGCTTATCAACATAAAAAGCTTGGCACACCTAGGGAGAGGAAGTGGGTTCTAACAAACCCTGACGAAGAAGTTCGTCACATTCTTCATTGGCCAACTGAAGATCAGTAGGAGACATTCCTGAGTGAGAGGCCTTGGTTGGGTTGACATCCTCATTGAGCTTGAAAAGTCACTTGATGAAGAAGTCAAGATTTTGCCATAGAGGTTTAAGGTGCTTGAAATCAGCATGGCTATTTAAGCAAAATGTGAAGAGCTTTTCTTGGACCTGCTGGAAGGAAGGGTTGATGGCAGATAAAGGGAAGATTTTTGGAATACTGGAAACTGGTTTGAACTCTCGCTTAAATCTTATTCCAGTAGGGAGGGTTCTGAGGAATTCAGCTTGGCTATATGCTTCCCAGGCAATTTTGACATCTTTGTGTGGCAGAGGTGTGCCAATAACACGGATCCATAAGGTACATGAGGGGAAAACCTGAATACCAACTTTGTTCTTTGAGACTAGGTTGGTAATGAAAGTCTGACCATCAGCAGCTAAGAAATGGTGAACACTTTTCTTCCAGGCATTGGGAGGAAGAACCTTAGGGTTCATCATGGTGGTATGGGCACCTGTGTCGAAGTAAGCTATAGCCAAGACATGCTTTGAGTATTTTTTTGATAAGACTTGGACCAAAATTTGAGGACCTGTTGATAGGTTATCCATGTCAACTACTTGATACGTTTCTGAAAGAAAATCAGAATCTGAGTACTTAGAGGATTCTGAGGAAGAGCCGGAGTCTTGGAGCATAAAATTGGTGTGAGCATCTACATCTTCTTGTTCTGAGAAAATGGATTCGATGTCAGCATCAGAGGGGACTTCATCAGCTATTTGCTTAAGCTGGTAAATGAGTTTGGCAGATTTTGCCTTCTTGTAAGGACCTTGATTTTATGATTGGCTTATTTCATGACAAACCACACCATATTATGGATGATTATGTAATGGGTAGCTTAGGTCCTCATTGTCAAGTGTCCAAGCATCCCCATGACTTCAAGAGCAAAAGGTATATTCACTTGACTTTGCCTCTTGAAGAGTTTAGGTGCACACACACACACACACTCATGCATGTTTTGATTATCTTGCATGCTTTCTTATATGTCAATATGTGTGTCATTTTGTCATAACTCTTGCTTAGGTATTGGATGCATTGAGTTTGCTCTTAGAAGAGGATTTTTCCTCTTGACTGCGGTTGGGACCGCTCCTGGTTCATTGCCTCCACCGCGGTATGCACAACGGTGTTCTCCAGGCATTGCACACTGCCTCTACCGCAGCTGTGCACATTGCATGCATATCGATCTCCCAATCAGAGGTTCCCTGGTGTATACCGCGGTCTATACCGCATTTGGTGCACATGCCTAGCCAGCAACCTAGGCAGCGGTAATGTCCAGCCGCGCCATGCTGCATGGACCGCGGTCTAGACACTTGCCTAGGCCGCGGCATGCACATCGGTCATGACGGGAATCAGTTGCCCTTCATCTTAAACGACGTTGTTTTGTCTAGGATTTTTATATATATGTTCTCTTCTTCTTCCTTACTTTCTTAGAGCTCAAAGAACATATTTTTTAGAGAGAGAGAACCTCCCTTAAAGAGAGAAAGCTTCAAGCTTTGTGTTTGACTCTCCAAACCCCAAACTCATCTTCATCTTGCATTCAAGCATCATTCCAAACATGGGTTTTCATTGATTAGTAAATAGAACCACCATTGTTGTTCATTTATTGTTCTAGCTTACCAAGACATGTCATTTATTGCTTACATTAGCATTTCTTCATATTAATTGCATATTTATTGAAGTTATGACATGTTTGGGGTTTGAATTGTGATAGCTAGCATATAGGTCATATTTGCCTCTAGATAATTAGGTCATATTAATTGTATTTTGATGATTACCATGCTTAATGACAACATATATTGAAGTGGCTTTGTTTGATAACTAGATTGCAATATTGCATATTCATATCTAGTTAAGTCTTTATGTATTGCATTTAGACATTATTGATTATGCCTCATTGATTGCATTTAAATTGATTACAAAAATTCCCTTGATTGTTTGTTGTTGACAACTTGTGTTGGTTGGACTTTTATTGACAATTAGGTTGTTAGATTTTATCTACACATCTAATTAAGTCCTTTGTATGGGCATGTAGGCATTGTTTGATAACTAGGGTGTTTAATTTCATTATCTACATCTAGTTAAGCATTTTGTGTTTGGTCTTACACATAATTGCATTTGAGCATAGTGTCATATATACACTTAGACCATATACTCTTTATTGAGTCAAAATTTTGTGGCTTCAGTGTGAAGTTGCACAAGTAAGAGAAGCCTTGCAACCAAGGGTGGGTTGGTAAGCAATTGGTCGGGTATCCACTGTAAAAGGCCCGAGGGGTATAGTACGAGGTGCTCACGCCAAGAGTAGTGGATCAGGGGATATCACTAGGGACTGAACCAAGAGTGGTGAGTGGTAGTGGCCATATCCTGAGGTTGTCGAGAGTGAGAGTCCGAGTATCACGTGAGGGTGTAATATTTTACTCATATAGTGGATTTATACGATAGAGTGTGGCACACTTAACAACCCGTGGCTTTTCCCATTTGGATTGTTTCCACGTATACATCTTGTGTTGTTTATATTTTTGCACTTTACACTTGATGTTGTGTTTTCTTTATTTGGTGAATTTTTAATATTGACTAATCAAGAAAAATTGGTGATTGACTTGATTAAAACCTATTCACCCCCCATCTCTTGGTTTAGACACACACGTTTTTAGGGAACTTTCAATTGGTATCAGAGTTGGTTCCTAGGCATACATAGGTGATCCAAGCTCTTGTTTATGTGTCTTGCATTTGTTTGCATTTGATTATTGCATTCATTTGAATTCATCTCATTCATTAAACATTATGAGTGGTATTGAGATGTTAGAGAGAGATTTGACCTCCAAAATTGAGAGGGAGGAATATGACTCCGATGAGGAGATGACTCTCACGGTTGAGAGATTTAGGAGATTCACAAAATCTCAAAAGAAGAGCATGACCTCCAATGTGAAGGAGGAGAAGAGAATGAACTCCAAAGTGAATGAGGTAAACAAGAAGACCTTGCTCAAGAATAGTGAAGAGTATGTGATTAACTTCACGGCCTTGGGTGCTTCCTATGTGGAAGATTTTGGTATGGCAACAAGTGACCAAGGTAAATGCCTTGATGAGGGGATTGACTCGATTAAGGAATGTCAAGTGACCCTTCTCAAAGTTTTGAAGCAAAATGAAGAGCTCTCCAAGGAGAATGAGACTTTTAGATTGTGGAAAAATTGTCAAAATCAACTTCATCGGTACAAAGAGATCATAGAAGACCAAATGGAAGACATCTCTATTATTGTCTCCAAATTGAAGACCATGGAGAAAGTGACCTCCATTGATGACTCATTGATGATGGACAAGATTGATGTGTCCAAGTATGAGAAGGAGATTGAAGATTGCCATCAAAGGATTAAGGCAATGAAGGATGAACTTGCCAACAAAGAAAACTCCTTGAAGATTGTCAAGGAAAGAGATATGAGGTGCCTTGAAGAATAAAGAAGGCCAAGGTCAAACAACCTCAAGCTTAATGTAAAACTAAGGCATCATCCAAGCAACCTTCAACTCAAGAAAAGTCCACACAAGCCTTGGCCACTCAACTAAAGCCTAGGCAATTCAAGAAGAATGGACAAGTCCTTGAGAAGTCAATCACCTCCTCCAACAAACCATTGATGAGGAAAGAAGGTGATCACAAGAAGCATGACCAACCAAGGATTCAAGATCAACCGACTCAACCACCTCAACAAGCAAAACCACAACGGTGCCACCAATCGGCTCAAGTTCTAAGGAGAAGCCAACCGGTGCATCATCAAAGACAACCTCATCAATATGGTGATGCCTCGATGAGAACACAATACAATGGTATAAATTCTTACTTTGTACCTACTTGTCATTTTTGTGGTATGATTGGTCACTTAAGACCAAATTGCTTTAAATACATTAAGAGGTGTAGGTTAGAGAGCATGAAAGTTAAACGGTTGAAAAAAGGGGCAAGTTTGCATGAATCTAGGGATTTTAGAAATTTACTTATGACCACTAAAAATGAAAAGGTGGAACCTAGGTGGGTTAGAAAAAATGAACCTGCTTGCCTTGGTGCCTATGAGACACCCGTAGATGCAACTAATTCCTTTGTACTTGGTAAGTTTATAGGGGTTCATGTCTCTCATTGACTTGGTTGGATTTGACCCTATTTAGGGAGCTCAAGCAAAGAGAACGAACTTGCATGATTTGCTATGTGTAAAAAGTTGATTAATTTTATGCTCTTTTGAAAATTGCTTGAGATTCTTGGTTGCACATATATGCTTATATATTTTTCTTTAATAAGTGTACAACATTGCTTTGTTTGCAATCCATGTCATATTTATGTTCAAGCATGCATTTTTGGACTAGGAGAATAATTTGGGAAAGTACATTTGAATGACCTATAATTTATCTACATGACATGTGAACTTGTTTTTAATGACATGCTTTAAAATGATATGCATGAATTGAGTTTGATTGCTTTAAAGCAAATGTGTGTGAGTGCAAATGAGAAGACTAATCAATAAGGATCTTGTATCCATGCAATTAATAAGGATTTTATATCCAAATTAGTCTTCTCTCTTTTCTTAATGGTGAAACAAGACTACTATCATAAGGATAATTATCCGGAAAAATAAAAAAGGGTGCAATAGTCGCTCATATCTTGATTTGCCTTTAAGGATTGATATAGTTGCTTTATTTTTAAATTTTTGAAACTATATCGTGTTTGCTTATAACAAAAGGGTACAAATTGGTTTGAATTCTTTTATAAACCCTTTTGATGTTTGCTTTTTAAAATACCATTTATTTTGGATTTGAATGCAACATGTCTTGCTTGCAAAGCATCTTTGTCACACATTTTGCTATAAATAAAACTCCTTAAATCTCTCTCAATTATTTAAGTTGCATAAAGTTTGTGTATATGATTATGCAATGTTCTTGTGTGAATAGCTCTCTTTGCTAAAACAACCTGATAGGGGGAGCTCATTTGCCTATCTCATGGCAAAAAGGGGGAGAAGTCTTGAGAAATATAGGGGGAGCATTGGTTATACTTTTGAGAGAGAGTAACCCATTTAGGGGGAGCATTGCACATGCATTTTTTTATATTACTTCATTGAGTGTAATTGCTTTTTATGTTTGTTCACCTCACATGCACTTGTTCTTGGAAAGTGATTTCTTGCTATTGTGTGTAGTTATGATGATCTACGAAGAGATTGAAGACCTTGAAGACTTAGATTCTTAGGTATCTCTTTTTGTAACGTAGAATGGACTCTCATGAACAATAACTAGATTTTTTTTTGTTGTATTGTGAGGATTGCTTTGTGAGTGGTTGTTCTGTCATAAAATAGCCAAAGGGGGAAATTGTAAGGACCTTGATTTTATGATTGGCCTATTTCATGACAAACCACACCGCATTGAGAATGTTGTGTAATAGGTAGCTTAGGTCCTCATTGGCAAGCTTCCAAGCATCCCCATGACTTCAAGAGCAAAAGGTATATTCACTTGACTTTGCATCTTGAAGAATTTAGGTGCACACACACACTCATGCATGTTTTGATTATCTTGCATGCTTGCTTATATGTCAATATGTGTGTCTTTTTATCATACCTCTTGCTTGGATATTTGATGCATTGAGTTTTCTCTTAGAAGAGGATTTTTCCTTTTGACCGCGGTTGGGACCGCTCCAGGTGCATTGTCTCCACCGCGGTATGCACATCGGTGTTCTCTAGGCGTTGCATGCTGCCTCTACCGCGGCCTATGCATGTTGCATGCATAACGGTCTCCCAAGCAGAGGTTTCTAGACGTGTACCGCGGTCTAGACCGCCTTTGGTGCACATGTCTAGCCAGCGACCTAGGCAGCGGTAATGTCTAGCTGTGCCATGCTGCATGGACCGCGGTCTGGACACTTGCCTAGGCCGCGGCATGCACATCAGTCATGACGGGAATCAGTTGCCCTTCATCTTAAACGACGTCGTTTTGTCTAGGGTTTTTATATATATGTTCTCTTCTTCTTCATTGCTTTCAAAGAACATATGTTTTAGAGAGAGAGAGAACCTCCCTTAGAGAGAAAACTTCAAGCTTCGTGTTTGACTCTCCAAATCCCAAACTCATCTTCATCTTGCATTCAAGCATCATTCCAAGCATGGGTTTTCATTGATTGGTAAGTAGAACCACCACTGTCGTTCATTTATTGTTCTAGCTT
The DNA here is from genome assembly GCA_032871835.1 of Dipteronia dyeriana. Taxonomy (NCBI): domain Eukaryota; kingdom Viridiplantae; phylum Streptophyta; class Magnoliopsida; order Sapindales; family Sapindaceae; genus Dipteronia; species Dipteronia dyeriana. The sequence continues at coordinate 71,433,208 of CM065301.1, read as the reverse complement.
ACCAAGACATGTCATTTATTGCTTACATTAGCATTTCTTCATATTAATTGCATATTTATTGAAGTTATGACATGTTTGGGGTTTGAATTGTGATAGCTAGCATATAGGTCATATTTGCCTCTAGATAATTAGGTCATATTAATTGTATTTTGATGATTACATTAATGACCATGCCATGCTTAATGACAACATATGTTGAAGTGGCTTTGTTTGATAACTAGATTGCAATATTGCATATTCATATCTAGTTAAGTCTTTATGTATTGCATTTAGACATTATTGCTTATGCCTCATTGATTGCATTTAAATTGATTGCAAAATTTCCCTTGATTGTTTGTTGTTGACAACTTGTGTTGGTTGGACTTTTATTGATAATTAGGTTGTTAGATTTTATCTACACATCTACTTAAGTCCTTTGTATGGGCATATAAGCATTGTTTGATAACTAGGATGTTTAATTTCTTTATCTACATCTAGTTAAGCATTTTGTGTTTGGTCTTACACATAATTGCATTTGAGCATAGTGTCATATATACACTTAGACCATATACTCTTCATTGAGTCAGAGTCTTGTGGCTTTGGTGTGAAGTTGCATTAGCATGAGAAGCCTTGCAACCAAGGGTGGGTTGACAAGGAATTGGTCGGGTATCCACTGTAAAAGGCTCGAGTGGTAGAGTAAGAGGTGCTCACGCCAAGAGTAGTGGATCAGGGGATATCACTAGGGACTGAACCAAGAGTGGTGAGTGGTAGTGGCCATATCCTAAGGTTTTCGAGAGCGAGAGTCCGAGTATCACTTGAGGGTGTAACATTTTACTCATATAGTGGATTTCTGTGATCGAGTGTGGCGCATTTAACAGCCCGTGGTTTTTCCCATTTGGAGGGTTTCCACGTATACATCTTGTGTTGTTTATATTTCCGCAATTTACACTTGATGTTGTATGTTTGTTTTATTGGGTGAATTTTTAATATTGACTAATCAAGAAAAAATGGTAATTGACTTGATTAAAACCTATTCAACCCCCCCCCCCCCCCTTCTAGGTTTAGACACACACGTTTTTAGGGAACTTTCACTTCTTGTTTGGACAATGTTTGGAGTAATGTCCTTGCTTACCGCAGACGAAACACTAGAGGACTTGTTCCAGGATCTTCTAGCCTTTTTACGGTAGTATTTGAACTTCCTGTTGTTTTTGTTGCTAGGAAAGGATGTTGCTTTCCTAGGTATTCGTCTAAAATGATCTTATTTTTTTATTTGCAATCACAGTGTTCAACAGATTTGCATTTGAGATGATATGAGTCAGGCATCTTGCTGTGCCTATCATACTTCTTGTCTTCTTTGAACATTTTAGAGAAGATTCTGTGTGGCACAGAGCTTGTCTAAGGCAGCAAGGGTGAACATATGAATTTCTCCCAAAGTGATATCCCGGATGGATCTACCGGAGGTTTCAAGTGTTCGTTGGAGTTCACCTTGGAGTTCTACATGTAGCGAGTTTAAGTATACTTGTCGCAGGCTCTCATCATTGATCCCACCAAGGGCATGATATCTAAAGGACATGCGTCTGTAATGGAAATTAATATCCTTTCGGTTGAGAGAACAACAACGCATTTCGAAGAATTCTTATCTAGCCTGTTTGTAGAACTAAGTGGCATCGTCGAGAAATTCTCAAAAAATGATTCTCATAGCTTGAGAGACGGAGCCACATCGGACGAGTTGTAACTGGCGATATTTGCCTAGGGCATGATACCAATCTCAAAGTGATCCAATGAATCTGGATACAAATTCTCATGAGATGGTTTCTGTGTTGTGCTTCTGTTTTACGATTTGGAAGTCATGCTAGGCGTTTATTTTGGACATTTTTCTTCTCCATAGGTGAGTAGAGGAATCTTCTAAATTGAACCTGGGACCATTATTGGTCTGGGAGTGGGAGCTGGAGGTTCTTCTACAATGGGTGTATTTTCATCGGAAGTTTCATCAGATGACTCAAGGTGTCAACAGTCTGGGTAGACGACTGAGCATAGTTCGGGATGCCATAAAGACTTGAGAAAGGTCTGTTAAGGCATCAAAGTCCAATAGATCATTAGACGGTTAGGATTGGCCAGACAAGGCCGAATGGTCTGTTTCCCAAAAGGAGTGAGACTCCGAGGGTACAGATGTAGCTTCAACGGATGAGGTCTCTTTAGAGGGAGAAGTAGACTAATGAGATGTGTAAATAGCATGTTTGTTGGAGTCTGACACATGTTGTTTCTTTTTCTAGGAAGAGGAAGGCTTTTTGGAATGTCGTGTATGACGAGTAGGGTGAATGGAAGCTGATGGCTTAGTTGACTGCTTTGGCGGGGACAAAATAGGATATTTCCTGAAAAGGTCTCCAGTGGACTTGAAAAACTGAGAATGATCAGGTGGTCTGGACGGAGAAGCATAAGGTGGAGATTGGGTTGGAAATATAAGAGATGGTGAACATAGATAAGGTCTCGGAACATATGATGTACTAGAGAAATGGTCTCTATTCATCCGGTCTAATTGCTCTTTTAGTTGTCTGATCTCTATTTCTTTGTTGTCAAACTCAGGGTCGAGGTATCACTGGTTGATGTAATAGTAGAGATCTGTATCTAATCGGGCAATTCTAGATTGTAGATCTGTATACATGTTACGGAGTAAAGAATCAAGATGTTGAAGATGAAGATCATGTTGAGAAACATGATGAGTAACTAGGTCAATCTTCTGGTCAATAAAGTGTAAAACTCTATTTTATACTCTAGCGTTATGGGAATACCAATTGAACACCTGTTTAGCCTGGGAAGGCTGTTTCAAAGATCCATCAGTGAAGACTTCAGTGGATTGGACAAGAGGTCTGGAAAATAGATTTCTTTCAAGATTGGTGGTAGGTTCCAGAGGAGGGAAATCTTGGTTATAGCTGGAAGCCATGAAACAAGGTATGGGTGCAAGAAAAGGCAGAAAAGGTTTTTCTGGCTCTTTTGGCAGTAGACCTTCATATTTGAGGATTTGGAGGGCTCTGTCATAAATAGGGAGAGGTTTATTTTTGATAGGGTATAACTCGATCGAAGGGCTATTTGGATCTTATGGTTTACAGGTGTGTGAAAGAGGCTTACAGGAAGACCTCATGACTTTGGAGCAGAGTCTGCATTCACAATCTACATCACACATGTCTGGGTCGACATCCCATAGAAAGTGGTCATAGATCTTATCAATGTAGATTGGAGATCAGTCAGCTTCAAAGTTGTGGATAGGAATGTCATCCTCGAAGGTGTCTGGGCTGATCATGAGTACCAGTAAAATAGGTGGAGTGCGAGGGGCGCTAGGAGTAGCTTCTAGAGCAGTGATATGTTCATAGGTGGTTCGAATAGAACCATCTGGCAGTCTGATAAACTTTGTGTCAGAAGCAATGGCTGGAGTGGTGTTTTGAAAAGCCTTCTCATAATTGGTTATCCAATCGAGAGGCATGATTTCTATGAGCTTGTCTCTTGGAAGCTGCTTAGAAATTTGGATGATGGTAGGGACTTCATCTTCTCGTTCTACTTTGATAAAGATGGTTTCTCCGGTGTGGCCAGGAATAGGAAGATCAAGGGCATGATCTTGAAGCCGATAGGCGATCTGGTGGTGTAAAGTGGCCATATAGGAATTGGGTAGCATGGGTGCTCCCAAAATTTGAAGTTGAACCTTGAAGCAGTTGTGGAGGTTTTGATCCCAGAGAGGGATGTTAAAGTTGGGGTAGTATGTGATCGAGATACTACCTGCATGGAGTGTCGACAGACAAGTGCCGATGACCGCGTGTTCGTGCTCCTTGTAGATGGTGTTAAAAATAGCCATTCTGGCGGTAACTGTTAGTCCTTTTCTTCCATGGGGAGTAAGGACTATTCTGATTGCACCTATGTGCAAGTGAGAGTAACCTTCTCTGAGCCATTGTTCGATCAGAGGTTGGCCTATTTTCAGGTCAATGTACTGTTCGGCTGTGGAAGCCGGAACTAGACAATTGTCTAGTTCAGTAGACTTAATATATTCCTTTATATGAGGGGAACAATGTTGGACTAGGGAAGTGACCTTTTTGCGAGGGACTTGCTACGTTTAAACACAGTGTATGGGTTGAGTAGGGGTAAAGAGGTTTCGTTTATCTGGGTAGATTTAGGAATATGTGCATATTCTACAAGGTTTTATATTTTACTACACTGGGTTCTACGAATAGAGACAGTAGAGGATAACTTAATAAGAGCGTTTTCAGATGTGTTATTTGCCGTGATTTAAAAGTTCCTTCTCTTCAATCCGTTCTCTATGCAATTCAATACAGTTATACTCTCCTGGACTCTAGGGGAGGCTATATATTATAATATTATATATATTATTTTATATATTATTATAATATGTTTATATATTACGGTTATAATTTTATTATATAATATATATATATATATATATATATTATTTATTTATAATTTAAGAGTTTAGTTTTGATTAATTCATTTTTTGATATATTTTTTTGAATTAATTTTTAATGTGTTACTTTTGTTTAATTTAAAAATTACAATACAAAAATTATATTGGTTAATTATTTAATCAATTTGTTTATAGTTGTAATAATATTAAACAAAATGCCAAAATTGATATTTCAATTTTTGATAATTTTCGGTTAACCTACGAGACGCGTTTTTTCCGTTTTCATTTTTAAAATACAGCTTTCAGTATATGCTAACAGACGTGTTTTTATAATTCGAAACTGAAACCAAAAATACTGTTTTTATTTTTATTTTTATTTTCGAAAATCAGCAACTGAAAAACACTTACAATACGGATCCTAAAGGGTTTTTTTTTTCTGAAAACATACAACAGTTTTCAAAAACACATCCGAACACCACATTAAAGCATCCTTTTTTCTAAGAAAAGGTCAAAGACTAAACTACCAGCTAAACAATAGTTTCAGTTATTTAAATGGATCAATTAAACATTAGTATATTTTAACTACTTTGGCAATTGAGACTTGTGAAAAATTTGCAGGACAAATACCACGAAGTCTTGTCAATTGTACCTCACTATGGGATATTTACTTGGGTGGAAGCAGCTTGAATGGTATGATAAGCATTTAAATCCATTGTTTGTTTATGTTATGCCTTATTTATTTTAAATTAAAAATTTATCTCAAAATTTCATTAAAATTATTCAATTCAAAAACATGAAGAAGATGATCGAATTGGGCAGCCAAATAGGTGCTGGTCTAGTAGTCTGATCCGGAGATGGAGCTATTCTTTTTCCTTCTTTTTTTTTTTTAATTAAACGATGGAGGAGATTATCCATTTTCTTTACTCTTAATTATTTATTAATTAAATAAAAGTAAATTACATTCAATTGCCCTGAGATTTACTCTTTGATATCCAGAAACAACATTTCTATTAATTGACAATCACCTCCTCTCATATTAGTTGACGTTGGCCAAACTTAACAATTGGAGTACAATTCTGAATTGTAAAAACAATAACAAATTAAAAAAAAATGTAATCAAATGGGTGGAGGTGATTTTAAAGAAACAAAAAATGAAAAAAAAATTAAAAAAAATTGTTTCTATTATTTTATTTTTTACATTAAAAAACAGAAATTAAAATTTAAAAAAACATAATAATTTTTTTAAAGTGGGAATCTCCACCGTCCATCTAATATAGACAATGGATTGAAAAAAAAGGGGGAAAAAGATGTGGAGATCTAGATTGGATCTCCACCGTCCATTGATAGACGGTGGAGGTCTAGATCCAATCTAGATCTCCACTTCAATGGAAATCCAAAGCTTGGATCTTCGAGAATCTTAACGACCAAGAGTTGTCAACGAAGAGAATTGCGATGAAGAATGATCTCCACATATCGATGGAGATCGATCTCTGCAATAGAGATCCGGACAACGGGATATCCAACATGATTCTAGCTATAATAATTTTTTTTAAAAAAAGAACCAGTTTGAAGAGGAAATTGCTTCATAAAAAAAATGGAAAAACAAAATGAAATGCTTGAAGAGATCTGAAAAGATCTAAGACCTTTTCCAAGAGATCATTGGAGATGGAGGTGTTCTCTAGATACATATTTTTGTCCAAACAATGAAAGAAATAATAAAGGTAAAGAGCATTCATTTTGTTTTTATTTTTCTCTTTTATTGTGACCGGTGCATTACAATAGGAAATTGATAGCCTTTGTAATCTATATTATTTGAATATCTATGATAACAACTTGGAAGGTAAAATATACTTTCTTGACTTTTACAGGATTAAAATTGCAAATGCAGCTTGAGTTTTGGTATAATAGCAGTTATATGGAACTTTTGCCGGTACCATTATTATCTCACCGTGAGTACTTAACGGTTGAAGGGTAAAATAATCTTTTGATCTATTAATAATATAAAATCATTATTAATTATCATGTTTATACAAACAATAATAAAAAAATTATATCAAAAGATTGTTAGGTTTTGGCTCGTATTCTCAAGTGAATCCAATATTAACCAAACAAGACTCAATTGATGTGGAGCTTCCTGGAGATGTGTGATAACGTTTGAAAGTTGAAGATGGTGTTTGAGGGAGGTTTGAAAATAAAGAAGAACTAAAGAAACGAAGTCTGGTAGGTACCGCGGCCTAGACGGCGGTGCGGGGCCTAGACGGCGGTGCGGACACGTGCACAGACCGTGACACAAGGAGCGGTTGAACTCCTGTAGATTTACGCGGCGTGGACCGTGGCAGAGGCAATGCACCAACTGCGGTACTCAATGCGTAGGTCGACAGTTTTGGTCCGTGGTACTGGGCGCGAGTGGTCAACCGCAACCCAAACCGCGACAATAACGGATCTACCCAAATTAGGAATGTTGCAAGAAAATAGGAAAGATGTTTCCTTCTGGAAGTTCTTGTGCTAATCAGAAAAGGAAAGAGTTTGTCTTCATGAAGAATAGGAAAGTCCTGTACTTGAAGGAAAATGATTTCTCCTTAACAAGAAGACTTGTCATAAATAGGAAATAGTATTTATATGGAACAAGTAATTCTTGTACATTTAGGAGTAGGATTTCCTTTTATGTTAAACTCCCTGTAACTAGTATAAATAGACCTTGTATCTAGGTTATTTTGTGTGGAGTAAAAAGAACACCATGTTACATCAGAGAGTAGTGGAGAGATTCGGGTGAGAGACCCGTGGGAATATCCGGGGAGGGATCAAAGGGAATATCAGTGGATCAAGTTAGAGATCCGTGGGTGATATTCAGGGGAGACCTAGGGGATATTGTGGGGTTCTTGGTAAGGATCTTGTGAGCGTGGTTTGGGGTTTGGATGTGAGAGAGAATCCTGGAATATATGGTTGTAACAATTTATCATATAGTAGAATTTTCTCTGTCGTCCTGATAGCCCGTGATTTTTTACCCGATTTGGATTTTCCACATATATCTTGTGTTGTGATTGGTTTATTTTCTCTTATCTATTTTTTCTGTTATTGATGTTATTAATTGCTATGAGTTATGGGCATATATTAGGCACGACAATTCCGCGTTCATCGGTTTCGAAAATCTCCAACAATTGGTATCAGAGCCCTTGGTTCGGCGATGACGTTTTTACAAGTCTTTACGGGAGATCGTATGGAGGACTTGGTTGTAATCGGGATGATGATGATGACGGTTGCCTAGTATGGTTTAGCAAAGGAGATATGTCTTGAAAGCGGTTTCGAACTCGGTGGGTTTGATGAAAAGAAAAATAGAGATTAAGGAGAACTTTTTTTTTTGGCTTGTGGTGGCAGGTACAAGTCATGGAGATCCAATCTAGGTTACACAAGGCGTTTATTGAATATAAAAAATAAATTGAACGCTCGAAGTCTTTGGTGGTGGTGTGGGGTTTATCCGGCAAAGCACTCCCCGTTCTAGTAGCAAGTCTTTCACCAGGTATGTGATGCAATGACGGAAGGTCTTTCACAGGATTGGGTGATGCAAAAACATGTTTATCCTTTTGGCTGTTTTCCCCACTGGCCATGGAAGAGGATATGCTTCTGCTAGTGGTCCATAATTGTGCATAGAGCATTGGTCAGAAAGTGATGCAAGGTGTGTGGTGGACAAGGATGTCGATGACTGACGAACTCCCTGGTAATCTGACGTGAGGAGTTGCACCACAATTTCAGCAAGTATTTTTTGACGTGGTGCCGGAATAACAAACACAAAAGAAGAAGAAAAAAATCTTAGGATGGTTCGTTCCTAAGTGGTTATACTTTGTGGTGGGGTATGTTGATTCTTGGTGATGAGAATCGTGGCTGTGGACAAAGGTCTTGAGAATTCAAGCCAAATGGGAGAATTGTTAGGTTTTGGTTCGTACTCTCAATTGAATCCAATGTTAACCAAACAAGACTCAATTGATGTGGAGCTTCCTAGAGACGTGGGATAACGTTTAGAAGTTGAAGATGGTGTTTGAGGGAGGTTTGAAGACAAAGAAAAACTGAAGAAACAAAGTCTAGTAGGTACCGTGGCCTGGACCGCGGTGTGGACATGTGCACAGACCGCTGCACAGAGAGCGATTGAACTCCTATGGATTGACACGGTGTGGACCTTGGCGGACAGTTTTGGTCCATAGAGTTGGGCATGGGTGGCCAACCGCTACCCAAACCGCGGCAATAACGGATCTTGCCCAAATTAGGAATGTTACACGAAAATAGGAAATATGTTTTCTTCTGGAAGTTCTTATGCTAATCAGAAAAGGAAAGAGTTTGTCTTCATGAAGAATAGGAAAGTTCTGTACTTGAAGGAAAAGGATTTCTCCTTAATAAGAAGACTTGTCATAATAGGAAATAATATTTATATGGAACAAGTAATTCTTGTACGTTTAGGAGTAGGATTTCATTTTATGTTAAACTCCCTGTAACTAGTATAAATAGACCTTGTATCTAGGTTATTTTGTGTCGAGTAAAAAGAACACCATGTAACATCAGAGAGTAGTGGAGAGATCCGGGTGAGAGATCCTTAGGAATATCCGAGGAGGGATTAAAAGGAATATCAGTGGATCAAGTTAGATATCCGTGGGTGATATTCAGGGGAGACCTAGGGGATATTATGGGGTTCTTGGTAAGGATCTTGTGAGCGTGGTTTGGGGTTTGGGTGTGAGAGAGAATCCTGAAATATATGGTTGTAACAATTTATCATATAGTAGAATTTTCTCTGTCGTCTTGACAGCCCGTGGTTTTTTACCCGATTTGGGTTTTCCACGTATATCTTGTGTTGTGATTGGTTTATTTTCTCTTATCTATTTTTTCTGTTATTGACGTTATTAAATGCTATGAGTTATGGGCATATATTAGGCACGACGATTCCGTGTTCATCAGTTCCGAAAATCTCCAACAAAGATTAGATAATAATTGAAAAAAAAAATTAAAAAAACAAATCTCAATTATTATTTTTACAGAAAAGCAGGTTATAGATTCACAGTCCACTTTCATTTTTCATCCCATATCTCTTTTATTTTTCTTCCTCTTTCTCTTTCTTGTATAGTTGTATTTCCTCACAAATCACAATTTTTTATTTTTTTTTGATAGAAAAACAAATCACAGTGCACTTTCACTTTTCTTCCGGTTTCTCGTCTTGTATAATTTTTTCATCAGTCAAACTAACTCTACATTATCAACCAAACAAACTTCCATTATCTCAATAAAAAGTATCTAAAGCAAACCCAGGAAAAAAAAATCCCCCAAAAATCACCGGTGGATAGCTTCTCCAAGAATCATTGATCTCCTTCGATAGGAGGAGACAATGCATATCTCCTCCATTTGGAAGAGATCTGAGTTTCCTTTGTTTGGAGGAGATAGACTCCAATCGGAGGAGACCAACGTTGGCGAATTGGAAAAGGTGAGCTCACTAACGATGAAGTCACTTTTATCGGTTTGTTGAAATGAAGCAAAGCTAAGAGAAAGTTAGAGAAGGTAGAGAGTGAGCGAAGAAATGAAACAAAAAGATATATGCGTAAGATTTGTTATATATTTTGAAATGAATCCGAATAAGATTGAACATTTTCTAGTTTGCTGGTTTTATTTTAGGGATAATATTGATTTAGTCTCTATTTTTTTTAAATGTCTATTTTTTACTCATAAATCCATTTTTCATTGGATTGGGCTCTATGTTTTAAAAAACCACTCAATTCAGTCCTTCTGTCGGTCAAACATTAGTCAAAATAAACGGTTCTAAGGGTATTTTTGTTTTTAAATACTAATATACCACATGTCAACACACAAATAATTAAAAAATGTAGAAAAAAAACAAAGAAAATAATTATAATTAAAAAAATAATTTATCAATATAAGAAAACAAAAAGGATAAAATATTAAGACATCTACCTAGCTAAAAATATTAAAACTAAAAAAATAATTAAAAAATAAAACAAGAAACAAAAAATAGATAAGAAAACAGAGATGGAGATCGATCCAGCTCTCGATCCAGCTCTGTATGTCTTTAGGCTATGAAGAGAAGCTCTCATTCATAGAAGATGTGGGCAACGTTGGAATGACTGAATTCTTCGACCCACCTAAAGTCCTGTTAGAAAAAGTGACTCTTTTTTTACTTTTCTCTCTTTTTTGCTTCTGGGTTCTTGTAATTGTTTATGTTTATGTTTGTGTTTTAGTTTTGATGATTTGACCATGCTTGGAATGAAATTTCACTTTGTTTGCTTATTTATTTTTCTTAAATGTTCAAACTTAATTAGAGTACTGATGAGATATAGTGTGAGTTTGCTTTTGAAGATTGTTTTTTGTTCAAAAATGTGTTGTTTGATGAGATCTGGTTGCCGGGTATTGACATTTGAGTTCAGTAGTTGTGAGCTTTTACTTGGTTTGTTTGTGTTAGGACTGAAATTTATGGGCTTGGTACTGGTTTAATGATTTGGTTGTACTGTATATGTGGTAATTGTGGTGGGTTAATTGAGAACATGATGATCAATTTTTTTACTTCAATGTTTGTTTACCGCGTGATTACATTGAAAATGAACTGAACTCATAAATACGTTGTAGTTGAAGAATGGAAATGGATTGATTCATGCTTTCAGTGTTTGATTGTTGAAGAAACACATTGATAGGTTGTTTGAGATTGAATTTCTCTGCATTGTGGATCACATTGTTGTACATGGAGCTGAGAATTGGGAGAAATTATTATTGTAAAAATTTAGTGACACGTGTCAAATTTTGATTGGATTTTAAGCCAAGTTAATTTGTAAAATTTTATAAAGTTAGAGGGTAAAATCATACTTTTAAGCCTTTTAATTTAAGTGAAGGGTAATAGAGTCAATTTACATTTCCTGTGACCGTTGACCGTGAAAAATTTGGTCTGAGGGACCAAATTGAGTGAAGTTCTAAAACAAAGGGTCCAGACCAGTGAAAAATAGATAAATGGGTAAAAATAGATATTTTAAAAAAATATAGGGACCAAATGTATAATGAGGAAATGGTGAGATATATCACCATTTATAAGGTGTGTTGAGATGATGTTACCATTTTAATAATTTAAGTTTAAAAGGCACCTATTATGGTGAACTGCCCAAATTACCCCTAAACTTAAATTTTTTAAAAGCCTCTTTCTGAACTCGTTGGTATCTCCCCATAAAAGTTGTCTGAAAAACTTGACTCTCTCTCCAGATTCTGCAGTAGAAGGTAACAAATATTTATGATCTTCACTTAAATTTCTTTTATTTCTTTTATGCATTTAAGATATTTTGCATTCATTTCTGTGTGGGTTTACAATGTATCTATTCCTCGATATCAATATATCAATTTCAGATTCTGCACTAGAATGGTTTTTTCTTGTGTGACCGAGAAAATTTAAAGATGAATCAAGCTTATTTTATATTGGAACAAGCTCTTGTTTAGCTTGAAAAAAGCTCGATTATTTGAAAAAAATGCTAAAAAAAATGCTTGATCCCTTAGGAAAAGTTCTCGAACCGTTATAAAAGTTCTCGATAATTTGACAAATAATCTCGATCACTTAAAAACTTTCTCGATCCATTAGAAAAAGTTCTCGGTTTTAGAAAAAGTTCTCGGTCCCTTCGAAAATGTTCTCAATCCCTTGAGAAAAGTTCTCGATCCTTTGATAAAAGTTCTCGAAAATTTGAAAAATATTCTCGATCCGTTTAAAAAGATCTCGAACCCTTTAAAAAGATCTCGAACCGTTACAAATGTTCTCGATCCCTTTAAAAAGTTCTCGAACCGTTTGAAATGTTCTCGATCCCTTAGAAAAAGTTCTCGTTCCATTGTTAAAAGTTCTCGTTCCATTGTTAAAAGTTCTCGATCCCTTGATAAAAGTTCTCGATAACTTGACAAATATTCTCGATCCCTTAGAAAAAGTTCCCTGTTGATTTGTTGAAAGTTGTCGATCCGTTGATAAAAGTTCTCAGTCCTTTTAACTAATATTCTCGATCCCTTTAAAAAGTTCTCGAATGGTTTGAAATTTTATCGGTCCCTTATAAAAAGTTCTCGTTCCCTTGTTAAAAGTTCTCGAACCGTTATATAAAGTTCTCGATAGTTTGACAAATATTCTCGATAAAAGTTCTCGAATCGAACCTTTTTATAAGTTCTCGATCCTTTGAAAATTATTCTTGAACCCTTGAAAAAGTTCTCGATTCCTTATATAAAGTACTCGATCCATTTGAAATTTTTGTAATTGTTAGTATTTGTAAAAGTAATTTTTTTTATCTGTTAATAATTGATTGTGATGATGATTTTCACAGGGCAATTGATCGGGTTAGATTAATAATATCTTACAATGGGTCGATGGGAGCAATTACCTGATGGAAGTCAGAGGTTTGTTAGTTCCGATAACCAAGGAATGTATGTGTCCAGAAATATGACTTACAAAGAGCTGGTATCGATCGTACAAACCGTTGTGAAGTACGATGTGAACAAATACATTGCTGATTTACAATCTATATCAATCGTTCTCGGGACCACATGTAACACATTTATAAGAAATGACGACGATATTTTGTTTATGCTAGGGGAAGATAGGGTAATCCCTCAAGTATGTGTCAGTTTAATTGAGAGGGATGCAGGATGTGTCATCGGTGAAGAAATCCCTCCTCATGATAACACCCAACAATTTCGATCTTCAGGCGGAAGCAACCAGTTGTTCATAGAAAGAAGTGGGATTGAAGGTAGGGAAAACCTATATGGTGTCCCACCGGAAGTAGCCGACCATGGTGATATAGTTGGAGTTCAATTGGATGATGTTTTCGGTTGTCAAATTGAATTGAACGATGGGCAGTACAACCACTAATACAATGAGATGTACGATGACATGAACAATGAACGGATGAACAATGAGCGGAACAATTTACCTCATAACCTACCAATCCATGAGGTGGCTAAAGAGGCAAATTTGCATCCGATACATAATGTACCGAAAAATGAGAAGATGAAGAACGGTTCGAAACGGAAAGACGTGCAAGACGTGTCCACAGATGTAGTTCCACTGCAGTAGATATAGCTGGGACATCTGAGGTCAGGCCTGATGTAACTCCAGCTGATTCTAAGAATGCCAGAACGTGGGTTATTCTAGAAGCAGAATCATACTCGTTTGGTATGGGTGGAAGCAGGAACTGGGTAGAAGATGAACCTACCCGCAGGATATATAAAGGTCAATTTTTTCCTACTAAAAAGGATTTGAAGAGATTGGCTGGCCATTTTACAATGCGGCATAACTTCGAGTGGAAAGTGAAAAGGTCGAATAGGACAACATTACATCTGGTTTGTTTGATAGACAACTGTACGTGGAAGTTAAGAGCGGTTAGGAGAGATGAAGCGACATACTTTCAAGTACGTAGTTTTATCAACGAACACACTTGTCCGTTGGAGGAGATTCACCGCCGCCATCGACAAGCTAGTGCAGTCATAATTGGAGAAGTGGTTGCACCTAGATTGCAGCAACAGGATGGTCGATTAATGCGTCCGAAGGACATAATCGCCGACATGAAAATAATGTATGGCATCCAAATAATGTACAATAAGGCACATCAAGCCCTTGATTATGCTTTGTCACTCACCTATGGAACGCATGAGAAAACCTTCCAACTGCTGCCATCATTCGATTACGTGTTGGAAAAACAAAATCTCGGAACAGTAACTGACTTACAGTGTGATGAAAATGGTAAATTCCTATACTTTTTCATGTCATTAGATGCCTCAGTCAGGATTCCAGATGTGCAAGCGTCTAGTTATTGCCGTTGATGGTACATATTTAAAGGGTAGATTCGGATGTACAATGTTTGTTGCAACTGTACAAGATGGGAATAAACAGGTTTATCCAATTGATTTTGGGTTCGTTGACTCGGAAAACAACCTATCATGGGAGTGGTTTTTGGATTGCTTGAAAGGTGCCCTTGGCCATATAGATGACTTGGTTTTCATTTCTAATCGACATGCAAGCATTGAAGTAGGGATTTCTAAAGTGTTCCCTTATGCCACTCATACCATATGTTGCTGGCACTTTTATGAAAATATTAAGAAGAGATATCATAGAAAGGATGCTGCCACAATAATGGATAAAGTAGCCCGAGCGTACACCGAGTGGCAATATAATCGGCACATGAAAGAGTTACACAACTTGCACCCGAATGCATATGAATATGTAATTGATGTCGGTCCACTGAAGTGGTCCCGTGTTCACTGCCCCGACAGAAGGTATAGGGTCATCAACATCCATGAAGTTGGTCTGCAACTGATGGAACCATGCAGCATCAACCGGCTCCAACAAATCAATATCACGTCTGCATTAATGTTCCAATATCTACACTTTCATATAATGCATTACAAGAAATTCGGCCACCTAAATAACAATGAAATTTACTTACAGTTCCCCGTTTACGTTCCTCTTGTAGGCTTGGTACGCCTTCAACTGGGTATCGTCCACCAGTTCCTAGGGATTAAATACCTGGTCATGTCCCTCTACTATTACCCTCGTCCTCTTAGGTCGGCACTGATCTGTGTACAGGCTAACCAACTGCCAACCGCACTTCAGTACACGCCTCTGCTGTCGAACTCCCCCTAACGGGGTGTGCTGAGATGAGGATGAAGGAGGTGGAGCCTGCTGCTAGAGGGGAGGTCGAGGGGGAGCCTGCTACTCGGTCGAAGGTGAAGGGGGAGAGGGAACCTGCTGCTTAGACATCGGTAGAGCCTGCTGCTGGCTAGGAGGTGGCGGGGGTGCCTGCTGCTCGGACGTCGGTGGCGGGGGAGCCTGCTTCTTGCTAGGAGGTGGTAGGGGAGCCTGCGAATCGCTCTGAATGGGAGGGGGGGCCGACTGCTCGCTTAGAGGGGGAGGGGGAGGGGGAGGGGGAGGGGGGAGGGGGAGAGGGAGCAAACTGGTGCTCCAGAAATGCCCCTCCGGTTTGTGGATCCTCTGCATGGGTCCTGAAGCCCTGAAGGCCCCCGATCATTGCAAGCAACTCCCTATGTTGTTCTTGTCGATTCTCCTCGCTCTTTCGGAACATATCGAGCAAATCCCGATGCTGTAGTTATCGATCCTCCTCACTCTTCCGGAGGGCTTCAAGCAAATCCCGGTGCTGTTGTTGTCGATCCTCCTCACTCTTTCGGAGGTCTTCACACAACTTCTTCAAGTTATGTTATAAACGGGCCTGAAATCATGCAACTTTGTTAATACGAAAAAAAATCAACAACTCTTGTTAATGAAAAGAAAACTACCATCTCAACTTACCTCCCCATCAATTTGAACGCCAGCACGGGAATCCATGGCAGCAGAACCAGTTCCTCAGATGGTAAACCGAACCTGCCTCACTCGCCGAGGAGACGGCTCAGATTCTCCAGTGTCCATGCCTTTGAAATCTGGACCTGTAGGGTCTGAAGCCTTCGTCTCAGTACACCTCCCACCCTCACCCTCACCCTCCTCCTCGGGACGAACTGCACTTGTAGTCGGCTCAGGGACAGTAGGAAGGTGAACCCTGTCGTCCTGCACATACGGGCTCCCCCCCTCACTTAAGCCTGTAAAGTATGGGGCCACCACCTCATCTGCTGTGGGTACGATTTTCGTCCTCGCCATCATTTGAAACCGTAGTTAGATGAATTTCATTGTTACTTATCGTAAGTAATATAAATGACTTAACAAAAAAAAAACTTACCCTATCACTAAAAATCTTCTCCAGCTTTTTCCCTTTAGGTTGTTTGGTCAACTCCCACTTCAACAACCGAGGGGAAAGGTCTGTAACCCTCCGAGTCCTAAAAACTTCGCTCAGTTGGAGGATCACCTCAAAAGCAAATATCTGCATCAAAGATATGTACAGTTATAATACAAAACAAATTTGGATTAAAAATTAAATGTACATGTTGGAATAAAAATTTCTTACCAAAAGGGCGTGTGATAGACCGTAGATGTTGTACCCCTCCACGGAATGTCCAACATCGCCCTGTGACTGTTGCCGTCTCTCCTCACGACGTCTCGGTAAGGCATGCTTGAATGAAAATATAGAATGCCTATAGACGTGGGCATCCCACGGGAACGCATAGAAGGAATTGAGGTCCTCTACCAACCAAAACTGCCAAACTGGAATCTTCAATCTCTCGTCCACCCCCATCGGTATTCAGTTCAACATGTAAATGAGGCACAACTTCACAGCATCGTACGCCTTTTGAAACTCTCCCTAGGTAAGAACAACCCTCAAGTCATCCAATGATACCTCATCATACGCAGGAAAGTACCGTTGATGTATGACATTCTCAACTGCAACATACATACTCATGTCCGGTACGACTCCAAAACGTACTCCGGTGATGAGGCTAAATTCAACCTTTGAAAACCTCACCACATGGTTCCCTAACAAGAACCATATCTCATCCGTCGGCCCGTCATGGTCCAACTCCCACAACAGTAGCTGATGAATAACACCACTAGAAAACATCAGCTCCCGGTGCATCGACATGAAATGCCCGAAACAAGAGGCCATGAACCGACGCCGATCCTAAACAGCAAACTCTTCAGGGACCCGATTAAGTGCATCGTCTATACGGGCGAGGGCTTCAAAATGGTCGTGTCGGGTCAATTTTCCCTTAAACCAATCTCCCTCTGCAGTTTTAAGCAATTCCTTCATACTGCTCGTCATCTGCAACGTCACAGAAACAGTACATCAGTATACTGCACAAAAATTAGAAAATATTCTCGATCGTTTGAAACAAATTCTCGATACTTTTAAAATATTCTCGATCCTTTGATAAAGTTCTCGATTTTTTTTAAAAGTTCTCGATCCTTTGTAAATAGGCTCGATCCTTTGTAAATAGTCTCGATCCTTTGTAAAACCTCTCGATTCATTGAAAAAACTTCACGATCATTTAAAAAAGTTATCGATTTGTTTAAAAAGTTCTCGATCCTTTGCAAATAGGCTCGATCCTTTGAAATTAGTCTCGATCCTTTGTAAAACCTCTCGATTCATTGAAAAAACTTCACAATCATTTAAAAAAGTTATCGATTTGTTTAAAAAGTTCTCGATCCTTTGCAAATAGGCTCGATCCTTTGAAATTAGTCTCGATCCTTTGTAAAACCTCTCGATTCATTGAAAAAACTTCACAATCATTTAAAAAAGTTCTCGATTTGTTTTAAAAGTTCTCGATCCTTTACAAATAGGCTTGATCCTTTGTAAATAGTCTCGATCCTTTGTAAAACCTCTCGATTCATTGAAAAAACTTCACGATCATTTAAAAAAGTTCTCGATTTGTTAAAAAAGTTCTCGATCCTTTGCAAATAGGCTCGATCCTTTGAAATTAGTCTGGATCCTTTGTAAAACCTCTCGATTTATTGAAAAAACTTCACAATCATTTAAAAAAGTTCTCGATTTGTTTAAAAAGTTATCGATCCTTTGCAAATAGGCTCGATCCTTTGAAATTAGTCTCGATCCTTTGTAAAACCTCTCGATTCATTGAAAAAACTTCACGATCATTTGAAAAAGTTATCGATTTGTTTCAAAAGTTCTTGATCATTTGCAAATAGGCTCGATCCTTTGAAATTAGTCTCGATCCTTTGTAAAAACCTCTCGATTCATTGAAAAAACTTCACGATCATTTGAAAAAGTTTTCGACCCTTTGAAAAAGTTTTCGACCCTTTGAAAAACATTCTCGATCGTTAGAAAATATTCTCATCCTTTCAAAAACCTCTCGATTCTTTGAAAAATCTTCTCGATCATTTTCTAAAAACTGGACCCTTTGAAAAACATTCTCGATCGTTTCAAAACATTCTCGATCCTTTGACAATATTCTCGATACTTTCACAAACCTCTCGATTCTTTGAAAAATCCTCTCAATTCGATCATTTTAAAAAATCTCGATCCTTTGAAAACAATCTCGATCGTTATCATAATATTCTCGATCGTTTTCAAAAATTCTCGATCCTTTCATAATAGTCTCGATCCTTTGAAAAACCTCTCGATTCTATGAAAAATATTCTCGATCATTTAACAAAAGCTCGATCACTTTGAAAAACCTCTCGAATCTTTTTAAAAAATTTCATCGATCTCGCTTGAAATATTCTCGATTTATTTTTATTTCAAAACAAAAATTGCTCGATATCAGAATATTGAATCTCATTTCAAACCCAAACCAAAACCACAACCAGTGTCAACCCTAATCTACAATTTCAATCAACATAACAAGTCTAAAATGCAATGATAAGTTATGAACAACAAATCGATAAATAAAACAAACTGAACTTACCTATGTTATCGATGCGAAATGTATTGTATTGCCGTTCCGGTCAATAAGCTGTCGATTTTCTCGCCGTCGATTTCGTTCTCATCGGTTTCTTTCTCACTGTTGCTTTTCTCAGACTCACAAAACAACAACTTTTCTCTCTTTTTCAATTTTATGGGGGTATTCTCGTCTGTTTAGTTTAAATGGTGTCTTTTAAATTTACGTGACTAAACTGATGATATTTGCACAACACCCCCTCTAAAATAGTGTCATTTATTTATCGAGCCCAATGAATAATATCCATTTATTTTATTTGTTTATTAAATTATTTAATTGAGGATTTTTTTTAAAATAAAATTATATTGTTTAACTGAATTTTGTGGAGTGACAAATAAATGATAATATAATAATTAGGGATATTTTTGACTTTTTAGTCCAACAATAAAGTCAAAGGTTAAAAGTAACTATTGGCAGCTAACAGTAGGGGATGTTGGTGTAGTTTTGAATAAAAACTTAATATAGCTGTAATTACACCTAAAATCACGGTTATTTGTGTAATTTACCCTGCTTTAATGATTATATAAATAGAGGGTCAGCCACTGAATTTTAAGATAAGTGCGGTGGATGTAATTAGGGAAGACCAACAAAAATACTATCTTGATTTTGATTAACTTATTAAAAGGTCGCCACCTCTGTCGAGTGCGTCTAATGGGGGGATGGAGCTTTCTTTGTTTCCTATTTTTCCTTAATTAAATGATGGGGATATTATCCATTTTCTTTACTCTTAAATATTTATTATTTAAATAATTAGTTCTAATTTGATAAAAAAAATGACCAGACTACCCTCATGTTGTTAAAATGATTTGAACGAATTTCTCAAACTTAGTAACATTTCACCTAAACGAAAAAAAAAAAATCAAAGTACTTCAATGTATTAACCCATAAAAATGGTTAGGAAATGGGGGTGCTATTGTCATATTTTAAAAAATAAGGCAAATTGCACAAGCATTCCTAACATTTGATGTAAATGCACACATGTGCAATTTGTGCTCATAATTGGTAAATACACTAGTTATGCTGCTAGTGGGCTGCCGTCAGAAGTTAGAACTTACAGTCCGAGAGGAAAAAGGTCATTTTGCTTGTTATATTAAAAAAAAAAAAAAGAATATATGGAGTATATCATGACATCTTCCATTCATTAAACAATATCTATCATAAAAAATAGTTATTAAAAAATAAAATAAGTTTTTAACAAAAATAGAGCTACTTGAAGAGGAAACAACTTCATGAAACAAAAATAATTGAAAAGCTTGAAGAAATCTAAAAAGATCTTGATCTTTTCCATGAGATCAATGGAGATGGAGACACTCTCTATCTTTTAGGGAGACAGAGATCAAGGCGGGCTGGAACCTTAGGCAACTGTCAGCTGAAGCCTTAGGCCATATAAAATTAAAGTCCCATATTTTCATTATATATATATCTTGATAATTAATATCAAATATTTTTTTTTTATTTATCATTTTAAAAAAATATCTCTTTAAACTTATAAATTACCGGTATGTTCATATTTTCAAGTTAAAGATTTCTATTTTCAAGTAAACCACATTTAAGTAGACTTAAAAGACTCATTAATGTTGTCATAAAAAAACTACATATTGATGTTATGAGTAATGCTAGACATCTATTTTTTTTTTTTCTAAATTCTATCTCAAATGATATGGCACATGATATGTCAACATCTTATAAATTATGAGATTATGTGGTGACTGATGTGATGTTGATACCTCATATGCCACATCATCTGAAACAGAATTTGAGAACAAAAATTGGAACGTAAAACATTACTTCTTGCTCCTCCCACTGCAATCAAACTCTCTCATTGTTTCTCTATGTACTCTTTCATAAACAATCCAGGTTCAATTGTTTCAAGCACTATTACTTTAATTTTATTTATTTGTTTTTCAAGAATTTTTTTTTTCAAGCTTTGATAACTTATAATCTGATATTAGACCTGCTTAGTAGAAAAAATGAATCCGGGTAAAAAAACTCAAAAAAGAAAAAAGAAAAAAGAAATATTAGTTGAATCATAAAAAGAGTTCTGGATAAATTTGTCACCGGTAGCAAAAATAGGGCTCTTGAATCGCAACGCCTCATTTAAAATTTTTGTCCAAGGCTCGAGTACCCTTGAGCCACCTCTGATTGAGATAATTTTGTCTAAACCATGGAAGGAATGATAAAAATTAAATAGCGATTCATTTTGTTTTAATTTTTCTCTTTTATTGTGACAGGTTCAATACCGGAGATTGGTAATCTTCATAATCTATATTATTTGAATATTGAAGATAATAACTTGGAAGGTAAAATGTACTTTCTTTACTTTAATATACTTTCTTTACTTTTTACTATTATTTGTTAATTCCAGTCGTACATTTACTACTATTATTATATATTCGAGGTGTTTTGGAATTTGGAATAACTAAAGTCCCGTTTGAATTTTTGTCTGAAGACTGAACAATGTTAAATAGTGATTGAAGACTGAAAACTAAAATATATGTTTATTTTTTTTTCACTGAAAACTGAATATAAGTGATAGGCTGTTTTTATTTTTAAGTTGTAAATATCTGAAAATTAATACTTTTACATATATACCCTTCTAGCTATTTGTTATTATTTATATTTTAATATATTAAGGATAACCATAACAAGTAATTTAATAATTGTAAAACAAAATTATTTAGTTATTAATAATATTTTAAATTTATATTAATAATATTATTTAGATGCAATCAAACTCTAAAATAAAACTAATAAAACTAATTATCAAATTATGAGAAAAAAAAATGAACGAGTCCTTACAGGAAGCCAAAATATGGTAGAAAAACTAATCTCTATTTATTTGAGTTTTGAAACAATTAGGTTTTGTGATGTTGTAGTTGTTTATGATGAGAGGAAAAAAAATATATTAATATGAATAACAGTTTGATTGAATACAAAATTTGAAATTAGTTAGATTGGTGATGATAATTTTGGAAGTAAAAAGTTGTATTAAATTTCAGTAGACTTTTGTTAAGTGAAAACTTTTCTAAACAAGTGGTTTTAAGGGGTCTTTAAGTGATTTTATAATTTAAAAAAACAAGTAAAATAAACATTAAGTGCCATTAAAGGTCAAAAATTGCATATATTTTTTCAATTTTTTTTTTTAATGTTTTGTTATTTTTTTTTATTTGAATGGTTATTTTCTACTATTCATAAGCCAAATAAACATGAAAAAATCTTCGATTCACTTGAAATTTGACAAGCGGTAAATTTTTATAGATATTGTTTAGGTACTGACTGGTCAGTGTCCAATTATAATAACCAACTAATGGTTGGTTGCCACGTAACCTAAAGTAAAAAGAAAATAGTAAAAAGTGAAAGAATTTTTACTATATGACAACATCCCATTGGATGGCCAGTAGTCGATACCCAAGCTTTTTTCAAATTTTATTAAATATGTTATTTAAAAGATTTTCCCTTTCCTTCCACTATCTTCTTTCAATTTTTGTTTACTAAAATCCACCACCTGTCGCATTTAAAGTGGCTCGGTGCACCAATCACACTCGACTGGGTGCAATAAAGTTTTACTTAAAAACAATGGTTGACAGTTTTTTTTTTAACGAACGGTTGTTGATTGTTACCAGCACAATAAACATTTTTTTAACTGAATAACTTTAGATATCGCATCTAAAATCACAGATCTTTCATCATAATCTATATAGTAGTTAAGATATTAATTGATAAATAAATATATAAATAAATGATATAAATCATTTTTAATGTGTATTCACCTACCAATTGGTATATCAGTTGCCATATATGTTGTGATAGAAGAGTTGTAATTTTAAGAGATATAGAGTATTACTCTTTTTTTATAGATAAATTTTTAATATTAATAATTTCAAAACATCCCAAATTTAGATGTATTTACAAAAATATGTTGCTTTTGACAATAATTGCATAAATATCCTCAGTTAGTTGACCACATCAAAAGACTAAAATACTCCTAAAATAGTAAAATTAGTAATTTAATATGTAAAATAAATAATTATATAAATAAATCCGCTAGAATTCATTTCATTCATTTTAATGGATACAATATAGTCCAACAATATATTATATGTTCGGAAAGGTAGTCTGGCCATATTTTTGAGCATGTAGAGATTGAAATGGTAACAAGCTATTTTATTCCAACAACAAAAAAACATATAAACAAATCTAAATTACCTCATAGATTATTGAATTCTTCTTGTACATGTATTTGTCAAAAATTAAAATCACTATACTAATGACCTCTTGTCTTGGTGGTTGCCTGGTTGAAGTCTTCATGGTAAAGTTCCACCACTAAGGTTCAAGTTTTGATAATTGTAAATATTTATCTAATGTTTGGCCATAAAATTGCGAAGTATGGAGAGCCGTATCTTCAACAGTGGGAGTAGTATTTGTAGAAAAATCTCGTTAGGTTTCACAGTAATTATAATTAAAAAAAAATTAAAATTACTACAGATTTAAAATAATTTTGTTTTCTTTTCCGAGTTATTCTTATATGGGTTTGTCACGTAGTTAATTCATTGACCAAGAAAAAAAGTCAAGGTATAAATGGGGTATTTTTTGACAAATTACCGTTTTTGTTATTTTTTAGTGTATTTTCTATTGAAAAAAAATCTCATTCCGAAATTGTTTTTTTAAAAAATAAAATAAAATAAATCATTTGATTGAAACGTTCTTGTTGTCTTTGATGATTAATTAAATTTCAAGGCTGTCTGTGATGGAGGATTTTTCTAGGTTTCATTCTTTTATGCAAATTTCACACCAAATACAATATAGATATATTAAGGAATACTAAAGTTAAAAGAGCGATTCGTTTTGTTTTTACTTTTCTCTTTTACGGTGACAGGTTCAATTCCGGAGATCGGTAATCTTCGTAAACTAAATTATTTGAGTCTTGGTGACAACAGATTAACAGGCCCGATCCCATCTACGATATTGAATATCTCAAAATTAGAGGTCACTGAACTGTACATGAACCGCCTCTGTGGCCCCATAGGCGTCAATGGCATAATCCCAGACTCTATCTCCGATGCTTCTCAGCTCATCATCTTAGACCTCGGCTCAAACTCGTTTTCTGGCCCCATTCCCACAACACTTGGTAATCTAAGGAATCTACGGCAACTCATTCTGCACTCAAATAAGTTGACAAGGGATTCTTCAACTCAGGAACTATCTTTTCTTTCTTCGTTGACAAGATTAATTTTAAGCAATAATCCACTAAATGGCACACTTCCGGTTTCCATAGGAAATTTCTCTGCTCTGGAAAGATTTCTGGTAGACAATTGCAGTATTAAGGGTAGCATTCCAAATGAAGTTTGGAGCTTAAGCGACTTAGCAACCTTAAGCCTAGAAGACAATGAATTGACCGGATCTGTTCCAACTGCAATTGGACAGATGAGAATGCTTCAAGTTTTGCATCTTGATTCCACGGCTCCATTCCAAACGATGTTTGTCTTTTAAGAAACTTAACTGACCTATACTTGAGTCGTAACCAACTATCTGGACCTATTCCGACATGTTTGGGTGATATCACTTCACTACAAAAACTATACCTTAATTCCAACAATTTCACTTCTACAATACCTGCATCCCTGTGGAGCCTCAAAGATATTTTGGAAGTGAACTTAGCAACAAATTCACTCACCGGGCACCTACCACTAGATATTGGAAATTTAAGGGTTGTGTATGAAATAGACTAATCAGGGAATGAATTATCGGGTGAAATTCCTATTAGCATTGGAGACCTCCTGAACCTTAAAAACTTCTCCATCGCACAAAACCAATTACAAGGCCCTATCCCTGAATTGTTTCGAAATTTGGTTTCCTTGGAAATCTTCGATTTCTCTAGTAATAACCTCTCTGGATCAATTCCGAAGTCTATGGAAAAACTATGTTACCTTAAATGTGTGAATGTGTCTTTCAACAGACTAGAAGGGGAAATTCCTAATGAAGGATCTTTTGCAAACTTATCGGCTGGATCATTTTTGGGTAATAGTAAACTTTGTGGCGCTCCTCAATTTCAAGTCCTCCCCTGCAAAGCTAGCACACGTCAAGGACTGAAGAGAAGTGTATCGAAACCAATTATATACATATTATCAGCAATTGTATTAACTGTACTTGTGTTAGAACTTATATTTCTTTTGTTTAGAAGCCAAAAGAAAAAATCCAAACCATTGGATAAAGAAGACATGCCAGCTTTATCAACATGGAGAAGGATTTCCTATCAAGAACTCGGGCATGCAACAAGTGGATTTGATGAAAGCTGCCTACTTGGTAAAGGTGGCTTTGGTTCAGTCTATAAAGGAAAACTTTTAGATGGAATGATTATAGCAGTGAAGGTTTTCCATTTGCAAGTACAGAGGGCATTAAGAATTTTTAATGATGAATGTGAAGTATTGAGCAAAATCCGTCACCGAAATCTTGTCAAAATTATCAGTTGTTGTGTTGTTGTTAGCCCATCTCTTTCCAGCCCAATCCAAGGCCCAATGATGAAAAGGAAGTTGAAGCTCAAGAAGCCCAACTGAATGCTCCCAGCTCGATTGATTTTCTCACTTACTCATACGACACCGTTTTGAGACTTATCAGATATGGTTGCTGACTCAGGATTTTCATCCGATTTGGCGACCGCTGATTGATTGTTTTCGTCTTCACTGTACACTATCTGATAACGTGTATAAAAAAGAAGCGAAGGAGAGAGAAGTATGATTTCTGATTTTAGGTTTCGTTTGGTTTTTCACTGAAGCTTTTCTCTTTGTTGTTCATTGTGTTCTTGATATTCATTGTGATTTCTAGGCTCCTCTGTTGTGAATCTCAGAGAGGGTTAGAAGAGAAAAGGAAAGATCTGAGTGTTATGGTTCTTCTGGTGTAATTTGTGTACACTTCTGAGTTGTATCTCAGGTGTTAAATTGTTTGAGTAACGCTGGTTTTAAGCGATTTGGTGTTAAGGTTTTTGGGCTCCTTTTGTGAGGGTTGATCTTGTGTCTAATTTCAGAGTTTTCTATTGTAAACGTTGTTCTTGTGTTTTTCTGGGTTGTAAAGGCTGTAAGAATTCTTATATAGTGATAGGGTCTCTTCAAAGAGACTCAACGTGGATGTAGGCCCCCAGTTTTGGGCTGAACCACGATAATCTTGTGTGTTGTTTTTCTTTTACAGTATTTGCTTAAATTCTGTTGTTCTGTTCTATTTTTAGATCAATTAGTTTTTTAATTGATTGATAGTTGGATTCAGAATCTTTTATCTGTCAATTTTTCTTGCAATATAATTCTTTGATAGGTGTAGTTGGGATCTTGAGTTGATCGAGATCCTAACAGTGGTATCAGAGCTTGAAGACTGAACCAACGGCGAACAACGAGGAGCAGTATCCTCCGGTGGCAAAGCCTTCAAACTCAGAAGACTCGGCTGGAGAAGAGGACTTCAACAGTGAATCTGCTAGCAGTGCTTCTGAGGTAAAAATCCCTGATTTTAATAATTTTGGAAATTTTAATTTTACTAGCATGAACATAAAATTTGAAATAGATAAGTTTGATGGCACTGGGGATTTCAGGATTTGGAGAAGAAAGGTGAAAGCCCTTCTCTCCGAACAGAAAATCCTCAGAGCCATTGAAGGTCCTGATAAATTACCTGAATCATTAACTAAAGAACAGAAAGATGACATGCTAGAAATGGCTTTAGGAACAATAATCCTGAATTTTTCTGATAATGTTCTTAGGGAAGTTAATGATGAATCTACTGCTTGTAATATGTGGAAGAAATTAGAAAGCTTATATCTTACTAAGTCCTTAACTAATAAAATCTATCTTAAGGAAAGACTTTTTAGTTTTAAAATGGACCCAAGCAAGAATCTTGGTCAGAATCTTGATGAATTCAAGAAAATGATTATAGAACTTGCTAATGCTGGGGATGATGAAAAACTTAGTGATGAAAATGAAGCTATAATCTTGCTTAATTCTCTTCCTGATTCTTTTAAAGATGTAAAGGCTGCTATTAAATATGGTAGGACCTCGTTATCTTTAGAAGAGTGTATCTCTGCTTTAAAATCTAAAGATCTAGAACTTAAGATTGAGAAAAAGGATAGTGGTGAAAATTTGTTTGTTAGGGGTAGACAGCCAGTAAGAAATGGGAATAATAATCATAACCCTAATAATAATAATAATAATAACAAAGGCAAGGGTAGAAGTAAGACTCCTAATCGAAATAGGTCTCAATCTAAGAATAGAAACAATACTAGAAAATGTTATTACTGTGGTAAAGAAGGTCATATTAGAAAGTACTGCTATGAGCTTAAGAAAAAGAATCAAGATAAAACTCATAATGATGGTGATGCAGCTGTTGCTTCTAAGTCTTTTGAGCCTAGTGAAGTATTAGCAGTAACAACAGAGCTTATAGAGTCTGAATGGATTTTAGATTCAGGTTGTTCTTTTCATATGACACCTAGAAAAGATTGGCTTTCAGAATTCAAAGAACTTAGAGGTAATAGTGTGTTGATGGGTAATAATCAACAATGTCAAGTTGAAGGTATAGGGACTGTGGCTATTAGAATGTATGATGGAATGATTAGGGTCTTCAAGAATGTTAGATATGTACCCAATCTTAAAAGAAATTTAATTTCTTTAGGTATACTAGATGAGGATGGCTACTGCTACAAGGCTGAAAAAGGGGTCATAAAGGTTTCTAGGGGTTCTCTTGTCATCTTGAAAGGTGATAAGAGAAATGGTCTATATGTTCTAAAGGGTGAAACTATCATTAATGATATTGCTAATGTAGCAACTAAAATTAATAACATTGCATCCTTATGGCATAAAAGACTCGGTCATATGAGTGAGAGAGGTCTAAATGAATTAAGTAAACAGAATTTACTCAATGGGGATAAGATAAATAATCTAGAATTTTGTGAAAACTGTGTCTTAGGAAAACAACATAGGCTGAGTTTTAGTACAGCTCAACATAACACAAAAGAGATCCTTCAATATGTACACTCAGATCTTTGGGGGCCTTCAAAGGTCCCAACTCATGGTGGAAATCAGTATTTTCTATCTTTGATAGATGATTTCACTAGAAAAGTCTGGATATACCTATTGAAGTCTAAAGATCAAGCTTTTGAAAGTTTTAAGGCTTGGAAACTGTTCGTTGAAAATCAGACTTCTAAGAAAGTCAAGGTACTAAGAACTGATAATGGGATTGAAAGACATAGAACAGTTAGGCACACTCCCCAACAGAATGGTATAGCTGAGAGAATGAATAGAACTATCCTAGATAAGGTTAGGTGTTTGCTAATAAGTTCTGGTTTGAGTAAACAATTCTGGGGTGAAACTGTTATGGCTGCCACTTACTTAATAAATAGATCTCCATCTACTGCTATAGGTTTAAAAACACCAGAAGAAAAATGGACTGGTAGACCTCCTAGTCTAAAACATTTAAGGGTGTTTGGGTGCACTGTATATGCTTATCAATCGGAAGGGAAATTAGAACCTAGGTTTCTAAGAGGTGTCTTCTTAGGATATCCTTTAGGTGTTAAGGGTTATAGAATTTGGCTTAGAGATCAAAAGGGTTTTAAAGTTATCATAAGTAGAGATGTAGTGTTTGATGAAACTAGAATGCCTTGTAAGGACATTAACTACTCTACTGAAACTGATTTAAATTCTTCTAAGAATGATGAAAATATAGTTCAGGTGGAACTTAGCAATTATGATCTTGATAATGACTCAACCCCAACTGATCCCATTGTGGATCATGGGTCTGATCATTATGACATAGATGATCAGGTGGAAGAATCAAAGGAAGATCAACAGGTAAGTGAATCTCTAGCTGATTATGAACTTGTTAGGGATATAGTTAGAAGGGTTATTAAGCATAATAGTAAGTATGCCTATGCTGATATTATTTCTCTTGCTTTGTATACTGGACAAGAATTAGAATCAACTGAACCTAGGACTTTTGAAGAGGCTGTTAGATCAATAGATAGGCTGAAATGGCATAATGCAATGAAAGAAGAGATAGAATCTCTAGATAAAAATAATACCTGGTCTCTTGTAAATAAACCTGAAAAACAAAAAATTGTTGATTGTAAATGGATTTTTAAGATAAAAGAAGGTTTAGGACAGAATGATCCACCTAGATATAAGGCTAGGTTAGTTCCTAAAGGCTTTACTCAAAGAGAGGGTATTGATTATAATGAGATTTTTTCATCTGTAGTTAAGTATAAAACTATCAGAATTATGCTTGCCTTGGTTAGTTTCTATGATTTAGAACTTGAGCAACTAGATGTTAAAACTATTTTTTTGCATGGATATTTAGATGAAACTATTTTTATGTCTCAACCAAAGGGTTTTGAGTCTAAAACTAAACCTTCTCATGTTTGTTTCCTAAAGAAATCTCTTTATGGGTTGAAACAAGCTCCTAGACAATGGTATAAGAAATTTGATAATTTCATTACTAGCTTAAGTTTTAATAAGAGTAAATTTGATACATGTTTTTATTTCACTAGTGAAAATGTTTTATGTTCAATTTACTTACTTTTATATGTTGAAGACATGTTAATTGCTAGTAAAAGTATGTCTAGGATTAAAGGTTTAAAAGAAAAGTTGAAAACAGAATTTGACATGAAGGATTTAGGAAATGCTAAAAGGATTCTAGGAATAGAAATTGTTAGAACTAGAAAAGAGTCAAGTTTGTGTCTTAAACAGGAAAGTTACTTGTTAAAGCTATTAGATAAGTTTTCTATGAAGAATTGTAAACCTGTCAATATACCTCTTTCTTCTAGTTTCCAACTGTCCACTGCCTTATCTCCTAGATCTATTGAAGAAAAAAGATTTATGGAATCTATACCTTATTCTAGTGCTGTAGGATCTATTATGTATGCAATGATTAACACTAGACCAGATTTAGCACAATCTATTAGTGTATTGTCAAGGTATATGGCTAATCCCGGTAAGGGCCATTGGAATGCCATGAAATGGTTATTAAGATACATTAGTACAACTACCTCTGTAGGGTTAGTTTATGATTGTGCAAATTCTGTTATAGACTTAATAGGGTATGTTGATTCAGATTATGCTGGTGATAGAGATAAGAGAAGATCAACATCTTCATATTTCTTTACTTTTGCTGGTTGTTGTGTGAGTTGGAAAAGTCAATTACAATCAGTAGCGGCATTATCCACTACTGAAGCTGAATATATTGCTGTAACTGAGGCTATAAAAGAAGCTATTTGGCTTCAAGGTATTTTAGGAGAAATAAATATTTTTAGTGGTAAAACTGTAATTTTTACGGATAGTCAAAGTACTTTACATTTATGTAAAAATCCAGTTTTTCATGAAAAAACTAAACATATAGAAGTAAAATACCATTTTATTAGAGATAAAATATCTGAAGGTGTTGTTGAGGTGGAAAAGATATCCACTCAAGAAAATCCTGCAGATATGGGGACCAAAGTGGTTCCCTATAGCAAGTTCAAGCATTGCTTGAATTTGCTGAAATTAGGTGATTATGGTTGACTTGTTTGTTTTGTGTTGAGCCAGGTTTGCTTTGGAGGGATCACTGTCACTATATATAGATCTTACAGTCCTACAGTCTTGTTTTGTTTGCTGTAAAGATGGACTAGGTGGAATTTGTTGTTGTTAGCCCATCTCTTTCCAGCCCAATCCAAGGCCCAATGATGAAAAGGAAGTTGAAGCTCAAGAAGCCCAACTGAATGCTCCCAGCTCGATTGATTTTCTCACTTACTCATACGACACCGTTTTGAGACTTATCAGATATGGTTGCTGACTCAGGATTTCCATCCAATTTGGCGACCGCTGATTGGTTGTTTTCGTCTTCACTGTACACTATCTGATAACGTGTATAAAAACGAAGCGAAGGAGAGAGAATTATGATTTCTGATTTTAGGTTTTCGTTTGGTTTTTCACTGAAGCTTTTCTCTCTGTTGTTCATTGTGTTCTTGATGTTCATTGTGATTTCTAGGCTCCTCTGTTGTGAATCTCAGAGAGGGTTAGAAGATAAAAGGAAAGATCTGAGTGTTGTGGTTCTTCTGGTGTAATTTGTGTACACTTCTGAGTTGTATCTCAGGTGTTAAATTGTTTGAGTAACGCTGGTTTTGAGCGATTTGGTGTTGAGGTTTCTGGGCTCCTTTTGTGAGGGTTGATCTTGTGTCTAATTTCAGAGTTTTCTATTGTAAATGTTGTTCTTGTGTTTTTCTGGGTTGTAAAGGCTGTAAGAATTCTTATATAGTGATAGGGTCTCTTCAAAGAGGCTCAACGTGGATGTAGGCCCCCAGTTTTGGGCTGAACCATGATAATCTTGTGTGTTGTTATTCTTTTACAGTATTTGCTTAAATTCTGTTGTTCTATTCTATTTTTAGATCAATTAGTTTTTTAATTGATTGATAGTTGGATTCAGAATCTTTTATCTGTCAATTTTTCTTGCAAGATAATTCTTTGACACGTGTAGTTGGGATCTTGAGTTGATCGAGATCCTAACATGTTGCTCTAACATTGATTTCAAAGCCTTGGTACTGGAATACTTGGCTACTGGAAGCTTAGAAAAGTGGTTGCATTCTCACAACCATTTTCTTGATGTCCTACAAAGATTGAACATACTGATCGATGTGGCATCAGCACTGGAATATCTCCATCATGGTTATGGGACACTAATTGTACATTGTGATTTGAAGCCTAACAATATCTTGCTAGGTGAAGGTATGGTTGCTTGTGTAGGTGATTTCGGCATTGCCAAACTCTTAGGTGAACAGGATTCTATGACACAAACTCACACTTTTGCCACCATTGGATGTATGGCACCAGGTACATTTGTAGTTTCCGATCTATATTATGTTTAAAATATATGT
Organism: Dipteronia dyeriana; assembly: GCA_032871835.1. Lineage (NCBI taxonomy): Eukaryota > Viridiplantae > Streptophyta > Magnoliopsida > Sapindales > Sapindaceae > Dipteronia > Dipteronia dyeriana. The sequence goes on along the minus strand of CM065301.1, from coordinate 71,401,619 downwards.
ATCATGTCCTAACTCTGAACTTACTTGTAGAGTATGGATTAGAAGGAATTGTTTCTGCAAGAGGTGATGTGTACAGCTTTGGTATATTGATGATGGAAAGTTTTACAAGGAAGAAGCCCACAGACAACATGTTTTACCTCATTCAGTAACCGAAATAGCAGATGCTAATTTACTGGGAGAAGAAAATTTGTCTGCTAAAAAGGATAGTATTTTATCCATTCTTCAAGTGGCTGTGGATTGCACTGTGGAATTGCCTGAAAACAGGCTTGACATAACAAACATCCTGGGAGCACTAAAAAATATCAAAACCAAGTTTGAAAAGAGTTTGGCAAGAAAATAGGCTTGACATAACTGACCTCGAAACTGCAGCTAATGGTGAAGCTCTTGAACTTTTTTCGTTTTGATCTATTTTACTTTTTATGTTTCAGCTTGAATGTCAATCTTAGAGATGTGAGGTTGAGTTTTTATATTGTTTTTCAATGTGTCTGAACACACTGCTACGAGAAATTAATACCGTATTTGTTGGGTAACATCTTGGACTCGCTCCAATTATATTTTCAGTCAATTGCTTTTATATATTCTGCACAAGACTAATCAATCAATTCTTTTAAATACTGTATCAATTTTCAATCTCATACTCTATTTGTTTGGTAACATTTTTGCACGAAATATATTATAAGCTGTGTTCCTCCCCCGGATAAGATAAAGCATATGAGCGAAAATATAGTCTCTCCAGTCTCGACTGAACAAAGCATATGCGCAATATATAGTCTCTCCAGTCTCGCCTTTTGTTCAGTCAGATTATTGGCTTTGAAGATAAGTAATTGCGTCTTTTCATAAAAGAACTTTGGACATATCTGTTTGATATGATAGAAAGTGGAGACTGTAGAGCATATGTATCTCAATTACATTGTTTCCCCCACAGAAAGGTTTCGGTTTGCTTCTTACGACAACATTAGACAAAATATAGTATATCTAAGAATACAAATTCATCATGATTAATTGTCTTCATACTCCAAATACTGCAAATGCTCAGGCATGGGTTTTTGAGATACTGATTTTGAAAATAAATAATGGTACCCGAAGTTTTCAAGTTCCACTTCAAACTATTCTACAAGTTAGAACACATTTTCCTTACTAACATTTTTTTTTTCTAAAAATTCGTAGAATACAACAGGATTGTATCTGTTACTTGAAGGAATAGTCATGCAAATCTATGACTGAAGAAGAAAGTGGTGAACAAATATAAATCTAAAATTATTGTAAGAGTTCTCCACATAACCTAGTTTTAACAGCTTTGAATCTGGATCAAATGCCCGGTCAAGTCTTCTTATGTGTCGTTTGACATTGCTGACGACTATTGCTATTATAGAATTTCAGAAACCTGCAACATGCCACCATTTCAAGTTAATCTTATACCATAAACAGGTCTTCAAATAAACAACAAAACAATCTTTTGTATACGTGTAGCGTGTAGCTATGTTTGTTGAATTAAATAACAAGTGAACAACAGAAAAAGAAAGGATTCCTCATTGCTTTGATAAGAGCAACATGTTTGGACTTCATATTCATAGCTGTCAAATGCTACGTCGTCATACTGTTTTCCAATTTTAAGATAGAAGAAATATAAAGCAAGCAAAACTCACATATATGGGCATTTCGGCTATGACAAGGTTGCTGCTTTCCTCAATACTTTTAAGAGTTACCACTTCACCGCCAACAACCATATTGATTACAACACCATCTGCACTAAGTCAAATTGAGTTATTTTAGAATGCAGAACCCATAATAAACTGTTAGGTTTTGGCTCGTATTCTCAAGTGGATCCAATGTGAACCAAACAAGACTCAATTGATGTGGTACTTCCTGGAGACGTGGGATAACGTTTGGAAGTTGAAGATGGTGTTTGAGGGAAGTTTGAAGACGAAGAAGAACTGAAGAAATGAAGTCTGGTGGGTTCCGCAGCTAGACCGCGGTGCAGACAGGCGTCTAGACCCCGGCACGGAGAGCGGTCGTGTCCAGGCGATCAAGCGCGGTGCGGACCGTGGCGGAGGTAATGACATGGACCGCGGTACAGAGAGCGGTAGTTGACAGTGGCTTTTCGCGGTATAAGAAGCGGGGTGCACACCGCGACCTAGACCGCGGGAACAACGTATCTTGCTCAAATAGGAATGTCACGTGGAAATAGGAAAGTGTTTTCTTCTGGAAGTTCTTGTGCTAATCAGAAAAGGAAAGAGTTTGTCTTCATGAAGAATAGGAAAGTCCTGTAACAAGAAGACTTGTCATAAATAGGAAATAGTATTTATGTGGAACAAGTAAGTCTTGTACGTTTAGGAGTAGGATTTCCTATTATGTTAAACTCCCTGTAACTAGTATAAATAGACCTTGTATCTAGGTTATTTTGTGGTGTGGAGAAAAAGAACATCATGTAACATCAGAGAGTAGTAGAGAGATCCGGGTGAGAGACCCGTGGGAATATCCGGGGAGGGATCTAAGGGAATATCAGTGGATCAAGTACGAGATCCGTGGGTGATATTCAAGGGAGATCTAGGGGATATTGTTGGGTTCTTGGTAAGGATCTTGTGAGTGTGGTTTGGGGTTTGGGGTTTGGGGTTTGGATGTGAGAGAGAATCCTGAAATATATGGTTGTAACAATTTATCATATAGTGGAGTTTTCTCTGTCGTCCTGACGGCCCGTGGTTTTTTACCCGATTTGGGTTTTCCACGTAAATCTTGTGTTGTGATTGGTTTACTTTCTCTCATATATTTTTTCTGCTATTGACGTTATTAATTGCTATGAGTTATGGACATATATTAGGTACGACGATTCCGTATTCATCGGTTACGAGAAATTCTCCAACATAAACATCAAAGAAATGAATACATGTATTACGTATACACACAATCATCAACATGAATTTTATGGTATCGAACACAGCCGCCTCCAATTAACTGAAGGTGAACTGTAGATAGGACTACACATTCTTCATTGGTAACGCATAATTTATGAGAACTTGAGCAGATATGGGAGATCTCCGGAAGCAAGAACTGGAAGGCAAGCATCTGTTACAACTATCATACGAGACTTCTGCTCATCTTTTCCAGTTTCACTGTCATCTCCTGATTGAGCAGAGACGTTTTGATTCCAACTGACTGTGGCTTGCCGAAATTCAAGTTCTCTCTGCTTCAACTAGGTCACTGTACTAATAAATGGGCAAGCATTATGCATAGTATTTTAGCAAACATTCACAGTATTTAAAACAATAAACATTCCAAATCACAGTATCTCTAAAATGAGACTGCGATCAGCAAATCAACATTTTAATCTAAATAAACCCTGTTAATGTCCATAATGATATGGGTCCATGATGTTAATCTCATTCTTCCTAGGACAAGTAAAACATATAGGCATTCCTTTAGATATAAACAAACTAAAATTCACCATCTGAATTGCATTATTCGAAAAGTTCAGAATTTAACTTTACAGATAAAAACTGATTAACACATGTTAAACAATCCAACGAATGTAGTTACAAAAACCGCAACCTAAAACACTCGTTTTCCCCATGTTTTTCTCTTTTTTTTTTTAAAAAAAAAAAGGGATTGTGAATTCCATTTTGTTTTTAATTTTTTAATAAATTTTGTTTAAGATTTTTTATTGGTTCAATTCAGTTAAGTGTAAAAAGACCAAAATACCCTTCTTACATACAAAAACTAGGTTAGTTCTAACGGCCAGCTGTTTGGTCAAATGTACTAATTTGTCATTTTTTCAAAGATATGATCTAGTTACAATTTTAACAAAGGTCAGGATGCTTGTGAACAATTTTCCCTAAAAATAACAATGCTCTTCGGTGACTTTTATCAAACAATGTGTATGTTACAACTTTGCAATGTTTAATTCGATAGGGACTTTTATCAAGCAGTCTGTATGCTACAACTTCAGTATTTTTGCTAAACTATATCATCTCCAATGACTAAGGGGCTGTTTTTTTTTTTTTTATAATAAAACTTATTATCTCTTATATCTTAAGTTAAAAATAAATCAATTTATTTGTTTTTTCGATTTATATCTTATTTTAAAATATATGTGTTTTAGAAAAAGTAATTTTTTTTAAACTTTTATCTTATTAAAAAAGTGGTACAGTAGTGTTTGTTAATAAATTTCCACAAATGTCCTATTGTTGACACCGATTTCTCGATGGATGAGAAAGTCAACAACGTTGAATTTCGTTATGACCTGTCAAAAGAGAAAGATAAAGAGAATGTAATGTGAGCAATAACGATACGAGTTTACGTGGTAAAACTCCGGTGATCGGAGAAACATCTATGGGTGGTTGACTGCAAAACCAAGCCAAATCCACTATTTTATTTTAATGAATTACACCACTCGAACTCTCTAGCCTCTCTCTTGAGTCTGTCCCTCTGTGTTTTCTATCTATATTTCGTTCTCTCTTTTAACAATGAGATTATAGGTCTATTTATACATGCATAGAACCCTAATCCTTGTTGTACAAATAAGGAAAAGAATTTGTATTTAATTACGATTGGTTGCTTGTTGGAATCGTCTTTATCTTCTTTCCTATTTCAGAGATATTTTTAGTTGAATTTGAATCTTCGTGGGACTCTAATTATACAATTTGATTTAGGATTTACATTCCTAATCGACATGCAATCTTCTAGAATAACTGAGTTATTACTTGATTTGGAATCTGTTTCCTGTTTGGCATTTTATTCTTCTAGAAACTCTCTTTGATACGGATATCATGCGTATTGGAGCATGATTCTTGGTTCACCCACGTGTGAATCGTGTGTTGGATTTTTTTATTCGGGTTTTCTGTATCGTCCCGAGTAGAACATAATGTGCTAAGTACTTGGTCCCGTGTAGAACACAACGTGCCGAATACCCGTATTCAGACTTACTCGGGTTCTTATTCCTTTGTGATGTCTTCAATGATATCTTCTAGATGCCAACTTGGATGCCCATCTGCAATTTTTTAAGGGTTTGTCTTACCTGTCAGTGACATGTACATTCAATTAAAATATACATAACAATATCCCCTTAAAATACTTTTACCTAGTAGAATTTCATTTTCACAGAAGTATTTTAATCGGCCTCCCGACTAGGCTTGTTGTCTTTCCCTTCTTTTATGTCTCATTAATATAGGAATAATAATCCTTAAACATCGCATTAATGACGTGTCTTAATTGCTACCATGTAAGTGCAATTTGTCCCTTCATTCGTAATCTTAGTGATTATGAAGTTTTAAAATTCTGACGGCTTGGTCAGTTCTTTCCATGACACGTGTCCTTCAACCGTTCAATTTCTCTAGTAACATTTATGAGAAAGGACTTATGGATCACCTGATACGCCACTTACGTCATCAAATCCTTCTTTTCTATTTTTCCCGCTTCTCGAAACGCTAGGGTTTCATATCTTCAACCATCGAGTGGTTTATTTAAACTAAAAAAGGGCAGTTTCGTTGTTCATTTTTTACATAAAGGAAAAAATAACCCTGGCTTGCTTACATACCAATTCATCTTATACTTCCATCAAAGCTTTTCCTGGTTTCTTTGCATCCACCTTAAAGGCCAGTTCCGATGAATCCTGTTTCACGACGGCGTCTTTTTGTTATAGCTTTCGAAGTGCTTGAGCATGGAGATTTTCAATTGATTTCTTGTGTTCGTAGGTTATTGGGGGAAAATCCCTCCTGATGAGCCTGGTTTTTTAGATGTTGATATTTTTGGGCTTTATCCCGACGTTCATTTAAGTTCTAGTTCTGAATCTTCTTCCAGTTCTAAATCTCTCATTTCTGATCACAGGGTTCCTCTTCGATCTAACATAGGAAAGCATCAAAGTAATCGTGTGGTTCACAAATGTTCAAGCTACATTCAAATTGGGAGGCAAGTAGTTGACGAGAAGGATGTTGAAGAGGAACACAGCGCATCTCGAATTCTCTTCTCACTCGATTTCCCGAGTGCATATGATGCCGAGCCGAATGTGGTCAGGGAAGCTGAAATCGAAAAGAACCGCGCTCGGTTTAATCTTACTGATTCAGTTTTGATGGCTCTTACTAGTAATAGAGCTGCATGGAACCCTCCTTTGGGCATGATAGTGATTTACGGGTCCATGCTCTGTTGTGGTGTGACTCTTCCCCTTCAGCCGTTCATTGCATGGTTCCTTGTTGAGGTAGGGATTGCTCCAGCCCAACTTACCCCGAACAACTATAGAATCCTAATGTGTATATGGCACATGTGGAGTCGGATTAACTTGTCACCGCCTTCTCCCCGTGAAATTAGGCATTTTTATACTCTAAGGCAGTCTGATCGGACTGGAACTTATTTTCTTATGTCCAGCCAACCAGATAGATGGATCCTTGAATGGACGAATGTGAGCCGAGGAGTTGATATTTCCTCGGATGCCTAGAAAAAGGGTTTTTTATGGGGTTTACTACCTCAAACAAGCACTGGAAGAATAACTGATTCTTTACCGGAGATAACTTGGGACTTGAGATCGAGCTCTCAGCTAGGAAAGATCGGGAAGTGTTAAGGGTTCCCCGTTTCTTTTACTCTCCTGGTCGTTGGAATAAGTCACAACCTAATTTCACTAACACCGAGTTGACTAGACTTGCTTGGGCTGCCGTGCGTACTCTTGAAAATAGGAGCAGACCCTATCTTTTTAATGAGAAGAAAATGATAGAACTTGGCTTCTTTACTCAGATTTCAGATTATCGTAGATGATGTAAGTAGAGTTTTCTCGTTCTTATTTTTCTCATCTTGTTCTCTTTTCTAACTCATTTGTTTTCAGTGTACGATTCAGACATCATTTGCGAAGTCCAGGCTCGTCAGGTGAAAACAATTTTTCAAGCGAGTAGTAAGGAAGCTTCTCCCCAGAATAATGAAGGAATTGCTTCACCTGATGATGTGTCGGATGAAGATTCCAATGAAGCTGATGAGAAATTTACTGAATATATTTCTGAAGTGGTCATTCAGCCGACCGTGGGGGAATCAAGCGGTCCGAGTGGCCTTGTTGGAGCTGCCGATGCTCAGAGGGTGTCTGAGGATGAAGGCAAGCATGAAGGTCATCCTAGTGGCGCAGTGCCCAACGAGCCTAGCTCCCTGATCGATGAAGTTCCCATCGAGTAGTTTCCTGTTGGGGATGATGAAGAAGTTATGGTACCCCCAGATGAGCAAGTAAATCTTGATCATGGTCTTTTTGAATCCTTTCAAGATATTACAGAAGATTAGAAAGATCCTACGGCTTACCTCAGCTTCCACCGTACTCGGGCTGAGAAAAGAAAAACAGATGGCTCTCCTTTTCATCCTAAAAAGGTTCCTCGGGTGGTGTCATTTATTGAATCAAGTAACGATGACACTGATGTTCGAGTTTCCCCGAGTGCCCAGGCTGAGGCACATTTAGGGGGAGTAAAAACTTTGGATAATCTGAACAAGGATTCTTTCCCCATGAAGTTGAAGATACAAGGATAGGCTACTCGGGTGATCATACTTGCCCCACTCCCCAGGATATGTTAAGGATGATATCATCTGGTCGGGCGTTTATTGGGGATGACCATTGGAGCAGCTTCAAGAATGGTTCCCCGACAGACAGTCTTTAGAACATTTTCAATAGTGCGAGCTACGTAAGTCTTTGTTCTTGAACTTCGTCTTAGTGCTCTTTTGACTTAGATTTTTAACTTACTCTTCCCTGTAGGTGGTTGCTGAGGTTGCTGAGTTTGTTCAGATGCAATAATATCAAGCTGATCGGATAAGACATCTTGAAGCTCAATTGAAGGAGAGTGAGGACAACCATTCTCGGATTGAGGCGGCCTATCAAAGGGAAGTGAGCTCTGCCAAAGAATTTACCGGTCACTGTTTGGCTAAACAAATGAAGGTCGAGGAGAGAACTTCTGTTGCAAAAGAGAAGGTTATATCCTTCCAAAATTTACTCTCTGCCGTCCAAGAGTCGATGCTCAAAGCTGAACAAGAGGCTGAGTAAGCCAAATCGTCTTACGAGCAGAAAATTGAAGATCTTAAGCGCCAGACCTTGACTGCCGAATCTCTTTCGAATGAAGCCCGACTAGAACTTGAGGTCCGAGGGGTTTATCGCTTCAAAAGGTCCCCATTCTATGATGCCTTACTCCATAGGACGTTCTAATGGGGTTGGTCTCGGTTGGCGAATTCTTTAAGGTCAAGAATCAGGCAACTGATAGAGCTCGGGCCAACTGAGTGCTATCAATTAAAAACCATGTAGACCGGTTATTGGAGTCTTTTCGAACTCAAATGAAGAAATGGAGAGCTTACTGTTGAAGTCTAGGGAAAGAGCCTTATCCTATGCATTTGAAGGTCCCATCAGAGCATTCTCTCTCGACCTTTTATGCTAGTTAAGAAGCTAGTGTGGATGGGTCGAAGCCTGATGTTGGGCCGATCCCTGGAACGGATTACAGTGAATGGATGGACGACTTGGTCGGCACAATCACATGGCCTTCGAATGAGAGTCTCCTCCATGAGTACGAGATGGTATCCAAGCCAAGCATTGACAAGAGTTTCAAATCCTCATCTCAGCCTTAGGCATATTTGTAAAATTTTGTGTTTGTAAAAAAGAATTATGATCAATGTAGTTCCATATTTTGCCAAGCTTTGTCATGAATTTAAAATGCCAAATATCTCAACTAGCCATTGTTAATAATTCCTTTAATCACTAAGTATATTTTTTTTAGCTGACTAACTCTGTTATCCGAGTAACATCATAGAGTATCTTATTTAACTGAGTATTTTCGTTACCCGAGCAATTCGTAACGCCAAGTATCTTATTAAACTGGCTAACGCGATTTCATGTGCCAAGTATCTTATTAAACTGGCTAATGTGATTTCATGTGCCAAGTATCTTATTAAACTGACTAATATTATTAACCGAGTCATCTTGAGACAAGCGAGTAGGTTATACTCATGCCTTATACTCGGTTGCTACCGGTACATTACATTGAGGCTCACAAAGATCATATGTTCCAGTCCTTTTGCAAGTCACTGAGGACGTCTCCTAGTTTTATCTGCGCAAGGGTTTGCCGAATCGTTAAGCTTTTAAATTGGTTAACACAGCTGTGCATCTCACTGGGATTTTTCCCGACGGTGACCCGAGCTGTTTTCAGAATCTGGTACATCGGGTTTACCTTTTGGCTAAGGTCGATTGACCTTGCTCGGCTGGTATGCTCCTTTGAGCTTCTTTACCCATTCAGGAATTTTGCCAAATTAATGGTCCTGAGTATTTTATCTTTTTTGTTTGTGCTTATGATATGTTTGTTTTTATTTGCATGTTCTTATTATCATGCTTCTTTTTTGCATGTTCTTATTATCATGCTCATCTTTCATATGTTCTTCTTATCATATGCTTAGATTTCCAGAATCCCATGTCGGATTTTTATTAATAACTGTAAAAATGACAAATGTAAATCTAAGAATTGCTAAAAATTAAAAATATTCTGGCTAAAAATTTGAAAACAAATTTCAAGGATAGAAAATCTTCAAATATTGGGCATTGCATGGCCGGGGTAAAACCCCTCCATCTGGTCGGGCAATCCAATATGCTCCATGACCAGCTATTTCTTCAATCTTGTATGGGCCTTCCCATTTGTCAGCCAACGAGCCTGCAACTTTGTTCTTTGTGTTCAACGATACTCTTTTAAGCACCAGGTCTCATAACTGGAACTTTCGAATCCGAACATGATAATTATAGTGTCGGGCTACTATTTATTGATATGTCATGTTTCGTACTGGGATTTCTCCCTTTTCTCTTCCAATTCATCTAAGTTTTGTAACAGCATATCAACATTCTGATCTTCATCATATAGCCTAACCCTAGGTGACATGTAAGATGTTTTTACCGGGATAACAACTTCTGTTCCGAACGCCAAAGAGAATGGAGTTTCTCCTGTAGAAGTTCTTGTTGTCATCCAATAAGTCTATAATACTTCAAGAAGTTGATCAACCCAACTCCCTTTCTTGGCATCTAACTTTTCTTTGAGTGTGTGCTTGATGATTTTGTTTACTTTTTCAACTTTTCCATTTGTTTGAGGGTGGACATGTGTGGCATAATAATTTGTAATTTGTAATTTGGTACTCGTTGCACAGTTGCCTGAATTTTTGATTGTCGAACTGGGTGCCGTTGTCAGTGATAATAGTATTTAGGACTCCAACTCTGTAGAGTATATTTTTCTTCACAAAGTTTGTGGTATTGCTTCCATGATATGTACTAACGCTTCAGCTTCTACCCACTTTGTGAAATAATCAACGACCACAATTGTGTGCTTAGCTCCACCCCCTGTTTCTGCTGGCATTAGACCAATTAAGTCTAGTCCCCACATGGCGTTTGACCATGGGGATGTGAGGCTTCTAAGTTGTTCAAGAGGCTGCCGAATATCATTGGCGATCCTTTGCAAGTATTGCAGCTTTCTGAGCATTGATATACATCCGAGAACAAAGAGGGCCAATAATAACCTTGCCTGAGTACCTTGTGTGCTAAACTTCTGCCCCTAGTATGGTTTCCACATACTCCGCCGTGGATTTCCTGTAGTATCCGATATGCATCTTTCTTTGATACACATCTTTGGAGTGTTCGGGAAACCCTCTTCTGTATAGTTCTCCTCTAATCAATGTGTATCTTGCTGACCAGTACCTGATGTGTTTTGCTTATAAGGGATCTTCCGGGAGTACACCTTATTCTAGGTATCTTTTTAGTTGAGTCATCCAACCGTCTAACGGTGTTCGGATTTCTAAGACTTCAAAGTTTCTCGGCTCAACTATACTTTGTCTGAGAAGATTTAAGACCGGAATATTTTTTGGCCTGATTGTGGTTGTTGCTAATGCTAATTTGGATAAAACGTCTGCCTTCTCATTCTCTTCTCTAGGGATCTGGACAATCCTGTATTCCTTGAATTTTTTAAGGAGTTGTTTTGATATGCCCAAATAAGCCATCATACCCTCATCTCTAGCCTGATATTCGTCTGAAACTAGGTTGACGACTATCTGTGAGTCGCTGGATATCTCAACCTCATCTGCTCCGAGAGCTATGCAAACTCTAAGTTCTGGTAGCAATGCCTCATATTCGGCTTGGTTATTTGTTGCTTTGAAGTCGAATCTCATGGAACATTCAACATCATCTCCTTTTGGGGTGTATACCACGATCCCTGCCCATCAGCCATGAGTGTTCAAGGAACCATCGACATATAACCTCCATAAGAAACTCCTACCCAACATCCTTTTTGCTTCCAGGGTTGGTTTTGTGAATTCTACTACGAAATCTGCCACTGCTTGGCCTTTGAGTGATGTTCTGGGGATGTACTGAATATCAAATTCACTCAGCTTGATTGGCTATTTAGTTAATCTCCCAAAAAATTCTGGCTTCTGTAGGATTTGCTTAAGTGGGCAATCGGTGAGAATCTGGATCATATGAGCCTGAAAGTATGGCCTCAACTTCCTTGCTGTCGAATCCAATGCTAGAGCCATTTTTCCTGCCTATGAATACCTGGTTTCAGCTGGAAGAAGAGCCTTGCTGGTATAGTACACTGACCTTTGTACTCCGTCTTCTGTCCTGACTAAAACCGAGTTTGCTGCTAATTCTGTAATGGATAAGTACAAGTGGAGTATTTCTCCCATTTTAGACTTTGAAAGGATGAGAGTCTGCCCTAAGTACTCTTTGATTTTCAGGAATGCCTGCTCACACTCTTCATTCCATTCGAGTCCTTTCCCCCTTTTGATCACTTTAAAAAAGGAAGCACATCTAACTGTGGCCTTTGAAATAAATCTGCTTAAGGAAACTAAGCATCCTGTTAAGCATTGCACTTATTTTAGCGTTCTTGGCGAAGTCATTTTTTGAAGGGTCTGGATCTTCTCAGGGTTCATTTCGATTCCCCTCTGGTGAACTTGGAAACCAAGGAACCTTCCTGAAGAAACCCCAAATAAGCACTTGTTCGGATTTAACTTCATCTGATATCTCCTCAAGACGTCGAATGTTTCCCGTAGGCCCGAAGCATGTTCGTCTACCGAGACACTTTTGGTTAACATGTCGTCTATGTAAACTTCCATGTTTCTTCCTATTTGGCGAGCAAAGATCCTATTGACCAATCTTTGGTATGTTGCTCCAGCATTTTTTAACCTAAAAGGCATCACTGTATAACAGTATAAGCCTTGATCGGTCGAGAATGCTATTTTTTCTTCATCAGCCTTATTCATCTGGATTTGATTGTATCCCAAGTAAGCGTCCATGAAACTGAGTAATTCATGTCCTGATGTAGCATCGACCAGTTGGTCTATTATCGGAAGTGGAAAAATGTCCTTTGAGCAAGCCTTGTTCAGGTCCGTGAAGTCCACACACACTCTCCACTGACCATTTTTCTTCTGAACCAGGATCACATTTGCTACCCACTGAGGGTAGCTGATTTCTCTGATTGACCCTATAGCGAGTAACTATTGCACTTCCTGCTTAATTACTTGACTTTTTTCGAGATTGAATGATCTTCTCTTTTGTATTACTGGTTTCACATTCGGATCCACTGCCAAATGATGTGATATTATTCTGGCATCTATTCCTACCATGTCTTCATGACTCCAAGCGAACACATCTTTGTATTATCTAAGCAAATTAATAAGGTCTTGCTTAACTTTACCTTCTAAATTTGCCCCAATTTTGTTTTTCTTATCTGGTTCATCTTTCTTTAAGACTACCTGTTCTATCGGTTCACTTTTAGATACCTCAGGTTCTTCCCTTGAATCAAACTCGAACAACAGTGATTCCTACTCGATCTGATATGGTTGTGTTATGGTGCATACTTGTTCACTATTGTCTTTGTCTTTGTAAACCGAAAGATTAGCTCTTCCGGCCATTTCTTGGGACCCCTTTACTACTACCCCCCATTCAGTTGAGAATTTGATCATTAGAGTGTAGGTAGTTGTTACTGCCTTGGTTTTGTTCAGAAATGGTCAACCTAATAGCGTATTATAAGGCTAGTTGTCCAGGTCTACCACTACAAAGTTGAGTAACACTGTTTTCTGATAAGGAGCTACTCCGATCTTTACGGGCAGTTTTGCTGTCTCGAGAGACCTGACCTTGACTCCCCCGAATCCTTTGAGTGGGGTATGGAAAGGTTGTAAATCCTTTTGATCCAACCTAAGCTAATTATAAACAGTCACACTGAGAATGATTGCCTAACTACCATTGTTTACTACAATTCTCATGACGTCTTTATGACCAATTCGAGCACTTATGATGAGAGCGTCATTTGGTCGAACATCGACCCTATGTGAATCGACTTCCATGAATGTTATCGGGTCACATCCTTTCTTTATTCTTTTCGGATATGGCTCGACGGAGTTGACATCAAAATTCTGCCTTGCTTCCACCGCTTCTCAGATTTCCTGATTCCACTCTCGGTTACTTCTCCCAGTTGATGGTCCTCCGAAGATAGTCTGTATCACTTCATTTGCCTCGGGACTGGCCCTTTTGTTCCGACCAGAATTATGATATCCCGTTAGGGTTTCTTTATGAGTTTCTGACTTCTCATCTTTCTTCAGGATTATATCTTGCAGATGTCCTTCCCGAATGAGAGTCTCTATATAGTCTCTGAACTGGTAACATTTGGAAGTTTCGTGTCCGGTTTCTTTATGGAACCTACAATATTTCATTGTATCTCGCTGGGTAAATTGGGATTACCGACGTGACTCTTTCACCAGATTCTTTTCTTCTAGTATTGCCAGGATTTATTCTTACTTTTTTCGGAGTGGGGTGCAATTCGTATACTTTCCTCAGAACTTTTCCGTGGTCAGGTCAGCATTAAGTTCGCTTCCCCTATCTTTGCTTTTTTTCTTTGCTATTTCCTTTCTATCTTACTTTATGGTTCTGTACTTTTGACTCGTTATCTTTTTGTTCGGGTCTCCCTCCATGCAAGTAGCAACCTCCTATTGCTAACTCTTCTTCCTCGGCTAATGCATACCCTCCAGCCATATCCATCATGTCTACATATCTCGTTAATCGGGCTCTTCTTAAGTCGAAGGACAGTCGCCTGTTTTGTAAGTTATTTATGAATGGAGCAATTATTGATTCATCATTTGCACTTCCGATTTCTGAGACCGCCTAGCCAAATCTCCTTAGGTACTTCTTTAGTGTCTCGTCATTCCCTTGTTTCAGCTGAGAAAGGTAAGTCGCTGACTTTTTCCTGTACACATTACCTAGGAATTGTCTTGAAAAACTTCTGCTCAATTCGCTGAAACTCCCAATACTTATCAGAGGCAATCTCCCAAACCATCTTGAGCCTGTGTCTCCCAGAGTTTGTGGGAAATTGAGACACATCAAAGGGTCGATGTGGGCTTACTGAGCCATAGCGCTTTCATATCGTCTGACGTGTTCTTTAAGATCTGTATCCTTCTTGAACTGTTCCACGTGTGGCATCCTGAACCTTTCTGGAAAGGGGGTGGTTCGCAGGATGTACTTGGTAAAAGAGCTGTCAGAATCATCGTCAGACAATTCTTTGTATCCATATTGCCTGATCAGCGTATCCATTTGGCGTTTGTTATTCTCAACTTCCTAGGTCAGGCTCCTAATTACGATATCTCTATCACCCACCGTTCTCCTTGATGGTCAACCCGTCGTGTGGCTGTCATACATGTCACCATCTCCTCTTCATCTTGCCTATGAGCCTCATGAGCTAACCCCTGTAAGCGTATGGTTCCGTGATGACGTTTATGATGGTGTCGATCACTATCCTCCAATGACGGTGATCGATCTCTAAACCGGTCATATTTATGGTGCCTTGTTGGATCCCCGTTCACCGGTTACGCAGCGGAACTAGGTTTTAATTTTTTTTAATACAGATCATAATCTGTATCTGTGACCAGTGAACTTTGGATCGTAATTACTTTTCGGAACTAATACATACAATATGTAAACACAGGAAATTATAATAGATATAATAATAAGAAGAAGAAAATCTTACCAACGTTTGGAGGCTCCTTCACTTTAATTTATGCTCCTGTCTGAACCACTCGATCTTCCTCGCTATCTCCTGGCACTGGTAACTACGTGTGGGCGCATCACGGTCTCAAGAACTTGAATGGAGGATGTAGAGAAATACTTGAAGAAACTCTTTCTTCTCAATTTGGTGTATAGATTTCACGAACACATGAATTGCATCTCATGTAAAAATATATATTGACAGATGTGGTTCCATATCTCCAAAAATAATATATATATATATATATGACTCCTGCACATCTATATATATTTAACGCCTGCACCAATATATATATATAACGCTTGTCCCTTGCGTATATTGTATATATATTTTATAAGCCAACTCTTTTTTCACAAATATATCTATATATATCTCACCTGCTCTTTTTCACAAACCAAAAGAAAACAATTGCATCTCCTCTGTATCTTTACACCAAATATATATATATATTATTTGTATCAGGTATTTGCATCATATGTAAATTCTTCTTTTGACTATTGTTTCATGTGCACACACCAATTTGCATCCAATGCAATCTCTTGTGTTATTAATTGATATATATATCTTTTAATTATCCTTTTCAAATATATCAAATACATTAAAAATGATAATTAGTATTTTAAATTTAAACTTAAATTCAAATACTTAGATAAATGATTTAGTAAAATAAAATAATCCTATTATTTTATCTTCGCCTAAATCCATATATCAACTAACACCTTCCAATTAATAGTTAATTAATAATTCATAACTATCAATATAATTAAATAATCTAATTATTTAATTAATTTAACTATTAACATTCATTAATTAAATAATCTCATTATTCAATTAATTCCCGAATATATATGTGTCACTTTTGTAACATAATTAATTGGACAATCCAACTAATTATCCGTGACCTTTGTTACCTAAGTCGATCGAGCTAGCAAGGGAACCTAATGAACCTACAGTATTTTGAGCTTTAATAATCCTCGGAACCATTAATTAAACTCTTTAATTAATATTCCTTGATTACTAACTCCAGTGTTATTCCATTAAAAATCCGAAGCTGCACTCTCTCAACTGTAGACGATTTTACACAGACCGATACAACTCGGTGTCCATCGATATACCATCGATATAACTATTGCACATGGTGTGATCCTCCACAATATTTTATAATTAGAGCTGGGTCATAATGTTCGTCATACCCCTCTAATTACATATATCCTTTAAGTACCATTGATTCTCTAATGGACAATAAATCCTATTTCCTTACGGAATTAGAAGAGCGCTCATATTGTCTAAGTCCCGAATCAACCCTTAAGGGAACTACCATCTACTTCTCACAAGAAGGAGTGGATTCCACTATTGTGTACAAACCTTCCCAGCCACAAGCCAAGCCGCAATCCCAACATACGGAGTATATTGATCAGGAACTTCATCCGACCTCACCCATGATATATCAAAGACCATGATCTAACCTGAAGAAGTCGATAAAGCACTCAGGATTAAGATCACCCACATATAGCCATCATTAGTTGATATATATGAATCTCATCAGTAAATGGATCTTGGTGAGAGATTCATATAGATCATGGCCCAATCCTATATGATCACATCATACAAGGTGCCTCCATTCCCATATCTCATATGAATGATTCAGGATAGAATCGTCGTACATTACGGAATGGACCACAACTATAGATTAACCACAAATAAAGTACCCAGCTTTATTTGCTATCTATGGACTCTTTAGATTGCACGTCTCTTCATGTACCCATCCGTATATGATACTCATATACACAGTTCAAGATTACATCCGGCAATCTTGAAGGTTAATTATATGCACAAGTTATAAAATAAACAACACAACAAGAATGAATTGAACTTTTCATTTTATTTATTTCATAAATCCATTTACAAATTATATTTTTAGGGCCCCAACAATCTCCCACTTGCACTAAAGCATATGAGGCATGTTTTGTAACCCTAGACCATCTAAGTTACTCGAAAACGCATGGTCTTTGTAAATGGATTAGCATGATTGTCTTGTGAGGCTATCTTTGTGACGATCACATCTCCACTCTACATTATCTCTCTAATGAGATGATACTTTCTCTCTATATGCTTCACTCTCTTGTGGCTTCTTGGTTCTTTGGAATTAGCCACAGCACCACTATTATCACAATAAAGTGTGATGAGCCTATCCAGATCTGGAACAACTTCCAGATCACTCAAGAAGTTAAGGAGCCAAACAGACTCTTTAGCAGCTTCACAAGCAGCTACATATTTGGCTTCTATGGTGGAGTTAGCAATGCAAGATTGCTTGATACTTCTCCACACAATTGCTCCACCACCCAATCTTGGATGTTAATTATATGCACAAATTATAAAATAAACAACACAACAAGAATGAATTGAACTTTTCATTTTATTTATTTCGTAAATCCATATACAAATTACATCTTTAGGGTATAAACCCCAACATGCCTATCATGGCCCACCTGACTGTGGCTTTGCCTCTGGCGTGACCGTTCTTCTGCGGGTGTTTCATGATCCTTGCCTTGATTATGTGTCGTACCCCCAGTTTGGTTGATTGGACTTGAATCCCCAGCGGCTATTGGTACATCTGGCCCCGGGCCAACTATAACCAATCGTAGCCTAGGAGGTAGTGGAGGACTTGGCGGGTGTGCCTGCCCTGTAGCTAATAGGTCTACTTCTTCTCTTGCCGCGTCCTTCAGTAGCTATTATAGTGCATTACGAAAACGACGTGCTATGTCCTCACTGGTAGGAGAGATTTGTTGGATACCAACCAGGGGTACTGGTTAGTTCCCGGTGGTTATAGTGGAATCTCGTATGTTCCTGCCTATATGAGCATTGTCTGGAGATTTTTGGATATCCCTAGAACTGTCTTTGCTTCCGCTACCAGCCATTGCTTAATCAGATCAGAGGTTCGACCCCTCATTCTAGCGCCAATTGTTGACGTCGATTTCTCTATGGATGAGAAAGTCAATAACGTTGAATTTCGTTATGACCTGTCAAAAGATAAAGAGAAAGAAAATGTAATATGAGCAATAACGACATAAGTTTACATGGTAAAACTCCGGTGATTGGAGAAACATCCACGAGTGGTTGATTGCGCAACCAAGCCAAATCCATTATTTAATTTTAATGAATTACACCACTTGATCTCTCTAGTCTCTCTCTTGAGTCTGTCCCTCTGTTTTTTCCATCTATATTTTGTTCTCTCTTTTATCAATGAGATTATGGGTCTATTTATACATGCATAGAACCCTAATCCTTGTTGTACAAGTAAGGAAAAGAATTTGTATTTAATTACGACTGGTTGGTTATTGGAATCGTCTTTATCTTCCTTCCTGTTTCGGAGATCTTTTGAGTTGAATTTGAATCTTCATGGGACTCTAATTATACAATTTGATTTAGGATTTACATTCCTAATCGACATGCAATCTTCTAGAATAACTGAGTTATTGCTTGACTTGGAATCTGTTTCCTGTTTAGCGTTTTATTCTTCTAGAAACACTCTTTGATATGGATGTCTTGCGTATTGGATCATGATTCTTGGTTCACCCACGTGTGAATCATGTGTTGGATTTCTTTATTTGGGTTTCCCGTATTGTCCCGAGTAGAACATAATGTGCTAAGTACTTTTTCCCGAGCGGACACAACGTGCCGAATACCCGTGTTTAGACTTACTCGGGTTCTTATTCCTTTGTGTTGTCTTGAATGGTATCTTCTAGATGCCAACTCGGATGCCCATCTGGCAATTTTTTATGGATTTGTCTTACCTGTCAATGACGTGTACATTCAATTAAAATATACATAACACCTATAATAATTCATACATTTACAATTTTATCTGCATATGATAAAATCCTAAAAATCAATTTTCTAAAAATTCCTAATTTTGAAGAAATAATCTCATCAATTTTACATTTGTAATAAATCATCTAAAATGAAAAAAAAAATCATAGTATATAACTTAATTTATAAGACTTATCCATATGTTTAACAAATTAAGGTCTTATAAGACTTTTAGATAAAGAAAACAAACAGTCCCTAACTTTCGCTTCTTCAACCCATTAAGAAAGACATTAACAAAGACATTTCCACAAATGAGCTAATTTAATAACAAGCACTTCAATTCTGGCAATTTGGCAACATAGTTGAAGTGATTAACTACTTCAACAACATAAGGAAACTAAGTTGAAGCATACTACATATTTCTAGAATAATTAACCATTCAAAGGAATACAAATAAAATAAAATAAAATAAATTTACCAGAGAGGAGAAAAATATGTAAGGGAGGTTAGGGATGACGGAAAATTAAGAAACTTAGGTGACCTATACTTGAGTGGTAACAAGCTCTATAGTAGGGATGGCAATGACTCAGATTGGCGTGCCCCGAACCTGACCAGTGATCGAACAGGTTATCAATTTTAACCCAAGCTCGGCCCGGAATTACCCGTTTCATTTAAAAAAAATGTTTAAACATTTAAATATACAAATTTTACCATACATTTGTGTTGGTCCAAGGATTTAATGCTTTGATTTTAATAATAACAAACATCGATGAAGTTCTAATGTTGTGTGATTTACTTTTGATTTAAAGTAAAGTTTCATTCACATTGAAGATCATCACGTACAAGGCTTGTTGAAATTTGGCCAAAATATACGAATTTCCAATGGAGTGGCTCAAGCATTCGAGCATGTCCATCGAGTCGCTCATGAGCATTTGGTACGGCCTTCTAGTGGCTGAAGCAACGTTCCAACCGTTGTGGAAATTTAAATTTCATGTGTCTAATGACTAGTTTCATTCCAGCTGCCCATTCAGCCTCTCATCTAACGGATGCATTAAATGCACCTCCAACGTATAAAAAATACCAAATTTCATATTTTTCTACAAATACAAGCCCTTGGCCATTCAAACACACTTTCAAAACCTAGAAAAGTTTTCTAACATCCAAATGAAGTGTTCTAAAGCTTGTTGCCAAAACTTTCCATTCATAATTCCATACACATCAAAGGATTATTTGTGTTTAAATTTTCATATTTACTGTTTGTGTGTGGGAATCACTTAAAAAGTGGTGAGATTGTAAATCCAAGTGTGAGGGATCACTTGGTGGATTTGTGGTGAGGTATCCACATTGTTGTGACGGTTTGATTGGTACCCAAAATCGGTGATTATAGTGGAATTCTCTAGAAAGCTCGGTAAGCTTAGAGTTTTGGAATAGGCAAGGCCGAACCATGTAAAAATTATTGTGTTTGATTTCTCTATCCATAAACTTTTTAATTTGTACAATTTATATCTATTAAGCATTGGTTCAGAATCGCATACTGTGGCTAGGAAAGTGTCTTAACTGTTTTAATTTGCTAGAAACCCAATTCACTCTCCTCTTAGTTTTCCTTTCGGTCCAACACTTTGAATTTTAGGATAAGAACTTAAATTTTAATAATCAATCCAATTTAAAAATACATTTAAATTAAAAATATATATATTTAAATTTAACATGCACACACTTCAATTTAAACATAAACAACAAAAAATATATGAAAATTCAGAATTTAGAGTATACTTAAAATTCATATATAAACCTAAATTTAATAGAATATAACATCTAAATTAAATAAACCTTAATTTCATGCATAAAGTACAGTTAGATAATGAGATAAAAAGATTAGAGTTTTGTTTGTTGTTTTTATATTTTTAATATCTTAAAATTTAATTATATAAACACCGAGTAAACTGGGACGGATCAGGTCATAACATAACCAACACCCTGGGAGCACTCCAAAATATCAAAACCAAGTTTCAAAAGAGTTTGCAAGAACCTGAGTCATGTATTTTGTTGTGTTTCCATTATTGCATTCAAACGGAAGCTCATGGTGAATCTTTTATACTTTGAAGGTGGTTGTACCAGTTTGAATGTCAATAAGATTAGGTCTTACTTGGCAGACCAGATTGATTTAGGATTGAGAAAATTTAGTTCGAATCATATGATGATGGTTTGAAACATAGGACTAGTAATTCCAATAACAAAATAGTCCTATGATGATGGGATAAAATAGACCCACCTTCCCCCTAATCCTTTGTCATATGTAAATTTTATCAGACGTATACGTCATTGACAAAGAGGATAAAATTGCCAAGTGGACATCCGAATATGGATTCAGAAAATATCCTACAAAACATCAACAAAGAAGAGAAGCCCGAGTAAACAAGTATTGAACAAAACCTACTCGGGGTAAACTAACGTCATATACTACTCGTCAGTTAAAGATGCTCGGGGCTAGTTGATGACATTTTCTACTCAGGATCAAATGACGTCATTCGGGACCAGCTAATATCGTGTTCTACTCGGGATAAACATGAAGAAAACTGAATAAAAAGCCCAACGCGTAGCTGACACGAGTTGAGTCTTTAAAATACGCGAAGATATCCATATCAATGAGGAATTCCAAGAAGAATAGAATACCAAACAGAGAGGGTTCTAAATCAGGCAACAATTTTATTTCTTCAAAAAGACTACGCTTTTATAAGGAAATAAGTCCTAACTGGACTACATCACTAGAGTCCCATTAGATCTCAATACAAGTCTCCAAAATATGAAAGAAGACAGACTACTTCAAACAAGTAACCAATCATAGTTAAATACAAAGATCTTTTATTACTTGTACAAAGAGGATTAGGGTTCTATGGACAAATAAATAGACTCATAATCTCGTCACAAAATATACACAGGAAATATAGAAAAATACAGAGAGAAAAAAAGAGATCGAGAGTTGTAAATCTTTTCAATAGTGGATTTTGGCTTGATTGATTATTCAGCCACCCGTGAACGTTTCTTCTGTCATCGGAGTTTTACCACGTAAAACTTGTGTCCTAACACTTTCTCATTCTCTCTCTCTCTCTCTTTGAAATCACAGCTAAAATCCAATCTTGTTGACTTTTTCCATACATCCATAAATCGACGTCAACAATTGGCGATAGAAGGAGGGTTTGAACCTCCGATTAATTAAAAGTAATGGCGGGAAGCTGAAACAGTCCTGGAGATGTCCAAAAATCTCTAGATAATGTCCATATTGGTAGTAGTTCACGAGATATCGTCGCAACCAACCAACCAACATCCCCGGCAGGGATTCAATAAATCCCTCCTACCAGCGAAGACCTTACACGACGCTTCCGCGAGGCGCTGCAACAGTTAGTGGCAGACGCAGCAAAAGAAGGAGTTGATCTACTGGTTGCAGAAGAAGCGCAACCTCCTAACCTCCCACATGCAAGGCTTTGTTCGGTTATAGTGGGGCTAGAACTAAATGCACCGGAAGCCGGAAGGAACTTTGCTCCAATTAATCAGGCTGTACGTGAAACACCCGAAGAGGAACGACCATGCCAGAAGCAGAACCATAATCAGACATCCCGTGCAAGACACCGCAAACATGATCGGTATAGAGATTGGTCGTCATCAGAAGATAGCTGCACCATCGCAAGCGTCATCACAGAACCATACGTCTGGAAGAATCAACCCGTGAAACTTGGCATCAAAGTGAAGAGCCAGAGAGAGGAATGACAACCACCCAACGGTTTAACCATCATAGAAGTCCTGTGAGAGACAAAGATGTCGTAATTCAGAGCCTAACTAGAGAAGTAGAAAACAACAGGTTTCAAATTGCAGCACTGGTCAGACGTTATGGGTACAACGATTTATCTGACGAAGATTCTGACAGTCCATTCACTAGGGAAATCTTACGGACTTCTTTCCCAGAAAGGTTCAGGATGCCGCACATGGAGCAGTTCAAGAAGGATACAGACCCTAAAGAACACGACAGAAGCTATAAAAGTGATATGGCCCAGTATTCCCACAACGATCCTTTACTATGCCTCAACTTTCCACAAACTCTAGAGACACTGGCTCAAGATGGTTCGGGAGATTGCCCCCAATGAGCATCGGAAGCTTCAGTGAACTAAGCAGGAGTTTCTCAAGGCAATTTCTGAGTAACGTTCACAGGAAAAAATCAGTGGCTTACCTTTCTCATATAAAACAAGGAAAAGATGAGTCGTTGAAGAAATACTTGGAAAGATTTGGCCAAGCGGTATCAGAAATCGGCAGTGCAAACGACGAAGCGATAATTGCTACATTCATTAACAATCTACAGAATGAGTGACTATCTTTTGACTTAAGAAGAGCCCGTCTAACCAAATATTCAGATATGATGGACATGGTGGGAGGATATGCACTAGTCGAAGAAGAAGAATTAGCCACGGGAGGATGTTATATGCATGGAGGAAAACCCGAAAAGGACGCCGAGTCCAAGGTGCAGAACCAAAAGAGAAAACAGAAAGGAAACAACAAAGAAAAAAGCAAGGACGCGGGAAACAGGCGTAATGCTGAACAGACCAAGGAGAAATTTAGAGGTAGATACGCCAACTACACCTCTCTTCGGAAAAAGCAAGAGGAAATCCTGGCTATACTGGAAGAGAAAAATCTGGTAAAAGAGCCACACCGACCTCAATTTTCTCTGTGAGATACAACCAAATACTATAGATTCCATAAGGAAACCGATCATGAGACTTCCAAATGTTACCAGCTCAGAGATTACATAGAAACCTTTATTTGGGAGGGACATCTTCAGGATGTAATCTTGAAAAGGGATGAGAAGTCAGAAACAAAGAAAGAGATCAGGGTCGATCACAGCTCTAGTCGAAATCAAAGGGCTAGCCCAGAGGCCAATGAAGTAATACAAACAATCTTTGGAGGACCATCCACTGGCAGAAGTAACCAAGAACAAATGCAGGAAATCAGAGAAGCAGTGGAGGCAAGACATAACTTTGACGTGAACTTGGTCGAGCCAGACCCGAAAAGGGTAAAGGAAGGATGGGACCTAATAATATTCACAGAAGCATACTTACATGGGGTCGATGTTCGGCCAAATGACGCCTTGGTCATAAGTGCCTGGATTGGTCACTGGAAAGTCAGAAGAATCCTGATAGATAATGGAAGTTCGGCAGACATTCTCAATATAGCCGTCTACGATCAACTCAGGTTGGACCGAAAGGATCTACAACCTTTCCATACTCCACTCAGAGGATTCGGAGGAATTGAGGTCAGGTCACTCTAGACGGTAAAGCTGCCGGTAAAGATTAGAGTGGCACCTTGTCAGAGAACAGTATTGCTCGACTTCATGGTGGTAGACTTAGACAATTGGCCATATAATGCGTTGTTGGGTCAATCTTTCTTAAATAAAACTAAGGCCGTAACAGCCATTTATGCATTGATGATCAAATTCCCGACCGAACAGGGGGTCGGTATAGTCAAGGGGTCCTAAGAGATGGCCCGAAGAGCCAACCTGTCAGTATACAAAGACAAAAATGATGGTGAACAAGTATGCACTATAACGCAGCCTAGTCAGAATAAAGAGTCACTGTCATTCGAATTTAATCCAAGGGAAGAGTCGAATGAGTCCAAAAATGAACCTGTCGAAGAAATTATCTTGAAAGAGGATGAACCAGATAAGAAGGTCAAGCTCAGAGCCAATTTGGAAGGAAAAGTCAAACAAAGCCTCACTGATCTGCTTAAAGAATACAAGGATGTATTCACCTGGAGTCATGAAGACATGGTCGGAATAGATGCCCGAATAATATCTCATCATCTCGCGGTAGACCCGAATGCAAAACCAGTGATACAAAAGAGAAGGTCATTCAATCTCGAGAGAAGTCAGGCAATCAAACAGGAAGTGAAAAAGCTACTCGCTGTAGGGTAGATTAGAGAGATCAACTACCCTTAATGGGTAGCTAATGTAGTCCTCGTCCAAAAGAAAAATGGACAATGGAGAATGTGCGTAAATTTCACAGATTTTAACAAAGCATGCCTAAAAAAAAATTTTCCACACCCAATGATAGACCAACTGGTGGATGCTACATCAGGCCATGAATTGCTCAGTTTCATGGACGCCTACTCGGGATATAACCAAATCCGGATGAACAAGACTGACAAAGAAAAAACAGCGTTCAGAATCGATCAGGGCTTGTACTGTTACACAGTGATTCTCTTCGGATTAAAATATATAGGGGCAACATATCAAAGGCTGGTCAACAGAATCTTCGCACGACAAATAGGAAGAAACATGGAAGTATTAATTGATGACATGCTGATCAAGAGCATCTCGGCAGACAAGTATACCTCAGACCTGCGAGAGATATTTGATGTTTTGAGGAGATACCAAATGAAGCTGAATCCGAACAAATGTTTATTCAGAGTTTCTTCATGAAGGTTCCTGGGTTTCCAAGTTCACCAAAGGGGAATCGAAGTCAATCCTGAAAAATCCAAGCCCTGCAGAAAATGACTTCACCAAGGACACTAAAAGAAGTACAGTGCCTAACATGATGCTTAGCTTCCTTGGGTAGATTCATCTCAAAGGCCACAGATAGATGCGCACCCTTTTCCAAAGTAATTAAAAAAGGAAAAGGACTCGAATGGAACGAAGAGTGCCAGCAGGCATTCTTAAAAATCAAAGAGTACTTAGGGCAGGCTCCTATCCTTTCAAAACCATAAATGGAAGAGATACTTCATTTATACTTATCAATTACAGAACTAGCAGCAAGCTCAGTCCTAGTCAGAACAGAAGATGGAGTACAGAAGCAGTGTATTATACCAACAAGGCGCTTTTACCCGCCGAGACCAAGTATTCATAAGCAGAAAAAATGGCCCTAGCATTGGTTTCAGCGGCAAGGAAGCTAAGGCCATACTTTCAGGCTCATACAATCCAGGTTCTCACTGACTGCCCATTGAAACAAATTTTATAGAAGCCAGAGATTTTAGGATGACTAACCAAATGGGAAATCGAGCTAAGTGAATTCGATATCCATTGCGTCCACAAGACATCCCTCAAAGGGCAAGCAGTGGCAGAATTTATAGCAGAGTTCACAGAGCCAAACCTGGAAGCAAAAAAGATGTTGGGAAGAAATTTCCCATGGATATTGTATATTGATGGCTCTTCAAACACTCACGGCAGCGGGGTAGGGATCATAGTATGCACACCAGAAGGAGACGATGTCAAATGAGCCATGAGGTTTAACTTCAAAGCAACCAATAATCAAGCCGAGTACGAGGCGTTACTAACTGGACTCAGAGTCTGCATAACTCTCGGGGTCGATGAAGTCGAGATATTTAGTGATTCACATGTAGTTGTCAACCAACTTCTGGACGAATACCAAGCTAAGGATGAAGGCATGATAGCCTATCGTGATATTGCAAGACAACACCTCTAGAAATTTAAAGAATATAGGATTACCCAGATCCCCAGGGAGAATAATGAAAAGGCAGATGCTTTGTCCAAACTAGCATCAGCAATAACCACAATCAGGCTAAAAACTATTCCGGTTGCACATCTCCTCAAACCGAGCACAGCTGAGCCAAATAACTTTGAAATTTTAGAAATTCGAACACCGTCAGACTGTTGGATGACCCAGCTGAGAAGGTTCCTGGAAGAAGGCGTGCTCCCGGAAGATCCCCTACAAGCAAAACGTATCATGTATCGATCAACAAGGTACACATTGATCGGAGGAGAACTATACAGATGAGGGTTTTCCCGAACACTTTAAAGATGTGTGTCAGAGGAAGATGCATGTCAGATATTACAGGAAATCAACGGGGAGTTTATGGAAACCATACTGGGGGTAAAAGTTTAGCACACAAGGTACTCAGGCAAGGTTATTATTGACCTACTTTATTCTCAGATGCACAGCGATGTTCAGAGAGTTGCAATACTTGCCAAAGGATTGCTAATGATATCCGACAACCCTCTAAACAACTCAGAAACCTCACATACCCATGGCCATTTTCCATGTGGGTTTGGATTTAATTGGCCTAATGCCAGCTAAGACAGGGGGTGGAGCGAAGTATGCCATAATCGCCGTTGACTATTTCACAAAGTGGCAGAATATGAAGCATTAGTGCATATCACATAAGAAAATACCACAAATTTCATGAAAAAGAATATACTCTATAGGTTTGGAGTCCCAAACACTATCATCACTGATAACGGCACCCAGTTCGATAATCTGAAATTCAGACAGCTGTGCAAGGAGTACCAAATTTTTAATTACTATACCACGCCTGCCCATCCTCAAATGAACGGGCAGGCTGAAGCAGTAAACAAAATCATCAAGCATACACTCAAAGCAAAGCTGGATGCCAAGAAAGGAAGTTGGGTTGAAAAGCTTCCCGAAGTATTATGGGCATATCGGACGACAGCAAGAACGTCAACATGAGAGACTCTATTCACTTTAGCGTTTGGAATAGAAGTTGTTATCCCCATATAAACGTCATATGCATCACCCGGGTCAGGCTATATAATGAATAATAGAATGTCAATATGCTATTACAAAGTCTAGATGAGATAGAAGAGAAAAGGGAGAAGTCCCGAATACGAAATATTGCATATCAGCAAAGAGTAGCTCGCCACTACAACTCTCATGTTCGGGTCAGGAAATTCCAACTAAGGACCTGGTACTCAGGAAGGTGTCATTGAATACAAAAAATAAAGCCGCAGGTTCCCTGGCTGATAAGTGGGAGGGCCCGTACAAAATCGAATGAATAGTTGGCCATTGAGCGTATTGGATTGCACGACCCAAGGGAGGGGTTTTACCCCGACCATGCAATGCCCAATATCTGAAAATTTTCTATCCTTAAATTATTTCTTGTTTTCCTTTCTAGTCAGGATAATTTTAGTGAGGTCAAATATTAGCTTTGGAACTTAAATCTTTGTTGGTTTTGCAGTTATAAATAAAAATCAAACTCGAGATTTCCAAAAAATAAAGCATGTGATAATAAGAACATATGAAAGACGAGCATGATAATAAGAACATGCAAATAGAATACTCGGGACCATTGATTCCTGAATGGGCGGAGAAGTTCGAAGAAGCATGCCAACCGAGCAAGGTCAATTGACCTTAGCAAAAAGGCAAGTCCGATGGACCAGATTCTGGGGGAAGGCTCGGGACGCTATCGATTTTTTTTTTTTGGTGAAATGCGTAGCTGTGTTAAGCGGTTCGAAAAGCTTAACGATTCGGCAAACCCTTGCATAGAAAAACTGGCGAGACGTCATCGATAATGTGTAAGGACTTAAACATATGATCATGGTGAGCCTTGATGTAATGTTTGGGTAGCAACCAAGGCTGAAACACAAGTGTAAATCTACTTGCCTGTTTTAAGATGACTTGGTTAATAATATTAGCCAGTTTAATAAGATACTTGGCATTAAAAATTATTCGGGTAACAGAACAAGTTTAATAAGATACTTGGTGAAGTTACCCGGACATCAGAAATAACCAGTTTAATAAGATACTTGGTATAAAGATTGCAATAGCCGGTTTAATAAGATACTTGGCGTAAATTTCAATATCCAGTTTAATAAGATACTCAGCAACAATATAATCAAGTTAAAGAAGAGTCAGAGAAATTCCTTGAGCAATAAATCAGATCAAACCACTCGGTTTTCAGAATTACAGTTAAATCGAAATTTCATTGATAATCTTTACAAAGAATCGTTACAAAGAATCTTTACAAAAAAGAAATTTCTACAAAATAAATCAAGGTGTTTAGGAGGATTTAGAACTCTTGATGATGCTTGGGTCGGACACTATTTCGTATTCATGGAGCAGACTTTCATTGGAAAGCCAAGCGATTGTATCGACCAAATCATCCATCCATTTACTGTAATCTTCTCTCAGGATCGGTCCGACATCAGGCACCACACCTTCCACGATTGACTCCTGACTGGCATAAAAGGTCGAGAGGGAGTGCTCTGATGGAATCTCAAAATGCATGGGATGGGACTCTTTACCTCGACTACAGTAATAAGCTCTTCACTTCTTCATCTGAGTCTGAAGAGATTCCAAGGATCGATCCACATGATTCTTGATCGACAGTTCCCAGTTGGTTCGGGCTTTTTCAGTTGCCTGATTCTTGACCTTAAAAAACTAGCCAACTGAAACTAGCCCTCACTAAAATTCCAGAAGAGAAGGGCATCGTAAGCAGGGGATCTTTTAAAACGATCAACTCCCTGGACTTCAAGTTCCAACCTGACCTCTTTGGATAGGGAATCGACAGTCAAAGCTTGGCGTTCCAAGTCCTCGATCTTCTTTTCATATGCCAACTAGGACTGCTCCGCTTCCTGCTCGGCCTTAAGCATTGATTCATGGACAGAAGACAACAAGTTTTGAAGTGACATAGCCTTCTCTTCTGCCAAAGAATCCCTTTCCTCGGCCTCCATTTGCTTCTCCAAACAGTGGTTGGCAAACACTTGGGCAGAGCCCACCTCTTTTTGATAAGCCGCCTCAACCCGAGCATGACTATCTTCGTTTTCTTTCAGCTGAGACTCAAGACGCCTTATTCGATCGGCTTGATGCTGTTGCGTCTGAACCAGCTCAGCAAACTCGACCATCATCTACAAGGAAACATAATCAAAAATCTAGCACGCAAAGCAAGCAAGACGATGAAAGTTGGGAATAAAACCTACATAAGATGCGCCGTTGAAAATATTTTGAAGACGCTCCGTTAAAAAGCCACCCGAAAACAGCTCTAGTGGTTATCCCAGATGAAAGCCCGACCGAATGACATCGCCCTCAACAGATCCTGAAGGGAAAAATAGGAAAGGCTTCCCAAGGGTTCAGCTCTGGCGTCTTCAACCTCGGGAGGAAGGGGAGGAGCCCCTGATCTGGTCTGAAGTCTCCGTACCCGTCGATACTTCAATATCAAAGCTCGGGGAATCTTAGCTCCGGTGTCTTTATCACTGGAGTCGATGAATGAAACAACCCGAGGAGCCTTATGAGGGCGAGCATGAGAATCGACCGCCTTTCTTTTCTCGGCATGAGAGCGATGAAAGCCGAGATCAGTTGAGGGATCTTTCTGAACATCCTCCCTAAAGGATTCAAAAAAGTCAGGATCTGTATTTACTTGTCCCTCAGAGTTTTTACCTCTATCACCTGTGTCCGTCCTCTTGGTAGGGACCACAACCGGGGAGCTCGATCCACCAGGCCTTTCACCAAGACCATCACTCTGCCTCCCTCCGTCTACAGACAACTCCTGAGTATGGCCACTAGGGCCACTTGACTTCCCTACGGTCGGTCGGATGACTTTCTCGGGGACACTTTCAGGAATCTGCTCGCCAACCTCATCAGGGTCCTCATCTGACTCAGGTGGGGCAATACCCTCTTCGCTCTGACGAGAAGCTTCTTTTTGGCTCGCTTGAAGAATCGACTTCACTTGACGAGCTTGAAAGTCGCAGACGATGTCCGAGTCATACACTTAGAAGAAAAAGAGGAATCACATTAGAATATATATATATAAAGGGTGTACAAAGATCACTTACATCGTCTGCGATAACCTGAAATCTGGCTAAAGAAGCCGAGTTCTATCATCTTTTTCTCATTAAAAAGATAAGTCCTGCTTCTCTTCTCCAAAGTGCGAACTGCTAGCTCAGTATCGCTGAATTCAGGTTTTTTCTTGTTCCATACCTCGGGGGGAACAGAAAAAACAGGGAACTTTCAACGCCCTCCGAGTTTCCCCAACCGAGAGAGTGACTTCAAGACCTAGATTTCCTCCGGTAAAAAACCAACTGTTCTTCCAGTACTTGTTGGACGAAGGAAATCCCCATACGAAGCCTCTCTTATTGGCTTCATCAGAGGTGTCAACTCCTCGATTCACCTTTGTACCCTCTGGGACCCAGCAATCTGGCGGGTTAGACATGAGGAAATAGGTCCCTGTCTTACCAGACTGCCTTAGGATGTAGAAGTGCCTGATTTCATTCGGGGAAGGCGGCGACAGGTTCATTCGGCTCCACATGTGCCACATGTGCCACATGCACATCAAGATCTTGTAGCTATTCGGGGCCAATTGAGCTGGAGTGATCCCCGCTTTAGCCAGAAACCAGGCAATGAACGACTGTAGAGGAAGAGTAACGCCGTAACCAAGCATGGACCCATAGATTGCCATCATACCCGGGGGAGGGTTCCATGCAGCTCTATCACCAGCAGGAACCAGAGTAACTGAATTATCCAAATCGAATCAGGCATGATACTTCCCGATCTCTTCTACCCCGACCACTTTCGGTTCGGCGTCAAACCCACTCGGACGATCAATAGAGAAAGAAAGACATGATTTTCTAAACTCTTCTTCAAAGTCCTGCTCTTTAATTATCTGCTCCTTGATCCGGACGTTGCCCGAGTTGTGCTTATGAACTTCGCTTTTACTTTGATGTTTTCCCATCCTTGATCGAAGTGGTACCCTGTGATTAGAAGCGACAGATTCAGAACTAGATGAATCAGAATTAGAACTTGATACAGAACTAAAATGGACGTCAGGGTAAAGCCCATAAATGTCGACTTCTAAAAAAGGAGGTTCATCGGGGGAATTTCCCCCAATAATCTTCGAGCGCAAGATACCGGTTGAAAATCCCCACGATCAAGCACCTCGAGAGCTATAGTAAAAACTCGATGACTGGAAGTCAGATTCATTAAAAATAACCTTGAATGAAGAAATCTGATGCAAAATCTTCAACGGAGAATAACGACTTTCCGCGAAAAGAAATCTTGGATGGAAAAGCTTCTGGTTTGAGTCTCTGAGAATGAACCAACACAACTCTTCAGTGAAGAATTTAAAGGGGTAATAGCACGAAACCCTAAGATCTCAAGACGGGAAAAATCAATGACAAGATTTGATGATGTAGGCAGCGCACTAGAAGTAGCATAGGTCGATTCTCATAAACGGCATCGACAAACGAAGCAGCAGAGGACACGCGTTAAGAAAAGAACTGGCTAAAGACCGTCAGAACTCCAAAATGTCACAAGCATTGAGATCTCACGTGAGGAGTCAAATTGAATTTACAGGGTCACCATTAAGACATACCATTATGACAAGACATTTACCCTGGCGTTACAGAGATGAAAAACTTAAAGTGTTGATTAAAATACTTTTGCCCAGAACGAAACCCTGTTTGGTAAAAATATTTTAAGGGGGTATTGTCGTATGTAAATTTTCAAACGTACATGTCATTGACAAAGAGGATAAAATTACCAAGTGGACATCCGAATAGGCATTCAAAAAATATCCTACAAGACATCACCAAATAAGAGTAGCCCGAGTAAATAAGTATTGAACAAAACCTACTCGGGGTCAACTGACGTCATATACTACTCGGGGTCAGTTAAAGATGCTCGGGGCTAGTTGATGACATTTTCTACTCGGGATAAGATGATGTCATTCGGGACCAGATAATATCGTGTTCTACTCGGGACAAACATGAAGAAAACCGAATAAAAAGCCCAGCGCGTAGCTCACACGGGTCAAGTCGTTAAAATACAGGAAGATATCCATATCAAAGGGGAATTCCAAGAAGAATAGAATACCAAACAGAGAGGATTCTAAATCAGGCAACAATTTTATTTCT
Source organism: Dipteronia dyeriana (assembly GCA_032871835.1). Taxonomy (NCBI): domain Eukaryota; kingdom Viridiplantae; phylum Streptophyta; class Magnoliopsida; order Sapindales; family Sapindaceae; genus Dipteronia; species Dipteronia dyeriana. The sequence goes on along the minus strand of CM065301.1, from coordinate 71,369,171 downwards.
TCAAAAAGACTACGCTTTTATAAGGAAATAAGTCCTAACTGGACTACATCACTAGAGTCCCATTCGATCTCAATACAAGTCTCCGAAATAGGAAAGAAGACAGACTACTTCAAACAAGTAACCAATCATAGTTAAATACAAAGATCTTTTATTACTTGTATTAAGAGGATTAGGGTTCTATGAACATATAAATAGACCCATAATCTCGTCACAAAATATACACAGGAAATATAGAAAAATACAGAGAGAAAAAGAGAGATCGAGAGTTGTAAATCTTTTCAATAGTGGATTTTGGCTCGGTTGATTATTCAGCCACTCGTGAACGTTTCTTCGGTCATCGGAGTTTTACCACGTAAAACTTGCGTCCTAACACTTTCTCATTCTCTCTCTCTCTCTCTTTGAAATCACAGCTAAAATCCAATCTTGTTGACTAGAAATCGACGTCAACATCCTTATTTTTGTTCATAGGCCATACACATTTATTCGTCCCACCAACCCCCACCAACTCACCATCCCTCTTTCATCACATTTCAACTCCTTCTCTTTCATCACTTCTCTCTCATTAAATCTCAAATGTTCTTCTTTGTTCTTCTTTGTCAAAATTTCTCTCTTTTGTGCATGGGCACCCATTTTTCATTCTCAAGCCTGGGTAAATCTTCATTTCAATTTTTTTTATAATTATTTTTTATATAATGGTGGTTGAGCAGACCAGGTTGAAGAAGAACCATTTTTTTCATTGGTGCTAGGGTTTTTCAAGCATTTGGAGTTGTTGGACAACAAATTTATTAAATTTACTTTTTATTTATTTATTTATATTTATATTTAAGAGAGTGATAATATTTAAAAATTATTTAATATAATTATGGTTTAAGCATATAATAAACAATTTATCAAATTAATTTTAATCTAATCTCAGGTCATTCCAAATATAAAATGGGACTATTTTAGTTATATCACATGTTAAACCAACCAATAGAAAGTGATATACGTAATCAAATCCAGTCTAATCACAGTCTAATCCAATCTTATAAAATAGTCCAATCTAATCATGCCCACTAAACGGGGCTTTAGAGATTTGAGGTTGAGATTTAATATTGATTTTCAATGTGTCAGAACAGACAATAAGGAGAATTGAAATCCTGATGAAGGATAGTATAAATCTTCTGTACAAGTGGAAATTAACAAGCAATATGTGTGCATTTGGTACGCGGGATGAGACAGGATAACGTGGGACAAAAACCACGTAAAATTGTCTCACTCTAGACCCTCGGTTAGACTTGTCCAATGCTTGGGACAAGTGCCAAAATGACTATTTTACCCTTGATAATTCTAAAAATTACAACATATATATACAACCTGAATCTGCTCTCTCTCTCTCTCCTTCGCCCACACAATAATCTACAAACCCTCCCTCTACCTCTACCCCTCCCTCTCCCACCGCCGAAACTAAGACCCCAACAAACTCAACACCCAAATCAAACCCCTCCAATCGTCGTCGTCGCGCCACCAACAACCAAAACCCTCCACGAAATCAAATCAAACCCAGTACCATAAACACCCAAAATCAATTTCTATTGGACAAAAATAGAAAACAGAGAGCTGAATTTTTGTTTATGGTGGTGGAACATCAATGCTGATTTTCTTAATTAATTTGGAACACTAAATCCACTTGGAAACAAGATATATGGAAACAAAAGCATTTTTTAAATTGATGATGATGAATGATGAGTCTGTTGCTGTTGATTTTGGTGGTACAATGTCGTGTTGGCGGTTGGGTTATGAAGAAAGTTGTTGATGTTGTGGCAGTGTGGTGGATGGTGTTGGTGTTGGTGGTCATTGAAGGATTGGTGGTGGTGGGCATCCCATTCAATTGATGTTGTTAATGATTGTTGTCAAAGAAATTATTAATTTTTTGCTTTGATTTTTTCTCTTCAGAAAACAAGAATGGGGAGATCTAGGTTCCCCATTCTTATGAGTTCCCCGGATAGTCCAAAAATATATATTTTTAATTTCTTCATCAATTTTCTATTTTTTTTATAAATCCATTAAATTCCATACAATTCTATATAAAATCCAACCAACTTTATATAAAAATAGTTTTCAATTACAATAATATCATTTTTTGTTAAATATGGTATATAAAATTATTTATTTAATAAAATCAAATAAATACTGACTTGTTCTGTCTCATATGTCACAATTATGTGATAACTGATAACAAACATTAGACAGAACAAGTAGGGTATTCTAGTCATTTGAACCACTTGTCATGTTTTCGTCCCAGTCAAACCAAAAGCATAATAGTACAGTCCACCGTTCTGTCTCAGACATTCCAAACATAATACGGAACAATTGTCCCGTCTTGTACTGTCTCATCCCGTACTGTCCCATTCTAGTGTCAAACACCCACTCTTAGGTGTGTTTGGTAGGGAGGAAATAAAATATGAAGGATAGAAAGATTTGAAAGAATAAAAAACACGAGGGAAAGAAAGGAATATAATTTTCCATTGTACTGTTCGGTAAACATGAAGGAAAAAAGAGATATTTCCTTTTCCTTAGTTTGACATTGTTGAGGAAAAGACAAATGATGAAAGATATTTTTTAACAATTTTACCATTTTACACTTATATTATATATATTATTTATTTTTATATTTAATAAATAAATATAATTTAAATAATATTGAATTAAACTTTTTTTTTGTACAAAATGACTTCAAAAGGGTAAAATTATTAAATATTATTTATATTTAATAAATAGTATAATTTAAATAAAAAAAATTACCCTTTTGTTTTGTTTTATTATTATGAGGATTAACAAAAGAGTCTATTTGTAATTTTAATTAAACCAAAAACCAATCTTTTTTCCTTTCCCTTTTCCTCCCATTTTTGAGAGGATTAAAATTCATGGGTCTCACCCAACTATTTTTCCCTTCCTTTCATTTTTCCTTCAATTTTTCCTTCAATTTTTCCCTTCCTTCCATTTTTCTCTTCATACCAAACACATACTTCCCTATTTCCTTCTATATTTTCCTTCCTTCCATTTTTGTTTCCATACCAAACACATACTTCCCCATTTTCTTCTACATTTTCACTCCACCATTTTCTTTTCTCTCCATTTTCATCCCTACCAAACACACTCTAAGAGAGTAGAAGTTATTAATCGAAGAAAAATAAGATCGATTTGACTGCAGTACATGTGAGAGATTTTGGCATTTCAAAACAGATGATGAAATTGGCCACCATATGATACATGGCACCGATTAATTATGTTAGTTCATTATTTTAATTTATATTTCTAAGGCATCTTCAACCCTGCACTATTATAGAGCAAAACTCCACTCCAACCCAGCTCCATCTTCTGTGTATTTTTTGCTTCAACGAACAGTGTCACGCAATATCAAGTGTGAGACTGTTCATTTTGTATAAAAGAGTGTTTTTTTTTGTTTTTTTTTCTATTCCTAAACTTTTATAAAATCACAGTTTGACCCTATTCATTAAAATTTATTCTAATTATATCCTTTATTAAAGGTTTTGTTTAATCACAATTTTACCCCTAATCAATTAAATTTATTCCAATTTTGTCATTCTTATTATTTTTTAATGATTTTTCCTTTTTATTTAATGAAATGTAATGTTTAAGTTATTATAATAATAAATGCAACATTTTACCTAATTAAATTTAATTTCTTTTAATATATTAATTTAATAATTTCTCATCGTATTGCAATATTATGCTAATTATGGGGTGAAAAGTTAATTGTAGAGAAATATTATAAAAAGGGAAAGAAAGAGAATAATCATTTTAGTGTAAAATTTGGTGCAGTGGGTTGGATATGGAGAATGTGTGTGAAAGTTGTACTAATTTAGTGCAAAAATTGCACCAAAATGGATTTTTTAGTTGGAGATGGCCTAAAGGAACATAAATATAACCGCCTGTTTAATCAATTATATATACGAAAATTTTCACATAAGTGCGTACTGATGGAATTATATAAGGATATTGAATGTGAGTCACTCATTTTACATAATTTGACTTGACGTATATGCACTTGTCAAAGCTCTTTTATAAATGAGTGACTCACATTTAATATCCTTATATATTTTCATCGGTTCACACTGATAGGAAAATGACTATATATATATATATAACCAAACGGCGCTAAGCAAGACAGAAAGCACCAATCACTTTTTTTTTGGGTGTGTTTTTCCTTAATAAGGTTGTCTGTGTAGGTCCTTCATGGGTTTAGCTACTGAAATTGACCATTAAAAATACAATGGGGTTATAATTTTCTTTATTTATTTTATTTTTTTAATTTTAAATTCTTATATTATTTGAACCTTATATTGTTAATGTTTCAATATAATAGTCAAACTCATTCTTTATATTTTTTTTTACGGTATCTATATATCTACCTATCTAGACCATGCATTTTTTTGAAAACTTTTGTCATCAGTAAAATTCGAACCGTTGACTTGAAAGTTATTTATCCAAACCCTAAACTCGTCAATCGACCAGTTGAGCTACTTCCCTAGGGTAACCTGTCTTTTATAATTGTTGGGTTAGTTTCTAATATTTGGATTTCGATACAAGAAACTATAAAAATCAATGAATTAACGATTATAAAAATATACATTAAAAAAAGAGGGACCTACAATTATTGTATTTATGTTCCTGATTTCTTTGAAGTTGGCATGCATGTTAATTAAGTCATGACAAGGGACTTGGATGACTACCCAAATAGAGACTTCAGTTATTGTATATATAGAGCTCAAGCGCACTGTGTACCTCTGATGAGTTGGCTAATTTTGGACCGGAATCAACTACCCTACGATGGTGTGGAAAAATTTGTCTCCCTTGGACCTTGGTTGAATAATGCATTAGAAAAACTTAAGTGCATGCACACACTAGAATCTGATGATGTGCATTAGATGCAATCAGTGGATGACATATGAATTTTTTTTTTCTTCCTCCACTACTCTTTCTCTCTTCATCTTCTCCATCTACCAGAGTATCAGACAAATCACTCTCATTTTTAAACATTTCACCACCTGTCGCTGCCACCGGAGCAAGTGAGTCGACACACAAACCAGAAGGTGTGGAAAGTGTCGATCTTGCGATCTCTCAAAAGATCTGTTGCCAAGCAAAATCGTCTTCATGGTCAAACTGTTGTTCGAAGTTTAACGAAGTTGCCATCGCCAACATAGTCACCGGTGATTTGACCAACAAAACCATCGGAAAAACGTTCGTTGAGTGCTAGCCATTGTAACCCAAGTGTTCGTTTTCAGATTCGATCTTTTTAGAGAAAGAAACGAAGCTAAATTTGAATCGTCACTATACCTTCGTCGTCAAATATATGCCTATCCATTGCGAATTTGATGAAACCGATAGCACCGGCGAACTTAGCACCGTCTGATCTTCCAGATCTGACAGTAGCCGGAATCAACCGGCGTTGTAGAATAAGCACCAGTGACCGATCAAGACAAACGTGGAAAATGAGAGAGAGAAGTATGATATTTAAAAAAAATAGAAAATAACAATCTAGAGCGACAATTGTCACTCAGTTATTGCATCTGGTGCACCACCATCATATTCTAGTGTGGTGCATCAAATGCACCCAAGTTTTTCTCATAATGCATTATCTATCACATTGACATGACTCACATTTTCATCTCTTTTATTCTAATGATATTTCTTGATTTTGTTGAGGTCAATGATTCAGCCTTCAATTTTCCTCTAGAGTCTGGTCCCTTGAGGACGATGAGGAAGAGGAAGACTGTTGAAGCTGATCCCAAAGGAAAGGTTGTCGAAGCTAACCAGAAAGGAATGGCTGTCGATGTCACATCTAATAGACCTAATTCAACCATGGTGTTATTCCCTCATAGGGTGTCGGCTTTCAAGGAACTGATTATATATTCGACGAAGTCGGATGACCTTCTTTTCCTAGCAGATGAAGAGTATCTTAAGAGGAAGAAAATAGAGGATATGGTCGAAGCGAGTTTACTCTCAACTTACCAGGTAAGCCTTTTCCTTTAGAATATATTTTTATTATACATGTTGAATGCTCGTGACACGATTTTTTTTATAGGCTTTACAAACGTAGTTGCATTTTAAGGACAAATTTATGGCCATTCAAGAGAAATGTGCAAAGCTTTAGAAGACCAGTGACTCTCTTAGAAAGGATTGTGATAGGCTTGATAAGGCAAAAAACTAATAGAGGGGATGGCTTCTGCCCTGAAGGAAGAGTTGAAGAAGCTGAAAGAGGTCTTCGTCGAGAGAGATCGATAACTCAAAGAACTGAAGAAGGCCAGTGAAGACATCACCCAGAGAGACTGACAATGTTAAAGTCTAAAATGGAAACTTGTGAACATTACGGCTGAAGCTATGTGCGCTGCGAGGGTTAAGCTTTTCAAGTAGTATATGGCCAGCAAGCATACATAATGGGATCCCCAAATGGAGATCAACGAGTGAGAAGAGGCTGAACGCCTTGAGGCAGGAAATTCTTCAATTACAGAAGAGGTTGTAGATGTTGAAGGCACTTGGAAGATCGATAAGGACCTTGATGTTGCTGTTGAGCTAGCTACTCAGATTGATGGTTCGACCAAATCCAACTTCTCCAGTCAAGTTTTACTTTTTTTTAAGTGTCATTATATTTGTATATATTTTTGTGTCGAGCTAGAGTATTGTTTTAATTTCCCATGTCAATACCGTTTGTATTTGATTTGTAAATACTGTGATGTTTCCTTTTTCAGTACTTTTGAATGAATGGAGAGGTCGACTCGACCATTTGTTTCGCTTTCAGTCGCATAAATTTTATTTTGATCTTGTATGGAAATGTATCTTGTTTGACAAAGATCTTTTGATAGAATAGAGGCTGAGAGAGCCAGCTACGTAGAAATAATTGTAATTTTGAGATCAACGGAGACCTTTTAGAATAAAGTAGAGGTTGACAAGGCCTGATACTTGCGATTAACATATTTCGAGGTCAATGGACTTTTGAATAGTGATGTAGTTAGAATAATTTGAATAAGCTTATTGAATTTAGCTTTATTGATACTGCAGGGGTCATTCGACCAATCTACGATGATTACACAGAAAGTGTATTTACACATATGAGATCGACTCGGCCATTTTGATTACAGTGGTTATTGTATACTTACGTAGTTTGATTACATTGAAGGGTTACCTGCCCCTGTGTCACTCCCCCAACTTCCAATGTGTAGAGTCAAGTGTGGACATTGAGAGTTTTAGTTGGTCTTAGAGTACATGATTTTTGCTTGTAAATCCTTGAAAGCATGACATTTAGTCATAGATCCTTGAGTACAAAAGGTCATTTTTTGTCAAGTACTCTTGAGAGCAGGGCTTGAGTTATCAGTTGGTATTGGCGTGTTGAGCCTTGTCGACACGGAGGCTATGTGATCAAGTCCACCACATTCAAAGCATTGGACTCCTTTCCATGCTATCACGACTTTTCCTCTTCTATTGTTTTTCAAGTTAATGCACATGGGAGCTATGTGACCAAATCCTTCACATTCAAAGCATTGAATGACATTTCTTGAAGGTTTGCCTTGACTAGCTTTACCATTCTTGAGAGGTGCCTTCTTCCTTACCTCAATTTCTTTAGAGTCATTCTCTTCTCCTCCTTCACATTGGAGGTCATACTCTTCTTGCGAGATTTAATGAATCTCTTAAATCTCTTAACCATAAGAGTCATCTCCACATCAGAGTTCTATTCCTCCATATCAACTTTGGAGGTCAAATCGCCCTCTAACATCTCAATTCCACTCATAGTGTTTAATGAATGAGATGAATGAAAATGCATGCAACAATCAAATGCAAACAAATACAAGACACACAAACAAGAGCTTGGATCACCTAAGTATGTCTAGGCACCTGCTCTGATACCAATTGAAAGTTTCCTAAAAAAGTGTGTCTAAACCTAGAGAGGGAGGGGGGGTTGAATAGGTTTTAATCAAGTCAATTACCATTTTTTCTTGATTAGTTAATATTCAAAATTCACCCAATAAAACAAACATACAACATCAAGTGTATGGTGCGAAAATATAAATAACACAAGATGTATACGTGGAAACCCTCCAAATGGGAAAAACCACGGGCTGTTAAGTGCGCCACACTGGGTCACAGAAATCCATTTTATGAATAAAAGGTTACACCCTCAAGTGATTCTCGGACTCTCACTCTCGACAACCTCAGGCTATGGACACCGTCACTCACCACTCTTGGTTCAGTCCCTAGTGCTATCCCCTGATACACTACTCTTGGCGTGAACACCTCCTACTCTACCCCCTTGGGCCTTTTACAGTGGCACTCGACCAATTGCTTGTCAACCCACCCTTGGTTGCAAGACTTCCCTTGCTTGTGCAACTTCACACCGAAGCCACAAGACTTGACTCATTGAAGAGTTCAACAACCTATGTGAATATGATGAAATATTCAAACATGCAAATAATGTTAGGCAAAACACTAAATGCTTATCTAGGAATTTAAGAATGTCACTAAGTACAATTCCTAGATATCAATGTCTAAATGAATGTTCATAAAGATTTAACTAGATATAGTTATGCAACATTATATCCTAGTTATCAAACAAGACAATTTCAACATATGTTGTCATTAAGCATGGCATGGTCATTAATGCAATCATCAAAATGCAATTAATATGACCTAATCAATAATGTCTAAATGCAATGCATAGAGACTTAGCAAGAGGGGCAAATATGTCCTAAATTCAAGCTATCAACAAACAAACCCAATCATGTTATCAAGACTCTTAATATATGCAATAACTAGAGTCTAGGTATTTAATCATGCAATAAACACCTAATCTAGAATAACAAGAACAATAAAAGATATTCAATGAAGTTCTTACTTACTTAGTCATGAAACCAAGAACACCCATGCTCATATGATGAAGAATGATGCAAGATGGAGATGGGTTTTGGGTTTGGAGAGTTAATCAAGCTTTAATGAAGCTTTCTCTCTCAAGAAACTCTCTCTCACTCTAGGGTTAGTTTTTGAGAGTCATTCTAATGAAGAAGATGAGTTAAGGATGTATTTATAATGCCCAAGTGAAATGACATCGTTGTGGATGAAGAAAACAAAGTTTCTTCACGACCGATGTGCATGCCATGGCCTAGGAAAGTGTCCAGACCGCGGTCTTGTGCAGCATGGCATGGCTGGACATTATCGCTTGCTAGGCATGGCACCAAAAGCGGTCTAGGCCGCGGTACACGCCAGACAGCACAACAGCTCGAGCTTTGAGCGACCCAAAACATGACCAAACGAAATCTAAACCTTTCGTATAATATACCGTTGGAAAGGTATGGAAGTCTACTTTGTAATCCAATTACAAAACATGATTTGAATGTTTGTAGAAAAAGCTATGGTCATTTTAGTGACCAAATGTTAGAAACGGACAACAACAGAGATGCCTTGTTTTTGTGGTCACTTTGGAGATTTCAAAACCAATCCAAAAGATCATGAAATATTACGAATAATATACCGTTGGAAAGGTATGGGTGTCTAGTTTGTACAGAAATTTTCAAAAATCAATTTGAATAATTGTATAAATAGATATGATCACAAAACCATACAAAGGTTATTTTTGAAAAACATTTAAATCATTGAAATACACTCTTTTGAAACTAGACACCTTACTCCATATAATCAAACCAAGAGAAGGTTGAGACTTTATCATATGGTCACTCAACGCGCTAAAACAAGCACACCATCGTGCAAGCATGAACACAACACAATACCACACTTAAATCTATAAATGAAGTGCAAGTGTGATTGTGAAGAGATACACACATATAAACAATATCAACACAAATGCAAGATCAACAAAGCATGCATGAGGTGTGTGTGTGCACCTAAACTCTTCAAGAAGCAAAGTCAAGTGAATATACCTTTTGTTCTTGAAGTCATGGAGATACTTGGAAGCTTGCCAATGAGGTCCTAAGCTACCCATTACACAATCATCCCCAATGTGGTGTAGTTTGTCATGAAATAAGCCAATCATAAAATTGAGGTCCTTACACTTAGCGTAGGGAATGCAGAATTTTGTTACCTTAGCTTTTATTTTCCTTGCTACGCCACTATCAGCTGGTAGAATGTTGGCCTGCAAATAATTTATTAGGGGGTACATCCAAGTTAAACCATGGTCGACATGTGTAACTTTTTCTTCTTCTTGTATTGAAGGAGATTATAGGTGTACAATGGAGATTGACTTAGGGCCATTGGTCTGAGATGTCAACCTTAAGCTCACCAGCGTGTTTGCTCGAGCGTTTTCTAACCTTGGTACCTGTAAAATAGAAATTTTGTTGAAGGTCAACTGCAGTTGTTTGGCTTTGACCAAATATGTTGTCTTCCACTTGTCTTTAGCTTCTTACATCCCATTCATTTGTTGAACGACTAGTTGTGAGTAACTTTGTACCTGTATATATTTATAATCCCTAACTTTTTGCTAGGTTAAGTCTAGCGATTAATGCCTTATATTCAGCTTCATTATTCATCGTATGAAAACCACAGTGGATTGATTTTAGATTTTCTTCTTGTGGAGATTTGAGCACGAGTCCGAGCTCGCTTCCTTTTATATTGCTAGAGCAGTCGACAGATAGAATCCACGTTCGGCTAGTTGGGTTCCCCGAGCGAGTCATTAACTCCTGTCCAGCCTGTAAATTTTTGTTGGGGGTGAAGTCTGTAATAAAGTTAGCAAATACCAGAGATTTTATTGATGTTCGTGGTTGATTGATGGTGTCGTGCTCGCTGAGTTTGACCGCCCACTTCATTAATCGACCTAAAATTTCAGGCTTATGCAGTATATTTTTAAGTGGGAAGGAAGTCAATACCTTGATTGGGTGGCAGTGGAAATACAACATTAGCTTGTGTGCGGCTACGATAAGCGCAATGGCTAATTTTCCAAGTTGGTTGTACCTGGTTTTGCCTAGATATTGTGAGTCTTCATCTTCCCTAATCAGCACGACATTCACTGATGTATCAAACATTGCCTAATACATGTACAATGTCTCTTTTTCTTTAGGCTTCGACAACAACGGAGGCAAGCTTAAGTACTCTTTCAAGTCTTGCATTGCCTTCTTGCACTGATCATTCCATTCGAACACTTTATTATTTTTTAAGGTTTTGAAAAAGGGTTGGCATCATTTTGACGACTTAGAGGTGAATCTGTTCAGGGCCGTCACTTTACCTATGAGTTTTTAGAGGTCTTTAATGCATCTTGGTGATTCTATTCCTTTTATTGACCTGATATGGTCCGGGTTGGCTTCGATCCCTCTTTGGGTCACCAGATAACCTAAAACTTTATCAAAAGATACACCAATTGAGCATTTAGTAAGGCTTAGTTTTATACCGTATTTGTCGAGAACATTGAACTACTGATTCACGTGGTCTATATGTTATTAGGCGATTAGGGATTTGACCAACATGTCATCGATGTAGACCTCTATTGTCGACCAGAGTATTTCGGCAAACATTTTATTGACTAGTCGTTGGTAAGTTGCACCTGCAATTTTTGTACCAATTATAATTACATTGTAACAGACAATTATAAGGAAAATCGCACAACGGAAGCGTAAAATTAGGTTTTTGATGTATTTAAAAAATTTCCCTTTAAAAGAAAGAACCTTAACCCTAGATTAATTGATGTATATTAAAAGTGTCATACCTTTTTTTTCGTGATGATTGAACTAGCGTCGAATTGAATCCGTAAGATCTTCTAATCCAATCACGAACATGAATCACCTAGGAGTGTGGGCTCCCTTTCTTTAAATTGTATACCTAAGGATGGAAACAAACAAAATCTTCTTCTCTGTTAGTCACAATAATCTTCCAAGAGAAAAACCAATAACGTTCGGTCACTTGTGAATTATCAATCAATTTGATTGAAACTCGCGTGAACCTTAATTCGATGTTGTACGTAAAACCCTTTTGATGCAAAGGATACTAGTGTACTATCGAAAACAAAAACGTTCCCCCTTTTCTCTATACTTGGCCGGATTCTTCACACAATGAGTTGGAAGAAGTTTTTTTTTAACAATAAAAAACAAATAAAAAATAACTTCTTACACCAAAAATTACAGCTTGATTGAAATTATATATAGGAGTATATATAGGTGGCCGAAAATCCTCCTAGAAAGAGGATTTCTACTTCACCAAGACTCCTATCAAAATTTGGATTCAATCCTCTTAAAAAAAGGAGTCCTTTTACACACCAAAACTCCTAATGTATTTAGTTTAGGAGATCTAATTCTCTTCTAAGAAGAATTTACTTTGTAGACAAAAATCCTATCATTAGGTGAATTTACTTGGTGACTAGAAATCCTTTTACAAAAAGAATTATTTTCTACACTAAGACTCCTAATCCAACTCAAATAGTGTATTTATTCAACAACCAATTATTGAATATAATTAATTTGTGACTAAATTAAAACTTTTCAATTTGACAAATTGTCAATTAGAGTTTTAATAGCAATCAAATACCTCCTAATTTGACTAGATAAATAAATTCATATTATTTATCTACTTATCAAATATAGTATTTGATACTTATCATATTACCAACAATAATATGACAATAGGAGACCTACTCCTACTAGGATTTTTTTTTCATTTTTAATTAATTAATTTCCATTAAATTAAATAATAAAATAAAAAACAATATATTACGCTAATATATTTAGCCTTGCCGCCCAAGACCACACATGGGCATATATATTATTTTTCTTATTTTATTAAATCCATTGGACCTAAATAAAAAGTTCACATGTGAACTAGACCCATTCTTACAAAAAGAAACAAGTCCACATGCCTCAATAAAATTCTAAATGGACCCATAAATTGGTTCGGTAGAATATATCAAGTGATCCATGCAAGTTCGTGTGGATTGATGATCTTGGTGGGCTATCTAAATTTAAGCTCCAATAGACACAACTCAATCACAACCAATAAATGATTCACTTAGGTCCGATCTATTAATTTTAGTTCATTCCATTAAAGAAATAAAATTGAACTCTTAAATAAAGATAGAATAAGTTAATATTGCTCATTCATACCCTAGACAATCTTAATGGAGAAAGTGTATCCTCATGAAGAATACTAATAATCGCCAAGAGCTCATATACCGCTTATAATTCTCCAAGTTACCATATTTACTCATATGACCACATTTTGAACTTGGATATTTTGACTTTTCCAGAAGCCATGTTTCAATAGATATTATTGAAAACTTAACGTTAAGATTTAATATCCAATACCTCAAAACATCTATATGTCTAACATTTATCTTAAGTTGTGAATATTATTCAAGACTAACTAAAGAATTGTGTCTACATCATACATATGTATGAACAATTCTTCTTTTCTCATAGTCTTTTAACCTTATGATTATTTACTTTTGACAATTGTAATAATTAAACTATAAATGCTATAATATTTGTTAAACTAGATATCACTTTATTAATGTGAAAAGATTGTCAAATACATTGTTATACTCTTGCTATCGAGCATAATCCCAACAATCTCCCACTTGCTCTATAGCAAATGTGTCATATCTCTCATCCCCATGTTCTCTAGATGCCCATCAAAACTCTTTTATGGAATAGCTTTTGTAAAGGGATCCGCTAGATTATCTGCTGACGCGATCTTGGTAATCGTCACGTCACCACTATGCACAATTTCCCTCAGAAGGTGATACTTTCTTTCAATGTGTTTCCCTCTGTTATGATTTCTTGGTTCTCTCTAATTATCAACTGCTCTACTATTGTCAAAATAGATAGTGATCTATTTATTCACATCAGGAACCACTTCCAAGCCAATCGAGAATTGGCGGAGCCAGACAACCTTTTTAGCAGCCTCGCATGCGACAACATACTCGGCTTCCATAGTGGAATCAGCAATAAAAGATTACTTGATACTCCTTCATATGACTGCCCCTCCTCCAATAGTAAACACAAATCCTGATGTTGATCTCCTGGAGTCAGAATCTGACGGAAAATCATAATATGTATACACAACGGGAATTAAATCCCCTATAGAGTATACAAGCATATAATCTCTCGTTCTCCTGAGATACTTGAAAATATGCTTGATTGTCGTCCAGTGATTAGGACCAGGTTTCGATTGAAACCTGCCAACTATGCCCACAGTAAAACAAATATCTAGTCTAGTACAGAGCATTGCATATATGAGACTTCCAACTATCGATGCATATGGAACCCTACTCATGAATTGCTCTTCATGCTCATTCTTAGGAACTTGTTCCTTAGAAAGTTTGATTCCATGTCTGAAAGGTAACATACCTTTCTTGGAATCTTGCATGGAAAACATAGACAAGATTTTATCTATGTATAAAGCTTGGGATAGTGCAATCGTTCTATTCTTTCAATCCTTTATGACTTGGATACCAAGAATATAACTTGTTTCTCCTAAGTCTTTCATTTCAAATTGTTTTGCTAACCATTCTTTTACTGATGTCAATACACTTGCATCATTTTCGATGAGTAGTATATCATCAACGTAAAGAACTAGGAAAACCAACTTGTCACCTTTAATCCTTTTGTTTACACATGGTTCATCAAGGTTTTGCTTAAATAAATAAAAAATTCATGGCTTGATCGAACCTTATGTTCCAGGATCTGGATGCTTGCTTCAATCCATATATAGAGATTTACAACTTGCACACCCTTTCCTCTTGGCCTTTTTCAATGAATTATTCTGGTTACATCATATAGATGCTTTTGTCAAGACTTCTATTAAGGAAAGCTGTCTTGAAGTCCATTTGCCAAATCTCTAGGTCTAGAGATGCCGCAATGGATAAGAGTATCCTAATGGATTTAAGCATGGCCACAAGAGAGAATGTTTTTTCATAACCGATACCTTTCTTTTGTGTGTAACCTTTAGCTACCAATCTAGCTTTAAAGGTTTCCACATTTCCATCCATTCCTCTCTTCCTCTTGTATACCCACTTGCACCCAATGGTTTTATCATTTTAGGTAAGTCCACAAGAGACCAGACTAGATTTTTGAACATAGATTCAATTTCGTATTGCATTACCTTTTGCCAATGGCGACAATCAACATTTTCTATTGCTTCCTTGTATGTTTAGGGATCATCATCGTCCAGGTGATTCTCTACAGATTCTCCTAGACCGATGTATCTCTCGAGTTGTCTACTAACCCTCCCACTAAGACTAGGTATTGTAGATTGTTGATCATGTGTTGGTGCGGAACTTACAATTGGGCTAGGTTGTGAAACCTTTTGTGGAATTGTATCTCCTGAAAACTCATTCAGGACAATTCTATTTTTAGGCACAAAATTATTCATAGAGTCCTCTTCCAGAAATTTAGCATTTGTTGAAACAAATACTTTAAGATCTGAAGAACTATAAAAATAATATCTTTTTGTTCCTTTTGGATACCCTACAAATATACATGTTTCTGAACGGGACTCCATCCTTTGTCTCTTTCCTTTTAACACATGCACAGGATATCCAAATATCCTTAAGTGTTGTAAACTAGGATTTTTCCCGGTCCACAACTCATGCGGTGTTTTAGGATTCGACTTAGATGGTAAATCGTTTAAAATGTACATGGCAGTTTGTAAAGCATATCCCCAAAAAGAATTAGGAAGCGTTGAATAACTCAACATAGACCTAACCATGTCCAAAAGAGTTCTATTTCTTCTTTCTGCCACCCCATTTTGTTAAGGTGTACCCGATGCAGAAAATTGAGAAATTATCCCTTTATCAATAAGATATTGCTGAAACTCACCAGATAGACCTCAAGATTTTTATGCATTTCTCAAGCTGATTTTCTACTTTAGCTTTAAATGCTTTGAACATGTCAAAAGCATCCGACTTATGTCTCACGAGGTACACATAGCCAAATCTTGAGTAATCATCCGTGAAAGTGATGAAGTACTCATATCCACCTCTAGCTTGAATGCTCATAGGACCACACATATCAGTGAGTATCAATCCTAAACATTCGATGGCTCTTGTGCCTTTAGTCGTGAACGACATTTTGATCATTTTACCTTCCAAACAAGATTCACACGTTGGTAGATCTTCAATCTATAAGTCACTTAGAGGTCCGTCACTAACCAATCTTTTAATCCTATTAAGGTTAATATGACCTACGCGCAAATGTTATAGGTAGGTTTCATCTTTTGATAATTGTACTATTTTATGATTTGGTTCCATTGATTCTGTCTAACAAGTGAGAGATATTTCTATGCAAATAGAATAAACCTTTGTCCAATGTACCTTTGCAAATAATTTTGTCATTCTTAGTAACAATAAAAGTTTTATTAAAAGTAACTGAGTAACCAAATTTATTTAAACAATAAACTGAAATTAAGTTATGTTGTGTGTATATTTTAATTGAAAGTACACGTCCCTGACAGGTACGACAAACCCCTAAAAAATTGACAAATGGGCATCCGAGCTGGCGTCTAGAAGATACCCTTCAAGACATCACAAAGAAATAAGAACCCGAGTAAGTCTGTACACGGGTATTCGGCACATCGTGTCCTACTCGGGATAGAGTACTTAGCCTATTATGTTCTACTCCGGACAATACAGAAAACTCGAATAAAGTAATCCAGCACACGATTCATGCATGGGTGAACCAAGAGTCATGCTCAAATATGCAAGACATCCGTATCAAAAAGAGTTTCTAGAAGAATAAAACGCCTAACAGGAAACATATTCCAAATCAAGCAATAACTTAGTTATTCTAGAAGACTGCATGTCGATTAGGAATGTAAATTCTAAATCAAATTGTACAATTAGAGTCTCACGAAGATTCAGATTCAACTTAAAGGATCTCCAAAATTGGAAAGAAGATAAAGACGACTCCAACAAGTAACCAGTCATAATACAAATTCTTTTCCTTACTTGTACACCAAGGATTAGGGTTCTATGCATGTATAAATAGACCCACAATTCCATTGTTAAGATATATATAATGTGTATACAGAGAAAATCACTACAAGAGAGAGGAAAAAGAGATCGAGTGGTGTAATTCTTCATTTAAATAGTGGATTTAGCTTGGTTGTGTACTCAGCCACCCGTGGACATTTCTCCGATCATCGGAGTTTTACCACGTAAACTCGTGTCGTTATTACTCATATTACATTCTCTTTCTCTTTCTCTTTTTGACAGGTCATAACCAAATCCAACATTGTTGACTTTTTTATCCATCGAGAAATCAACGTCAACAATTGGCGCTAGAAGGACGGCCACGTCGAACCTCCGATCTGACTAAGCAATGGTTGGTAGCAGAAGCAAAGACAGTTCCAGGAATATCCAGAAATCTCTAGATTATACATATGCAGGCGGGGTCACTCAGGATCCCACAACAACCACTAACTAATATCCCTGGCTGGTATCCAGCAAATCCCTCCTACCATCGAGGATATAGCATATAGTTTTCATGATGCACTGCAATAGTTATTGACAGATGCGGCGCGAGAAGGAATATATCTTTTAGCTGCGGGAGAGGCACATCCGACAAATCCTCCACCTATAAGGCTCCATTCGGTTGTAGTTGGGCCGGAACCAGATGTACCAGTAGCCATTGGGAACTCAGATCAAATCAATCAGGCTGGGGATATAACACGTAACCCGGACAAGGATCGTGAAAAGCCCGTAGAAGAACGACCACGCCAAAGGTGGAGTCACGGAGGCGGATAGACATCGTAAATATGACTAGTGCAGAGATCAGTCATCGTCATCAGAGGATAGCAATTGGCACTATGGTAAACTCCGTCATAGAACCATACGCCTGCAAGGATTAGCCCATGAGACTCGAGAACAGAATGAAGAGGAGCTAGAGATAAGAATAACGATCACCTGACAGTTTAACCATCACAGAGAACCAGTGGGGATCAGAGACGTCATGATTCAGAGCCTGACCCGAGAAGTAAAAAACAACAGGCGTCAAATGGACGCGTTGATTAGGTAATATGAATATAATGAGTTGTCAAATGACGATTCTGACAGCCATTTTACCAAGGATATTCTGCAAACTCCCTTCCCAGAAAGGTTTAGGATGCCGCACGTGAAACAGTTTAAGAAGGATACAGATCCTAAAGAACGTGTCAGACGATATAAAAGCGCTATGGCTCATTATGCCCATAGCGACCCTTTGATATGTCTCAATTTTCCACAGACTTTGGAAGACACAGGCTCGAGATGGTTCGAAAGGTTGCCTCCGGCAAGTATTGGGAGTTTCGGCGAATTAAGCAGTAGCTTTTCAAGAAAATTAGTAGGCAATGTGCACAAGAAAAAGTTAGTGGCTTACCTTTCTCAGCTGAAGCAAGGGAAGAATGAGTCGCTAAAGAAGTACCTAGGGAGATTTGGTTAGGCGGTCTCAGAAATTGGCAGTGCAAATGACGAAGCAATAATTGCTACATCCATAAATAACTTACAGAATGGACGACTGTCTTTCAACTTAAGGAGAGCCCGGTTAACGAGATATGCAAACATGATGGATATGGCTGAAGGATATGCATTAGCAGAGGAAGAGGAGTTAGCAACAGGAGGTGGCTACATGTATAGAGGGAGACCCGAACAAAAAGATGTCGAGTCAAAGGTACAGGACCATAAAGGAAGACATAAAGGAAATAACAAAGAAAAAAGCAAAGACGGGGGAAGTGGCCGAAATATTGACCAGACCACAGAAAAGTTATGAGGAAAATTCTTGAACTACACCCCACTCCGAAAAAAATAGGAAGAAATCCTTACAATATTAGAAGAAAAGAATCTAGTAAAAGAGCCACGTCTACAATCTCAATTTTCTCGGTGAGACACGACAAAATATTACAGGTTCCATAAGGAAACCGAACATGAGACCTTCAAATGTTACCAGTTTAGAGACTATATAGAGACCCTCATTCGGGATAGACACCTGCAAGATATAACCCTGAAGAAAGATGAGAAGTCAAAAATTAAGAAAAAGACCAAGACAGATCATAATTCTGGTCGGAACAAAAGGGCAGTTCGAGGCAAATGAAGTGATACAGACTATCTTCGGAGGATCTTCAACTGGGAGAAGTAACCGAGAGCGGGCTCAGGAAATCCCGGAAGCGGTGGAGGCAAGGTAGAATTTTGATGTCAACTCCGTCCAGCCAAATCCGAAAAGGGTAAGGAAGGATGAGACCCAATAATATTCACGGAGGTCGATTCACATAGGGTCGATGTCTGACCAAATGATGCTCTCGTCATAAGTGCTCGAATTGGTCATGGAGAAGTCAAGAGAATTTTTGTAGACAATGGTAGTTCGACAAACATTCTCAATGTAGCTGTTTATGGTCAGCTTAGGTTGGGTCGAAAAGATTTGCAACTTTTTCATACCCCACTCAGAGGATTCAGGGGAGTCGAGGTCAGGTCTCTCGGGACAGCGAAGCTACCCGTAAAGATTAGAGTAGCTTCTTGTCAGAAAACAGTGTTACTCGACTTTGTAGTGGTAGACCTAGACAAGTGGCATTATAATACATTATTAGGCCGACCATTCTTGAACAAAACCAAGGCAGTAACAGCCACATATGCACTAATGATCAAATTCCCAACTGAATGGGGGGTATGAGTACTCAAGGGGTCCCAGGAGATGGCCAGAAGAACTAATATTTCGGTTTACAAAGACAGAGACAATAGTGAACAAGTATGCACCATAACATAACCTGATTAGATCGAGCAGGAATCACTGTTGTTCGAGTTCGATCCAAGGGAAGAACTGAAGGTATCTAAAAGTGAACCAATAGATGAGGTAGTCTTAAAGGAAGGTGAACCAGATAAAAAGATCAAAATTGAGGCCAATCTAGAAGGAAATGTTAAGCAGGACGTTATCAATTTGCTTAAAAAATACAGGGATGTGTTCGCTTGGAGTCATGAAGATATGGTAGGAATAGATGCCCAAATAATATCACATCATTTGGCGGTGGATCCAAATGTGAAACCTGTAATACAAAAGAGAAGGTCATTCAACCTCGAAAGAAGTCGGGCAATTAAGCAGGAAGTAGAGAAGTTACTCGTTGTAGGGTCGATCAGAGAAATCAGATACCCTCAGTGGGTAGCAAACGTGGTCTGGTCAAGAAGAAAAATGGCCAATGGAGAATATACGTGGACTTCACGGACCTGAATAAGGCCCACCCAAAGGATAGGTTTCCACTTCTGAGAATAGACTATCTGGTCGACGCTACATCAGGCAATGAATTACTCAGTTTTATGGACGCTTACTCTAGATACAACTAGATCCGGATGAATAAGGCTGACGAAGAAAAAACGGCATTCACGACCGATCAAGGCTTATACAATTACACAGTAATGCCTTTCGGGTTAAAAATTGCTGGAGCAACATACCAAAGGTTGGTCAATAGGATCTTTGCTCATCAAATAGGAAGAAACATGGAAGTTTACATAGATGACATGTTAACCAAAAGTGTCTCGGCAGATGAACATGCTTCAGACCTGCGAGAAACATTCGACGTCTTAAGGAAATATCAGATGAAGCTAAATCCGAACAAGTGCCTACTTAGGGTTCCTTCATGAAGGTTCCTTGGCTTCCAAGTTCACCAGAGAGGAATCAAAGTGAACCCTGAGAAGATCCATACTCTTCAAAAAATGACTTCGCCAAGAACGCTAAAAGAAGTGCAACCCTTAACAGGATGCTTAGCTTCCTTAGGTAGATTTTTTTCAAAAGCCATAGATAGATGTGCTCCATTTTTCAAAGTGATTAAAAAGGGGAAAGGACTTGAATGGAATGAAGAGTGCGGGAAGGTATTCCTAAAAATCAAAGAGTACATAGGGTTGGCTCCCATCCTTTTAAAACCTAAAATGGGAGAAATACTTCACTTGTACTTATCCATTACTGAATTAGCAGCAAGCTCGGTTTTAGTCTGGACAGAAGTCGGAGTACAGAGGCCAGTGTACTACACTAGCAAGGCTCTTGAAAATACAATCACGGTTAAATGCTCAAAGCTAACCTAGAAGGGGGTGGGTGGGGGGGTGAATAGGTTAGACACCTTTTTCGACTCCCTTAGAAACAAACAAAAGTTTGTCCCTGTAGATTGCTTGTATCACAATATATATATATATATATAAATATATATTAATTAAAGACAATTAATCAATATATAAACACAAGTAAAGTGTGATACAAACAAGTAATTGTAACACATACACAATCTATATTATAGAAAGGAAGTCAACATATATAAAGAGTTCTATCCATAATACAAATATTAGAGAGATAGGGATAGAGAAAAGTTGACACAAGATATAACGTGGTAAACCTCTGAAGAGGAAACATCCACGGGCTAGCAGCAACTGGCAAACAAAATCCACTAGTAGATAAGACAAGTACAATATCTCAAGTGACCTCTTCACCTAGAAACTACATTCCTATCTTACTCTAGAAGTTGCCACCCTATGCTCAGCAATTCGAGGCTTCACACCTCTTGTCAAGACTTCCTTGCTCACCTTATCCAGATATTCACAACCCAAGGAAAGACTTCTTGCTCAACTAAGTCCTCACGACTCTAGTCAAGACTTCCTTGCTCACCTATCCGAGTTCTCCCAACTCTAGGCAAGACTTCTTGCTCGACTATCCAAGGCTTCACACCTCTAGCCAAGACTTCCTTGCTCGACAATCCGAGGCTTCACACTTCTTGCCAAGACTTCTTGCTCAACACCATAGGTCTCACACCTATTGTCAAGACTTCCTTTCCACAAGGCATCTAGGTGATCATGAATGCAAAACGCAAACAAGCACGCAACATAGAATGCTATGATCAACACATCCTATGGAAAATACTAGACATGAGCATGAATGCACAAATCACATATAGTCTAATTAATCATGCATGTGTAATCAATCTAGATTACGTAAGATATGTTCAATATTAATCACAACCTAGATACATGCATAGATCTAAACTTGAATCACAAGATATGTTCAATAAATCACAAGATCAAGTTTAAATCACACAAACCAAAAACATGCTAAAATCATATGACAAAGTCATTTAGATTTAAGCTAAAGTTCTAGAGCATATCCCTAATCATAGATTCAACAAATCACATGAATAGCTCAAAAGAACATAAGCACATGTATTATGTGAGAATTTTGGCCAAGAGAGCCTAATACATGTGAGTAACTATTTTTTACAAAATCAATCAATCAAAGATCATCAAATAGTCCTAGAATCAAAGCTAGCACAATACAATCCCAAACATGTGATAACATAGGCAAAATCAAAACCTAACTCAATATGAATGATTTCAATTGAAACTCAACCTAGCTTTGAAAGAGTACAAAACTCAAATCAAGACACTCACAATATACAAATATATGTAGAAGAAGAAAACCCAAGGCAATTGACCAAATTTTTAAAAGAAAACTTTGAGAGAAAATCAATACTATAGTTGATTTAGGTACAGTCCCGTTTTTGTATGATTAGACACCAAAAACAGCAACAAAACTTACTCAAACCTTCAGATAAAAGATGGAGCATGAATAGATGAACACTCTAAACTTCGAATCACTCAAATCGGAGTTTAAATGAAGAAGTTATGGTGTTTGGAAGGTGAGACAATTTAGAGAAAATTTCTGCACACTTGTTTGAATTTCTTCTTAAAATGAAATGTGAGAGGGAAAGAGATTATAAAGAAGAGGGATAAGAATGAAGAATGAACTGACCATTTTGATCTTAAGTACCCAAGCATGCTTGCTGCCTGAGATGGTGCATGGGCATCTCGGGGCACCAAGCATTCTGTCCCAAGATGGGCACGCGCCATCTCGGGAAAGAGTGCTTGGATGCACTTCTTTTCCTCTCGCGCTCCCTTCACGTTCTTAGACCGTTCTCCGGCCTCCGACTCAGAATTTGAATCCGTTTAAGGATTACGAACCTAAAATCTCACACAGACATGGACATATAAGATACTCAACCCAGAAAATAATAATTTGGCTTGATATATGAAGACGAAGACAATGTATGCAACATGAGTTGAAAGTGTAGTATCTTTTGACTTAGAACTTGAAATCATAGTATGAGTAACCAAAATGACCAGAACTCAATCAAGAATGATTTAAGACTAAATTCAAGTTCAATATCCATGTTATACAAACATATACACACACAAACACAATTCACACTAGAATGCAAACTACATAGAGATAGTTTCCAATCATGGATATTCCAAAACATGTTATTTACAATCATGTATAATTGAGCCGAAAAACTTTGATGTCTCAAAATTCAAACACCGTCAGATGGTTGGATGACTGGGCTAAAAAGATACCTGGAAGAAGGTGTACTCCCGAAAAATCCCTTAGAAGCCAAATGCATCAGGTACCGGTCAGCAAGATACACATTGATGGGAGGAGAACTGTACAGAAGGGGGTTTTCCCTAACACTCAAAAGATGTGTATCAGAGGAAGACACATATCGGATACTATAGAAAATCCACAGGGAGGGGTATGTGGAAACTATACTGGGGGCAAAATTTTAGCACACAAGGTACTCAGGTAAGGTTATTATTGGCTCTATTTGTTCTCGGATGCACAACGATGCTCAAAAAGCTGTAGTGCCTGCCAAAGGATCGCCAATGATATTCGGTAGCCTCCTGAACAACTTAGAAGCCTCACATCCTTATGGCCATTCACCATGTGGGGACTATACTTAATTGGTCCAATGCCAGCAGGAATAAAAGGTGGAGCTAAGCACGCAATTGTGGCCGTTGGTTATTTCACAAAGTGGGTAGCAGCTGAAGCGTTAGTATATATCACTGAAGCAAACACCATAAACTTTATGAAGAAAAATATACTCTACAGATTTGGAGTTCTAAATACTATTATCACTAACAACGGCACTCAGTTCGACAATAAAAAATTCAGACAGTTGTGCAACGAGTACCAAATTGTAAATTATTATGCCACACATGCCCACCCTCAAATGAATAGGCGAGCTGAAGCAGTATACAAAATCATCAAGCACACACTCAAAGCAAAATTAGATGCCAAGAAAGGCAATTGGGTTGAAAAACTTCCTGAAGTATTATGGGCATATCGGACGACAACAAGAACTTCTACAGGAGAGACTTCATTCTCTTTGGCGTTCGGAACTGAAGCCGTCATCTCAGTAGAAACGTCGTATATGTCGCCAAGAGTCAGGCTATATGATAAAGACCAGAATGTTGATATGCTGTTACAAAGATTAGATTAACTGGAAGAGAGAAGGGAGAAATCCCGAGTATGAAATGCTGCTTTATAGCAAAGAGTGGCCCGGCACTACAACTTTCATGTCCGGATCAGGAAAATCCAGCTAGAAGACCTGGTGCTCAGGAAAGTATCCCTGAACACAAAGAACAAAGTTGCAGGCTCGTTGGCTGACAAATGGGAAGACTCGTACAAGATTGACGGAATAATTGGTCTGGAGCATATTGGATCGCCCGACCAGATGGAAGGGTTTTACCCCGGCCATGCAATTCCCGATATTTGAAGATTTTTTATCCTTGAAATTTGTTTCCTTTTTAGTCAGGACAATTTTGTTAGTCAGGATATTTTTTAGCTTTGAGATTTTATCATATTGTTAGTTTTACAGTTATGAATAAAGGCCTATCATTGGATTTTAGAAATCCGATTTCAGAAATCAGAGCACATAATAATAAGAACATGCGAAAAAGAAGCATGATAATAAGAACATGCAAAAAAGAAGCATGATAATAAGAACATGCAAACAAAAAAAAAGATAAGCATATCATAAGCACATACAAAAAAAAAAGATAAAATGCTTGGGACCATTAATCTGGTAAAATTCCTGAATGGACGGAGAAGCTCGAAGGAGCATGCCAGCCGAGCAAGGTCAGTCGACCATAGCTAAAAGGCAAACCCGATGGACCAGATTCTTTAAAACTGCTTGGGGCACCGTCGGAAAAAATTCTGGTGAGATTCGCAGCTGTGTTAAGCAATTTAAAAAGCTTAACGATTCGGCAAACCATTGCGCAGACAAAACTAGGAGACGTCCTCAGTGACTTGTGCAAGGACTTGAATGTATGATCGTGGTAAGTCTTGATGTAACGTTCAGGGTAGCAACCGAGTATAAAGCACAAGTATAAATCTACTTGCCTATTTCGAGATGACTCGGTTAATAATATTAGTCAGTTTAATAAGATACTTGGTGCATGAAATCTAGTTTAATAAGATACTCAGCATTTAAAGAGTCATTTAAACTATTAGCCAGTTAAATAAGATAAGACATCCAAATTCATAACAAAGCAGTTGGCAAAAAGAAAAAAATGGAGTTTTATTAATGAATCTTTACAAATACGCTAAGGTGGGGCTGGAGATTTGGAAACCTTTCCAATACTCGGGTCAGGCACCATCTCATACTCACGGAGGAGACTTTCATTCGAAGGCCAGGTGATTGCGTTGATCGAGTTATCTATCCATTCTCTGTAATCCGTTCCAGGGATCGGTCCAACGTCAGGTTTTGACCAATCCACACCAGCCTCTTGACTAGTGTAAAAGGTCGAAAGAGAATGATCTGACGGGACCTCCATATGCATAGGATGGGGCTCTTTACCTCGGCTACGATAGTATGCTCTCCATTCCTTCATTTAAGTCCAAAGAGATTCCAAGGACCGGTCCACATGGTTTTGATCGATAGCTCCCAATTGGCTCGAGCTTTGTCAGTCTCCCAATTTTTAACTTTGAAGAATTCACCAGCCGAGACTAACCCTCGCTGAAAATCCCTAAGGAGTAGGGCATCACAGGTTGGGGACCTCTTAAAGCGATCAACCCTCTGAACTTCAAGTTCCAGCCTAGCCTCCTTCGAAAGGGATTCAAAGGTCAAGGTCTGGCGCTTAAGGTCTTTAATTTTTTACTCATAAGATAATCTGGCATGTCCAGCCTCTTGTTCAGCTTTGAGCATCGACTCCTGGGCAACAGACAGTAAATTTTAGAAGGATACAACCTTCTCTTTTGCAACAGAAGCTCTCTCACCGGCCTCCATTTGTTTAGCCAAGCAATGATCGGTAAATTCTTTGGCAGATCTCACCTCCCTTTGATAGGCCACCTCAATCCAAGCACAGCTGTCCTCACTCTCCTTCAACTGAGCTTCAAGATGTCTTATTCGATCGGCTTGATGTTGTTGCGTCTGAACAAACTCAGCAAACTCAGTAACCACCTGTATGGAAGATTGAGTTAAAATTCTAAGATAAGCGCTAAGGTAAGGGTCGGGATAGAAGACTTACGTAAGATGCACTATTGAAAATGTTTTCAGGACGATTAGTCGAGGAAGCATTTCTGAAACAACTTCAGTGGTCATCCCCGATAAAAGCCCGACCAGATGACATCGTCCTCAATATATATTAGGGGGGTGGGACATGTGGGATTACCCGAGGATCCTACTTCTGCATCTGCAACTTCAGTGGGCAAAGGATCCTTATTCAGATTGTCCGAAGTGTCCACTCATCCCAAAGGCGCCTTAGCCTGGACACTCGGGGAAACTCTAGCATTGGCGTCATTATCACTTGATTCAACAAATGACACCACCTGAGGAATCTTTTAAGGACGAGCAGAAGAGTCAGCTGCTTTCCTTTTCTCAACCTGAGTACTGTGGACGCCGAGGTCAGCCGCATGATCTTCTTGATCTTTAGTAATATCTTGAAAGGATTCAAAGAGATCATGATGGAAGTTAGCCTGCTCATCAGGGGGTACCCTAACTCCTTCCTCATCCCCAAACTGCTCTGCTTCATCAACCATGGAGCTAGGTTCACCAAACATTGCACCACTAGGATGCTCTTCTTGCCTGTCTTTATCCTTAGACACCCTCCGGGCACTATCATTTCCAAAAAGGCCACTCAGACCGCTTGACTCCGCTACGGTTGGCTGAATGAATTCAAAAATGTACTCAGGAATTTGCTCGTCAACTTCATCAAAATCCTCATCTGACTCATCATTAGGTGAAGCAACCCCTTCTTTATTTTGGTGAGAAGCTTCCTTACGACTCGCTTGAAAATTTGATTTCACCTGACGATCCTGGACGTCGCAAATGATGTCAGAACACCAAACACAAACGAGTTAGAAAAAAGAACCAAACTAAGCTAAATAAGAACGAGAAAATTCTACTTACGTCGCCTACGATAATCTGAAATCTGAGTAAAGAGCCAAGTTCTATCATTTTCTTCTCGTTAAAAAGATAGGATTTGCTCCTCTTTTCCAGAGTTCGCACGGCTGCCCGAGCAAGGGTTGTCAACTCGGCATCAGTATAAGTAAGTTTTGACTTGTTCCAATGATCAGGAGAGCAAAAGAAACGTTGAACCTTTAACATTTCCGAATCTTCCTCAGCCTAGAGCTCGATCTCAAGTCCTAGGTTTCCTCCGGTAAAAAACCAGTTATTCTTCCAATGCTTGTTTGAGGTGGGAAAACCGCACACAAGGCCTTTCTTCTTAGCGTCTGAGGAAATATCAATCCCCCGGTTCACCTTCGTGCCCTCAGGGTTCCGGCTATCTGGCTGGCTGGATAGAAGAAAGTAAATCCCAATCCGACCAGATTGCCTTAGAGTATAGAAGTGTCTAATTTCGCGAGGGGAAGACTGTGCCAGGTTCATCTGGCTCCACATATGCCATATACAAATTAGGATTCTGTAGCTATTCGGGGAAAGTTGGGCTGGAGCAATCCCCGCCTTAGCAAGGAGCCAAGCAATGAACGGGTAGAGGGGAAAAGTCACACCACAACAGAGCAGAGACCCATAAATCGCTACCACGCCCGGAGAAGGGTTCCATGCGGCTCTATCACTAGCAGGAGCCATTTGAACTGAATCATCTAGATTAAACCGAGTGCGGTACTTTTCGATTTCAGCTTTCCTGACCACATTCGGCTCAACATCATACGCGATCGGGAAATCAGGCGAGAAAAGAATTCGAGATGCACTATTTTCCTCTTCAACATCCTTCTCATCAACTACTTGCCTCCCGATTTGAATGCCGCTTGAACTATGTTTATGAACCAAACAGTTACTCTGATGTTTTCCCATTTTAGAACGAAGAGGAACCCTATGATCAGAAACAAGAGACTCAGAACTGGAAAAAGATTCAGAGCTAGAACTTAAACGAACATCGCGATAAAGTTCAGAAACATCAACATTTAAAAAACCAGGCTCATCAGGATGGGTTTCCCCCAATAACCTACGAACACAAGAAATCAATTGAAAATCTCCACGCTTAAGCGCTTCGAAAGCTATAACAGAAAGATGGTGCCGTGGAACAGGATCCATCTAAACTGACCTTTAAGGCAGATGCGAAGAAACCTGGAAAAGCTTTGATGGAAGTATATGATGAATCGGTTTGTAAGCAAAGCCTGAGTTATTTTTTCCTTTCTGTAAAAAATGAACAACGAAACTGCCTTTTTTTAGTTTAAATAAATCACTCGATGGTTGAGGATACGAAACCCTAGGGTTTCGAGAAGCGGGAAAAATCAAAAAGGAAGATTTGATGACGTAGGCGGTGTATCGGGTGATCCATAGGTCGTTTCTCATAAATTTCACTAGAGAAATTAAGCAGTTGAAGGACACGTGTCATGGAAAGAACTGACTAAGCCGTCATAATTTCAAAACGTCATAATCATTGAGATTTTACGTGAAGGGACAAATTGCACTTACATGGTAGCCATTAAGACACGTCATTAATGCGAATCGCCGTTTAAGGATTATTATTCTAGTATTAATGAGACATAAAAGGAGGGAAAGACAATAAAGCTTGTCAGGAGGTCGATTAAAATACTCCTGCCAAAACAAAATTCTACTCAGCAAAAGTATTTTAAAGGGGTATTGTTATGTGTATAATTTAATTGAAAGTACACATCACTGACAGATAAAACTAACCCCTAAAAAATTGCGAAATGGGCATCCGAGCTGGTATCTAGAAGATACCCTTCACGACATCACAAAGGAATAAGAACCTAGTAAGTCTATACATGGGTATTCGGCACGTCGTTTCCTACTCGAGACAATACGGGAAACCCAAAAAAAGAAATCCAGCACACGATTCACACGTGGGTGAACCAAGAGTCATGCTCAAATACGCAAGACATCCGTATCAAAAAGAGTTTCTAGAAGAATAAAACGTGGTACAGGAAACATATTCCAAATCAAGCAATAACTTAGTTATTCTAGAAGACTGCATGTCGATTTGGAATGTAAATTCTAAATCAAATTGTACAATTAGAGTCTCACGAAGATTCAAATTCAACTCAAAGGATCTCCAAAATAGGAAAAAAGATAAAGACGACTCCAACAAGCAACCAGTCATAATACAAATTCTTTTCATTACTTGTACAACAAAGATTAGGGTTCTATGCATGTATAAATAGACAAACAATTACATTGTTAAGATTTATAGAATGTGTATACAGAAAAAATCACTACAAGAGAGAGGCAAAAGAGATCGGGTGGTGTAATTCTTCATTTAAATAGTGGATTTGGCTTGGTTGTGTACTTAGCCACCCGTGGACGTTTCTCCGATCACCGGAGTTTTACCACGTAAACTCGTGTCGTTATTACTCACATTAAATTCTCTTTCTCTTTCTCTTTTTGACAAGTCATAACCAAGTCCAACATTGTTAACTTTTTTATCCATCGAGAAATCAACATCAATAAATTCATCTTGAATTGAGGTACGTAATAAATGTATATTAAATCTAAATGCCTATAAGAATCTAAACTAATTCTAATATCTCCCACTGAACTAGCAGACATCAACGCTCCATTGCCTAAACGCAAGTTGAATTCGTTATCATTAAGCAATCTCCTTTCCTTGAACCCCTGTAAGGAAAAAAAAACATGATTCGTGGCTCCAGAGTCTATGATCCAAGAATCCATAGAATCCGCCAAAAAACATGTTTCAAGATAATTAATATTACCTTCTTCCTTCTTGTTCTAAGACTTTGGGCAATTTATTTTCCAATGTCCCATTTCATCACAAAGGAAACACTTCCCTTTGATATTGGTTACTTTCTTTGTCTCCTTCTTAGTAGATCCTAGTTGTTTTTTCTTCTGTTGTTTCTAGACCTTCTTATGGGTCTTAACAGTAGCAACTTTACCTACGATATGAATCTCTTGACCCTTGCCTTTTGCAAGGATTTTTTCGGCGCTTTGAACATCTTGCATCAGGCCTTACAAGGTGTATTCCTTATTATTCAATGTGTAGTCCAGCTTGAATTGATCAAAGGAATCTGATAGTGAGTTGACAATCATGTCAATTTTCATCTCACCATCTATCTCAGCACCATTCAGTTCAACATTGTCGAGATGTGCTAAATCTTTCACAGCATGTCCAGGTTTCATCCTAAGATTCATGAAGACAGTCACAACCTCTCTCTTAGTCGTCCTAGACCTCATAGCAAACAACTCCTCTAGAGATATCATTATATCGGCAGCAGTCTCTATTCCTTTATGTTGTTGTTGTAACACGTTAGAGATGGTGGCTATAATGTAACATTTAGCCATCTTCTGAAGACTCCCACTGCTGATACTCATCTCTTTGCTCATGAGTAGATTCATTAGTAGAAGTAGGTGGTTTAGGAGTGCACAAAATGAACTTATGGTTTTCGGATTGCAACAACATGATAAAGCACTTTCGTGACATAATTATCATCAGTTAAAGTATTATCTTTTAGGATGTTGATTAGGGATGGGGTCATGATTTCTGAACAATAACAAAAATTATATAAGTAAATAATCATGATAAAGCACTTTCGAATATTTATCTTGAATTAAAAATAATTCAATAGTAAAATTGAATGGTGATCCAACACCCATAAATGTCACGCCTCCTTTGGGAGTTCGCACCATTTACTAGTTGAATTAGGTCCCACCTAATTGTTAACATAACAACCAACACTTTCAATTTTAGCCTTGTGATTTTATTAACAAGAACTCTTGGGAAGATATTAATAAAATCACATTAAGTGTGTTACCAAGTTATCGACCTTTAATATATTCCCTCACGAATACCCCTTATTTGGGAGTAGATATCGTTTAGGCCAATTGTCTAGTCTATCCTTGTAATGAAGTATCTTGCTAAATTCCATTCATGAATACCCCTTGGGGGGTTATTACACGAAACATAAAGCTCAACTAAACTTGGAGGCCGTAGGTGTTCCAAAACACCTTCTCCCACTCAATTATTTAGGGCGTGTGATCGAATTCAAAAGAATGATTTACCAAGTTATCTAGATGCCAATTAGATACCTAAACAATTCAATGCATGTTCATACCAAAAGAGATATATAAGTGACACTCCTATTCTATATGACATGTTATCAAACAATAACAAACATTGCAATATTTATAAAAATATAAATAGCTACAATTTTGTCCATCCTAGAAAAGCAAGTAAATTATATATATCTTGGAATACAAAAAATCCCTTTCTTGGTGAACAAGTCTTCATGCGACCTTCGTTGTTTGGACTCCTTCGGTTGCCTCCTATGGGCGTGCGCACCCTTGGCTCCCTCCCATGGGCGTGCGCAGCCCACAACCACATAAAGGGCTGCCATGTGTAGCCAATGGTTTCCATAGGGCTGCCGTGCGCAGCCCATGCCACAACAATCGTGGTCGCGTGTTCTTCGCACACACGTTTGTTGCTATGGCTCGCACGGTCCCAAACTTGTTCCGGTTGCTTCCAATTCTTCAAACCTTCGATTCTTCGATACTTGAATGTATTACAGAAGAATTTTAAATAATAAAATACTGCAGTATTTTAATACAATATAGTGCAGTTTTTTTTTATTACAAGAACAAAAAAAAAAACTTAAAAACTACCAAGAAGGAAATTATGGCGATGATAGGTCACCCTTCTTATTACCATCCCAAAACAAAAATACATTGAAATTCTATGACTAAAATAGAGTAATAACAATTCACATAATAAAACATATATATATATATATATATATATATATATATATCCATACATTCCAATGTAAATATATATATATATATGCGAATACCTAGAGTGTTATCTCTTTCTAAAACATGCATAATCACAATAAATAGAAAAAGATTCACGTACACATACATCAATTAATCAAGGGTACAACTAGCTTTGATACCAATTGTAGGGAAAATTGCACAACGGAAGCGAAAA
The DNA here is from genome assembly GCA_032871835.1 of Dipteronia dyeriana. Classification (NCBI taxonomy): domain Eukaryota; kingdom Viridiplantae; phylum Streptophyta; class Magnoliopsida; order Sapindales; family Sapindaceae; genus Dipteronia; species Dipteronia dyeriana. Next base: position 71,336,986 of record CM065301.1, on the reverse strand, counting down.
ATTAGGTTTTTGATATATTTTTAAAAAATCCCTTTAAAAGAAAGAGCATTAACCCTATATTAATTGATGTATATTAAAAGTGTCGTACCTTTTTTTCGTGACAATTGAACTAGCGTCGAATTGAATCTGCAAGATCTTCCAATCCAATCACGAACGTGAATCACCTAGGAGTGTGGGCTCCCTTTCTTTAAATTGTATACATGTGGATGGAAACAAGCAAAATCTTCTTCTTTGTTAGTCACAATAATCCTCCAAGAGAAAAACCAAGAATGTCTGGTCACTTGTGAATTATCAATCAATTTGATTGAAACTCGCGTGAACCTTGATTCGATGTTGTAAACAAAACACTTTTGATGCAAAGGATACTAGTGAACTATCGAAAATAAAAATCTTCCCTCTTTTCTCTATGCTTGGCCGAATTCTTTACACAATGAGTTGGAAGAAGTTTTTTATTTTTATTTTTATTTTTAATTTTTTATAAAAATAAAAAACAAATAAAAAACAAATTCTCACACCAAAAATTAAGGCTTGGTCGAAATTATATATAGGAGTATATATATGTGGCCGAAAATCCTCCCAGAAAGAGGATTTCTACTTCACCAATACTCCTATCAAATTTTGGATTCAATCCTCTTAAAAAAAAGAGTCCTTTTACACAACAAGACTCCTAATGTATTTAGTTTAGGAGACCTAATCCTCTCCTAAGAATGATTTACATGGTGGGCAAGAATTCTATCCTTAGGTGTACTTACTTGGTGACCAAGAATCCTTTTCCAAAAAGAATCCTTTTCCAAAAAGAATCCTTTTATACACTAAGACTCCTAATCCAACTCAAATAGTGTATTTATTCAATAACCAATTATTGAATATAATTAATTTGTGACTAAATTAAAACTTTCTAATTTGACCAATTGTCAATTAGAGTTTTAATAGCAATCAAATACTTCCTAATTTGACTAAATAAATAAATTCATATTATTTATCTACTTATCAAATATAGTATTTGATACTTATCATATTGCAAACAATAATATGACAATAGGAGACATACTCCTACTAGGAAAAAGATTTTCACTTTTAATTAAACAATTAATTAATTTTCATTTAATTAAATAATAAAATAAAAAACAATATATTACGCTAATATATTTAGCCTTGCCGCCCAAGACCACACATGGGCATATATATTATTTTTCATATTTTATTGAATCCATTGGACTTAAATAAAAAGTTCACATGTGAACTAGACCAATTCTTACAAAAAGAAACAAGTCCATATGCCTCAATACAATTCTAAATGGACCCATAAATTGGTCTGGTAGAATGTATCAAGTGATCCATGCAAGTTTGTGTGGATTGAGGATCTTGGCGGGCTATCTAAATTTAAGCTTCAATAGACACAACCCAATCACAACCAATAAATGATTTACTTAGGTCCGATCTATTAATTTTAGTTCATTCCACTAAAGAAATAAAATTGAACTCTTAAACAAAGATAAAATACGTTAATATTGCTCATTCATACCCTCGACAATCTTTATGGAGAAAGTGTATCCTCATGAAGAATACCAGTAATCGCCAAGAGCTCATAGACCGCCTATAGCTCTCCAAGTTACCACATTTACTCATATGACCACATTTTGAACTTGGATATTTTGACTTGTCCAGAAGCCATGTTTTTTTAATAGACACTAATGACAACTTAACATTAAGATTTAATATCCAATACCTCAAAACATCCATATGATGATATTCTACTCTCATTTAATAAATGGAGCCACGATGTCCATATCTATAAATGAAGTCCTTTATCGATTAACAAATGAATACCACCAAACTATCGAGGATAGACTATGCTTTATAATCTTACTCATTGATAAGCTCAAATGAAAACACTTGCAACCATAAGTCCATCATTTATCTTAGGATTGAGATAGACTCTCTGATTGTCTTCTAGTGAAAACTTTTATCCATTGACGGTTTTGGATAAAGTAATTCACTGTGATCCTATTCAATGCACCTAGTGCACTAGATTCTTTTGCCCAAAGACACCACACTTTGATGATTTTAGACTCATCATAACACATTTGATCCCACTCAAATGCTAGCAAAAGAATTTACAATTTTGACAAGATAAAGGAGCCCAACCTTTATCTTAAGTTATGAATATTATTCAAGACTAACTAAAGAATTGTGTGTACCTCATATATATCTAGATGTATGAACAATTCTTCTTTTCTCATAGTCTTTTGACCTTATGATTATTTACTTTTGACAATAATAATAACTAAACTATAAATGCTATAAGATTTGTTAAACTATAAATCACTTTATTAATATGAAAAGATTATCAAATACATTATTATACTCTTGTTATCAAGCATAATCCCAATAAAAATACATTGTTCGGTGATGAAAACAATCTTTTCCAAGTCTTTAGGATGTGACAGGATCTGGTTGTATCTTGAGAAGGCAGCCATGAAGCTAAGTAGCTTGTGTCCAGTTGTGGCGTTGACCAGTATTTCTATGTGAGGAGGGGGAAATGGGTCCTTAGGGCATTCCTTGTTGAGATTTGTTAAGTCGATGCAAACACACCATTTTCCAATCTTTTTCTTTACGATCACAACATTCGCTAGCCAGTTTGGATATTTTACTTCTCTGACTAACCCGATGTCGATTAGCTTTTGCACCTCCTCGTTGATTTTTTTGTTTCTTGCTGGTGCGAACTTCCTCCTCTTCTGTTTTACCAGTGGGTGATAGGGGTCTACCTGCAAATGATGGACAATTAACTCCGAGTCGATCTCTACCATGTCATAATGTGACCATGTGAACCTATCGCAGTGTTCCTTCATGAGGTCAATCAGTTCAGATCTCTTCGAGTAATCTGGACTTGATTATCGTTTTATGCTCTAGTTGTTCTAGTCGATCAACACTTGATCAAGTTCTTCCACTTTTGGTTTGTTTGGAGTCGACTTGGGCATCGGCCCCTCTAATTGCTATAACTACTTTTCTTCTTCTTCATGGCGTTCTAGTACCACTCCATTACAGCTCTCTGTTCGCCTTTGATCTCTGTACTCCCCATTTGGTAGGGAATTTGATCATCAGAAATTGCCTTCATTTCATGGATCCAGGGTCTCCATGTCAAGCACCAAGAAATTGATATACAAGTTTACTTATTCGGTGTAGACTGACAAAACGATTTCGTCTAAGGTGATTTTCTCCACTGAAACCAGTAAGCACTGTCAACCATCGACTTATTTTGGATCCTTCGACCTACATTTCTCTAAGAGCATTATGAGCAAAATATTACATGAACTACCATTTTCGATTAAAATTCATTTAGTTAAGCAATTTGCTATTTGCTATATGTAAGGAAATAACTAAAGCATCATGGTAAGGAGAAAACAAATCTGATTTGTCGGAGGACTTGAATGTACCAGTTTCGTCGATCTTTGATTTATGCTCTCTGTCAGACGGAATCTTCGAGTTTGACATTTTTTTAGTGTACTTTTTTACAACTGAGTAGCTCATACGGCTGACTTCTGATCCACCTGTAACAAAATTAATAATTCTTTCCTGTCGAGGTGGCTCTGGTGGACTATCATCTAGGCTAGTTTGTTGCTTCTCGTCAAATCGAGTGAGATTTTCTTTTCCCTTATCGGTTAGGAATTCTAACAAATGTCCCTAATTCAAGAGTTTGGCTACCTTTAATTTGAGGGCGATACAGTCTTCCAATCGATGAACATGATCTCTATGGAATTCGTATCAAAATCTGGCATCCCAGTGTTTTACCTTCCTTGGCCAATTGACTATTTTTCCCATATCCTTCATTACTACCACAAGATCGACATGTTCGATGCTAAGGTTGTATGATAGGACTGGGATGTTCGATCAATCTGTCCCTAGGTGATTTTTTCTGAACGACTGCCTATCATTTGGCCCATTGTAGTGGGGTTAATTACTATCTCGATCTCTTGTTGGATCAAACCTGTTAGTCGACCTTCGATCGACACGATCATTTCACATGTTGTAGTTGTTGGCCTTTTCAACATAGTTCACCTCATGTTGATCCCATTTAATATAGGCCCACGCTTTTGCCAATACATCTTCAATTGTTTTACATGGGTAATTGATGAGCTACTTGCAGAGGTCGAAGTCGAACTTGAGTCCTTTTCTAAAGGCGGAGATCGTGGTCGCCTGATTGCAGTGTGGAATCTGCACTTTTTCCCAGTTGAAGCGTCCGACATACATCCTTAGATTTTTGCCACGTCTCTGTGTTATAGTATAGAGGTCGTTCGACTGTTTCTCAAACTTTCAAATTATCATGAATTGCTCCACGAACGTATCTATAAGTTACGTAAAATAAGTAATAGAATTGATAGGTAAATTAGTATACCGTTATAGGGCGGGACCGTTGAGGCTAGACCTAAATGCTTTACACATGCACACTTCTTTGAGGTCACGTGGGGTCACTACGGTGAACATGCATTGCTTCTATTGTGATACGTGGTCATTTGGATCTATCGTGCTCTCGAACTGCTTTATATTTGGGAAGCTAAGCTTTTTGGGCATCTCGACCAGGGCGATAGCATCGATGAACGGGGAATCAACAAAACTGTTCATCGTGCTTTTCTTGATATAGGCCGAGGCTTTTAGAATCCTTTGTATAAGATCCTACATTTATGCAAACCTGTGAGAAAGTTCTGGGTCAACAAAAACATGTAGACCCGAAGTAGATTTTACCAATTCTGGGGTCGATTGGAGTGACACGAGTGTCCTGAAGGTGTTTTCTGGTTGCGGACCATCGTTCTTGTTTGGTTATGTGGTGTTTCTTGTGGGATCGACATATAGGGCAAATCTGCTTTAGCTTGTACTATTTGAGCCGTGCCCTGAGGGTTCGTTCCTTCACCGGGATTAATCTATGGCGCTCGAGGATTCATCAATGGTGAGACTGGGGATGTCCTATCGACATCCTATATGGTATCGACCATTGTGACCATAGGTGATGGCGCAACATTGTTAGGCGCTCCTTCAATTATTGCATATAATTCTGCATTGCGGGTACGGACCGTAGAGTTTTCGGCTTCGAGCTCTCTTAGTTTTTCAGCATTTGCTGTCATCTGGGCAGTCAACGCGGTGATTTGCTCCTCGACGATTGAGGCATTTCCATCTCCTGACATTTTGAAGGTCGTTTGCTTAATTCGACCGGTTCATTATGAAGTTACAATGGGCCCCACGGTGGGTGCTAAACTGTGGATGATTGATCTACAATTAGTGTGGATCGGGTCAGATTCGAGTTAGGCCCAAGCAACTTGTTCTAACCTGTCGTCGAACCATATGTGTTGACTACTTCTTTAACCTGTAAAAAGATGAAAACTAACAGAGAAGAAAGAAAAGAAAAAGGTGGGAGTCTATTCTGAAGGGTCGTTTGTTTTTGTCTGAAGACTGAATAGTCCTGAATTTTTCTAAAGACTAAATAGTGACTGAAATATATACTTGAATGACACTTTTTTTTTCCTCGCATCTGAATGTATTGTTAACACGTTTGCTTTTCAAAAGTGAATTTTCTAAATATAAGTAATTCTACATTTATACCCATGTTATACAATTATACATATAATATGGAATAAAAACAATCCAAAAATAACAATTATATATGAACACATTTGATCATGATCTTCTTCATTGATTAAAAAACAAACTTCATTTTTTCTAAGAAAAGAAAAGGGATAACAGGAAAACTCATACAAAACACTCTAAAAAATTTAATATATAAATACACAACCCTAATATCATAATAAAGTATTGATATTAAAAACCAATATGAGAAAGTGATTAGGATAATTTTTTATTTTTAAAGCTATTTAAAATAAGAAATATATTAAAATAAATATTTCTATACCATATATAATTATGTTGAAATTGAAAATATGTTACATATGAGGGATATTACTAGAAAAAAAGATTTTGGATTGTATTTAATACAATTCAGTGATTTGCAATTAAGTGAAAACTCAGTATTTTTTATTTTTTATTTTAAGTTGTTTTTTGGCATTTTTTAGTTGTTTGACCAATTGAAAAAACTAACAAAACAACTTAATAATTATGAACGACCCATTAGCCTTAGATTCACTTGGGCTGAGTGTTGTAATGGAAAATGAATGTAAAGTAGGTTGAAGAAATTCTAGTGATTGAAGTTTATGTTTTGGCAGAGTTTTGGCATGCAAGAGCTTTAGGAAAATTCGAGAGAAGTCAGAATCTCCTTTTGGTGAGAGGACTCTTGTATTTATAGGAATTTAGCAACAGTAGGTTCATGATTTCATGGAGGATATGATCTCTGAAATCTTTGCTAGATTTTTCGGGATACAGTATCTCAGACTCGTTCAAACTCTGTTTTGGTTATCGGATAGCAGTTGTTTAAGTGACTAAGTCAAATAGCACAATACAGGTCTTGGGCTATAAACTTGATATCAATTCCGGGCTTTAGACGTTGGGCCCAAAATCCATTTTTGGCTACCATAATTATTTTATGTGAAAGGTAAAACGATTTTGCTTACGTCGACATGTGAAATAAAAAAAATGTATATCCGAAACTGTTAAAGTTAACTATTAACATATCACACACTGTTAAAATATCCAAATTGACTATAAAATACATATTTTATCCATTTTTCTTTAAATAACTTATTAAAACAAATAAAAAATGTGAAGAAATCAAATAAAAAATTAAAATTTAAAAAAATCAAATAACAACAGTAAAACTTAAATAACAAATAATAAAAATATTTTTTAAAAGAAATTAGATAATAATATTAAAACGGATCAGGCTATTTTAGATAATAGTAGCAAAAAAAAATATTATTTATAATTATTTGTGGCTTACATTGATCACATTAGGTGGTATTTGAAAATAAATATCAGTTCATACAAATTAGATAAAAATCAGGATGAGAGAGAAAGTTAGTTGGAGAAACTATCATCTACACAGCCTAGATAGGAGAAGTAACACGGTGACCTATGGCAGTGGAGGTGGTAGAGATTTTAGAGAGGTTGCATTCAGTTTTCATAGACAATCTCAACCCAGTTGTGGACTCTATGGGATTATGAGGAATGTTTAAGCCTTTTGGTAGGGTGATAGATGTTTCCCTCTCCACAAAGATGAGCTTGAGGAGGAGTTCTTACGCCTTCATCCGCTAAGGTGGCAACAATAGTGAATGGTATACACATTTACGGGTGGCCGATCGTAGCTAAGCTAGCTAAGTATGGCTGGAACAGAAGGAGACTCCATGCAGACCCATCCAGTGTGAAGGAAAAGATTTTCGGAGGTCAGAATCCAGATAGAAACAAGGATGGAGAAGATACAAAAGGAGTCAGCATATGGAAGTCTGTTCATGGCAAACGTTCCCATGATGATGTGGTGAAGGCAGGTACCACTAGGAACACTGAATGAAGGTCTAAGCAAAATGATAGAAGCAAAAGAAGAAGAGGTCCAACTATCGAGAAGTGCAGTGGGGTCCTGCGGTATTTCTCAGGTGTAGCCATAATTAACCAAAAACTGGAAGCTAGAGGATTTATCTTTACGTTTATATACAGAGGAGAGAAGAATATCTAATGGACCTTTGAGTCTGAATGTGAGAGAGATGGGTTCATAAGGAACAAATTTTTTCTGGAAAGATAAGTTCTTGGCTATATCGAAAGGGGGAGAGTCAATGCCTTCTCAAAGTAGTATGGTTCGACATCTTGGGAGTACATTTGTTCTAATGGTGCGAAGCATTTTTCTAAAAGGTTAGAGGTGAGGTTGGTGAGGTAGTGTGGGTTGAAGAGGAAACGGTGCAGAAATACAGGCTGAAGAGAGGAAGAATTTTGCCTTTGGTCTCTTAGGACATGAAAATGTCTTGTGTGGTAACAGTGTAGGTAGGAGACGAATCTTATCCGGTCAAGTTGGATGAATCACTGGTGCCGATTACTAGCTCGTGGATGGAACAATTCCTGGATTTGAAACCGATAGATGGGACTTCAAATTTGAATCTGGAATCGAAAATTTTTGACTTCCCTTTCATGGAGGAAGAGAGACATAACCCTATAAAGGAAAGATTTCAGGGTGGTGGCGTTTTCTCTCTGGAAAAGGTGGAGGAACAAATTTTCATCGAAGACTGTGAAAAGGGGTCAGAGGAACAAAGTTTTAACACCATAAGGAAAAATCCGGATGCTGGCAAGAGAACAAATGTTAAAGTTTTCCCTATAAGGAATCACCTGTGCAAAGTGAAAGTGGTTGGTGGGGGAAAGAGAACCTTGGACAGAGGAAAAGGCAGATGGTCCCGGAAAACGAAGTCAAAGCCTACTATGCACCTTTCTTATAAGGGCAACCTAGTGTTAAAGAAGGAAAAAGTTTTTCCTCTTTTAGAGAGCAACGAAGAGGACACTAGCTTTAGCTCAAAGGAGGCTTTAGATCAAAGAAGTCTGAGGTTACAAAAAGGTGAATGCTCCAAATGGGAGAATATGGAGAAATGGAAAGAAGATATCCCAAGAGAGTCCTTTAATTGTGGGCTTCCTACTTGTTGGCCTATAGGGAGAAGTTAAAAAGTAGACCATGTTGGGCTTTCAAGTCCGAATTTGAAGAATGAGACTAATTCGAGTATTGGCCAGGAGGTTAGAGGCCTGGCACATGAGGTAAATGACTATGTGTGCCTAGAAGCCAGCATGGTGGAGGGAGAGGTAAGAAGCCTAACAAGACAAATATGAGGAGTAGGCTCAGAAGGTGAAGACCATATGAACCATGAGGAAGAATGTGTAGAATGATTGTTAACAGAAAAACAGGGGTTGGTGATCTCTATATTGTTCTAAATATTATAGGTATTAGAAACCAGATACAACATGCGGCCAATCTAGAAGATGTTAATGTGGACCTCGACATAAGTTTGGAGAAAACGAAGCACAACAATGAAGAAGTCACAATAAGGCCAAAGAATGTCAGAGCAAAAAAAGTTGATTTCTCCCCTAAGATCCACCCCATGATTACTAGAAGCTCAAAAAAAGATTGTTTGGAGCTTGGAAGATGAGATTGCTAAGGTAATCGAAAAAGGAGTAGTTTTGGGACTAGACCTCAAATCCATGAGTGCAGTATTCAGTAAAACACTTCACTAACAGGGGACACATGTTGAAGGCAGTCCAATACAGGCTGACAATGTGATCTGGGATCTAAAATTCGAGATTACTAAGGTTATGGAGAAAGGGAAAGCTTTGGGTTTCGACTTCAATGATAATGAAGATGAGATCATTCAGATAATGAATGACAAAATTGGAGGATGAAGTAAGAAGGAGTGAGTTAAAGTGACTGTCAGTCGTCTTTATTTGAATCTTTTTTTTTCTATGTTAGCTATGACCTGGAATGTAAGAGGCTTAGGGAAAGCAGAGAAAATGAGGAAGGTTAGAAGTGTTATTCTAGATCAAAAGCCAGTTGTCTTCTTCATTCCGGAATCCAAGCTTGGGATCTTCGATTGTAGAGTTATTAAAAGTATTGGAGGTGCTGCTCTCACTGGAGGAGTTGGGGTCGAAGCGGTGGGATCGGTTGGGGGTCTAATAACTTTGCGGAACGAGGACGTGATTTCAGTGACAGATTGCATTTCTTCATCTTCATGTATAACTGTGGTAGGGGTTTTGAATAAATTGGGAAAAGAAGTGGCCTGGTGAAATGTGTATGCCCTAAATTAGGAAAGAGAGAAAGATTTATAGGGTTTCATTTGTAACACTCAACAATCCTTGTCAATGCCATGGTGTATGGGATGGGATTTCAACCCGATTCTTATGCCTTTGGAAAGGATGGGTGGGGAGTTTAATAAGTGGTCGGCTAGAAATTTTAATTCTTTTATTCTCTAGGTTAGGGTGGTTGATATACCTGATAACTCCCATTTCTACATTCGGTGTAGCCTCCATATCCTGTCAATTGCACTCGTTCCTGAGTAAAAATCGAGTATTTAATGGTGTAATAAGCTTGTGCATGTTCCTTTAGCAATCTCGGGGTAATAGTGCGAAATTGAGAACAATTGAGGCCAAAAAAAAAAAAGTGAAGTCGTAAAAGGTCAAGGCTGGCGCTAGTGAGGCGCCACTCGACCATCGCCACCCTCACTAGTGCACAATATCAGTGGTGTTGCGCTGATGAGGGGTCACTCAACCAGCACCACCTTCACTAGCGCACAATATCAGTGGTGTTGCGCTGGTGAGGCGCCGCTCGACCAGCGCAACACCAGCGTAACAGTCCAACTCAACAGAACTTCTAGGGTTTCGTGCCTCATTCATAAACATATAAATACCCCTTCTTGAGCTATTATAGACACCTCTTGCCCAACCCTAAGCTTCAACTACTCCCTTTACAATCCAAAACCCCCAAAACACCACCTTTCACTCAAATCCTTCATCTTCCACCCAAATCCTTCACCAAATCACTTTATAAACCCTCCAATCTATCATCAAAACCTCAAATCCACTCTACCAAACACCAAATACCCAACATTTCCACCATTTCCCACCACAAAAGCCCAACCTCATAGCATATATTGGAGCATCAAGAGAAGAAGAAAGTCAAGCATATTCCACCAACCAAGAGATAGGACATCTACACTTAGTTTATTCTTAACCTTTCTCTCTTTCATTTAGTACTTGTATTTGATTATGGCTTGTATGATAATCACATCTTTTGTAGCCATTTCTTACATTATGAACTAAACTCATCTTGGCTAAGGCCAAGATGAAACCTTTACTATGATTTACTAATGAAGACCACCACTTTATTCATATTGCTTGTGTTTATGTATATGTATTTCATGCTTTAATTTACATTGAGTGTCTAGCTAGCATTTGATGTGTATTTGGTTGGTGTGTGATGTACTGAGAGGAGAAGCACACAACGTGCTCGATGAAATGCATGATAGAGGTTTAGTAAGGTAGAAATACTCAAGGGTAGTCTCTATGACTCACTTAAGGAACAACTAAGCTTAATAAACTTGTGTGTATTTCAAATGACCATCGAGAGATAGGTTATTGGTACATATAAGTGTTGTTTCTATTATTCGAGAGAGAGTTGAGACTAATAGAGGGTATCACGAGTCTACATTCACATTTGCATAATTTATTCATAATGGTGTGTCTATAAATTGGTGAAGATTGGTTAGGTGGATTCAAGGTCTTAGCCTAAGTTCCTAATATTAATACAACCACTTGCTTGTGTGTGACTTTGTCTTATTTGCTTGTTGGTTAAGTTTCATTAGTTGCATTCTAGGAGTAGTTTATATTTAATTAGTGTTAGTAGTATAATTGAATTGCTTGTCTAAATAGTAGTTTAATCAATCAATTGTGGTAATCAATTCATCAATCCTCGTGGAATGAATCTTATTTATCATTGTGCTACTCCCACGGCTTCGTACTATTGCGGGTGCTCATTTATGAGTGATCAATTTTTGGCGCCGCTGTCGGGGATTGAGCGGTTTATTGATATCACTACTAGTTGATTCATTACTAATTTAGACTTTTTATTTTGTGTTCATTTTCTTATGATTGTAGGTGGTTGCTCTTGTATGCATCATAGTACAAGGAGCAACAATTTATAGGATTTGAGGTTCTATCCGGATATTGAGGGAACGGCCAGGAGAAACAAAAGGATTCGAAGACTAGCAATGGAAGATGGAGTGGGGGATCAAGATCTTATACCAGTTGTAGTCCAAGGGGGGAATGAGCAAAATGGAGAAGATGATAGAGCCATGAGAGATTATGTGATGTCAAGGGTGGATCCAAACATATCGCCAATTCAACTCCCGACGATAGCCGCAAACAACTTTGAGATCAAATCCCATGTCTTTCAAATGTTGACAATGATGGGACAATTTGGTGGTTTACCAAGTGAAGACCCCAACAAGCATTTGAGGAATTTTGACCAAATTTGCTCAACATTCAAGATCAACGGGGCTACGAACAATGCAATTCGGTTGAGGATCTTTCCTTTCTCATTAAAAGACCGAGCTAAGGCTTGGTATGATTAATTGGCAGATCGATTACTACTTAGGATGAGGTGGCCCAAGCATTCTTAATCAAGTACTTCTCTCCCGGAAATACGGCACAATTGATGAATGAAATTCATGAATTCTCCCAATTCGAATCGAAATCCTTGTATGAAGCATGAGAGAGGTACAAGGAGTTGTTGAGAAAATGTCCAAGTCATGAGAGGCCGAAATGGTCAATTGTACAGAAATTCTACAGGGGTATGAACTTAACCACTTGCCAATTTGTGGATGCTTTGGCGGGTGGTTCTTTGATGAACAAGTCAATGGACACAACCTATGATTTAATTGAAGAAATGTCAATTGCAAATAGCTATTGGGGGATGACCGAAAGGTACCAAGAAATACACCCGGCTTGGTGGCAGTTGATCAAATGACCGCAATGCAAGCTCAAATAGAGTTTTGTCCAACAAAGTGAGCAAGTTGGCAAGCTCTAGTACAACCCAAGTGAATATGGTGAATTGTGATTGGTGTTTGGGGCCTCATGAAAGTGTAGATTGCCAAGCCGAAAACCAATTCGCAAACGACCCACAGAACAAGTCTCCTTTGTAAACTACAACAAAACTTTTCCCTACCAAAACTCTAACAATCAAAACCCTAACCCAAACAATCCCGGTTGGAGAAATCACCCTAACTTCTCATGAAAAGACAACCTATAACCCCAACAACACCAACCAATTTTCAAACCACCCGGATTCACCATACCACAACAAGCCCCTCCTAATCAACAACTTCACTTCCAAAATCAACCTCACTGACATCTAACAGAGAGAAAATCGACAATTGAAGACTTGTTGTCCAAGTACATGGTTAAGCTTGATAATCGGATGGAGACCCAAGACTTTGCATTGAAGAAACCTGATACCAAAGTTGATCAAATTACACAACATTCACAAGCCGCAATCCAAAATCTTGAAGCATAAATTGGTCAATTGGCAAGAGAGTCTCAAGTTCTCCAACAAGGGACCTTGCCAAGTGAAACGGTGATTAATCCCAATGAGCAATGCAAGGTAATCAATTTGAGAAGTGGGAAGGAAGTTAAGCTTCCTAAAGACTTTGGGACAGGAAAAAAAGTTGTGGTTAAAGACAAAGAGATGTTTGAAGACCCACCGGTGGAGGAGAACCAAGTTAATGTGCTCCCAAATACTTCTCTTTATATACCTCTACCACCACAAGTGAAGGTATATGTACCTCTCATTCCCTACCCACAACGATTAAGGAAGCATAAAGATGCCCAACATTTTGCCAAATTCTTGGAGATTTTCAAGAAGCTTCACATCAATATACCATTCACCGAAGCCTTGGCACAAATGCCCAAGTATACTAAGTTTTTGAATGAGCTTTTGGCAAACAAAAAGAAATTGGAGGATTGTGAAATGGTGCCTCTAAATGAAGAGTGTAGTGCAATACTACAAAATAAGTTACCTCTAAAATTGCAAGATCCCGGGAAGTTCACCATTCCATGCACTATTGACACATCGGACTTCGGGAAGGCATTGATCGACTCTAGAGAAAGCATCAATTTGATACTCTTTTCGGTGTTTGAAAAGTTGAATGTTGGAGAGGTGAAACCAACACACATGACACTTCAATTGGCGGATCGATCACTCAAATACCCAAGAGGGGTCTTGGAAGATGTACTAGTGAAAGTGGAGAGTTTGTACTTCCCTGTAGACTTTGTTATCCTTGAGATGGAGGAAGATGTTGAGATTCCATTGCTTTTGGGAAGACCATTCTTAAAAACGACAGGTGCTTTGATTGATTTAAAGGATGATAAGATGACATAGCGGGTTGGGGAAGACAAGGTTGAATTTGACTTGAGGAAAGCCATGAAAATGCCTAGAGAGGCCTAGAGTTGTTCAAGAATTGAAGTGGTTGACCCCATGATTCGGGAGTATTTTCAAAAGGGGAGTCCTAAGGAGCCTCTAGAGGCTTGAATTATGTATGATGCACGTGAAGATGATGCGGATGCAGACCTAGCGGAGTGTGCCTTACACTTGAGCTCTTTACCGTTAAAGAGATTAAGAAATAGGAACCATTTTGAAGAGCTCGGAGTTGGGAAGCTAAAGCAACCCCCATCCATTGAGAAACCACCTCAACTAGAGTTGAAGCAACTGCCCTCTCACTTGAGGTATGCCATTTTAGGGGAATCACCATCACTTCCGGTTATCATTTCAGACTCTTTGACAAGACTTGAAGAAGAGAAGTTGCTAAAAGTTTTACGAGATCACAATAGAGCAATTGGATGGTCCATCTCGATATAAGAGGTATTAGTCCGACTTTATGCAAACATAAAATACTAATGGAAGAAGATCACAAGCCATCGGTGGAGCATCAAAGGAGGCTAAATCCTAATATGCAAGAAGTAGTTAGAGCTGAGGTCTTGAAACAACTAGATGCGGGTATTATCTATCCAATTTCGGATAGTAAATGGGTTAGTCCGGTGCAAGTAGTTCCAAAGAAGGGAGGAATGACAGTGGTTCCAAATGAAAACAATGAATTGTTCCCTCAAATAACCGTCACCGGGTGGAGAGTATGTATAGACTATCGAAAGTTGAATAACGCCACACGGAAGGACCATTTCCCACTTCTGTTCATAGATCAAATGTTGGAGAGGTTAGCCGGTCATGACTACTATTGTTTCTTTGATGGGTATTCCGGCTACAACCAAATCCCTATTGATCCCGAAGACCAAGAGAATACCATTTGTACTTGTCCCTATGGCACATTTGTATATAGAAGAATACCTTTTGGGTTATGCAATGCACCGGCCACTTTCCAACGGTGCATGATGGCAGTATTCTCGGACATGGTGGAGAGGTTTATAGAAGTGTTCATGGATGACTTCTCAGTTTTCGGATCCTCATTTGATAATTGTTTGAAGAACTTGGGCCTAGTTTTACAACGGTGTGAAGAAATCAATTTGGTACTAAATTGGAAGAAGTGCCATTTTATGGTAAAATAAGGCATTGTGTTAGGCCATCGAATCTCATCCAAGGGAATTGAAGTAGATATAGCCAAAATAGAAGTCATAGAGAAGCTACCTCATCCCACCTCAATCAAGGGCATTAGAAGCTTTCTTGGACAAGCCGGGTTTTATAGACGCTTCATCAAGGATTTCTCAAAAATCATAAAGCCCCTTTGCAACTTGTTAGTGAAAGACACCCCCTTTAATTTTAATGAAGAGTGCCTCCTCGCATTTGAGAAGTTAAAGAATGAGTTTACATCCACCCCTATCATGTCGGCCCCCGATTGGGCCCTTCCATTTAAGCTCATGTGTGATGCGGTGGGAGCCGTTTTGGGGCAAAGAAAGGACAAGAAACTCCATGTAATTTACTATGCAAGCCAAACCCTTAATTATGCTCAAGTGAACTATGCCACCACAGAAAAAGAGCTTTTGGCAATTGTATTTTCCTTTGACGAATTTCGATCTTATCTAGTGGGCTCTAAAGTGATTGTGTACACCGATCATGCGGCAATCAAATATTTAATGGGAAAGAAAGACTCCAAGCCACGGTTTCTAAGGTGGGTGCTCTTGCTTCAAGAGTTTGACTTGGAGATCCGCGATAAAAAAAATGATCGGAGAATTTGGTGGCCGATCACCTTTCAAGACTAGAGAGGGAAGAATAAATAGAAACCTCAAACCCCATCAATGAGAACTTTTTGGATGAGCATTTACTAGTGGTCCAAGAATTAATAACTCCTTGGTTTGCCAATTTCATGAATTATCTAGGAAGTGAGATCATGTCGGTGGAGATAACTTTCCACCAAAAGAGGAAGTTCCTTTCCGATGCAAAGTCATACTTATGGGACGAGCCACTCATTTTTTAGGTTTGTGGTGATAGACTCATTTGAAGATGTGTAGCCGAGGAAGAGATGAGGGATATCCTCATGCATTGCCACTCTAAGGAGTGTGTGGGTCACTTTTGGAGCAATTAGAACCGCAAGGAAGGTCCTCCAATGGGGGTTCTATTGGCCTACATTATTTCACGATGCATGGAGTTTTGTGGAAGCATGTGACCGGTGCTAAAGGACCGGTAATATTAGCAAGAGGAAAGAGATGCCACTCGATGTGGAATTGTTTGAAGTATGGGGTGTTGATTTCATAGGACCATTTCCAAGCTCTTATGGTAACCAATATATCTTAGTGGCGGTTGACTATGTGTCAAATTGGGTGGAAGCTATAGCCATACCCAAGAATGATGCCAATGTGGTCACTAAATTCCTAAAGAAGAACATCTCCACAAGATTTGGTACTTCAAGAGTGATCATTAGTGATGGAGGCTCTCATTTTTGCAACAAGTTGTTTGAAACTTTATTGAAAAAGTATGATATGAAGCATCGGATCACTACCCCTTACCATCCGTGAGTAAATGGTCAAGCGGAGGTGTCAAATCGGGAAATCAAGAGCATTTTAGAGAAGACGGTGGGAAACCGGTGAAAAGATTGGGCTAAGATACTTGCTGATGCTCTTTGGGTGTATAAGACGGCATTCAAAACCCCACTAGGCATGCCTCAATACAAGCTTGTCTACGGTAAGGCATGTCACCTTCCGGGTGAACTTGAACACAAGGCTTATTGGGCATCAAAAAGTTGAATTTTGATATGCAAGCGGTAGAAGAGAAGAAATTGCTCAAACTCAATGAACTTGATGATATTTGGCTTGAAGCATATGTGAATGCCCGAATATACAAGGAAAATACCAAGAAGTGGCATGATAGAAGAATTGTGTAGAAAAACTTTTAAGTGGAAAATCAGTTCTCTTTTCAACTCATGACTCTAGTTATTTTCTGGGAAGCTTAAAAGTCGGTGGATGGGTCCCTATACCGTCACTCAAGTGTTTCCATACGGAACCATGAAAATTGAAAATGGAGCAAAGGAGAGGTTCAAAGTGAATGGGCAAAGACTAAAGCTCTATTGGGAGAGTGCTTTGAAGGAGCTGAAGAAGACAGTTCTTCTTAAAGAACCCACTTGAGAAATCATCAAAAGGGAGGTACCATATTGTAAATAGTACATAGGTCAATTTGCTTTTGTAAATTTAGTTTTTAATTTTTGGTGTTTTATTATTGACAAGTTGAGTTTTTCCTCTCCAAGCATGAATCATGCATTGTGAACTTGTTTTGAAAAGCTTGGATACAATATGGACAATGCATAATTTAGGTTTGGGGGTATTAAAAAAAAGTTAGATTTGTATTAAACCCATGCAATGATTTGTTTTGTTGAGTTTCATGTGTGTGCAGAGAATATTTTTTGATCAAGGGATCTCTAAGGGGGCAAATTTGGTCACTAGAAGACCAATTGGAGAGGAAGACAAGATTCGTGCCACTAGACCGACGCACGACATGCGCACCACCAGTGCCAATCGCCTAGAGAGTTGCACTGGTGGAGTGCGCTGGTGTGGTGCTGGTTCACAAGCGCACATGCCAAGAACACTGGAGCAGCCACTTAGTGAAACGATAACGTTTTGCGCTGGTTTGCGCTGGTGCACGTGCGCACGTTAGCGCTGCTCGACCAGCGCACATATCTGGTGCGTGAATATAAGCCTTTCTCGATGAGCAGCACTTCGTCCATTCACTCAAATTTTTACCAATTTTGAGGCAGAATTTTGAGCAACAAGGGTTTCTTGTTGAGATGCTTTTGGTTTGAGTCGTTGTAGGAAATTTTTGGTATGTCATGTATCATTTTAGGGCCGTGTTGGCCAAAGCCGCACCACATTGCTTACGCACATCCTACTGGACTCATTATGCATTAGTGAATGAGGTAACACGCCTGAGATGTCTAGATCATTAGTGGAGACTACCTATGTGAGCTTCATTGCCTAAATATTGTGTCTACAATAGTGAATTTCAATTATACTCTCTAAACACTCATCATGTAGATATTAGAAATGAGAAAAAGGACATATTCTCATTACATTGAACATTAAAGAAAAAAATTTCAAAATTGGCCTCATATGATTTTCCTTATTTTCTTACTAGACTCGTACCTATAGAGATGACGTAGGCAATGTGTGTTAGCCACTTAAAATTACCCAAACAAATATTTAAACCTAGTGGGTGCCGAAAAGTCCAAAGAATGTGAACCTACACACTAAACCCAATCACCATATCCACCCCATGTTACATCTACACCACACTAGACTCAAACTATTGACTTTCCCTTAGCAATGATCATGTCTTGAGGAAATGAAGATGGAAGCCCCAAAAAGTAATGTACTAAAATATTTTCAATTAGCGTGTACTTAGGCTCATTGTGGAAATTGCACCAATTCATTCAAAAAAAACTATGAAAAGAGTTGCCTAAATGTAAAGCAACCACTAAAGTGTACAAAGCTCATAAATTCAATAACTTGCCTAGGCACTAAAAAGGGGGATATACAAAAGGTATTAAGCAAAAGACTCTAGCTTGATCATTTTCTTACCAATGAAACCATACCCACCCGACCTCTCTATCACCATCTATCATCAACCTCACTTGCACCTAAAAAGAAGTCTTAATTGATCTTTAGGAAGGGTTTAGTTTAAAAACAGGAGAGTTCTTAATGTTTGATTCCATTCATGAGGTCTATTCTTAGAAAACTATGAGCGTCCTTACAAATGTTCCATATGTGTGTAAATTTGAAAACATTTTGTACATAAACTCCAACTCGCATATGTTTAATGAGCGAGCCTAGGTTCTAAAATGAGAGAAATCTTGAAAGGCTTACAGTCAAGGCAAAATGTTATCTTATGACTCTTGTGTTTGATGTTTTTGAAGCTTACTCCACAAAAAAGTCCGAAATTGTAATCTCTAGTGTTGTAGTACCTTGGTTTACATGTCTTGGCATCCCTCTTTACTACAATATGGGTTGACCAATTTTGCATCTCATATTTAGTTGGCTCGGTGGAAATTGCAATTGAAAATGATATTCTCTTAGTTTAGTTGGATTAGGTTAATTTAACGTTTTTGTTTGCTTCGGTTTTGCTTGGGGACGAGCAAAAGATAGGTTTGGGGGTATTTAATAACTCCTATTTCTACACTCGGTGTAGCCTTCATATCCTGTCAATTGCACTCGATCCTGAGTATAAATCGAGTATTTAATGGTGTAATAAGCTTGTGCAAGTTCCTTTAGCAATCCCGGGGTAATAGTGCGAAATTGAGAACAGTTGGGGCCAAAACGGAAGAAGTGAAGTCGTAAAAGGTCAAGGTTGGCGCTAGTGAGGAGCCACTCGACCGGCGCCACCCTCACCAGCGGACAATATCAGTGGTGTTGCGCTGGTGAGGCGCCACTCGACCAGTGCAACAGTCCAACTCAGTAGAACTTCTAGGGTTTTGTGCCTCATTCCTAAATATATAAATACCCTTTATTGAGCTATTTTGGGCACCTTTTGTAGGACCCTAAGCTTCAACTCCTCTCTTTACAATCCTAAACCCCCTAAAACACCACCTTTCACTCAAATCCTTCATTTTCCACCCAAATCCTTCACCAAATCACTTCATCAACCCTCCAATATATCATCCAAACCTCAAATCCAATCTACCAAAAACCAAATACCCAACCTTCCCATAATTTCCCATTATAAAAACCTAACCTTGGAGCATAGTGGGGGAGCATCAAGAGAAGGAGAAAGTCAAGCATATTCCACCAACCAAGAGAAATGACATCTACACTTAGTTTATTCTTAATCTTTCTCTCTTTCATTTAGTACTTGTATTTGATTATGGCTTGTATGATAATCACATCTTTTGTAGCCATTTCTTACATTATGAACTAAACTCATCTTGGCTAAGGCCAAGATAAAACCTTTACTATGATTTACTAATGAAGACCACCACTTTATTCATATTGCTAGTGTTTATGTATATGTACTTCATGCTTTAATTTACATTGAGTGTCTAGCTAGCATTTGATGTGTATTTGGTTGGTGTGTGATGTACTGAGAGGAGAAGCACACAACGTGCTCGATGAAATGCATGATAGAGGTCTAGTAAGGTAGAAATACTCAAGGCTAGTCTCTAGGACACACTTAGTGAACCACTAAACTTAATGAACTTGTGTGTATCTCAGATGATCATCGAGAGATAGGTTATTGGTTCATATAAGTGTTGTTTCTATTACTCGAGAGAGAGTAGAGACTAATAGAGGGTATCACGAGTCTACATACGCATTTGTATAATTTATTCATAATGGTGTGTCTATAAATTGGTGAAGATTGGTTAGGTGGATTCAAGGTCTTAGCCTAAGTTCCTAATAGTAATACAATCACTCGCTTATGTGTGACTTTGTCTTGTTTGCTTGTTGGTTAAGTTTCATTAGTTGCATTCTAGGAGTAGTTTATATTTAATTAGTGTTAGTAGTATAATTGAGTCATCAACTATTTGCTTGTCTAAATAGTAGTTTAATCAATCAATTGTGGTAATCAATTCATCAATCCTCGTGGAAAGAATCTTATTTATCATTGTGTTACTCCCACAGGCTTCGTACTATTACGAGTGCTCATTTAGAAGTGATCAATGCCGCTGCGTGGGATCTATTTTACGTCGACGAACAATAGAGAGTCAATGACATGGGCTATACTCGATCGATTCTTGGTGTCTCCTATCATCCTCTCTTGGTTCCTAAATTTGGAACAAAGTGAAATCCCAAGATCCATTTCTGATCACAATGCCATCACCTTAGGTATCACAAAGGCTAACTGGGATCTCATCTCTTTACGTTTCTATAATGGTCGGCAAGAGAACAAGCAAATGATGGATAAAGTGAAACAAGGGTGGTTAAAATGTAAAGTCTCAGGCTCTAGAAATGCTTTGTTACAATCCAATATGAGATTCACAAAAAGGAACATGAAGAAGTGGTTGGTGTGCAAGAGGAATGATCTTGTCTCAACTAAGGCTTTAGAAGATAAGTTGGCAAAGTTGGATGCTACTGCAGCAAAAGATGGTTGGTCGGTTTTATTATGACAAGAGAGATGTCAGATTCTCTCAGACTTGTGGAAGGTTCTTCGGGAAGAGGAGCAAGTTGGAGGCAAAAATAGAGGGTAAAATGGTTATTAGAAGGTGAAAAAAATATAAGGTTTTTTCATTATGTAGCGAGTGGAAGAAGGAGGACCAATGCAATTGAAGATATCTTTTTCAAATATGTGTCTAGATTGAACCCGGTAGATGTGAGGAGTAATGTAGCCAATTTGTTGAGTAGTACTACATGAACGAAGGATGCCAAAAAACAATTATTAATGGTCTTCCCCTCAAAAGTCTTTCGAACCAGGAAAGGGATTCATTGGAGGTTACATTTAGCAAGGAAGAGGTGTGGAATGCCTTATCAAGTTGTGAAGGAAACAAAGCTCCGGTTCCGGACGGGTTTAACTTGAATTTTATCAAAACAAATTGGGATATTATTCAGGATGACTTTATGATATTCATGGAGGAGTTCCATTGGAATAGTTCAGTTGTCAAGGATATTAATATATCATTTGTAACGCTTATTCCCAAGTGTGTGAAACCTAAGACAATGAAGGACTTTAGGCCTATAAGTCTTGTTGGTTCATTGTACAAAATTATAGCAAAAGTGTTAGCTAATCGTATGAGGAGGGTTATTTGCTTGGTGGTGGGAGAAACTCAAATGGAGTTTGTTAGGAACCGTCAAATTTTGGTTAGTTTCGTGATTGCCGAATAGATCATTCACTTTTGGAAGAAGAGTAAAGAAGGTGGTTTATTGGTGAAATTGGACTTTGAGAAAGCCTATGACAGCTTGGACCATGCTTTCTAGGATAAAATTATAAATGATATGGGTTTCGGAAAGAAATGGAGACAATGGATTAGGAGTTTTGTTTCTTCTCCATTGCTTTCGGTGTTGGTCAACGGAAGCCTGACAAGACAATTTGGGGTTGAAAGGGGCCTTCGCCAAGGCGATCCGCAATCCCCTTTCCTCTTCAATGTAGCGGTAGAAGGTTTGAGTGCTTTACTCCAAAAAATGACCGAGATGGAATTGCTAAAGGGCGTGGTTTTTTGTGATAACGATGTCCGTGTATCGCATTTACAGTTCGCGGAAGATACAATACTCTTCATTCAACCAAAAGATGAATTTCTCTCTCCACCTAATATTTCAACATCTCTACTAATTTTTTCACTTCTAGCCTCTGGAGTCAATCCAGGAAAAAAAACTAAGATTTTTCACTTCTAAGTCTATTAGAAATCGATTCGATGTGCAAATAAAGCTATTATTTTTGTGGGTTTTTTGTTTTTGTTTTTGTAGTTGCAATTATGAAGAAAGAAGAGAAAAACCATAGAGCTTGTAAATCGTCATCTATGGAACCAAAAATTCTACTACAATGGGGAAACAAGAAGAGGCTAAGTAAGATGTGTGGGAGTCAAGGACCCATAAAAATTTTCAGACAACACCAATGGTGAGATTCGCAGGAAAAATCATATCTCAAATTGATCAATGTTTTTGGCCACTGTCTCATAAAAAGAAGCCTCTAATTGTCTCACTATGAGAGAGAGAGAGAGAGTTTTCTGAGATTTTGTTGCTTCTTCTTTTTGGGTGTGTTTTTGTTGTTTTGATTTCTAAGTAGGTGTATGAAGATGAATTTTGTGAATTCTGAGATTTCGCTTCTTCTTCATTTTTGGGTGTGTTTTTGTTGTTTTGATTTATGTACATGTGTTTGAAGATGAATTTTGTGAAATCTGAAGGGTTTTTTTTTTCGGGTTTGGTTGCTGAGAAAATAGAAGAAGAAAAAATGAAAAGATAGATTTTTTTTTTAATTATTCTTTTCAGTCTTCTACTTTTCCTATTATGTTTTTTTTTTTCTAATTGTTGATCTCTACCGTCCATCTCAAGATGGATGGTGGAGTAAGATTAAGATTTTTTTTTAAATATATATATATATATATATATATATATATATATAATATTTTTATGTTATCATTAATGTTATATTTTTCTTTATAAATTTAATTTTTAAAGTAATTTTTTTTAAAAGGTAAGTTGTAGGAATCTTAATAGGTAATGTTGTGAAATTGTAAAATATTGGAGGTCAAAAATGTCATTTTAATTTATTAACTTAATAAAAAGGGTAAAATGGTCAATATGTATTTTTGGTCACATTTGACTATTAAAAACAAGTCAAAAAGGTCCTAAAAAAATAAATATGTTAAAAAAATTGATATTTTACAAAAACTTATGGACTAAATTGATAATACCCCTATATCTACAAATAACTTATATTTTTATTTTTATTTTTTACTTTATTTAATAATTTATTGTTCAACTAAATTTTGATAAATATCATTTTTAATAACATTTGTAGTTTGTTTATAAAAATATAATGTTATATTAGTGCATGAATTTATAATAACTAATTTTTAGGTTCTAACATTTTTCAACTAATTTTCTCAACCTACTTATTTATTTTCTAACATTTTTCAACTAATTTTCTCAATCTACTTTTTTTTTAACCTTTTCAATCAAACTTTTATAATCTAATTTTTTCACCAAAATTATAACAAATAATAATTATAATTTCACCAAAATTATAACAAAACAATAATTAGATTTTCACCAAAATCTAACATTTTCAACAATTTTCAACTAATTTTATCTCCTTAGTTACCCAATTTTCTCTATTTATTAATGCTATATTGCTATTATTTATGTTTTTTGTTATTTGTTTTCTTTTTGCTATCCATATTTAAATATGTTTATGTTATTGTCGTAATTTTCATTTGAAAGTTTTGATGCATTTACTTTATTGCTTACATATAATAGTTAATATGAAAATAATATAATGTATGGCAAGAATAAGAAAATTTTG
Organism: Dipteronia dyeriana; assembly: GCA_032871835.1. Classification (NCBI taxonomy): domain Eukaryota; kingdom Viridiplantae; phylum Streptophyta; class Magnoliopsida; order Sapindales; family Sapindaceae; genus Dipteronia; species Dipteronia dyeriana. The sequence goes on along the minus strand of CM065301.1, from coordinate 71,313,147 downwards.
ATAAATAAAAATTTATTATTCAATATTCAAGTCTCATTTTAAAGGTCTAGATGAGACGTTTTCAATTGTATGATTTTTATGATGATAAAATTTATAAATTAAAACTTATTATATAATAATTGAAGTTGATTAAAAAGGTAAATATGAATATAGGGTAAAAATGGAATAAATAAAAGTTCAAAAACTGGATTTAGAGTAGGGTTGGGCACGGATAGGTTTGGTTGGGTTTTAGTCAAAACCGTATTGAACCGATATATTTTCGGCTTTCAAAATCGGTTTGAACCGTTTTAAACCGAACACCTTTATCTCGGTTCGGTTCAGTTCAATTCGGTTTTTGACTTATTGAGCTTTGAAGGTTTTTTTTAATACGTTTTTTAAATTTTTGGGTCTTTAAGCTGTTTTTTCGGCATTTTGGTTTAAATTTTTTTAAGAAAACAAAATCTGTAAAAAATAATTTAAACAAAGTACAACCCAAATTTCAATCTAAATATAAAATTTCAATCATATTCGGTTTTGATACTCAATCAAAAATATAAAATCTTTATAATTTCTATAAAATAGAAGTCCAAAAATGCAGTACATGATGTAGTCCAAATTAAAACATCATCAACAAAGAGTTCATAATAAACTGAAACATTACAAAATACTTCATTAAAACAATTCGGTTTATTCAGTTCGGTTAGGTTTTGTTTGTTGAAAACTGAAACCGAACCGAATTCAATTCGATTTTCAAATTACAAATCGGTTTAAACCGAAAAGAAGCTATGAATCGAACCAAACACCCTATTTCGGTTCGGTTCGGTTCGGTTTTTATGTTCACCCTGTTTTAGAGTTTCAAAATTAGTGCTCTAAATTTAGAGTACCAAACAATCAAACTCTAAATTTTTTTCTTGAAGATACAAATATAGAGTACCATGTGAGATGCTCTAAAAAAATTTCTTGGAGATACAAATATAGATTACCATGTGAGATGCTCTTATAGACCAATTCAGATAACAAAATAACAACTATTAACTAAAAATTTGGAACATATTAGATCATGGTCACCGGAGACAAGCAGGAATGTGGTACAATCATATAAAAGGAATGTGGTACCAACTTATCATGCACGTTTAAACGAAAATGATAGCACCATTATTTGCAACCTAAGCAAACTTATAACTACTCTTGACTAATTCTAGCAACCAAAGTCACCGTTCACCAACTTGTATGGGTCACACGTCACCAACTGCTTTGCATGGATAGTCTTAAACATATCCTTTTTGTTCATAAAAAAAATGCCATTAGGTATGTTCTCAAAATAATAATAATAATAGTAATAATAAAATAAATTCATTTTAATTTTCATTTTACAAGCTTTTACGAAATAGAAAACAAAAATGATAGCAAATAATATAAAGCAAAGCAGAAATCACATATTTACTGATCACAATTCTAGTGTTTTCCCTGATAATACTAGTTCCTGTTTTCTTTGAAGTTTATATTTATGAATTCGGATCGTCTTCTCACATTTCAATGATTTTTCGAATCTTGACATATATAAATATTACAATGAATAGAGCTGATCGAGTCACTGTTTTTCAATTAAAAGGCTTTCTTTTAACGGTGAATTAATGAGTTTGCTAATTTAAGACTGGAATCAATTAATCAATAATCTAGGTGAGGAAAAGTCAGTCAACCTAGCTTTGCCTGAATAATGCAGACATTGGGAGAGACTGGAATAAACCGTGTTTTCTCATAATTATCTCTCACATGACCCACATTTCTTCTCTTTCTAATTTGTTTTTCCACACAATAATTTCTTGGCAATCGTTGTTAATTTGTCATTTCATTTGAAACTTATTTTCCGGTTTCTGTGTTCTATACAGACTCAAAACACGTTTGGTGAGTGATTTCTAAACTTTCTCTATTCCTCATATCTTTCCTTTTTGACTTCGATCTTCGTACAATGAGATGCATGTGGATAGATAAGGGTTCTTCATCTATTTCTCATCATGTAGGTGTGCGTGTTTTTTTTATTCAATTATATTCATGTAATACTTTCGTATATCTATCTAAACCTAAAAAGATGTATATCAGTATATCTAATGTACCGTGTGGATTTATGAAGATATGCACCAACTCTTAACTTAAATTCTTTTATGATACAATGAGAATTTTGAAAATAATATAAATTGTTACCGAAGCATTTTCGAATCTTGAAAATATAAAAATCAATTTTTTAGTTTTAATTGGAAATTTATGAAATAAAAAACGGAAACGAAAAACATTATCTACGCCTTAGTCCTTACATCGTACTTGTCTCATCATCCATCAATAAAGTTATACGGTAGGTATTCATCCCTTTTTAGGAAGCTGATTCTTAGGTTTGGTAGACGTTTTTCGAAAAAGAAACAAAAACAATGTTTTTGATTAAGGGTTCGAAAATTTAATGGCATCTTTTTGGAGGGTTTTTGTGTAAATACCACAACGTTAATAATTTATGTTTAAAATACACCAATTAACGTGCGGAGACGAAAATATCCCAAAATTGACTTAAGAGAGAAAAAGTAGAGAGAGGAAAAGTGACCTAGATTTCAATCGTTTTAGTTGTTGATTAATAGAATGAAATGTTAGATTATGTTTTATTTATGGATCTGAGAATGATTATGGTTTAGCTTAGGGTTTTGGATTTGTTGAACAGTTATTGAGGAAGATGGTACTCTGGGTGTCCGAGTTTTTTGTTGATGAACCCGAGCATTTTTCCATTCGAGCTCGACCCCCGAATGCATTTGCGTAACCCCACTAAACTAATTATCCAATGAAAATGCATTGATAATGTTACGATGTTTGACCTTCATTGGAGATCTATTTAACAGACCTCTATGAAGATTATGAAAGAATAAAATCTTCGAAAATTTCAAAGTAAAGCTGATTGAAGTACAAAGACAACTTTTAAGGGTATTTTCAACAGTTCACTATAATAGGTGCATTTTAAACATAAGTTATTAAATTGGTGACATCATTGTAACACCAGAAAAAAAAAGTTACAATCTTCACCTCCATTTTTGATTAAATAATAGGTCTATAAAAACAATAAAACGTGCTCGGTAAATTAACTGAAAATGTTAAAAAAAATTGTAATATCAAATTTACATTTTTTATTATTATTATCATCTTTTTTGGTTACACGGGAGGGCAAAAGCTCAGAACAAAGAAGAAAATTTTATTTTTATTTTTTACTTTATGACTTAAAATTATAGAATAATTTGGTTAAATAATAGGTTAATAATTTATCACAAATAATTAGCAAATAGAAGATTCAATATTAATCTCATAATTAACAAATATTAAATTTTATTAAATGAATATTAGTTTATTTATTAAATATAAATTACATGGAATACATTATAAAAAATAAAAAAAATAAAAACCTTTTTTTAAAAAAAAGACAGAGGAACATATCGATGCCACAGAACTGCTCCTCCGAGTAGATTGATGCCACATATATGTGGGAGTAGATTGATGCCACAGAAAAATAAAGGAGCACATCATACGACAAATCTGCTCCTCATGCCACAGATCTGCTCCTTCGGGCAGATCAATGCCACAGATCTGTGGGAGCAGATCAATGTAACAAATCTGCTTCTCCGAAGAAGAAGAAGATGAAGCTCCAAATCTGTTTCTCCTCAATTTGCTCCGAATCTGTTTTTTAAAGAAGAAGAATGAAACTAAAGGGTTTTTTGGCCAATAACCCATACTACAAGGTGGTTTTTTACCAATAATCCAAAATCCAAACTAGAGGGTGGATTTTATCAATAACCCAAAAAGATTTTTATTTATTTTTTTAGAACACAAATCTCCATTTTGTTTTTCTTCAATCATCATAAAAGACATTTATTTTCTTAATCATCGTCATCATGAACAACATCTTCTTCATTCTTAAACAAAAATTCAAAATCTCCATTGGAGATCTCCACCCACAAAGTAAACAAAAAACCACAAACAAAATCTCAATCCCCATTGTCGGAGATCTCCACCCTCCAAACCCATCACAACCACCTACCCCTTCCTCCATGCACCTCCGTCGTCGAAACCACCTTCTCGATCTCCATCTCCCACTATCTCCACATGCTGCTGCCATTCTCCCCCTCCACGGCGAGCTCCGATCTTCTCTAATAGTGGAGGAGTTTAGGTTTAGAGGAGATGGCCCGATCTCCACCATTCTATTATAGGAAGAGATCAATGTCTCCTCCATTAGGAGACATCTCTAAAACTACATAGAGAAGACAACAATTTTTTTTAAAAAAATTTCTTCTTTTTCAAGATGAATTTGTTATATTTTTCTTTTTACAATTTCAACTGGCGTTCGAAAAATTAATGGCACCTTTTAGGGGGATTTTTGTGGAAATATCACAACATTAATAAATCATGTTTAAAAGGCATCATTTAAAGTGTAGAGACGAAAATACTTATGTCATCACTATCGTTGTGAAAAAAGAGACAAAAAGTAAAGAGACAAAAAGTGAAATCGAGCTTTTACTTGCATTCGAGGTTTTGTATTTGTTGAAAGTTGTTGAAAGTTGTTGAGGAAGATGAAATCGAGCTTTTATTTACATTCGAGTTTTTGTTTTTCAAGATTTTGACATGTAATCGAGCTTTCATAAAAGCTCGGAGGTTTGCTTTTATAAAAGCTCGGATCGAGCTTTTGTATAAGTACTTCGAGCTTTTATATAAAAGGTTGATCCGAGTATACAAAAGCTCGGAGCTTTTATACAAAAGCTCGGAGCTTTTATACGAAAGCTCGCTCCGAACTTTAATCTTAATGCTCCGAGCTTTTGTAATTACATTTCAGATTCTTTTGTAATTACATTTCCAGTCTTGTAAGTACTGACCAGCTCGGCGGGGAGCTCGGCCCTTGAATGTGTCTGCGTAACCACACTAAACTAATTATCCAATGAAGATGCATTGATAATGTTATGATGTTTGACCTCCATTTAACAGACCTCTATGAAGAAGATGAAAGAATAAAATCTTCGAAAATTTCAAAGTAAGAGCTGATTGAATTACAAAGACAACTTTTAAGGGCATTTTGGACAGTTCACCATAATAGGTAATTTTTAAACATAAGTTATTAAACTGGTGACATCATCACAACATAAGAAAAAAAATGTAACAATCCTCACCATTTCCATTTTTAGAAATCCCCATTTTCCCCACTGCCGTCTATCAGCCATTAAAAATGTTAATTCCTGACATGCATCATAGGTAGAATTACTGATATGCCCTTATCATTAAAATATTAAATTTCAATAAATATTTTAAATTTTAAAAAATATTTAAAATTTTTACTTTTACTACATATTAAAAAAAATTAATAACACAAATAAAAAAAACCACCAAATCTATCACCTCCAAAACATCCACCACCACCACCACCACCAAACCCACACCTCCAATCCGCCACCACCTCCAATCTGGTGGGAGATCGACAACCAAACTCAACTCTACCACCAAACCACCATATCCCAACCCACCTCCACCACTACCAAACACACACATCCACCGCCTTCAATCCATCAAACCGATAGCCAAATCCAAATCTCCAAATCCGCCAAATCGACACCCCAATCTGCCACCATCTCCAATCTGTTGGGAGATCGATAACCAAATCCACCACCTCTACCAAACCACCACATCCAAGCCCACCTCTACCACCACCAAACCCACACCTCTAATACCACCAAATCCACCTCCAAACCAACACCACCACCACCGCTTCCAAACCCACACCATCACTCAAACACAACGGCAGGCAGAAATAGAGAAGCGAGGGAAGTGGGAAATGGCAATGGTGGTGACGGCGGCAGCAAGAGAGACAAATGAGGGGAGTTCGAACGTCTGATTTGGATCGTTAATTGAAGAGATGTTGTGTGAGAGTGATGGTGTATGATGGGGTTTGTGGGAGTGATGGTGATTGAGTGAGAGAGGAGAAAGGAGAGAGGTGAACGGAGGAGAGATAGAGAAATGAAACGAGAGATAAATTATTTTATTTTTTAAATGATAAAATATATTATTATATTAAAATATCTCATTTTCCTTATGAATTGACTAATATACCCTTCAACTTTACAATCAACCCATATTTTGTAACAGTTGAATAATGATAGGGGGAAAATGAGTAATTCTAAAACTAGAGGAGGAAAACGATGTTGATGTAAACGTCAGGGGGGGAGATTAATAAGATCTCTTTCTATAATTATGGGAAAAGTTTGGTCTTGTTACATTTTTATCAAATGTCGAGTTGCTTTATTGCAATTTGCCTAAAATTATACTAAATTGCAGTGTAAAATTGCTTTTATATATTTTGGCACACAGTATTAACTAATAAGACCATCTTTAATATATATGTCAATGTTAATGCTAAATTTGTTATAAAAAAATAGTAAAATGTTATATTTAACATATTATTTTAACATTATTCTACGATGCGAAATACTATTTGATATGCTTTTTTTATTTTTTTTATCATTTAAAATTATAAAAGTCAATAAATATAACTAATGTATTCAATGAATATATTGAATATTTTTTTAGAATTATTTTAATCTCAATTTCCCCTACCAAATTCATTAAATTTTTATTATTTAAAATTAAAAAGTTAACAAATACTGTATTGATTGCTGTGTGAAATTTGGAATATAATATACACTGTGTCGAATTTGGTACAAAGTACAAAGTATAACATATATCTAATTTGATACGGACACTACATTGAAGTATGATTTTTTTTACCTAATACTAAATTATAGATTGACACGATAATTTAAATTTAAAATTCCATTGGAGATAGTACTGTCTGAAACGAAGACCTCTGCTATAAAGTCTTCAAAAACCTAGACTATTGAAAAAGAAGAATGTATTATCATTCAACAGTTTCTTTATCTTCCTTTTCCAGGTAAATCACTAGCAGAATTTCTACGTCTCACTTATATTAAGTTGTATATTCTCTGTAAATCAGTTACCACTTGGAATCTCATCCTATACCCTGCACTCATGGAGAGACCTCGTTTCTCAAATGTGGTTCCATGCCGTTTGTCATGTATTGTATTTGTGCAATGAGTTTCTTAGCTATTGAAGCAACAACCAACATTACCACAGATCAACCTTCTCTTCTCGCATTGAAAGCTCATATCAGTAATGATCCTCACAGCTATTTGGCAAACAACTGGATTGCTTCCACCTCTGTTTGCAACTGGGTAGGGATTACATGTGATTCTCAGAACAACAGAGTCGTAGCCTTGAATCTCACCTCAATGAGTCTTACAGGCACTATTCCACCACACATAGGAAATCTTTCATTCCTTGTTCAGCTAGGCCTCGGAAACAACAGTTTCCATGGCTCTCTACCTGTGGAGCTAGTTCATCTGCGCAGATTGGAAATCCTCCTCTTGGGATTAAACAGTTTTCAAGGAGATATTCCATCTGGGCTCGGCTCCTTGCCTAAACTTCAATACTTATATCTAAATTTTAACAATTTCACTGGTTCTATCCCACCTTCTCTGGGAAATATCACAACACTAAGGAGTTTAGAATTTGGGAATAATAATCTACAAGGAATTATTCCTGAAGAGATAGGCAATTTGACTAACCTAGAGACATTCATTCTCCGAGGTAACCAGCAGATTTCAGGGACCATACCTCCAACCATCTTCAACATCTCTTCTTTGAAAATGATTAATTTTGCCTGGAATAGGCTCTCCGGTAGCCTCCCCGATGATTTGTGCCAATATCTTCCAGTTCTCCAAAGACTGATTCTTCACCGTAATCAACTTGAAGGTTCAATTCCATCAAGTTTATGGCAATGTAGGGAGCTTCTTGGTATAACTCTAGATGACAATAAACTCACATGAACAATACCAAAAAATATTGGGAAGCTGAGTCTGCTGCGGAAGCTTTCTCTAGCCACCAACAGCTTGGAAGGTAAAAATGCACATACTAGCTTAACTTTTTCATGATTATCTATAGATTTTATATATATGAATCAAGCCTACGTATATTATTTAAAAACTTCAAAAGTTTCACTGTATCTTTCAACTTTTGCTTTTGAAAGGACCCATTGCCACCAGAATCATTAAAAATTTCTCTAACTTGAATCTTTCTGTAAGTTAAAATGGATATTTTTAGGTGAAGTGGAAATGGCGAGGAATGTCACCTTCTTGTTGGTCAATTGCAGTGATGTCACATTTATAATAAGTTAAGTTTAAAAGGCACCTATTATGGTGAGTTACCGAAATTGCCCTTAAATAATCGATATTTTATTCTTTAAAGGTTGTCGTCTAATAAAGTTGTCTGAAAATCAATCACCTACTCCATTTTTTCTTCACAAAACAAGCTCCATTCCAGATTTATTGTATTCAGATATTGCACATATTCCATATTTTGCACAAGAAGATAAAATAATATTTCTGATCTTCATTTCCATTTTTATTGTATTTCTGTGTGGTATAACACTGTATGAACATTTATGAACATGTTGTCTGAATTTTTTTATGTTGATGTCCTGGAGTTGTAAACTTTTTACAAAGAATGAATGAACATGTATGCATATTTTTTTGTATATATATTTGGGCGAGTTGAGTTGTAGTGGTGCAAACAAGTTTATAATCTTGGGCATATAAGGTGAAAATGTTTTAAGAATAGGTCGAAACATTTGTAAAAAAGCTTGGAAATATGAAACTAAGTCTCCAACAAATTCTAAAAAAACTCGATTCCAAAAATAGATGCTGGATACGTAAAAATAAAAGGCTCGATCCCTGCAAAAAAGACTTGATCTTTGGCAAAAAATGTTCGATCCTTCTGAAAAAAAGCTCGATCCCTACAAAAAAAAACTCAATCCCTCACACAAATAGCTCGATCCCGCACACAAATAGCTCTATCCCTTTTGAAAAAGGCTCGATACCGCACAAAAAAATCACGATCCCTCACAAAAAAGCTCGATTCCTCAAAAAAGAGCTCGATCCCTTTCAAATAGGCTCGAGGCATATGAAAAAATGCTCGAGCCATATATTAAAAAGCTCGATTATGTAGAAAAAAAGCTCTGTCTTGAACAAAAAAAGCTCGGTCCCGTTAGAAATAGCTCGGTCATGTACAAAAATGGCTCAATCATGTACAAAAAAATCTCGATCCGTTTTTTTAAAAAAGCTTCATATCTTATACTTTTGATTTTTGTTTAATCCTTTATAATTGTAAATTTAATATGAAATATTTTTTTCCTTATTAATGTTTTTTGATGTTGGTTTTGACAGGACAATGAATAGGGTGAGAATAGTCATATCTTACAACGGTCGATGGGAGCAATTACCAGACGGAAATCAGAGGTATTTAGGTTCCGATAACCAATGTTTGTATGTGTCAAAGAATTTGAGTTACGACGAACTGGTGTCGATCGTGCAAACCATTGTGAAGTTTGATGAGAACAAATACAGTGTTGAGCTACAGTCTCTATCGATTGTTCATGGGACTACATGTCGTACATTTATAAGAAACAATGACGATGTTCAGTTCATGCAAGAAGAAGATAGGGTGATCTCTCAAGTACGTGTTAGTCTAATCGAGAGGCCAGTGGGAGGTGTCATTGGTGAAGATATCCTTCATCCTGATAACACCCAACAATTTCGATCGTCAGGCGGAAGCAACCAGTTGTTCACAGAAAGAAGTGGGATTGATGGTCGGGAAAACATATGTATTGTCCCACCGGAAGTAGTCGCCCATGATAATAGACCGAAACCTCAATTCGACGATGTATTTGGTTGTCATATTGAGATGAATGGTAGAGAGTACAACCACCAATACAATGAGATCTACAATGACATCAACAATGAGGAGAATGCAGCACTGAATGTTGGGGTGAATCATGAGGTGGATAATGAGGGCAATTTAAATTTTGTAGAAAATATAGAGGACAATCAAGAAGATGCAGAACCTGTCGAAACGGAAAGACGTGTAAGACATGTACACAGATTTAGTTCCAGTGCACCAGATATAGTTGGGACCTCCGAGGGGAGGGCTAATGGAACTGCAGATGATTCAAATAATGCAAGAACATGGGTTATTCCAGGAGCAGAATCATACTCGTTTGGTATTGGTGGAAGCAAGAACTTGTTTGAAGATGAACCTACAAGCATGATATATAAAGGCCAGTTTTTTACAACGAAAAAGGATTTGAAGAGACTAGTAGGCCATTTTGCAATGCGGCAAAACTTCGAGTGGAAGGTAAAAAGGTCGAATAAGACAACATTACATCTAGTTTGTTTGATGGAAAATTGTACGTGGAAGTTAAGAGCAGTGAGGAGAGATGAAGGCACATACTTTCAAGTAAGAAGTTTTGTCAACGACCACACTTGTCCGTTAGAGAAAATTCACTGCCGGCACCGATAAGCTAGTGCAGTCACAATTGGAGAAGTCATTGCACCTAGACTTCAACAACAAGATGGTCGACTAATGCGTCTGAAGGACATAATCACCTACATGAAATCAATGTATGGAATCCAAATCATGTACAGTAAGGCACACGCCGCCCTCGATTATGCATTGTCACTGACATATGGAACACATGAGGAAACCTTCCAACTGCTTCCATCATTTGGTTACGTTTTGGAACAACAAAATCCCGGCATAATCACTGACTTACAGTGCAACGAAGATGATACGTTTCTATAATTCTTCATGTCGATTGGTGCCTCACTTAGAGGATTCCGAACGTGTATGCGTCTAGTCATTGCCGTTGATGGTACCCATTTGAAGGGACGATTCCGGGGTACAATGTTTGTTGCAACAACACAAGATGGGAATGAACAGGTGTATCCAATTGCTTCTGGGTACGGCGACTCAGAAAACAACCTTTCATGGGAATGGTTTTTGGATTGCTTGAAGGGTGCCCTAGGTCATATTGATAAGCTAGTTTTCATTTCCGATAGGCATGCAAGCATTGAAGCAAGGATTCCTAAAGTGTTCCCTTATGCCACCCATACTATATGTTGTTGGCACTTTGCTTAAAATGTCAAAAAGCGATTTCATAGGAAGGATGTTGCCGTAATAATGGACAAAGCAGCACGCACAGACACCGAGTTTGAATATAACCAGCATATGGAAGAGTTAATAAACTTGCACCAGAATGCATATGATTATATCATTGATGTCGGTCCACACAAGTGATCCCGTGTACACTGCCCGAAAGAAGGTATAGGGTGATGACGACTAATGCTGCAGAATGCATAAACTCATGCCTCAAATTTGCACGCCAACTGCCTATGTTGACTCTGGCTGAGTTCCTTAGGAATATGCTGTAATGGTTGTTTCATGATCGCTATAGAGCTGCACAAACCATGCATCATCAGTTGACCGACCCAGCACATCTTGTGCTCTTAAAACGTGTGGAGAAGTGTGGTTATTTGACTGTTAATCCAGTCGACTAGAATATTTTTTTGGTCAGGCGGTCTGGAAAACAGTGGACTGTAGACTTAGCTCGGAAGACTTGTACTTGTAAAAAAATTCAAATTGATCATTTTCCATGTTCTCACGCACTTACGGCGGCACGGTAGATTACTGTAACTTAGACTTCAGAACTTTGAAAACCTACTGATCATTTTCTTGGTGAAGTTGATCGTTTTCATTTTTTTTACAGGGAGCGAAACTTGGACTTCACAACTTTGTGTGCGGACTACTACAAGACACAGACACTTATTAAAGCGTACTCGGTTCCTATTATGCCGATGGGTCATCCTTCCACTTGGGTTGTGCCATCTGACATTGCTCAGAAGGTGATTTTGAATCCAAACTCCAGGAGACAAGCAGGACGCCCGATGGCGGGTCGCCATGTCTCGCCTTCGGAGATGTGGACAACCAGGGCATAATTCCAGGAGATGTTCTAATCCACCGATGATTAATTAAGGTACAAGAAGAGCTGTTCCCGATGAATACCGCCGCAAGTGTAGCATCTGCCATTCAATTGGACACAACAAACAAGCGTTCCCTAACATTGACTCTAATAGGGAATGAATGACAATTTTTTGATCACATTGAGAACTTTTGGAAGTGTATAATATTGTAATAATTTTGAATTGCAATAATTACTTATTATTGAATGAATTAATATTAATAAATGAAATAATATTAATGAATGAATAATGAACGAATTAATGTTTATGAAATAATGACATGTCTGTGTACAACTACAATGGTAATATACAAAAAATCACTTGGCGGGCTTGGAGTTAGCAAAAATCTCCACAGCCATTTTTTTCCGAATCACCCCCATGTCTTCCTCCGACCAATCAAAAGGCCTTCGGTTCGCCACTATGTACTCGACAATTCTCAAAGTATGGGGACCACAGTTACCTCTACAATTCGGGACATAAAACACCATTAGCAATCGTTCATAAAGAATATGTAAACACGTGAATGAAATAGAATGTCTTACGATTTATTTTGTTGGGGGACTATAGAATGATGCACCAGACTGACCGAGAAGAACTTATTTTCCCGAGTGAACGCCCGACGCCCAGGACGCCGTTCTGTGTGGAACCCTGCGTCACTCAACATGGAGGGTAAAAACCACCGTAACTCCCGGACTTGCTGGTGCCTGATCTGATACGGGACTTCCTATCTCCAGGGGTCATAAATATCAATCTTCTCGCGACTAAGGTCAACGCTCACCACCAGCCAATGTTGGGCCCCAACGTTGCACGGAATCAGCACCTGTAATTGTTTGCATGCCATGTTAGCTGAGGATAGTGGTGTAAAAATGGGTCAGCCGGTGACAGGCCGGTCTGGCCGGCCTAGGAAGTTCACGGGCCGTTCTGGGAATGGCCCGTGAAGGAAGAGGGCCAGGTCGTGGCCTGGCCCGGGACAGGCCACGTGTCGGGCCGCTGGGAGGAGGCCCGACAGGCAGGTCGGCCCGCCTGGCACGCCAATCCGGCGTGCAAGGCCTGTCGGACCGATCCGCCGGTCCGTTCGGACCAATTTTTTTTATTTATTTTTTTCAAAAATCCTCCAACGGCTGGAATTGATTTCTAGCCGTTGGAGAAACAAAATTTACCACAACCTCCCCCTCTACAATCTTTTAAATTACATTTTAACCCACAAATCAAATTTTTCTATAAATACTTCCATCCATTTCATTTTCCATTAACTCTCTCTATCATTCTTTCATTCTCTCATTCTCTCAAATCTCAATCTCTAATATAGTCTTCAATTCTCTAAACTTTTTCATTCAATTTGGTTATTACTCTCTCTACAAAATTCTCTACGTTTTCCACCAACACACCAAAATTTAAAGGTACAATTTTGTTATTACTTTTGGTCTAACATATTCTCATAGTAAATTTATATGTTTATGTTTAGATTTGAGTTACTTAATGAAAACATTATCTATTTAGTTAGTTAGTTTATCAATTTTTGGGCTTTAATGTTAATATTATTTGTTTAGTTTATTAAGATTTTTAAGTTTAGTAGTAATTTTAATATTTGTTATTAATAAATTTAGAAAGTTAATTTGTATTACTGAAATTACTTTTTGTAATAAGTAAATGATGAATGTTAAGTGTAGTAATTACGTTTGATATTGTTTTATTTCATAAATTAAAAATTTTCATTTGTAGATTATGTTAGTAAATTTAAGAGCAGTGGTTCAAATCATCAATTTTATGTTAGTATATTATGTTAGTACATTTATCAATTTTATTTGTAGTAGTGAACTAGTGAATTTAAAAATTTTTGTTAGTAGATTATGATTTTTTTGTTTATTTAATTTGTTTTTTAAGTAAATTAATTATTGTAAGTGTCGTATTAGTTATAGTAATTATTGTTAGTAAATTAAGATTACTGTTAGTAAATATTGATTTTTAATTTGACTATTAACTACTATAGTGCTCATATTTTTATTCAGATAATGGATCCTAACCGGCAGCCTTATTTTCCGGACGGTTTGAATATGCTCAACGATGAATTTGATATTTCAGAACCGACCCATACTCAAGCGGGACCTTCTGGTTCCGGCATTACACCAACATCACATCCCAGAAAATTAACATCAGATGTGTGGCAATGTTTCAACATAGTTCAAATGACAATCCCAAACAGAACGTCTAGCCTCAGAGCTAAATATAAGTTTTGCCATAAGAATTATGCTACAAGTACGGGGAAAACCGGACATTTGAGACGGCATATGCACAAATGTATGCCTGCACATGGACAGGTAGACACTATAACCCAGACACAACTTCAACGGCACCCAGACGGGTCCGTTACGACATGGCAGTTCGACGCCATGCACGCTAGAGAGTGCTTGGCACGATACATTACACAAACTGATATACCGATCAGTATTGGTGAGAGTCCATTTTATAAAGAATTAATCACATTTGCATATAACCCCCAATATGAACCTGTTTCTAGAACCACCACTAGAAATGATTTGATACGATTGTTTGAAACCGAAAGGGATGACTTAGTTGCTGAAATACAGCATTTAAGTGTCTCTGTTGCATTAACTTCTGATATTTGGAATGCATGTTTCAAACAGGACTATTTATGTGTCACAGGACACTATTTAGATTCTGATTTGAGGATAACAAAAAGAATTTTTGGTTTTCGTCCTATGGATTTTGCACATACCGCAGAAAACATTTTTAATGTCATAATGGAAGTTTTAGAAACTTATGAAATCACGCATCGTATTCTTTCAATCACATTTGATAATGCATCTGCAAATACTAGCTCTATTGCATTGTTTGTTGCAAGAAATATCCCGCAAGATGGAGGTTATTTCTTCCATCAACGGTGTGCATGCCATATTATAAATTTAGTTGTACATGGTGGTTTAGAGTAGGTAAGCGACCAAATAGATCGCATTAGAGATGCCATTTCTTGGATTTGCAGTTCTAATCCTAGATTCAGTGAATTCAAGAGACATTGTAAATTAAACGGTCTCAAACCCCGACGATTCCAAACTGATATGCCGGTAAGGTGGAAATCTACTTATTTAATGTTGCAAAATTGTTTGGAATATGTTACAACCATTACATATTTTTATAACATGAAATTGACCGAAACAGGATAACTTAGTCCAAAATTACTTACCACAGACGATTGGTATGTGGCAAAGATTTTTGTTCAATTTTTAAAGATTTTTTACAATGTCACTGTAACTCTTTCCGGTGTATATTATCCCACATCTTCCCAGGCAATCCATTAGATAATGGAAATGTCTGAACTGTTAAACAGTTTTAGAGAAGATGAACATCTAGGCGCTGCAGTTGTTGTCATGGAGACAAAGTTGAAAAAATATTGGGCTAACATTCCCCTACTTTATGCCTTAAGTGCTATAATAGATTCCAGGGTTAAATTATCTGGTTTAGAAGTTTTGCTTGAGTTTATTGGTATTAATTTGTCAATAGATTATTCAGAATAAATTACTGACATTCGAACCAAGTTGTTCGAGATTTTTCGTATTTATGAGACCAGGTTTGGCAACATTGACATCCCCCAATCAACACGACCGGAGACAGAGCCGAAGCAAACAAGTTGGAGCCTTTTAAAACGAAGAAAAAAAGACAAATCAGCAAGTACTTCTTCAGGGTAAAGATCTAGCTCATCTTCTTGTACCGAACTTATTAGGTACCTTGAAGCACAGTTCGATGCTGTTGAAAACAAGGAAGAGTTTGATTTGTTGTTATGGTGGAAGACCTATACGTACAGGTATCCAGTTCTGTCACACTTAGCACGTGACGTACTGGTTATTCCAGTGTCAACGGTGTCTTCAGAACAAGCTTTCAGCACCAGTGGACGCATAATTGAACCAAGAAGAAGTTGTTTGTCTCCAGAGATAGTGGAGGTATTAACATGCCTTCGGGATTGGGAGCATGCTAAAAAAAGGTTACAAAATCTAACTGTAGATAAAGAACTTAATCTAAATTTTGACAATCTATATATTGATGACCCTTCAGGTAGTGACCAGGGCCAGAACTAGGTTATACTTTTACATATGTATTTATTATTTACTTGTAAGTTGTAAAACGGTTGCAATCTTTTTCCCTTACCAAGTTTTTATCCCACTGGATTTTTCTTGGTAAGGTTTTAATGAGGCAATCATGTAGATATGTATTACTGAATTCCATAAGTGAAAAATAAATAAACAATTAAAAAATTGTTCGTTCTCTTATTCATTTCAAATTCTAATAATTATTCATTCTCTTCATTCATTTTAAATTCTAAACCCTTAACCATAAACTATAAATCCTAAACCCTATACCCTAAATCCAAAAAAACGTAATTTGGAAAAAAAATTGGACCAAAATACTAACCCGCCGGACCAGGCCAGCTCGGCCCGCCAGAGGGGCCTGACGGGCCGGCCTGGTACGGCCCGCCTGAGGCAGGCCGGCATGCAGTGCCAGGCCTGCTTCTCCGTTAACAGGCCGGGCAGGGCCGGCCCGCGACACAGTCGCGTGCCAGGCCCAACCAGGCCTGTTTCTAGAAATGGACTAGCCAGGCCGTGCCTAATGGGCCGGGCCAGTCCATTTTTACACCACTAGCTGGGGATATACTTACATTTTTTTTTAAATCATCTCAATCATGTAACACTTACCTGGTCAACCTCGTGCCATGGGCGGTTTCCACTCGTGGTTGCTCCACGGACCAAGAGAAGGTCCTCTTCCAACCATCGGGACTGTAACACATTCCACCTTACCGTGCTCACAGCACCGTGGGAATCACGAGGCATCATCCGCTCCCACATGTACAACATAAGTGGCTGTACAAGCATTGACAAGATCGTATTATTAATACAGAAGCATAAAATCCGATGTGATTCCCAAATGTTATAACTACTTACATAAAATTGTGTATCCAACACGTTGATCCTCTGGTTGTACACATTATGGAATCCTCGCTAAAGCTTGCGTAGAATATTTAGGTATGCATCCATATACTGACAAACAATAAAACCACCGTACTTGTTAACAATTCAACAATACTTACACAAAAGTTAATATGAAATATAATAAGTACGTACCGTGTCCTCCAAGTCCATGAAGTTGGACTGCATACGCACGAACCATCCCGCGGTAACTGGTGACAACACGTCCACATCACAGCTGTATAATAATTGAATTACCTTAGCTATACATAAATTAGAATAAACAAGAAATGTACATCCATTTGTATTATAAAAAGTTAGACTCACTGTTCCCCGTTGATGTTCCTCTTGAAGGCCTTGTATGCTGCTAGGTGGTCACCGTCCACTAGTCCGTGGGGGTCAAAAATGTGTTCCACGGACTCAGGCCGTGTCTTTAACCTCTTTGGACGGCATGGATCTGTGTAAGGGCTCACCAACTGCCATCTGCGCTTACCTAAAAGCTTCACCGGGAGAGGGGACCGCTTTGACGCCACGGACGTGCTGGGTGGGGGAGAGGACCTCTCCGACACCACGGACGTGCTGGGTGGGGGAGGGGACAGTTTCGATGCCACAGACGTGTTGGGTGGGGGAAGGGACCGCTCCGACGGCACGGTCGTTCTAGGTGGGGGAGGGGACCGTTCCGACAGGACGGACGTGCTGGGTGGGGGAAGGAACCTCTCCGACGCCGGACGTGCTGGGTTGGGGAGGGGACCGCTCTGATGGGACTGACGTGCTAGATGGGAGAGGGGACCTCTCGGATGCCACAGATGTGCTCGGTGGGGGAGGGGACCGCGATGGTTGAATCGATATGCTAGGAGGTTGGGGGAATGATGTGCTGCGAGGTGGGGGGATCGATGTCATGAGAGGTGGGGGGACCCCTGAGCCTGGGTGTCTGTTACCCCTGTAAACCTATCAGTCAACCCTCCGGGACTAAATAATTGATCAAGAGGTGGGGGCCATCCCGGTGTGTACTTAAGGTCGAACCTTGAAGCCCCCGGATCATATCAAGTAACAATCGGTGTTGCTGCTGACGATCCTCATCACTCTTTCGGATCATATCCAACAACTCCAAGTGTTGACGTTGTCGATCCTCGTCACTCTTTCGGAGGGCTTCACGCACATCGTTCAACATTTCAATAAACGGAGCCTGAAATCATGTCTACAATGTTAGTACAAAACTATGAACACGTGTTACTAAAAAACACTTAACTTTGTTTTCAGCTTACCTTTCCATCACGTCCAACGCCCCCACGGGAATCTCCTGCAGATGTACCATGTCCGGGGGTGGAAAACCGAACCCGTCTATGCCTATGCCTTTCTCGTTTAGGGTCTGTCTGATATCCCTCACTGTCACTGGGCCTCAAACCCCCAACAGCGGGCTCAGATCCTTCACTGTCAATGGTCCTGTCTGTACCACTGATCCCGCCTAAGGTGGTCTGATCAGGGACCTCAGGCGGCATATCATCCATGTCATCTTCTACATACATGGTCCCCTCCTCGTCTAGGCAGGCATAGTACGGTGCTTGTCTCTCAGCTGGTGTCGGTACCAGTTCCTTGAGCGCAAACATCTGAAATATTAGTTAGAACAATGTCATTGTACAATTACTAACTAATAAAAACATTAACAAAATAAATACATACCCTGGCTTTGAAAATCTTTGCTAGCTTCTTCCCTTTCGATTGTTTGGTCAACTCCCACTTCAAAATACGGGGAGTCAGATCAGTAACTCTCCAGACACTGACCTCTTTGGCCACCTCAGGGATCACCTCCAAAGCAAATATCTGCATCATGGATAAGTATGATAAGTATCCATACAATTTTGGGCACCAACAATAAAGTACAATTTATAGTTCGAACTTCTTACCAACAGGGCATGAGAAAGACCTTATATGTTGTAGGTCTCCACCCTGTGTACATCAGTGTCCTTTTCCTGCTGGCGTCGCTCGAACCCGTCTCTTCGCCCGTCAAGTGCATGCTTGAATGAGTGAATAGAATGCTTGTACACGTAGGCACCTCACGGGAACGCATCGAACGCATCGAACGCATCTAGGTCCTCAACCACCCAAAAATGCCAAACTGGAATCTTGAATCTCTCATCCACCCCCATCAGTATCCAGTTCAGCATATATAAGAGGCAGAGCTTGACAGCATCGTACGCCTGTCCGAAATCTGACAACACCCCTAATCTGCTCCAGTGACACCTCCTCGGCTCTAGGAAAGTACCGCTCATGTATGCCATTCTCCACTGCTGCATACATTGTGGTCTCTGGTACAACTCCAAACCGCAGTCCGGTGATCAGGCAAAATTCCACCTTCGAAAACCTCACCGACTGGGTTTCTAACATGAAGTGCATCTCATCTGTGGGGCCGTTATGATGAAGCTCCCTCAAAAGCAACCGATGGATAATACCACCGGAAAACTTCATCTCCCTATGCATCGTCAGGAAATGCCCAAAACAAGACGCCATGAACCGCCGACGGTCTTCATCTGCAAATTCTACAGGGACACGGTTCAGCGCGTCGTCTATATGGCGAGGGCATCAAAATGGTTGTGTCGTGTCAATTTACCCTCGTACCAGTATTCTTCTGGAGTTTTAAGTGAATCCCTCAACCTAATTCTCATCTGCAATGTAACAGAAATACAACATCAGTAGACAGAATTTTATTAAAAAGCTCAATCCCTTTCAAAACAGCTCGATTGCTTTACAAAAAGTCTCGATTCCTTTTCAAAAAGGCTCGATCCCTTTCAAAAGAGCTCGATTGCTTTACAAAATGTCTCGATTCCTTTTCAAAAAGGCTCGATCACTTTCAAAAAGTCTCGATCCCTTTCAAATAGGCTCGATCTAATTCAAAAACAGCTCGAAACATATTCAAAAAAGCTTGATTCCTTTTCAAAAAGGCTAGATCCCTTTCAAAAAGGCTCAATCCCTTTCAAAAAGGCTCGATCTCTTTTAAAAAAGCTTGATCCCTTTCAAAATAACCTTCACCCATTTTTAAAAAAGCTCGATCCCTTTTTAAAAAAGCTCGATCCCTCTTAAAAAGTCTCGATCCCTCTTAAAAAAGTCTCGATCCCTTTTCAAAAAAGCTCGATTCCTTATCAAAAAGGCTCGATCCCTTTCAAAAAGGCTCGATCCCTTTCAAAATAACCTCCACCCTTTTTTAAAAAAACTCGATCTCTCTTAAAAAAGTCTCGATCCCTTTTCAAAAAAGCTCTATCCCTTTCAAATATGCTCAATCCAATTCAAAAACAGCTCGAACCTATTCAAAAAAGCTCGAAACATATTCAAAAAAGCTCGATTCCTTTTCAAAAAGGCTCGATCTCTTTCAAAAAGGCTCGATCCCTTTTCAAAAAAGCTCGATTCCTTATCAAAAAGGCTCGATCCCTTTAAAAAAGACTCGATCCCTTTCATAATAACCTCCACCCCTTTTTAAAAAAGCTCGATCCCTCTTAAAAAAGTCTCGATCCCTTTTCAAAAAAGCTCGATCCTTTTCAAAATGGCTCGATTCTTTTTTTAAAAAGCTCGATTCTTTTTTAAAAAAGTTCAATTCTTTTTCCAAAAACCTAGATCTACCAAAACCTGTTTTTCACGACAAAAATAGCTCGACTAATCAAATAAGCTCGATTTTCTTGAAAAAGGTCTCAAAAACCCAGATTTCATCTTCCTCAACTGATATTCAACCAAATTACAAACCCTAACCTAAACCACAACCATTCACAATTCTCTATTTTAACCGGTTTCTACAATTCCCATCAACAAAACTCAATTCTAACATGTAAGGCAAGTTAACAACAACAAAAACGAGGAAAAATAACCAATCTTACCTTTGTCAATCGCAGCTCTTCCGGTCACTTCACCTTCGATTAGTTTCCCGTCGGTTTGACTGTTGCTTCTCTCTGACTTTGAAAACAACAACTTCCTCACTGTTAAAATATTTCGGGGTATTTTTGTTTCAAACGCTCTTTTGGTGCCTTTTAAATATACATTAATAAAGTGGTGATATTTGCACAACATACCCCTCAAATAGTACCAATAATTTTTTGACCCCTTTAGGTGAACTACCAGAAGAAATCGGTTCTTTTGAAGCTTTGAAAATATTTAGAGCTGGAAACAAGCGCATCAATGGTTTGTTTCCATTTTATATATTGTATTAAATTTGATTTAATTTTATAAAAGTCCCTTTTGCTTCTGCTTCTTATCTCTAGATGTTAATAAACTCACAGGAACAATACCGATAAATATTGGGAATCTGAGTCTGCTGCAGGAGCTTTATCTAGACAGAAACAACTTGGAAGGTAAAATGCACTAGCTTAATTTTTTCATGGGTATCACTGGATTTTATTAATATATTTATTTAAATTTATAATTTCAATATCCATTTAAGTATTTTCCCTTAATCCAATAGTGGGTAAGAATATATTAGGTGGCTATATCACCATCCAAAATTGTGCATTCTACACATTCATTCTTTACACCCGGTTTATGTATTTAGAATTAACCATAGTACTCCCTACACCTTATAAATTGTTATTATAGTTTTGCCCTGCTTGGCCTCATTCTACTCGGAGCTAAATTGGAGTTTAAAGAGTTATTTTATTTGTTGATATATCATATATGTAAGGATGTCACACAATACATATAATAAGGGGGGAACTATAAAAATTTGTTTCCCAAACACGATATTTAGTGGGCCATAGTTATATATATATATTATTTAACGTACGCAGTTATTAGAGGAAATTTTTTTTAAAAGTCTTCAATTTTTCTTAATATTCAAAAGTTTGATTTTTTTTAAGCTATTAGATTGAAATGCAAAGATAGGTAACAAACTCTATAAATGCACTTAATTTATATAGTAGAATGACCCATATACATGATATTTGTTGAGCTCGTTTGGTGCACAGGGTTGGATTTGATAGAATTAGCCTAAATTAGTATTGTTTTGTGTTTTGTGCAGTATAAATTGAAATAAAATAATACTAAGAGGTTGGGATAAAATTATATTAAATTAATTTTAAAATAAATAAAATCATTTTAAATCAATTCAATCCAAATAAAAATAAAATTATTTCAAATATTTTAAATTAAATTTGGTGAAAAATTAAAAAAAAAATCTTAAAATTATTTAATTTATTTAAAATTAATTTTAAATAAAATAACATCTATTTTTAAATTGATATTAAAAATTAGTTTTTAAAAATGTTAGAATAAAATATATTAATATTAAAAAGATTAAAATATATTAAATTAATTTTTAAAATATATTAAATAAATTCAATTAGTAACTTTCAAATAAGGGATCCCTGACTTTAATTTCGATAAGAACCTTGATGAAATCACATGGATTTTTATGAATTTTGATTTTTTTTATGGATGATAAGTTCAATGAAATTTACTTATGAATAAAATTTGAAAAAATTTCAAGTACTAGATTTTTTTTAAACTTGTCCTATATTTCCCCTATTTTTCCGATGTCTTCATATTTAACAAAATCGGGATAAACAGTTCTAGTAGTTGAAAAAATCTCATATTTTATTCATATGTAGATTTCATTAAACTTATCATCCACACAAAAAATTAGATCAAAATTCATAAAAATCAATGTGATTTTATTAAGGTCCTTAACGAAATTAAATTAAAAGATCCCTCACTTGAAAGTATTGAGACTTCTATTGATGGTGATATCTTGATTAACCTCCCGTCATAAAATTAATGCAGAATAATGACTGATTGCATACAAAAGTGAACATAAAATAAATAAGACACAGAATTTTACGTGCCCAATGTGGGGAAACGTCCACGGTTGTCGATAACGGCAAGAAAAATTCATTATGTTAAAGGCGATTACACACTTGATCTCACTTACCCTCTTGCTAGTTAATTTGTGTTCACTATTTTATGGGTATTATTAGGGTCTATTTATACATGCATGGAATCTTAATTCTTTTTGTACAAATAAGGAAAGTTCTTGTTATTTAATGGAACTCTAACTTGTTAGAGTCGTGCTCTTCTTCTTTCCATTTTCAAGTTGATTGTATTTCAATTGTCCTTAAATCTCTTTCCTAATCTGGACTCTGATATCTATAAGGAAGTTTTTTTTCCTTATCAGAGTGAGCTTCCATAAGCCTTGTTCAAATGAGACTCTTTTTTTGCGTATTTGAGTCGTGATTCCATTGAATATGGGTGCTATCCACGTGTCACGCGTCCGATCGCCTATTTTTCTGACCATTCTCATTTCCTCGATCAACGATTTTACCCGATCCCGACCTTAGCCCCGACCATCTTGACAGCCCGATAGAATCTTCAAACCCGATCATTTGCATTATCTTTGTCGAGGAGACTGGTTGGGTCTTCTCTAACCTTCTTGGGCGGACTCATTCTGACCGTCTTCCAGTGACGTGGCACCCCTAACCCTAGTCTTTTGCTGAAGTGTCACATCGTCTAGAATTTGTCAATAACAACTTCTTTAAGTTTCAATCAGAACTTAGGGTCTATTTGATTTTTCCCAACACTTAATAGCACTTAATGTGTGTGATTAAATTGTTTTGTTTGATTTTTTAAGTGATAAAATCACTGAATGAGCTCTTAAAATCATTAGTTATGAAACTTTTCACTTAATAGTAATCAACTAAATATATATTAATTTATAACTTCAAATTTATCCTTACAAATCTTATCTAATTTTCTGTTTTATCTTCCCTCACACCCTTAACCATATTAATATTTTTCTTCTTCTCACTATTTAAATAATTTTAGCAGCCATAAAACCTAGTTTTTTCAAGACTCCAAAATCTCTATTTGAATTCAACGTTTATTTTAATTGTATTCAAACCTATTTCGACTTCTATTTATATTTCGGTAAGGATTTATTTTCCTCATAATTTAATTAGTTTTATATCATGTGATTGGAGAAAATTAGCACTTTAAAAAAAAATAACCGTTTTGCAAACAAACTTAAATCAACTTAACTATATACTACATGTCGTTTATATGTGTCGCAAGCACCACAATACCGTTTTTATATGCCTAGATGAGATACTCCGGAATTCGACACTAATTTTGTTATATATATATATATATAGTCATTTTGACAGGACCCACCTTGACTCCTCTCTTGAGTACGAGGGAGACCCTGTGGACTGTACTTTTTGCTAATATGATAAAAGAATTTCGACTAAAATTCTATAGAAAATAATTGCTTTTAAACAAAAAGAATATAAGGAAAATATTGGAAAATATTGGAGAGTACAAAATGTACATAACTGCGAGTCCTTTATTGCCATTTTCGTTCATTACAAAAAATCAGTCAAAATCTCGACCAGACAAAATCCGACCACTTTTTTTTTCTAAGTAAAATGACCAGAAATCTGAGTAGGCTGAACAGAAAATCCGAATAGGCCGAGTGGGAAATCCGAATAGGCCGAGTAAGAAATCCGAGTAGGCCGAGTAAGAAATCCGAGTAGGCCGAGTAGGCAAAACCGAACATGGCCGAGTAAGAAATCCGACCATGTTCCGACCATGCTGACCACACATCTCAAAATATGTATATGAAAATTAAAATGCATGACTCTTGCACTTCATGATGTTATCGAGTGACCCACCTCAAAACTTCAGAGTCCGCACAACCGAGCAACTACCTGGAAAAATATTTTTAAAGTAAAATGACGAGTGCTAACGCCCAGTGAGTGAATGGAAATCTTTTAAAAACATAAGTTTTCTTCTGAAAAATCTTTTCAATATGCATCAGATTTAACAAACTAGATATTACTGCATCTTGTCAAATAATCCCATAAACATAACATAATTGGATAGTTAAGGATAATATATCTACAATCGCATTTAATAAACTGATGCACAATTCTTTTATGATTAAGAACAATATAATTTATAAAATCTTAGTCTGCACCAAATTAGTACCCAGAGATATCTTCAATACGTAAGCCGAATTACTTCATGCATACGCAGAGTCGGGAATAACTTCTGTCGTACACGTGCAGAGCGACTCATCTGATATACACGTGTAGAACGGCCCCAAAAGCCAACAATAATCATAACCGAGGAAGGGTACAGACACTGTGCTTTTATGAAATCAATCATAATCTCTTCTCAAAACTTAGTAAAAGTAATAGCTAATATTTTTGAGTACTAATATAAGCTTAAAACATACTCAGTTCTTTATATAATCACCATAAATCATCAAAAGAAATAAAATGCTTAAATGATTTGCAGGCAATTAATTTTAAGCATAAAACTGGAAACTTTTGAGTTAAAAATAAAACTGGAAACTTTTTCACTCACAACTTAGACGTCACGCTTAATTCGGACCAAGTACGCTAGGTTCCCCTACTTCGTCTTCTTTCCCTAACAATCACACAAAATCCAATTAGAAAATGGAATTCAAAGAAGAATCAACCGAAAATCTACAATATTACAAGAGAGCTTCACTGACTTCTTTTCCTTCTTCTTCTTAATCTTTCCTCTGTTCTATACGATTCTACTGCTTTCTAATTGATATCATGTTTATCCTCCTTTATATATGTAGATGTGGATCGACACAACTAAGTTGTGGGCTAGTTAACTAAGTTCACAGTTGTCTATCAACTAAACAAACTATGGTAGCTTACTCACCTGATCACTTTCCATTTCACGCTTATCTTTTTTTTTTTGCCTCTCAGATTGGGCCTTTAGTTGGGCCTGAAAGGTTTGGGTGTTACACATTTTCCCCTCAGTGCGTACTGATATAATTTACATCAATGTGTTGCATATGGACTACTGATTATGGAGAATATTTGACGAGTGCATACAATTTGAGTCAAAATATGTAAATCTAATGGTCCATATCTAACGCATTGCTCAATTTATATCAGTGCGCACTGACTTGAAAATTTCTCTCTATATATATAATTGAATTATATTTGTTTGTGACATTTATATGGTATGTTCACATTGATAGATCCTATAGATTTCATTATAAATGTATAATTATATTATTATAATTCCACTTATAAACATTGAACACATTAAAATATAAATATATAACAAATAATTGTTGAAAAAGAATAGATGTAAAAGTATTTATTTTCAGATATTTGTGACTTAAAAAAACAAACAACTTATCACTTATATTCAATTTGCAGTAAAAAAAATAATAATCAAACATGTTATTCAGTTTTTCAATTTTCGGTAACTATTCGGTCTTCGATATAATTCAATACTATTTAGTTTTTAGACGAAAAAATCAAATACAACCTAAGTGCTCATTTGAAAGAGTTTCTCTACTGGCTAAACGAGTTTTTTTTTAATTAAAAAAGTTATTTTCAAAAAAAAATTATGTCATTTGGTTAAGATTCAATAGAGATTTTGAATGATTAAAAAAAATGTTTTACGACTGTTTGAAGAAGCTCAAATTTTAAGTTTTTTCAAGTAGATCTTAATGAGCTTTTTTAATAACATAAAAATATCTAATATAATCCGATCATTTAAAATACCTTTTGAATATTTTTATAATCATACTATTTAAAAAAGTTTTTTCTAATTGAAAACAAAATAATCAACTACTAATCAAAAACTCTACTCGTAGAATGTCTATTTTATAATATCTACTCTTAAAATATCAACCTGGAGAAGCTCTTCCATAAGGACCCTTAACTCTCTTAACTTTGGCCAAAACCAAGAGGTATGGTAAGTCTTGATAATTCTCTGCGACTTATCTCAACTTGGTCAGATCTGATTTTATTTTTTCAAATCAGTTTTTTTTTTTTCAATCAAATTAATAAGTATCGATTTGATATTTTCATTTCATTTTAACAAATAAGTTTTCAGTTTTTAATCTATAAAAAATTTAAAAATCCAAAAACTACAGTCTTGAAACTTAATCGAGCTTCAAAACAATATTCATGGAGTTTCACTCCAAACAATAGAATAAGTCATAGTTTCTAACACTAAAAACATTTGTCTCTAAGAAAAATGACATTTGCAGAGAGATAGTGTAAGAATCAAAAGAGGCTCGAGTAGAAATGGTGAGAGAAAGATGAAATAGAAAAAGGTTAGAGAAAGAGAAATTGAGTCTTTTAAGTAAGTCAAAGGGTCATTTTTATCGGTTGCAACACCTATTTTCACTTGATTGTTATTGTATTTCTGTGATTCTGTCCATGAAATATAAGAATCCAAGGATTTTTATTATTATTATTATTATTAATTTTTTTTAAGTAATTTTTTTTTTTTTGTGTGAGGGGGGAATAACAACGTAGAGATATTTACTCTTGTGTAAACCATGGAATGAATAATAATTAATAAAGCTAAAGAGCGATTTGATTTGTTTTTATTTTTCCCTTTTAAGTTGACAGGTTCAGTACCACTGGAGGTTACTTACCTTCATAGTCTAAGGATATTGAATCTGCATAATAACAGCTTAACAGGCCCCGTCCCATCTCCGATATTCAATATGTCCAAATTAGAAGTCATTGAACTACAGATCAACCATTGGCCTCGGGGTTAATCTCAAGTGGATTTACCTTTGGGGTAATGATCTTAATGGCATAATCCCAGACTCAATCTCCAATGCTTCTAAGCTCACCGTCCTAAACCTGGAGTTAAACTCATTCTCTGGTCTTTTTCCCACAACACTCGGTAATCTAAGAAACTACATTACCTCAAAGATATTAATGTGTCTTTCAACAGATTAGAAGGGGAAATTCCTTCCGGAGGATCTTTTGCAAACTTGTCAGCTGGATCATTTTTGGGTAATAATAAACTTTGTGGTGCTCCCCGATTTCAAGTCCCCCAATGTAAAGCTAGCTCACATCAAGGATCCAAGTCGAGAGGTGTTTTGAAACCAATATACATATTACCAACAATTGCGTCAACAATACTTGTGTTAGCACTTATATTTCTTTTCTTTAGATGCCAAAAGAAAAAATCCAAACCATTGGATAAAGAAAACATGCAAGCTTTATCAACATGGAGAAGGATTTCCTGTCAAGAACTTGAACACGCAACAAATGGATTTGATGAAAGCAGTCTACTTGGTACAGGTGGCTTTGGCTCAGTGTACAAAGGAAAACTTTTAGATGGAGCGACCGTAGCGGTGAAGGTTTTCAATTTGCAAGTAGAGAGGGCATTAAGGAGTTTTGATGATGAATGTGAAGTATTGAGCAAAATCCGTCATCGGAATCTTGTCAAAACTATCGGTTGTTGCTCTAACATTGATTTCAAATCCTTGGTAGTGGAATACATGGCTAATGGAAGCTTAGAAAAGTGGTTGTATTCTCACAACTATTTTCTTGATGTCCTACAAAGACTGAACATATTGATCGATGTGGCATCAGCACTGGAATATATCTCCATCATGGCTATGGGACACCAATTGTTCATTGTGATTTAAAGCCTACAAATATCTTGCTAGGTGAAGATATGGTTGCTCGTGTAGGTGATTTTGGCATCGCCAAGCTCTTAGGTGAAGAGGATTCTATGACACAAACAAACACTTTGGGATCCATTGGATATATGGCACCAGGTACATTTGTAATTTATGATTTAATATTCAGTTTCAAATAAATGTATCATTTCCTAACTATGAACTTACTTGTAGAGTATGGATTAGAAGGAATTGTTTCTACAAGTGGTGATGTGTACAGCTTTGGCATTTTGATAATGGAAACTTTTACAAGGAAGAAGCCCACAGACAACATGTTTGATGAACGACTGAACTTGCTATACTGGATAAAAGATGCATTACCTCATTCAGCAACCGAAATATCAGATAACAATTTACTGGGAGAAGAAAATTTGTCTGCTAAAAAGGAATTTATTTTATCCATTCTTCAAGTGGCTGTGAAATGCCTGGAAATAGGCTTGACATAGCCAACGTCCTGAGAGCACTTAAAAATATCAAAACCAAGTTTGAAAAGAGTTTGACAAGAACCTGAATCCTCTATTTTGTACTGATTTTGTTATTGCATTGGAACTGCAGCTAATGGTGAAACTCTTGAACCTTTTTCGTTTTGATCTATTTTCCTTTTTATGTATCAGCTTGCTGCTTGAATGTCAATATTCTTAAAGATGTGAGGTTGAGTTTTTATATTGTTTTTCATTGTGTTTGAACAGAATACTAGGACAAATTAATACTGTATTTGGCCCCCCCCCCCCCCCCTATGCGCAATATATAGTCTCTTATATCTTGCCTTTTGTTCAGTCATATTACCGGAAGATAAGAGTCCGTCTTGTAAGTGTTTTTCAGTTAATGTTTTTTAAAAATAAAAATGAAAACGAAAACAATATTTTTTGTTTCAGTTTCAAATTCTATAAACGCGTCTGGTAGCATATGCTGAAAACTGTATTTTGAAAATGAAAATAGAAAAAACGCGTCTGGTAGGTTAACCGAAAACTATCAAAAATTGAAATATCGATTTTGGTATTTTATTTAATATTATTACAACTATAAACAAATTGATTAAATAATTAACCAATATAACTTTTGTGTTATAATTTTTAAATCGAACAAAAGTAACACATAAAAAATTAATTCAAAAAAAAAACATCAAAAAATGAATTAATCAAAACTAAACTCTTAAATTACAAATAAATAATTATAATATATATATATATATTATTATTATTATATAATAAAAATTTAACTGTATGTATAATATATATTATTACATATATTATTTTATTTATTATATTATATTATATTTTATATATATAATAATACATTATATAATACATTATATCCTGTATACATATATAATATTATTATATATATATATATATATATATATATATTATTACACATATATTATAGAATATTAATATACTAATTATGTAAATATTAATATTATATAATATATATATAAAATATATATTATTACATAAATGCTTTTAGTTCTAGTTGGAAATAAACTATTCTGGAATATATATATATAAGAGGGGCACTTTGATCATTTGAAAATCTTGTCTCATTTTATCCTAATCATATCAAACGCATAACAATACAATTAATAGTTAAAAAAAAATGTGAAAAAACAAAATAAAAAATAAAAATGAAATCAAAAAACAAAATAAAAAATAAAAATGAAATCAAAAAACAAAATAAAAAATAAAAATGAAATCAAAAAACAAGTATTATTTGTTTTTCAAATCTTTCACTTTTAATACTGATTTTGTTTTTCATTTTTTTTTTTAAAAAAAAATGAAATACGGTTAACGAATGCGTTTTCGAAATCGTTTTAAAAAAATAAAAAATAAAAACGGACTTAAAATCAACTATGAGTAATTGCGTCTTTTCATAAAAGAACTTTGGACATATCTGTTTGAAAGCGGAGATTGTAGAGCATATGTATCTCAATTACATTGTTTCCCTTTGAAAGGTTTCGGTTTGCTTATGACAACAACATTAGACAATATACAGTATATCTAAGAATACAAATTCATCATGATTAATTATCGTCATACTCCAAATACTGCAAATGCTCAGGCATGGATTTTTGAGATACTGATTTTGAAAATAAATAGTGGTACCCGAAGGTTTCAATTTCCACTTCAAACTATTCTACAAGTTAGAACACCCTTTTCCTTACTAACATTTTTATTTCCTAAAAATTCTTAGAATACAACAGGGTTGTATCTGTTACTTGAAGGAATGGTCATGCAAATCTATGACTGAAGAAGAAAGTGCTGAACAAATATAAATCTAAAATTATTGTAAGAGTTCTCCACATAACCCGGTTTTAACAGCATTGAATCTGGATCACATGCCCGATCAAGTCTTCTTATGTGTCGTTTGACATTGCTGAGGACTATTGCTATTATAGAATTTCAGAAACCTGCAACATGCCACCATTTCAAGTTAATCTTATACCATCAACAGGACTTCAAATAAACAACAAAACAATCTTTTGTATACGTGTAGCGTGTAGCTATGTTTGTTGAATTAAATAACAAGTGAAAAACAGAAATAGAAAGGATTCCTCATTGCTTTGATAAGAGCAACATGTTTGGACTTCATATTCATAGCTGTCAAATGCTACGTCGTCGTACTGATTTCCAATTTAAAGATGGAAGAAATACAAAGCAAGCAAAACTCACATTTATGGGCATTTCGGCTATGAAAAGGTTGCTGCTTTCCTCAATACTTTTAAGAGTTACCACTTCACCCCCAACAACCATATTGATTACAACACCATCTGCACTTAGTCAAATTGAGTTATTTTAGAATGCAGAACCCATAATAAACATCAAAGAAATGAATACATGTTTAAAGAAAAACCTGCAGCCAAACAAGTTGCAATACGCCTCATATATGTTTCCTGCAAGGAAGCAAGAAATGATAGAGAACTCAAAAGGAATCCAGGTACACAAGCCATTGTTTTTTTAGAAATGACATTAACAATAATAGAGAAAGGCATGCGTGTGTTACGTATACACGCAATCATCAACATGACTTTTATGGTATCGAATACAGCAGTCTCCAGTTAACTGAAGGTGAACTGTAATCCTGTATATAGGACTATACCTTCTTCATGGGTAATGCATAATTTATGAGAACTCGAGCAGATATGGGAGATTCTCCGGAAGCAAGAACTGGAAGGCAAGCATCTGTTACAACTATCATAAGTGACTTCTGCTCATCTTTTCCAGTTTCACTGTCATCTCCTAATTGAGCAGAGACGTTCTGATTCCAACTGACTGTGGCTTCCCGAAATTTCACCAAAATTCGAGTTCTCTCTGCTTCAACTAGGTCACTGTACTGGTAGATGGGCCAACATTATGCATAGTATTTTAGCAAACATTCACAGTATTTAAAACAATAAACATTCCAAATCACAATATCTATAAAAAGAGACTGCAATCAGGAAATCGACATTTTAATCTCAATAAACCCTGTTAATGTCCATAATGATCTGGATCCATGATGTTAATCTCATTCGTCCAGAATTTCCAATTAAGTTACCTCTGGGTCATTGACTAACAATGAGAAAAGGTAATTCAGTGAAGAAATGGAGAACTGATCTTCCTTGGACAAGAAAATCATATAGGCATTCTTTTAGATATACACAAACTAAAAATTCACCATCTGAATTGCATTATTCGAAAAGTTCAGGATTTAACTTTACAGATGAAAACAAATTAACACATGCATAAACAATCCAACGAATGTAATTACAAAAACCGGCAACCTAAACACTCGTTCTTCTCATCTTATCGACACCCCGGCATGTATAGATCCAATTACTACTGCAGACCTTACAAACTATATCATCCCCAATGTCTAACTTTCCCTTCTTCAACCCATTGACAAAGACATTTCCACAAATTAGCTAATTTAAGAACCAGCACTTCAATTCTTGTAATTTGGCAAACGTAATTGAAGTGAACTAAATTCAAGCAGATTGCATATTTCTAGAATAATTGCCTATTCAAGGGAATAAAAACAACAATAATAAAAAATTTACGAGAGAGGAGAAAGAAATGTAAGGGAGGTTAGAGACGACGGAGGAGACAGCGTCAAGCTCGTCACGTGAGCTGCAGCAGACTACCATCGGCAAGCACGTGTGCCGCCCCGCCTCTCCCAATAGATCCACCAGTGTCTGCTGCAAATTATGTAAACAAAAATATTATTTATCAATTATTATTTTTTACATAAAATCTGTTAAATCAAAATTTAATTTGTGTTTTTGCAGAAAAAAAAATACCATCTTGAATTGGAGTCTGTCGACGGCAACATAAAAGTGACGTGGTTGGCTGCAGTGCAATTGCAGAGACAACAAATTATGAATTTTGCTATAATTAAATTAAAAAATATATAAAAATAAATAAACGATAATAAATAGTACCCGAAATGTGAAATGGACTGTGACTGAGAGGGAGGAGACGGAGCTTGGATTCCATCGATCGCCATGACACGCCGCTCCGTCGACTCTCCTTCTACACTGCACTTATTTCCCTTTCCTTCAACCGTCAAATAAACGTTATAGTTTTAGGCTTTGGCAAATAGTTTCTGGAGGTGTCAAATGGGCCGGGCCGAAATGCAATTTTATGGATGACATTTTTCCCACAAAGCCCCACATTTCCAAATCGAATGGATCTTATCGGATTTGATCGGATATATTGTTAATAAGCCTAATAAATGAATTATATGACGTACAAATAACAATGCTTTGTGGAGACTTTTATCAAACATTTTGTATGTAACAAGTTACAACTTTGCAATGTTTAAATCAATAAGGACTTTTATCAGACACTACATATGCTACAGCTTCTGCAATGTTTTGACTTTTGACTAAAAAAATAAATAAACTTTGATGTTTAAGTTCTTATTGTTAATAGAATATCCATATCATTTTTCACTCAAAAAATCTTACAAAATAAGGTACATTGTTAAAAAAAGAGTATTAAAACGATAGAAAACTTCAAGTTGTCGAAATCCTTTTTAATGTGGTATATAAGAGCATCTCCAATATAAATATACAATTTTGAGTTTCTAAATGGTGTCACATCAGCATTTCTATTTATTATTGGCCCACTTTTAAACAAAAATTAGAGAAATACATATTCACACCTCCAAATGCAATTACATAAAGTAAAATATGCATCCATTTTATGACCAATAATAATAAAACAATTATTACATTCTTTCTCCTTTTTTTTTATTTTACAATTAAATGAGCTTTAATATTATTGGTTGAATGAGTTACAAATCCTAGTCAGTATTTCTAGGAGAGTTTCTACAATTAGAAACTCAACTCCATAATTTCTAACTTTTTGTTTGGCACATCATCTCCATATTGAAGTTAGATAATTACATTGGAGAGAGTTTTTATAACTTTTTAATTATCTATCATATGTGGTAATCAGTTTTCTCCAAATACATATTTGTATTTGAGATGCTTTAAGAAATATTAAGAAAAGAAAACTGGTGAGGTCCACATTGCTCTCCCAAGTAAACAGAGAGTACAAAAAGCCAAAAACCAAAATTATAGAAGTTTTATTTTATATTTTTTATCTAACTTTGAAATAATAAAACAACAATATCAAAATTTAAACAACTTACACTTTGTATAACAATCTCTTGTAGCCTTCCGAGTACAGTAATGCTTTGGCAACCATTTTTTTTTTTTTTTCTCGTTTGTTAATGTTGAAAGGTAGGGATACATATGTTAACCAATTAATTATTTTTTAAGATTTTTCAATAGATACCGTTTTTTAACTATCTTTCTATTTTAGTATCTGTAGCCCCTATATTTTCATAAATTCATTATAGATATAAGAAAAACTTAAGGGCCATGGGAACTAAAATTGAAAAAATGGTTAAAAAACTAATAATTCATTTAGTAGATGTAGGAAAACTTAGAGACCACGAACACTAAAATTTGAAAAAACAGTTAAAAAACTAATAATTCACGTAATAGATTTAAGATAACTTAGGGACCACGAACACTAAATATGGAAGACATTTTAAAATATTAATAATTTCTGAAAAATACGGATTAAATTGATATAGTTTTCAAAATAATATGTTAAGTGAGTTATCATTGTTATATCCCTCGTCAAATCACTCTATGAATTATATGATAAAATCATTCAACGCATCATTTAATTGTATTTTTGAAATAATTTTTTAAGTTGATATAACATTAATCTTTGTTTAAATGACTTTTTTCTTTTACAATTGAATCTATTATATTTTTCTTTTTTTCTTTTTCTTTTATGTAAACAATAATAATAAGAACACTTACTTATAAGACAATTTATTTACAATAGGAATATAATCAATATATATATTTTTAAATTGAATGTATAGTTCTATTCCTACCCATCTTTTAGAATTTGATTCATATATTTGACAATATTGGAAAAAAAAAGTGATAAATAATATATTTGGCGGCAAACAAGAACTCCCACGTGTAAGACTCTCAATTGAAGATTTTTTTTACGTGGACCATCCCTGATGCTGACTTGTACGGTCCAGATCTAAAAACATTGTCTTCAAGTAAACTCACTTGTAGGCTCGTAACTCCACAGAAAAACAAAACACAACATCGATTGAAATCTCGCCCAGAGGGAGAGAGAGTGTGTAAACAGTTAGGGTTTGGAAAATAAAAAATCGTTGGAAGACGTGGCACGAGGCGAGGAGATCGGAGAAGACGGTACACGACATCATGGACGCGGCTCGAAATCGAGCCCAGAGGCGAGGAGTGTTCATGCCGAAGTGGCGCGGCGATCCTCAACACTCTATTCAGGTTATCGGCTCTCACGGTCGCATGTATCGCGACGATACTCCTTACCAGGCCACTCAGGACCAGCAAGGATTGTAAGACTCTCTTTTCCCCTCTATTTTTTTCCCTTAAATTTCTATAATAACTCAATCTCATTCGGGCTATTATGGGTCAAATCGGACCCGACCCTGTAGTGGTGGTGGAGGAATGGTTGTCCTGTCACGGCCCCGAAGTTCGCAGAAAGCGGCTGGGGGTAAGCTTTCTGTTCCACCCCCCTTGAATCTGCCTTCATTGCGGAAAGAGCATG
Source organism: Dipteronia dyeriana (assembly GCA_032871835.1). Taxonomy (NCBI): domain Eukaryota; kingdom Viridiplantae; phylum Streptophyta; class Magnoliopsida; order Sapindales; family Sapindaceae; genus Dipteronia; species Dipteronia dyeriana. The sequence goes on along the minus strand of CM065301.1, from coordinate 71,277,692 downwards.
AGAGATTTGATAATTTAGGATCCGGCAGTGGAACTTCTGGTGGAGGAGTTTCAGGAGCTAGGACAAGACCTGGCTCCTCGGGCATGGGTTGGACTAAGCCCGGCACAGCTGTTGCTTTTGCTTTGCAAGAAAAGGAAGGACTTTCTTCTGCTGATCATGTAAGAAATGATGGTCTTGATCGGGGTTTGCATCATAGTGTTGATGGAGTGAGTAAGGGGAGTGCTGTGTACATGCCTCCTTCCGTGCGCTCCGGTACTGCTGCAGGTCCTGTGTCTTCTAACTTTCAGCCCTCAGAGAAGCCTTCAATGTTGAGGGGTGAAGATTTTCCGTCCTTGCAGGCTGCATTGCCAGCTTTAATTGGGTCTGAAAAGAAACATAAGGATGTTTCGAATCATAAACAGAAGCAACTAATGAGTGACGAGTTGGGTAACCATGAGCTGATTGATAATTCTCAGTTGAACTCCACCCATGTTGATATGCGTCCTCAAATGCAGGTGGGGCATGGTGGTGTTGGTAACAGGTTGAGGGAGAACGGCTTTGAAAGTCGTAATTTTGGTGGTGGTCCACGTGGATCAGAGCAAGCAAGGAAGCAGGATGACTACTTTCTGGGACCATTGCCGTTGGTTAGGTTGAATCCGAGATCTGATTGGGCTGATGATGAGCGCGATACTGGTCATGGTTTTAGAGAGCGGGATAGAGATCATGGGTTTTCCAAGAGTGAAGCTTATTGGGAGAGAGATTTCGATATGCCAAGGCCTACTGTTTTGCCACACAAACCATCTCATAATGTATTTAACAGGTGGGGACAGCGTGACAATGAAGCTGGAAAGGTTTCTTCCAGTGAAGTCACCAAAGTGGACACTTTTGGCAGAGACATAAGAATGCCTAGTAGAGAAGGACAAGAAAGGAACTCTTGGGGAGCTTCTCCCTCTCTTCAAAAGGATGGATTTGGTGCCCAAGGTATTGGAAATGACAGTAACAGTATCGGTGCAAGGCCACCGAATCAGAACAGAGAAGCAAACAAGGAAAGTAAGTATGTGTCATCGCCATTTCGAGACAATGCTCAGGATGATTTTGGAAGGAGGGATTTGGGGTCTGGGCAGGGAGTGAGACAGCCTTGGAACAACATGGGGCAGTCATATAACAGCCAAAGAACTGAAAGGAATTATCGAGAAAGGTTTAGCAGTGATAATTACAACAGATTTAAGGGTGATACTTTCCAAAATAGTTTTGTGACTAAATCATCATTTTCTGCGGGTAGCAAAGGGCTTTCAGTTAATGATCCCATATTGAATTTTGGTAGGGACAAACGCCCATCGTTGAAAAATGAAAAACCTTATCAAGAGGATCCTTTCACGAGGGACTTTGGTACCAGTAGTTTTGATGGACGAGATCCCTTTTCAGGGGGACTTGTTGGTGTGGTTAAGAAGAAGAAAGATATGCTTAAACAAACTGATTTTCATGACCCTGCTCGTGAATCTTTTGAAGCTGAGCTTGAAAGAGTCCAGAAGATGCAGGAGCAAGAGCGGCAGCGGATCATTGAAAAACAGGAAAGAGCTTTAGAGCTTGTTCGCCGAGAAGAAGAGGAGAGGGTGAGGCTGGTGAGGGAACAAGAAGAACAGCAGAGAAGGTTAGATGAGGAAGCCAGAGAAGCTGCATGGAGGGCTGAACAAGAGCAATTAGAATCCATGCGTAAGGTTGAAGAACAGAGGATAGCTAGAGAAGAGGAGAAGCAGAGGATGGTTATGGAAGAAGAGAGGAGGAAACAGGCTGCCAAACAGAAGCTTGTAGAATTGGAGGAAAGGATTGCCAAGAGGCAGGCTGAAACAGCTAAGAGTGATAGTAATTCTTCTATCGTTGCAGATGTGAAATTGTCTGGGGCTGCAATGGAAAGGCATGCTCCTAAAATGCCAGATTTGGGTGATTGGGAAGATGGTGAAAGGATGGTGGAGAGGATAACAACCTCTGAATCTTCTGATTCCTCGGTTCTGACTAGACCCTTTGACATGAGCTCCAGGCCTCAGTTTGCACGAGATAATTCTTCTGCCTTGTTGGACAGAGGTAAACCTATTAATTCATGGAGAAGGGATGCATTTGAGAATGGGAATAGCTCAGCTTTCCTTCAACAGGATGTTGAGAATGGTCATTATAGCCCCAGACGGGATGCAGCTGTTGGAGGGAGAGCATTCCCTAGGAAAGAGTTCTATGGAGGCCCCGGTTTTATGTCTGCAAGGACTTATTATAAAACAGAAGTTTTAGAGCCGCACATGGATGAATTTAGTCATGCAAGAGGTCAGAGATGGAACTTATCTGGGGATGGAGATAACTTTGGCAGAAATGCTGAGTTGGAATCTGACTTTCATGAGAATCTCAGTGAAAGATATCCCGATGTTGGATGGGTGCAGGGTCGGTATCATGCCAATCCATATCCTTCGTACAATGATAGACTGTATCAAAATCCCGAGGCAGATGGGGTTTCCTCCTTTGGGAGGTCACGACATTCCATGAGGCACCCTCGTGTTCTCCCTCCTCCATCTTTGACTTCAATGCAGAAAACTTCCTACAGGCGTGAGAGTGAGCATCCTGGCCCATCGACATACCATGAAAATGAGATGGAGTACTGTCGTGCAGCAAGAAGCGAATCTACCAGGCGCACAGGTTTTGAAAGTAGTCATCAGGGTATTCGTGGACAACCTGAAATAATTGATGTCCAGCAGGAGAAAACTGCAAATGAGGAGACAAATTTGGATGAGACAACACCAAGATGTGATTCACAGTCCTCGCTCTCTGTTTCTAGCCCTCCGGATTCTCCAGTCCATCTATCTCACGACGACTTGGATGAATCTGGAGATTCTCCTGAATTGTCTACTGCTGAAGAGGATAAAGGTGTTGCCTTGTCAGGACAGGGTAATGATCCTGTTGTTTTGCCTACTGAATCTGGGAAAGAGATGGACTGTTCTGTCTCCTGTGGTGATGATGAAGAATGGACTGTTGACATTGCAGAACAATTGCCAGAGCAGGAAGAATATGATGAGGATGAAGATGGATATCAGGAAGAAGATGAAGTTCATGAAGGTGATGATGGGAACGTCGACCTGACACAGGAGTTTGAAGACATGCATCTAGATGAGAAAGGCTCATCCCACATGATGAACAACTTGGTCCTAGGCTTCAATGAGGGTGTTGAGGTTGCACTGCCAAATGATGAGTTTGAAAGAAGCCCACCAGCTGAAGAAACTACATTTATAGTGCCTCAGGTTTCAGCAGGTATTGTTGCAGAGGAACAGGGATCTTTTGATGGGATTTGTGGAACACTCCAACCTGTGGATGTTCCTTCCCATGTGAGTATTGATAGTTCTTCGAGAACCATCCAGGAGTCTGAGAAGGCAATGCAGGATTTGGTTATTCAGTCCAGTAGTACGCCTCAATTGTCTGCAGCATCTGAGCTAATAGATCATGTGGATGCTAATAGAAATTTTGTTGTGTCTACTCAGCATCCTGTTACATCTTCTGTTAATATGGCCCCCCCATCCAATCAGACTGTCTTGCCCACAGTATCTGCTGGTCCAAGTCAGGCAGAGGTACCTGTTAAGCTGCAGTTTGGGTTGTTTTCTGGTCCTTCACTGATACCTTCTCCTGTCCCAGCCATACAAATTGGTTCTATACAGATGCCTCTTTTGCATCCCCACGTCGGCCCATCACTCGCACATTTGCACCCAACACAACCTCCTATTTTCCAGTTTGGCCAGCTGAGATATGCATCTCCCATTTCCCAGCGTGTACTCCCGTTGGGCCCTCAATCAGTGCCTTTTGTTCAACCTAATAAAACGGCCAAGTTTTCAACGAATCAGAATGTAGGTGTCTCTCAGCCCATTCAACCCAAACAAGAAACTGCAGCTCATAATATGATGAAAAGAGATGCTTTAGCTCTTTCGGTTGACAACCAACCAGGCCTTGTTCAAGGGCACATGGATATATCTCAAGGGAATGTATTGAATGAGGTAGCTTCACAGCCTGCAAGGGAAAGTGCAGAAACTATCGTCAGTGTACAAGAAGGTCGAGCAGAGCCTTCTCAAATTAGTTTCAACAATAAAACAAGGTCCGAGTCAGGTTTCCTAGCTGAGGATCAGGGTCAGCATAATTCAGTCACGAGGAACTTTAAATCCATGTCTACTAAAGAATCAGAAGGCCTGCTAAATACGGGAGCAGCTAAAGAAAAATACTTAACTGCATCAAAAGGTCACGGTCCTGCATCTGGTGGCAGAGGCAAAAAATATGTTGTTTCAGTTAGATCAAAGTCATCATTTGTTGCTCCTGAATCATCTCGCTCAGATTCTAGTGGATTTCAGAGGAGGCCTCGGCGCCAGCGAACTGAGTTTCGAGTTAGGGAAAATGCTGATAAGCAGCATTCTACAAGCATGGTTCCTGCTAACCACATTAGGCCGGATGATAAATCAAATATCAGCGGAAGGAATACTGGGATGTCTACCCGAGGTGGGTATAGGAGAGTTGTATCAAATAAATCATGGAAACAAACAAACGAATCTGAATCTATTGGTTCAGAAGCAATAAATTCATGGGAAATGGATTCTGGAAGCAAAGGTGGGAAGGGACTTGGAAAGGAATCATTTACAAAGTGCCAGAATATTCCACACTTTGAAGAGGGGAACCATAAAAGGACCATCCGTTCTGGAGAGGATGTTGATGCTCCATTACAAAGTGGCATTGTGCGTGTTTTCGAACAACCTGGCATAGAAGCCCCTAGTGATGAAGATGACTTCATTGAGGTGAGGTCAAAGAGGCAAATGCTCAATGATCGGCGTGAACAGAGAGAAAAAGAGATCAAGGCGAAGTCTCGGGTCACAAAGGTTCTGATGCAGACTGTTTCAATTTGTTTTTATGACTTGCTTTACAATGAATTAAACATTGCTTAATTACATTAATTTATTGTTTATGCCAGATGTCAAGGAAACCTCGACCTGCTTCACAAAGTACTTTTGTCTTGGCAAGCTCAAATAAAATTTCTGCACCGATGAGTGGGGAAGCAGCAAGCAGTGTTCGCTCTGATTTTGTTGGAACTGAGGGACGGAATTTGGCAAACACTGAAGTGTCAACCACAAAAGTGTCTCAGCCGTTGGCTCCTATAGGCACTCCTGCTGTGAAATCTGCTGACTTAAGATCTCAGACTATCAAGTACAAATGCTCTTAAAGAAATTTCATATTTTCTATATTTAGACATTTAGATGTGTTAGTCTCATTTGATCTCGCACAGGTCCCTTCAAACCAGCTCCATTCCCGTCTTATCTGGTAGTGGAAAAAATATTACATCAGGCTTCATATTTGACAGCAAGAATAATGTCCAAACATCCATGGGATCTTGGGGTAATTCGCGGCTTAATCAGCAGGTGTGCGATGCTATTGGCGTTTATTTGACTGTTGTAGCTGTGAATTGTTGGCATGTCTATGTGTTTCTGTTAAAACTTTTTTTTTTCTTGGTTCTTGATTTTACTTCAGAACCCCACCCTAATAAGATTTTTAACTTACGGTCTCAGCATGTGTTAAATGTTGCACCCATGTATGTCCTCAGATAATGTTAGGCTCCGTTTGGAAGAGCTTCTTCGGGTAGACCTTTTACGAATAGATCTTTTAAATAGATCTTCAACAAGTAGAACTTTGAATGAGAAGATGTTGGTCATTTGATTGTCAATAAGGAAAGACTTATCTAAATGGTAGGATTACCAAACTGTTCAAAAACTATTTTTAATGACAGGGTTATATAAGACATTTTAGTGTTATTAAAAAAACTCTAAAACAACCTTTTTAATCATCCAAACGCTCTACTGACTGAGTGATAACCAAATGACAATTTTTTTTTTGAAAAAAAAGCTCATTTAGCTGCTAGACAAACTCTTTCAAACATCCACTTAGCCTAGTTTGGGTTTGATTTGTTTTATTTAGGATCAGGGATTGCTCAACTTGACATGTGTTAGATTGTAGGCATGTTGGGTATTTTAGGATTTGGGCAGTTTGTTTCTTGTTAAAGTTTTATATGTTTTACCATTATGTCTTCTTTCTACATTTTGGAACATTGTTCAGTGGTCTCTAATCTGCCACCTGATTTAGTTCTTTTATATCGGATCTCTGTTTTTTATTTATTTATGCAGTTTTCTGATCCGAGTGACTGTGTGAGACTCTGTAGTTTTAGTATCTTCTGTGTTTCTAGTGCTTTTAAAAGGGTTTGAAATTAGTGCTGAATGCTTCTAGTTTTGAAATAGATTTTGAATACCATTTTTGTTACTATAATTCCTTGGTGGATTCAGTCAACAAAGACCAGTATGATGAGCTACTTAACTTTACGGAAAAGACCAGTATGATGAGCAAGACTAAATTTCATTATTATTAGGTCCTTACTGTGCATTATGGCAAATTTCCCACCCATTATGCAGTGTTTTCATCTTTTGGTGGGTAATTGTATGTACTATGCCTGGATTTTGCCTTTGGAATTGTTTTGTTCTGGAAATATTAGGAGAATCTGAAACCGATTTGGTTGTTTCTGGTAGGTCATGGCTTTAACACAAACCCAACTTGATGAAGCTATGAATCCTGCACAATTTGATTCTCGAGTTGCAGTTAAAGATCATACCAGCTCAGTTGGTGATCCCGGCATGCCATCCTCATCTATCTTGTCAAAGGACAAGTCATTTTCTTCCACTGCAAGCCCAATCAACTCTTTGCTTGCTGGGGAGAAAATTCAATTTGGTGGGTATATTCTTTCTTGCGGATGTAGATTTCTAGAATAGCAATTATTTCACATCTGAAAGATCATTTTCTCTCTGTATCCAGGTGCAGTTACTTCTCCAACAGTCCTCCCTCCTAGCACCCGTGCTGTTTCACATGGGATTGGTCCTCCAGGTCCATGTCGGCCAGAGATACAAATCCCTCACAATATATCTGCAGCCGAGAATGATTGCAATCTTTTCTTTGACAAAGAGAAACACTCTAATGATTCTTGTGTCAGTTTGGAAGATTGTGAAGCTGAAGCTGAAGCAGCTGCTTCAGCCATAGCTGTTGCAGCCATAAGTAGTGATGAGGTTGTTGGAAATGGGTTGGGCACTTGCCCCGTCTCTGTATCAGAAACCAAAAGTTTTGGAGGTGCCGTTATTGATGGTATAACAGCAGGTAGTAAAATCTCCGTTGCTTTTATATTGATGAACCTTTCAGTTTTTCCTATTTTGGTGTGAATTCTTTCATACTATTTACGTCCTTTCAGTTCTTTCTATGTTGGCGTTACTTCTTTTCATACTAATTACTGCTATTGACCTTTTGCAGCAGTAGCTGGTGATCAGCAATCAACAAGTCAATCAAGGGCTGATGAGTGTGTAGCTCTGCCGGCTGATCTTTCTGTTGAGACCCCACCAATTTCCTTATGGCCACCTTTACCGAGCCCCCCAAATTCTTCGAACCAGATGATCTCACATTTCCCTGGAGGTCCACATTCTGCCTTTCCCATCTATGACATGAATCCCATGTTGGGGGCTCCTATCTTTACTTTTGGACCACATGATGAATCTGTCCCTGCTCAATCACAGAACCAGAAGACCAGTACACCAGGTTCAAGTCCACTTGGGACCTGGCAACAATGCCATTCTGGTGTAGATTCATTCTATGGTGCTCCAGCTGGATATACTGGCCCATTCATCGCCCCAACCGGGGGCATCCCAGGGGTTCAAGGTCCACCACACATGGTTGTCTATAATCATTTTGCGCCAGTTGGACAGTTTGGACAAGTTGGCTTGAGTTTCATGGGTACCACCTATATTCCATCTGCAAAGCAAACTGATTGGAAGCGCAATCCCGTATCTTCTGCCATGGGTGTTGGTGAAGGGGAGGTGAACAATGTGAATATGGTTGCTGCCCAGCGCAATCCTACTAACTTACCAGCTCCAATTCAGCATCTTGCCCCTGGGCCACCGCTTATGCCTATTGCTTCTCCTCTGGCCATGTTTGATGTTTCTCCATTTCAGGTAGAGATTTACATGTTTTAAAACTAAATCAATTCTTTCAAAAAAAAAAAAAAAACTAAATCAATTTGACTTTTGACATATTGTTTACTCTCCTTTCACCTCTCATTTCCTCCTTTGTTTCTGTTCCTGCATTGTTTTACTGTTTAAAACCATTGATTTTGCATGAATGATTTCTAATCCTCAAGATGGCTGATTTTGAATATCTTGTTATTCGATCATAGAATTGTCTACTTCCACATCTTCATCTTCTGTCACAACTAACTTCGTTTGAAATTGTTATGGCCAGTCCTCTTCTGACATGTCTGTCCAAGCTCGATGGTCACATGTACCTTCACCGCTTCATTCTGTTCCCATGTCAATGCCGTTGCAGCAACAGGCAGATGGTGTAATTCCTTCTCAAATTAACCATGGGCCACATGTTGACCAATCATCATCTGCCAACAGGTTCCCTGCATCCCAAACATCAACAACCTCTGACGGTAGCTGGAATTTTGCAACTGTTACCCAGTTGCCCGATGAATTTGGGTTGGTTGACACATCAGGCTCTACTGGTGCTGTGGTGTCAGCACCGAGTATCGTTGCTAAGAGCTTGTCCCTAAGCACCATTGGAGACACCGGCAAAACTGATGTCCAAAATGGCAGCAACAGCAATACTATTGACCAAAACAATAATTCTACTTTCAAGAATCAGTCGTCTCAACAGAAGAATATGTCTTCTCAACAATACAATAATTCATCAGGGTATAATTATCAAAGAGGAAGTGGGGTTTCCCATAAGAATAACTCTGGGGGTGAATGGTCCCACTCCCACCGTAGAATGGGGTTCCATGGGCGGAACCAGCCTTTTGGTGCAGAAAAAGGCTTTTCACCTTCAAAGATGAAGCAGATTTACGTGGCTAAACAGACTTCAACGAGTGGGACATCTACAAATCCATCACAAGGATGAGCTCCTTGTATCAAGAAGAGAAAAACAACGGGGTCAAACACTGTTTCCCGGTGAGTTTTTTTGTTTAAATTTGGCAGAGTCCATTGCACAAGTAGGGAATGTTAAAAGTGTGGAGTTTTGGATTTCACCGGCATCCATTGATTGAGGTATGCTGGATTTTCTAATGTAAGTTTGCAGAACTGGTTAATAGTAGCAGTTTTGGGTTTTCAACCAAGTTGTCCATCTTTTTAATTTTTTTTCAGTGAGGGATGGATATTAGTGTACTAGTTGGGTTGGTCTTGGTAGACACCGATTTTTACGAGTATCTTGTAATGGCCGGTTTCAGTCTATCCCTTTTATTTTTCCCTTTTTAGGTTACAGACCTTATTTGTTTATCTGTTGAGAATTGGGATTGATGTATTAAAATGATAAATGGTCTATCCGATATTTATTACAAAATCTTCCCTACGAGTAATATGATAAATGTGAGCTTTGGGGAATGCTCTCCTATTCTCTGTCATTTCATTATTATACATTACAAGATGATGAAGGCATTACTAGAGTAGAAATAAGACATTTGAAACCAAATTCTATTTATTTTGTATGATAATCTCTCCATGGTGTATCATGTCATAGCACTATTTTCCTATTGAGTTAAGTAGTGTATTTGCATCATTTAAACATGAATTTAAGATATTTTTAAATAGTTGAAACATTTCTTCTAATACATGCAAGTGGCATTGCCTCCTTAATTATGGAGTTGGCCAACTATTTGTCTACTGTCTAGTAGACATCTCTCTAGTTTTGGGAGCTGGCTTTCTTTTATCATGGAAGTAGACATTCTAGCTGTGCTGTAGTGTTGCTTGATCAAAAGAACAAAACATGGAGACTCACTTAATCTAGAAAACTTGTTCTATTTTGCAGTGAGCTCAGTGGGAGTTATGCAGTTCGTGTTTATTTACCGCTGAAAAACTTTCATGACATGGTCTCATGGTCTCATGGTGATGTCCAACTCCCACTAGACTAAAACCACACTTTTTTTCAATCCTCTTCTTTCCATATCAGACCGCACTCTTTGGGCATATTAATTGTGGAGTATGGATCAAAAGGAATTGTTTCATCCATTCTGGCATTTTGCTGATGGAAACATTTACAAGCCCTCAGGGCGTAGACATGTTTGAGTGAGGAATGAGCTTGAAATGCTGGGTAAAAGAGACATTACCTAATTCAATAATAGAAGTAGCAGATGGTAATTTACTGAGGAGAAATTTTTCTGCTAAAAAGAAGTGTATTTTATCTATTTTGGAACTGGTTGTGGATTGCTCGGTGGATCTGCCTGAAAGGAGGTTTGCATCTTCAATGGTACTCTAAAATAGAATTCCATTACTATACTATATTTTATGTTTTTATGTTTCCAAGAAACTTTTTTAGAGATTGCTGGTACTCTAAATTATACCATTAGAAACAGAGTGATGAAAACATCAAGGTACTAGAAAACTTCGTTAATCAAAAAACAAAAATAAAGTGATGAAAAGGATCAAGGTCTGTGAATGTTTTTTGTATTTTTATTTTGAACTGATTAATTGATTTTTATGTTTTCAAAAGCCGAAAAACTTCAAAAAAGCATATGGGAAGAATAATCGAACGCAATATATTTTTGAGTTAATAGCACCGATGCTTCCTATACTTATAGCATAGTTGCATAGTGTCCCTTAAATCTTTTTTCTTGACACTTAACCTTTTGAACTTTCATAAATTTACAAAAGTTGATAGAAATAAAACGGACGTCAATGATAAATTACACTTACATACCCTAAATATATGAATAATTACATTAAAACAGGAAAAAATATATATAATAATATCATTTAAATACCCTTTTTGATCCGTTTGATTAATAAAAAAAATAAAAAAAATAATAATATTAATATCATTAATTATTTTTTTAATAATAATTAATAATAATAATAATAAACTTTGAAAATAATATTAATATCAATATCAATATTAATGAACTTTTAAAAATAAAAATTATAATATATTAACAATAATAATAAAGAAAAATTAAATTAAAAGTATATGGAACCTAGATTTCTAAATTCCAATTAAACATTTAAACTACCCTTAATTTCAATTAAAAAAAATTAATTAAACTACCCATATTTTTAATTTATTTTTCTTCATTATTATTGTTAATATATTATAATATATGGAACCCATGAACCCTAAATTACTCGTTTTTTTTACCGGTTAGTTACACCCATGCACCCTGAATTATATGCGAGGTAACAATATGCCCCTAAACTTTATTTTTTTGACAGTAAACCTCTTGAACTTTCATTTATTGACAAAAATTGACGGAATAGTAATGAAACATCATTTACGTCATTTTTTAGTCACTTGCTCTTCACGTGGGTTCGTACTAAGGGGTAAATCTGGAATATCATAAATGTTTAATTGCACTAATACCTTCTAATTTATACACGAGGTAGCAATGTGCCCCTTGATTTTTTTTTTGTAGTAAACCTCTTGAACAATTGAAAATTGACAATAATTGACGGAATCCACTTTCCGTCCATCTTCTTATCATGTACATTGCACGTGTATGGGAAAAATTGGAATAAATTATGAATTTTTTATAAAGATTATTATATTAACAAAAAATATTATATTAAATATAAAAAACAAAAAAAAAACAAAATTTCCATATCCAATCATCCAAACAAATCAGATTCCATCTACATTTTCCATTTCTACCTCTCTTTCTCTCTCTCTCTCTCATAAGTTTTAATCAAAATGAATAGACATTCAACAATACAATCAATCGTAATGACAGAAACCCTGTTTGAAATCTCATCCCACCCATCTCATTCTTCCATAACTCAACCACTTCTTCCATGAATCTCGGCTAGAAATCTTAACCCAAACCTGTGTGATAAGATCGAGATCGATATGAGAGATCCACCCCAAATCCAAGGTTCTACCATCAGCTTCTTCAACAACCCAAAAATTCAACAATTTGTCCCATGAAGACCCAAAACTCAACAATTCATCGATAAATGGAGGCGTTTCACTGATGGATCCAGAATAGAAGCAGTAGATAAATGGAAGGTTCGTCAAGATTCATTTGTTTTTAATTATATTATTATTATTATTATTATTATTATTATTATTATTATTATTATTATTATTATTATTATTATTATATTTTTGGAATTATATGAATGATTTTTTGTTGATTTTTTGATTTGGATCCAATTTGTGTTGAAGTGGGTGTTTGATTATATAAAAAAGCTATGGGTTTTATATTGAATTCAATTCCGACGGCGGTGGTTAGGGTTTGAGTTGGTGATGATGAAGATGATTTCGATTTGGGTGGCCATTAGCTCCAATTGTTGGTTTAATTCAAAGGTGTTTGTTGAAGAACTGGAGAAAGCTTTCTGAGATTTAGAAAAGCAAACAATGGTGAATGAAAGAGAAGCTATTTTTCATTTCATTTCAATTTCATTAAACAATTACAAGCTAAGCTGATTAGCATACTACCTTACTTGTTAGTTTGGTTAGGTCCATTGATTTTACTTAATCAACATACTAACATCTACTGCATTCACACCATAGAAAAAATGGTATAGCATAGAAAAAGAATAGGACACTCATACAGATGGTTAATGCAATACTCACTAACTTTATTTTAAGGAAAGGTTTCTGGGGAGAAACCTTGTTAACTGCATGTTATAGTTTAAATAGAGTGCCTAATAAGACAACAAAAATTATACCATATGAACTTTGGAAGAAAAGAAAACCTAATATTTATTATCTTAGAGTTTGGAGCGGTAGAGCCATAGTTAGACTTCTAGAACCTAAAATAAAGAAATTAGGAGAAAAGGGTGTAGAATGCATATTCATAGGTTATGCATAACACATTAAGTCATATATGTTTTTAGTCACTGAACCTAATAATTATGTTGAAGGTAACATTAGTAGCAAAATGTTTTACCCAACAGGAAGGCCTTGATTGTTTTGATACGTACCCCTGTTGCGAGAACTGCTACTGTCAGAACTTTGATTGCATTAGCTTCAATTTATCTTCTTGAAATACATCAAATGGATGTAAAAAATTCTTTCCTCAATGGAGAATTGGATGAGAAAATTTATATAAAGCAAACTGAAGGGTTTGTAATGCCTGTACAAGAACAAAAGGTTTGTAAACTAGTCAAATCTTTGTATGGCCTTAAACAAACACCGAAGCAATGACATGAAAAATTCGATAAAGTTATTATTTCAAATGGTTTCTGAATTCATGAATCTGACAAATGTGTATACAGTAGATTCAACGAAAACAAAGGTGTAATTATATGTCTTTATGTTGATGAAATATTAATATTTGGAACTGACGGTGTGAAAATTGAACTCATAAAATCACTATTGTCATCAAACTTTGACATGAAAGACATAGGGTTTGTTGATGTGATTTTGGATATAAAAATCTTACAAAATAATGATGGCTTAATACTGACCAAATCACATTATATTGAGAAAATATTGAAGAAATTCAACCATTTCGACAGTAAGCCATTATCCATGCCTTATGATCCAAACATACGGTTATACCATAACACTGGGAGAATAATATCTCAATTGGAATATGCTCGTGTCATATGGTGTCTTATTTATGCCATGACATGTATTATGCCTGATATTGCCTTCGTTGTAGGAAGATTGAATAGGTATATTGATATGCTAGTCAATTACACTAGCATGCATTGTATAGGATTTTGAAGTATTTGAAGTATACAACTGACTATGGTATACATTATTCTGGATATCCTTCAATTTTGGAAGGATTTACTGTTGCCAATTAGATCACTTATAAAGATGATCATACATCCACAAGTGGGTGGATTTTTACGTTTGGTGGAGGATCAATCTCTTAGGGTTCCAAAAGCAAAATTGTATAGTTGATTCCACCATGGCTATTGAGTTTACTGCATTAGCATCATGTAGTAAAGAGGTAGAATGATTAAGGAATTTAATAATAGAAATTTCATTGTGGCCAAAACAGATGCCTCTAATATCTATCCATTGTGATAGTAAGGCAACTTTGTCTAAAACATATAGCCATATGTACAATGGAAAGTCTAGACATACTAATCTAAGACATAGTTATGTGAGACCGTTGCTCACAGATGGTGTGATCATCATTGATTTTGTTAGATCAAGTCAAAATATGGCAAACCCACTTACTAAAGGACTCACAAGGGATTTGGTATCTAAAACTTCAAGAGGGATGAGACTGAAGCCAACATTTAAATATCACCAATGATGGAAACTCAACCCAACACTTGAAACATCAAGATCTTGGGTTCAACGAGCAAAGTACATTATTTGTTGTGATTGCGTTCACTATAAAATTGATATATATATATATATATATATGCATATGCGTCCTAGAGGTAAAAGTGTTTGGTACCTATATATACTAGAAAGGATAATCTTTTAAGCTTTTAATAGACTTATAATAGATTTCTGTTGAGATGTTTTTACAGGAACATTTCTGATAACGTCTACCTATATGAGTGTCGAGGATGCCTTTATGTAATTTGACTTATTACTAAAGCATTCATGAAAACCCAAGATATAAATGTAAGGCGTTTACACACATCATCAATTTTTGAACACTTGAGATTTTGAAAGATTATGTGTGAGACATATCTGGTTAGTAAGATAAGGTCGCTAGTTCAAAGCTTGCCTACCATGCTACGTTGACTAACTTTGACGTGTTTCACTAAGTGAAAGGTTCAATCGAAAGACACCTTCATTTATGCATAAAATTTCCAAACCTGTGCAAGAGATTTTCAAATTTATTTAGAAAATGGTGGAGGATTGTTAGAGAATTTTCAAATTAAATTTGAATGGAAAAGATGCAACTTTCAAAAGTGGTGTTGATGATATTTTTTTATGAACAAATACAACCTTTCAAAGAGGTGTAACTTTCACATAGAGATGTTTTTGTGTTAGAGTAAATTTAACAGACTATTTTAATAATAGTTGTAATGGTTTATGAAAGTTGTACTGTTCGGTGAAAGGGTGAATAACACTCTATAAATTGGACAATGTACACCACTTGCAAAACATCATAAACTTAACCAATTTACTTACAAATTGATCCGTCTCCGCCTATATTCTTCTCATCCAATTTCTTTAAATTTTATTCATTATTTTTCTTGCATAAAATTGTCAATATTATGTTAAACTGCAGTAACAGAATATTGTTTCTTAGCGGGTATGTCATCAACGGTGGTCGTGGTTTAAGTCTTTAGTCCACAATGATATTAAAACATTGAGGCTTCATTGTATCTTGGAGGCATATTTGCATAACCTGATGCATCACTAAATCGGTTGAGGACAGATAGTGTCTTAAGGAAAACGACTTTAGTAACGTATCTTGAAGCCCATGTTTTATATTACTGTAGTGATTTTTGTCCAACATACAACAATTTGGTTCAACCTAATTTTACAGTGACACGGAACTTCGACAGTAAAGGTACACAATTTCCTTTTTGAAAAATATTTTTCTAACATTATCAAGGGAGATCCCAAGTAGCATTGGAAAAATTCAAACCCTGATTAAATTTTCCATAGCACACAATAAGCTAAAAGGCCGTATCCCAAAGTCATTTGGAAACTTAATTAGCTTGGAATTACTAGAATTTAGAAATAACCTCTCAGAAGCAATTCCCAAATCTGTAGAAAAATTACGGTACCTAAAATATTTCAATGTGTATTTCAATAGATTGGATGGAGAAATTCCAACAGGAGGAGCTTTTGCAAAATTCTTAGCTAAAACATTTATAGGCAATGGTTAACTTTGTGGTGCTCTGCGATTGCAAGTCCCCCAAGTAAAACTGGTACCATCTGAAAATCCAAGACGAGACAAATAAGTGATAATGATATTCATAATATTAGCAATCGTATCAACCATATGTTGGGGTTTATGCCCTAAGCATATAATTTGTAAATGGATTTATGAAGTAAATAAAAGAAAATGTTCAATTTATTATGTTATGTTTTTTATTTTATAAACTTGTGTACATATTAACATCCTAGATTGCCGGATGTAATCTCGAACTGTGTATATGAGTGTCATATACGGATGGATACAGTAAGAGACGTGCAATCTAAAGAGTCCATAGATAGCAAATAAAGCTGGGTACTTTATTTGTGGTTAATCTATAGCTGTGGTCCATTCCGTAATGTACAGTGATTCTATCCTGAATCATTCATATAAGATATGGGAATGGAGGCACCTTGTATGATGTGATCATATAGGACTGGGTCATGATCTATATGAATCTCACACAAAGATCCGTTTACCGATGAGATTCATATATATCAACTAATGATAGCTATATATGGGTGATCTTAATCTTGAGTGTCTTATCGACTCCTTCAGGTTAGATCGTGGTCTTTGATATACCATGGGTGAGGTCAGATGTATTTCTTGATCAATATACTCCGTATGTTGGGATTGCGGTTTGGCTTGTGGCTGGGAAGGTTTGTACACAATAGTGGAATCCACTCCTTCTTGTGAGAAGTAGATGGTAGTTCCCTTAAGGGTTGATTCGGTGCTTGGACAATATGAGCTCTCTCCTAATTCCGTGAGGAAATATGATTTATTGTCCATTAGAGAATCAATGGTACTTAAAGGATATATGTAATTAGAGGGGTATAACGGACATTATGACCCAGCTCTAATTATGAACTATTGTGGAGGATCACACCATATGTAATAGCTATATCGATGGACACCGAATTGTATCTGTCTGTATAAAAACGTTTGCAGTTGAGAGAGTGCAGCTTCGGGTTTTTAGTGGAATAACACCGGAGTTAATAATCAAGGAATATTAATTAAAGAGTTTAATTAATGATTCTGAGTATTATTGGAGCTCAAAATACTGTGGGTCCATTAGGTCCCCTTGCTAGCCCGATCGATTTAGATAACAAGGGTCACGGTTAATTAATTGGATTGTCCAGTTAATTGTGTTACGAAAGTGACACGTATTTATTCGGGAACTAATTGAATAATGCGATTATTTAATTAATAGATAATGGTGATTAAATAACTTAAATAATGAGATTATTTAATTATGTTATTAATCACTAAATAGAGGGTGTATGTTGATATTTATTTTTGAATAAAATAAGATAATATGATTATTTTATTTTATTAAATTAAATAATTTATTTTTGAATTTAAATAGTTTGAATTCAAAATTAAAATCAAATTAAAGATATGAGATATAGATTTGATTAATTTTTTAAAGATTATAAGATATAAGTAATTAAAATAAAAAATAAAAAAGGGTTGCAACATACATGTATATATAAATTGACAAAAAGAAGTTTTTGGTTTTGTTTGAGTGGTTGGCTTTTGGTTAAAAAAAAAGGAAAAAGGCTGGTGAGTGAGTTTTTGTGAGGTATTTTTGTGTAAGTGTGTGCATGAACAAACACCACAAAGAGAGAAAAGGTTTTATGTACAAGTGTTGTTCATTAATATAAAGAAAGAGTTTTTTTTATTCTTTTCTCTTCTACACCCTCCATCCTAAGTTCCTGAGAATCGTGACGCGTCCACACGCAGTTACCAATCCCGGGAATAGCTAGGAAGATCAGTGGTACTGACCATGAACAAATCGAAAAGTGAAGGAACCTTCAAACGTTGGTATGGTTCTATTTTTTTTATTGATTATAATTTCCTGTATTTACATATATATTTTATTAGTGTAATAATTTTTATATGTATTTGTTCCGAAAATAATAACGATCAAAAGTTCACCGGTCCCAGATACAAATTACGATCTGTATAAAAAATTTTAAAAACCCTTTTCCGCTGCGTGATCGGTGAATTTGGTTCCAACATCGTAACTGTATTACTTGTCACAATTCTATGGTTTAGAAGCAAAAAGAGGAAAGGAAATTCTTTAGATAGGGAAGATGTTTCAGTTCTTGCAACATGGAGGAGAATTCCCTATGATTGTGCAACAAATGGATTTGACGAAAGCAGTTTACTCGGCACATGAGGTTTTGTCTCGGTATACAAAGGAAAACTTTTAGATGGGATAGACATAGCTATAAAGGTTTTTAATTTGCAAGTAGAGAGAGCATTAAAGAGTTTTAATGACGAAGTGAAGTAATGAGCAAAGTTTGTCACAAAAATCTTGTCAAAATTATCGGTTGTTGCTCTAACCATGACTTCAAAGCGTTACTACTGGGATATATGCCCAATGGGAGCTTGGAACAATAGTTGTATTCCCACAATTATTGTTTTGATATCCTTAAGAGACTTAACACAATGATCGATGTCGTATCAGTACTGGAATATCTCCGTCATGATTATGAAACACCCATTGTTCATTGTGATTTTAAGCCTAACAATGTCTTGCTGGATAAGTGAAGAAGATTCTATATATAAACCCACACTTTGGCTACTGTCGGATATATGGCACCAAGTAACATCTTTAATTTATGATTTTACTGTTTTGGAAATATATACATATGTTAGTATGCATATCTACAACTGCAATATGTACTTAATTATATGAGATGTATCAGGTTTTGTTTTATGTCTTCTGACTAAGAATAACATTGAACCTAAATAATTGCAGAGTATGGATCAGAAGGAATTGTTTATGTACAGCTTTGGCATTTCATTGATGGAAATATTTACAATAAAGAAGCCCACAGGCAACATGTTTGAGGTGGGAATAAGCTTGCAATGCTGGGTAAAAGAGGCATTACCTAATTCAATAATTGAAGTAACAGATGTTAATTTACTGAGAGAAGAACATTTCACTATTACAAAGGATTGTATTCCATCCATTCTGAAACTGACTGTGGATTGCTCGGTAGTTTCACCCGAAAGGTGTTGGATATGACTCGTACTCCTAATGTTTACCAAATGAGATTCACCAATGCGGAGACTTCCTAGAGATATATGATATGTTTGGAAGTCGAATATCATGATTAAGAGAGGCTTGAAGACTAGAAAGAACTGAAGAAACAAAGTCTGGCAGGAATCACGATGTGGACCACAGTGCGGACAAAGCGCATAGACTGCGGTATAGGGAGCGATCAACTCCAGTGGGATCATGCGGTGTAGACCGCGACAGAGGCAAATGCACCAACCGCGATATTCTGAGCGGTGGACATCTGTGACTTTACGCAATGTATGGCGCGGGTTGTAAACCACGACTCTAGCAGCGGTAATGACAAAATTTGTCCAGATCAGGAATGTTGCGTGAAAATAGGAAAGGTTCTTTCTTTTGGATGTTCTTATGCTTATTAGAAAAAGAAAAAAGAGTTTGTTGTCATGAAGAATAGGAAAGTCCTATACTTGAAAAAAACGGATTTCTACTTAACAAGAAGTCTTGTCATAAATAGAAAATAGTATTTATGTGGAACAAGTAGTTCTTGTATGTATAAGTGTAGAATTTTCTTTTATCTTAAACTCCATGTAATTCATATAAATAGCCCATAATAGCTAGGTTATTGTGTGAGGAGCAAATTAGTAAACATTAGAGAGATTTCAGCGAAAGCATTGAGTGTAATTAGGTTTGGGGTATTTTAGAGAGAGAATCCTGAAAGTGTGGATGTAACAATATTATATATAGTGGAACTTTCTCTTGTTACCCTGACGGCTGTGGTTTTTTCCCGATTTGGGCTTCCACGTAAAATCCTTGTGTTGTGTGATTGGATTGATTATCTCTTCCTTATTCTTTTATTTCTCTTTTGCTATTGTTTGTTTGTGTTCTATTAGACAACGCTTTTACATAGTGACGATTTGTTCGCTAACAATTGGTATTAGAGCCCTAATTGCTTGATAGTGGTCCTAACAACTGTTATGCAAAGATGATGAGATTCGAGGTTAATACGTTTGATGGAAAAGTTACACAATCATCCACTTGTGGAGTAGGGCCCCAAATGCACTCCATTGGCTTTTAGAGACGTTCCTCACCATACCCTGTCAGGGATAAGAGAGTAGGACCCACGAGCTTTCAAATCATTGGTTCAAACTAGAGATTTGACGATCTACAGATTTACATGGTACCTTACGCGGTACACCTTGACGTAGCGTACCACGTAACTCATTTCTTGGACCTACTGTGATGTTCTGTGGTACGCTCATGCGGTACACATTTTCTTCTGATGCAGTATTGCGTGACAACTTCCATACAGATTCTAATAACTTTTGTGGTACACACACGTGGTATGCATCTTTTTCTGACAGGGTACGTGTACCGCGTGTTTGCTCCTCCACAATTAACATCTCCGTTTTTACCCCGAAAATCTCCCGAATCCGCACAAGGATGTCTCTAGAATGGAAAGGACATGCATAAGCTATTTGGAACATTAAAAGATGACATTTTTAAATAAAACAAGATCAAAAATATACGAAATGATGGTTACACAATGCATAAAAATAAGCTTATCAAATACCCTCAAACGCGTATTTTGCTCGTCCTTGACTAAAACCTGAGACAGTTTTTTAAGAAAAACTAAACTATATTTACTTTATTTCTTGCTGAGTCAACCGAAGAACGAGATGCAAAGTTGGGCAAACCAAAAGTAGAATACAAACATGCTAAGACCACTGAATAAGGGCAGGAGAAGTGCAGACCAAGGTGCTACAATACTAAGGATTGCAAATCCAAGGTACATTAAAAGTATCGAACACAAAAGTCTTATGACTGCATTTTTCCTCGACTCTAGGCCTCACTAGAGTTATGGATGAAAAGATTAAGAATTTTTTCTAGAAGAAGCGAAAAATTTAGACTAGAATTAGACAATATCATCTTAGGGGTCAATAAATTATTGGCACCATTTGGGGGGGTTAGAGGGTTGTGCAAATATCACCATTTTACTAAAGTATGTTTAAAAGGCACAATTTAGTGTGATCGGACAAAAATACCCCAAAGTTTTCGTTTTGTTAGTGTGAAAAAACTAGAGTGAGAAGGAGACCGACGGTAACAGAATCAACGACAAAGTGACCGGAACGTGAACAAAAGAATACACCAGATTTGTTGCGATTGACAAAGGTAATTTCTGTTCGTTTTTTTTCTGGATTTTGTAGTTGATAACTTGTCATTGCATGTTAGACTTGTGTTTTGTTGATTGAATTCGTAGATTAGGGTTCAAAACGAGATCTGAGAATGGTTGTGGTTTAGGTTAGGGTTTGAAATTAGGTTGAATATATGATGAGGAAGATGAAATTCTGGGTATCGATGAATTGTAATTTTGAGAATTTTTGAAATCGAGAATTTTTTGAGCGAAATCGAGGTTTTTTGGAACTAAATCGAGTATTTTTAATTAAGAATCGAGGATATTTTTCAAACGATCGAGATTATTTTTAAAAGATCGAGATTATTTTTAAAGGATCGAGAATTTTTTTCAGGGGATCGAGAATTTTTTCAAGGGATCGAGAACCTTTTCCAAATGGATCGAGATTTTTTTTCAAACGATCGAGAATATTTTCAAAAGATCGAGATTTTTTTTAAACGATTGAGAAAAATTTTCAAACGATCGAGAATATTTTCAAACGATCGAGAATATTTTTCAAACGATCGAGATTATTTTCAAACTATCGAGAATATTTTTCAAACGATCGAGAATATTTTCAAACGATCGAGAATATTTTCAAACGATCGAGAATATTTTTCAAACGATCGAGAATATTTTTCAAACGATCGAGAATATTTTCCAAACGATCGAGATTATTTTCCAAACGATCGAGATTATTTTCAAAGGATCAAGAATATTATGAAAGGATCGATAATATATTTCACAGAGTTTTGTCTGGTTTACTTATGTATTGTTTCTGTGGCATTGTAGATGAGGAGCAGGTTGAAGGATTTCCTTAAAACTCCATAGGGAGATTGGTTCAAGGGAAAATTGACTCGCCATGATCATTTTGAAGCCATCGCCCGTATAGACGATGCATTGAACCGGGTCCCAGAACATTTTGCTGTTAAGGATCGGCATCGATTCATGGCATCCTATTTCGGGCATTTCATGTCGATGCACCAGGAGATGAAGTTTTCTAGTGGTGTTATCCATCAGCTGTTGTTGCGGGAGTTGGACCATGATGGGCCAACAAATGAGATGTGGTTCCTGTTAGGGAACCAGATGGTGAGGTTTTCGAAGGTGGAATTTTCCCTCATTATCGGATTACATTTTGGACTTGTACCGGACACTGGTCTGTATGCTGCAGTGGAGAATGGCATACATCAATGGTACTTTTGTACAACTGATAAGGTATCATTGGAGGAGTTGAGGGTTGTTCTTACCTTGGGAGAGTTTCAGGAGGAGTACAATGCTGTGAAGTTGTGCCTCATATACATGCTGAATGGGATATTGATGGGGGTGGACGAGAGATTCAAGATTCCAGTTTGGCAGTTTCGGTTGGTAGAGGACCTCACTGCTTTCGATGATTTCCCATGGGGTGCCCATATATGTAGGCATTCTATTTTGTCTTTCAAGCATGCATTACCACGGCGACATGAGAAGAGAGGTCAGCAGTAACAGGGCGATGTTGTACATACCGTTGAGGGTACAACATTTACGATCTGTCGCATGCCCTCTTAGTAAGAACATTGAATTACAAAATCGACTTTATAGTTCGTTGCCTAATTTTTTTGGATTCTAAATGTACTTATCTTTGATGCAGATATTTGCTTTCGAGATGATCCCCCATCTGGACGTCGATTTTGCTGCTCGAAGGGCAACGAAGTTTTCTTCTCGTATGTTGAAGTGGGAGTTGACAAAACAACCTAGAGGGAAGAAGCTGGAGAAGATTTTCAGTGATAGGGTATGTATTTAATTTTTCAATCGTTATATTAGTTACTATGTTTACAATGACATTCCTCTAACTAAATTTTTAGATGTTTGTGAGGAAGGAAATCGTGCCCACAGCAGCTGAGGAGGGAGCACCTTACTTCGCAGGCCTAAGCGATGAGGGGAGCCTATATGTAGAGGAGGATAGGGTTCACCTTCCGTCTATCCTTGATCAGACTACTGACCGTGGGAGACATAGAGATGGTTCTGAGGAAGAGGGTGAGGGAGGGAGGCACAGTGATACGGAGGCTTCTGACCCATCGGGCCCAAGTTTCAGTGCCATGGACACTGAGGGATCTGAGCCGTCTCCTTTGCGAGTGAGGCACCAGACCTGATGCATCTAGAGGGGACTCCCGTGCAATCGTTGGACTTGATGTGGAGGAAAGTTGAGATGATAGTTTCATTTTTATTAACACGACCTATTGAGTTTTTTAGTACTAACAATGTTGACATGAATTCAGGCCCCATGGGAACATCATTTCAACGAGTTACGTGAAGCCCTCAGGAAGAGTAAGGATGATCAACACCGGCAGCACCGGGAGTTGTTGATATGATCTGGAGGAGTAAGGAGGATTGACAAGAGCAACACCGGGAGTTACTGGCATTGATAGGGAGGCTTTCCGGCATCAAGACGCATATGCACCAGGATGGTCCACCTGGTCCTGATCCTGATCCTGACTTTACTCCCGGAGATACAACAAGTGGATATTCTTGGGGGACAGACAGCACCGGTGCTCATCTAGAGGATCCACATACTGGAGGGGCAGTTTCGGATATTGAGCTTGACCAGCGTACTGGAGATACAGGGCTTGTTACATGTACAACAACATGCTCATTAGTCGAGTGACAGTCGATCCCTCCGATCGAGCAGCAGACTCCCCCTCCATTGCCCCTACCGGTGGGGCAGCAACCCCCCCTCTACTGCCCTCATCGATCGAGCAGCAGCCTTCCCCTCCACCTCTCCCTCCCCCTCCCCATCCACCGCCCACATCAATCGATTGACAGTTGCCCTTCTACCCCCGGCATCCATCCAGCCTCAGGGGGGACAGACCTCATCATCGCACCACACCCCAACGGGTGGAGTTTGACTGGAGAGACGCGTACTGAAGCACGGTTGGCAGTTGCTCAGCCCGTACACAGAACCCTGCCGACCAAAGAGGGCGAGGATAATACTTCAGGCTGCTGACCATGTTTTCGATCCCCACGGACTGGTGGATGGTGACCAGTTGAAGGCTTACCGAGCCTTCAAGAAAAACATAAACGGGGAAACGTAAGTAATTCTTTTTTCTAATATGGTGGCAGGTTTTCTTCTGTTCAATTAAATATTTGTGTTGCTAATGGAAAATTAATGCAGACGTGATGTGGACATGTTAATGTCAGTTGATGCTGCATGGTTCCATCCAATGCAGACTAACTTCACGAACTTTGAGGACGAGGTATAATGAACCCATTTTCTATATAATGTTTGTTTTAGATTTGATACACTCCTAACAGTTTATTACTTGTATATACTCCTAGCATATGGACGCGTACCTCCATATTCTTTGGAAGCGACAGCGAGCATTCCTGACTGCGTACAACCAGATGATCAACATCTTGGATACATAATTTTTTGTAAGTATTCCACAAAAATCATGATTACGTATGCTTTTACATTTGTTTGTAAAACAATACTAATTTTTTATCGATGAAATGTTTGTACAGTCTTATTTAGAGGTCCAGTACAGGAGAATGATGCTCGCGGGGACATCGCCACGACGCCGTGGAATGTGCTGGGATCCTGGTGGACCAATTAGGACCTTACGATGGTGCATGGTGGTGCCCCGATTGGATGCCATCTGTGGCACGAGGTTGACATGGTAAGTGGTACTTGGTTTGCAATTACAAATATAAATGTCTTTATACATCCTAACACCTTCTTTTTACGTTTACAGGTCCTGATACCGTGCAACATTGAGAACCAACATTGGTTATTGGTGACCGTCGACCTCACATCCGGAAAGATGTTCATAGTCGACCTCTGGAGACAGGAGGTGTCAATGAATATCCATAAGTAGCACGTAGCCCCCTTGCGCTGGTTTTTGCCCTCGATGTTGCATCAGACCAATTTTCATACTGCGCGATCCCTGACCGTGAGACGTTCCCCAAGAAAAATAGGTCCTTCCCAGTTAGCGTGGTGTCCGCAACCCGTGTCCCCCAATAGAAGAAATCGTAAGACATATTGTTTTCATTTACTTTGAGATTGAGTTATTAAATTATGATTGTTTTATTAACACATGTTAATGTGTCCAACTGTAGGGGTAATTGTGGTCCCCACACGTTAAGATTGATCGATTGCATTCTGGCGGACAGGAAGGATTTCAATTGGTCGAAAGACGATATGGAGATCATTCTGGAGAAGATGGCAGTTGAGATATTTTCAAACTCCCGGTCTGTTTAGTTTTATGTAGTAATTCTTCTGTACATGTACCATTGTTTTATAAAAAAAAATTACATTAAAATGAAATTTTACATTAATTTTTGTTTTCTTTTCAACTATCATAATTCACAAGTTTAACAGTAATTAGAAATCCTCTTTAATTATAATTGAAATTCAATTATTGAACAAGTCATACGAGTACTAGATTTCACAATGTTATCACCATAACGTCTAAAATCATTCCACTGTGGAGTCTCTGGTTGGGAACGTCTGTCTGTTGTGGCCAACTGTATGACAGATGCTACACTTGCGTCGGTATTCCTCAGGAACAACTCTACTCTGACCTTCATTAATCAAAGCTGGGTTAGAACATCTCCTGGAATTATGTCCTGGTTGTCACATCTTCTACAGTTTTGTGTAGTTGTCTTCTCCGAAGACGATATATGTCGACCTGCCCTAGGGCGTCCTGCTTGTCTCCTAGAGATTGGATTCAAAACCACCCTCTCAGCGATGTCAGATGGCACAACCCAATTGAAAGGATGTCCAACCGGTATAATTGGGACCGAGTACGAGTCAATAAGTGTCTGTCTCTTGTAGAAATCCGCACACAGGGAGGTGAAATCCATGTTTTGGTCTCTTTAAAAACAATGAAAACAATGTGATTCACGTTGCAGTAATATTAACCGTATACTAAAACATATGATGTATCTTACGACAGCGAGCACGTGAGAACATGGAAGCTGGTCTATTTGGAATTTGTTGCATGTGCAGGTCTTTTGGGCTAGGTCAACGGTCCACTGTTTTCCAGACTACTTCACAGAGAATATGTTCCAATCAACTGGATTTACGATCATAAAATTACACTTCTCCACGCATTTTAGGATCACAAGATATGCTGCGTCGATCAACTGATGATGCATGGACTGTTCAGCGATATGACGATCATGAAAAACGTTGTAGCATATTCCTAATGAACTCTGCCATAGTCAATATAGGCAGTTGCCGTGTAAATTTTAGGCATGAGTTTATGCATTCTGTAACATTTGTTGTCATAACCCTGTACCTTCTGTTGGGGCAATGTACACGGGACCACTTGTGTGGACCGACATTAAGTACATAATCATATGCATTCGGGTGCAAGTTTCATAATTCTTCCATGTGCCGGTTATATTCCAACTCGGTGTACGCTCGGGCTGCTTCGTCAATTATTGTGGCAACATCCTTTCTGTGATATCACTTTTTAATATTTTCAGAAAAGTGCCAGCAACATATGGTATGGGTGGCATAAGGAAACACTTTAGAAATCTCTGCTTCAATGCTTGCATGAAGATCAGAAATGAAAACCAAATCATCTATATGGCCAAACCTTTCAAGCAATCCAAAAACCAATCCCATGATAGGTTGTTCTCTGAGTCACCGTAGCCAAAAGCAATGGGATAAACCTGTTCATTCCTATCTTGTGCAGTTGCAACAAACATAGTACCCCCCGAATCTTCCTGTTAAATGGATACCATCAACAGCAATAACTGAACGCAGACACCTCTGGAATCCTCTAAGTGAGGCACCCAACGACATGAAAAAGTAGAGGAATTTACCATTAATGTGTGTAAATCGTGTTATAAAAACAATACTCGCAAGTGTACGAATCGTGAAGATATCGTACAGCGGCAAGTAAGGATCGTTCCCACGAGGAAAAGTGATTTATTTGGTTAGATCTAATTCTAATCAAAGTTAAGCTAAAAAAATAGCCAGAGATTGATGGTGAATTGATTTAAACTAAAAACTAAATTAAATTAATCTAATGAAAGCAATTGAAGAGATTTGGTTGTGATCAAAGGTGAGAAAGTACTAGGTCATCAATGCTCCCCTACTATGTTTACTCAATGTTTCGAATTGACTGTGAAAGATATTAATCAAGTTAAGGGTTCGTTCTTATTTTAAGTATGATTGTTACTGTATGATCTTGGGATGAATTAAGTGTTCTCAATTACAGTTTACCCATAGATCAATGGTGCAATCTACAATCGAGAACCTCTAGTATGGAATTAGTTACACATGGCGAAAGTAGAAAGAGAAGAGAAAGAAACAATAAAACCCATTGATGAATTCTTTTTCGTCTTCAATCTTCGATGTATAAAGATGAATGTTGATGTG
This sequence comes from Dipteronia dyeriana, assembly GCA_032871835.1. Taxonomy (NCBI): domain Eukaryota; kingdom Viridiplantae; phylum Streptophyta; class Magnoliopsida; order Sapindales; family Sapindaceae; genus Dipteronia; species Dipteronia dyeriana. Next base: position 71,250,283 of record CM065301.1, on the reverse strand, counting down.
TTGTGATGGATTGGTAGTGGACGGCTTGAATTTCCGTAATCAAAAAACAACATCTATATATATATAGGTTTTCTTTTTAAAATAGGGTTCAGAATTCCCAATACACCAAGGATTCGCACGACCGCTCCTTCAGCCGCGGCACAGACAACTTACCCAGACCGTGGTTCATCAAGAGGTGTGCTCTCTGTGAAGTTTCACGGTGTAGACCGCTCTGGAGGCACTACCTTGACAGCGGTACAGACCGCGGTTGTTGAACATGATACGGTTGTGATTCTCCGCTCTTTAGACCGCGGTGAAGGCACTGCTTGGGCAATGACCTTCACAGCGGTAATGGACAAAATTGCTCCTTTTTGCTTCAAATCTTCCAAACACAACATTAAAGTCCAATGTCCTGAAACATGCTCAATCACACAAATTAAATACCTAAAAATGCTCAAGAAACAAGCAATTGATAGGCGGAAAGTGGATTAAAAACATATACAAATAATGACCGATCAAATACCCCAAAACCTATATTTTGCTAGTCCTCGAGCAAAACTAAAAATAAAAACTAAACCTAAACCTAAAAATAAAAATCCTGACTAGATAAGCCACTTTCGTAGGGAACACGATAGCATTGAGCGTCTGCTACAAGCCTTATAAGAAAAATTCCAATCGTTTAAAATGCATTTGAACTGTGCCCAAATCAAAACAATACATGCAAAAGTCAATAAGTAAAGACTAAAGTTATGTCACAAAAACTTGATGGCATTGCTCAATTTGTTTTAACGAAAAGCCCATTCTCAAGACGTTCAAGTTTCAAAGTTACATTCGCTAAACACCATAGATGTAATTTGCCTTGACTCTAATTCTCACAGGATGTCACTCATTAATTTCACACCGAATCTTGACAAATACACTCAACAAATATATGTGAATGGAGTTTATGCACAAGAAATTTCAAGATATAATCGCATATGAATAAATGATAGAAAGAACGCTTGATTTCATACAAAAGATCTCACGAAAGAATTAAGCATTATGAACAAGATAGACACATTATTCACTTCTACTTTCATAGTAAGGATAACCAGTGGATCAGGTAGACTTTAATTAAGGTTGTAATTGGGCCATGGGTGAAGGTCAAGAAAGAATGGGAAAATAGGGATTCAAAAACCTAGGATCATATCATAAGAGTCTTCAATAACTTTACGGCTTCGTATAGAACTCTTAATCATCATCACAAATGAAATATTCATTTCTTATTAATATCCTATTTTTTAAAAAGTTCACCATTCTAATTTACTCACATGTATTCATTAAAATCTACTTTCTGATTCTCATACTTTTTTTTATATATATAAGAATTTAATTATATATATATATATATATATGAGAATCAGAGGATTACATGTACATGGAAATCATAATTATCAACTAAATTTTTGGTTTACATGTACATGGAAATCATAATTATCAACTTACTTTTTGGATTGAATGCAACTCTTTTCCTTCATTGGCCTCTGATCGAAATATCCATAAATCATGTGCAAAAATATAACATCTGCTTCACATTCTCAATGTATGATCCCAAGTTATAAGGTATGACTAAATTATGGCTTATTGGGTTACGGTTAATGTGGTGAAGAAAGAAAAAGGCTTAATAATTGTTTGGCTTCAAAATTGGCTTTGATGCACACAACATACGGGTAGGAAATATTTACGGTCTTTTAAGTAGTTTTAAGCACACATAGTCTAATCATCACTTCCACTGATTCGACTTACTCGGGATCAAAATAAACATGTGACTTCTTTTTTATGATGAAAGTTCTATAATGCTCAATATATACCCTATAGAGATCAAATCTAAATGCTAAGAACCTACGGAGTGTTTAGGAGTAAAAACAAAAGAACCCTCTATAATTATATTTATGTACGCTTTTTGGCTTGGTGAACTCACAAGGGTAGTCTCCATTATTAATCATGGCAATTCAACTAAGCTTCTTATCCACTATCATATCAAGAGTATGTCATAAATTTTGAAAAATGCAATGCATTACTCTAAGTGGCAAGAAGTTAGTGTAAACTTAGTGATTAATGCATATTATCTCAAGAGCACAGATCAAAACATAATATCATGGATCACATCACCCCCAAACCTAAACTCAACATTGCCTATAATGGTGACAAGCAAGAAAAGAAAGGAGCAGAAAAAGAATTAAAGAAAAATATTGCTAAATATTGCTAAATTCTAAATATTCAAAAAGAAAATTAAAACAAGAAAAAGAAAGAAAGAAAGATGCATATCCTTTAAAGTCCTCCGTCCTCGTCTGAAATATGCAGGATTTCTGTCCCCTGGTCAGAATCACGTTCATGATGTTGCGGCTCCATAGGGTCTTCCAATCCAAAACTAGGTGGATCATACCAAGAGCTGCCTCCTGCTTGAAACTCAAGTGGGGGAACCGGAGGCTGGAAACGCACACCTCCATCGTCAGCCACAGAAAACCGGCTAACGATAGTGCGTAGCTCTGTGATGCTCTCTTCAACAGTGTCAAAGCGCGTGTTCATCTGCTCCTTCAATCCTCTACACTGATTGTCCATGTGCTCTTGCATTGCCTGAACAAAGAATCAAAATATGCATTTCCTGGTTGAGTAGCCTCTGGCTGAGCAGCTGACCGAACATCTGTATGATCCTCAGGTATAGGATCGGTAACCTCCATCTGTAGCTGTTCCTCTCTCTCCTGGCGGCGACGACGCCGTTCTCCATATTGTCATATCGTAGGTACCCCCCGATCGTGACAGAGCTTGTTCCATACTGTTAGTAATAAAATACTAGGTGCATGCTCCTCCAGTCCGGCATCCACCTCAATACCTGTTGTCCTGCAGAAAGCTGTAATTAAACAGGGGAATACCATAAATGACCCATCTTTACAACCACTGTCGTATATTGCCCTAAAAATTACTCGACCAATATTAATTGGCCTGCCAGTCACTAGTCGATGCAACAAACGGGCGGGTTCAAAGAAAAGCTCGGTGCGATGTTGTGTAGGTCTCAAGGAGTATAAGATGAAGATGTTCCTGAATGCAGCATCCACTCTCAAGTCCCTCTGATATAGGTGAACCTTCTGATTCCATTCCGCCCTGCCATCTATCCTAAGTACTTCTGCCAAACTACTCGAGTACTGATCAATTTCATCAATCGTATCTATCCCAATATTACTGTTGACTCGTACCTCCGGAGTTGCGAAAAACTTATTAATTGCATCCGGCGATATATGGACCTCGACTCCTTAGACCAGTACTGCCCCTCCAGTTAGAAATCTTTCTGGGATCATGCTGGCATAGAATTCAGCCACGATACTCCTATTTGGTTTTGGGGGCCTCTGAACAAATCCGGCCCATCGACGGGTAGCAAAAATATCTGGCACAGGGGTTTCCCCAAAACTGGGCACCTCAATGCCCTTCTCCACGATCCAAGGTCTTCTCTGAAACTTAGACACTCTATCTCTAAAATCCTTATTCTGAACTATTCATGAAGAAAAGACCTCTTTTCCTCTGGAAGTGCTGCTAACCCGAGGCCTTTTACCCAAATTTGTTCTAGCCATCTGCACACATAACACAAGCAAACAATCCAAATTAAACAGAATGTACATGAATTTCGGCAGCAATTCAGCTTAAATTTTGACCCAAATTTTCAAACAATCACTTTGTTCTTAAATCATACATTCCACAAGCATTCCATAAACAAGATAAATTGATTGAAACATAAAGGCAACATATTAAACACACATTTAGACAAAAATTAAAATTCTCTTCTAATAAATCAAAATTCGAAATTCCAAACATAACCAAATAGAGATTGTCCACTAAACTTAATCATGTAATGATTATCAATATAAACAAAGCCCATTATCCAAGAATGCATAAAATTCGTGTAAAAACACTCAAATATCACAAATCATTCTTGAGAACACATACCATCAACTTAGATCAAATTATGCCCAAAACTAAAATAAATACTTGAGAAATTCAAAAGGGAGACATACCTTTAATCATTGAAGAAGATGAGTGAAGATTGGCAATAAATTTAGTGAAGGAAAAATTAAAACGAAACAAGAAGAGAAGTAAAGGGAGAGAAAACGTATGCGCAGCGGAGAAGAAATAAGGGGAAGAAGAAAATCAGCCCAGACAGCGGACTTATATAGGTGCACCAATTTGTGCCCTACCGCGGTCTAGGAACATACCTGGAAGGCGGTCTCGGCCAAGGTCATGCGCTATTTTGCTTACCTGAGGCAACGAAACGCACCATTTAACTTAATGTACCACGGTGTAAACCGTGGTATATGCATTACATCTTTAGCGGTATGTACCGTGGTGTTTCACAGAGGATCATCGTTTTGCATGTCGCGGTCTAGACATCACGTCTATGGAGTGGTCTATGCCGTGAAAAATTCCAATGTGTACCTGCTTGCTAGGCCACGGTGGAGGCATGTGCCTCAGGGGTGGTCTACACAGCGCAGTTTGGCAGAGAGTACAGGTTTTGCCTACCGCGGTGTAAACATGTGTCTAGAGAGCGGTTTTGACAGTGGTGCTTGAACGAAATTCTATCAAAAACTTCCTCTGCACAGTTAAATATGCACAAATTAGAAGCACCTATTTTTTGTCATTCAAAACCACAAGATACCCCCAAACCTAAATTAAATAATGTCATTGAATTAAGCACAAGATTAAAAATTTGACAATATTTAATTATGGCTATAAAGGTTATTGTAATACACTAATCATGACTCGAAAATAAAGAAAAATCAAAATCAAAATAAAAACAAAAAGAATTGTACCTGGGTGGGTTGCCTCCCACCAAGCGCTTTATTTAACGTCTAGGCGAGACGGAGTAAAGTGCTACGGCTCTATGAGCTTGATCGATCCAATTTTCCTTGATTTGGAGATGCACAAATATGGTTTCAGCCTTTGTCCATTTACCTTGAATTTACCGCCATTCTGAAAATTCTCAATTTCTATGGCTCCGTGAGGAAAAACTTCTATAACCTTAAATGGACCTGACCACTTTGATTTCAGTTTTTCTAGAAATAGCCTTAAACGCGATTGATATAATAGGACTAACATTCCCGGTTGAAATTCTTTCCGAAGAATCTTCTGGTCATGTAATTTCTTAGTCATTTCCTTGTATATTTTTGCATTCTCATAGGCGTCATTCCGAAGTTCTTCAAGCTCACTTATTTGTAAAAGCCTTTCTTCTCCAGCCTTACATAAGTCAAAATTCAATTTCCTCAAGGCCCAATAGGCATTGTGTTCCAATTCTACCGGCAAATGACATGCTTTTCCAAAGATGATCCTGAAAGGATTTATTCCAATCGGAGTTTTGTAAGAAGTTCTGTATGCCCACAAGGCATCATTAAGCTTAAGTGACCAATCATTTCGATTTGGTTACACAGTCTTTTCTAAGATCTGCTTAATTTGTCTATTACTTACTTCCACTTGCCCTGATGTTTGAGGATTATATGAGGTAGCCACCTTGTGTTTGACACTATATTTCTTCATTAAGGAGGCAAAGACCTTGTTACAAAAATGGCTTCCACCATCACTTATTATTGCCCGAGGAGTCCCAAATCTGGTGAAAATATTCTCTTTGATAAACCTAACCACCACCTGCTATCATTTGTCTTAGTGGCAACTGCTTCGATCCATTTCGACATATAATCCACAGCCACCAAGATATAATTGTACCCATATGAGGATGGGAAAGGTCCCATAAAATCAATTCCCCATACGTCGAATATCTCCACTACCTGTTGGCTTAATAATGGCATCTCATCCCTTTTTCCAATGTTCCCTGTTCTCTGGCACCTGTCACAAGAGATACAAAAATTATAAGCATCTTTAAATAATGAAGTCCATAAAAAAACCTGACTGAAGAACTTTGAGAGCAGTCTTTTTAGCACTAAAGTGTCCTCCACAATGTAGATTGTGGCAAAATTTTAACACATCCTGTTGTTCTTCCCCTGGAACACATCTCCGAATGATTTGATCGGTGCCAAATTTGAACAAGTATGGTTCATCCCAGAAATGATGCCTTTTGTTGGAGACGAATCTTTTCTTTGATTGTGGGTTCATATTGGATGGAACGATTCGATTTGCAAGATAATTCACAATATCTGCATACCATGGATCTTGGCCACCTACTACCAATAGTTGTTCATCTGGAAAATTCTCATTGATTGGTATGGTCTGAGCTTGTTCTTCTCCTCCTTCATCGTCCACCAGTCGAGATAGATGATCCGCTACCACATTTTCGCTCCCTTTTTTGTCCCTGATTTCCAAATCAAATTCTTGTAACAAAAGGATCCACCGGGATAATCTCGGGTTCGCTTCCTTTTTGGTTAGCAAATATTTTAAAGCATCATGATCAGAATAAACAATGACCTTAGATCCTATCAAATATGACTGAAACTTCTCTAAGGCACTAACAACAGCAAGAAATTCTTTTTCTGTGGTGGAATAATTCAATTGGGCATCATTTAAAGTGCGACTAGTGTAGTAAATAACATGAGGCAATTTATCTACCCGTTGTCCTAAAACAGTGCCTACAGCATAGTCAGATGCATCACACATTAATTCAAAAGGAAGAGACTAATCGGGAGGCATGATTATGGGAGTAGATGTCAATTTATTTTTCAGAGTCTCAAAAGCATGCAAACAATCATCATCGAAAACAAATGTAGCATCTTTGGTCAACAAGTTACATAGGGGACGACTAATTTTTGAAAAATCCTTGATAAATCGCCTATAAAAACCTGCATGACCAAGAAAACTTCTCACACCTTTCACAGAAATTGGAGGTGGAAGTTTTGCTATTACTTCAATTTTAGCATGATCTACTTCTATCCCTTTTTCAGAAATAACATGCCGTAAAACTATTCCAGACTTGACCATAAAATGGCTTTTCTCCTAACTAAGTGTCAAATTAGTCTCCGTGCATCTTTTTAAAACAAGAATTAAATTATCAAGGCAATGGTCAAAAGAATTACCAAAAACAGAAAAATCATCCATAAATACCTCAATAAATTTTTCTAGCATGTCGGAGAAGATTGACATCATACATCTCTTGAAGGTGGCAGGAGCGTTGCACAACCCAAAAGGCATTCTTCGATATGCAAAAGTGTCGAAGGGGCAAGTGAACGTTGTCTTTTCTTGGTCCTCTGGAGCGATGGAAATCTGATTGTACCCTGAAAATCCATCCTGGAAGCAATAATAAACATGTCCCGCCTAACACTCGAGCATCTGATCGATGAACGACAAAGGAAAGTGATCCTTTTTGGTTGCCGTGTTGAGCTTGCGGTAATCTATGCACACTCTCCATCCCGTTGTCTTTCTTGTAGGGATCAACTCATTATTTTCATTGGCTACCACAGTGATTCCTGACTTTTTTGGAACAACATGTATTGGGCTCACCCACTTACTGTCGAATATTGGATATATTATACCCACCTTAAGAAGCTTAAGGACCTCTTCTCGAACAACTTCCTTCAAGTTTGGATTTAGCCTTCGTTGAGCTTCTCTCGAAGGTTTTGCCTCTTCCTCCAACAATATCTTGTGCATGCAAATGGTAGGGCTTATTCCCTTAATATCCGCTATAGACCATCCAATAGCGGCTTTATATTCCTTAAGCACCTTTATTAGTTTTTCCTCTTTCTCTTCATCTAAGTCTGAAGCTATAATTACCAGGAGCATCTCATCTTCTCCTAAGAAGGCATATTTGAGAGTGGAAGGGAGTGGTTTGAGCTCTAATACAGGGGAAGAGTTTGTAGATGGAATTAGAGACTTGTTGGTTTCATCTTGAATTAACTCATCTAACTCTTCAATCTTTAACTTCTCTTCTAAGTCCTCTTCTTGTTGACTTTCTCCATCATCCTCAAAGACATCTTTCACCCAGTCAAGTAACTCATCTAGGCTTTCATTTGCTAGTTCCTCTTGGATTGTAGAATTAATTACTCCATCGAGCAACAATCGGCTGAATAACAATCATCGGCTGCCTCAGGTAGTTTTAATGATTCAAAAACCTTGAATTCCACAGTCTCATCTAATACTGTCATTGTAAGCTTTCCATTATGTACGTCAATAAAGGTTTTTGCAGTTGCCTTGAATGGTCTTCCCAATAGTATTGGTTTACTGCCTCTTTCCTTGGCTCTTTCTTACATGTCAAGTACTACAAAATCTGCAGGAATAATAAGATTATTTACCTGAACCAACACATCTTCAATATATCCTCTTGGGTATCTAGCTGAGCCATCGACCAACAAAAGTGACATGCTTGTCTTCTTTAGATCATTCAACCCCAATTGTTCATAGATGTCATATGGCATCAAATTGATGCTGGCTCCAAGATCTAACATTGCTCTTTCCAGGGTAGCACCTCCAATAGTAATGTTGATGCAGAAACTTCCAGGATCTTGGAGTTTAGGTGGCAAAGACTTTTGAAGGACTACATTGGCACTTCCTATTATAAACTTCTGATGATTTTTGAAAAATCTTGGCTTGTAAGTGTGGAGATTTTTGAAAAATTTTGCATAAGCGGGCTTCTTCTGGATCATCTCCAATAAAGGCAAATTGACATTAACTTTTGATAGAATGTCATATATGTCTTTATATGATTTCTCTAACTTGCTCTTTTGCAATCTTCCTGGGAATGGAACTGGAGGAATATATGGATTAGGAGACTTGTGTAGAAGTGGTAGTTTGTTGGATTTTTCCACTACTTCATCTTTCTCTTTTTCTGATGACATATTTTCTCCTGAAGGACCTGAAACATTAGAAAAATCATTAGAAAGTTCAGCAGGTCCATTATTTACCAGTTCCTTGCCATTTCGGAGAACTGTCATAGCCTTTGCTTGTTCAGTATGGCTTGGAAATTTTCCCGGTTCACTTCTTTGATTAGCTTCAGCTAATTGCCCAATTTGTGTTTCTATCTTTCTTAATGAAGCATCAAAATTCTGCATTCTCATATCAGAGTCTTGGAATCTTTTGTCCACATTTTGTATAAATTGCTTCATTGTATCTTCTAATGATAAATTTGTGGGCTGAGATACAGGAATCTGCTGGGTACCAGCATTATACTGTCTCTGGTCATAATTGTTGTTATTTCCCCACTAATTCCTGGTACCTTGATTATCTCTCCAGAAGAAGTTTGGATGATTTCTCTATCCTGGATTGTATATGTTTGAGAAAGGATCATTCATAGGTCGAGAGTTGAAATTGTTCATAGCTTGTACTTCTTCCTCATCATTAGGTCCAGGACCTCTTGCTTGATACACTTCCGCATTATACCCTGGTTGCTCATATCCCTTACGTTGTTCTTCTCTCATTTGTCCCACCTGTTTGACAAGTACTTCCATAGTTTTCTGCATTTGGGACATTTGCATTGAGTTCCCGGCACTAGTATCTACCTCATAGACTCCCTTCCTTCTCCTAGAGTTCTTTTCTCAGGAATTTCTAGCAAATTTTTCGAAAATAGTTTACAATTCTTCTAGAGTCTTACCAGTCATGGATCCTCCACATGCATTATTCACTGAGGCAGTTGAGACGTCATTCATTCCATCATAAAACCATTGCCAGAGTTGGTGCATTTGATATCCATGTTGAGGACAATCAAATAGAAGCATCTTGTAACGTTACCATGCATCATAGAATGACTCTTGGTCCCCTTGAAAGAAATTTGTAATCTTGGACCTGATCTCACTGGTTTTCTGAGGAGAATAAAATTGATCAGTAAGTCTATCTACTACCTCTTCCCATGTTGTTAGTGAAGCTTGAGGCAAAGTCAAAAGCCATGTCTTCGCCTTTTCCTTGAGAGCATGTGGAATACACCTCATACGGAACTGATTTTCTGTCACCCTGGTGTTTGGAAAAGCTTGAATTGCTGCATAGAACTCTCTAAGGAATTTAAGCACATCTTCATTCGGAAGTCCGTAGAAAGCAGGCAGCAGATTATAATGGAAACTTTTCAGCTCATAATTTCTAGTTGCCTCATCCAGTGCAATGCATAGAGGGTGATTATCAACTATAGGCTTGTTGTAATCCTTCATGGTCTTGGTAGGTACAACTGGTAGATCTGGAACCTCTTGAATGTTGCAATTTTCATCGTCTCCTATTGTTCTTTGTCCAATACGATCAATGTTTTTGTTCAATGGTAGTACTTCTCCTTGCAATGATCTTCTACCTTGCATTCACCGTTGACACCTAAAACAAAAGGCAGACACACAGTAAACTACGAAAATAAAATAAAAAATAAAAAAAATAAAAAACTAAAAATCTGAAATTAATGACTCTACTTTCTAACTAATTAAATCTATTACTAAAAGTAAAACTAGAATTAACCAATAAATTCAACTAATCCCCGGCAGAGGAGCCAAAAACTTGATGTGTGTAAATCGTGTTATAAAAACAATACTCGCAAGTGTACAAATCGTGAAGATATCATACAGTGGCAAGTAAGGATCGTTCCCACGAGGAAAAGTGATTTATTTGGTTAGATCTAATTCTAATCAAAGTTAAGCTAAAAAAAGGCTAGAGATTGATGGTGAATTGATTTAAACTAAAAACTAAATTAAATTAATCTAATGAAAGCAATTGAAGAGATTTGGTTGTGATCAAAGGTGAGAGAGTACTAGGTCATCAATTCTCCCCTACTATGTTTACTCAATGTTTCGAATTGACTGTGAAAGATATTAATCAAGTTAAGGGTTCGTTCTTATTTTAAGTATGATTGTTACAGTATGATCGTTACCGTATGATCTTGGGATGAATCAGGTGTTCTCAATTACAGTTTACCAATAGATCAATGGCGCAATCTACAATCAAGAACCCATTAAGTGCAAGAACAATGAACCAAAACCTACTTGCATAGATCAATGCTAAGATCAGTTTTATCCATTCAATTGAATATTAATTAAGATTACGTATAGATCAATACTCCAACCTCAATCATTAAATTATCAAAACCCTAAATTCATGCCAACGTATGATCATGCATTAACAAGAAATAAGAATTAAGACATAGGATGGATTGAATGAAACAAAACTTAATTTAATTAAATATAGTCAATTATAACAAAAAGCATTCATAGAGGTTCACATTGATTCCCTAGTATGGAATTAGTTACACATGGTGAAAATAGAAAGAGAAGAGAAAGAAACAATAAAACCCATTGATGAATTTTTCTTCGTCTTCAATCTTCGATGTATAAAGATAAATGTTAATTTGTTGTGATGGATTGGTAGTGGACGGCTTGAATTTCCGTAATCGAAAAACAACATATATATATATATATATATATATATATATATATAGGTTTTCTTTTTAAAATAGGATTCAGAATTCCCAAGACACCAAGGATTGGCATGACCGCTCCCTCAGCCGCGGCACGAACAACTTGCCCAGACCGCGGTTCATCAAGCGGTGTGCTCTCTGTGAAGTTTCGAGTTGTAGACCGCTCTGAATGCACTACCTTGACAGCGGTACAGACAGCGGTTGTTGAACATGATACGGTTGTGATTCTCCGCTCTTTAGACCGCAGTGAAGGCACTGCTTGGGCAGCGACCTTCACAGCGGTAATGGACAAAATTGCTCCTTTTTGCTTCAAATCTTCCAAACACAACATTAAAGTCCAATGTCTTGAAACATGCTCAATCACACAAATTAAATACCTAAAAATGCTCAAGAAACAAGCAATTTATAGGCAGAAAGGGGATTAAAAACATATACAAATAATGACCGATCAACAATCTTCGTCGCACTGTAAGTCAGTGATTGTTTCTGAAATTTTTTTCTTCCAACACGTAACCGAATGATGGCAGTAGTTGGAAGGTTTCCTCATGCGTTCTATAGGTGAGTGACAACGCATAATCGAGAGCTTAATGTGCCTTACTGTACATAATTTGAATGCCATACATTGTTTTCATATCGGCGGTTATGTCCTTAGAACGCATTAGTCGACCATCCCGTTGTTGCAATCTAGGTGCAACCACTTCTCCAATTATGACTGCACTAGCTTGACGATGGTGGCGGTGAATCTCCTCTAATGGACAAGTGTGTTCGTTGACAAAACTTCTTACTTGGAAGTATATCGCTTCATCTCTCCTCACCGCTCTTAACTTCCATGTACAGTTGTCCATCAAACAAACCAGATGTAACGTTGTCTTGTTCAACCTTTTCGCCTTCCACTCGAAGTTGTGCCGCAATGCAAAATGCCCAACCTATCTCTTTAAATCCTTTTTACTAGGAAAAAATTGCCCTTTATATATCATGCTTGTTGGTTCGTCTTCTACCAAGTTCTTGCTTGCACCCATACCAAAAGAGTACGATTCTGCTCCTGGAATTACCCACGTTATGACATTGTCAGAATCAGCTTCAGTTATATTAGGTCGGACCTCAGAGGTCCTAGCTATTTCTACTGCACTAGAACTACATCTGTGTACACGTCTTACACGTCTTTCTGTGTGGACAGATTCTTCATCTTCCTCATTGTTCGCTACATTATTTACCGGATGTAAATTTGCTTCATTATCCACTTCATGAATTGGCCCAAAATTCGGTTCATTGTTCTGCTCATTATTCATATCATTGTACATCTCATTGTATTGGTGGTTGTACTGCCCAACATTCATTTCAATTTGACAACCAAAGAACTCGTCTAATTGAGGTCCAGGTATGTAACCATGGTCGGCTACTTCCGGTGGGACACCACACATGTTTTGTTGCTCTTCATTTCCACTTTTTTCTGTGAACAATTGGTTGCTTCCGCCTGACGATCGAAATTGTTGAGTGTTTCCACGACCAGGGGTATCTTCAGCTATCACATTTGTTGTTGCCCTCTCAATTAGACTAACACATACTTGAGGGATCACCCTATCTTCCGCCAGCATAAACAAAACATCATCGTCGTTTATTATAAATGTGCGACATGTTGTCCCGGGAAAGATTGATATAGATTGTAGATCAGTAATGTATTTGTTGACATCGTACTTCACAACGGTTTACACGATCGACACCGGCTCTTCGTAAGTCATATTCTTTGACACATACATTCCTTGGTTATCGGAACCGAAAAACCTCTGACTTCCATCAGATAATTTCTCCCATCGACAGTTCCATTGTCCTGTGAAAAACATCATCACAAACCATTATTAACAAATTAAAAAAATAAATTAAGTTTACAATTATTAACAATTAAAAAACATTTATTAAGTGTAAGGGATCGACAACATTATCAAAGGGATCGAGCTTTTTGGAAACGGATAGATAACTTATTGTAAGGGATCGAGCTTTTGCCAAAAAGATCGAGAACTTTTTCAACGGATCGAGAACGTTTACAATGGATCGAGAACTTTTTCAACGGATCGAGAACTTTTTCAAGGGGATCGGAAACTTTTTCAAGGGATCGAGAACTTTTTCCAAATAGATCGATAAATTTTTTAAGGGATCGAGAACTTTTTCAAAATAGATCGATAACTTTTTCAATGGATCAAGAACTTTTTCATTTAAGGGATTGAGAACTTTTTCAAGGGATCGAGAATATTCTTCAAATTATCGAACATTTTTTTTAACTAATCGAGCATTTTTTTCCACATAATCAAGCTTTTTTCAAAATATATAAAACCTCGGTCCAAAAATATGCTCGATTCTTCTTTACATATTCTCGGTCACACATGAAAAATATCGGTCACACATGAAAAATACTCGAATCTATTAAATGTTCATACATGTTCTTATAACACAGAAATGCATGTAATATATCGGAAATGCATGCAGAAAAGATAATACACTAGATCATAAATATTAGTTACCTTCTTGTGGAGATTCTGGAACGAGACAATTTTCTTTTTTGTAGAGAGATAGATACATGTTTTCAGACAACTAACTTTTTTGGGGAGATACAGAGGATTTCAGAAAGTTACCTTTTACAAATAAAAATTTAGGGGCAACTTCGGTAGTTCACCATAATTGGTGTCTTTAAAACTTAAGTTATTAAACTGGTGACATTATCACAAAAGACAATAAAAATGTGTCATATCTTACAATTTCCAATATCATCTTACCATGCCAACATTTCCAAAATCAAACAAGCTCTTTCCTAAAGATTAGCTAGGACTTCTATTATTTGGCTCCATTGGGGATATGGTATATTGGTGATGGCGAGGCTTGGTGGGTATGAATATAAGGGAGGCTAGTAAGCAAGCGAGGATACATAATGAACAATGTGTGAAAAACACAATTTTGAGCTCAATTGACTAGGTCATGGTTACAAATAAGAGCATTAAATGACTATATAAGTTGATGACCAAAAAAACAATTATTGGGTTTTTTTAGTGAAATATGGTTGCATTCCAGATCTGCACACCTCTCCGAGATATTTATTCAAGCTCTAATTAGATCTATCAAGTCATGATCATAGCAAAAGGGGTTAGTCTTGTGTTTAGGATTCTGTGATGTAATGTGTAACATAGTTGAGCCAATTTTATTGTTCTTTTAAGCACACACAGTTATGAGACGTGTTTAAACCATTTTCGAAGGTTGTACATATATGCCTACTTCATCTCTAAAGGCATGGGACAAACAGAAACGAAACCACAACAAAAACTAAATGATAAATGATAAAACATGTCTAACCCCAAATGATGTCTCCTATATGCCTAGTGGATGAGTGTATAGAAAGGCCATTAAAATTATTGCTCAAGTGACGCACTATGGGCTCTGAAAATGTACAGCGGTAGTCTCCACTAATGGTCTAGACGTTTCAAGCGTGCTACCCTCTTTGCTGGGACACTAAAGAGTCTGGTAAGATATGTGCAAGCCATGTGGTGCAGCTTGGGCAAGCACAATCCCAGTGGTGCAAAACATGCAAAGACTGTCTAAAAAAGGCTCGCCCAAAAGCATCTCAAACGAGCAAAAATAATGCTTTGGAATTTGACTTGATTAAGCAAGAAAAACAAAAATTGTGTAACAATTTTTTGCTATGTGCCGAATGGCCGTACCCCTAAGCCTAAATCAAACATTGTCCTCAATATTATCAATATTCCAGAAAATTAGGCAAGACAATAATCAGAAAACGAATTTGACGCAGTGAAAACGTAAAAAAACTAGACCGACATCTAAGTTCTATTGAAACTGGAATCCACCATAAAGAAAACAAGAAACAAGTCTGAAATTTTATTGAATGATAAGTTGCCTGAGCCTTTCGGCTTACAAGGCTATTTAAAATGAAAACCCTAACCCGAATCCTTGTTGGACAAGAAACGGGATTACTTATCAAAAGCTGTCTAAAATAGCGAAAACTGCCTAAAATAGCAAAATCACAACAGTTGCGAAAATAAAAGATATTAATGACCCTAAACAAGCAGGAATTGAATCCCGGTTTGTCAAAGTCAACTTACGACTAAAAAGGAAATTTTTCAAAAATGAAAGAACTGCGATTTCGGAGCCTAAATGATGGAATTTGGCCGAAAAAGGTCATGTCTCAACACCAAAGGTCTTGACTTCTAAAGATCTCGTAGATTTCCTTCAATTAAAGTCATTTATGATGGTCCCACAAAGCCATATAGGATTCAGTCACTTGTTCTACATCAATGTGGCTATGAGAACCGATCAAATAATTTTTCCTTATGTCATGTTATGCATCATTTGGTTAAGGTGCATTGCATTATTTGCATTGAACACACCATGCATGCAAATTTTCCTCTTAATTAAAACAAGTTCAATCAATCCTACTTAAATTATTATTATTTGAGTTGAAATTTTCATTATTTAAACTTTATTCTAACTAATATCAGTATTTTTATTCATTTTTATATCAATCCTAAAATATATTGTAACTAATATCAATATTTTTATAAAATCCGGAGGGCTTTCGTTGCACATTATGGATGGACAGTGTGTTTAACTAGAATGTGACATTAATCTGGTGCAAACAGTGAGGAGGTAGCCAGTTCAAAATGACCCGCCAAATTGATGAAACCTTGTCACTTTCATTTCTTGAAGCTACTCTTCTCCTCTTTTTTTTTTAATTTCAAACACTTGGGTTCCAACATAGCCAAAAAGCTGGAAACCACTGATTTGTTGCGTTTGGTAACAGGTAGTTGTTACAGGTATGAACAAATCTGCTTTTGCAGCAAGACTTTTTCAAATATCTGACTTGGGTTTCACTCATTTACATATATACAAATCACTTTCACCTACTGCTTAGCTTCACTTTTAATTTATGCGTATATAACTTGTAATTAATTCATTTAATTGTCTTTCTCATTCTTGGTGTTAAAAACTTGTGCCACCAAACCTCAATTTAGAACATAAGAAAGATCAAATGAGTTGGCGGGTCATTGTTATTAGAAGAGAAATGAATTTTCTACATATTAATATAAGCAGAAGCAGCTTTGTTGAGTTTCTTGTAATTGTTGTTCAAAAAAAATTGAATCTTTAATTAGTAATTCAGGCAGTTGTTTGTCTTTTAAACAGTTAGTGTAGAAATCTAGGATGATTCAGGCTTTATATCGGTTTATTTGATGTTCATAAGAGAGAAAGAATTGTTTGGGATGAAGGACTATCAGATTAGAAGTTCGGAAAATTTGCCCGGAAATGATCCTTCCTTTGGGAGGAGAATGTCAGGAGGGGATCATAATTGGAAGTCCAAAGTCGTGTTGCTTCATGGGTTGAAAAATGATTCTGGGAAATTAAGTTCTTTTAAAGGAGCCTATGTAGCGAAAAGGCATACGTGGTTTCGTAAGCATGTTAGATCGATTGCTTGTATGTTTTTCTTGATGGGATTCTTTTTCTTCCTTGATTCTCTTATGGTGTCAATTTTTGATTCAATAAATCTTCACAACACTTCAACTTCAAAAAATTCAAAAGGGCTTAAGGTAGGACTTTGTGTGCTTTTGTATTGCAAACATTTTCTTGTTCCTGTTTTATATTATGGTATCTAGAACTAGTTTGTTGGGGACTTGGGGTTTAGTTCTATAACCTGTATGGGTGTATCCTATCATACATGTCTGATGCTATGTGGTGCAACATGTTTGTTTCAGTTCCACGAACCAAAAAAAAATAACTAGAGTTATCTAAGTTCCCGTCTACGTGACTGAATATCTCAATTACTGCACCAATTTTTACTGCTTTCATGAATTAAGTGCACTAGTTGTATCTTTTGCTGTATAATCTTAATTACATGTTCATTGTTGTATCTGCAGATTTAGACATGTGTATTTGCTCTTTAGACTTTTATTGGTTTCCCTTTTGCAATTCAAACAGTGTACAGATCTGTAACTTATCTGGTGCAAATTTGTTCTGCTAACACATTTAACAAATTCTCTTGAATTATTGATGCATAATTCATGTGTTATTGCTAAATAAGTGCTAAGTAGTTGTCACAATCTTTTACTTAATGCAGGCAAAGGATGATACCGTTGCCTACATTAACAAGGAAAAACCTTCAATAAAGATGTATGACCGGCTTCTAAATTTGGCTTCTGGTGCTCTTGCAGAGGTTCGCTTCATAAATTTTGCATCAGTGCTTATAGATTATTGTTAACTTCTTCCACTTGAAATTCTGAAACCTTTATTATGCTTTAGAAAGAGTTCAAGCAAAAGAAATCAAATTTCTGGGAGGAACCATATCGGCAGGCATCTGTATGGAAACCCTGTGCTGATAGGAGAACTCCAAATCTAGGTAAGTGACCGGTCTTTGCCCATATTAGTTCGTCTAAATAATATAACTAATTGCTTCATTTTACGCAACATTAGTGCATGATAAACTGATGGCTACGGAATATGTATGGGAAGTTGAATGTTGACAAGTTATATTATTAATTCCTTCAATTAATTTTGTCGAGACAGGGAAACCTGAAGAAAGTAATGGCTACATATTAGTTAGTGCAAATGGTGGACTCAATCAACAACGAGTTGCTGTAAGTATCTAAGCTGCCTTGTTCTACATACTTTTCATTTTCTTGGATAAATGTATCCAATGGTGAACTCTTTTAATAAATATAGTTATTGGTTGGTAAGCAATGAATTTGTGTCTTCAGTAGCTTCTCAGTAAAAAACTGCGATCGAACTTCATTCTTCAGACTTGAATTTTTATCATATGCAACATTCTCTTCTTCTTCTTTTTTCAATTTTAATACTTAATTATACCTAGCAGATTATGATATTACCACAAATTTACTGGTTTGTTTCTCTGCTGTTGTGTGTGTGACTGTAATACTTTAGTAACACATTGTTGTTCCCTTCAGATTTGCAACGCTGTTGCTGTGGCATCTTTGCTTAACGCGACTCTTGTCCTCCCAAGATTTCTTTACAGCAATGTATGGAAGGACCCTAGGTCTGCGATTATGTCTGATATTATGCTTTGAATAGTATAGTCTAATAAAGATCACATGGTTTATCAATGTCCAATATAGTTGTTGTTTCTGCCTGTTGGCATATAATTTCATACTTAACCATGTTGTTTCAATGGAACTCAGTCAGTTTGGTGATATCTACCAAGAAGAGCATTTTATGAATATGTTGAAAGATGAAATAAATATTATCAAAGAGCTTCCTCCTTACATGAAATCAATAGATATTGAAGCAATTGGCAGCTTAGTATGTTTTCTTTTTTAGTTCTACACACTTTGTATGAATAATATGTATCCTCTTGGAATATTGTCTAAATTTTTCCATGCTTTTCTCAGATTACTGATGCCGATATCATGAAGGAGGCCACGCACATTGATTACGTAAAAAAAGTACTTCCTCTCCTTGTGCGGAATGGAATTGTTCACTTCCTTGGATTTGGAAATCGATTAGGCTTCGATCCATTGCCTTCTGAGCTTCAGGTAAAGGACATTCCTAATGGATTCTACTCTGCAAGATAATTCTGTTTATTAGCTTCATGATTCAATGATATATCCTTGAATTTCTCACAGCAAATAAGGTGCAAATGCAACTTCCATGCATTGAAGTTTGTGCCGAAAATTCAGCAAGCTGGTGCACTGTTGGTCAGAAGGATAAGGAAATATGATTCCAAACGCAGCATGCTAGATAAACAGCTGCTTGCAAACTTCATACCCAATTTTCCCTCTGAACACCAAAACATTGTAAGAGGTCTATCTAGCTATCTTGCTTTACACTTGAGATTTGAAGAGGATATGGTTGCCTACTCCCAATGCGATTTTGGAGGTGGAAAAGATGAGCGAAAGGAACTTCAAGCATACCGAGAAATCCATTTCCCTCTACTAATGGAACGCTTAAAAAAATCGAAGTATGTTTTATGCTTTCTCAAATGTTGTTTCAGTGAACATGTGACATTCTGTGTATATGTTTCTTTATACTATCGATGTTTGCAGGCCTATCTCTCCGGTGGAGTTGAGAAAGCTGGGGAGATGCCCACTGACACCAGAAGAAGCGGCACTTCTTCTTTCTGGTCTTGGTTTTAAGGGTGGAACTTACATTTACCTGGCTGGCTCTAGTATATATGGAGGAAAATCACGGATGCATCCCTTCATGAGCCTCTATCCGAATTTGGTTACCAAGGAAACACTACTTACACCGAATGAACTTGAACCTTTTAGAAATTTTTCATCTCAGGTAAATTAGTATAGTCTTAGTTTATTCTTTTATAATCGTAACAGATTCTTTACTGCATACCAGAGTTGCTAACTTTGTTTAATTAGTAAAGTATGTGTTCATTTTGAAATGGTAGAAAATTGTTATGGGTGCAGATGGCAGCATTGGATTTTATAGCATGTGCTACTGCTGATGTCTTTGCCATGACCGACTCTGGGAGCCAGCTATCATCTCTGGTGTCTGGATTTCGAACTTACTATGGTGGTGGGCATGCTCCTAACTTGCGCCCTAACAAGAAGAGGTTTGCAGCAATTTTGGCGGAAAATAGCACCATAGGATGGAACGATTTTGAAGATAGAGTAAGAAAGATGGTTGAGGAAGGTCAAAGGGCACGAGTGAGGGGTTTTGGCCGAAGCATTTATCGGCAGCCTAGATGCCCAGAATGCATGTGCAGATCCTACTAGGATGTTCATCTTGCTGTCTGCCTTTTGAACTCTTTTATGGTATTGAAATTCTTTTCCTTGAGTCACTTATACCTCCTTGCAAGGCACTCTAATTAGTCATCTGAACACTTTGACACTGAAATTGAAAGGTATATCAAAGAAAGGAGGCCTCCATTGCTAATGAATCAAAAATGTTGTTGAAGAAACATTCAAATATGATGGCAAAATGAAGTTGTAAATTATTTTCAATTATTTTCATCATTATTAAAATAAATAAAAAAATTGATCACTGTAACTTTTTTTGTAAATTGGGGACTCAAAAGTAGCAAATTGCTCTCAAAAATACAAAAAACAACAAATTAAATATGAAGAATTAATAAGATTTGACTGGAAGAGACAAAAAAAATTAATTTCATTGGATTAAACTCAAATAACCCGAGTCAAATATACATATGAAGATGAGAAAGAGAGAGAGAAAACTGAGTTGTCATTTCTCAGCCTTGCAAAATATGTATGGGATCCCTAGGGTCATCATCTGGGATTTGATCACACTCTTCCTCTTAACATCTTTGTCTTTTGCAAGGGCTTTTACTACTTCATGATGGAGGGAAGAAACGGTTGAGGTTGAACGGGAGAGTGTAGAATTCCTCATTCCGGCTATCTCCTTTAAATGTCCGGAACTTAACCCACCAGGGCATACCTCTGTCTCTAGCACTGTCCTTGTAGTCCAGAGTATTGTCTAAGAAAACCGCAACGATCAATGCAACAGTTGGAGATGAGAAGAAAATGGTGTTCAGGAAATCATTGAACTGGTGGCCACAATAGAAACATAAAGTTAAAGGTTGTGTCAATCAAACAGGTTACACTATAATAGAAAACCACAACGCAATCGTTCATTGTGATGAATTGATTAGCCAACATTACATTTCGAAGCTTTCAAACTTACCCATCCAGCCCTAGTGTGTGAAGGACCGTGAAGAGCAGTGGCAGTGTATTGCCGGAAGTATTCAGGAATAGACAACCCCAAGAAGAGGGCAACGCCGCAGATGAAGAGGTTCCTCATTGAGTTCATGTTTGTGAATTGCAGAAATGACAGCCCCACGGAAGCTTTAAAACAAGAATAAATTAACAGTCAGATGTTGAGAAGAATATAAGGGACCTCATACAAAACCATCTCATAATTGGTACTTACAAACTAGGCCAAACAAAACACAGTATACTGCAGCAAATATGGTGAAGGGGATTGATGCAAAGAAAGCCCCAAATTTTCCTGCAGAAATTAAAATAATCATAATTATTTTGGGGAAAAGAAAAAGAACAAGATTGTGTATTTGCAATAATTTGCCACTAACCTAACATTGAGAAGAATATCATAAATCCAGCTGATATTTGAATGACCCTACGGCTTCCAACGCGAGTGCTTCCAAGCAGCCCCACATTTTCTCTGTTCTCTAAAACATTAATCCAATTGCATGAAAGCAAAGAACTTTTGAGTGCAAAATCAACAAACACTTACACAGACACTGTACAACCAGTCAATGTTCCAAAGAGTCCACTCAGTAGAATCCCAATTCCTTGCCAGCCAATACCGCGGCTTAGCACATGGGCTGGAGGTGGTGTGGCACTTGCGAGACGTGACGCAGCTTTGTATGCTCCAGTTGACTGTCAAGACAAACACTTGTTTTATCACAAAACCAAAACTTAAATTATGATTGAAATCTCTAAATCAAACAAGCAAGCAAGCAAAATACCTCAATCAATGAGACCAGGACAGCAGCCATCATCCCAAAAGCATGACCAGCATCAAATGTAGGAGCACCCCACTGAAGAGGATATGGAATTTTTATCCTGATTGCAGCAATTTTCAATGTCAAAGAGGGTCTAAACAAAAACTTTGGATTTCATAAAATGTTTGACCTCCTTAAGTTTAGTACAAAACCATGGAGCAGAAGAAATGAGGTTGGCCTTGTCAGTTCGACAATGCACTTGGGTAACGTCTGAACGATGTTTGTATGCACCACTGGCTGTCAAGAGGTGTGCATATGCCCATATCACTGTGATGCATATAAGGAGAGCAAACCTCTCCAGTATTGGCATTTGTCTTGTCTGAAAATTCTTCAAGTACTACAAAACGAGTGCACAACACAGAATTACAAAATGTGCATGCTGTTATAATAGCTCTAGTTGTTTTCAGTAACTAAGAACTTCACAATATAAGTAATTCTGAATATTAAAGGAGAAGGTAATAACACACCTGTGAGAAGGCTATAAATAGGATGAGCATAGGAATGCCGATTTCCACACACCGTCCAACCTGAAATAAAGTAGTAGATGAATATGAAGTATATTTGATTCCATCTTAATTTGTGAAAACTTTCATTCAGGAAACAATGCCAATTTCCACATACCACAGGGAAGCCTCTATCAAACAGGCCAAAACCCACCAACGAAATAACCGGAACCATTCCAAGTGGGCTGAAGAACCTGGAAGACAAAAAATTTGTTATCAATTGATCTTTAAAACTTCATGTAATGTTGAAGTTTGTTCAAACATCAATTTCAGATAAAAGCTGCACCTGGAACAAATGCCCCAAAGCTGACTGTATCCTAAAATGATTTGTATGCTTGATGCCACTATTAGAGCACCTTGAACTGCTCTCATTGTGTTAAGAAATCTCTGCATACAACAAACAAGACCGTCACTTATTTTTGCTCTAAGGAATAATAAAGGACACACTCATAATATTCATAGTGAAGATGGTGAGGCAAAATTATCTTTAACCAAATAAATTATTTAACAAAATAGAATCATTGTTGCCCAGTAACAGTTACTGGGTCAGTTCATCATCCATCAAAAATCAAGCTTGAACACAGACACTGATTTGACATTTTTGACTTGTAATTGAATGATTGAATGAATTCTCCATAGTAAAACATTAATCCACATTAATCAAGTAAGTGGGTCACACAAATGTTGACTAAAGAACACTTTTTTCTGTTTCACATATGGAAAATGGAATCCAACTAAAATGCAGAGCTGAATAGTGAAACTAAGATTCACAATAAGAGACTCTAACCACGTGATCATCGGTGATACGCGTCAATGATGGATCATGAATTATTGAAATAATGGGGACCATGAATGCGTAAGACCCTCCAATCACAGTTGGCAGCCTGGTTCCAAACAATGTCTGTAGAAGAGTATTAACCCCTTCAACAAAAAGCAGCGTCTGTGCCACTCTCACTTTATCACCCTGAACCATCACCATTAATAAAAATAAAAAAATAAAAAAAAACTTCAGTTACATAGATTCTTGTAAAACACAAACAAGAAGACTTTTTTCATAATAGATCAGACAAATAAATAGATTCTCACTGATTTTAAAAACTGACTTACATCAGAGCCTCCCATTATAGGAACAAGAAATGAAGGGATCATCACTGCAGTCCCTAAAGCCAAAATGTAATGTTGAAAACCTAAAGCTATGGCCTCCCCTGCATTCAAATGCAACAAAAAGTGAAAACAAGTTCAAAAACAAAAAACAAAAAAACCAAAATCGATAAAGAACTAAAAATGAACCTACCCCAAGATGGATTAGAGTCAATACAGTACTCCAAGCCTTGAAGCTGGTCCATTGGTGGGTGACTTATTTCTTCTGGTTTTGGAGCTTCCATGGCTGATTTGACTTCACAAAACTCTTCTTTTGATCCTCAACTCAAATGGGTATCTTCTAAAAGAATCAAATAATGGATATACACAGCGAGAGAAAAGCTAAAGAATTTGATTGAATCAATGAAAGGAAAAAAAGAAAAAGAGAGACACACAGAGATAAAGAATCAACGATAGTTAAAAGAAGAGAGAAAGTAACTAAAAAAAAAGAGAGAGACCAGAAATGAAGAGAGAAGAAAGAAAGCAAAGCCGTGTGAAAATGAAAATATTTTAGGGACTTGCCGGTAGCCACCCACTAAACACTCTCCTCTTTCTCTTTCTTATTCTCTTGTAGAGTTTTTTTGTTTTTCATCACTATCAACTCCTACTTTACATTTTTATATCAAAAGGTGCCGTTAACTTTTCTGATATTCCCAAATTGCCCCTTAAGGAACTTCCAAACTGAATGTTACCGTTGTCATAATTGATTTTTACAACTCCACTTCTTTAATACTTCTCTGATTCTTTAGTCTTTACCAAACAAAGAAAAAAAGTAAAAATTATTTTTAAAAAAAAAGTAAAAAACAAATTTTGAAGAAGAAAAAAAAAACTTTAAAACAATAAATATTACTATAATATGAACAAGACTAATGTATTTATTGTATTGTTGTAATAAATACAATGATTAAATAAATTATCTAATTTCTTTTTACAATAATATTTATTGTTTTAATCTGTGCTCTTTTATAAGTTGGGTTAATTTGTTTTACTGGTAAGAAGTTATTTTAAAAAGAATTATCAATTCTTAGACACGAATCCAATGGCTTAAACATCTATTTAGTCAAAAAGTGATTGGATGATGATCTTGTATCTGGGCCAGCTTTGCAGTATTATGAATTAATCTCCGCCGTACATTTAACATGGCATGGGAAGAGATCAAAAAGATGTGATCAACCCATCTTTCTTTTTTCGTTTTGTTTGGTTTATGATTATTTGTGGATCATCATAGTAGAGTTGAGATTACCCCTGCCCATATGCTTTTATTGATAGAGTTAACATAGCCATCACATTTTTGAAAACATTATCCGTAATCTAATATGGTTTGGTTTCAGATCATGTTTGTAGCAATTAACTTTAATGTCTGGATATTATATTTAAGTAAACTAACAAACGTGGTTTGGTTTGGATGAGTAAATTGAGAGAATAACATACCTTGAAAGATTGTTGAAAGATTATTGAGAAATTGCACATCAAATTTTGAGTGATTTCAACATGAACATCGCAAGAAAAAAAAAAAGGTTTTTGACTTTCTTCTTCTTATCATTATTATTTTGTCAAATGTCAAGTGTCAACTTGAATAAGAAAGTTGTATAGTACTATTGTTCATGGTTTTTAAAAAGGGTCCACTTAATATTTGTCTAAAAAAAACTTAATGTAATTTTATTTCTTTTTAAGATATATAATAATATTTGTTTAAATTTGACATCTAAATTTGGTGTCTAAATGATGTAGTAAAAGATTTAGATATCAAAATGATGTGATAAGAATCCAGTTCATTCATTTAAATCATGTAAATATAGTCCAATTTAAATGAATGAACTGAAGTGTTGTCACATCATTTGGATACTAAATTTAGATAAAGTAGAATTACTCTAATATTAATAGCTTAAGTGATACTTACATCTTCATCCACACCGATGAGCATAAATATTCGGGTTTGATCTTTGTAAATTTCTAACTCGTTTGGAGAGATTTCTTTTTATATTCTTAGTGTAAATATTGATCGCATTAGACCTCTAACCTATTTGATATCTAATTTTATATATATATATATATATATATATATATTAAATTAATGTATTTTTTTTTTAACTGAGATTGGTTATGGTATACAGTAAAAAGTGTTGGTGTGATACCAACCGCATTTTGGAAATAACTTCATGGTTCACTCCAACATGAAATTGGTTTCCAAATATTAAAGTTGTTTCTAAAATTAATTCAAAACTTACACTAAATTGTTTCTAAAAAGGGTTACTACCGTATTTATGCGAATATAATAGTCGAGACATTTTTAACTAGGGAGTTGTATTTTATAGGATGATTAATCAATCATTAGTAAATTGTATATGTCTATTAGATTTTAATAGTTTTATATTATGTGTAAATTAAATTTTAATATATTAAAATGTTACGTTCCGTCCATAATCATTTTTAATTATTCAATTATGATTATAGTTTGATTATTATTATTCCATAAGAGTTGGAAAGTTACAAATTGAAAAACAGCAAACTGATTTTTACTGCAAACAAAAAAATTGATACTACTATTTATATATATATATAGTATTGTTTTTAAACATAATTTTGTTATATTGTACAGGTACTTGTATGAGTAGTTAATTTGAGCATAAAAAGAGAGAGTGACTAGGCCCCAAGGTGTGATGGAACAGCGGTACGATTCTCTTATAACGTCTCTTGTTTGATGCAAAGACAAGCAGCTTAGAAATCTGAGCCTACTATTTCAGTATTACTATTTCTATATGCCCTCTTTTTTTAACCTTTTTTTTCCCTGCAGTGGCACCAACTTTCATGCTATTTACGGCTCTATCACCTCCCCTCATTTCACTGACCAAAAATGGTGTAATGAATTACAAACAATTAATTATATTAAGATATTCATATACAGTCTGGATATTCACGTATATATACGAGGCTATTTCATATATATTTACTATTTCGATAGGCTTGGTATACATCTTCAATAAAAAAAATACAATGATAGTACATATCTTTAATTAAAAATTAAATATGAGAAGACCAACGTCAAGAAAAAGTTAAATCTATCAAACCTGGAATAGTGAAAGTTTGTTCTAAATTTCATCTTCCGTGATTATACCTACTCATTTCTTCTCAAAA
This sequence comes from Dipteronia dyeriana, assembly GCA_032871835.1. NCBI lineage: Eukaryota > Viridiplantae > Streptophyta > Magnoliopsida > Sapindales > Sapindaceae > Dipteronia > Dipteronia dyeriana. The sequence continues at coordinate 71,223,684 of CM065301.1, read as the reverse complement.
TGAAACATTCTTATTCACTCAACATTGCTTAAGGATTTGAAATTTGTTTGCACAAAGCAAAGAATCTCTCCATCGCAAAGTCCTCCGCCCTTGCCATAAGGGCAATGAAGCAATTTCAACTTTTAAAAGTCCCAACACAAGGAACCATCAACAATATAAGGTACTTTGAAGTATACATTTTGAGATTGAAACAACCGAAAAGAAACAAATTACTCTAGAAAGATGGTTCTATAAACAAACGTGATTCTATTAATTAATTATTATTTTTTGATATTTTATATTAATTATTAAATTTTACCTGTAGAATTCGACCAGTTTCATAAAATTTTATTAAATGTCCCAACCTTTTATTTTTCTTTTATTATACTACAATATATGCATTAAACCTGCCTTGTTTTATGCTCATTTTGTAAGATAATGTTTATTTTGCTTCCCATCATCTTTACCACTGTACAAAAAAATCTATGTTTGATGTTAATGTGTATAGCCTCGCATTGTTTAATAATAATAATAGATATCTACACTCAGATTCCAGTTTGTAGTTCAATTGATGATACCATACTTTTAATCAAATGATATGTTAATGGTATTCATAATACACCATCGCTAAATGTGTCATGGTGGTAGAATGTCACTCATGTATACACCCGAGATCACCGGTGACCGCCCATAAGGTATTATTCACTTTGGACAATTGAACATTATTTAAAGAAGTCTTTATGGGATTAAGGTTAGTATTTTTTTTTTTATATATATACTACAAACTAGCATTGACTTAAATAAATGTGGGAAAAAACTCTCTTACAACTTCATTCAAATAAAGTATTGCATCACAGGTAACTATAATAATTAAAATTTGAGTTGAGATATATAATATTATTGAACATATTTTTTCAAAAAACTGTTTCAATATTTCACGATTAGAAAAGTAACACAAACCTGCAATCTTACAGATATATTTGTGAGGGGTTTACCGGTTACCACTAATGTGGTGTTTGTTTTTTTATCTGAAGTCTGAACAGATCTAAACCGTACTGAAATCTGAATAGGTCTAGAATCTGAAGTTCAGACAACATGTTTGTTTTTTATCTGAAATCTGAATTAAAAAAATTAACTTGTTTTTTTTTCAGAACATAACATCTGAAAACCTATAATTTAATTTGTATCCCCTGACACTATTAATTGTCATATACATTATTGTTGACGTCGATTTGTGGATGTATGAAAAAGTCAACAAGATCGGATTTTAGCTGTGATCTCAAAGAGAAAGAGATTTAGAAAGTAACTGGACACAAGTTTTACATGGTAAAACTCAGATGACCGGAGAAACGTCCACAAGTGGTTGAATAAACAACCGAGCCAAAAATCCACTATTAACAAAGATTTAAAACTCTCAATCTCTCTTTTTTCTCTTTGTATTTTTCTATATCTTTTATGACGAGATTATGAGTCTATTTATATATATGGATACGTCTACCTAATGTAACGGAAATCGGAAACATTTGAAATGTTCAAAGAATTCCGAGCTGAAGTTGAGAATCAATTAGGTAAGACTATCAAGTCATTATGATCGGATCGTGGAGGTGAGTACCTTGACCAAGAGTTTGAAGACTTCTTGGTCGAGCATTGGATACTTTCCCAACTCACAGCTCCCGGTACACCTCAGCAAAATGGAAATGATGAGATCTATGATTAGTTTCTCATCATTACCAAATTCCTTCTGGGGATATGCTTTACAAACAGCGGCATACATTTTGAATGTAATGTCATCCAAATCTGTTCCTAAGACTCCCCTAGAGTTGTAAAATGGTCGTAAAGCTAGTTTGCGATATTTCCGCATATGGATGTCTAGCACACGTGATAAAGAACAGAAGTGGAAAGCTAGACTCCAAGTATGTGGTCTGCCTGTTGGTAGGATACTCCAAGGAGATCAGAGGTGGAAACTTCTATAGTCCCGAAGATAACAAAGTATTTGTATCGACAAATGCAACGTTTCTTGAGGACAATTATATTAGTGACCATAAACCTTCTAAAATTGTATTGAATGAGTTGGAGCTTGGTGAGACTAATGCTCCATCAACAAGAGTTGTTGATCCACAAACATCTGAGAGTCAGATGGTTCCTGATCAGGATACACTACCACCTAGACGTAGTGAGAGGGTTGTGAGACAACCTGAACGCTATTTAGGTATAGGTGAGGGACAAGGTGTTGTCTCTACTGATAGTGTTGATGATCCATTGACATTTAAGAATACAATGGAAGATCCTGATAAAGAGGAATGACTTAAAGCCATGAATCTCGATATGGAGTCTATGTACTCTAACTCAGTCTGGGATCTTGTAGACTTACCGGATGGGGTAAAACCCATAGGGTGTAAGTGGATCTACAAGAGAAAGAGAGGAGTAGACGGGAAGGTAGAGACCTTCAAGGCAAGGCTAGTGGCCAAGGGTTATACCCAGAAAGAGAGGGTTGATTATGAAGAGACCTTCTCGCCAGTAGCCATGTTTAAGTCTATTATGATTCTCTTATCCATTGCTGTCTATTTCGATTACGAAATTTGGCAAATGAATGTCAAGACTGCATTCTTCAATGGTAATTTTGATTATAGCATCTATATGATGCAACCAGAGGGATTCGTGTCTCCAGATCAAGAGCAAAAGGGTTGCAAGCTGCAAAGGTCCAGCTATAGACTTAAGCAAGCATCTAAATCTTAGAATATTAGGTTTGATGATGTGATCAAAACCTATGGCTTCGAGCAGAACGTCGATGAGCCTTGTGTCTACAAGCGCATCATTGATAAGAAAGTAGTTTTCTTGGTCCTATACGTAAATGATATCTTACTCTTTGGGAATGATGTAGGAGTGTTGTCTGATGTAAAGAGCTGGCTGGCTAGCCAATTCCAAATGAAAGATTTATGAGAGACTAGTTATGTTCTAGGGATCCAACTTATAAGGGATCGTAAGAACAAACTCATAGCACTGTCTCAGGCATCATATATCGATAAGATTCTTATATGATTTTTGATGTAAAACTCCAAGAAAGGTAATTTACCTTCTAGGCAAGAAGTTCACTTGTCTAAGGAACAGTGTCCTAAGACACCTCAAGAAGTTGAGGATATGAGACGTGTACCCTATGCATCGACAGTAGGTAGTCTCATATATGCTATGTTATGCACAAGACTGGACATCTGCTATGTAGTGGGAGTAGTCAGCAGATACCAGTTCAACCCAGGATTGGATCATTGGGTTGCTGTCAAGACAATTTTCTAGTATCTTCGGAGAACAAGAGACTATATGCTAGTGTATTCCGGATAGGATTTGATCCCGTTAGGATACACGGATTCTGATTTTCAGTCAGACATGGATTCTAGAAAATCCACGTCTGGATCAGTATTCACCATGGGTGGTGGAGCCATTGTATGGAGATATATCAAGCAATCTTGCATTGCTGACTCCACAATGGAAGCCGAATATGTAGCTTCTTGTGAAGCTTCTAAAGAGGCTAATTGGCTCCGTAAGTTCTTAAGTGATCTGGAAGTTGTTTCATATCTGGATAAGCCCATCACACTTTATTGTGATAACAATGGTGATGTGGCTAATTCTAAAGAACCAAGAAACCATAAAAGAAGGAATCATATAGAGAGAAAGTATCATCTCACTAGAGAGATAATGTAGAGAGGAGATGTGATCGTCACAAAGATAGCCTCACAAGACAATCATGCTTATCCATTTACAAAGACATTACCGGCTAAAGTGTTTTTAGGTCACCTAGATGGTCTAGGGTTACAAGACATGCCTCACATGCTTTAGTGCAAGTGGGAGATTGTTGGGATTTATGCCCTAAAGATGTAATTTGTAAATGAATTTATGAAATAAATAAAAGGAAAAGTTCAATTCATTCATGTTGTGTTGTTTATTTTATAACTTGTGCATATATTTAACATCCAAGATTGTCGGATGAAATCTCGAACTGTGTATATAAGTGTCATATACGGATGGATGCAGTAAGAGACATGCAATCTAAAGAGTCCATAGATACCAAATAAAGCTGGGTACTTTATTTGTGGTTAATCTATAGTTGCGGTCCATTTCGAAATGTACGATGATTCTATCCTGAATCATTCATATGAGATATAGGAATGGAGGCACCTTGTATGATGTGATCATATAGGTCTGGGTCATGATCTATATGAATCTCTCACCAAGATCCGTTTACCGATGAGATTCATATATATCAACTAATAATGGCTATATGTGGGTGATCTTAATCCTGATTGTCTTATCGAATCCTTCAGGTTAGATCGTGATCTTTGATATACCATGGGTGAGGTCGGATGCAGTTCCAGATCAATATGCTCCGTATGTTGGGATTACGGTTTGGCTTGTGGCTGGGAAGGTTTGTACACAATAGTGGAATTCACTCATTCTTGTGAGAAGTAGATGGTAGTTCCCTTAAGGGTTGATTCGGGACTTGGACAATATGAGTGCTCTCCTAGTTCCGTAAGGAAATAGGATTTATTGTTCATTATAGAATCAACGGTACTTAAAGGATATATGTAATTAAAGGGGTATAACGGATATTATGACCCAGCTCTAATTATGACTACTGTGGAGGATCACACCATGTGTAATAGCTATATCGATGGACACCGAGTTGTATTGGTCTGTGTAAAAGCGTCTACAGTTGAGAGAGTGCTGCTTCGTGTTTTTAGTGGAATAACACCGGAGTTAATAATCAATGAATATTAATTAAAGAGTTTAATTAATGATTCCGAGGATTATTGGAGCTCAAAATACTGTGGGTCCATTAGGTCCCCTTGCTAGCCCGATCGATTTAGGTAACAAGGGTCACGGTAAATTAATTGGATTGTCCAATTAATTGTGTTACAAAAGTGGCACGTATATATTCAGAAATTAATTGAATAATGAGATTATTTAATTAACGAATGTTAATGGTTAAATTAGTTAAATAATTAGATCATTTAATTATATTGATTATTATGAATTATTATTTGGAGGGTGTTAGTTGATATATGGATTTAGGTGAAGATAAAATAATATGATTATTTTATTTTTACTAAATCATTTATCTAAGTATTTGAATTTAAGTTTAAATTTAAAATACTTATTATCACTTTTAATATATTAGATATATTTAAAAATGATAATTAAAAGATATATATCAATTAATAACACAAGAAATTGTATTGGATGCAAATTGGTGTGTGCACATGAAACATTAGTCAAAAGAAGAATTTATATAGGATGCAAATACTTTATACACATAATATATATATAATAAAAGCGGTTTTAATATATATATATATAACGAAAGGGCAGGTGTGTGAGAAATATAGATATATATCAATTGCATGTGATGTAACATAAAAGAGTGGTGTGAATCAAACAAGTAAAAAAAAGATATATATATATATATATATATATATATATATATTGTTTTTTTGCGTTCTGAAGGAAGTCGTGCACACTGCACAGCGACACGATATATATATAATATAAAAGAAAGAGTTCCATGGTTAAGGTTGATAGATATATGTTTATATATATATATATTGTTTCATGTTTTGTGTGTTTTTGAAACACATAGAAGAAAGAGTTTCTTCAATTCTCTCTACATCCTCCATTTAAGTTTCTGAGATCATGACGCGCCCACACGCAGTTACCAGTCCCGGGAGATAGCGAGGAAGATCAAGTGGTTCAGACAAGAGCACGTCGTAAAGTGAAGGAGCTTCCAAACGTTGGTAAGATTGGTTCAGACAGGAGCATAACGTAAAGTGAAGGAGCCTCCAAACGTTGGTATGTTCTTCTGATTTTATTGATTACAATTTCCTGTATTTACATATTGTATGTATTAGTTTCAAAAAATAATTACGATCCCAAGTTCACTGGTCCCAGATACAGATTATCATCTATATAAAAATTTTAAAACCTAGTTCCGCTGCGTGACCGGTGAACGGGGTTCCAACAGCAACATCAAGCTGATCGAATAAGGTGTCTTGAAGCTCAACTGAAAGAAAGTGAGGATAGCCGTGCTCGGGTTGAATCGGCTTATCAAAAGGAGGTGGGCTCTGCCCAAGTGTTTGTCGACCACTGTTTGGCAAAGCAAGTGGAGGCCGAGGAAAGAGCTTATTTGGCAGAGGAGAAGGCTATGTCACTTCAAAACTTATTATTTTCTACCCAGGAATCGATGCTTAAAGCTGAACAGGAAGCGGAGCAGTCCAAGTTGGAATATGAACAGAAGATCGAAGACTTGGAACGCCAAGCTTTGACGGTAGAGTCCTTATCCAAAGAGGCCAGACTAGAACTCAAAGTCCAGGGGGTTGATCGTTTTAAAAGATCCCCTGCTTATGATGACCTTCTCCTTCGGGAATTTCAGCAAGGGCTAGTTTCAGCTGACGAATTTTTTTAAGATCAAGAATCGGGCAACTGAAAAAACCCGAACCAACTGGGAGCTGTCGATCAAGAACCACTTGGATCGATCCCTGGAATCTCTTCGGACTCAGATGAAGGAGTGGAGAACTTATTGCCGCAGTTAAGGCAAAGAGCCCCATCCTACGCATTTGGAGGTTCCATCAGAGCACTCTCTCTCGACCTTTTATGCCAGCCAGGAGTCCGGCGTGGAAGGTTTGGTGTCTGATGTCGGCCTGATCCCTGGAGAAGATTGCAGTGAATGGATGGATGATTCGGTTGACATAATTACTTGGCCTTCAAATGAAAGTCTCCTCCACGAGTACGAAATGGTGTCCGACCCGAGCATCGGCAAGAGTTCCAAATTCTCCTCCTAACCTTGATTTATTTTTGTAAAGATTCACTTGTAAAGATTTTTGTCGATGAAATTTTGTGAACTGTAATTCAAAAAACCGAGTGGTTTAATCCAATTCATTACTCAAGAAATTTCACCGAGTATCTTATCTAACTTGGTTTTATTATTGCTTCTAATGCCGAGTATCTTACTGAACTGGCTAACGTAATCACTGTCAGATCTTAAACTGGCTTACTGCAATCTATGTCAAGTATCTTATTAAACTGGCTATTGCAATCTTTATGCCAAGTAATTAATCTGGCTAATGCAATTCTTTGTGTCAAGTATCTTATTAAACTGGCTATTTTCATTCGGGTAACTTCACCGAGTATCTTATTAAACTTGGTTTCGTTATCCAGTCTTTCAATGCCAAGTATCTTATTAAACTGGCTTATGTTAACCGAGTCATCTTGAAACAAACTAATAGATTTACTCGTATTTCATACTCGGGTTATTACCCAAACATTACATCAAGGCTCACCATGATCGTATGTTCGAGTCCTCACACATTACCAAGGACGTCTCCATAGTTTTATGTGCAAGGGTTTGCCGAATCGTTAAACTTTTCGAACCGCTTAACACAGCTGCGTATTTCACCGAAATTTTTCCCGACAGCGTCCTGAGCCGTTCTCCAGAATCTGGTGCATCGGGTTTCCCTTTTTGCTAAGGTCGACTGACCTTGCTCTTCTGGCATGCTCCTTCGAGCTTCTCCGCCCATTCGGGAATCAATGGTCCCGAGTATTCTATTTTTATGTTCTTATTATCATACTCGTCTTTCATATGCTCTTATTATCATATGCTTTATTTTTCGGAAATCCCGAGTTTGATTTTTATTTATAACTGTAAAACCAACAATGATTTAAATTCCAAAGCTAATAACTTATCTGACTAAAATTTCCTAACTAAAAAAGGAAACAAAAAACAATTTTAAGGATAGAAAATCTTCAAGTATTGGGTATTGCATGGTCGGGGTAAGACCCCGTCATCGGGTCGTGCAATCCAATATGCTCCATGGCCAGTCATTCCTTCAATTTTGTACGGGCCTTCCCACTTATCAGTCAGGGAACCTGCAGCTTTGTTTTTTGTATTCAATGACACTTTTCTGAGTTCCAGGTTTCCTAGTTAGAAAATCCTGACTCAAACATGAGAGTTGTAGTGGCGAGCTACTCTTTGTTGATATGTCATATTTCGTATTCGGGACTTCTCGATTTTCTCTTCTAGCTCATCTAGACTTTGTAACAGCATTTCAACATTCTAATCTTCATTATATAGCATATGATGTTTCTATGGGGATAACAGCTTATGTTCCAAACGCTAAAGTGAATGAAGTCTCTCCTGTTGAAGTTCTTGTTGTCGTCCGATATGTCCATAATACTTCGGGAAGTTTTTCAACCCAACTTCCTTTCTTGGCATCTAGTTTTGCTTTGAGTGTATGCTTGATGATTTTGTTTACTGATTCTGCCTGCCCATTTGTTTGAGGGTGGGCAGGTGTGGCATAGTAATTGGCAATTTGGTACTCTTTGCATAGCTGTCTGAATTTCAGATTATCGAACTGGGTGCCGTTATTAGTGATGATAGTGTTTGGGACTCCAAACCTGTAGAGTATATTTTTCTTCACAAAATTTGTGGTATTTGCTTCTGTGATATGCACTAAGGCTTCAGCTTCTGCCCACTTCGTGAAATAGTCAACGGCTACTATTTCATGCTTCACTCCACCCCATATCCCTGCTGGCATTGGGCCAATTAAATCCAAGCCCCACATGGTAAATGGCCATGGGGACGTAAGGTTTCTAAGTTGTTCAGAGGGTTGGCGGATATCATTGGCAACCTTTGGCAAGTATTGCAGCTATCCGAACATCGCTGTGCATATGAGAATAAAGTGGACCAATAATAACCTTGCTTGAGTACCTTGTGTGCTAAACTTTTACCCTCAGTATGGTTTCCGCAAACTCCCTCATGGATTTCCTGTAATATCCGACATGCATCTTCCTCTGATACACATCTTTAGAGTGTTCGGGAAAATCCCCTTCTGTATAGTTCTCCTCCGCTCAATGTGTATCTTGTTGATCGATACCTGATACGCTTAGCTTGTAAGGGATCTTTCGGGAGCACGCCTTCTTCCATGAACCTTTTTAGCTGAGTCATCCAACCTTCTGTTGGTGTTCGGATTTCTGAGATTTCAAAGTTTTTTGGCTCAACTATGCTCGGTTTGAGGAGATGTCCGACCATAATAGTTTTTGGCCTGATTATGATCGTTGTTTATGCTAGTTTGGACAAGGCATCTGCCTTTTCATTCTCCTCCATGGGGATCTGGGCAATCTTATATTCTTTGAATTTTTGAAGGAGCTATTTTCCTATGTCACGATAAGCTATCATGCCTTCATCTCCTGTTTGGTATTCGTCCAGGACTTGGTAGACGACTATCTGTGAATCGCTAAATAGCTCGACTTCATCTACTCCTAGGGCTATGCAAACTCTGAGTCCAGCTAGCATCGCCTCATACTCGGCTTGATTATTTGTTGCTTTGAAGTCAAACCTCATGGCACACTCGACATCATCTCTTTCTGGGGTGCATACAATGATCCATGCCCCGCTGCCGTGAGTGTTTGAAGAGCCAATGACATATAATTTCCATAGGAAATTTTTACCCAACATTTTTTTTGCTTCCAGGTTTGGCTCTGTGAATTCTGCTATAAAATCTGTCATTGCTTGGCCTTTGAGAGATGTCCTGAGGACGTACTGAATATCGAATTCACTTAGCTCGATTGCCCATTTGGTTAGTCTTCCTAAAATTTTTGGCTTTTGTAGAATTTGCTTAAGCTGGCAATCGGTAAGGACCTGAATTGTATGAGCCTGAAAGTGTGGTCTTAGGTTCCTTGCTACTGAAACCAATGCTAGGGCCATCTTTTCTACCTGCGAGTACCTGGTTTCGGCTGGCAGAAGTTCCTTGCTGGTATAATACACTGGTCTATGTACTCCATCTTCTGTTCTGACTAAAACTGAGCTTGCTGCTAATTCTGTAATTGATAAGTATAAGTGGAGTATCTCTCCCATTTTTGGTTTCGAAAGGATGGGAGTTTGCCCTATGTACTCTTTGATTTTTAAGAATGTCTGCTCGCATTCTACGTTTCATTCGAGTCATTTTCCTTTTTTAATTACTTTAAAAAAGGGAGCACATCTGTCTGTGGCCTTAAGAATCCTGTTAAGCGCTACACTTCTTTTAGCATCCTTGGTGAGGTCATTTTCTACAGGGCTTGGATCTTTCAGGATTTACTTCGATTCCCCTTTGGTGAACTTGGAAACCCAGGAACCTTCCTGAAGGAACTCCGAATAAACACTTGTTCGGATTCAGCTTCATTTGGTATCTCCTCAAAACATCGAACGTCTCTCGTAGGTCTGAAGTATGCTTGTCTGTCGAGATGCTCTTAGTCAGCATGACATCTATGTAGACTTCCATGTTTCTCCCTATTTGTCGTGTAAAGATTCTGTTGACCAGCCGTTGGTATGTTGCCCCTACATTTTTTAATCCGAAAGGCATTACTGTGTAACAGTATAAGCCCTGATCTGTTGTTAACATAGTTTTTTCTTCGTCAGCCTTGTTCATCCGGATTTGGCTATATCTTGAGTAGGCGTCCATGAAACTGAGTAATTCGTGACCTGATGTAGCGTCAACCAATTGGTCTATCCTTGGCAATGGGAAACTGTCTTTTGGGCATGCCTTATTTAAATCTGTGAAATCTACGCACATTCTCCACTGACCATTTTTCTTTTGGACGAGGACCACATTAGCTACCCATTGAGCATAGCTAATCTCTCTAAATGACCCTACAACGAGTAACTTTTCTACTTCCTGTTTGATTGCCTGGCTTCTTTCGAGATTGAAAGACCTTCTCTTTTATATTACTGGTTTTACATTCGGGTCTACCGCGAGATGATGAGATATTATTCAGGCATCTATCCTGACCATGTCTTCATGACTCCAGGCGAACGCATCCTTGTATTCTTTGAGCAAATCAGTGAGGTTTTGTTTGACTCTTCCTTCCAAGTTGGCCTCGATCTTAATCTTCTTATCTGGTTCATCTTCTTTCAAGATTAATTCTTCGACCGGTTCATTTTTTGACTCCTTTGGTTCTTCCCTCGGATCAAATTCGAATGATAGTGACTCTTTATTCTGATTTGGTTGTATTATAATGCATACTTGTTCACTATCATTTTTATCTTTGTAAACCGACAGATTAGCTCTTCGAGCCATCTCCTGGGACCCTTGACTACTCTGATCCCCTGTTCGGTCAAGAATTTGATCATTATGGCATAAGTAGTTGTTATAGTCTTTGTTTTATTCAAGAATGGTCGACCTAACAATGCGTTATATGGCCAATTATCTAAGTCTACCACTACGAAATCGAGTAAAATTGTTCTTTGACACGGTGTCACTCCAATTTTTACGGGTAACTTTACCGTCCTAAGAGCCCTGACCTCAACTCCCCCGAATCCTCTGAGTGGAGTATGAAAAGGCTACAAATCCTTTTTGAGAATATCTGTCGAACTTCCATTGTCTATTAAGGTTCTCCTGATTTTCCTGTGTCCAATTCGGGCAATTATGACCAGGGCGTCGTTTGGTCTAACATCGACCTCATGCGAGTCAAGTTCTGTGAATATTATTCGGTCTCATCCTTCGTTTACCCTTTTCGGGTCTGGTTCGACCGAGTTCTCGTCAAAGTTCTGTCTCTCCTCCACCGTTTCTCAGATTTCCTGTGTTTGCTCTCGTTTACTTCTTCCAGTTGATGGTCCTCCAAAGATTGTTTGTATTACTTCATTGGCCTCGGAGCTGGCCCTTTGGTTTCGACTGGAGCTATGATCGGCCCTGGTCTCTTTCTTTGTTTCTGATGTCTCATCCCTTTTCAAGATTATATCATGTAAGTGTCCTTCCCGAATGAGAGTTTCTATGTAATCTCTAAGCTGGTAACACTTGGAAGTCTCATGACCGGTTTCCTTATGGAATCTGCATTATTACCGGGCAAACTGAGACTATCGTCATGGTTCTTTTACCAGATTCTTTTCTTCCAGTATGGTCAGGATTTCTTCCTGCTTTTTTTAGGAGAGGGGTGTAGTTTACGTATTTTCCTCAGAATTTCCCCGTGGTTTGGTCGGCATTACACACGCTTCCTCCGTCCTTGCTTTTTTCTTTGTCGTTTCCTTTTTGTTTTCCCTTTTGATTCTGTACCTTTGACTCGGTATCTTTTTTGGGTTTTCCTCCATACATGTAGCATCCTCCTGTGGCTAACTCTTCTTTTTTGGTCAGTGCATATCCTCCCGCCATGTCTATCATATCTGCATATCTGGTTAGACGGGCCCTTCTCAAGTCAAAAGATAGTCTCCATTCTATAAGTTGTTTATGAATACATCAATTATTGCTTCGTCGTTTGCACTGCCGATTTCTAATACCGTCTGGCCGACTCTCCCTAGATATTTCTTTAGCGACACATATTTCCCTTATTTCAGCTGAGAAAGGTAAGCCACTGATTTCTTCCTATGAACGTTGCCCAGAAATTGTCTTGAGAAACTTCTGCTTAATTCACCAAAACTTCTGATGCTTGCTGAGGGAAATCTTCTGAACCATCTTGAGCTTATGTCTCCTAGAGTCTGTGGAAAGTTGAGACATAATAAGGGGTCGATGTGGGCATACTGATCCATATCACTTTTATACCGTTTGACATGTTCTTTAGGATCTGTATCCTTCTTGAACTGTTCCACGTGCGGCATCCTGAATCTTTCTGGGAATGGAGTTCGCAGGATGTCCCTAGTGAATGGACTATCAGAATCTTCGTCGGACAAGTCATTGTACCCATAACATCTAACCAATGCATCCATTTGACGCTTATTATTTTCAACTTCTCGGGTCAGGCTCTGAATTACGACATCTCTATCTCCCACCGCATCCCCATGATGGTTAAACCGCCGAGTGATTGTCATACCTTTCTCAGGATCCTCCTCGCTTTGCTACCGAGTCTCACGGGTTGACCCTTACAGGTGTATGGTTTCGTGATGGTACTTACGATGGTGCCGATCACTTTCCTCTGATGAAGACCGATCCCTGTGTCAGTCGTGCTTGCGGTGTCTAGCTTGGGCTGTCTGATCATGGCTCTGCCTTTGGCGTGGTTGCTCTTCTTTGGATGTTTCACGTCCAGCCTGACTAATTGAAACAGAGTTCCTTCCAGTTTTTGGTGCATCATGCTCTGGACCGACTATAACCGAGTGAAGCCTTGTAAGTGGAGGATTAGGAGGTCGCGTCTCTTCTGCAGCTAGTAGATCAACTCCTTCATTTGCCACGTCCTCCATCAGTTGTTGTAGTGCCTCACGAAAACGTTGTGTCAGGTCTTTGCTGGTCGGAGGGATTTGTTGGATCCCTACCAGAGATGTTGGTTGGTTCTCGGTGGTTGTGGCGAGATCTCTTGAACTACTGCCAATATGGACATTATCTAAAGATTTTCGGATATCCCCAGAACTATTTCTGCTTCACGCCATTACCTTTAATCAAATCAAAGGTTCAACCCCTCCTTCTAGCTCCAATTATTGACGTCGATTTGTGGATGTATGAAAAAGTCAACAAGATCGGATTTTAGCTGTGATCTCAAAGAGAAAGATAAGGAGAAAGTAATTGGACACAAGTTTTACGTGGTAAAACTCTGATGACCGGAGAAACGTCTACGGGTGGTTGAATAAACAACTGAGCCAAAAATCCACTATTGAAAAAGATTTACAACTCTCGATCTCTCTTTTTTCTCTCTGTATTTTTTCTATATCTTTTATGACGAGATTATGGGTCTATTTATATGTACATAGAACCATAATCCCTATTGTACAAGTAATGAAAGATTCTTGTATTTAATTATGATTTGGTTACTTTGTTTGGAGTAGCTTGTCTTCCTTCCTATTTTGGAAATTTGTATAGAGATCGAATGAGACTCTAGTGATATAGTCTGGTTAGGACTTATTTTCTTATAAATACGTAGTCTTTTTTGAAGAAATAAAATCGTTGCATGGTTTGGAACCTTTTTCCTGTTTGGTATTCTATTCATCTTGTAATTCTTTTTTGATGCGGGTATCTTTGCGTATTTTAACATGATTCTTGGTTCGTGTGTGAGTTATGTGATGGGCTTCTTTATCCGGGTTTCTTCATGATTGTCTAGAGTAGAACATGATGTTAGCTGGTCCAGAATGACGTCATCTGATCCCGAGTAGAACATGATGTCAGCTAACCTCGAGCGACGTTTGAAAATTCCCTAAAAACGTGTGTGTCTAAACCTAAGAGGGGGGGGTTTCTTGATTAGTCAATATTCAAAATTCACCCAATAAAACAAACATACAACATCAAGTGTAAGGTGCGGAAATATAAATAACACAAGATGTATACGTGGAAACCCTTCAAATGAGAAAAATCACGGGCTGTTAAGTGCGCCACACTCGGTCACAGAAATCCAATATATGAATAAAAGGTTACACCCTCAAGTGATACTCCGATTCTCACTCTCGACAACCTCAGGCTATGGACACCGCCACTCACCACTCTTGGTTCAATCCCTAGTGATATCCCCTGATCCACTACTCTTGACGTGAGCACCTCCTACTCTTCCCCTCGGGCCTTTTACAGTGGATACCCGACCAATTGCTTGCTAACCTACCCTTGGTTGCAAGACTTCTCTTGCTTGTGCAACTTCACACTGAAGCCACAAGACTTTGACTCAATGAAGAGTATATGGTCTAAGTGTATATTTGACACTATGCTCAAATGCAACCAAACACAAAATGCTTAACTAGATGTAGATAATGCAATTAAACATCCTAGTTATCAAACAATGTCTACATGCTCATACTAAGGACTCAATTAGATGTGTAGATAAAATCTAACAACCTAATTGTCAATAAAAGTCCAACCAATACAAGTTGTCATAACAATAATCAAGGGCAATTTTGCAATCAAGAAATGCAATCAATGAGGCATACACAATGATGTTTAAATACAATGCATAAAGACTTAACTAGGTAAGGATATACAATATTACAATCTAGTTATCAAACAAAGCCACTTCAACACAAGTTGTCAATAAACATGGCATGGTTAATAAATACAATCATTAAATGCAATCAATATGGCCTAATTAGCTAGAGGGCATATATGTCATAAATGCTAGCTATCAACAAACAAACTCAATCATGTTATCAAGACTCATAAATATATGAAATAAACTAGAGTCTAGGTATTTAATCATGCAATAAACACCTAATCTAGAGTAAGAAGAAAAATAAAAGATGTTCAATGAAGTTCTTACTTACCTAGTCATGAAACCAAGAACACCCATACTCATATGATGAAGAATGATGCAAAATGGAGATGGGTTTTGGGTTTGGAGAGTCAAAGAAGCAGCTTGGTGCTTTCTCTCACTAAGATCTGGAAATTCAGAGTTCTAGGTCGAAATGGGGAAGAAGATGAAGTATATATATAATCCAAATCAAACTACGACGTTTTGGGAGAGAAAAAACTGATTTTCGGGCGTCAGAAGCGACCTTAGGGCGACCTGGAAGTGAGGTCGCTATGCTCTCGGAAAAAACATGACCAGTCGACATCAAAACCTTTCGTATAATATACCGTTGGAAAGGTATAGAAGTCTAATTTCTACTCCAATTTATAAAACAAGATTTGGACATCTGTAGAAAAAGTTATGGTCATTTGAGTGACCAAAGGTCAGAAACTGACAACAACAGAGATGCCATGTTTTTGTGGTCACTTTGGAGATTTCAAAACCAATCCAAACGGTCATAAAATATTACGAATAATAAACCGTTGGAAAGGTATGGGTGTCTAGTTTGTACAGATATTTTCAAAACTCATTTTGAATCATTTTATAAAAAGATATGGTCACAATACCATACAAAGGTCGGTTTTAAAAAATATTAAATCATTGAAATACACTCTTTTAAAACTAGACACCTTACTCCATATAACCAAACCAAGAGAAGAGTGAGACCTTCTCATATAGTCACTCAGCGCGCTAAAACAAGCACACCATTGTGCAATCGTGAACACAACACAATACCACACTTTAATCTACAAATAAAGTGCAAGTGTGATTATGAAGAGAAGCACACATATAAACAATATCAACACAAATACAAGATCAACAAAGCATGTATGAGGTGTGTATGTGCACCTAAACTCTTCAAGAGGCAAAGTTAAGTGAATATACATTTTGCTCTTGAAGTCATGGAGATGCTTGGAAGTTTGTCAATGAGGACCTAAGCTACCCATTACACAATCATCCTCAATGTGATGTGGTTTGTCATGAAATAAGTCAATCATAAAATCAAGGTCCTTACAACGTTAACTGATCCCGAGTAGAATATGACGTCAGCTAACCCCGAGCGACGTTAACTGATCCCGAATAGGTTTCGCTCAATACTTATTTTTATATTTACTCGGGTTCTTCTTCTTTGGAAATATCTTACGCGATAATTTCTGAATGCCTATTCGGATGTCCACCTGACAATTTTATCATCTTTGTCAATAACGTATACATCTAATAAAATTTAGATAAGACAATTATATTGTTAATAATAAACTTTAAATTTTAATTTTTTTACGGTATTTAAATTATATGCATAGTGTTTGTTGGTTTCAATTAGTATCAATATTCTAAATATAAGTCAAGATTTGGTTGAAATGGTCCATTTGCCCAGTTCATTTATTTATTTTTAAACAAAAATCCAAATCCTCCCCATTAACAAAAATACACAAAAGACACCACCACATCAACCAGGAGTCCAGGACCACTTGATTGAAATCCCTATAAAGAATCTCTTCCTCTTCACGCATCTCCTATGAAACTCAAACCAAAATCCCCAATTTCTTCATTGAAATCCCTAAACCTCATCTTCTACAATAAAGCCCTAAATCAAATATTCGCTTCTTCGATACACCCTGACAAACAGTTCCAATTGTTCAAGTTCAACACAAAAATTCCCAACATAGCCAAACTCAAATTCAATGAAAATTCCTAAATAAAACTTTAAGAATTGTCATTAACTTAGAAGACTTATGAGGACTGGAATTTGGATTTGTTGATAGAAAAAAGAGGCAACCGCAACACTGCTTCCTCAGTCACAATTGGGTCTGAGTTTTCCTGAAAAAAAAAAAGGGGTTGAAGACGACGGTGAAATGGGTTGAAGGAGAAACTGTCCATTGGGTGGGAGATGATAAAGAAAGGTGAAATGGGTTTTATGGATGAAATTATAATTATATATGGCTGTTAAAATGAGAATTATGTGATTTGTGATAGGGCATTTTTGGTATAAAAATTCATATTGATTTCAGAATTCAGATATACCCAACGATTCAGCTAGAAATCCTGGTTTTTTATTTCAGATACATTTACATCATTTTTCAAACTTAAGATGCACGGAAAAAACAATCAACGTGTCTGTAATAATCATCTCATACCGTTTTAAATTTGAATATAAAAAACAAATAAGGTCGTAAGTCAATCTCATCTTATCTTATTATTTAAGGATAATACTTGGGTACGATTAATCAGCATCTAAGATACTGATCCTATATTTTAATTGGTGAAAAAAATCATTTACAGTGTTTGATATTAAATACATTGGATGAATAGTGGATTTTTCCTCCAATAAAAATATAAGGGTTCAGCACCTGGTCAGTACCTAAATATTTTTCATTATTTAATATCTAATAAAGGTTGATTATAACATTTTTCTTTTAAAACTGAAATGATATCATTTTGTTTTATAAAAAGGATTTGTACTAAAAGATAATGAAATTGATTATATTTGTTCAAGCAAGAGGCTATAGATTGTATGTTTGTTAAATCCTGAACATCAAAGTTGAGATGGCCGAGTTGGTCTAAGGCGCCAGATTAAGGTTCTGGTCCGAAAGGGCGTGGGTTCAAATCCCACTCTCAACATTTATTAGTTTTTTCTCTTTCAAATAAAAATAAATGTGAGTGTACTTTGGAAAGCGACTTGCAGGTTTTGACCTATGAGAGGGTTATTTGTTTTTCTACTGTATTTGTATTTTGTTTTAAGCAACCAAACCAATGAGAGAAGAACGATACTCGCATCGGTGAGATTGGACAAAAGCTAGCACAAAAGGTATTTGATTGGATGGACCAAGTACTCGACATACAATCAAATAAAAAGTATGGACTCGGCATCTCTAATGGAGAGCACCAAAAATTATATGAAATTGGTGTAAAATGAGTATCTTTTAGAGATATTTTTATACTAAATTTTTTCTTACTCTAATGCACCTACACCAATTCAGTGTAAAGAAGTATTTTTATAAGAATATTCTTTCCATAACACTTTATATAATATTAATTATTTTTTATTAATTAATTTAAACAAAATTGATTAGTTTTTTAACATAAAAAATATTATTCTTAAATAATTAATTACATAATAATAATAATAATAAAATTACTCACATAATTTTACCCCAAATTTTCCACCCTAATATGATTCAACTTATTTATCCAACTAATTTTCACTTAATTATTTCAACTATTTTTATTACATTAATTTTTTCTCATCTAACTTTTTTTTTCCATCTAATTTTATTAACTTATCCAATTTTCTCATCCAATTATTTCTTCATTCTCTATTATAAAAGGCAAAACACCTCCATCTATTTCACCATACAACCTTCCACCAAAGTTTATTAAATCCAATTACATTAATCTTCAACAATAAGTTATTTCAATGCCGGTCCATCTCATATATCATCTTCATCTTCATTTTTGTACTCAAATCCTGAGGATGAACTTGATCACATATATCATCTTTAGATTTATTTATTTTTTTTAAGTATTTTGTCATTTTTTAATTATATTAAATTAAGTTAATATAAAAATTTACCTTTAATTAAATGCTTAATTAATAAGTAAAAATAATATATATATTAATAATGGTGTCTTATTATAAAGATCTCAACGAGATATTTCCGAACGGTATAAATTTTGAAATAAATGTGTAGGAGGGTTAAATTAGGGATTGTAATAAATATAAAGCATTGATTTGACAATTTAATAAAAAAAATAGTGTTGTGTGAATACTGTTATACTAAATTTAGTGGAACACTATTCACTGAATACTAAGTTTTATCTTGGTGATTTTATCTTGATAATTAAAATATAGTGTTGCATTGGAGCAACATTTTACACTAAAATAGTGTTTTTAGACCAAGTTAGTGTACCATTAGAGATGGCCTCAGACTTACCATAATCCCATGTAATTCAAAATTGATCCCTGCAAAGGTTGCATAGCTATTATTTTGCAAGGTATGACTTATGAGCCCCGAAGCAGTAATGTAAGAGGCACTATTTTTATGACATTAAAAGGTACAAAAATGGTAAATTTCAATTGATGTAAACGAGTGAAATAATTCGTGAGACATTATTAAATCAATAATCAAAATAATCAACCTTTTTTATAAAATTGTGGTGGGGAAATTGGATGATTTTGTCGATTGGCTTTGACGGAGAAACGGAATAAAGAAAAACTGACTAAATTTAAGATTGGCAGAGAGGAGAATGCTGTTGGCACCGAGTAGGACTTGTGTGACAAAGTGGGTCCTTTAAACTTCTTTTTAATAATTGCAATCCTTTCGGCTAAGGCTTCGAATATGCGTATAAGTATCATTATAAAGTTTGAATCTGACTCGGTGAGAGACCGATAGGAGGCAAAGCTATAAAAAAAAAAAAAGACGACGCAAAAAAATCACTTTTTATCGACTAAACTATCTCTGTCAAGTATATTCGTTTTCTTGTGCAATTTAACTTGTATTAAGAATACTAGAGTCCAACAATAATCTTAAAAGCTGTAGCGCAAGAAATTCCACTTTTTCAACACGGTTTTCTATAAAGTCTCTCAATCTAAAAGATTTACGGCCGATAATTTCAGCCGTGTTACAGGTCGTTAATGGTGTTTAAGCTGGCAACCGCTGTTAAAGACTATAAATAGTACATGCCAAACTAAAATGGTGGGCTTGATCCTTTACACCCACATGAAATTACAAGTCAAAACTGTATTTGAGCAGTTGAGCAAGTAACATGCGCCACTGTAGAAGAGAGAGAGAGAGTCATGCAGCTATATCGCAATGACATTGAAGATGGCAATGAGGAACGAGACCTATCAGATACGATTTACCACGTTAAGAGTTGTATGATTTGGGAAAGTGAAATAAAAACCTGAACAGATATGCCCAGAGCCAATTGGTCCATCTCCGAAATAGTGCCACCTATTTATTTCCTCCAAAGAGTATACTAGAGAAGGCTCAAGAACTTCTAAACTTTCTTTCACTAGATTTTCTTTCTTCTGCCTCTCGCCGTCTTTGCTGCCTGCAATTTAAGAAAAACAGATAATTAAGCTCCAGCATTGCTGCAACCAGTAAAATGCCAAATTGCACAGAATGTTCAAGGAAGTTAATCAGTTATCAAATATAGGTTCAACAACAGATACGAAGAATTATATATAGTCGTATATATGTGCAACAACAAATAAAAAACTATGTAGGACCATTCATATATTATCTTGATCAAACTTTTGATGTATTGTGAAAGCAGCGGTTTTCATAATTTAAATATGCATTTATATTCTACATGCCACAGATGTTTTTCTAGTTTTTGAGACAACACATCAAATAATCAAAAGTACAGTAAACAATACTTATTATCTGTTGACCTGGCATATTTTTCTTGTTTGATGCATTTCATCATTTCAACACAGATTTCAGGGCATGACAAAACAAAACGGCCCGTTAAGGTTGTCAAGATGAAATTTACCTCTCCAAACTTTTGGTAGAAAGATACCATCTTTCTAGCATCTAGTTAGGTCCGCCTCCCTACAGATCCATTTAATGTCCTCTCAACCTCCCTACAGATCCATTTTAATGTTCTATCAACCTCCCTACAGATTCATTACTGCACAAAATCTGATTGGTAAGAACTGCTTATCCTTTCAGTCCAATGATTAAGGTAAATTCCTTCAGTATGTATGCATTCATGGTAAGAATAAGGCAGTTGCATTTGTAAAATCCCAAAACCACTCATGTCAGAATCTAACATCTCCACTATAAGAGAAGTTGCAGTGCAGTAGAGAACCAATGCATAGATCTTCAACCATACACTACAAATCTTGGAAATTGTAAGATAGATGACCAAATGTGAGTCATAATAAAATACAAAAACAACCAATTCCAAGTGAAAAACTAGGTTAGGGTTTTTTATATAAAAAAGCGTGAAGGCTCAATTGCATTAGAACTGGGTGAAGCAAGTGATGTTTGATTAAGAATCCAAGGTTCCAAATCAGAACTTTAAAAAACCTAAAAAAAATGTCTATTTCACATCAAGGGTGTTTTCGTAAGTTTCCCCTATAAGAAGTTATAGCACAGTCCCTAAGAATTCTAACACACTAAAGAAGAAACGATGACATGAGTTCTGCTTCAACAAGGCAAATGCATAAATTCCAGAAGATATGGTTCACCAAAAGATGTGCTACAACACAAACTAAAAGAAGAACTTACGCAAAAGCTGTGTATCCAGCACCAGCATTAGCAGCAGATAAAATTACTGAATGAGAGCCAACAGTAGACAGAGCATCCTGCCCCACAGAAGGTAGAGGATTTCTTCGATCACCATCCACCTGAAAGCAAATTAACCAATAAGACACCCCTAATAGCTTTATAGAACAAATTCAACAAACATAAGCTATAATGCATATTTATAGGTGACAACCTTATCCCACTTTGATTTCTTGTTTTGTCTACCATCCCTTGAAATGGCATCAACTGCAGTTGGCACAGAATGGAAACCACCAGCCATTGCAGCTGAAAGACCTGCACATCACAATGACTCAATTTAAAAACACAAAACAAAATAAGTTATCAATACCCTGAGAAAAGTTACTTCAAAAGCAATCTTCATCCACCTGCAATAGGTATGTTAGGTTTTGGAGGAGCAGCAGCAATTAATCCAGGTTGCCCCGGAATAAATTCAACCTTCTGATTCCTTTTATTTTCTTGGTCCTTTCTTTCCTTTTCACGCTTCATGTCAGCTTCTGCATGAGAAAACATATGAAATATACAATATAAGACTCAGACCCAAGTGAATTTTTGAATCGCCAGGTCCAGGCTACCTAACTTTATATTCAAAATAAATAAATAAAAGTATGTACTTGCAAGATTTTAGATGACAAAAAAAGGCATGCAACAACTGACTAAGGCTGATGTAGATATGATCTGCAAATGCACATCTTCAAA
The DNA here is from genome assembly GCA_032871835.1 of Dipteronia dyeriana. Taxonomy (NCBI): domain Eukaryota; kingdom Viridiplantae; phylum Streptophyta; class Magnoliopsida; order Sapindales; family Sapindaceae; genus Dipteronia; species Dipteronia dyeriana. Next base: position 71,201,530 of record CM065301.1, on the reverse strand, counting down.
GATTTCTACAATCATCTTTAACTATAATACTAAACACTAGCTTCTGATATTTTCTTTTTGTGCGGAGTACTGATGCCACATTCAGGATTTTGCACTGTCTGGTATTCAAAAGTACAAATATCCCTGATTTGCATGCAACCTTATGAAGCAATCATCTTTCTTCAGTAAAGAGAGGTAGAAGAAGCAAACAGATCTAACAATGTTGCCTAGCCATAATGTGTATTTATAAAATAGCAAGTACTGGCACTATGTACAGAAATCCCAATTTAAACACTAAAAATCCATGCAGAAAAAGAAGCATGAGAATGGAGTGAGATTTCTACAACCCTCTCTCTGAAATACCAAAATGCAGTTACGGCAATGCTAAACAGAGAATCATATTAATAACTAATGGAACTCCAAATCACACACACACACACACAGAAAAGAGAGCTTGCAGAGGGGAAAGGATAAGGAGATAAGTTATAAAAGGGAATGCTGTTGACCTATTTCATCATAGTAGTCGCTTTGGTCATATCCATGTGGGTCAAAAACATCTTTACTGAAGCAAGACCCTATCTGATCAATATCTTGATACCTCACTGCATGCAGAAGAAAATCTGGGTTTCGATAATCCTTCCTATTACGCACTTCTGCATTGAAGCTTTTTCCAATTTTTTTTAATCCCAGAAATTTATCTATTTTCCTCTGTAGAATATAACAGAATAAAAGAATATCAACATGTTGTAACAAGTGCTTAATCTAAAAGAAATAAATAGGTTACTCAGAGTAGCACCATGCTACAAATTTACCCAAAGTATAACGGAAAAGAAATACAAACCTCATAGTTGATTCAAAAATTGAAACAAAAGGTACCTTGTCAAATTCCTTTATACACACTTAATAATTAACTCTCTTTGCGCAACTATTCTTATCTGAATAAAATATTGGACACACACGTCCACTTACAGCTCATTTTACAAACTGATTAACATAGGCTACTCAATTGATCACATACACAATTCTATGAGCTCCCGATGATAAGCAACATTATACAGTCTTATAACAGATAGACCAACACAAAACAAAGCCATATTTTATCATATGTAGCTCCATGCTCAATCAAAATAAAAATTCTGTTGGCTATCTTAATCTATTAGCGAACTAAAGGTAGCACAAAAAGCTTTCAAACATTCTTTTGGTGAAAATTTACAAATGAAACCTTCAAAACATTTTCAATTGGTATTAAGCAGATTTGTCTCACACTCTCACTATACAATTTATACTACACAATACACATTCCTTTCTACTATTAACAACCAATAAACATGAAAAAATACCTTACTTCCATTCAGGAACAATTGTTGTGGATGAATCTGGCAAAATCAAAATGGCCATCTGAAGAAAAGAAAGGAGTACCTTAAGGGGTCTTCTCTCCTTTATAATGTGTACCTTATTGTGAACCCCTCCAAGAGCCCCACAGTTGCCTCAATGCTCAAATGCTAAAGACTTCAGTCTAAATCCTATTTAATTAATTTATCTAAAGATACTTAAATTCGGATCACTCAAATGCCTATGGCAAGAACAATCACTGATGCAATCAATTGATATTTGAAAACAATTTTCTATATTCCTTGGTGCCCCAACCCACTCCCTTAGTAAGTTAGTGGTATCTAGTTTTTTGGAAACCCATTAATTACATTTAGCAAGTTCTAAACACATCATGTCTTAACAAAAGTTCTAGATGTATCATACACCCAATGATGCAAAGAAAAAGGTTGTGAAGTTCTAGAAAAATAATATGTACACGAAAACTGACATATTAAATATTAAGTGCAGTAGTTGGTAACAGATACAATAACTACTTACTTGCAGCTCCTCTGAGCACTTCAATTTCGGTGGGGAAGGCAGAAACTTATCCAATGGATTGGCCTCTTCTGAAACCTCAACAGTCTCCTGAAGAACTGCAGCTTCCATTTCCATCAAAGCAAAATTCATAGTATCAGACTCTGATTGTTCTAAATGCTCCGCTGTTTCAGTTCCCATAGGTGTCCTTTTTCGGAAATCATCTGTTACAAATTAACACAAATTAACACTAAAACATATAAGGAAAAACACTAACAAAATCAGTGTGCAACTGTAATTTAGAATAATTTTGTACAAAATTACACCGATAAACAGATGATAATTGAAAGCAACAAAGCCAATCACAATTAACTCGTACAACGTAATTATGCATTGCTCAAATAGTCAAATCAAAGCCATACATACCTTTAGCATTTTGAAGGTCAATTTCCCCTTCCTGCGATTAAACAGCACCAAAAACAAAGAATCAACCAACCATCCCTTCTCCGCCAACAAAAACACTACAAGTAAACTAATATAAAAATAGTCCAACAGAGGGAACTAACGTAACATTAAGTTACAAAAACTTCACAAACCGTTCAAAAAATGCAAGGATTAAAAAATTTCATCAACAACAGTCCTAAGAGAGCGAAATTCAAATTTTGCAATGTGCTTAAACACAGTAAGAATTCAAGATTTGTAATGGTACCTCAGGTTCAGGTGACATGACAACCTCATCGTGACCATAGTCCACAATAGTCAATCTCCCTCGCGTACTCCTCCTCGAATTCAAAGACGCCACGTGTTGTTTCGGTGACGTGAACGAAACCGGAGGCTGTTGCGGCGTCGAAGTCTGGTCGCTAGCACCCGTGTCGTAGCCACCGTTCATTCTCGAATCATCTTCTAAATTTGTAGCTTCTCTACTTTCTTGTCCGTCTTGTTGTTGTTGTTGTGCTTCTTCTTCTTGCTCTTCAAGGTATTCCATTTCTTCGTCGTCTTCATCGTCGTTGTACATGGACAGCAGAGCGATCCCTTCCGATTGTTTCTTCTTCGACGCCATAGAATCTAGGGTTTTGTTGTTCTCGGTCTGAAGTACGAATTCGAGTATGGTCACGAGTCACGATTGCTTGATTTTGGAATTAGTGTAAACAAGTTGGTTGATTAATGACGAAATTCGAAGAGTTTATCACCAAGAAGAGAGAAGCAGCTTTGGGGTTTCAGGTTTGGGAATGGAAAATTGAAATTAATGGAATTAAAAGGTAAGTGAGATGGCGGATCGGGTCTAATTTTGTGGGTTTAAACTGTTGGGTTTGGATCTAGGCCCATATTATTGGCACCTCAGCTTTTCGGGGGAAATTTGAAGAAACACAAAATTTGAGGGGGATAAAACTTACTTTTGAAACTATAGGGATTAAAAATAAAAATAAAAATAAAAATAAAAATAAAAGAACCATTGGGAAACAATTTAGGTACGGATATTGATACAAATAAATATGATAAGTATAAACATATCTATAAGTATACCTATATTTAAAATTTAAAATTAAATTATTACTATAAACAGTAATCTTAGTTTAAGTAGTACCCTGTTTAAATGAATGTATTTATTTTAATACAATTTATTTATAAACCTTCTTAAGTTATTAGCACATCCAATTTCACAAACGATATGTACTGTTATCTTTAAAAGAAAATAAACAAAAAACTTACTTCGCTTCCAGAGATGTAGCTCAACTGGTAGATAGACGAACTTGGCTCGAATTAGAGTCCATAATTATAACAAAAAAACAAAAGCAAATAAGTACGTACATCTTAATGATCTGAGTCCTCTAAAAATTCTTTTTTTATTATTTTGTTATAATGATATTATTGATTTAATTCCTTTTTTTTTTGAATTATTTTTTTTACTCACTTATTCAATTTTCATTGGTTTGGGCTCTATATTTTTCAAAACCACTCATTTTGGTCATTCTGGCCATATTTTTAACGATCAACGGTTAAAAAAAAGAAATGACTATTTTACCCCTATATGTTTATTTTATTTAAAAAAATAAAGAAAATTTACAAACACCCGAAATCATCATCGGTTCATCATCATTCATCGTTATCCCAGTTAATAATCATTCATCATTCATCTTAGCTCATCATCATTCATCATCCCTACAGTCCAAAAAAACAAATCACCATTATTCACATCCATTTCAATTCATCATCATCTGAAATCATCAACAACCTGAATCTCAAACAACAACACAATCTCAAGCCATACTAGAAAACCAAACACCAATCTTATTCATAGCAAACAAAATTTATCAAAATTAAAATCAAACCCATACAAAATTGACCATAATCACACCAGAAAACAAAATCGAACCCTATTCTTAGCAAACCTAGGCATCCTCAATAAATCCAAATCTAAACAAAATGAAATCCAAAAACTCTTTGCTTCTCTATCACCAATCATCCAACCAAATCAAACCTAGAAAAGATGATGAGTTTTCGTGGAGGTTATAGATGATTAGATTTTGAGGCGAGAACGAATAAGAGGAATAAAATCGGGGAGTGGGTGGGTTTCGGTTTGGGTGTGTTTGACAGTGGATCGAAGTTGAGAACGAAGAAGAAGATTAATTGAAGCGAGAAGTGGGTGGGTTTGGGTTTGGTTGTGTTTGACAGTGGAATCGAAGCAAGGAATCGAAGACGAGAATGAAGAAGAAAAGGGATTAAAGCAAGGGCGATGGTGGATTTGGATTTGGTTTGGTTGTGTTGAATAATCGAAGACGAGAACGAAGAAGAAGAGGGATTAAAGCAAGGGTGATGGTGGATTTGGATTTGGTTTGGTTGTGTTGAATTGACAGTGGGCGACGGTGATATTTTTGGGAAAACAATTGACACTGGTTTTGGGCGATGGCAATGGTGAAGGTTGAAGAAGATGTTAAAAATTGAAAAAAAAAATGGCAGTGGTTTTGTTTTGGCGATGGTGATGATTTATGAATAATTAAACTAATGTATTTTTCTTTTTAAAATTTATATTTTATTTATAATTTTTTAATTTCTATTTATAATATCAATTTATTAGTATTATATAAAAAATTAATTTTTTCCATTGATTTCTATGTTGACATGTGACATATCTTTGGTTAAAGATAAAAATATCCTCAAAACCGTTAAAATTGAGTAACGGGTTACTAATAGAATGACCAAAATGAGTAGTTTTGAAAAATATAAGGTCCAATTCAGTGAAAATTGAATAAGTGAGTAAAAAAAATCAAAAAAATATAAGGACTAAATCAATAATATCCCTTTTGTTATATGATAATGAGATAATGAGTGATTTTGATTTTTTTTTTTTTTTTTTTGAACAACATAATTCATTAATAACTTAATAAGGCAAGGGCTGGCCACAACAAGGGCAAACCCCAAAGGCACTAACCACAAGCTATACAAAGCAAGGTGTCGTATGTGAATTTTACCAAGCATACATGTCATCAACATGAAGGAGAAAATTGCCAGGTGGATACCCAAATAGGCACTCAAGAAATATCCTACGAGGCATCATTAAAGAGAAGAAAACCGGAGTAAGCCAGTAGCATGGCAAGACCTACTCGGGATCAACTAAATTACTCCAAATCAATTAAATCTACTCGGGCTTAAACGGCGATACTCGGGACCAACAAGTGTTACTCTTACTCGGGATAAATGCGACCCGAGTAAGAAACTTAGTGCTTAGTTAATACGGATTGAGTCATAAAATACACGAAGATAGCCATCAGGAAGGAATCCCAAAGAGAACAGAATACTGAGCTAGAAGAATCATCAATCAGGAAACAACTTGATTTCGCTACAAAGACTACATTCTTATAAGAAAACAAGTCTAAATAAAACTGCACTACTAGAATCTCGCTCGATTTTCATAAGAGACTCCGAAACAGGAAAGAAGACAAATCAATCTCAAGCAAGTAACCGAATCACAATTAAATACAAAGATCATGTATTACTTGTACAAAGCAGATTAGGGTTCTATAAACATATAAATAGACCCATAATCTCGTCCAGAAAAGATATAGGCAATATAGCATACATCAATCATAGCAAATACAGAGAGAAAAAAGAGAGATCGAGAGCTTGTAAACATCATATTTTCATAGTGGATTTTGGCTTGGTTGATCCTTCAACCACCCGTGGACGTTTCTCCGGTCATCGGAGTTTTACCACGTAAAACTTGTATCTTCGTTACTCTTTCTGAATCTCTTTCTCTTTGAATTAATAGCCGAAATCTAATCCTTGTTGGCTTTTTTGATACAATCCAGAAATCGACGTCAACAATTGGCGCTAGAAGAAGAGCCGAACCTCCGAACTTGTTAGAAGCGATGATAGAAAGTAAAAGCAGTTCAGGGAATGGCCAAAAATCACCAGGCGATTTCCATGTTGGCAACACGTCACAAGATCCTGTAGCAAACACAACAAACCAGCCTGCACACCTGGTAGGGATCCAGCAAGTTCCTCCAACCAACAGAGATCTTACGCTGCATTTCCAATAGGCCTTGCAGCAATTGGTGACAGACGCAGCGAGGGAAGGAATTGATCTACTGGCTGCAGGAGCACATACTCCCAATCCTCCACCCGTAAGGCTCCGTTCGGTGGTGGTTGGGCCAGGAATAACTATACCAGAAACCAGAAGGAACTTTTCCCCAATCAACACGGCTGGATAGGAAACTCTTGAAGAGGAACAACATCACTAGAGGCTAGACCACAATCAAACAGTCCGCACTAGACACCGTAAATATGACCGGCACAGGGATCGGCCGTCATCAGAAGATAGCGATCAGCCTCATCACAAACTTCATTACGGAGTCATGAGAGAAACTCGGCATCAAAGTGAAGAGCCAGAAAGAATGACAGTTACCCAACGGTTCAACCATCGAGGAAGCCCGGTGGGGGACAGAGATGTCATGATCCAGAGCCTAACTCAATAAGTCGAGAACAATAGGCGTCAGATGGATGCATTGGTCAGACGTTATGGCTATAACGATTTATCTGACGACGACTCAGACAGCCCATTTACTAAGGAAATCTTACGGACCCCTTTCCCAAAAAGGTTCAGGATGCCGCACGTGGAGCAGTTTAAGAAAGACACGGACCCGAAAGATCACGTGAGACGCTATAAAAGCGCCATGGCCCAGTATGCCCACAGTGATCCCTTATTATGTCTCAATTTTCCACAAACTCTGGGAGACATGGGGTCGAGGTGGTTCGGAAGGTTACCTTCAGCAAGCATCAAGAGTTTCAGTGAATTAAGCAGGAGCTTCTCAAGGCAATTCCTAAGTAACATTCACAGGAAAAAGTCAGTGGCTCATATTGCTCAAATAAAACAAGGGAAAGACGAGTCACTGAAGAAATATCTAGGGAGATTCGGCCAAGGGGTATCAGAGATTGGCAGTGCAAACGATGAAGCCATAATCGCTGCATTCATCAATAATTTGTAGAATGGACGGCTATCCTTTTATTTGAGAAGAGCACGGCTGACTAGATATGCTGACATGATGGATATGGCAGGAGGATACGCACTGGCCGAAAGAAGAAGAATTAGCTACAGGGGGGAGCTATATGCACGGAGGAAAGCCCGAACAGAAGGATGTTGAAACCAAAGGGCAGAATCAAAAGGGAAAGCTAAAAGGGAACGGCAATGAGAAAAACAAGGATGGGGGTAATGGGCTCAATGCCGAACGGTCCATAGAGAAATATCGAGGCAGATATACCAATTACACCCCTCTGCGGAAAAAACAAGAAGAAATTTTAGCCATCTTGGAAGAAAAGAATATGGTGCAAGAATCGTGGCGACAATCTCAGTTCGCCCGGAGAGATGCTACCAAGTATTGCAGATTTTACAAGGAAACCGGGCACGAGACTTCAAAGTGTTTCCAGCTTAGAGATTACATAGAGACTCTTATTCGGGAAGGTCACTTGCGGGATGTAATCTTAAAAAAAAAGATGAGAAATAAGAAACTAAGAAAGAAGTTAAGGCAGATCACTCTGGACGAAATCAATGGCCCATTCCCGAGGACAATCAGGTAATACATACGATATACGGAGGACCCTCTACCGGGAAAAGCAACCGAGAACGAACTCAGGAAATCAGAGAAGCAATAGAAGCAAGGAATAACTTTGACGTAAACTCGGTTGAGCCAGACCCAAAAAGGGTGAAGGAATGATGGGACTCGATAGTCTTTACAGAGGCAGATTCCCATGGCGTCGATGTTCGGCCTAATGACGCCTTGGTTATAAGTGTCCGGATTGGCCATCGGGAAGTCCGGAGAATTTTAATAGATAATGGGAGTTCAGCAGACATCCTCAATGTGGCCGTCTATGACCAGCTAAGGCTAGAACGAAAAGATTTACAGCCTTTCCATACTCCATTAAGGGGGTTTGGAGGGATAGAAGTCAGGTCACTCGGGACGGTAAAACTGCCTGTGAAGATTGGAACAGCACCTTGCCAGAGGACTATCCTGCTCGACTTCGTGGTAGTTGACTTAGACAATTGGCCGTATAATGCATTATTGGGTCGGTCATTCCTGAATAAAACAAGGGTTGTAACCGCCATTTATGAATTAATGATCAAGTTCCCGACAGACCAGGGGTCGGGGATAGTCAAGGGATCCCAAGAGATGGCCAAAAGAGCAAACCTGTCAGTATACAAAGGCAAGAATGATGCTGAACAGGTGTGCACCATAATGCAGACAAATCAGTGTAAAGAATCCTTTCATTCAAGTTGGATCCAAGGGAGGACTTAAATGAATCCAAAGCAGAACCAGTTGAAGTGATTAAAAGAACCAGATAAGGTGGTCAAGATCGGGGCTAACTGGGAGGAAAAATCAAGCAAGACCTCACCAATCTACTTAAAGAATACAAGATCTTGGGAATAGTCGGCCATGGATCTCATTGGATTGCCCTACCCAATGGAGGGGTTTTACCCCGACCATGCAAACGCCTAATATCTGAAGATTTTCTATCCTTAAACTATATATATTTATATTAAATATTTTATTCTTTTTTTTAGTCAGGACAAATTTAGTCAGGATAAATATTAAACTGTAATTTAAATCTTTATTGATTTTTTGCAGTAATAAATAAAACTACTCGG